>OZ005658.1:206645578-207988078 GCA_963930645.1 Salticus scenicus | reverse complement strand
TTTCTTTCTCTTTTTTTCTATTAATTAAAAAAGTTTCACCAACTATTCGAAAGATATCATGGACATATATTAAGAAAATATATCCATCTATTCAGAAACCATTATCAATGCATACCCAAAAGAAATAACCAAAAAATATTAAGAAGTCATAAACCACACATATTCTAAAAGTCTCGCCATCAAATATTCAGAAATTATTTACTACACATATTCTGAAGTTATAGCCAACAAATATTCAGAAGTCATAATCAATACATATTCAGAAAGATATCGCTAACACATAGATAGAAGCTATCATCAGTACGAATTTTAATGATATCGCCAAGAAATATTCAGAAGCCATATTCATTCATTAGATATAGCTAGCAAATGTTCAAAAACCATTATCAAGACATATTCAGAAAATATTGTCAATAAATATTCAGAAACCATCCAATTTCAAAAATGTTGATGGTCACGGATACCAAAATCGGAAATTCGTTTTTACATTTAAACAATGAAGAAGCTCTAGCTGCACAGTAGGTTTTAAAAAATGTAAATTTTTTTACGGATTTGGCAAAACAGTTGATGATAGTTTAAGAAACTATATGTTGAAATTGAATGTTGGAGAGCATCTTGAAAAAAATGGAAGTGAAATGGTGACAACGCAAATTCGCTGTCTGAAATAAATAGTTCTGTCATACTAAAAAAAAAAAAAAAAAAAAAAAAAAAAAAAAAAAAAACTTCCTTGTAACAAATAGCATTTTCTTTGGTTTTGTTTCATATGTTCTTTCTTCCATTTAACCCTTTTATATCTACCGTATTATGGAACAGGCAAAAATTGTCCTCAAAAAAAATATTTTTAGTTATATAAGAGTATTGTTTTAAAATATATGCAATAAAAATTATGCACTACATCTCGTCACAGTAATTAATGAAGATTTTGTGAGGTGATACTTTTGTGTTCTTGTGGCGTTCTTTACGGAAGGCTTGTTGGTCTGTCTCAATATTCAGGACATACAGTAAAGCTAATTCTACATCCTTGACGTTGGAGAGTCTAAGTGATTTTTGAATCTCTGGATCTCCTACTGCATCGATGAAGTATTCTAGAGCCAAATCGTTGCGAGTTTCAGGATGACAGTCTGAAAAGCTAAATGTGATTAACTCTGGATATTTGATGCCAGTTCTTATAAGCTTTCCCCTGATCTCTGATGACGGGACCATAACCGGAGTCGACTATATTCTTTAGACCATTTTGCTCCATAACGCAGATCCAGTGCTCTGGTCAAAGCTTCAAAGTCATTTCGCTGCTCCTACGAAAGGGTCTCCAGGGTATCTGCTGCGTCACCCCGTAACGATGCTACCACATGAGCTGTCTTATGGCCATATCACACGAGAGACTTTCGTTCAGCATTTCACTAAACACAGAATTATACCCAACCTACTCAGCCTGATTTTGTTCAAAGACAGCAAGTTTTCGGATGATCAACTTTTACGAAACCGTTTAGAAAAAGCTGAGTATGTTGAACGTGCTGATCAAAATTGACCAATAGGAGGAATAAGCAGGCTTTTTTCCTGTAGTACCTTCAGAGAAGGGAATACATCACGCTATCAATTCGGGGGAACCCTACGGACAGCTGACCGGTTTCTCGTTCGTTCAGCATAGTCAACATGTTGCGTATAATGTTGTGTTGAGTATATATGCTCCCGTGTGATATGGCCATTAGCATTAGAACCCAGCCGTTAGCTTCAGTTACGAGGGAAAACTCTGCCTTATATACGTGCCAGAAGGAACTGCCATCTTAGGTTGATAGCTTAATTGATTCTTGGTTCTGTATACTTTTATCTCTCCTTTCCTCTTCCTGGGGCATGGATGCTAACTTTTCTTCTACTTTTCTCTCAATATTTATCTACTTTACAAAATCTACTCAATCTACTTTTCTCTCCTTCTACTTTTCCTCCATTTCCTTTAATTAGCTTTCTATCTCTGAGAACATAGAAGTCTTAAAAGATATTTCGACCTAAAAAGCGTTAAAAATAAATAAATAATCCCTTTTTCTATTCCTTATACTTTTTCTAAGATTAGTGGGAGATTCTTGAAGTTATATAGGAACTAATTGTAACATACCAGAAGACTTTGAAAAATGGCAAGGAAAAGCAGTGAGAGCACACTATCAAATCGTTTCTGGAAAAAAAAAAAGGACTACATGTATCGTCTCGTGCCTTGTAGTGCGATTAAAGTGAGGTACATACGTTCTATTCTTATAGATATCTTTGACATTCCTTCCATAAATTACATTTCATAATTTAAACTAATAGTACTTTAATTTACCGTCGTCGAGTCGGTAGATAAAGGGTAAAAGATAATGTTTTTGGTAATGTTAGATTTATATTACATGCAACATTAATGTAACATTAATAAAATATTAAGAGTGTATATTTTCTATTTATATTGTTGTCATATAACTACATGGTAACTACATAAAATTATTATATTTGATGGAAAATGTCAGTATTTTTCAATAAATACAACTTAATATTTCTTTAGAAAAGCAGTAAGAGTAGAAAATAGATTATGTAGCACAGTGTATGGGCTTATAGACTTAGCTACATAATACAGTCAGTTATATAAGATATAAATAATATGAATTATGTTATAAATAATTAGCAATAACATTGCTCGGCATGAAAACGGCCCCAACACCATTTTTGCAATTTCTTATGTAAAATGTTGCGTACTTGGGGGTTCGTGAGTTGTCTGAGAATGAAAGGCCAAACGTATAAAAATTCAGTAATTTATTCACAGAAAGTTCCAGAAAAATACAGGTCTATAAACCAAGTATCAGCTTCAATTCAAACAGTAAACACAGCTTAAACAACAGCTGTCAATAGCAAATCCACAGTACAAACTGTATAACAATAACACTTGAAGCAAATCTCTCTCAAAGAGGCTCAAGAGCAATGCAAGCACTAGCGAAGCTGGCTGAAGACTGAACTGAACTGACTGACTTGGCGGGAAAGCGCTTCCTTATATACTGTTCCATGGAGCCCAGATTTTTCGAGAAAACTCTAGAAAGTGGTCAACCAATCAACTTACAGCTTCCATATTTGGTATATCCCATATAAGGATTTTCTCGCCAAGGTCGCCAAAAAAATCGCCAAGGTGGGAAAAAGTCGCCAAATTTGGCGCCAAATGCATTACATGCATTACTGGGGCTTTTTAATGCGTTTTTAAGGGAAAATAAGGCTATTTCAACGCTAAAACGACTAGAAACGCACAAAATTAGCACTTTATCAACTTACTAAGCCTCTTTGAAAGAATTTATACAAAAATAAACACAGTTATTTACAATTTCGTAACACTGCCCCCCTCCCAAGGACTGCACGTCCCGGGCAGTGCAACCCTTGGTCGAGAGGCGAAACTAAACAAATTTACACAATCTAAAACACAAAAACTAAGTTGCATATAACGATAAAATAGAAATACAAATCAAGTGAGAAATATTTACAAAATTCACAAATATGTTCAAATATCTATATACAAATATTTACAAAATTCACAAATATGTACAAATATTTATATTACGCAAGCGCAAATTTTACCAGTATTTACATTTTAAATTTTAATATTACCATTAATTGTGGTACTTGGCTAGCCTATTATAGTGCCCCACCTTCGGTTTTGATGAAGGTGTTTTAGTGATCCGCACCACTACATCATTCAGCCTTTTTAAGACTGTGTATGGTCCGTCCCAGTTGCACTGTAACTTGGGAGAGAGTCCTTTGCGTCGAACAGGATTCCACAACCAGACCTTCTCTCCTTCCTGGAACTCATATTGTGTAGCCTTTAGATCGTACCTTTCTTCATTTTCTCCGTTGCCATGTTAATCCGCTCCCGAGCGAAGTTGTGTACGTCCTCAAATCGTGCCTGGAGATCGTGGATGTACTCCTCAGGCGATGAAGGCGCATCGGGTGGACAACCAAACAGGAGATCACAAGGGAGACGAAGTTCACGTCCGAACAGCATCTGGGCTGGAGTATAGCCGGTGGTTTCATGGACAGCACTTCGATAAGCCAGCAGGAACAATGGCAACTTCAAGTCCCAATCTTGCTGGTTCCTTGATACTAGAAGTGAGAGGTTATTCAGGATGGTACGATTGAACCTCTCGACCATGCCGTCCGACTGGGGATGTAAGGGTGTAGTCCGGGTTTTGTCTATGCCGAGTAGTTGACACAGCCCTTTGAAAACATCAGAGGTAAAGTTCCTACCTTGGTCGGTATGAAGTTGTAGGGGCGTGCCGTACCTTGACACCCATTGCTGCACTAGGACCTCTGCGACTGTGCATGCCTCTTGATTGGGAATGGGATATGCCTCAGGCCACTTGGTGAAATAGTCCATCACGACGAGGATGTATTTATTTCCACTGGAGGTCCGTGGCAAAGGACCCAAGATGTCGATTGCAATCCGTTCAAATGGTGCTCCTACGTTATACCGTTGCAATCTTCCTCGACATCGTTTCTGCGGGCCTTTACGTGCCGCACAAGCGTCACAGGATTTACACCATTTCTCCACATCCTCCTTTGCCTTGCACCAGTAGAAGCGTTCCCGAACTTTCTGCAGAGTCTTCATTACCCCAAAATGGCCTCCGGTAGAGCTACTATGCAGTTGTTCTAAAACAGCTGGAATTTTTGATCTTGGTAATAGAATCTGCCATCTGAAGCTTTTCCCATCATCAGATTCCCACTTTCTGTATAATACGCCGTTTCTGATATGAAGAGAGTCCCAAAGTGCCCAATAACTTTTCGTAATGGGACTAAATCTGGAAATATCCTGCCAGATAGGTCTGTTGCTGGTCGTCTCCTTCAGCTGTAATATTGGCTTTATGTCAGGATCTTCCAGCTGGGATTTTCTAAGTTCTTCGTCACTCCATGGATCGGGATCTTGATCTGATGGTGTTGAGACAGTAACTTGGCAGGCAACCGGATTTATCGGCAGGTATTTCTGTTCAGCTCTAGAGCAATACTTGCAGCTTTCCGAGCAGGGCTTCCGAGACAAGGCATCTGCATTACCATGTAGAGTCCCTTTACGATGACGTATCTCGAAGTCATATTCCTGCAGGCGTTGTATCCACCTGTCAATCTGTCCTTCCGGGTTCTTGAACTGGAGCAACCACGTTAAAGATGCATGGTCAGTCCGGAGCAGGAATCTTCTGCCATAGAGGTAATGATGGAAATGTTCTATGGCTTTTACGATGGCGAGTAGCTCTTTCCTGGTGGTACAATAATTTCTCTCCGGTTTAGACAGGCATTTACTCCAATAGGCAATGACATGTTCTTGACCATCAATTTCCTGCGACAGAACAGCACCGACACTCTCATGGCTGGCATCTGTATCAAGTATGAACTGTCTGTCGGGCTGTGGATACGTCAAGATAGGCGATGATGTTAAGGCCTCTTTAAGTCGCTTGAACGCATTTTCACATTCCTCTGTCCACAGGAACTTCTGTTTGGCTTCCGTCAGCTTGTGGAGTGGTCTGGCAATATTTGAGAAACCCTTGACAAACTTCCTGTAGTAAGTGCATAACCCCAGGAAACTTCGTAGTTGGTGTACATTTTCAGGGCGACTCCAGTTCTCGACTGCAGAGATCTTCTCAGGATCAGTTCTCACACCTTCGGCAGAGATGATATGGCCGAGGTAGCTCACTTCACGACGGAACAAGTTACACTTGCCTGGATTCAATTTGAGGTTAGCCATTCTGAGTTTCTCCAGCACTTTTCGGATGTTTCGTAGATGGTCTTCAAAGGTGCGCCCCACAATGATAATATCATCCAAATACACCAGACAGGCTTCATAGGAAAGTCCTTTTAGCACTGTCTCCATCAGGCGTTCAAAGGTGGCAGGAGCATTACATAATCCGAACGGCATAACTTTAAATTGCCACAGTCCTTGTCCCGTGGTGAATGCGGTCTTTTCACGATCATCAGGATGTAATTCTACTTGCCAGTAACCGCTCTTCAGATCCAACGTGGAGAACCATTTATTGCCAGCAAGTGTGTCTAATGTGTCGTCAATTCTGGGAAGAGGGTAACTGTCTTTCTTCGTGATGTCATTCAAACGACGATAATCCACACAAAATCTTGTTGAACCATCCTTTTTCCGCACCAGTACGATGGGAGAGGCCCAAGGACTCGTTGATGGCTCGATGACATCATTGTGCTGCATTTCACTTAGAAGTTCAGTGACCTCTTCCTGTTTAGCAAAAGGAAGTCTTCTTGGATGTTGTTTGATTGGAGGATGATTTCCTGTATCAATTCTGTGCTGGGTGATGTTCGTTCGCCCAACGTCTTCAGGTGTTCGAGAAAAAAGGTCTTTAAATTCTTGGAGTAGCTTCTCCGCAGCACATCTCTGTTCCTTTCCTAACTCTGCATTCTTGAGTAGTTCCGTCATTAATTGTTCGGAAGACTTGGATTGAACAAGGAGAGGGACGCCGCTCATCACTCTTGGAGCGATTTTGAGCGCTTCTATGGCGATCTCTCCATTTATTGAAAAGAAAAAAAAAAAAAAGTTTACAAAAACGCCAGGACTTAGTCCCATGCCGACAAAGGGCGTTGATAGTATACACATTGGAGAAAAGTCCACAGGACAGGTTTTTCATCCGAATCAATGAAGTGCAGCATAGTGGGCAAGGAGTTCAAACACACATTTATACAAAAGGAAGGAAGGAGAGAGTGAAGAGAGAAAGAAAGAATATATAAATAAAACGTTACGATTAAACTTTACAATTAAAGTGAAATGATTTAGAAAGACTTTAAATTACATTTCAAGTGATTTTTAGGACTGGAAGTGATTTTTAAAAACTTCTAGTTAGATATGACGTGAATTTAATCTGTTCTGTTGGAAATATCCATCAGAAGATTGTAGATTCTTTTTAGTTTAATTAAGAGGGATGGACGAGAAATAATATTTTCGAGCCAGCCCTCTGGTTTTGGTACAGGATTTCTTAAGTGGTATGAACTTGTTATAGGGCAGTTGAAATAATAATGTTCTGGTGTACCCTCCTCTCCACAAGGACATAGGGGTGTGCGTCGGCGATTGAATCTATACAAATATTGTGGGAAAGGTCCATGACCCGATAGGAAGGCTGCAGTCTCTGGTGTCAGCGACCAATCATTAACGGCCACATTTGGAATCATTGAAAAGGTGTATCTACCATTCTCGGAATCTTCCCACCAGGTCTGCCATTCCCGAAACAAAATTTGTTTGAGTGATCTTTTGATAAAAGAGGGAGGTGCTGGCAGGGAAATGTTAACACTAACATTCTCAGTTGCACTTTTGGCTAGAGAATCTGCCAATTCGTTTCCGACCACGCCCCTATGGGCAGAAACATGTGCCAGGGACGTTCGAAGATTTAGATCCTTCAAAAGGTGTTTGATTTTAAGAACCTGAGGATGTCGGGACCTGTGGCGGACAATGGCCTGCAGACCCGATAGACTGTCGCTAAAAATATGAGTTTTATTATTGATGTTGGTTTGAGTGGTGACCTACTCCAGGGCCTTTTCAATGGCGAAAAGCTCCGCCTGAAAAACAGAGTTAAAGTCCTCGAGTCTGCATGACCATCGGTGGGTACATTCATTGTTATTAAGGACACAGAAGGCTGCCGCCACTCCATGTTCTGTTTTTGAACCATCTGTAAAAACCGCCACAGGAGCTGACTGAGAAAAACTGTTTTTTGTACATAATGTTAGTAAAGAGGCAATGTCCTGTGCTGGGTGAATTTGCCAACTGGGAAGAGAGTTTTGGACATTTACACCGGGGAATAATAAATCCTTTAGTTGAGTATTATTTAGCTGCAGGATGTTAGTTTTCCTGTAACAATATTTTAACTGAAGATGAACATGAGGGATCCCGGTGATGACTGTGAGGGCGTCTGTAGAGAGGAAGACTTGGATTCGGTTGACTGCGTGGGGCGGTTGATGCATGTGACAGGAGTGCAGGTTGCTAACACCTCATCCTTCTTCACTGTCCGGACCTTATCGCTGATGTTTGCGACTCTCACAGGAATAGTACACTTTGAGAGATCAACTAGAGATGAAGCTACCAGAACTCCTCTTGGGCTATTGTCTGTATTCGGGTATTCAATCAGTCCATAGCGGAAATACTGCTTGGTAGGAGGTGTTCCTGAAACTATTGTCTCTGTATGTGGAGGGATGGAAATTTCCGACTTGGCTGTTATCTGGCATATTGGCTGAATTTCTTGATTTTCAGTGTTGAACACAGCTATGTCTTCCGAACTCGAATGCAGTTCATCATTCTTGAAGTCCAATTTAAAGTTAAATTTTCTCAGAAAATCAATTCCAATGATTACAGGATCTCTTATATCTGCCACATATGCCATATGATGGTAACTGGCATTCCCAAAAGTGATGGTCAAGTTCATTTTTCCATAAATTTTGATTTCGTCTCCGGTCACAGTTTGGAGTTTAACACAGGGCGGCGTCCAGATGATCTTCTCTTTTAGTTCTTGAGCCAAATCCGTTCTAATGATGGTCACGTTGGCTCCTGTGTCCAGAATCATCCGGCAGGTGGCGTTGTTGACTTGGCCATAGACGTGAAGTCCATTATCGCCGCCACTCATCGATGAAACATGAAATACTGTAAATTGGGGCTCTTTAATTTTAGGCAACCTCCGCCCCGCGAGATGGCCTCCTCTTAGTTTCCCTGCAGTGATGGTGAAGCCGGGTGATTTCCTACAGTTGGTCGTACAGGGCAGTTCTTCTTCACGTGACCATCCCCTCCACAGCCCCAGCACTTTATCTTCCGGTACTTTATTTCCTTATTATTCTCCAGGCTGCGCAATCTCTTTAAGATCTCTTCGATACTTCTCTTCATTTCATTTTCACCAGCAGGCGTGTCGTTTAATGAGACTGCTCTTATGGTATGGCGGTCTTTACGAGAGGCTTGTTGGGCTGCCTCTATCCTAAGTGCATAGCCTAAAGCTGATTCTACGTCTCTGATATTGGAAAGTCTCAGCGCTTTTTGAATTTCTGGATCCCGAACAGCATCGATAAAGTACTGAAGAGCTAAGTCGTTTCGAGTATCAGCTTGACAGTCTGAGAATGCTAGGTGTGACAATCTCTGAATGTCCGCTGCCAGCTCTTGCAAACTTTCGCCCGTTTTCTGGTAACGGGACTTTAGCTGGAGGCGACTATAGTCCTTAGAACACTTCTCTCCGAACCGTAGCTCCAGTGCTCTAGTCAGGGCCTCGAAGTCGTTCCTTTCTTCTTTAGAAACATTTCTCAGGATCTCGGCTGCATCTCCCCGTAATGCTGCTGCTAAATGGACTGACTTGGCGGCAGAGTCCCAGCCGTTAGCTTCAGCTACGATGGAAAACTGCGTCTTATATACATGCCAGGAGGAACTGCCATCGTAGGTAGATAGCTTAATAAATTCCTGATTCTGGATTCTTCTCTCTTTCTTTTCAGTTTCCTGGGGCATGGATTCTAACTTTTCTTCCACTTTTCTCTCCAGATCTTTTTCTATTCTCTTCAATTTACCTTCTATCTCTGAAAACCTTCCTTTCAGTTCCTGATCAAAATTTTCTTTAACTTTCTCCTCGAAATTCTCTTCTATCTTCGTAAATCTCCCTTCAAAATTTCTTTCGACTTTCACAATTTTCTCTTCAAAATTTTCTTCTATCTTTATAACTTTCTCTTCTATTCCATCCATTCTATTTTCCATCACCGTTAATTTACCCTCGATTGATTCTTTCACCGTTGAAAGCTCTCTCTTCATCTCATCTTGATTAGATTTAATTTCTTCGGTCAAGCCATCTTTCAATTCTTTCTGTCCGGCTTTCATTTCATTCATCTCTTGACTCAGGCTGTCTTTCATCTCTCTCTGCGATGCTTCCATCTTTTCCTGTCCTGTTTCCATTTTCTCTATCAATCCAGATCTTAACTCATTCATCTGAGCAGTGAGACCTTCTAGAAATTTCTTCATCTCTTGCTCCATAGCTCTCGTTATCACCATTCACAGACAACCCCACTCCTGACACCAGAAATGTTGCGTACTTGGGGGTTCGTGAGTTGTCTGAGAATGAAAGGCCAAACGTATAAAAATTCAGTAATTTATTCACAGAAAGTTCCAGAAAAATACAGGTCTATAAACCAAGTATCAGCTTCAATTCAAACAGTAAACACAGCTTAAACAACAGCTGTCAATAGCAAATCCACAGTACAAACTGTATAACAATAACACTTGAAGCAAATCTCTCTCAAAGAGGCTCAAGAGCAATGCAAGCACTAGCGAAGCTGGCTGAAGACTGAACTGAACTGACTGACTTGGCGGGAAAGCGCTTCCTTATATACTGTTCCATGGAGCCCAGATTTTTCGAGAAAACTCTAGAAAGTGGTCAACCAATCAACTTACAGCTTCCATATTTGGTATATCCCATATAAGGATTTTCTCGCCAAGGTCGCCAAAAAAAATCGCCAAGGTGGGAAAAAGTCGCCAAATTTGGCGCCAAATGCATTACATGCATTACTGGGGCTTTTTAATGCGTTTTTAAGGGAAAATAAGGCTATTTCAACGCTAAAACGACTAGAAACGCACAAAATTAGCACTTTATCAACTTACTAAGCCTCTTTGAAAGAATTTATACAAAAATAAACACAGTTATTTACAATTTCGTAACAATATTGTTGTCATATAACTACATGGTAACTACATAAAATTATTATATTTGATGGAAAATGTCAGTATTTTTCAATAAATACAACTTAATATTTCTTTAGAAAAGCAGTAAGAGTAGAAAATAGATTATGTAGCACAGTGTATGGGCTTATAGACTTAGCTACATAATACAGTCAGTTATATAAGATATAAATAATATGAATTATGTTATAAATAATTAGCAATAACATTGCTCGGCATGAAAACGGCCCCAACACCATTTTTGCAATTTCTTATGTAAAATGACCTCCTGATTCCGAATATGACACCCATTTTTCCCTAACACCCTCATTTTACATAAGAATCAGCAAAAATGGTATCAAAGCTCGAATTATTATTCTTTTTTCAGCACAGTGTAATTAAATAATATTAAACGGAAAACAGTCAAACGATTAAATAACAATAAATGTTTTTTGTCTTTTTATTTTAAAATTTATAGAAGTATACTCCACGGGTTGGGGACAAAATCTCGCGGGACAAAATCTCGTGTGGACAAAATATCGCCTACATAAGTGAATGGAAAACAAAAGGAGTCGATAATTATTAATAATGTTGTATAAAATTTCATGCTAACGCATACCTTAGTCAAAGCACTGGCATACACACAAACCCACCACAAAAATTGTTATAAATTTTCCTTAAAAGTGTTTAAAGACTATGTTTGTTAACACTTTTTTAAGATTAGTCGTAAAAAATTCAATCGTGCTTATCTATTTTAAAATTTTTAATTAAGGTTGGTGAACAGTTTTCAGCTTTGATGTCAGCAGTAATGTACAATACTTTTAAAATGTATTTCGAATGGTGAAAAGTAAGTGATATAATAACTTAAAATTAAATATAGATAAAATAATAAAATTCCATTCTATAATGTATTTATTTATTTTAATTAATTAATATTAATTTGTAAGAACCTGTGGCATTGACCAGAGATCACACGTGACAGAAATACAAACTTTCAAATATATTATATTATTTTTTGACGCAATATTTTGTCCTGCGATATTATGTCCGGATCCCATCTCCACTATATTATTCAACAAAAAACATTTAAATTTATAAATTGACACTTTCATTAGAAAAAAGATATTTTTGTAACAGCGCATTAAAAAGTTTTATAACATTCAGTTTAATCCTCCTAAAAATAAAAAATTCTAAACAAAAACACCTGAAAAAACACATAAACCTGATATTGTTTACCGATAAAATTTCCTATATTTTCTTTTTACTAGCAATATTTTTAGCCTTCTTTTGCCGTTATCAAGAACGTCAAAAACATGTCCCCATGTGATTATATTTATGTTTTCAATCCTATGTTTTGTCACTTCTAGACAAATAAATTACAGTGTAAAAAATGGTTGAATTACATATTTGGTACATCCGTAGATAAGAGTGTTGAATTTTGAAAAATGTATAACAATCCCTCTTTGAAAAGAAAAGGAAAGTGTCAAAAACTTTCCCTTTCTGTAATTTTCTACAGGAAGATTTTTTTTTTTTTTAATATACATTAAGCTTCGACCATAACAACAAGAACAACAACAATAATAATTATTATTATTATATAAAACTTTTTCTTTATTTAGTCATATATTCACATTGAATAGTACCGTATTTTGTGATATCATTTACCGAGCATTTCCCTATAACCGCTGCTTATGTTATGGGTCAAAACGAAGCATTTTCACAATAAATTATAAAAAACCTGCCACTTTTAAAATCTATGGGAAAAAAAAAAACTTTCTGCAGAAAAAGAAATTGAAATTAAATTACAATTAAAATATTTACTCCCATAAAATTTATTGCTTTTTAAAAAAATTCCTTTTTTAAATAATAATCCTTACGTTAAAATGTTTTTTAAAGGGAAATTAAAGTTATCAATGTCATATAATATATCAATCAGCTCCTTTGTCTGTTGATCTAACTCTCAAACCACTAGGATTTATCCATAGATATAGTAATAATAAGACATAGATTGTTCATGGAAGGGGAAAAAGTAATGCCTTTTTTCTCATTCTAATGGCTTTCTTTCCCCGAGTAAATTACACACAAAAATACACACGGATAATTTAGTAAATAAAATTTATGAATAATTTATTTACTAAAGGCGAATGAAAAACTCCAGATACAGTTTCAAATTCCTTTTTCTTTTTTCCAATACTTTCTAATGGCTAATTTCAGAACTTTTTTTCGGCATCAAAAATTTTTACTCGATAACATGGGGATGATAGATCCATATGCATTACTGTATCTATGGATTTGTCTCTGAGGACTGGCAACTCCTTTCAAGTACAAGATTTGTCTGGTAAAAGTGGCAACAGCAAAAAAGTTGAAGAGACCCGCCGAATAGATCGGCAGAGTAGGTTGAGCAAGGGGGAAGCGAAAGCGAATTCTGTTTTACAGCTGAATGCTGCCTGAGTCTATTAATATTCGGTTCTTCGAAAAAAAGAAAAAAAAAAATCTGATTTAGGGCCCCTCTGTAGTTAATCCCTCTCTTATTCAATAAAATAATATTTAATCTACATAGCCTCCTCCTCCTTTTTCACATAAAATTAGCATTTAAACAATTTTGCATTAACAGTAAAGGACATGCTATCCAGTAGAAAACAATAGGCGGAATAACAACTATTTTTAAGGTGTCAAACACTATACACAATACAGGTAATGTAGCATAGCAACGCCCCCAATCAGTCAATAGTTACTCAAATTGATCAGAATAATTTTTCCCGGATGTTCTCTCACATGTCACGTTTGTACAATTATATAGAATAGTATCTGAGATATCACTTTCTCATTAATAGAAAAAATCGTGGCATAACAGAGCGACCTGCTGTGTAATTTGCTTTAACTATTTAAATGTCACTAATAAAAGTCCACAGATTACTGTACAGATAGGACAGTGAAGCTAAAACGCGAACCGGAAATATAGTGGCTCCACTAGTGTCAACAGAAGGAAACTGCATGTGTGAAGTCTACATGATTAGCATCTTTGATCGAACATTGTTTTTCTCTTTCGCGATTAGTTAGTAGCAAGTTAGTATGTGAAGTTTTCTTTTTCTTCATTTTTTATTATTTTTAAATTCACAAAATCATAATAATAGCATTCACAGCTATTCTTCTAAGAAATAAAATTAATTTTTATTTTGTTTTAAAATATATTTTGTCAAACATATTCTTATTTAAGTACAGATTAAAATAACAAACTGTAACTCTGAAATTGCTGTGTGAAATCTTAAATATTTAACACTGCTTGGTTTAAATAATACAAAATGTCTTAAAATGAAAAAAATATAAATAATTATAAAGTTAATTTATCTGTAATTTTCAAATGCAGATATTTTTACTGTATAATAGTGTGTAACTGTATTAAATAAATGTATTTTAATAAAAATGCATGTAATCAATCCATTTTTTTCTTTAAGAATAGTTTTTGATGAAATTTACTTCAGTGGGACAAGGAAAGCCAAATTAATTTCAACATAAGTTAAATAAAAAATAATTTAATTTGAAATAATAAAAATTAAGTTAATTTGGAATGGATCTATATTAATAAAATCCGACTTTTGTCTGTGAATTTGTCAGAATCGAAAAATTTTGCGATATCTTCACGTTTCACACACCATGAAAGCCGAGCCCACCAGCGGCCGAGCGGTTCTGCGCTCAAAGCTGGTAGATGGGAGGTGCCGGGTTCGATCCCAGGTCGCGCTCATCGACCTAGCCGTTCGGAGTTTTCCGTGGTTTCCTCCGAAACTTGCGTAAATACGGGCTAGGACCCCTTAGAAAGACCCCCACGGAGGGCATTCCCCCTCTAGGCCTAGGACACATCAGGAGTCAATCGGCCTTAAATCCTACAACCAACCAACCAACCATGAAAGCCGAAAATGACTTCAGAAAATTTTGCCTGTTTGTGTGTGTGTGTGTGTCATCGTGTCTGTATGTCGATTTTTTTGTCCGGGCATCACTTGAGAACAAACCGGACGGAATTCAATAGCGCTTGGCAGAAACTTAGATCTTTACCTAACTTAAAACTATATCTATCAATTTTTCAGAAATTCCCCACGTTCCTTCCTAAGGGGCAAAAGACAAAAACACGTTTATCCAGGTATTACTTGGTAACAGCTGGACGGAAATTAACGGTGCTTCGCAGGAATTTATGTCTTTAATCAACTTAAAATTATATCTATCAACTTTTCAGAAATTCCCCCACGTTCCCCCTGGGGGACAAAATACAAAAACCAATTTGTCCGGGTATCACTTGAGAACGGCTGGACGGAATTCAACGGCGCTTAGCAGGAATTTAGGTCTTTATCCAACTTAAAATTATATCTATCAACTTTTCCGAAATTAGTCCCCTTTCCTCCCCGCGGGAGGCAAAAGGCAAAAACACGTTTGTAAGCATAACTCGGCTCCTAATTACTTCACAGTAAAGAAATTGCACATGTAGAGACTAGACATGTGGAGACTACAAATATAATACATTATCTGCATTTAATAATTCAGGAATTTTCGATTTTTAAGGGAAAAGAGGGGGAAATATTGAAAATTCCTGATTTTTGTGCAGACCTCTACCAAAAATGGAACAAATATATTGAAAAAAGGCGCTATGCGACTTCCTTAGGATATTTCCAAAAACACATTTTTGGTTTTTTGGGGTTTGCGTTTCTTCTTTTTTTTTTGGGGGGGGGGCTACGATTGGGAAAATAACTTTTTAGGCTTAATTTGTCCTGAGAAATCTATGGGATCTGCGGTCGCGAAATTTGGTGCGTAAATTGTTTATATGTATCCCTTACTGTAACGGGATTTTACGAAATTCCCTCCCTCCCTTACACCCTTGGTGTCGAGAGGGCTATAAACACGTGTAAAAACACGTTTTCCTGTTTGGATTCGCCCGAACTTTGGTGTGTGGATGTTGATTAGTCGTAGGCATTATGTACTTTGTCGAGATTTCGCAAAGCTTCGAACTTAGCCACTGGGGAAGGGTAAGTAAGTATCGGGTAAGTTATGCCAGAGGCAGTGGGAACACGGACTCCTCGCGTTGCGAGCGAGAAAAACTCTACCTAGCACAGCGGGAACTTTGACTCAGGTTAATTAGTAATGATATGGGATTTTGACATCTCATTTCAGTATTGTGTCCAGCGAAGCGGGCAAAGCCTGCTAGTTTATAATACATTTAAGAACGTTTTACTCAGCAGGTCTTTCTTTATTATTTTTATATAATCTTTGATAAAACTTTAAATAATAAAACTAAAATTTCCTTTCAATAATCAAATATTAAGTAAAAACACAGATATGTTGATATCTTTTGTAAATTTTTAGTTATAATTAAATTACTTATCCACAAAATTTATGTTAAATACAAAAGGAAAAAGTGTTATTTAAAAACTTATCTCATAAAAAGCTATAACCACTTAGTATGACAATTTCCGAACTTTGAGTTTGCATATTTCCCGCATTAATTGTTGTACACTAATTTTTATAATTTTATAAACCAATCTATATATATATATATATATATATATATACTAGCAGACCCGGCCACGCGTTGCTGTGACTAAGTTATACGTTGAATTATACGGCTGTAAACTATTTAGTACAGTCAAATTATTATTTACGAACAAAGACGAAAACGTTGTAGCCGATGTAAAAACCCACAGGGTTGAGATTTGAAACTTAGGTCAAAATTTGGAAGCGATTGATAAAAATTTTCGTAGTGTTGATATTAAGCACAAATTAATTTTATTGTAGGGTCCTATAAATTTTAATGGAGAAGTGAAATATATTATTTCTAATGCTACTTTGGATAAAATTGCTAAAATGACTAATATATAAATTAAGCTCTATTAAAATTCTATTAAAATAAAAGTATAAAAGAAACAGACGATTTTAAAATCAATTTTTATGGAGGAGTGAAATATAATATATGCTATAATGGATAATTTTACTATAAAATGACCTCATCATTTTAAATATTTTAAAGAGGGCAACAGCTGTACTTATAAAAAGGAAAACAATAAGGCTAAACCAGAAAAATAAGTAAATTTGATAAATATTTTAAAACTTTAAAATTGGAAATCTTATGAAATATTGGACATTTAAAGTAAATACATGTATCATTTTAAATAGAAAAAGATTTTGGAAAAGTTTAGTGTATTTTAACGAAGTGATGAGAAGTTTTTGAGTATGTTAAAATTTTAATAGTAAATTCAAGTTAATAAAGATGGGAAACATTGAGGATTAAGATAAGAATAATTATAAGATAAAAAAAAAAAAAAAAAACTTTTTATATACCATGCTTTTAAATTTTAATATACTAATAATATACTAATTAAAAGAAAAATGATAAATATTCTATCATAGTTTGAAGTCAAATTTGTTTTCAAATGTCTAAATAAAATATCTGATGTAAGATACTAATATTTTGCAGCGGAATAGATTTCATTTCTGTCATCCTTGGCGAAAAAAAAAAGAATATCGCCAAATTATCTGGCGAAAATATTTAATTCCTTTCAAAAATCATGGTTATTTTAACAATAAGGATTAAAATCGGGAAATAAATTTCCTCGATTTTTAATAATTTCTTACAAAAAATCCAGTGGGCAATTAACATAGGAAATCTTTTTCTTCGCTGCACAGACGGTCAGTGAGTCACACTTCGCTTGCGTATAGAACTCATAGATATAGTATAGCATATATAGAATAGAGTGATCATTGGGGAGAAAAAAGTTATTCCTTTTCATTTGGGAAAAGACGACGTTTTTACCAAAATATGGCCGTCTTTCCCCGAGTGAATACACACGGGAATACATACTAATATTTTAGCAAATAAAATTTATGAATAATTTATTTGCTAAAGGGGAATGGAAGACTCCAGATACAGTTTCAAATTCATATTTCTTTCTTTCCTTTCTTTTTTTTTTTTTTTTTTTTTTTTTTTCAATACCACTTAATGGCTGTTTCCAAAGCTTTTATTTATTTTTTTTTTCGGCATCAAAATCTTTGTACGATAAAATGGGGATGAGAGATCTATATATATTACTATATCTATGATAGAACTACATTAGTACTTTATCAATGTGTATAAAATCTTTAAATTGATTATGACGTCAATTTTCGTGAGATGCATAATTTAACTTTTTATAATTTTTTAACGTTCACGTTTGATTAAATGTATTTATTTTTATGTCGAAAGAAAATGAACTCGTTTTTTTTTTTTTTTTTTTTTTTTTTTTTGGCAACAATTAAATTAATGGAACTCACAGATATTTTGGAGCAACTTTAATAAAGGTCTATAATTAACAAATAATTGCAATAAAACAATATTGTGACAATAAATTAAGATAAAAACTATCCTATCTCTCAAGTTGGACCAAACTGCACACAGTGTGCAAAATTTCATTAAAATCGGTTCCTTAGTTTAGGAGTTTACCCCGGACAAACATCGTGACACGTAATTTATATATATATATCATATATGTATACAAAAGAGTACTTCGACTCACTCACTAACTCCCTGACTCATCAAAGCTCAGCAAAGTCTACTGGAGGCACCGACTCGAACCTCGGTGAGATTATAGAACATATTTATAAATTCCGTCCCCCAAGAGGGGGGGGAGGGTGCAAAACGTGATTTCACAAAAACATTTATATCTCAAAGGAAATTATCTTTAAAGTATTTGCTTTAACATATAGCTAACAAAAATACCTAAAAAAATATTTCTGAAATTTTAGAAACTAAGTCTCCAAGGGTAATGTGTGTGTGTGGGGGGGGGGGGGGAGGGAGCAAAATATGATTTCACAAAAAAAAAAAAAAAAAAAAAAAAAAAAACCTTATATCTCAAAGGAAAAAAAAAACAGATATACGTGAGATCTTTGCTTTAAAATAGAGCTAACGCAGATACCTAAAAACCAAATTCTGGAATTTTAGAAATTCGGTACCCAACAAGGGGTAGGGACAAAACGTGATTTCTCATGCGCAACAGATTTCACGTAACGCTTTATCTATCAAACAAAAAAATAGATATCCGTACGATTTTTACTTTAAAATATAAGAAACACAAATACCAAAAAAAGAATTTTTGGAATTTTAGGCATTGGGCACCCAAGGAGGGGGAAGAGGGGGACAAAGAAGAAGTGAAATATACTCCACTGTATGATTCACCTAAAAAGATTTAAAAATTATAAATATACACTTTCATTAATATATATATATATATATATATATATATATATATACATATATACATATATATATATATATATATACATATATTTGTAATAGCGTATTAAAAATTTTTCTGGCATTCAGTTTTAAACTTCTTAAAAATACGAAATTCTAAACAAAAACACGGAAAGTATAAACCTGATATCATTTACCGATAAAATTTCCTATATTTTCCTTTTTGGTCTTCCGTTATCTTTATCAACAACGTGAAAAATATTTTCACGTATGATTATGTTTGTGTTTCAATCGTGTGTTTTGTCATTTCTAGACAAATAAATTACAGTGCAAAAAATGGTTGAATTACATATTTTGTACATCAGAAGATAGGCGTAAGAATGTTGAATTTTGAAAAATGCCCACTATCGAACAATAAGTATTTGGGTACTTTCGAATTTCAACGTTTTATCAAATATCTAGAAAAATTCGGAAGGAATTACCTTGAAACTTTGGGAGTATAAAAAACATGTTATATCTCATATTTTTCAGCAAAAGTTTTGTTCTCAAAAGGAAAATAAAATAAAATAAGTAAAAGATAATCGAAATGCTTTGAATCATCCTGCAAAAAGTATATCGATTTATTTTTAAACGAAATTCACAAATTCATTTTTTAACAATAAATCGTAATAGGAAGGTAATTCTAAACGTTAATTAAAATTTCTTTTATTAAAATTTTATTATATAACATAAATATTAAGTTTTAAGTGTGAACTACAACAAACGTGAACCTCAGCCTAACGTAATGTCATTCTGTAAAGATATATGTTTTCAGAATTACTCATTATCTAATTTTTTTTTTTTTTTTTTTTTTTTTTTTTTTTTTCGTTTTTACATTTATAAAATTTGCAACCATTAAACATATTCCCGTTTTTCAGAAATTACTTTTTTAAAAATTTTAATAGTTCATTTTTGAGTTCTAAAGTGCGGAAAATGAACTAAAAGTAATGAACTTGGTGTGTTATTTTGTGCTCTTTATAGATTCAAAATGAAAATAATAATAATAAATATAATTTTTTGGAAAACGAGAATCAATTTAAAGGATGTACAGTCGACAGCAAAATTATTGAAGCACACGTCCTCACTTTTCATATATATATTTAGTTTGATCGCTAACTTTTATCATTAATTTACTTTTTCATAAAAAGCATAAGACTAAGATCATGACTCGACAAATATTTACTTAACAAAACAATATCAAGTGCGCAAATTTTAAATAGCTATTATTGCTAGTAGCGCTTCAATAATTTTACTGCCGACTGTAAATTTTCTTAAAACGAAAACGTATAATTTAAAAAATATATATAAAGTGATGAGTAATTCTGAAAACAAATTTCGCCATAGTATAACAAGGGCTCCGTCCTTGTTAGGTGAATTAAACCTTTAACCAAGAATACATTAAACTATCATAAATCTTCAAACAATAGCTAGGAAATATGAAGACTGTTCCCTTTTCTAGCAGTTTATTCGACCGCTTCTTATTATTTCGAAAACATCTTGGGAAATTTCTCTGTTATGACTGTGTATACACCCCGCGACAAAAAGATAGGTACAAAGGGTTTTTTCTTTGCTTTTTCATAAAATAACATTATCTAAATTTACTTATCATTTATTATTATCATAAAATAACACTATTCCCGGACTAATTTAGAAAAATTTTAAGACTAAAATTTTTTTAACTTAAGACTACACACAGTGACAAAAAGATAGGAACAAAGGATTTTTTTTTTTTTTTTTTTTTTTTTTTTTTTTTGTTAATATGAATATTTTGAATACGAATATTTTGAATATGATTCAAATATTTAATATGTTTTTGATATGATAATATTTTGTTATGATAATAAATGATCAGCACAATTTAGATAATGTTATTTTATGAAAAATTAAAAAAAGAACCTTTGTTCCTATCTTTTTGTCGTGGGGTGTAATATCATTCTGTGAAGATATATGTTTTCAGAATTACTCATTATCTAATTTTTTTTTTTTTTTTTTTTTTTTTTCGTTTTTAGATTTATAAAATTCGCAACCATTAAACATATTCCCTTTTTTCAGAAATTACTTTTTTTTTAATTTTCAATATTTGGTTTTTGAGTTCTAAAGTGCGGAAAATGAACTAAAAGTAATGAACTTAGAGTGTTATTTTGTGCTCTTTATAGATTCAAAATGAAAATAATAATAACAAAAATAAATTTTCGAAAAACTAGAATCAATTTAATGGATGTACCGTCGACAGCAAAATTATTGATGCACACGTCCCCAAAACGAAAACGTATAATTTAAAAAAATACATAATGAGTAATTCTGAAAACAAATTTCCCCATAGTATAACAAGGGCTCCGTCCTTGTTAGGTAAATTAACCCTTTAACCAAGAATACATTAAACTAACATAAATCTTCAAACAATATCTATGAAATATGAAGACTGTACCCTTTTCTAGTAGTTAATTTAACCGCTTCTTATCATTTTGAAAACATCTTGGGAAATTTCTCCGATATGACTGTGTATATCTCTTTTTAATTACATGTGTTATCGTTTAAGAACAAATGAATTTTTATATTTTGTTCCGAAAGAGTTTGTATTTCTGTATGTATTACTCTTTGGAGTCAATCAGTATTTTTCTCATTCAAAATATAGATGAAATATATTACGAAAATGCATTTCAGTTTTAGATTTACATATTTCTCAAGAGACGTATTTGATGGATTATTTTAGGAATATGAATGCCAGTGTATGACAGAAATGAAAAATATAAATCATTTTATAATAAATGAAAACTGTAATAAATTTTCTTATTTTTAAAAAATATTTTAATTTTTAAATACGCCGTTTTAATTTATAGCCATTCGAAGAAAAGTCAATGCAATTTTTAAATTATTTGTTAAAAAGTTATTCAAAACAGAAACGAAATTCTAAATAAGTTTAATTAATTGTTGATTATACTTTTTATTGTATAATATAAATATGAAACTCTAACCAAGAATGCATAAAACTGACACAAATCTTCAAAGGATATCCATTAAATTTGAATCATTTTCCATTTTCTTGCAATTTATTTGACTCTTTATCATTTTGAAAACATCTTGGGTGATTTCGTCAATATTATCATGTTTATTTCTATAGTGTAACCACGTTTCTAGCGCCTAGCTTTGAGGACGATTCCAATGGCTTGGAGGGGTGGGAAATTGACTGACAGGTTGAGATTTGGTAAAGATCATGCAGCGTTCCCTTATCGCAATTTTTTCTCAACTATAAGGGTTATCACCCCTGTTTTAAAATTGGATTTGTTGAGTCAGTACTTGTGCTGAAGCTCCTATGGTCACAAGTAATATAGTTAAAGAATAATGTGGTTAAATATGCGTTATCATTTTAGGACAAATACATTATGGTATTTTATTCCAAAAGATTTTTCTTCGATGTTATATAAAGAAGCACACTTTGGAATACATCAACAGTTTTCTCAGTCGAAACAAAGATGAATTATTTTATGGAAATACATTTCAGTTTTAGATTTTTTCTCAGAGGCATATTTTTTACATAGTAATTTCAGAGACATGAAGGCTAATGCGGAAAACTGGAAAATATAATTTGTTTTATAATGAAATAAAAATATAATTTTTCTTATTTTTAAAAATATTTTGTTTTTCAAATACGACGTTTTAAAATATAACCAATTAAAGAAAAGTCGGTGTGATTTTAAAATTATTTGTTGAAAAATAATTCAAACAATAAATGAAATTCTAAATATTTATTGTTTATTGTTTATTAAACTTTTATTATACAATATAAATCCGAAGTTCTAACCAAAAATGCATAAAATTAACATAAATCTTCAATCAGTATCGATGAAATCTGAAGCATTTTCTATTTTTTAGCAAGGTATTTGACCCCTTCTTATCATTCTGAAAACATCTTTTAGATTTCTTACATATGACTGAGTTTATCTCTTTTCAATTGCATGTGTTACCCTTTTAGGACATATAAATTACAGTATTTTGTCCCGGAAGACGTGCGTACTTCCGTATGTCAAGTAAAGTATTACTCTTTGGCGAATAAAGTATTATCTTATAAATACGTCAACAATTTTCTCATTCGAAATATAGATTATTTCGATGAAAATGCATTTCAGATTTTGATTTGTTTCTCAAGATACGTATTTGATAGATAATTTCAGGAATATGAGTATTAAGGAAAAATAAAAGCAAGATTTTTTTCTCAATTACATTATATGGTATGTCACATACACGACTTTCTCTTACCCTGAAATTTAATGCTATAAATACAGTTTGGAGATTAAGGGATAAGATAACTAGTACTGTTAGGAAAACCTATGTTAAAACAATTCAAATTAGGCTTAAGAACAGATTCATTTGACAAATATTTCTGTGTGAGGGGGGCGATAGCCCCCCTCAACCCACCGTTTCATTATTGTACCTACATTTATACAGATTTCAAATCTGTTATTAAATTCAAAAGTTCATTTAAAATTATTCAGACAACTTTCACGCGCAACATTTTTTGAAACCTATCAATATCGATCAAAGTTTTATAGTGACAAACGTATTAACTTTAAAATACAACATTTGGATCGCCTAAAATTATTTGTTTTAAATTTATTGTAAATGACACAGACAATGATCAAGCGTTAAAAACTTGACTTCGGTATTCAGGAAGCCTCAAAACTTGTCAGTAAACAAAAAACCAAGCAATGAATATTTAGCTTGAAAAAATGCATTAGTAACCATATGGCCATTAGGAATTAATTTAAATTCCTGAGCAGCTTTCCTGGACACGGTAAAATATTATAGTAAAGCACTTCCACTTACAATAAAAAAGAATGTTATGGCTTAAATATTGGCATTCCTGTATATCTTCTACAAATTATGTACACACCACATGGTGCACATAAATATAATCCTATATTAATAACACACGGCACAACCAGAAATACACTTTTATCGATTTTCAAGTATTATCGCGCTATAATCTACGCACTATAATCCTCGCACGTTTGTGAGATAATTTAATATTAATAAAAAAAAAATAAAAAAAAAAATAAAAAAAATATTTTTTTTTCAAAAGAGATGCTTTTAAATGTATTACTCCAAAGAAAAGTTTAAACGATTTTCAAATAAAAGATGATTTCTATCGAGTGTTTTAAATAAATAATTTCATAAATATATTTGATAAAAAATAATTCAAAATAGAAAGGAAATTCTAAACTTTTACTTAATACTGCTCTTTAAATTTTTTTGTTACTTTATCAACATGAAGTACTGGCCGAGAAAGCCTGAAACTAGAATAATTCTTTCACGTATATAGGAAAATATTTAACGTATTTCACATTTTCTGGGAATTTATTTGACCTTTGTTACCATTTTAAAAACATCATAGAAGATTTCTCACATATGATCGCGTTTATCTATTTTCGATCGCATGTATACTACCTGTCGTTATAAAATAAATAAATTATGGTATTTCTCTCCGGAAGACGTATTTACATGTATGCCAAGGAAAGTGATTTTTTTTTTTTTTCGAAAAGCGCAGATGAATTATTTTCCGAAAATGCATTACGTTTTTTTTTTTTCTCATGAAGAGTTTTTGATAGATAATTTTGAGAATGGGGATAGAATTGTAAAATAAACGAAAAATATTTTACTTTCTTATTAAAAAGAAAAAAAAAAAATCCAAAATTAGTTGTTATTAAATACAATCGTTCATAGAAAATTACAAGTGGTTTTCGTAATAAATAATTTTTTTGTTGAATTTTTTACAAAAGAATATCACAAGTGTATTTACTGAAAATTAATTCAAAAAATAAAAGAAATTTTAAACTTTTATTTAATATTGTCCATGATACTTTTTATGACATAAAATAACTATGTAGCACTGACCGAGAAAATTTAAAACCAGAATAAATCTTTCAAAGATATCGATAAAATTTGAAACATTTTCCATTTTCTAAGAATTTATTTGGCCCCCATCTTATCATTTTGAAAACATCTTGGAAGATTTCTGCCATATGACCATGTTTATCTCTTTTCAATCATATGTGTTGTCGTTTAAAGACAGATAAATTAGGGCATTTCGCTCCGAAAGACATATTTACATCTGTATGTGAAGGAAACTAGTATTCTCTTTGGAACACACTAAAATTGTTCTCCATTGAAACATCGATAAATTATTTTGTGAAAATACATTTCAGTTTTAGATTCTTTCTCTAGCTGAATCTTTTATGGATTATTTATGGAATGCGCCTAATAATACAATGTAAAGGAAAAATATAGTTTATTTTCTGATTTTTTTAAGCTTTGTTTCTTTTTCCAGATATGATTTTGAATATAATTATTTAATGAAATGTAAAATTGCCTTTTTGTATAAATACCTATTTGATTATAAATTAAAGAACTTATTATTTGAACAACTATTTAAATATAAAAAATGTTTCGCAAATCATAAAATAAAGGTAAATATAACTGTATAAAATATAACTGTATCTCAGCGTCTACTAAATATTTTAGTTTTTGAACCAAGTACTTTATTGCACATGCTATTTACACTGTATTACAATTTGATTCCGACCAGTATAATGAAATAAAATAAAAAGTAGATTTTCTTTTAGAAGGAATTAAATACATAAAAAACAAATAAATTCCAATCAGTTTAATCCTTTCTACTATATACTACCATTATTTCCTGACAAATACTATGAATTAGAAAAAAAAAAAAAACTTTTAAAGAAATTAAATTAACAAATGAAAAATAATTGTTGTTATACTACAAAAATTATACGTAAACATAACTGTTATAAATACGTTTCTAAATTTTAAATTTAATATATTTAATTTTTTCTACTGCATTACCATTTTATTTTCAATAAATATAATAAATTAAAAAGAGAAAAAAGATTCGCCTTCAAATAAATGTATTAAATAAAAAATAAATTCCATAATATAGCCGTTGCTAAGATACGCAGACGATTACAATCGAAGAATAAATTCATAAAAAATGAAACATAAAAGCCAATGTTTAAAATCGAAAAAACATTAATTTAAAAAATTCAGATTAGAAATTCGAAAAAATATCGATGAGGTGCACACCTGAAGGGTCCCAGGTACCTCTATGCCAAATTTGGAAGCTTTGCGATCAGTAGTGTGTAGTATTGTTCATGTTTAGATAAATGTATTTATTTTCCTGTTGGAAAAAACAATAAACTCGTATTTTTTTTTTTTTTTTTTTTTGGCAACAATTAAATTACGGATTAAATTTAAATGGCTAATTTTTTGCTATTATTAGCTATTATTTTCATATTTTTATTAATTAAAAGAAAACTAAAAGAAATTCGAAATTCTGACTTCGATGTGCACAATGATCCTTCGGGGGGCACCTTTGTGTTAAATCTCGTGACTGTCCGAGCTACCGTTCACGAGAACAGTGAAATATATATACAAATATTGCTCACTTAATAGTATAAGATAATTGAAAAATACAATTTGTTTTCTTATTTTTATAGCTCTTTATTTATTTCAAACTTGTCGTTTTATAGTCATTCAAAGTCGTTTAACCATTTAACGTTCACTACTTAATTTATTTTAAAAATTACTAAACTAATTTAAAAAATTGCTTTTAGACACATAGCTGATCATAAATATTTAAAAAATAAAAAATTACCATTGTTCCTTTTCGAGAAATTTTCGACTTGAAACATCTGTAAGTAAACCTTATTAAATTCAAATAATATTTAATTTAATAAATAAATCACTTTATAAGTAAACATTATCGATAACAAAAACTTGTAAAAGTTGCATAGATCCCAACATTTCAATTTATTCCGGAGTATTTTAACCCTTTGCGGTGCAAGGTAATTCAGATCATTTAAATTACACTGCCACCGGAATTTACGAACATAATTAAAATAGAAGAAATTTTAAATTTTCATGTTAAAAAAAGGGCCTTTTCTGCTATGTTATAAATGTAAATTTTTACTAAAAAATTTCCGGGATGAGTTTTTGCACTTGAGAATTAAAATTAGGTGTTCCATTAGCGGGAACACTGCGACTGAAAGGGTTAAAAGTAATTTTTAAACAAAGATTTGGTTTTGCATTTTTTTTTTTTTTTTTTTTTTTCCTTTCTTTTTTCAATTGAATATTTTAAAATGAATTTTCATAAATATGTAATGGGAAAAAAAAATAGCATTTTTCTTATAAGAAAATTTATAAAATTTTGTTATTAAACTTTATGATATACAGGAGTCGCAATCTCCACCCTTTTTTCAGGACACTCTCAGAGAAAAGAAATTTTTGCCTCTTTTGCCACGACTAATTTCATGCAGAGACACTTCTGGTGTATTTATAGTAATGGGCAATGATTATTCAGGGTAGAGATTATTTTATAAAAATAGTGGTAGCAATTAATTTTAAATTTTCTCCATCATGAGAGTGTCCTGAAAAAAAAGCGCAGAGTACGACCCCTGGATGTAGCGTTCTAATACGATTATTTACTTTCTGAAAGCTAAAACCGTCCACTTTTCTTTTACTTATCTATTTATTTATTTATTTTTATTTATTTATTTTTTTTTTTGACAGTCATATATCTGTACTGATAAGTATAAAGGATTTAAGTCCATATTCTTGATTTTTCAGGAGACGAAAAATAAAATTATACTAATTAAAATCTAATCAGAAGAATCGATTAGGAAAAGGGGATTTCGTTGACTTATACCTTTTATACCATTCAGTGATTGTCAACCTTCATTTAATAACGGGAAAAAATTGAATTAAATATTTTATACCATACATGAATGGCAAATTTCTGACTTGAACCTTTTTTTACTAATGGATTTTCTCAAAGACTAAATGGCATAGACTTAAATCCTTTATACCAATCGATTGAGAATTTTTTTTTCTGAGTTTGACTATGTACTTAACTCGAAATCGACATTTTTGGACTTAATTCCTTTATACTTATCAGTACAGATATAAAAATTGGTTTTATCCACAATTTCATTGTTATATTTTCGTTTCATTTTGAATTAGTTTTCATTCTAGTAGATTATAAAAACCTTATGTGAAAAACAGCATTACAATTTTTCCCATTTCGGTAAATGTGGGATGGTTTAACACAAGAATTTTTAAATCGATTATAAAAGTCTAATATCATCTGGAAAATATATTTCAGTTTTTATTAATTTATTTAACATCTCCTCATCATTTTGTTATCCTCTTAATGATTTTTATATAACACGAAGTTTATTGTTTTTTAATCATATGTGTATATACTCTCTACCAACAACTATTTGGATACTTTCGAATTTAAAGGTTTTGTCAAACATCGAAAAACATTTTTGAGAATTATCTTAAACCTTTAAGATTATAAAGTACATTTATACCTCATATATTTCAGTAGAAGCTTTGTCCGGAAGAAGAAAAAGGGATCAGTAAAAATTAAGTAAAACTCAAAGTGTTTTAGATCACCCTGTAAAGCGTATGCTTCAAATTAATTTTTGTTGCACTATGTAATTTTTGTAGATTGTTTTATTTATGTGTATAAATTTTTATGAGGCTACCACACATAATCATGCAGATACAATATTTTCCTTAAAATATTCCAAAAAAATCCCCACTTTATTATTATTATTATTATTATTATTATTATTATTATTATAACGCGTAGGGCATTAAACCTATTGAGAAACCAATTTAAGAAAATTTGGTATACTACATTACACATATCATACTGCAATCAGAATGCAAAAATGTCAAATACTATCTTACGAAATATGAGCATTTTTACTAAATAATTTTTAACCATGTTACTCATGCGCAAGATTAAAAAAAAAATTGCATTTGTATAATTTAATAGCCAAAAGTATTGAGCTACTTATATGAAAACTCCAAACAAATATCGTGTAAATTCAAAACGTTATGAGTTATAAAATGAATAGAATTTCAGTTCTCTCTCAAAAAAAGGAAAACGATAAGGAATATTATCAATATCTTATACTATTAAGTGAGCAATATTTGCATATATATATATATATATATATATGTATATTTCACTGTTCTCAAAAACGGTAGCTCGGACAGTCATGTGATTTAACACAAAGGTGCCCTCCGTAGGGTCATTGCACACACGGAAGTCAGATTTTCGAATTTTTTATTAGTTTTCTTTTAATTAATAAAAATATAAAAATAAAACTTCCCATTTGTATAATGACGCAGAATGGAGAATCTTAGGAGAGATTTGATTGGTTTATTTGATTTTCATTGATTTGAGTGTATTTTACATTGAACTACAGCTACGTTATGAGAGTTACAAGATATTTGAATGGTTTATTAGATTTTCATTGATTTGAGTGTATTTTATGTTGAACTAGAGCTACGTTATGAGGAATTACGAGAGATTTGATTGGCTTATTTGATTTTCATTGATTTGAGCGTATTTTACGTTGAACTAGAGCTACGTTATGAGGAATTACGAGAGATTTGATTGGTTTATTTGATTTTCATTGATTTGAGCGTATTTTACGTTGAACTAGAGCTACTTTATGATGAATTACGAGAGATTTGATTGGTTTATTTGATTTTCATTGATTTGAGCTTATTTTACGTTGAACTAGGCTACGTTATGAGGAATTACGAGAGATTTGATTTTCATTGATTTGAGTATATTTTACGTTGAAATAGAGCTACGTTATGAGGAGTTAAAAAAATTTTGATTGGTTTATTTGATTTTCTTTAATTTGAGTGTATTTTACGTTGAACTAGAGCTACGTTATGAGGAATTTCGAGAGATTTGATTGGTTCATTTGATTTTTAATGATTTGAGTGTATTTTACGTTGAACTTGAGCTACGTTATGAGGAATTACGAGAGATTTAATTGGTTTATTAAATTTTCATTCATTTGAGTTTATTTTACGTTGAAGTAGAGCTACGTTATGAGGAATTACGAGATATTTGATTGGTTTATTTGATTTTCATTGATTTGAGTGTATTTTACATTGAACTACAGCTACGTTATGAGAGTTACAAGATATTTGAATGGACAAGATATTTGATAATTTTCATTGATTTGAGTGTATTTTATGTTGAACTAGAGCTACATTATGAGGAATTACGAGAGATTTGATTGGTTTATTTGATTTTCATTGATTTGAGCATATTTTACGTTGAACTTGAGCTACGTTATGAGGAATTACGAGAGATTTAATTGGTTTATTAAATTTTCATTCATTTGAGTTTATTTTACGTTGAAGTAGAGCTACGTTATGAGGAATTACGAGATATTTGATTGGTTTATTTGATTTTCATTGATTTGAGTGTATTTTACGTTGAAGTAGAGCTACGTTTAGATTTTATTTTAAAATATTTGAATTTTTAATATTTTAATATTATGCGACTTTTACAGAGAACAAATTACGATTGGCGCCGCAGGCTCCCGAGAGCATGTTTTTTGGTAAACATTTTCATGGGTCTCTGGCCAGCTAGCTGGTGAAGCCAGCTAGTTTATTTATAATCAGTGAACACTCTATTACCATTGGACATTGATTGAATCAAAGTAAAAATGAGAGTAAAACCCCTTATAGTTTAGTTTTTATTTTGTAAGGAACTGAAATTTTATTCATTTTATCACGCATACCCTTTTGAATTTACACGATATTTGTTTGGGGCTTTCATATACGTAACTCAATACGTTTGGCTATTAAATTATGCAAATGAATTTTTGCTAAAGCTTGCGCATGCGTAGTTACAAATTATTTAGTAAAAATGCTCGTATTTTGTAAGTTATTTTACATTTTTACATTCTGATTGCAGTATGCTGTGTCTAATGTAGTATGCCAGTTTTCTTAAAACTGGCTTGGCACTGTGTCTTTTACCCAGCTTGTTATAATAAAAATATTAGCAATTTTATAAAAAAAAAACATTATATCTACATGATTATATATGGTACCCTCATAAACAATTATACAGTTAATTAGAACTAGCCTCAAAATCATATGCTACAACAAAAATGCATTTCAAGTTTTATTTATTTATTTATTTATTTATTTATTTATTTTCAGAGTGATCTAAAACATTTTAACTTCTGTTTAATTTTTTACTAGTCCTCTTTTCTTTTTCTAGAAAAAACTTTTACGGAAATATGTGAGGTATGACATGTTTTTTTTTTTTTTTTTTTTCAAGATCAAAATTTCAAGATAATTCCTGCAGAATTTTTCTGGATGTTTAACAAAACGTTTGAATTCAAAATTGTTCAAATACTTATTGGTTGCACCGAATATTCAGTATTCATCCTATTCGGCAGTTGACACCGAATATTTGGTTCGGCCGAATATCTTTATATTCAGCAACCGAATAATGCAGTTAAATTTAAAATTCAATTTATATATTGAAATTGGTAAAAATATTTTTATCATATAAAATTAAATTGATATACTTTTTTTTTTTTTTTAAATCAATTGTTATGATGTCAAAGAACATACCAGTCCAATAAAGTTTGTACTATAGTCTAATAAAATTTCTATCTTAATTTTTAACCTAAATTAAAATAGTCAGTACTATTAAAATGTAATACATTTCAAACTAGTCACTTATTGCAGTTTAATGATAGAGAAATTCTGACAGCCTATAGAAATATATTTACTTACAAGCAGTCAAAAGATTAGATAGTGTGTATCGTTGGGGTTTTGGTTGTATGTGTTAAGGATAATTGACAATGCTAGAGTCGTAGGCCTGGGTCTCCAAGGGGACTTTTCTGAAGCATCCTATTCCGTATTTAACCGCCCTCTTCACTTACGGTCGCTGGAAGCCCGAACCAACGTTATTTTATGGGGAAATTTTCTTTACAAATAACTTATTAACTAATACACATTTTTAAATTCTGTTTTCACATTCAGAAAACTCCCAACTGTTAAATTGACGGACCTTTCTAAAAATGTATTTTCTTTTATTTTTAATATTTTATTTCGAAATTGCAAAATGAAAAAAAAAATCACATATTGAAAATTCGTATTTTACAGCTTCAAAATAAAATATAAAAAATTTAAAAAATAATTTTTTAAAAAAAGTCCGTCAATTTAACAGCTGGTGATTTTCAGAATGTGAAAACAGAATTTAAAAATATGTATTAGTTAATAAGTTATTTGTAAAGAAAAATTTCCCATAGACTAACATTAGCTACGGCTTCCGGCGGCGGTGAGTGAAGCGGGCCCTTAAGTGAGTTTCAAAAAAAGGAAGAAAAGGTGGGGAAGTTTCGAGCGTCTAAGCCAACATGCGCAACCTGGAATCGATCCCGGCACCTCCCGTCTTCCAGATTTAAGAGCAGAATCTCTCGGCCACTGGTTGTTATATACCAGAACAAAAAAAATATATATATATATAATAATAATAATAGTAGAATTGTCTTCCGAAAAAAGTACTTACATGTGAAAGAAGGTACTAGCTCTTTGTAATACGTGCTTCTTACCTTTCAGACAGGGCGTTGATCAAGTCTAAAAAGATATTTTTGGTCTGGTGGGGTAAAGACAATTTGGAAGAAATAAGTCAAAATAATAAAAAAAACAAAAAGATTAATTTTCATAACGGTTATTTTTAGTAAAGCGGAAATGAAAGTTTCGATTTGCAAAGAACAAATTTGAATCAATATTAAAGAATATATTAATAATTATAAAAAGACCTAATTAGAGGATTTTTATATTTATAACGTTCATTGAATCAATCATTCTTTTTGTAGCAGTCATGTCCAAGGTGAAATAGAATAATTAATTAATCCAGTCATTTATACAGTGAGCTTTATTTTAAAAATATAAGGCTGGGGCTTTCCACGTAGGTGAGGAACCAGTGCATATATTGGTAGATTACATAGTGCACATTACTACAGTAACAACAAAATGAAAGATATCCATCACATATTTGTTTAACACTTCTAAGACGATAAAAGGCAATATTTTAAGGATGCAAGCACTTTTATATAAGGGGAAAAGGAGAAGAAGCAAGGGACTTTTTCCCCTATTGACGTAATGTCACGTGATCAAAAAGGGTGTAACTTAGTGCTTTTTAATTCTTCTATTTGTTTCTTCCCTTTCAGACAGGGCGTTGATCAAGTCTAAAAGGATATTTTTGGTATGTTGGGGGTACAGACAATTTGGAAGAAATACGTTAAAATAATAATAATAATAATAATAATAAAAGATTAATTTTCATAAAGGTTATTTTTATTAAAGCGGAAATGAAAGTTTCGATTTCCAAAGAACAAATTTGAATCATTATTAAATAAAATCTTTTTGTAAAAAAATAGAACCGACTCCAAAAAGGAACTACTATTCAAACAACTAAAAATGAAAGAAAATTGGCAGAAAATGGAACTGTAGATTGCGCCTAAAAGTATAAAATAATTTCCTTCGCCAAACAACCTATAACACTACAATTAATCATAACTTTTGAAGTCGGCGCAAAATTTAAATAAAATTTAATTAGTTTTTAAAGGATTGTCTTTAGATCGGTAGCAACAAATGCTGTTGTCTCGAATGATCCATTTTCATGTTTCCTTTATTATTTTATCACTGTATACAATTGGTCCATTAGTAGCATCTACATAGAACAGTGAACATTCTTCACAATGCGGTATTTATGCTTCTACGAAGTTAGATCATCCTTGATCGCTTTTGAATTTGGCGATAAAACGTAAGGCAAAAATATACACGCAAGATGTATATTTTCATAATATATATTGTACGATGTGTTGTTTCATATTCTTGATTACTCTCTTGATATACCTTATTAAAATAATCATGATATCCCCAAAAAATTAAATATGTTTGCCAGATAATTTTGCGATTTTTCGTTCACCAAGGACGTCAGATACCAGCGTCTTCGCCAACTTTTGCTGCTTACGAAATCTTATTTGTTTTCTTGAATCAAAGTAGTTTTCGGCTGCGTTTTGCAGGTAACAATGTGAGACGTGTATTTTGAATAGGATTTGATTTTTGTATTAAATACAGGTATCAATTTTTATTTAATTTTGCGCCGACTTCAAAAGTTATGATTAATTGTAGTGTTATAGGTTGTTTGGCGAAGGAAATTATTTTATACTTTTAGGCGCAATCTACAGTTCCATTTTCTGCCAATTTTCTTTCATTTTTAGTTGTTTGAATAGTAGTTCCTTTTTGGAGTCGGTTCTATTTTTTTACAAAAAGATTTTATTTTTCTCTTTTCAGTGAAAACTTATTTATATAGCAGAGCATCAGAAGACGTTCGATGGAAGTTTCACAAATCACAACTTCCAAGAAAAGTGACATTACTCAAAAAATGGTTTATGTCACTGAAAAATACGTTAAATGCACCCAATGTGAACAAAAAAGTTACATCTCCATCTAGAAAGTTATCCACTCGAGAAACAGTTGTGCCAGTTTTATTCCAGAGAAGTTATTTTTAAGTTGATTTTTCTCAAATGCTGCATTTTTAAATTGTGTCACTTTTCTTGCGTTTATCGGATATGACCAAAAAACTATCTATTGAACGGACATACGTTAAATTAAAAAGTCTTTAGAAATGTAAAGAAAGGATACGCTGTATTCGTAACCGAAAATTCTGTTAGGCATATATATTGAACTTTACAGTAAATACGTGTCACCCGCTGCGCTGGAAATTGCGCAGCGTAAAGTTCAAACAAAGAGCAAAATATGCATTGCAGCTGACGGACAGAAGTTTCAACATCGATACTTACACACTGCTTTTACCAGTGTAGCTGCTTGCGTTCAGCAGTTAGAGTGAAAACAGACTTTTGTGAGTATCCTGGCTTTTGTTTATATCTTAATGAAATCCTAATGAAACTTATGTCAGGCCAAGATCATTACGACAACCAAAAAAGTATTAAAATTAAATCATCTCCTACGAAGTTATAAGCTAACAAATTTCAACAACAACAACGAGAAACATGGTTTGTATTGAGAACCTCTTCCTTTATGAAGTCGGCTTAAAACGCCTGTGCGTTAATCGATGTGACCGCTTACAATAACCATACTTTGAATTTTACATAGCATAAATATCACCCGCTACGCTACAACATATGCAATGTTTTTCAAGTGTGCACAAAATAGAAAATTGTGAACAACCAAATGCACGTTTTAAGCATTCTGTTTTTAGCATTAATGTCTAAACTACCTTTGCGTACTACATCGATGATGCTCTGCAATTTTATAATTCACTTTTTTCCCCTGTCTTGAAACGTTTCCAAGATAGGATCGCTAACTCCACTCTTTTCCACCAGGTGGCGCTTTAGGTTGTTGAATCGCGTATAATTCACTTTTTCCCCTGTCTTGAACCGTTTCCGAGATAGAAACGCTAGCAGGAATGTCTAAACTATCTTTTTGTACTAAATCGATGATAATCTTCAACTTTCTAATTCCCTTTTTTTCTCTAGAACCGTTTTCGAGATAGGAACACTAACTCCACTATTTTCCACCAGGTGGCGCAGCAAGCGGTTTAACCTTGTACTGCAGGGCCACTTTACTATACTTACATACCATTTTTATCATTTTGGCTGCAGCCGTTTAGCACTTAAAAGAGTTGGGACTGATTTTATTGGGCACCCTGTATTTTCTTTAGATCGTAAAGATATTACAATGGGACCTATTGCAGATCAAGACCTTTTCAACAAAACAAAAAGTATCAAAATCGGAGCATCCGTTCAGAAGTTATGAGCTAACAAACATAAAAAAAACATACGGTTTGAATTGAGAACCTTCCTTCTTTTTTTGAAGTCGGTTAAGAATATGTTAGTTAATATAAAAAGACCTAATTAGAGGATTTTTATATTACATATATATATATGTACCTATATAGTAGTTGGTAAAATTTTTTAAACGTTTAATTTAAAAAAGAAGCCTTTCTCATCATCAATAATTTAATGTATTCTCCTCTTAAAAATATATATTGAAAATCACTTTATTAATGTAATAAAGAAGACATTTTTTTCTGTTAATATTTCTCATAAAAGTTAACTAATTAAAATATTTTTTTTTAAAGAAAAAGATACTGAAAGCAAGCTGTTAGTGACATTTTTATTATGCAAAAGCTTTCAAGTTGATCGTAACAAAAAATGATAATTTGTTTTGTAATTAATTCAAGATGACATCAACGCTAATTTCGTTAAAAAAAAAAATATTTAAAAAGTGATTCAATGATTAAAAAAGATGAAGTTTATATAATGTGTTTTCTAAAATAATATTTATGTAAGCGTTTTTTTTTTTTTTTTTTTTCTAAATTTTAAAACGATGCATTAGAATTACTTACGTATTATTGCGTAATTACGAATCATTATGCATTAGAATTAATATTACTATGTAAGAAAACTTGTAAGAAAACTATGTAATAATTTCTTATACATAAATCCTACTTTACATTTATTTAGTATCCCTTACAATTATTCAAAATAACCATCATAAAAAATAGCTTGTAAAAATGTATATCTTACATTTTACATTGACAATACAATAACATCTTACCTGACAGTTTTTAAACATTTAAAAGCATATTTTATTTAATTAAAAATATTAAAAATGTATTTAATTAAAAATATTTTTTAATTAAATTATGTGCAATTGAAATTAAGTAATATGCTAATAAATTTTGACTTATTCTTATACAGTAACCGGTAATTCACTGGTTAAAAAAATCAACCGCTTAATCTGATCAAATTTCCAATACCGGAATTAAAACAATATAAGCTAATTTTATAACCGCTGCTTAATAAAATCAGCATCGCCGGTTAATAAATTCAAAAGTATATTTTCAGCAGGAAAAATGGCATTTGTGCACACTAAACAATTTTTTTTATTAACACTTTTTTTTTTTTTTTTTTTTTTTTTTTTTTTTGACATGTAAAATAAAAATAAAAAACAGCAATTCCTCCGTTACCTCTATTTGTCAAAAATCTTACACTTTCAGCATAGTAACAAATTAAACACGCCCCATCACATTTTTTAGTAACAATTTTAAGAAAAGTGTTCTTCAAAGCGCGGTAATAAGTTAAAATTTGATTTGATTCGCAACTGATATTTTTTTGTGTCTTTTCTTAAATTTAAAATTATTAAAACACAATTTCTAGTTCTTATTTTTAAATAACTAAAAAGCAAGAGTTTAATTGGAAAGAATTTAAAATAAAAGTGTGAACTTTTGGTAAAATAATGATGATTTTTCTCAAAGGAAAGCGTATCGGAACTTGTGATTTTAATTTATAAATAATCTCTAAAAGATAAAGAGTTAAATTGAACACGTGTCATTTGTATTAAATATATTTAAAACACTTTAAGCACACGTAAATATAAATTTATTTAAAAGATGTTAAAATTTTTTTATCCAAAGCTTTTCGCTTTAATAATAAAGCATCATCAGGGATTTATGATTCGTTTCCATTGCGCAGTTTTAAATATGTTTTCTTTTTACAGTCAACAGTTAAGTATTTTATATATAACGTGATATATTTTAAATATCAGCAAAAAACAATATGAATTCCGGTAGAGGTTGGACCAAGGAGTTAAGAAAAGTGAGAGAAGCTGGAACTATTGCATATCATACGAGGTTATTGTAGGAGAAAAAACATCATGAATAAGCAGAAATAAACTATTAACTATTTTATAATATTGTGCCAAATTATTGGTAAAATTGCAGCATCTTTGGAATTTATTGCATTTTTGCATTTAATTATATGAATAGCTTCGGAAATGTAAAGTTCTTGGATATTAGATGGTGCTGTAATAATTTTGGCTTTATCCCATATAGGGTTGGCGTTTGTGTTGGCATAGATGAAGTCGACTAGAGTAGAACTATTTGCTTCTTTTATATTTCTTATATGTTCTTGTATTCTTTTATTTAAAGTCTTTAATTTAATTATTTTAAGGAACAATTAATTAATTAGCTGTCAAAAATTAATTATTATTAATTCCTTTATACGTTACATTTTGAATTCTCTTTCCAAATTCATGAAGTAATATCTTTTTCTAGAGTGCAGAAACGTTCGCTGGATATAAAACCCAGCCGCTTAATAAAATTACTTTGGCTTAGGACAAATGTGTGATTTTCAATAAGCGGCGGGTACTGTATTATATTTTTAAGCAATTAATAAAAACGACCTCTCTTTTATTAATTTATCAAGTACTTATCAAGTATTTATCAAGTATTTAACCTGTTTTCCATAAAAAATGAATGTTTGAAGTCATTTTCTTCTGTTAATAATTTTTATCAAAATAAACTTACTAAAATAGATTAAATAATCGGTGTGGCATCCATACTACTTTCTCTTTCATTTCTAGCTGCAGAAACAGTTTTATTTCACTTTCAAATAATTGTTCGTGAGGGGGTTTCTGCCCCCTAGACCTCCTATTTGAATATTTTATCTATATGTATAAAACATTTAAGGATTTATTATTATTATTATTATTATTATTATTATTATTATTGTTATTTTAGTTTGAATTATTTAAAGAACTTTTATCCATACCACCCTTTGAAACTGGACGGTCTTCGTCAAAGTTATCAAATGACATTCCAGTATTATCTTGAAAGTACCAAATTCGAACATTCATTTCTTTTTAAGTTATACTGATAACAGTCACAAGGATTCTACAGCTAAAAGATTTACGTCCATATTTAAAGTACCTTAAAATATGTAATAATACTAGCGTCACAAATTGGATCTCGCAAATTTTGCCCATCATATTAGTAGTAAAAAGTGTTTATTTTTCCTCTCCAATTTCACTGGACATGGTATGTTTCGCTAAACCACTTTCATCAATTACGTCAAGTAGAAATTAATGTATTCATTTAATTTTGGGTAGCTCACACAAAGCTTTCTTATGATAATTTTTCGTTGATTTTTCTTTTTTTAAATTGTTAAAAAATTTTCTTTTTTCCAAATTTTACATTTGAGAAAAGTTGAATAATTATTAGCTTGAACACTAATACTTTTGCTAAAGCTATTATAAAATTTGATTGATGACATGATAACAAACATGCCTTCGAAATTTTATGTCCATATGTTTAATTGTTTAAAAGTTATGCGCAAAAGAAGAAAACGAAATATTAGGTTGTTGCTTTAATTTTTAACACCAGTGTATATAGATTAAAAAATAAGCATGTATAAAATTAATTGTAAACGTAAAAATTGATTTAATTAATGCGGAAAGTGAAAAAGGGAAGAAAAAGGAAAGAACTTTTTTTCATTGCAATACTCTCAAGCGGAAATTAAATGGCAAGATTTACTTTTTAATTAGCTAAAGATGATATTTTTAAGAGCGATAAATTTTATATTAAAAAAAGAAGTATATCATTGTCTGTCATTCTGTAACTTTTTTTTTTTTTTTGGTAAATAATATTTTACCATTCCCAGGAAAGCTGTTCGAGAATTGAAATAAATTCCTCATAGAGATATGGTAAACAATGAATGTTTTAAGCTAAATATTTGTCGCTTGTTTTTTTGTATATTTACACGTTTTGAGGCTTCCTGATTACCGTAGTCAAGTTTTTTAACATTTGATCTTTGTCTGTGTCTCTTAGAGTAACTTAAAAACAAATAATTTTATGCGATCCAAATATTTTATTTTGAAGTTAATAAAAGTTTGTTGCTGGGAAAGTTTGATCAAGATTAATAAGTTTCAAGGAATGTTGTGTGTGAAATTTGCCTGGATAATTTTAAATGAACTTTTGAAATTAATAACAGATTTTAATATGTATAAATGTAGGTACAAAAATGAAATGGGGGATTGTTGGGGGCGCCAGACTCCCCTCACACAGAATTATTTGTCAAAGAAAGCTGTTGCGAAGCCTAATTTGAATTGTTTTAACAACAATTTACATAATAGTACTCTTTATCTTACCCCATAATCTCCAATATGTGTTTATAGTATTAAATTTCAGGGTAAGAGATAGTCATGTGACTGACATACCAGATTATTATTATTGAAAGAAATATCTATTTAGCATTTTCTATATTTATAACTTCCTGTTAAATAAAATTTTTATCTTTAAGTTAGTCTTTAATTACACTACAGTTAACAGTATGATCAGCTCTCTATTCAGTCAAAAACATGACTGAAACAAATCTTTCGAATTATGCTGAAAAAAAAAAAAAAAAAAAAGCATCTAATTATTATACGTAAACGTAATCTTATCAAATAATGAGGTAAAACTAAAAAGATTTCTGCAAGGTAAAAGTGTGCCTAACTAACTATGCTTCATTAGCTATGAAGCAAACTCCAGAAAGCTAGATATTCAACCTCGATTAAGAAAAAAACCTCTTAATTATATCTTCATGATCAATTTAGCAAGGTTAATTACAAGTATACCAATATTGATAATGTAAATCTCCGAAATACAACTGGGAAAAGTATCAATTATAAAAAAAGAAATTAATTATTAAGAAATTAGTTGATACACATGTAGATATAACCTTATTAGAAAGCTAGATTTGGATGAACAAATTATGTTTTTGAGAAAGTATGGTTGGCTGAATCCGATAGAAAAAACGTGTTATATCATTGAGATTAACAAATCAGTCAATGGAAATTGGGACTTAGTTTTTGTCAGTATAAGAAAGATGGCCATTTAAAGTGTCTTCGTTATTTATAATATTTTGGTTTTAAAAAAATTTAACGTCATAAGTAAAGAGTATTAGAGAAAATATAATTCAAAACTTATTCAACTATTTTATTATTATTATTATTAAACTAACGATTTAGCGCACGGATCTACCTTTTTCGAGAGTAAAATTAATCTCGGTTTGGATTCTCCACTGCATTCGGCAGCGTCTTGTCTGCTAATTCTCTACGCGTACTACTTTTTTTAGGGCTATTAGACTGTTACTTGCATTGCTGAGTCCGATTACTTACTATCTTCGGCAGCGTCTTAGCCGATGTGCAGCATAGTTTCTTCAATTTATAAATTTATACGCATTATGTCCAAATAATCAGTTTAATTTTTTAAAGCTTATTCCGATTTAATTTTAAACATGTAAATAAATATAGTTTTATATAAAAAAAAATAAGTATATGATTATTTTATTTTATTTGTTTATTCGTTTGTGAGGCTTAAGGTTTATATATTTAATAATCTTAACGATACAATTATTAAAACAATTTACAATTTACAACATTTACAATTTTTTACACCAATTTCATCAGATACATGTGCAACTTTGATTTTTGAAAAAAAATTATTCTACTTTTATTATTAATGCGTTAAAAAAAAAAAAAAAAAAAAAAAAAAAAAAAATGCTTTGATTTTTTCTGTGTCAGCTTCATATAAATATTAACTTGAATTCTATTGTGAATTTTCTAGTTAATATCTTTATTAATTGGACTAATTTAATTTAAATTGTCAATTAGGGTTCTTTAAATTATTTTCTCTGATTTCATATTTTTATCAACTTTCTGCGTTCAACAGTTTGTGAAGAGATAGTCGGAAATACATACATAACACATGCGTGTTTTTAATAGTGTAGAATTTAGAAGTTCTGTCCTGAGTTTCAAGTGTGATACCCGGGAATTTATAAATTAATAAATTTCATACTTTCTTTCTTTCTTACTTTTTTTTTTTTTATAGCCGGACGTATGTAGCATAAAATCGGGTTTTAGTCGCATAGACAGAACATAAAAGATAGTTAAACTGTGTGTTAAAAAACTGAGAATCTCAATAGATTTTTCTTTTTTAATTAAAAACCATTAAAAATTTCAAGAATTTTGGAATAAACATCATGATTTCTTTATTTCTTTATTTATTTTTACAGTAACCTGATACACACAATAAATTTACAATAACCTGATACACACAAATAAAAAAAGTTTCTTACTAAAGGGTAAATTCAAAAATGCTCTTTCTTGAAAATGCGTAAACAAGTTTTCGTATAATTTATTTGAATTGAATTTATCGAAAGTGATACTTTGTCTTTTCTTTTCAATATAGTACTTGAGATTTTTGCTATTACGCACTGTAAAAGAAAACAAGAAAAAAAAATCATGCAGTACGCATTGATTAGTAACACTTTCCAACTGTACGTAATTGTTGTATCGAATAACTTTTAATATTCTTTCCCTACGTTATCACACAACAGACAGAAGGATTGAAAAATACTCAAATAGACTAATTGATTTTAAAATTACTCTTAGGCATTTTGGAAAGTGTTACAAAGGCTTAATGCAAAAGAAAATGCAGCAATTAGATTATAATTACAGCTTTTGATCTCTCTGAATATTTTAGTGTAGCCCTGTAAATCAGAAAGTAAATCATATCATATTCTACACAAAACATTATTTTAGAATACAAACAAGAGAGAGAATGGACTATTTTTTAACTTAAAAATAATATATATATATATATATATATATATATATATATATATATATACTATTACATTTTATACTCAAAATATTGCTAGGAGGGCATTTATTTTTCTTGTTAACAAAACTATGCCTAGCAAAATTTTTTATTTTAGTTTTAATGTTTATTAAATGATTTTTTACTTGAAAAAGATTTAAAGCTTTAAGCCATTAATACCTACTTTAATATTTTAATTTTTTTGTTTAAATCATTTTATTATTATTAAATTCTTTAATGTTGAAGGGGGTACCGGATTTGGGGATGAATTATCTTACAAAATTACGGATTATTATCTTTTTATATTACGTTGCGTTCAGATCGTCAGTAAAAATATTCTATTCCAAATACATTCTTGTTTTGTTTACATCCATCTCAGGCCAATCACTAGTCTAACGCTTCGTCTGATTGGTTCACTCATCAGATATGTAAAGTCGTACACGATTGGATACTGGGTAGGACCCGGGATGAGAGTTTGGAGGCCCGCTACCGTCTAGTGGAAAAACCTACTATCTCGCCGGCCTGCCTCCCGCCAACTCTGACTAGTGACAAGCCAAACAGTGTTTAAATTCCTTTACCATATATAACGCGTACTTTACCTTATAGCGTGAACGCGAATTCCAGAACCAAAAAAGATTTGTCTTTCAGACGCTGTAGAAACAATTTTATCTTTATTTTTTACCAATTTCACTTTTTAAACGGGTGGTGTGAATATAATTACTTTTCTTTTTGTTATATGGTTCTTGAGACACTGATTATTTCTATCGCAGGGATGGAACACGGGCGCAGAATTAATACCAGAATCTGTTTAAGAAATTTTACTACCTATAATATCGTTGATTTAAGAAGTAGAAAATTTTCTTACATTGACAGTGGTATGAATACTGCGCCCGTGTTCCATCCCTGCTATCGTTATTTTTCGAGGTACGTTTCTCAGAAACTTCCATGGATTATATTATTGAATTTCTCACAATTGAATTATGTTATTGAATTTTTATTCCGCACAGAATAAATATACTTACAAAGAACAGATAAAAACACTTAAATAAATTTTTACGTAAATCTAGAAACTTTGCCGTGTAATATTATACTGAACACTTTATGCTGTAAAAAATACACTTTTCTTTCCCTTTTTTAATTTATAAAACCAAGGCTTTCAGTGGTTTTTTAATTGATTATTATTATTATTATTATTATTATTATTTATTTATTTATTTATTTATTTATTATTTATTTATTTATTTATTTTTTTGTGATCAAACTTTAATTATTGTTATAAGTGTTTTTCTTCAATTGAATAAGAAGAATGTTATATATATAGTATATATATATACATAATATATCTATAAAAGCATTGAATTACGGGATTGTAAAAGACCTGAAAGACTCATTTAGTACTTTAATCGCATTTAATATAATATCTTGAAAGTTATGATTATTGACATTACATTAAAGCGCTTTGAAAAACTCTTTTTATTATTAAATTCATTTTATCAATATTGTACTTCAAAAAACTTTGAGCGTTAAATGTTTTTTTTATATACATTACAGGATAAATTTTCGAAACTAGTTTTGGCAAATACTACTACAACTAATAGTAATAATAATAATGATAATAATAATAATTTATTTTTCTTATTTCTTTTTGTGTGTGTATCAATCATAGCATATCATGTGTTGTGTAAATTTAAAATTTATGATAATAAATGCTAAAATATATTTATTAATTTAAAAACGCAGTTTTTTTTCGAGAAAAAAAGGGGGGGGATATAAGAGAAAAGATAGAATATAATAAATGGACTCTTGTGTATCAATCCCGAAAATATTAATAGATGAATAACAGTCTACACATGATTCCAAAATGGAAATATAATGTGATGACTCCGCCTACCTCCTAACGCTTTGCTTGGTAAGAGATGAGATGAATCGAAGACCGAAATTAAGTGAATTTTATATTTTCCACCCTTATTTTATTTAATAAATATTGTTCTCCAAAATGTTTGAAAAGATAACTGTTTTTCAAAATAATTATCAGGAGTGATCTTAAAAAAAAAAAAAAAAAAAAAAAAAAAAAAAACATAAAATAATCCTTATTGCGTATTAATCGCATATCATCTCTTCTCTAGCTATAAAGGCTTAAGTTAATTTTATCAATTTGAAGAAATTTTGTTTATATCGCGTAAAAAAAAAAAAAAAAAAGAGAGAGAGAGAGAGAGGGATAAAGACAGAGAACATAAAAGAAGTAAATGAAAAAGAAAAAGTGAGAGAAACAAAACAAAATAACCAATAGCTTTTTAAGTATTATTCTTCAAATTATACAGTGAAACTTGAATAATTCGAACTCGTTTAATTCGAAATTTTGGATAATTCGAATATTTTACACGGTCCCTTGAATTTTGTATTAAAATAATGTTAAAAAATCGTGGATAATTCGAATTCTATTTTGGATAATTCGAATTTTTCATACGATTAAGTTTAAAATATTACAGTAAAATTTGTTCCCGAGATTTTACTCATCTGAAGTGCATTATCAACTTTTATAGTCTTTCAAAAGAAGGATAAGGAAATACAATAGAAGCCCCTAGCTTGTGTACCAGAAGATATGGTGCATATCTATGAACTTCGAGGTTTTTGTGAATTGAAAGTCATATGTAATGTAGAAGATTCTATTTTTGTATCATGTCATATGCTATGGCATAGAGATTCTACTTAAAAAAGAAATAAAACATATTTTACTATATTAAAAAAAAGTGTTGAATAATTAAGCTAGCTCGTAAAAAAATATTGATTTAATGGGGGGAAGGGGGGGGGGAAGAGGTAATGTAGCGGTATTCTTAGATAAAAAGTTTATGTGTTAAATCTCTACTCGCAGAGTTTTAATTTTTTTTAATTTATCACTTTTGACAAAATAGTATATGTAATTCGAATTTTTGGATATTTCGAATTTTTTTCTGGTCCCTTCAACTTCGAATTATCCAAGTTCTACTGTATCTATAACCGGAGCATCCACAGGATGCATAAACTAGGAAATAAAGGGTTAGGGGGAAGCTTCTGTTGGTTGAGAACTTGGAGCATTCGAGGCGAGAACACTAACTTGGCTCCGTTCACCTACCAGATTTAGCTGGACATATTCGGATGGCCTTAACGCCTAGGGTGATGCTACCACAAAGCTGCCAACCTAATAAATCCGGCAAATTGTTAGTATCGCTCCTTTTTCTACACCACTTAAATTTTAGAGTATTTTTTTTCTTAAATCATGGTAAATACATTTGAAGAGAAATACTCTAAAAATTAAGTGCTGTAGAAAAAGGGGCGGTACTAACTCCAGCCTACCTGCTCAGTTGTGTGGATTTTTCAAGGGAGAATTTCCTGAGCGATTCGGTCTTGTTCTTTGATTTTCTAAGGTTGTATGGACTCATGGGCCTGGTCCGCTAGACCAATGGGGATAAGAAACGACAACAACAACACCAGAGCTTCCAACATTTTAATTTATTCTGCAGCATTCTCTGCTCCGCCTTTATTTCGTGTCACTTTATTTAATGAAAAATTTTCTGCAATATATAATTACGATAAAATAGAAAAAAATTAATCTTAACACATTCGCGACCGCATGTTTTTGTCATTTTTAGATTAAGCTCCGCATGTGGGCGTTGTTATTTTACATTACATTAGTTTAAATTAATATTTTCTGTATACAAAATAAAAATATAAATGAACATTCTTTACAATTATACTCTTTCTAATCAAAGTCTTTGTATTTATAATGCATTGATTGTACAAATGAGAATATTGGGTATATTGTCCAGAAATAATCTAACCTATTTAACCTAAAGAACCACCCTCTACTGGAGTTACAAATTTTCAAATGACGTAACTCCACATCAGCGGTCGCGAAAGTGTTAAGTATAAAAGTGGTATCAAATAAAGCAGGTTTAACCCCTTAACGCGCGGTGTCCTCGCCACGAGGACGCAAAATTTAAGATCCAGCTGCAAAAATTCATGCCGGAAATATTTTAGCAAAAATTCACGTTTATAACATATCAGAAAAAGCCGGTTTTTTAAACTTTAAAATTTAAAATTTCTTTTAGTTTAATTTAGTTCATGAATTCCTGTGGCAGTATAATTTAAATGTTTCAAATTGTCTTGCGCCGCAAAGGGTTAAAAATGCTCAAGAATAAATTAAATGTTGGTGATTCTGATATAACACAAAAGGGATTTATAAAAGGAAGATTAAGTTTAACTACTAAATCTAAGCTTGGTGAGAGATGAGAGCGAGATTCTTGGAATTAAAAACTAGATTCATTTAGTGGTCCCTTAATTAAAAATAACTTTTTAAAGTTAGAACTTTTGGTTGCAACTATTAAAATGAGTACATTTGTTGGCATTATATTTATTTTTAGCTCTTGGATCCTTGTGTATTAATCTTGAAAAATGTCTTGTAAGTATAACAGCCCACATACATAATACCATAGCTGCCAATATTTTAATTTATTCCGGAGTACTTTTAACTCCGCCTCTAATACATACCACGTTTTTTTTAAAGAGTAAAATTTTCTTATTTTATCATAGTTATATATTGGAGAAAAATATTCTAAAAATAAAGTGGTGGGAAATAAAGGCTGAGCTAAAAATACTCCGGAATAAATTAAAATATTAGCAGCTATGATAATACAAAAGAAATTAGAAAATGATGACTCCGCCTATCAATTCTAACCTTGGGAGAGTGAAATTCTTAGAACTGAAAGCTAAATGCAAGGCATTTAGCGACACTTAGTAACCCGTACTTGATAGTCTATCGTATATCTATAATATTACTTGTCAAAATTATTGATGACTGTTGAATACAAAATCTGCCAGATCTGGCAAAACTTCTTGGAAGAGTTTCTGTACACGCCCTTTTTTTCAAAACCACCTTATTTTTCGTGTTTTTCTCCAAATTTAAATACGATTAACACATTCGCGAGAGCATGTTTCTGTCTTTCTTACATCAAGCTCCATCTGTGGGCGTTATTCTTATATATTACATTATTTTAAATCAATATTTATTGTATTCATATTGAAAAAATAAATTAATATACGTTCCGATTATACTCTATCTAATCAAAGTACTTGTATCCATAATACATTGATTTCACAAATGTAGATATTGGGTATAACGTTAAGAAAAAATTTAACCTATGTAACCTAAAGAAAAACCCAATGGCGGTGTTACAGATTTACAAATGACGTGAATTCACGTCAGCGTTCGCGAGAGTGTTAATGCTTTGGCGACAGCATGTTTTTGTTAAGGTCCACGTTTAGGTGTTATTATTATAAGTTACAATTATTCAGAACTAAATTTTCCGTATTCACATTTATATTATAAATGGATATGCATTATAATCATACTCTCTCTAATCAAAGTATTTTTATCTATAGCATATTGACAGTACAAATATGAATATTATGTACATTTTTAAGAAACAAATTACAAATAGCAGAGAAATTGCAAAATAAACACCCACTTGTGGTGTTTCAGATTTTGAAATAACGTGAATCTACGTCAGCGGTCGCGAAAGTGTTAAAGAAAAACACTAAAAAATTATGCTGGTGTGGAAAAAAAGAGGCATGTACTAAAAAAAAATCCTCCATTTCATAATTAGGATGTTGGCAAATACGATAACCACTTGTTAAAGATACAGAAATTCATCAATCTTTTTCCTAAAAATCTCTGTAAACGATTACGGAGCTCTGTAAACGATTACGGTAGGGGGCAAGACTTGAGTTCACGTAATCCTATAAATTTCAAACAAATAAACAAACAAAAACGATATACGTGAAATTTTTGCTCTAAAATATAGTTAATACAAATACCTAAAAACCAATTTCTGGAATTTTAGATATTCTTCATAGGTGGGGGCGGGAATGGGCGGAGCTGCTCTTCATATTAACTAAACTAATCTTATTTTGACGGGGATTGTGGAAACAGTTCATGTTAAAAGTAATTCACATTAACAACGTTCACGGTAACGAGGTTCGACTATATTTATTTGTGATATATTAATGGCTGCATTCTTTACAAAACTGAATAATAATAATAGCACAATTTTTTTTTTCAGAAAATGTTAAAGAATCGAAAACTTGAACGAAATTTTTAGCCGCCCCTGGAAAAAAGTTTGCCCCTCCTAGAAACATAGTTTAGCTACGGGCCTGGAGAGAGATAATAGACTATTTTTTAAATAAAAAAAAAAAAAAAATTCTATTACATTTTATACTCAAAATATTGCTAGGAGGGCATTTATTTTTCTCGTTGACAAAACTATGCTTAGCAAAATTTTTAGTTTTTGTTTTAATGTTTATTAAATGATTGTTTACTTGAAAAAGATTTAAAATTTTAAGCCATTAATACCTACTTTAATATTTTAATTTTTGGTTTAAAACATTTTATTATTATTAAATTCTTTAATGTTGTAGGGGGTACCGGATTTGGGATGAATTATCTTATAAAATTACGGATTATTATCTTTTTATATTACGTTGCGTTCAGATCGTCAGTAAAATTATTCTCTCCCAAATACATTTTTGTTTTGTTTATATCCATCTCAGGCCAATCACTAGTCTAACGCTTTGTCTGATTGTTTCACTCATCAGATATGTAAAGTCGTACACGATTGGATACTGGGTTGGACCCTGGATGAGAGCTTGGAGGCCCACCACCGTCTACTGGAAAAACCTACTATCTCGCCGGCCAACCGCCAACACTCTGACTAGTGAGAAGCCAAAGAAAGTTAACATTCCTTTTCCATACGTAACGCGTACTCTGCCTTATGGCGTGTACGCGATTTCCAGAATTAAAGGTATGTGTTTTCGCCGCTGTAGCAGAATTTTACTTTTTTTTTCTTTTTTCCAATTACACTTTTTAAACGGGTGGTGTGAATATAATTACTTATCTTTTTGTTATTATGTTTCTTGAGACACTGATTATATTTCTATCGTTATTTTTCGAGGTATGTTTTTCAGAAACTTCCATGGATTATATTATTCAATTTGTCACAATTGAATTATGTTATTGAATTTTTATTCCGCCCAGAATAAATATACTTACAAAGAACAGATAAAAACACTTAAATCAATTTTTACGTAAATCTAGAATTTTTGCCGTATAATATTATACTGAACACTTTATGCTGTAAAAAATACACTTTTCTTTCCCATTTAACTATATAAAACCATGGCTTTCAGTGGCTCTTTAATTGATTATTATTATTATTATCATTATTATCATTATTTTTACTTTTTTTTTTTTTTGCTCAAACTTTAATCATTGTTATAAGTGGTTTTCTTGAATTAATAAGAAGAATGTTATATATATATATATATATATATATATATACATATACATATATATCTATAAAAATATTGAATTACGGGATTGTAAAAGACCTGAAAGACTCATTTAGTACTTTAATCGCATTTAATATAATATCTTGAAAGTTATGATTATTGACATTACATTAAAGCGCTTTGAAAAACTCTTTTTATTATTAAATTCATTTTATCAATATTGTACTTCAAAAAACTTTGAGCGTTAAATGTTTTTTTTATATACATTACAGGATAAAATTTCAAAACTAGTTTTGGCAAATACTACTACAACTAATAGTAATAATAATAATGAAAATAATAATAATTTATTTTTCTTATTTCTTTTTGTGTGTGTATCAATCATAGCATATCATGTGTTGTGTAAATTTAAAATTTATGATAATAAATGCTAAAATATATTTATTAATTTAAAAACGCAGTTATTTTCGAGAAAAAAAAAGGGGGGGGGGATATAAGAGAAACGATAGAATATAATAAATGGACTCTTGTGTATCAATCCCGAAAATATTAATAGATGAATAACAGTCTACACATGATTCCAAAATGGAAATATAATGTGATGACTCCGCCTACCTCCTAACGCTTTGCTTGGTAAGAGATGAGATGAATCGAAGACCGAAATTAAGTGAATTTTATAATTTTAACACTTAATTTATTTAATATTCGGAGGACCGGAAAATAATGCCGTTTAGAATTACTAAAATGAAACCGGAAATTTTTGTTTAACAGTGTTTACATAGTACTTTACAAATAACCATCTTATAAGATACCTAACAGTATCTTAAATTTTATCCAGGATAAATTTCCGATGTCAGTATTTTAATTCAAATCGACATTATTTTCCGTTCCCTCTAATAAATATTGTGCTCCAAAATGTTCGAAAAGATAACTGTTTTTCAAAATAATTATCAGGAGCGATCTTAAAAAAAAAAAAATAATAATACATAAAATAATCCTTATTGTGTATTAATCGCATATCATCTCTTCTCTAGCTATAAATGCCAAAGTTAATTTTATCAATTTGAAGAAATTTGGTTTATATCGCGTAGAGAGAGAGAGAGATAAAGACAGAGAACATAAGAGAAGAAAAAGAAAAAGAAAAAGTGAGAGAAACAAAACAAAATAACCAATAGCTTTTTAAGTATTAATCTTCAAAATATACCTATAACCGGAGCATCCACAAGATGCATAAACTCAGGAAATAAAGGATTAGGGGGAAGCTTCTTGTTGGTTGAGAACTTGGAGCATTCGAGGGTAGAACACTGACTTGGCTCCGTTCACCTACCAGATTTAGCTGGACATATTGGGATGGCCTTCACGCCTAGGGTGAACCTACCACAGAGCTGCCAACCTAATAAATTCGACAAATTGTTAGTACCGCTCCTTTTTCAACACCACTTAAATTTTAGAGTATTTTTCTTCGTAAATCATGGTAGATACATTTGAAGAGAAATACTCTAAAAATTAAGTGGTGTAGAAAAAGGGGCGGTACTAACAAATTGACGGATTAGGTTGGCAGCTCCGCAACTAGGAGGAAAATTTACGACGTACTTCGCCCATCACATGTAGAGCCCTAAGCCCCTTCCCCCGCCACGATGAAGCAGCATGGTAGGACTTGTGGGGCGACTGCAGCTAATGCAGCCCACCTGCTCAGTTGTGTGGTATTTTCAAGGGAGAATTTCCTGTGCGATTCGGCCTTGTTCTTTGATTTTCTGAGGTTGTATGGATTCATGGGCCTGGTCCGCTAGACCGATGGGGATAAGAAACAACAAGAACAACACCAGAGCTTCCTACATTTTAATTTATTCTGTAGCATTTTCTGCTCCGCCTTTATTTCGTGTCACTTTATTTATTGAAAAATTTTCTCCAATATATAATTACCATAAAATAGAAATAAATTAATCTTAACACATTCGTGACCGCTTGTTTTTGTCATTTTTAGATTAAGCTCCGCCTGTGGGCGTTATTCTTTTACATTACATTAGTTTAATTAATATTTTCTGTATTCAAAATAAAAATATAAATGAACATTCTTTACAATTATACTCTTTCTAATCAAAGTCTTTGTATTTATAATGCATTGATTGTACAAATGAGAATATTGGGTATATTGTCCAGAAATAATCTAACCTATTTAACCTAAAGAACCACCCTCTGCTGGAGTTACAAATTTTCAATTGACGTAAATTCACATCAGCGGTCGCGACAGTGTTAAGTATAAAAGTGGTATCAAATAAACCATGTTTAAATATGCTCAAGAATAAATTAAATGTTGTAATTCTGATATAACACAAAAGGGAATTATAAAAGGAAGATTAAATTTAACTACTAAATCTAAGCTTGGTAAAAGATGAGAGTGAGATACTTGGAATTAAAAACTAGAGTCATTTAGTGGTCCCTTAATTGAAAACAACTTTTTAAAGTTAGAACTTTTTTTTGCAACTATTAAAATGAGTACATTTGTTGGCATTATATTTATTTTTAGCACATGGATCCTTGTGTATTAATTATGAAAAATGTCTTGTAAGTATAACAGCCCACATACATAATACCATAACTGCCAATATTTTAATTTATTCCGGAGTACTTTTAGCTCCGCCTCTAACTTTTTAATGTTAGAACTTTTGGTTGCAACTATTAAAATGAGTACATTTGTTGGCATTATAATAATAATAAAATAATAATATAATTTGTTGGGGAAATAAAGGCGGAGCTAAAAATACTCCGGAATAAATTAAAATATTAGCAGCTATGATAATACAAAAGAAATTATAAAATGATGACTCCGCCTATCAATTCTAACTTTGGGAGAGTGAAATTCTTAGAACTAAAAGCTAAATGCAAGGCATTTAGCGACGCTTAATAACCCTTACATGATAGTCTATCGAATATATATAATGTTACTTTTCAAAATTATTGATGACTATTGAATACAAAATCTGCCAGGTCTCGCAAAACTTCTTGGAAGAGTTTCTGTACACGCCCTTTTTTTCAAAACCACTATATTTTTCGTGTTTTTCTCCAAATTTAAATACGATTAACACATTCGCGAGAGCATGCTTCTGTCTTTCTTACATCAAGCTCCACCTGTGGGCGTTATTCTTTTATATTACATTATTTTAAATCAATATTTATTGTATTCATATTGAAAAAATAAATTAATATACGTTCTGATTATACTCTATCTAATCAACGTACTTGTATCCATAATGCATTGATTTCACAAATGTGGATATTGGGTGTAACGTTAAGAAGAAATGTAACCTGTGTAACCTAAAGAAAAACCCACTGGCGGAGTTAAAGATTTACAAATGACGTGAATTCACGTCAATGGTCGCGAAAGTTTTAACGCTTTGGCGCCCGCATGTTTTTGTTAAGGTCCACGTATAGGTGTTATTATTATAAGTTACAATTTTTCAGAACAAAATTTTCTTTATTCACATTTATATTATAAATGGATATGCATTATAATCGTACTCTCTCTAATCAAAGTATTTTTATCTAAAGCATATTGACTGTACAAATATGAATATTATGTACATTTTTAAGAAACAAATAGCAGAGAAATTGCAAAATAAACGCCCACTTGTGGTGTTTCAGATTTTGAAATAACGTGAATCTACATCAGCGGTCGCGAAAGTGTTAAAGAAAAACACTAAAAAATTATGCTTGTGCGGAAAAAAAAGGGCGTGTACTAAAAAAATCCTCCTTTTCACATCTAGGATGTTGGCAAATACGATAACCACTTGTTAAAGATACAGACATTCATCAATCTTTTTTCTAAAAATCTCTGTAAACGATTACGGAGCTTTTTACGGAGCTCTGTAAACGATTACGGAATGGGGCAAAACCTGATTTCACGTAATCCTATAAATCTCAAACAAACAAACAAACAAAAAAGATATATGTGAAATTTTTGCTCTAAAATATAGTTAATACAAGTACCTAAAAACTAATTTTCTGGAATTTTAGAAATTCTTCATAGGTGGGGGCGGGAAGGGGCGGAGCTGCTCTTCATATTAACTAAACTAATCTTCTTTTGACGGGGATTGTGGAAACAGTTCATGTTAAAAGTAATTCACGTTAACAACGTTCACAGTAACGAGGTTCGACTGTATTTATTTGTGATATATTAATGGCTGCATTCTTTACAAAACTGAATAATAATAATAGCACAATTTTTTTCCAGAAAATGTTAAAAAATCGAAAACTTCAACGAAATTTTTAGCCCCCCCCCCCCCCCCTCGAAAAAAGTTTGCCCCTCCTAGAAACATATTCTATCTACGGGCCTGTAAACAATGCATTTCAATATTTGTACGATTTTTTTCAGTAGAAAGACTACTAAATATAACTTTCAAAAATCTGTCCTAAAAACGTAATGCTATGGCATTTTTTTTTTTGTTGTCCCTGTAAACAAACTAGTTGAACAGGACCTATTAATGTCATTTTAAATGGAGAACATTCTATACGGAAAATATTTATAAAAATAACACTCATAGAACACAATGCTTTCGAATGCTTTTGGGTGTCCCTGTACACAAACCAGAAGAGATATTCACTCCATTTTCAATATGGATCATCCGATATTGAACTTCAATAAAATATATCAGTTTCGAGAAATTACATAAATATTTACAGGAGTTAGAGCGCGGGCAGACATATAGACAGACAGATGGATAGATGCACAAACTGAAATCATATTCACACTTAAAAATGTTAAAAAGTGTTAAAAACGCTAGATGTAAACGAAAGTAAAATTCTAGCAATTTTTTATTAATAGCTCTTAATATAAATGGATATTTTTGTGTCATCCTGTAAATCTAATGCTAATCATGCTACATTCTATGCAAAGAATTTTTTTGTGCAGTTAAATAACATATTTCAATTTCCTAAAACTTCGTGGAAAGTAAAGTTATTAAAATTTGATTTAGAGAAATATCGCTCATGAACGCAATACTTTGGAATAAATTTGAGTGTCCCTGTATATAAAGCGGTGGTGGTATTTCCTCCATTTTATACAGGACACAACCAATAGGGAATTTGAATAACATATTTCAGTTTCATTAAGATATGCCTACAGTAAAGGTATTAAAATATGATTTATAGATCTACCTCTCATAGAACACAATGCTTTGAAATACTTTCGGGTGTCCCTGCACACAAACCAGTAGAGGTATAGACTCCATTTTCAATAGGGAACGTCCGATAAGGAATTTAAATAACATATTTCAGTTTCATTAAGATATGTCTACAGTAAAGGTATGAAAATATGGTTTAAAGAAATAAATCTCATAGAACACAATGCTTTGAAATACTTCCGGGTGTAACTGTACACAAATCAGAAGAGGTATAAACTCCATTTTCATAAGGGAAAGGGAACATGCGATAGTGAACTTGAATAACATATATCAGTTTCAAGAAATTCCATAAATATTTACGGGAGTTAGAGTTCGGACAGATAGACAGGCACACAGACAAACGGACATGCAGATGCACGAAACTGAAATCATATTCACACTTAAAAAATGCTAGAAAGTGTTAAAAACGCTTAACGTAAACGAAAGTACAATTCTAGCAATTTTTTATTAATAAGTCTTAATATGACTGGATATTTTTGTGCCACCCTGTAAATCTAATGCTAATGCTGCTATATTCTATGCAAAGCATTCTTTTGTGCAAATAAATAACATATTTTAATTTCCTAAAACTTCGTGGAAAGTAAAGTTATAAAAATTTGATTTATAGAAATATCTCTCATAGAACGCAATGCTTTGATTTTGAAATACTTTTGAGTGTCCCTGTACATAAACCGATGGTGATATTGTCCTTTATTTTATACAGGAAACATCCAATAGTGAACTTGAATAACATATTTCTATTTCATTAAGATATGTCTACAGTAAATGTGTGAAAATATGGTTTATAGAAATACCTCTCGTAGAACACAATGCATTGAAATATTTTCGGGGGTCCCTTTACATAAACCAGTAGAGGTATAAACTAAATTTTCATACGGGAACGTCAGATAGTGAACTTGAATAACATATATCAGTTTCATAAAATTCCATAAATATTTACGGGAGTTAGAGCACGGATAGACAGACAGATAGACAGGCAGGTACACAAAACTTAAATCATATTCACACTTAAAAAATGTTAGAAAGTGTTAAAAACGCTTAACGTAAACGAAAGAACAATTCTAGCAAATTTTTATTAATAGCTCTTAATATAACTGGATATATATTTTTTTTTGCCACCCTGTAAATATAATGCTATGCATGCTATATTCTATGCAAAACATTGTTTTGTGCATATAAATAATATATTTCAATTTCCTAAAACTTGGTGGAAAGTAAAGTTAATAAATTTAGTTTATAGAAATATCTCTCATAGAACGCATTGCTTTGGAATACTTTTGACTGTCCCTGTGTATAACTCGATGGAGGTATTGCCTCCGTTTTATACTGGAAACATCCAATAGTGAACTTGAATAACATATTTCAATTTCATTAAGATATGTCTACAGTAAAGGTATGAAATATGATTTATAGAAATACCTGTCATTGAACACAATGCTTTGAAATACTTTCGGGTGTCCCTGTACACAAACCGGTAGAGGTATAAACTCCATTTTCAATAGCGAACGTCCGATAGAGAACTTCAATAACATATTTCAATTTAATTAAGATATGTCTACAGTAAAGGTATGAAAATATGGTTTATAAAAATGTCTCTCATAGAACACAATGCTTTGAAATACTTTAGGGTGTCCCTGTACCCAAACCAGTAGATGTATAAACTTCATTTTCTATAGCGAACGTCCGATAGTGAACTTCAATAACATATTTCAATTTAATTAAGATATGTCTACAGTAAAGGTATGAAAATATGGTTTATAAAAATATCTCTCATAGAATACAATGCTTTGAAATACTTTAGGGTGTCCCTGTACCCAAACCAGTAGATGTATAAATTCCATTTTCAATAGCGAACGTCCGATAGTGAACTTCAATAACATATTTCAATTTAATTAAGATATGTCTACAGTAAAGGTATGAAAATATGGTTTATAAAAATATCTCTCATAGAACACAATGCTTTGAAATACTTTAGGGTGTCTCTGTACCCAAACCAGTAGATGTATAAACTCCATTTTCAATAGGGACCGTCCGATAGTGAACTTGAATAACAGATATCAATTTGCAGAAATTCCATAAATATTTACGGGAGTTAGAGCTCGGACAGACAGACAGATAAACCGAAGTCATAAACACTTTTCAACCTTGTTGGGAAAGTGTTAAAAAAAGAATCATGTTATATCATAGAAAATTTCTGGCAGCAAATTGTGAGATAATTCCCCTATGCAATGGAAAAAGTACATTAACAGAGATTTTTTGCAACAGAACAATTCAGAAAATATTCCTGCATAACGGGTTCTTCCGTAGGACAAAAGGAAAAAAAAAAAAAAAAAAAAAAAAACTCGCATTAATAATTCGCAAAATCCTTCAATTTAACCAACAAAGTTCAAACTAGTGTCTACCACATAAAAGGCGACGATGTTACCTCACAGCACCGAAAAACATTATAAGTTGTTACATATCACTTTTGATAACAACTTTTACAAAAAATCAATTAGTGACCGGAAAACAATAATTATATACAAAAGGATATTTAAAAGGGAGTTAATTTGACGAGTTAGAAAAAAATCCGTACTGCCTTTTTTAAAGGAAGCGTTTGCGAGACCTGAAATTGAGCCATTTATACAGGACGCCTATCACTTTCCTGAACTAACCAACTATATCATTCTAAAGGACATCTAATAGAGTGTTTATATAGCAAATTTGAAGAAAATCGTTAGAGTCATTTTTGAGATACGGACTTACGGTCCCACTTCCGGTTTCCAATGTACCACTTCCAATTTTTTCATTTTTTACCAAATTATGGCTAATTCATCTGTACACCAGACCTGTCTCAATTCTGAAGTTTAGTAGTTCTATCTTTATTAGTTTCGGAGATAGGATAGCCAGGAGACTCCGCACATACATACATACACACACACACACACACTGACCAATTGCCAAAAACCAATTTTTTTGACTCAGGGGACCTTAAAACGTGTAAATCAGTTGAAATCTCGAAATCGTATTTTTGAACCAAATACTTCCATTACTTACGGTAGTGCGGTAATGGAAGTAAAAATTGTATCCAATAGACAAATTTTGTGTTAGAGATATAATTTTGTCATTTGGCAGATTGAATTTTAATCTTAGAGTAACTTCCTGCAGCTTTAGAAAACTAGTTTTTTTTTTTTTTTTTTTTTTTTTTTTTTTTCTATACGAGGTGTGGCTATTAAATAACGAAACTAATGCTGCTACAGATGAACTACATATGCCCCAAATCTGAACGACCGACAGCTGTGCAGCGCAAAGCCTTCTCTTTCGATTGCAGCGCCTCCCGTGTTTGTAGACAAATCAGTCTGGCCGTAACCTTCGTTTGTGTAAGAGGTGTTTGTTTCGTTTTGCCGAAAACGTGAAGTAGAGCAAAGAATGTGTCGAGAAGTTTCACGTGAAACTTGGTAAAACCGCTAGTGAAACTTATCTTTTATTAAAACAAGTTTATGGCGATGAATGTTTATCGCGTGTGCGAGTTTATGAGTGGTTCAACCGTTTCTAAGATGGCTGAGAAGACTTTGGAGATGATGACCGAAATTCAAAGCGATGATGATCCTTTTTATTTCGACATTCGTGGTATTGTGTACCTTCACTGGGTTCCTGAATGTCAAACTATTAATCAATATTACTATCTTGAGGTGCTTGCTCAACTCCGTGAAGGGGTAAGCAAAAAACGACCGGAATTGTTGAAGATGAAGTCATGAGTTCTCCATCAAGCAACGGGCCGTCTCACACGTCATTCATTGTCTGTCAAGACGTTTCTAGCCAAATACAACATCACAGTTTTAGACAATCCGCCTTATTCGCCTGACCTGGCCCCATGTGACTTTTATCCGTTCCCCAAAGTTAAATCTGCATTAAAAAGAACAAGATTTGAATCAGTTAAAGCTGTGAAAGAAAAAGCGGCACGCCTCATGCAGGAGCTCACAGGACAAGACTTCCAGCAATGTTTCGAACAATGGAAAAGTCGCATGGAGCGTTGTAGGGATAGAGGAGGGGTGTATATTGAAGGTGATAATAACTAAATATGTATAAAAAAATAAAAAAATACAGCAATAGTCTCGTTATTTAATAGCTACACCTCGTATACACTCTGTCACAAAAAAATATATGCACCCAAAAGCAAATGAGCTACAATCACGAAACTTAACGTGTGTGAAGTGTATGAAAAGATAAGCAAATGATTAAAAATTCAGAACAAAAAATCGTTTTATTACGAATTTAGTGCATGAAAAATGTTACAAATCAGTAAGTAGTAAAGCCACCTCTGGCAGCTATACAAGCCGAAACACGGCGTGGCACAGTGGATCGAACAATGTTAAAATACGAACAAAGGCCCAAAAATCAATCTCTAAATAACTGATATTTTGCAGTGCAGTAATTTAAAAGATTGTCTAAAAAATACAAATTGTCTAAAAAATACAAATATATGGTTATTTCTTCAATTACACGAAGTTTTATTATATATAAATAAGTTCAAAACGAAAACTTTCAGAAATAAGATTTTTCGATGAATTTCAATGACTTATTTGAATAGCCATCAAGTGGCACTTAGGATAACTATGAAAAAATATGAAATAAAAATACCTTTAATAATGTCATAATAAAAGTTTAAGGTACTTCTGCCACATTTTGTTGGTTTTTTATGTTGTGATTCACACATGAAATGTGAATATAAAATTAACAACAAAATTAAATTTATAAGTTGTGTAACTTTTTTTGTCCAAAATTTCAAACAAATTTTACTACTCCCAAAAGTATACATTTTAATCTGTGAAAAGGATTTTCGCCACAAATCGCCACTTTTGGTGAAAAATAATTTTTTATTCTGTTTACCGCCAAATTATCAATCGAGAAATTTATCTGAATAACTGTATTCATTAATGACAGAAAATATATTAAAATTTTTATAGTGAAAATATTATAGAAATTAGATGAATAAAATAGATTTGCTAAATCAGAAATTATTTCTTATTTTTTTTTTTAATATTTAATAAAATAATTAATTTTACTTTAAAGCTACTGAAAAGTACCGTTGGACACAAAAAAGGAAGGAAATGTAAATGGTTGCTGTCATAAAATGTTAAAATTAAATAAATATTTAGTGTTCAGTTACTAAATGTGAAAATTAAATATTATAATCCCATATTACAATTTAAAGTAAAAGTTTCTGTGCAATAAAAATAAAGACAAATGTGAATTTTTCATAGAGTTTGTTAGTAAATGCTTGCATGAGTTTTCTATTGAAATACTACATAAAAAAAGAAAGAAAAAAGAAGCAGTAATGTGATGATATATTTAACTTTGTGTGCTAAATTTACCGTAATTTCTAGTAGATACCCCGCAGGTTATATAATCCAGTTTTGCACCAGCAATTTCAATTGATAAATAAATTTATATTTGTACGAGCTCTTCCTTCGAAAAAGTATAGATTTCTCTATTAAATAAAATTTCTGGTGGAAAAATGACACTTCTTACCTGCGGCTTATCTACCAGAAATTACGGTAATTGTGTTATAAATGTAGGTTTTCTTCACGAAATTTTTTTTTATTTCCTTTTATTCTCTTCTTTTTTGCAACATTTGTTCCTTTATTATGTATGTTTCTAAATTCCTGATTGCAGCAAAAAAATATGATACCGTTTAACCCCTTTATAATACCAGTTTTTCCTCAAATGGTACATTAACTAATTTCACGAATAAAAATTGGTGTAAAGAAAAAAATTCATTTAGCTTATAAGAAATAATTAATTTTAATTTTGGCACATTATTCTCTTAGTTAATCGCAAACTTCTCATAATCCATTGTGTTAGCCTTAGCAAAATTGCCACAAATGACTACTTTTTTTTTTTTTTTTCGCATCAATATTATAAAAATAATATTTGTACTGATATTTTTCTACAGAAAAGATACACGGGAATCATTATTTTAAAATAAAATGGTGCCAGTTGAATAAAATGATAACAAATTTGGTGGGGAAAATATTCCTTTGGCCTTATAAAGGGTTAAAAAAAATCATAGAATCGCTTTTAGTATCATACATATATACATATTTAAATCAAAATGTGACAAAAAACATCATACATAGATCATAATAATACCATAACTTTCCTATGTTCGCCACTGCCTATACTTCGATCCACTGTGCGTGGCATCGAATAAATTAGGTCACGTATATCCCCCTGTGGAAGATCATGCCATAATCTTTGCAACTGGGCAGTTAATACATCAGTATTCTGGCACGGCTGCATTTGCTTTCTTAGCACGTCCCAGACGTGCTGTATTGGCGAGAGGTCTGGTGACCTGGCAGGCCATGGGAGTACGTCATATCCTTGAAGACATTGTTGGGATGGTCGAACAGTTTGTGGACGAGCGCTGTCTTGCTGATAAATCTGAGCGGCTTGATAGCATAGGCAGCTGGTGTTAAAATGCTCTCCACGTAACTGCGAGCTGTCATAGTGCCTTGAAGGACGACTAGAGGTGATCGTGTGTCCCAACAAATCGCTTCCCGCACTGTCACACCTTGTGTAATAGCTGTATACCGCTCGACAACAAATGCCGGATCAGACCGCTGGCCTGGCCGCCTTCACACGCGTGTACGATGGTCATCAGCACTGAGACTGAATCGAGATTCATCACTGAAGATCACATGCCTCCAGTCGGTCACACTCAATCTTGCCCTGGGTAGGCAAAAATCCAATCGACACTGCCTATGGTGTAGAGTGGTAGGAATCTTAATGGATGTCGGTTCTTTATACCAGCGCTGACCTTCGTCTCCGAATGGTTTCCCTTGATACTACTGGATGTCTAGAATATGGTAAATGGCGTTGAATCGATGCTAATGACGCTGTTGGTGCGAAAGTGGCCGCTCTAATGATAGCGCGATCCTCACGTTCGTTGTGTTCCTGGGACGTCCTGACCCAACTCGGCGGTTGACTCTCCCTTCCATGATCCACTGTTGCCAACACCGAGCAACTGCCATATCGCTCCGACCGAGGTGGCGGCCGATACGCCTGTACAACCAACCTGCTTCTCTGAGGCCTACTATACGGCCCCTCTCACTATCCGACAATTCTCTGTACTGTCGCCGGTTACGTCTCAGAGGCATCTCCAGTCACAATACCATCCATCAAAATCGACAGAATCGTTTAAATAGCTCTACGGCGCGAGTAATCATGATTTTAAACTCTCTTAGCTGCGCAGTCCAGATGCGCATAGCGCGCTTAACCTTGTCTCATTGGCGTTGAAATTTTAATCATTTGCATATCTCTTACCAGACTACATTTGTACCGAGTTTCGTAATAGTGGTTCGATTTCTTCTGGGTGCATATATATTTTTGTGACAGAGTGTATATATATATATATATATATATATATATAAATATATATATATATATATATATTTTTTTTTTTTTTTCAACGGAATGTTTTAACAGTACAGCTTTTCTTAAAGAAAGCTGAATAGGTAACAAAATGCGTTTACAGAAAATTATATTCTATAGAAGTTAATTATCAAAAGCAAGTTAGAAATATATATATATATATATATATATATCAGGGATGGAACACGGGCGCAGAATTCATACCGGAATCCGTTTAAGAAATTTCTCTACCTATAATATCGTTGATTTAAGAAGTAGAAAATTTTCTTACATTGAGAGTGGTATGAATTCTGCGCCCGTGTGCCATCCCTGATATATATATATATTCCTCGTGAAATGTGTTATATAACAAAGAATTTAGATGCGAGTATTTTAGATGCCAAGTTTTCCGTATGCAAAACACAAACATTTTGTACCCAATACATAGAACTTATATAATTGGTTACAGGTTAACGTGTCAGACTGATTTCTAATTTTAGAGAGTACATTTCTGTAGTTTATAAAAACAGGAATTTTCTGTAAAAATTTTATTTATTTTTATTTTTATTTTATTTTGTTTTTTACTGTACGTTTTTACATTGCATCTTCGCTTAATGACATATGAATAGTTAATAAAACACGTTTACAGAAAATTATATAAATTTAAAAATTTTTAAAAATTTAAAGACCATATAGTTAGAAAGACGAATTAATAATCTTTTTCTGCGTTATATAACAAAGAATTTAAATTTAAAAATGTGAATTAACTTCAATAAAAACATTCTAGTTTAAGCATCTATGTTTTTTATTGATAAGAAAAAGGCAAAGTTTTGATTAAAATTTTTATCACCCGTTCATATTTTGCTCGTAACTTAATTTGCAATATTCAGAAATGCTAATTAAATGTCTTCAAACTTGTAAACCTTTAAATTTTTAATAAAACAATGCATTAGCACTTCTTATACTTTCGCAGTTGTTTATTTTATTAACAGTAATATCTGCATATACCTAATAAATAATAATTTTCTTTCGGTATTTAATTTTAATTTTTATGTCTTGAATCAGAAATGAATATTCAATATCGTTTAATTAGTATAAAATATTAAACGACTATTGTAGTGAATTTAATAGTTCTTTCAATATATTCATCCTTCATAAAAACAAAATGAAATAAAATAAAATAAAAATAGAAAGCCGTTTAACATTTTATTTGGAAGATGTCGTTACGTAACTCATAATAAAAGAAGTAAACTATTTTCTAATTAATTTTAAGAAGAAAAATTGTGCATTTTATCTCGAAAAAAAAATATTTTTTTCGTTATCGTAAGACAATTTAAAATATGTATCATTTATATATATTCAAATTTAAATATACGTTATATTTTATATGTTAGTGATTAGTAAATAAAGTATTTAATAAATTATTTTAACTAAAAAAAGGTTTTCACATAAAAATAAATTATAACACTGTTAAAAATAATAATAATAATAATAATAAAACTAAATCTATTTTGTTTTCTAAATAAAAATAATCTGGTGTGTCACTCACACGACTTTCTCTTATCCTGAAATTTAATACTATAAATACAGGTTGGAGATTAAGAAGTAAGATAACGAGAACTATTATGCAAACCTATGTAAAACAATTCAATTTAGGCTTCGGGAGAGTTTTATATGATAAAAAGTTCTGTGTGAGGGGGGCTGCCGCCCCCCTCAATCCCCCGTTTCATTAATGTACCTACGTTTATATAGAATTTAATTCGGTTATTAAAAAAAATTCTGTTTTTAATAAATAATTTATTAAAATTATTATTTAAAAAAATTATCTTTTATGATAATGCAGACAATTTCCATATTAGAGAAGTAGTATAACACTTAATTAAAAAAAAAAAAAAAAAGTTGAATTTATTCTCAATATTACATTAAAAAAAATGATAAATTTATTTTAAATTATCGCAGATCGATGGTTCAACCATTCGTTTTAGAGTATTGGCGAGCTCTTTTGGAAGATACCATTCATGAAAATTTACTCTCCTCGAGGAGAGACTTCCCCCAATGGGGGAGGCGAGGCTCCTTCATACACAAAATTATTTTACCAGTTGACTATCTCTATTACAAAAAATATATATTCGTTTCATTTGTTTTAGTACAGTCTATAGATGTTAAACTCTACTTACCTGCAATTTTCCCCATAGGCGTAATGTTTTTGAATACTTTTGAGTGTGCCTGTGCACGAACCATTTGCTTCTTCTCAACGAAAAGCTTACTGTAGCATCCCTATATGATACGCATTTAGAATACCGAGTTTGGAATTTCTGCTGCTATTTGTTTTTGAGATATACTAATAAGAGACACACAGACACACACACAGACCATTTGCTAAAAAACATGATTTTCGTATTCAGGGGACTTAAGAACATGTAAATATAACAAAAACTCACGTTCGAAAATTTGACCCTAAAACAATACTTTCTCGACCCTATGGGTAAGAGAAAGTAAATATAAAATTCTGCACGAAATGGAATTTAATTTTGTACGAGAGGACTTATTTTAATCTATTTTTCTGTGTAAAGGCATGCCGTAAATGGGCTTCATTCAATAGCATCGATTACTATATTCATTTCTTACAATTTTTTTGGTATGGCATTAGTCCCTTGATGACTTTAAAATTTTTGCTGTCACTTTTGGCGATGAATTAAAAATGGCTGTCACATTTGTGTAAGTGAAGGTCTAGGCGAGAAGCATCCGATTTACATTGGTGCCAAATTTCAAATTTCGTCAAAAGTTTCTATAACAAAGCTGTTTCATTCCTTTAACGCGATTTTTCTAAGCTTTATGTTAAATATTTAAAAAAAAAAAAAAAAAAAAAAAAAATGGTTGCAAAGAAATATGTTTATTTATTTATTTAATTATGTTTGATATCATTTTTTTTTTTTTCCCCAATTATTTTAAAGTATAAATGGGGTTTTTATCTAGTATCTTTTGAACCATTTATACGATTGATCTAAAAAAAAAAAAAAAAAAAAAAAAAATGCGCTAGCTAGATTTTGACATTATTAGTTAGTATATCCACTTTTGATAAAATCTAATAATCCGGACTAAAAATCAGGCAAATACAATAAAAAATTTTCAGTTTTACATGTGTAGAAAATAACAAAAATGTTTGCCTATTCATTCAGGGTGAAAGAAAAAAGCTGGCAACGATGCAAAAGCAGCTGATTGAAAGAAATATTACGGCCTGTCGTACTAGGTTAAAAAAAAAAATAATAATAATAATGATAATCCGCATTAAATAAAGTTTTGAAGTTCGACCAGGCTCAAAACAGTATCCACTGATTTCATCTATCAGCCACGGATACACATTTCATATTGTTACTTATTACTTCCCTATCCTTCTTAGATACCAAGTCTTTAGCATGCGAAATAGAAAAAAGAAATCTGGTGTGTCACTCACACGACTTTCTCTTACCCTGAAATTTAATACTATAAATACAGGTTGGAGATTAAGAGGTAAGATAACGAATACTGTTATGTAAACCTATGTTAAACAATTCATATTAGGCTTCTGAAGAGTTTTATATGATAATTAGTTCTGTGTGAGGGGGGCTACCGCCCCCTCAACCCCCCGTTTCATTAATGCACCTACATTTATATAGAATTTAATTCGGTTATTAAAAAATATTTCTCTTTTTAAAAAATAATTTATTAAAATTATTATTTAAAAAAATTATCTTTTATGATAAGGCAGACGATTTCCATATTAGAGAAGTAGTTTAACACCAAATATCCAAAAAAAGTCCATTTTATTCTCAAAAAAAAAAAAAAATAAATAAATAAAGTACGACTTTTTTCTAAGTTTTTTTTTCGTTAAAAGTAAAAAAAATCTATAACTTTGTTTTAAATTATCGCAGATCGATGGTTCAACCATTCGTTTTAAAGATATTTTCGAGCTTCTTTGAAATATACCCATCATGAAAATTTACTCCCCTCGAGGAGGGACTTCCCCCCCAGGGGGTAGGCGAGGCTCCTACATACACAAAAAAAAATTTCCCAGTTAACTGTCTCTATTACAATATATATATATTTGTTTCATTTGGTTTAATGCAGTCTATAGACGTTAAACTCTATTTTCCTGCAATTTCCCCCATAGACGTAATATATTAGAATTCTCTTGATTGTCCCTGTACACGAACCATTTGCTTGATCTTAACGAAAAGCTTACTGTAGCATCCCTATATGATACACATTTAGAATACCAAGTTTGAACTTTCTGCCATAATTTGTTTTTGAGATATGCTGATAACAGACAGACACACAGACAGACACACAGACAGACTCACAGACAGACACACAGACAGACACACAGACCATTTGCTAAAAACATGATTTTCGTATTCAGGGGACCTCAAAACGTGTAAATATAACAAAATCTCGCGTTCGAAAATTTGAGCCAAAAACAATACTTTCTCTACCTTATGGGTAAGAGAAAGTAAAAATGTACCTGATAGATAAAATATCATTGGTTGCAGATTTTATCTGGTTACAGATAAATGTCTCTTTTGTCAGATTGATTTGTCATTTCAGAGTAAATTTCTGTAGTTTCAGAAAACAGAAAATTTCCGTAAAAAAGTTACAAATTTCTCCTGTCTCTCACTCTTTTTTACTTTCTCTTACCCACAGGGTCGAGAAAGTATTGTTTTAGGGTCAAATTCTCGAATGTGAGTTTTTGTTATATTTACATATTCTGAGGTTCCCTGAATACGAAAATCATGCTTTTAGCGAATGGTCTGTGTGTCTGTCTGTCTGTCTGTGTGTCTGTTATCAGCATATCTCAAGAACAAACAGTAGCAGAAATTCCAAACTCGGTATTCTAAATGTGTATCATATAGGGATGCTACAGTAAACTTTTCGTTGAGATGAAGCAAATGGTTCGTGTACAGGGACACTCAAAAGTATTCAAATACATTACGTCTGAACAGGGGAACAGTCCCCGCTCATCGCTGTTGGAGCGATGTTGAGCGCTTCAGTGTCTCGGGCAACAAGTGTCCGAGACAGAGGGAACTGCTCCGAACGTTTATTGAGAATTCAACAAGCGTTTACAAAATTCGCCAGGCATTGAGCCTCAACCGACAGAGGGCGATAATTTATTTATAGCAGGTGTGCCGGGATTAAACCCCACGCGACAGAGGGCACAAGGAGGAATAAAGCTTTGTTAAGACTTTGCAATGATAATTTTAAACTATGATTTCATTAGCTGAGTCCATAATTAAGTATTTCAGTTCATTCGTTTTAGTCTTTGAGTTGGTTTTGGAGCATTGATAAAAGTCTTTTTTACATTTGCATATTGTTTCCGGGCTTTCGCCCCACGCGGCAAAGGGCAACAGTGGTTAATTTGGTAATACATTACGTCTATGGGAGGTCCCTTTACAAAGACCCCACGGAGGGTACTTCCCCTCATGCCTAGGACCCATGTGCAATCAATCGGCCTTACTCCCAAAAGACCAAAACACAAAACAGTGCAGCTTTGCCTAATGGCAGCTGAATATATAATAAAACCCGTTTACAGAAGATTGCAGTCTACAGAATTTAAAAAACAAAATCAAGTTAGAAAGACAAATTAATATATATATATATATATATATATATATATATATATATATATATATATAAGATCCTTTTATAGTAAAAGAAAAGAATGAGAACGAAGAATAATCAGTCAAATACATCACCAAAAAAACATACACAAGCCAAACAAAATAGATATCTTAAATTGATTTAATTTTTAAGATTATTAATAGTACTTACTTTAATTTTTAAGACTACAATACCTGATGAAAATTAAATATGAACGTGTAATGATATTCTGAAGAAAAGAAAGTTGACACTAAGATATTATTTTAAGGGGGAAAAAGAGAACAATGTTATGAAATTAACCTATTAACTTTGAGATAAAGAAAATAAGATCGGACCAAAAACAGCACAAAACTGAATTTGTGCTTAAAAACTCATAATGCTATAAGACGTTTCCAAGTGCTATCCTCATATCATTGAGCGAAGAATTGTAGGTTTTCTGTAATTTATATGCATTTTAGTAAAATATCAATTGATAGCACGAAGCTACAAGAAAAATTAACCTGAAATGAATTAGATGAAATAATGACAAAATATTTTTCAAAGAAATAAAACAGAATACCTTCCAGAGAACTAAAAACACACCAATAACCATAAATTAATAATGAAATTATAAACTGAACCTCCAAGAAAAAATTACTTAGAGTTGAAAGAGATGTGATTTAGTCTTTATTTAGTCTGATAGTGAAACTCAAACTATAAAACTAAAATCAATACACGAGCCATAAATACTGAATTCATAACACGAGCAAACAGCTTAATAGAATAAAATGGCTTTTTTACAGGAAGTATATATATATATTATCCTCATGAAATGCGTTCTATAAATTTAACAAATATGAATTAGTTTCAATAAAAACATTCTTGTTTACGCATCTGTGTTTTTATTGAAAAGAAAAAGAAAAAGACAAAGTTTTAATTAAAAATTTTATCACACGTTGATATTTTACTCGTAACTTAATTTACAATATTCAGAAATGCTAATTAAAGGTCTTTAAACTTTTCAACCTTTAAATTTTTAATTAGACGATGCGTTAGCACTTCAAATACTTTTATGGTTGTTTATTTTATAGCGACAATATCTGCATATGTCCAATAAAAAATAATTTTCTTTTGGCATTAATTTTAGTTTTTATGTCCTGTATCATATATGAATATTCAGTATCATCACTTTAATTAGAAGAAATATCGAACGTCTATTGTACTAAATTTAATAGTCCTTTCAATATATTCATCCTTCATAAAAATAAATTAAAGAAAAAATACAAAGCCGTTGTAACTTTTTCTTTGGAAGATGTCGTTAAGTATCTGATAATAAAAGAAGTAATTTATTTTCTAATTAATTCTAAGGAATAAAAATAAGCATTTTAGCTGAAAGAAAAAATTGTTATCATTATCGTAAGAAAATTTAAAATATGTATCATTTTGATATATATATATATATATATATATACATTGTAATTTTTATGTTAGTGAATCGTAAATGGAGGATTTAATATATATACATATATATTTAATTTTCATCCTTTCATTAATTTTTTATTTTACTTTATTTCTTTTTTGGTTTGATTTGGGTGGTCTTCGTTTTTGATCAGAATAATTGTTTGAATACTGAAATTAGATCATCTTTAAATTTCAAATTTTCGCACTGGTAATATTATATTCTATATTTATATCATTTCTAAGGTAATGCTGCATATAGAGCTTTATTTGGACATGAAGCTTTTTATTATCATTATTTTTATTATTTTTATATCATTATGTGTATGCACAATGTTTGCTATTACTTAAGCAGATTTTTTATTTTCAAAAAATTTCGAAATACATCATTTTATAGCTGCTATCTGCGCATTTTATGTTGTATTATCATTATTATAATTATAATAATAATAATAATTATTATTATTATTATTTATAACACTATTTCAATTCTCATTCAGTGTTTTGCAATTTAATGATCATTTCGAACTACTTTTATCACTTAATTAGCAAGTTTCTAGGTATTATTTTTTAATTTTCATCCTTTCATTAATTTTTGATTTTACTTTGTTTCTTTTTTGGTTTGATTTGGGTGGTCTTCGTTTTTGATCAGAATAATTGTTTGAATACTGAAATTAAATCATCTTTAAATTTCAAATTTTTGCACTGATAATATTATATTACTATATATATACTATATATATATATATTCTAAATAGATTTTTTAAAAAATGATGTTTTTACATAAAAACAAATTATAAAGTTTTAGGTATTTAAAACAAATGTCTGTATACGAAGTTTCCTAATACTGAATCAACGGCTGAATTTTAAGATAAGAAAAGTTTTTTAAAACTTCCTTCGCAGATAATATTTACGTATTTACCTTCCTATAATGATCTATAAAACTGATATGTATTATATAGTAATATATCATTTTTTTAAATAGAAAATTACACAAATAACACTTCGGCCAGTTTTATTATTTTTATTATTTTTATTTTATTTTATTTTATTTTTTATTTTATTTTATTTTTTTGCACATAGACGCACAGAAGAATTCAAATACATTAAGGTCTGTGAAAAGCATGTCTTTAAATAATATTAAAATTATTTACACTGTACACACAATCACACAAAAATTAGGAAAGAAAGAAAATAAATATTTTATTTCTTAAGAAAAAAAAAAGAAATAAGAAATTACATTTCTTAAATACATAGAATCATGTTTTCTAGACAATATTGCATGATTATCATTAACTTATATTTTACAGATCCACACAGAACCCTAATAGCACAGCTAGTCGATGGGAAGTCGCTGTGACGTTGCGTGACGTCACAATCGGTCACGGTGCTATTAGGTGCTATTAAAACTAAAAATTTCTCAAAATTTCGCTTTCTTTTATTATTATTTTTTTTTAAATAAAGCTACTTCTTTTGTTATTTGTGAAGAATGAGTGTACAAAAGTCACAACATGACGCACAGAAAAGTTAATCTTAAGGTTATAGCTTCCGGAAATTAGTACAAGTGTCTTTACACTTTTTTTCCCCCCCATAATGGAAATCGTTTTGAGATTTACGCAAAATACACGATTTTTTATATTTCTTGTTTCACTTTGACTAATCACTTTCGGAGTTTTTTAGTGACGCAAAGCAATTTTGCATAAAATATGATTGCCTGACAAGTCTTGCACAGGCTTTAAAGTTTACTTGCAGAAATTTCCAGAACATTACAGGTCTGTAAACAAAGTATCAAGTTCAGTTTCAACAGAAAACACATCTTACATAACAGCTGACAACAACAAAATCACAATATAAACTGTACCATAGCATTAATACACAGCAATAGGCTGCAATCAGTAGGAGAGACTTAGTCAAGCAGAGAGCTCTTTACCCAGCAATGCCTTGGCGAAAACTGACTGACTCGGTTGCAATGTCATTCCCTGATATACCCTCTTAGAAAACGAGAAATTTTCAGTAACATCTCAGCTAATCAAGTTAAAACTTAGTTATTCCAGATATCACGAATAAGGATTTTTACGCCAATTTCGCCAAAAAAGTTGCCAAGGAGCGAAAATGTATCCAGATTTGGCGCCAAAGCCATTACTTGCCTTGGTGAAGCTTTTTATCGGATTTTTAAAGGAAAATGAGCTATTTTAACGCGAAAACAAGCTAGAAATGCAGAAAATTAACATTTTATAGCCTGATCAAGCTTCTTTGAATGCAATTACATAAAAATAAGTGCTATTATATGCATACTCGTAACAATATATATGTATATGTATATTGTTGAGTTCTTGGGGGTTCCTGAGTTGTCCAAGAATGAAAGGCGAAACTTTCAAAAGCTCAGTAGTTTATTTACAGAAATTTTCAGAAGAATACAAGTCTATAAACCAGAGATCAACTTCAGTTTCACCAGTAAATACAGCTTAAATGGCAGCTGTCAACAGCCAATTCACAGTACAGGCTGTATAGAAACATTGTCATACAGCAATGCAACTGTATTTCCAAAAAGGCTTAGAGTTCTTTATCCAGTTCTTTATTTGGCGAAACTATGCTGCGACTTTCTGGAAATTTCCCGTATCGCGTTAACCAACGATGATACAGCTTCCATCTTTGGTATATTAATAATAAAGATTCTCTCGCCAAAAGTTGCCAAAAAGTCGCCAAGAGGACAAAGATCGCCAAATTAGGCGTCAAATCCAGTACCTGCTTTACTGGAGCTTTTTAATGCGTTTTTAAGGGAAAATTAGCTATTTTAACTCGAAAAAAAAGCTAGAAATGCAGAAAATTGATATTTTATCAACGTACTAAGTCTCTTTGAAAGACTTTTTACAAAAATAAATGGAATTATTTACAAATTTGCAACAATATATATATATATATATATATATAAAGTGAAATATAAGACAAAACATGAAATTATCATCTTTTCGTTGTAAAATAAATAAATGAATGAATGCCAAAAGATAAAGAAGCAAACAATAATGAAGAATCATGCAGTTTGCATTGGTTATTAACACTTTCTAACTGCATGTAATCGTTTCGTTCTTTAACTTTTAAAGTACTTTGCCGACGTGATCACAAAATGGACAGATTGAATGACAGAAAGACAAACAAATAGTTCAATTGAAATAGTTTAAAATTTTGTTGGAAAGCGTTAAAAATGCTTAACACAAACGGATATTCAACTTTCAATTGTAGCCCTTAATACATCTGAATATTTATGTGCAGCTCGGTAAATTTTTACGCTAAATGTACCATATTATATATATACCAGGTGTATAAACTTAAATCCGCTGTTTGCGTATAGATGGCGCTAGTGAGTGTATTAACAGCGGACATTTAAAGGTCTTATTGTTTTTGTATTAGTTTGACGTCTGTTCACATAAATCAGCGCAAATCGTTAGTGATTTCATATAAAAACATTAATTTTTCTTCGTGTAAACATGTCTCGTTTTGTACCAAAAAAAGAGCATATGCGGGAAGCTCTGCTTTTCTGCTTCAATTTGAAGAAATCAGCTGCCGAATCGCATAGAATGCTTGTGGAAGCTTATGGTGACAGTGCTTTGTCAGAAACAACTTGCAGAGACTGGTTTCGTCGGTTCAAAAATGGCTATTTTGACTTAAATGACAAAGAGCGTGAAAATCGGCCCCGAAAGTTTGACGACCATGAATTACAGGCTCTTTTGGACGAAGATGATACCCAATCGCAAAAAATGCTTGCCGAGAAGTTAGGTGTCACTCAACCAGCCATTTCTATCCGTCTACATGCTATGGGAAAGGCCTTATTATCAACAAAGACATGACAAACTGATTTTTCTTCATGATAACGCGCCAGCACACACGTCAAAATTGATCCAAAATTATCTCAAAACACTTAACTGGGAGGTGTTACCCCATCCCGCTTAATTCACCAGACCTGGCTCCTTCTGATTATCACCTGTTTTCATCAATGGGCCATGCACTCGCCGAACAGCACTTCGTTTCTTACGAAGACGTTTGAAAATGGCTGGACGAGTGGTTTGCCTCAAAAGATAAGGAATTCTTTTGGCGTGGAATTCACCAATTGCCCGAAAGATGGGGAAAATGTATAGTTAGCGAGGGAAACTATTTTAAATAAAATTTTGTTTTGCTTTATATAAAAAATAAATGTGTTTTTATTACTAAAAAACAGCGGATTTAAGCTTATTCCTGGTATATATATACGTATGTTGATATGAATAATAAATGGCATTTTCGCTATAAATTATGCAGAAGAAAGTTATTTAGTCATGCTTTCGAAAAATGCCTCTTACAGAACGGAATACATTCTTTTGGGTCTCCCTGTACACAAACTAGTCGTATTCTTCTTACCATTTTAAATAGGGAACACTCCGTAGTAAATTTGATTAACATATATTATTTTGAAGAAATTCTATGAACAGTTACTGACGCTAGAGGTGAACAGAGGGATAGATAGAATGACGTACAGAAAAACAGAAAAGTAAGACGCATTGAGATCGTAATCGCTCTTAAAAATTGTTAAAAATTGTTAAAAAAGCTTAATAAAAACGAAAATGCAATTCCAGCAATTCTTAATTATAGCCCTTAATGCATCTGAATTATTTTGTATGGTCCCATAAATCTTAATGCTAACCATACTATATTCTTTAAAAAGCGGTTTTTTTTTTTTTTTTTTTTTTTTTTTTTTTTTTTTGTGTGTGTGTGTGTGTATGTGTCCACATGCATGACAAATTTCAATTTTATTAAGATTCATGCAAAATAAAATCATTAAAATATGCTTTGAAAAAAAAAAAAAAAGCTCTCATAGAACGCAATGTTTTGGAACTTTTTCGAGTGTCCCTGTACACAAAGCAGTAATGGTATATACTCCATTTTTGAAAAAGAACATTCCATTGTGAACTTGAATAACATATATCAGTTTCAAAAAATTCTATGAATATGTATGGAAGATAGAGCGTGGAAAGACGGACACACAGACAGACAAATTAAAGTCATAAACACATTTCGACTTTGTTGTAAAGTACAGTCGTATACAAGTCGTAATACGGTGGTTCTTAATTAATATATACATTAAAAAAAGTTAATAATGTATCAATTTTCTTTATTGAAAGCTCAAATTTTGCTGTTTTTGAGATGTATGGTACATTTTTACATAAAAACTTGAACGAAATAAGTTATTGAATAAAAAATAATAATTATAATTATACAAGAAATATCGCTAAAGCTGACATTTTATAATGAAGCGCGTGATGGTGTGATAAAAAATGTCATATTACAAAAAACAGTGATGTGAATTAATAGATATTAGCTAATACCCGTCAAAATTTGACGGATCATGTGAAACTTAAATATTTTCACGGCATAAAATTTTAAACATTCCTGTTTTAATATTTCGCATTGCTCTTAACCAGTTTAAAGCCCCCTGCTGTAATCAATTAATTTTGGGTTGGAGTGGAAGGGAGAATAAATTTCATGAAATTTCAATATACAAAATTTAAGCGTTCTCCATATAAAATCCCAAGATTTTTTTTTGTTTTTGTTTTTTACTCTAAATATGACCAAAATAATGTGAAGAGTAATTAAAAGAAAGAATTTATAAATTACAGTAAGAATGGAGAAAGAAAGCACACATCATTACTTTTCATACATATATTTTTAATTTGATAGCTAATTTTTATCTTCAACATACTTTTCTACAAACAGCATAAGACAGAGATCATGACACGAAAATATTTATTTAAAAAACGGCATTAAGCGCAAATCTTTTAAATACTAGTTATTAAAACAATAATTTTAGGAATATATATGTTTTATATGGTAACAGATGGCGCCACAGTATAATATACTAAAATACCTTTCTGCGTAAGGAAATTTTCAGTGAAAATGCACATGACGGTAACCGATAAGAATTCACGAATTGGTTTATTTTAATACACTGCCTTGGAAAGTATGAATCAATGAATTAATCGTGTGAATTATTTTTATCATTGAGCTTTAATTAGGCATCTACCATAGACATATGAAATATTAATGTCATCTGCTCTATCTCTATCATCAGTATTCGTATTGCACTGCATAAAGAGAAAGGAATATTCCCGTTCCGAATTGGTTCAAAATTTTCTCGCGCATGCCCAGATCGTACGATTTTGGTCTTACAGAAAATGCTTTGTCTTTTAATATTATAGATTTTTAAATTTGTGTATTTACTTAACACAAAATTCATATTTTAATTGCTTTTTTATTAACTTTCGATTAATAAGAAACCTACATATATGTATATATATATATACATTATAATTTTTTGTGTCAAATGTTTTCTTTAATATTCATGTTATTCTTTATAGTTTTCGTTATAATGCATTATTTCTGGGAGTACTTAAGAACAGAAAATATCTCGCTCCAATTATGCCTCCCAAGAAATTCAATTATCTTAAGGGCATTATTAATAGCTTTTCTCTGTCATTTTCTTAAATAAAAATAACTAAATAAATAAGTGACATGAATTTTATACGTAATTTTAATTTACGCTAGAATTCATCCTTACAATAAATGGACACTAAATAAATAATCATTAAAGCATAAAAGCTGTCTCGAAAAAAGTCTGTTAGGGCGATAAATTTTCTAATTAATTAAATCCGATAAGCTATGTAGTTAAATTCAGAAAGCAATAAAAGTGGACATAAACGTATAATTTGAAAAGAAAACCACACTCTTTAGTTTTAACAACCATTTTAATGATAAATTATGTTAAATATGCATTTTAAATATAAAATATTCAAAAAAAAAAAAAAAAAATGTACAATTAAAATGTTTTTTGATGATAAGCAATCAGCTTTTGGTAATAATTTGTATATTTTTTATGAAATAATACAATTTATTAGAAAAGGTAATTAAGAAATTTCTTGTTACTTCTAAATATCATTCTAAATTTCATAATTATTACTTTCTTTTATGCACATAAAAAGAAAATATTGGATTCGTGAAAATTTTCTAATTCTGATTTTCGATTATTTTACCCATTAAGATATGTTCTGAACATAATATGAACATTTTTTGGTGAAATGTGTGTATGTTAGTAAATTCTATGAGCGCTATATCTTATAGAAATTCTACAAACTGTATATTTATTTGTAGCATAATATAAATAGGTGCTCATTACTTTTTCACATACATCCCTTTGCAGGTGGTGTTAGAATGTTGCCCATCTATCCTTTTATTGGAAGACTATATCCAGATTTATACAGAGTAAAGCATGCAAAACTTTACATATGATATTAATGTTACGAAACATTCTGCTAATACTGTAGTATTTTTTGACATATCGATTGACAATTAGCTCTATGTGACAATTTCCTCACACGATAAAGTTAATATTTCTTTAATAATATAAAAATAAAAATAAATAAATAAGAATAAAATTTGCTATCATTAAATCTATCCAACTGTATTTAATTTATTTCATAACATTTGCTGGTGCTTTTGTACAATTTTCGTTCAGACATATTTTATTTATAAGTTTATCAAATACGGTTAAGTTTAATAATAAGGTTAAGTTAATACGGTCAATAAGTTTATTAAAATATCATATACGGAAAAGATTATAAATTTATATACAAACGAAATATCTTCTAGACATTCATTACCTGCGTTGTAAAAATGAATTGTCTTTATATTTTGCATCTAAAAGCTTCTTTTCCAACACTTTGATTAATGGCGGTAACATCTACTCTTTATAGAACTTTTTGTTTAAAATAAACAAAATGCTGGAAGTTAAATTTGTCTGAATTTTCGCTACTACATTATCAGTTTCTTGTATGGAGAAAATTTATCATAAATGCCAATGGAACTAACTTTTCGTATAATTCGGAAAAAGAAAAAAAGGTTATATCTAATCTGAGAATCTAATTATTATTTGTAAACGTAAATTTGCCAAACAATTAGATAGAACAAAAAGAAAAATACGGCGTAAATGTGACTGAAACTATGCTTCATTAACTCTGAAGCAAACTCTAGAAAACTAAAGCATCAAATATGAATAAAAAAATCTCTTAATTATATCTTCGTGATTAATTTAACAAAGTTAATAAAGGTTTATATCACTAAGTTGTATATCTCAGAAATACTACTGGGAACTGATAGAGAAAATATCAATTCCAAAAAAAGAAATTAATTATTCAGGAAAGCTAGTTGATACACGTGGACATAACCTTATTAGAAAATTATGTTTGGGTGTACAAATAATGTATTTCAGAAAAAGTAGTAAGCTAATCCCGAAAAAATATATTATTATGTCATTGAGATTAAAAAATCATTCAATAGAAATTGAGATTAGTTTTTTCAAGTACGGGAAAGGATAGTGTAAAGGGTTAAAGCGAAAACGCGTTTGGAGGGACATCACAATGGTGAAGAAAATGTTTCATATGTAGAAAGAGTAAACAAATATTCTTAACCCATTTTATCCCAATTTATTTATTTTGCTCAAATTTGAGAAAAATTATATTTTTAAGGTTAATTAAACCTAAATGAACTAAATACAACAAAATTTAAAAAAAAAAAAAAAAAAAAAAAAGCTATATTCTGAATAAGAAATCTTATCCGCAGGACATTGAAATAAAGAGGATGAAATTTGCACTTATATGTTTTAGTGTTCTCCTCAATAGTGAAAAGTGCTTTCCGAGTATAAAGTTTTGCTTTATCTGTATAATACTTTCTTATTTGCATGATAGTTCTCCAGAAAGAATTTTCAACCGCAAACAGAAGGTAAACCACGCCCCCTAATGTAATGATTAAACAAAGATTCCAGATGGAGGAGGAGGAGGAGGTGACACACATAACACGGTAGCAGAAGCTTATATATACCATTATGTATTCCAGCTGACAAAATATTCGCACCAAGCAAATTCTGCTTTCTATATGCTATTTTTCAGCTGTCCTTTAAATAGCGCAATGGGATAAAATGGGTTAAGCATATTATGACATAATTGTTTATTTAAATATAAGAAAGTGTATGTTTAGTTTCATGTAATAAAATTAGGTTTTTTTTTTTTTTTTTTTTTTTTGTTATAAACACTAATTAAAGAAAAAAAAATGATGAGCAGAAATAGAGGTCATTTTTTATTTCAGCACCTTCAAAAATGTGAAAATCACATAAAATTTTTCATACTTTATTTATTTATTTATTTTTAAGGCTTTTGTAACTTGAAATGCATTATCTCCTTTAAATAATATTCATTTATTATTTTTTTTTTTTTATGTTACAGCCTCATTTAACAACATCCCAACAGATAAAATCTAGTATATTAGGGCCAGCACATGATTTTCATCTGTATTTTCTTACACAAATTCCTTCAGTACGGATAATTTATTAAAATCTTTATTTATTGAAATTATCTTAAATGACGAATACAGTCGATTTTCATAAAAGTTTAACATTAAATATACAAAGAAAATAAATTTTGTTCTCTTGTTTGTTAAGAATCGATAACTTTATTTTGAATTATCACATATCAGCGGTTCAGCCATTCATTTCAAAGGTTTTGATAAGCTCTTTTGAAATATACGCATAATGAAAATCTGACTCCCAACCCCATCCCCCAGAAGGGAACAAATGCTCCTTCATATACATTTTTTTTCCAGTTGACTATCACTATTACTAATATTCTTTTTAATTTTATAATGGTTCTTAAAAAATATTTCGATTTAGTTAAACTTACGAGAAATACCGCCACGTTAAAAATTTAGAAAAGTGAACTGACAACGCCACCTGTCAGATGATGTTTTAAAAAGTGTATAGGCACTAATATATGTCAGGGTGCAACTACATATTAATTCGTATGAAATTTTGTGCAGTAATTCCTGAGATACAATTGCCATAATATTTTGTCACACCTACACACACACACACAAACTTTTTCTAAAATTTGTCAAGATCTAGAACTCTCAAAACGTGTAAATCCATCGAAACCTTAAGGTAGAAAAATTTTAAAAGACTTTAACTTCCTTCTATTGAATATAGAAGAAAATAAAAATTCATTTATTCATTCATTCATCGAGACGTATTAATCCTGGTCGTTATATTTAACGCCCCCCCCCCATTACCGCTGTTCAATGTCTTTTTCTAGTCAATTTAGTCCTCTTATTACTTCCGGTGCGAGCCTGTTTTTCTTTCTTTTTACTTTCTTCTATATGTAATATAGAGAAAGTATTGGATTCGCGAAAATTTTCGACCTCCGTTTTTTGACGGATCTACACGTTTTGGGAGGTCCTGAACACGAATTGATAGTTTTTAGAAAATGTCTGTCTGTGTGTCTGTCTGTCTGTCTGTCTGTGTGTCTGTCTGTCTGTATCATTTTTTTGTGGACGCTGTATCTCACGAACATATGGATGAAATTTAACCAAACTTGGTATTTAGTTGCACCCTGACATGAACTGGTGCCCATTAGATTTGGGGATCAATAGCTCAACAGGTGGCGCTGTAATCGCATTTTATGCAAATTTTTAACATGGCAGCATAGGACAAAATTCCGTATAAATGGGCATAATGAGAGTTATTTTAAACTTGTGATTGTAAAATGAATTTGAATTATTGATGATAGTAGTAGTTAACTAGGAAAAAAAAATTGTGCATGGGGGGGGCATCGGTTCCCCCCCTGGGGGGGGAAGTACCCCCCCCGGGGGGGTTAAATTTTGAAGATGGGTATCATTCGAAAGATCTCGTCAATACCTTTAAAACGAATGGTTGAACCATAAATCTGTGATAATTTAAAACAAAGTTATCGATTTTTTTTTACTTTTAACAAAAAAAAAACTTAGAAAAATAATCGTATTTTTTTTTTTTTTTTTTTTTTTTTTTAACGAAATTTTACCAAACTTGGTATTTAGTTGGTCCCCGACATAAACTGTTGCTGATTATATTTGGGGATCAATAGCTCAACAGGTGGCGCTGTGATAGCATTTTATCTAAATTTTTAACATGGCAGCATAGGACAAAAATTCGTATAAATGTGCATAATAAGAGTTATTTTACACTTGTGTTTGTAAAATTAATATGAATTATTGATAATAGTAGTACGTAACTAGGAAAAAAAAATTCTGCATGGGGGGGCATCGCTTCCCCCCCTGGGGGGGAAGTACCCCCCCGGGGGGGGTAAATTTTGAAGATGGGTATCATTCGAAAGGTCTCGTCAATACCTTTAAAACGAATGGTTGAACTATAAATCTGTGATAATTTAAAACAAAGTTATCGATTTTTTTTACTTTTAACCAAAAAAAAAAAAAAAAAAAAAAAAAAAAAAATTCTTTTTTTTTTTTTTTTTTTTTTAAATATTGTTAGTGATTGAATATGTATTAATTTTCACAAAAAAAAAAAAAAAAAAGAAAAAAGGAAAAAAAAATCTTTTTTTTTTTTTAAATATTGTTACTGATTGAATATGTATAGGAAAATATAGAAGAAAGTCTTGTGGTGGCCACAACATACTAGTTTTTTTTTTTTTTTAACACACTTGACATTGTGAGTTTTTTTGCTTTTCTTCCCATGCTATTTCTATGGGTTTTTTAGCTTTTTTCCCCTTCTTTTTCCACATTCTAAAGTGGATAATCTGTATATAATTAAAATTCTAAGAAAACAAATACAAATTACAAAAAAAAAAAAAAAAAAAAAAAAAAAAATAACTCATGAAATATGTTACATAACAAAGACCTTTGTTTAAAAATATGAATTAATTTCAATAAAAAATGTTATTGTTTATACATCTATGTTTTTTATTGATAAGAATTGATAACGAAGCTTTAATTAAATATTTTGTTACCCGTTAATATTTGCTCGAAAATTAATTTACAGTGTTCAGAAATGCGTATTAAGAGCTATAAAATATTTCAACCTTCAAATTTTTAATTAAATGACGGTTCAGTACTCCAAATAAATTTTATTGTTTTTTATTTTATTAACAGGAGTATTTGCATTTGTCTATCATAAAACAAAACTTAGATTTTTTTTTTTTTTTTTTTTTTTTTAGGTCCTCTATTTAATATGAATATTCAATGTCACATTATTTAGAAACTAGTATGTTGTGGCCACTACAAGATTTTCTTCTATATTTTCCTGTAGAAATTCATTCAGTAAAAATATTTTACTTATTAAAACTATTATTTTAAAGTTATCTACCATAATGAATACAGGTGATTGTCGTCATAGAAAATACTAAGTATGAGAAAAGAAAGACTGTTTTATTCTCTGTAAATAAAGTCTTAAAAATGTGTTTTCATAGCGGTTATCTCATATATCAAGTTTCGTACAGCTATATGCCATAGAAGTTTAGATATAGCGATATAGCCTTCCTGTTCACAGGGAATATTTCAGTACAAGAGCGCCACTTATTGGCTAATATGCATCAAAATTAATTCAGAGTAATGTCATATAATGGCCGTCATACATATAAAGTTTTGTTTGATTATACGCAATATAACCTGATAATTGTCTTCCCTGAAATTGGGGAAATCGACATATAGCAGCGCTACCTATTGAGAGATTGGCACTAAAAGTTGTTGACACAAATTTATGCCGACGACATCTACATATAAAAGTATATGTAATTCTGTGCAGTAGTTCCTCAGACAAACACTTTCGTTAAATTGTAGAAATCGTGGTATAGCAGCGCCACCTAGTGAGAAACTGACACCAAAAGTTTATAAGATCTAATTTAGATCAAGGTACATCTGAATATGAATTCATATGAATTATGTGCAGTAGTTCCTAAGATACAGTCGTCGCAAATTTTCTCTCTCTCTCACACACAAACAGAGACAGAAACATTTTCCAAAAATCGTCAAATGGTGTTCTGGTTCTCTCAAAACGTGTAAAACCCTCGAAAACCAGGAGTTGATAATTTTTACGAATCCAATGCGTTCTTCTATTGAACATAAAAGGGAAAAAAATGAGGTGTTTATTGTACTAAATTTAAAAATTCTTTCAATAAGTTCATTCTTTTTGACAACATAAATGTGGAAAACTGTACAAAAACATTAAAACATCTTAATAATATATTTTTAAAGAGCTGATATTAAAACAAAGGTAATATTTTTCTTCATTGTTTAATTTTACGCTATTTCACATAACTTGAGCCTGTATATCATAATGATAAAGAAATTTTCGTTGTGTCCCTATAAAAATCTATAAAGACTAGATTCATCAAACTCTAAACAAGTCGTGCGACCGTGACCCATAACATGTTTATAAATTTTCAGCTCAATCAAAAATAAAAAGCGTTTAGAAGATTACACTTTAAAAAATTTGGGCCCATGGGCCGTAAGGATAAAAATTATTTCTTTGTGTTCCTGTAAAAAAAAAAAAAAAAAACTGTAAGTTTTAGATTCACCAAAATCTATACAGTTCGTGCGCCTGTGGCCTATAATATGTGTATGAATTTACAGCTCAATCAGATAAGGCGTTTAGACGCTATCACACTTTAAAGAATTCGGGCTTATAGACTATAAGAAAAGAATTTTTCTTTGTGGCCCTGTAAAAAAAACTATGCTAGATTTACTAAAATCAGTAGGTTTGTTCGTCAGTGACTTATGATATGTATATAAATTTTCAGCTCAAATGGATAAGGCGTTTAGATGCTATAGTGACCTATATAATACTTACCAACATTCAGCTCATTAAAATAAAGTGTTTAGGTGCTATCGTGTTCACTCATATGCACAATTCGCACACACATACGTCCTAATAAAAATAACAAAAATGAGTCAATGTATAGAAACACCAAAATCTCAAAGTTCGATTTTTGACATAATTACAATACTGTCCTTAGATATGTAGGTTCGGTAAGTAAAAATGTGCATTTTATCTGAATTTTTTTTTATTATTGTAAAGCATTTAAAATATCTAACAATTTGGTTTATAAAAGAGAATTTTTTCTTTTTAATTTCAACACACATTGTAAACTTTATTCCAATGTTTCGTAAGAAACTAGTATGTTGTGGCCACCACAAGACTTTCTTCTATATTTTCTTATACATATTCAATCAGTAACAATATTAAAACAAAAACAAAAAAATTGCGATTTTTTTTTTCTAAGTTTTTTTTTTTTTTTTTTTTGTTAAAAGTAAAAAAAAAATCGATAACTTTGTTTTAAATTATCGCAGATTTATAGTTCAACCATTCGTTTTAAAGGTATTGACGAGATCTTTCGAATGATGCCCATCTTCAAAGTTTACCCCCCCCCGGGGGGTACTTCTCCTCCAGGAGGGGAAGCGATGCCCCCACATGCACATAAATGTTTTACTAGTTAACTATTACTATTATCAATAACTCATATTAATTTTAGAATCACAAGTTAAAAATAACTCTCATTATGTACATTTACACGAAATTTTGTCCTATACTGCCATGTTAAAAATTTAGAAAACATGAGATCACAGCGCCACCTGTTAAGCGATTGATCCCCATATGTAATCAGCACCAGTTTATGTCGGGGACCAACTAAATACCAAGTTTGGTCGAATTTCGTTTAAAAAAAAAAAATACGATTTTTTTTTTCTTTGTTGTTAAAAGTACTTTGTTTTAAATTATCACAGATTTATGGTTCAACCATTCGTTTTAAAGCTATTGACGAGACCTTTCGAAAGATACCCATCTCGAAACTTTTCACCCCGGGGGGTATTTCCCCCCCCCCCCAGTGAGGGGGGGGGGACCGATGCCCCCCACATGCACAAAATTTTTTTCCTAGTTAACTACTACTATTATCAACGAGATCATTCGAAATATACCCATTGTGAAAATTTACCCCCCCCCGGTAGGGGTATTTCCCCCCTATGGGGGGGGAAGCGATGCCCCCCATGCACAAAATTTTTTTCCTAGTTACATACTACTATTATCAATAATTCATATTAATTTTACAATCACAAGTTTAAAATAACTCTTATCATGCACATTTATACGAAATTTGGTACTATACTGCCATGTTAAAAATTTAGATAAAATTCGATCACAGCGCCACCTGTTGAGCTTTTGATCCCCAAATGTAATCAGCACCAGTTTATGTCGGGGACGAACTAAATACCAAGTTTGGTCAAATTTCGTTAAAGAAAAAAAAAAATACGATTTTTTTTGTTTTTTTTTTCGTTAAAAGTAAAAAAAATCGATAACTTTGTTTTAAATTATGACAGATTTGTGGTTCAACCATTCGTTTTAAAGGTATTGACGAGACCTTTCGAAAGATACCCATCTTGAAACTTTGCCCCTCGGGGGGGGGGGGGGGAACGATGCCGAGGGGGGGAAACCGATGCCCCCACATGCACAAAAGTGTTTTCCTAGTTACCTACTACTATTATCAATAATTCATATTAATTTTGCAATCACAAGTTTAAAATAATTCTCATCATGCCCATTTATACGGAATTTTGTCCTATGCTGCCATGTTAAAAATTTGCATAAAATGCGATCACAGCGCCACCTGTTGAGCTATTGATCCCCAAACCTAATCAGCACCAGTTCATGTCAGGGTGCAACTAAATACCAAGTTTGGTGAAATTTCATTCATTGGTTCGTGAGATACAGCGTCCACAAAAAAATGATACAGACAGACAGACAGACATTTTCTAAAAACTATTAATTACTAATCTAGACATCCCAAAACATGTAAATCCATCAAAAAACGGAGGTCGAAAATTTTCGCGAATCCAATACTTTCTCTATATTACATATAGAAGAAAGTAAAAAAAAATAAATATTTTAATTTAAAGAACTGGTTTCAAACGAAAAATAATTAATATATCAAAATAAATTATAAAGTTTTACAGCTGTAAGGAATAAACAAATAATTATAGAATATATATGCAAATATTCCTAATTCATAATCAACTACTCATGTGTAAGTCATGTGTAAGTCATATGTAAGTTTTTTTAAACTTCTTTAACAGAAAACAAATTAATGTTTGTCTTCAAATAATTATATTTGAAACTGATAACTCTTATACAGTTTCCTTTATCATGCTGTTATTAAAAATGATAAAAATAACATTTTTTTTCATGCACAGAAATTCAAATACATTGCGGTCTATGTTAAGTATTTTTTCAAAGTTTGTTGTAATTATTTATACTACGCATACAAAAAAATATAAAAGAAAAAGAAAAACGAAATTAAGATCTATGTTAAATGAATAGCAAAATGTTTTCTAAATAATTTGACATAATTATCATTACAGATTTGTTTATTCAACTACGCAATATATTCAGAGACATTACGATATATAAGTGAAATATGCTTAATTTGTACATTTATATATATATATATATATATATATATATATTGTTGCGTACTTGGGGGTTCATAAGTTGTCTGAGAATGAAAGGCAAAACTTGCAAAAGCTCAGTAGTTTATTTACAGAAAATTCCAGAAGAATACAGGGTATCTATTCACCGATCCGACTGCCATAGCGACAGTCCTTAAACAACGACAGTCGTCAAATCAAAAGTCGGAATGTGACGGCACGTGATCAAAATAACGACTGTCACAGTCGGAATTGAGGTATAGTCTGAGAATAGATGCCCTGGTCTATAAACCAGGTATCAACTTCAGTTTCACCAGTAAACACAGCTTCAAAAACAGCTGTCAACAGCAAATTCACAGTGCAAACTGTATCAAAGCATTAACATAAAGCAAGACTCTTTCAAAGAGGGTCAGATCTCTTTCAGTAGCAATGAAAGCGTTGGCGGAAACTAATCTGAGACTGATCATGATTTGGCGCGCTGCAGCTCCTTAAATACCTCTCTATCGAACCCAAATTGTTCTGGAAATTGCTAGTATCTCGTTAACCAATCACGTTAGAGCATCCATCTTTGGTATATCGATAATAAGGATTTTCTCGCCGAAAGTCGCTAGAAAAGTTGTCAAATTTGGCGCCAAATCTATTACCAGCCTTGTTGGAGCTTTTTAATACGTTTTTAAGGGAAAGTTGGGCTATTTTAACGCTAAAATAAAATAGAAATGAAGAAAATTAACATTTTATCAACTTACTAAGCTACTAAGCCTCTTTGAAAGAATTTCTACAAAAATAAATAGAATTATTTACAATTTCGCAACAATATATATATATATAAACTCATTTTATTGTATTTTTCAATAATGATTGTAGTGTATTATCTTCAAAAAAATTTTTTTTTCTGTTGCATCTGTTGAAAATTTCTATAACTCTGCATATTTCCTACATAATACACATCGTTTAGATTATCCAAATATGTTTTCTATATAATATGATGCAATTATCGTTAATTATTGGTTTACAAGGCCAGGCAAAATATTCAGACACAGTATGAAATATAAGAAGAAAATGCCTAAAATAATTTTTTTTAAACATATAAAAGTTTTTTATTTTCATTTTTGATGTATGATTGTAGTGTATTGCTTTCTTCTAAAAAAATAATTTTTTAGTGTTGTAGCTTTTGAAAATTTCTATAATAAAATTTTTAAAATCTGATAATATATAATTTTTTTTACAAAACTTTTATAAATGTGTAAGACCCAAACTGAAAAGTATTTTTAGAAATTGTTTAAAAATGTTCAAAAATGTTTAATAAATGCATACAAGTTTTCAGCTTTTAAAATTTTAATTAAACACTTTAAATACTTTTGCACTTTAAATACTTTTGCACTTTAAATACTTTTATAGATGTTTATTTTATTAGCAGCAATATTTGCATAAGTCTATTAAAAAAAATTCTTTCGGTATTTAATTTTAATTTTTACGTCCTTTATTAGATATGAATATTTAATATCACTTTAATTAGTACAAAATAGGGACGTCTGTTGTAGTGAACTTTGTAGGCCTTTTATTATATTCATCCTCTTTAAAGGTAATTTTAAAACAAAGTAAAAAACCGTTGTCACATTTTCTTTTGAAAATGTTATTAGATAACGGACATTTAAAGCAGCTAATTTATTTTTTAATTAATTTTAAGAGATAAAAAAAATGTGCATTTTATCTAAAAAAAACTTATTATCGTGAGATAATTTAGAATAATTTCGATATATATACATATAATAATTATTATTATTAACACGTTGAGCGCCACGCGAATTCTTAAAAAAAAAAAAAAAAAAAAAACTCATCAAGCCACGCGCGCTGTTTAGAAACGCTGGTATTGCGGTATAGCAATGCGTTTTTATGTATACCGTGTTTCAATAAAATCCATTAAAATTCTTAATGATATACTCCTGTAACAAAAAATAAAATAAAAATTAAATAAATAAATTTTAAATAAATTTTCAGTAATTATTTAAAACAATGAAATTTTTAAGTTTTATGTCATATTTTACTCTGTCAGAAATTTTTAAGTTTTATGTCATATTTTACTCTGTCAGCCATAGGTGGTTGACGCGGTCCAAACGGAAAGTTCAGTGTCAACCACCGATTGTTGACGTGGCACTCAACGTGATAAATGTGCATTGTACATTTTATGACAATTCTAAGTATAGAAAGTAAGTACATAATTCAATATTTTAATTTAAAAATGTTTTCAGAACAAACAGGTTGAATATAGAAAAATTAACTATAATGTTTTAGAATTGTAACACGAGTCAATAAATGACAGTTATATATACTCATTCTATTGTGAATTATAGCTTTTATAATGTCGGACATTGTTTCTCGCAAATAATATATATATTATTCTGGAAAAATACAGTAACCTCGTTTTCAAATTTTTAAAACTCTAAACAGTCTTTTTTAGTCCAAGTTGGTCACCAAAGTCGCCAAGAATGTCACCAAATTCCTTGCCAAATCTGAAATCCATAGATTGTGACTTTATTTTTATTTTCATCGATACAATATTATTTAATTAAAGAAAGGGTGTAATATTTTACAATAACGTGTTAAAGTTAGAACATAGTAGAGATAATTACTAAAAATATAGAAATTAAATTTTGTATTTATTTGTTAATTTTAATAATTTATATCTTGTTATAAATCATATTTTGGCATTGGATAATATCCTAAATATCAGTACGGCTAAATCCTAATATTATACTTTTTAATCTTTATAGTATTTTTCTTTTCTACATTTAATTTGGTAATTTATTTGATATATTTTCTATCCAATAATTAATTAGACAAATGAAAAGTGTTATAATAGGTATTAATAAATGTTTTTTTTTTTTTTTTTTTTTTTTTTTTTTTTTTAAGCCACTAAAATAAAATGTAACGATATTTCACTTGTAATTTATTATGGGTTTTAGATACAATTTTTATTATCTAATCTAAACAAGAAATTAATTTTAATTTACCATTTTTTGCATTTATTTCATTAATATCGCACAATAAATTTTGTATAATGACTTTGTATTTTCATTCACTCTTTTTATAATACAATGAAAAACATTCTAATATTTTCATTATGAACACTATTATTTTAGAATCCGTAAAAAATGATTATTTAATAAATACCTTATGTAATAATAAAATCCTTGAGACAAAAAGAAAATGTAATTAAAAAAGATTTATTTGTAAGGCAAAACTTGACAAAGCTAAAAACTAATAAGCGATGTAAAAAACTGATGCATGTTCTAATTAAAAACGGAACGGCTGGCGATATTTCTTTAGTATTTTGTTTATGATTTTCAAATTATCAACAACGTTAAAATGTACTCGACTTTAAATTATATAAGATAAAATGTGTCATAAGATTTTTTATAATTTTTTATACGAATATTTATATTATAATTTAATATGAAAGAATATCTTTCTGTCATTGGTAATTTTATAGTAAAATAACGTAGCAACAAAGCGCCAGAATGTTCATTTAAATTTTTGTTTATTTGTTTATTTACAGAGGGTGGGTGAGTTTTACGTTGCGTTACTGCTGCACTATGGGAAATTTGCGAGTTTGTCCATGGAGAAATTAATGTTGCGTGATTTTGACATCTACACTGCAAATAAAGGGGTCTTAATGTAAGACATTAAAACAACTGAAAATATACTTAAGATACATAAATGTCTTAGTATACACCTTAGATATTATAGATATCTTAATTTAAGACAGAAATGTATCTGAAATACAAATTCAGACACAAAAAATGTCTGAAACACATAACGATGAGAAATTTCAGACAGCAAACGCATCTAAATTTTCAGATATTTTGGAAAATCAGACACTTGCATTACTTAGCAAATTTTTCATATGGAATCCGCTTTAAGCGACATACTTATCCTGTTTAAACTCCTTTTCACATTCAATAAATATAATATAAGTTTACATAATAAGTTGTTAAGTGTAAGATATTAAAGCAATATTAGTTTATGAAATTAAATTTTCAAGGAATAATACTCTAGATATGTGTATATTTTCGTGGAATTATGTTTAATATAACTCATAAAGCAACATATTATAAATCGAAATTTATTCGGTTAAACAAAAAAAGAAGAAAAAAAAATTATTTGAAGCTTTTTCGTACTACTCCTATTCAAAAAATTAGAATAATGTAAAAAATAATGAGTTTGATGTTGCTAACGCGTCAATTTGCATACTGCGTCCAGGAAAAATATATTAAAAGTATCTAATTATCTTCAGAGCATTTATAAATATAACATAAATATTTATTTTTATCTGATATATTAATAATTAACTATTTAAAAAATATTAGAATAATTCAAAGAAATAGAATACCTCGATAGCATGGTTCAAAAAATTAGAATATTCAAATTTTTCTTATAAGTTGAGAGAACGGCTGCGGGATTAACATCTGTGGGACTATAAAATGTGCTCCGTTGAAAATGAAAAGTCGTTTGGCATTTGATTGTAGCGTAGTATTTGCTTAATATGGGACGAAAGAGCGATTTATCTGAGGCTGTGAAATATCGTATTGTGTACTTGCACGAAATAGGAAAAACACAACTTTTTATAGCAAAAGAAGTGAAATGCTAGTATGAGTAGAGTTTTGAGAGAATATTCTAATAATAAGTGTTTTTAAAATAAACACTTTAAAAGTGGTCGAAAGCCAGTAACTTCAAGAAGAGATGAAAGGCAATTGAAAAAGATTGTGAAGAAACATCGTTTTCGGAGTGTGAGATATGTGCATAGAAAATGGAAAGAAATGGGTATAAATGTCTCCAAATCTACAACACTACGACGACTTCGCAAATTAGGTTTTAGATCACGTGTGCCTAAGATAAAGCCGTTCTTATCATCTAAGCAAAGGGCTGCTAGAGTTAAATGGTGTAAACAAAGGCTATTTTGGGATCACGACGATTGGAAAAAGATACTTTTCAGCGATGAAAGTGTGTTTTGTGTGTCTCACGGAAATCAAGGTATACGTGTCTGGAGACTCAAACATGAAGCTTATAAGAAAGAATGTTTAAAACGTTCGTTTAAATTTGCGACCTCTGTTATGGTATGGGGCTGCATGACTGCTGAAGGCCCAGGCAGGTTGTGTATTGTTTCCACAACAGTCAATTCAGAAGTCTATCAAGAAATTCTTGAACATTTCATGATTCCTTCAGCTGAGGATTTATGTGATGACGATTTCTTGTTTCAGCAAGATTCAGCTTCTCCCCACACTTCCAAATCAACAACTAAATGGCTCAAAGAGAAGGACATACCTGTACTCCCTTGGCCTGCAAACTCACCCGATCTAAATCCTATCGAGAATTTGTGGGGAATTATGAAGAAACGACTTCAAGAAGTTGCGCCTAGAGACAAAAAAGAACTTATTTCTAGTATAAAGAGCATATGGGCGAATTTGGATAAAAAAGATTGTGAACCTTTAGTTAAAAACATGCCAAAACGTTTAAGAGCTGTCATTAAAGCTAAGGGTGATGCAACAAAGTACTGATTAGCAAGTAAAAATACTTAGAGTTTAAATTATGTTCAATATATTTTCATTATTCTAATTTTTTGAACCATGTTAGAAAGTATTCTAATATTTTGAATTTTTTGTTGTTAGCTGATTTGAATATATTTTCTATTTCATTGTAATGTGTTTACATTTTTATAATCTGCAAAATATGCAGATTCATATTATAGTACTTTATATTTGATATTGTTGATTATTTATTTGATAAATTCGCTTTTCATTTCCCTTGACCATATTTCTTTTCATTATTCTAATTTTTTGAATCGGAGTAGTATTTAAAGACAAAGTATTCAGATAAAAGTATCAAGTAACTTATACGAAAAAAGGAAATTTTAAATAATTTGTGCATCACTGTTTTTTATTTATTATTGTTAATTTCGATTTAAAAACTGTTTTCTTTTACATATTTACTTGTATATAAAAGTAAGACAAGACATTTTCTGATAGTCATGTTCTTAATTTGTTTTCCTTTAAATATCAATTTAAAGAAAGATATCTTTATCTAAAGAGATCGAGGGCTGGATAAGAATAGCTTTTTCCATATTTAATACGTATTTTTTTAAAATTTTAAACATCTAAATACGAAATTTATTATAATACTGTATATTAACTGTTAGATACTATATTACCAATAGTTTTATAACAAAAAATACGGATTATAACATAAAATTACCTGCGTTTCGCTAATACTGACATACATATTATTATAAAACATATCTCCTTTGTGTTGTATGGTGGTGTGGTTGGTAAGGTACCTGACGTTAGTTGCACTCTCCCATACAATTTCACGGCTATGTGAGTTCGATTCCCGAGCCGAGTAAGAGATATTTTTCTTTTTAAAATCATTCTTTTACATATATGTATATATATTTGTACTCTAGAAAATTCAAAAATCTATAAAATCTATTTTTTAACTGAAAAACAGAATTGCAGGCCACCTTTATATTTTTACTTTTTTTTTTTTTTTTTTACTTCTACCACCTTTATTTATTTGTTTATTTATTTACTTATCTTACTATTTATAAGCCTAAAAAGCATGGCGGTACTTTAAGGCAGTTGGAATGTCTTAATTTCGGTTGCAAAAAGGTGTCTTAAGAAGTAAGACTTTTTTTCCGTTAAAAAATGACCACCCGTTTAAGATAAATTTTTAACTGAATTTAAGACGTTTGCGTTTACAGTGTAATTTTTAAAGACTAAAATTACGATGTATAAAACCGACATAATTAAGGGAATTGTGGAAGCATTTTTTTTTTTTTTTTTTTTTTTTTTACAGAAGAATAAACTATGAATAATGATACATTTTGATTTTAGATAATATGTTAAATCTATTAAAAAATCACCACTTAACTGGCGTTTAAAAGTAATAATACAAAACTTTGTATGTATATACCATAAAAAACCATAAACTGTATGATAACACCCTAAGCATAAACACAATAAACACCATAATAACACCATAAAATGCAATTTATGGTGTTTATTCAAAGTTTTGCGTTATTATGTTAAATGTGTGTTTCGTTAGATGCCATTTCTTCTTGAATCATTATCACATGTTACATGTATGCGTTTAAATTTGCAGTTTACATGGTATTCTTTATAAACTTAAAAAATAATAAAGTATTAGACGAAATATATTTTAAAATAAACTGGTAAAAGTAAAGAAATCGTTAAACTAAGAAATGTATATCAAAGATATTCCATTTGTCATTTATTACGGATTTCACGTGCAGTTTGTATTGCCTTAAATAGTTAATTAACTTTTTTTGCGTTCATTCGGTTAATGTTCTACAATAAATATTTTTGATAATTTAATATTTCCTTTACCTTTATTCGCATGGCCTGCAGTAGCCACATTGATGTGACACCGAACTCCTAACTGGAAGATTACGGTTTCGATATTCGAGACGGCCTATGACCATCCTGTAAGCTAATGTTTTCTGGTACACGTAAATTCCATCGTGGCCTCAATGTCCTCCCCCATTTCCATCCAAAATATAACTCTTGGGTGGGTGGAAGGGGGAGGGGATAGTCACCGAGGCGATATAGCCATTCCCACCACGGAGAATCAAAATTGTGATGGCATATCTCTGGATCACCTATAGAGGTGAGCCCCAAACCATCGCAAATTACCCATAGTGTAGCACTAGAGCAACGTAAAACACACTCAACCTCATCTTCTTTAATTCTTAATAATTTTGAATGGCATTCTAAAAGTTAGAATAATATGAACGCTACTATTTTGATATCCATAAAAAATAATCCAGTTGTATTTTAAATAACAATTAAAATCCTTAAGAGAAAAAAAAAATAAGTGAAAGATATTTATCTACGAAGTAAAATTTATTAAAACTAAAACTAGTAAATAGTTTAAAAAAAAAAAACTGCTATGCGTTCTAATTAAAAATGCAACGGCATTTTTTTTTTCCAACCAAATTTACGCGTATGAAAGTATTTTTTTCTGATTAATATCAGAAATTAAATACTCTTTTTTTTTTTTTTTTTTTTTTTTTTTTGTTTGGTATTTAAATACTATTTATTTCTTTTGAATTTCACATGCAGTTTTTATCTTTTTTAATCAACGGAAAAATAAAATACTGTGTTTTTGCGCTTATTTGTTTAATATATTAGAATGAAAGTTCCTCGTAAAATCTTTCACATTTTTTTGCGAGGATCCTTTTGAATAACATTATGAAATTTAATATTATACACTGCTGTTTGTAAAAAATGCAACACCAAGAAGGAATGAGAATATCATAATGATATTTATTGGGCACATACATTATAGTAAGAAGAACAATTGATTAAAATTTCAGAAAATTTGGAGTAACATGTACTGAGAAAGCAGTACATAAAGCAGCGACCTCTGTGAGCAATAACAGCACTTATCTGTCTAGGCATCGAATCAAACAGCGATTGGATGACATGTACGGGTAAAGCACTTCATGAAGCTTCAACACTATGCCACAATTCATCGATCGTAGTTACTGGTGAGTGGTGGGGGGGAGCAGTCGCTTTTCAACGATTAAGCAGTCATTTTCATTGTTGCGAGATCAGGAGAATGCGGTGACCAGAGTAACTGTTGAACACATTATGTATTAAGGAAGGCCTGGACTATACTGACAACTTGCGGTCGTGCATTATCCTGCTTAAATGTGGCGCTACGGAGGCCTTGAATATAGAGAGGAGGAGCGGGCGTTAACTCGCCAGAAATTTAATGTCCGCATTTTAGAGTTCCGGTGATGCGAACAAGATGTAATCGAGACGTGTATCCAATGGGACCCCATACCATCACTGCATGTGGTGGAAAGTGTGACGATGTCGAATCCCAGCTGGCATTGTGCATTATTGACAATGCCGATAAATACGGATAAGGCAATCTTGATGCTGTAAACAGGGTTGTGATTTGTCTGAAAGGCGACTTCACGCCATCCCTGCGTCCAGGTTCGTCATTAATTACGCATTAAAGGCGCCCGTATCAGTGATGCAGCTTTGAGGGTAATGAAAATTTTGGTAGCTGCATACTGGGTCACCACCTGGAGTGATGGTATGTGGTACCACCCACGAGACGCAATGCTTAAGCAGGACAATGCACGACCGCAAGTTGTAAATATTGTCCGGATCATCCTTGATGCAGGATATGTTCGACTGTTGTTCTGGCCAGTGCGTTCTCCTGATCTTGCACCAATGAAAATGACTGTTTAATCTTTGAAAAGCGACTGGCCCTCACCATTCACCAGTAACTACGATCGATGAATTATGGCATCGTATTGAAACTTCATGAAGTGCTTTACTCTTACATGTCATCCAATCGCTGTTTGATTCAATGCCTAGGCAGATAAGTGCTGTCATTACTCACAGAGGTCGCTGCTCTATGTACCATTTTCTCAGTACATGTTACTCCAAATTTCCTGAAATTTTAATTAATTGTTCTTCCTACTATACAGTATGTGCCCAATAAATATCATTATGATATTCGCATTCCTTCATGGTGTTGCATTTTTTACAAACAGCAGTTTATAAACCAGTTCTTTTGAGATTTATAAAAAAATAGCCATCATTAATTGAAATTTAAATCCCATTACTATAAAAATATTTCCAACAAATCTATTTTCAAATCGAAACTAATAATTTGTATATATATATATATAAACCATTCCATGTTCTAGTTAAAAGTGTAAACTCTAAAATATTCCTTTTTTCTTTATAATCTCGAAGCAATCTAAAACGGCAAAATACTCTGCATTAAATTGCGTGCTGTGTAACATGTCACGAGATCCGCGTGATCTTTTTAAAAATCAATGTTCGAAGATTGAATTTAAAACGAAATGTTATTTCTGTCTCTTTTTTTACATACTGTTAAATAACATGTCAATATAAGTCACTGCATAAAAAACAATTTTTACGTTCATTAATAGTCTGCCGTAAGTAATGGAAATATTCGATCAAACATTTGGATATCGAGTTTTCACCTGAATTACATGTATCTCCCAAGTCCTAAAAAGTAAATTTTGGCAACTGGTCAGTGTGTGTTTGGTGTGTGTGTGTGTGGGGGGGGGGGGGATCAAAAGAACAAAAATCCATAATTAAAATAGATACAGCGTAGAGATTGTTTTCTCAACTTTTGGTGAATATTGGTAATAAGAAAGTGGGAGATGGAAACCAAACTTGGGACCGTAAATCCGTATCTGAAAAACAAATTCAACGGTTTTCTTCAAACTTATTATGTAAACGCCATTTTGAATGTTCTTTTTAAAGTATTAGTTCGTTACTTCAGGAAAATTGATAGGCGTCCCAAATAAACAGATCAATGTTAGACCTCGTGAGTGAATTTCTTAAAAAATAAATAAATAAATAAATAGTGATTTTCTCCAAACTTGGCATATTAACTCCTTTTTAGATTGAGCTTTCGTATGTAGTTGTTGGTTTCCGATGAACAGATGCGTTTGACAAGTGAAAATCGGAAGTGGAACCCAAAGTCACTAAATCTAAAAAAGAACTAACAATTTTATTTAAATTTGGTACACAAACACTTTTTTGTATGTCTTTTCGCATGCATTAATATTGGTTAATACAGAAAAATTGATAAAGCGTCCTGATTACATATGTAAATTTTATACCTCAGAAATTTCTGTTTCAAAAATCGACTCTACTAATTATCTTAAAGTTTGAAGCATAAACTGCTCTTTATATGTCATTGCGACGCATGCATTAGTTTGCTATTCTTTAAGAATTGCTATTAGATGGCGTAATTGCTGCAATGCTGCTGCGTAACAAATTGAAAAGACAGCTCTTGGTCATTTACAGCTGTACGGAAAAAAGACTTTATTAGAGACCACAGAAAACTTCCATTAGCGACTTTGAGACAGATGTTTTCGTTATCAGAAATCATAAATTGATCAACGGTAAACAAGCTGATCACCTAATCAACAATATTGTGAAGATGACCTTGTTGGTGTGTTGGAGATCAATCTCCAATCAATTGAGCTTGCAGTAGATCAACAAATGATATTCGGCTTTCATAAGGCTTCTATTTGGTTGACGTTCTCTTGACGGACTCTGTATTTGTCGACGATGGCTTTTATCTCTTTACAAAATCGTATGAAATACAAGTAGAAACAAATAGATCATTTGTCAGCTGTTCTCCATACATTAATTTTCTTCAGCTGTGTCTATGGGTTGTACATAGAAAGTTTTTTTTTTTTTTTTTTTTTTTTTTTTTTTGTAACAACAGTCTATTTTGATCGTTTTCGAAGGATGGCGCATTTTGGTACTTCAGAGAATGGTGAAAATGTTTTTTCGACTTCATACTGAGCAATTTCTTCTAATATTGTGGTACATGAATCTCCTTGTTTCTAAGATTCTAAGATTCTAAGACGGAAGGTGGCCGCTCACCACTATGCAGCGGTTTTGAGCGATTTCAAACTTTAGAGAGGGGCTCCGATGGCACTGTGGTGATTCAAAAGAGCCCGTGTCTAAAGGTTAAACCTCCTCCGTTGTTTATTGCATAAACAGAAAAAAAAAAAAAAAAAGGTTACAGAGGTCGCCAAAGCGGAGCTTTCACACGACAGAGGGCGACAAGGAACAAGAATATGAAAAGAAGAACGGAGCCTTGATCCCTCGCATGAAAAAGCTTGTGAAGAAAAATTGTATGGTCCTCCAAGAGAAAAGTTGGTAACTGCCTTGGAAGATTGAAACATTAGTTGGTCAAATTGGAAAGATGCATTAAGAAGTTATAGATTCTGGTTAGTTTCTGACGTAGGGGAAGCCGGGTAACGATATTAAAAAGCCAGTCGTTAGGTTTATTAGGTGGGTTAAGGATACGCCAATCAAGAGTTAGTGGGCATGAGAAAAAGTAATGATTTGCATTACCCTCAGCGCCGCACTCACATTGTGGAGTGCGCGAGCAATGAAACTTGAAGAGATGTGATTTGAACGGGCCATGGCCCGTTAAGAAGGCTGTTATGGCTGGGGAAAGGTCAAAGTTATAATTTGACACTTTTGGGAGGAGGTTACACGTAAATCTACCTTTAGGAGATGTATCCCAGTATAGCTGCCATTCTTTCTTTAGTCGTGCTTTAAGACATCTTTTGATGTAAGAGGGGGGAGGGCCAGAACGAAATCCACTGCTTCCTTTTTAGTGGCAGTTTTTGCTAAGAGATCTGCTATTTCATTGCCCGCGACACCCCTGTGAGCGGGGACATGAGCTAAAGAGAAAGTCTCGGGCTTAGACAGGAGATCTAATTTGATTTTCTGAATAATAGGATGGTTACTCCTGTGGCGAGCCAGAGCCTGAAGACCTGAGAGACTGTCACTGTAGATATAAATTTTCGAATTGGTAAAATAAGAAATTGACCAAGAAATTGCTTGGCTGATAGAGAAAATCTCAGCCTGGAAAACAGTGTTACAGTCCCCAAGCCTACAGGACCACTGATGAACCAAGACCCCGTCAACAAAGGCGCAAAATGCGGCACCCACACCATGGTCTGTCTTAGATCCATCTGTATATATCGCCACAGGGGCTGTAGGAGAGAAGGAGTTAATATTAGTATTAATTAATGCATGCGTAAAGTCCTCTGCTGGGTGTATGAACCAGCTGCCCATTTTGAGTTGAATTTCTTCATTTGGAAATAGGATTTTCTGTAGGTCTTTGTTTCTTAGTTGTAGTACGTTTATTCTGTTGTATTCGTAATTCAGAGTGAGGTGTAAAGGAGGAACACCGGTGATGACGTGGAGGGCATCAGTGGAGATGGTTTTATAACCCCGTGACAGTTGCAAGAGGAACATCCTTTGCAAGGAAATTAATTTTCCTATAGCTGTTTTTGAAAGATTACCTCCCCAGATTCCCGCCCCATAAGTAACGATTTTTTCCACTATTGTTAGATACCATGTTTTTAACATTTTGGTGCTGATACCCCATTGTTTACCCATTAATTTGCACGAGTTATGATAATGTATAAGAAGTTTAATTTTAAGTGAGTTTAAATGTTCAATCCAGTTAAGGTTTTTGTCTATTGTTAGTCCTAAAATTTTCAAGTGATCGACATGTTTTACACTTTTGCCCTCATACCTCATCGTCGGCTTTCTCTTCAGTATACGTGGTTTGGAGAAAGTTAAAGATTGAGTTTTATTGGGTGAAAGTTGAAGGTTTAGGTCTTTGAGCAGCTGGGAAAAAGCAGTGAAGGCATCCTGGGCTAAGGTCTCCAGATCTTTTCTGCGTTTGCCCGACTGATCGGCTTATCATTCTCTGAACTTCCTCCTGGATGATCAAGCATATAACTGTCGCCAAATCTGATTCTTCCTTCATAACTGCCATCGATATGATGTTTAGATCTCTCAAATTTTCATCGATTAAATCTTCTTAATTTCATATTTTCCATGTAGTTGCACCACTTAATAAAATCTGAAGTCATCACTTTTTTTTTTTTTTGGTTATAAGAGCTTCATAAAAGTCTTTACAATTCTTTTCATTAGGTGTAGTACTTTCACTCCCTCGGACATATGGTGGTTAACTTCCTAGCAAAATCATAAAGCACTTTGAATGTTCGACTACGTAGCCTTTCCTGAGAATCTTGCTCTGGACTTTAATTGTCATTCAACCCTTCTTGGGCATTTTTTACGACTGTCAAAATGATTATTTATTCCAGTTTTAAATCCTTCTAGAGAATTTAGTTCGTCTTCAAGATATAGGAGTCACTATTTTGCAGTACCATCAAGAAAAAAAATTATCATTAGCTACGCATATCGTGTCGTGCCACTCATTGAACTTAGCCACTGTATCATATCTGTCAACCCATCTGCTAGTGTATTCTGCAGATTCCCCTGGAAGATTATTGGATTCCTTAAATGTTGGTTTGTAGGAGTCACAACTAGCGTGACGCTTTCTGTCATCTGAGCTACCTTTCGAGTATCAGAAAAAAGAGAATTCAAATTTGGGGGATTTTCCTGCAAAGGTAGAATTTACCTATTTCCTGGAGTAATATTATACGAAGCCTCCACAAATTGTCATAAAGATCTAAAAACTTGATAGACGTCCCGAATAAACAGGCCAATGTTAGGTCTTGCGAATGAATTTCTTTAAAGAAAAAAAAAATTTAGTGATTTTCTCCAAACTCGACATATTAACTCTCTTTTAGCTGAGCATTCGTACGTAGTGTTTGATTACTGATGAACATGAATTTGACAAATGGAACCAAAAGTCAGTATCTCAAAAAAAGCCCTAACAATTTTCTTTAAATTTGCTGCACAGATACCTTTTTATATCGTGTCGTGCCACTTATTGAACTTAGCCACTGTATCATGTATGTCAACCCATCTGCGAGGGTCTTCTGCACATTCCCTTGGAAGATTAATGGATTTCTTAAATGTTGGTATGCAAGAGTCACAGCTAGCGCGACGCTTTCTGTCATGTTAGCTATCTTTCGAGTACTAGAAAATGATAATCCGAATTTGGGAGATTTTCCTGCAAAGGTACACTTTACCTATTTCCTGGAGAAATATTATACGAAGCCTCCACAAATTGTCATAAAGATCTAAAAACTCAATTAAAGCAATAACAAAGTTATAAATAAAAACTAGTTGTATTAGCTTCAAACAACATGCAGAAAAACTAAATGAAGAACTGTTTGAATAATTTTATCTAGAGAGCCTGCAAGGAGAAAGTCAGCTTCTGTTTGGTTTGAAACTTTTTTGACTGCCATCCACGTTTAAAAATGTTTTTAATGGCATTAAATCACTAGCTGAAATAAATAATTATTACCAAAAAACAACAATATCTGTAATATATATATATATATATTTAACCGAAATTCAGTTTGTTTGTTTGTTTGGCTGGTTGGGTTTTATGTCGCACTAATGCTGTGTAATGTGCAGATGTCGACGGTCTGGGACTTACCCCAAGAGGTGTTCCGGAGACATGCCATCACAATTTTAATCATCCACGGAAGGGATGGCTCTCACGCTTCGGTGACCCTCAGATGTATAATTTTGATGGGAACATGGAAGAAATTGCGGCTACGACAGATTTTACCTGCACCAGCCACCATTAGTGTACACGATGGTCTTTTGCCGGCTCGAGTACCGAAACCGCAATCTTCCAATTACGAGCCCCGCGCTCTACCGAAACCCAGTTTGAAAAAAAAAATTGCCATGTGCATGCGCCATAGAGTAATTCCATCATTCGTGGTCTCTCTTCATAAAGTTTCTTTAATTTTATCTAAAATAATTTATCTAAAGTTATTATGAGAGTTCCAGAAATTTCTTGAAGCATTAATAAATAGTTCATAAATAAATTAAATAACCATATATATATATATACCTTTAAAATAATAAAAATTGCTACAAGCCACGGCGACTGTTGATAATACGTTTTTATCATATATATATTGGTACTTAAATTTATGTGTTGCAACGAAAAAATGTTTTGAAAATTATATACATTTCAAATCATTAATACATATATATATTATATTTTCTATTAAAAAATTTTTCTTCATATCTATTCACTATTTTATATTCAAATATTATTTATTTATTTGAATTTCAGAAGCAATTTTTACAGTTTTAAGTAAATGAGAAGGCATATCGCCTTGTTTCATCGTTTTATTTCTTTAATATCTTGCAATAAATATTTTTGTTGAGTTCTTCCTTTTTTTTTTTTCCCTGAATCATTTTTAATAACATTCTAAAACTTAAAATATGAACGCTATTATTTTAAAATACATAAAAAAACAACCCTCATTAGTTATTAATTTAAATCCTTATGAGAAAAAAAAATTAAAGAGTATTTGCAAGGTGAAATTTAATAAAACTAAAAACTAATAAGTGATGTGAAAAAGTTATTTATGTTCTAATTAAAAATGTAACGGCTGGAACTTTCTTTTTATTATTATTTTGTTTATCATGTGCAAGCAATCTAAACTGTTAAAATGTACTCAGATTTAAATTATCAGAGGTGTAATATGTCACGTCTCACGAGATTTTTATGCTCTTTTTTTATATGAATGATTCATATTAGAATTTAAAATGCAAGAATATTTTCTTGTCATGTAATGTTTTCTAATAAAATAATGCTACGGTAACATTCCCTAGTGTTAATTTCGAAATTTTAATACTTTATTTATATTAAAGCATGTACTGTGTCATTTAAAATAGGGTATTTAATTTAAAATGAAACTGAAATATTTTAAAATAAATTAAATTATTTTAAACTGAAATTACAGTGCGTTACTTTTTTATAAGAGAAAGAGATGTAAACAGAGAATGTTTATTTTTTCTTAAAATTGCTTCGTATATTTCACAATTAAAAAAAATAAAAACTGAATTGACAAAATATTCTTTAAAATATCCACCAAAATTAATTTTATTAAGTGTTATAACATTATCTTTTCTTTATTATAACACCAGTTTGTCTCTGCCTGTGTGTGAATCTATACTATTAATTATAATACTTGTAGCTTCCAAACGTATAGACAGATTTCAATGTAGCTTTATTATTATTATTATTATTATTATTATTATTATTGGAATGCTGAATTAATGAGGATGCTTATTAGCTAAGTTTAATGAAAATCTATTCAATATATACATATTTATATATAGTTAATTAACAGTTCTTTTTTTTAGGTCACTTTGCTTAGTGATATTTAAAAATGTGCGATCTTGTAATTTCGTCAACTAGCTATAATAAAGAATTACTGCCAAAAACAACAATATCCGTAAAACTGTAATAAGTGTAATATAACTGTAATAAGTGTATCAGAAACTTTTTTTTTTTTTTTTTTTTTTTTTTTTTTTTTTTTTGGACTGGTATATACTACTTTTTTCAAACAATCGTGATTTTTTAAACCGATTATGATTTTAAGTTAAAAACTGTTTTAAATAGTGATTATTAATTCACGGTCCAAAAATCTTTAATGTGATGGCATGTCTCCGGACCACCTCTAGGGGTGTGTCCCAGACCGTCGCCAATTGCCCATCTCCGCAGCACTAGTGCGGTGTAAAACCTAACCATCCAACCATCCCAAAATCCTTAAATCCTGTTGAAAATTAGGCATATTTTAGAATTTTTTTAAATGAAAGTCATTTGCAAAAGTTTAAGGCCAGAAGCCGTTTTTCAGTATTTTAACACATTGCATCATATGCGCAGATTATTGCGTCATCGCATGTGCTGTTTGCATCAGATGTATAGAGCTTTTTCAGATGACATCAAAGCCTCAAGTGTCGTCTGCTCAAATCGTAATTGTGGGGCACACAATAGTACGTGTAGATACTTTTCTTTTATCTCTATACCAAAAACTTCTTTCAATCAACCGCACTCGAATTGATTGTACGCTTGTAAACTTTTATATGCATTGTAATCACTACTAGTGTAAGCAGGTGTCATATAGACAAAATATTTTCCAACAGATCACAAATTGAATGGAGCAAACAGTTCATCGCTTTTAACAGTTACTAATGAATATGGATCTACATTATCAATTAGTTTATTTTCTGAGTATATCTGTTTTTGTTTGATCATTAAGAGTTTCGATATATTTCGCCATATTAAAAGACTAATGTTTGCCCTTTGATATCGTTACTAAGGCCGTTGCCGAGGGTTTGGTCACGTGACTGAAAATACTCTATTCTACTGCTACAAATAAAGGTGCCCGGCACGTTTATTGCCTATTGTTTATTGGGTTTTGTCGTAGACAATGCTGTTGTGTAATTATTGTAATGGGAAAAAAACCTACTGTTACAACCTACTGTTCATTTACTGTTACAAAAAGATCAGAAATATTGATCCTGCATAAAACTGGATTTTCTGAAGATCAAATAATTTCGAGGGTAAATGTGAGTAATAGAGCTGTGCATTAAGCTATTAGTAAATTTAAAATTTCAGTAAAATTTGTGGACCTTAAGAGTCATTTCTTTTTCATACTTGGAGTAAGTCGAGGTTTCCATCCATGTTTATGGGATGATAAACCAAAATATATGGCCAAACGTCTTGAAATAGTACTCAAACTGACGTTGGTACCTTTTGCAGCCAAATAATGTCTAACCGTATTGCAGGAGGTTCTTGGATCTCGTACGACCATCCTTACCACATAATCATAACGTGCACTCGTATTTCTAGGGCGACCGCTTCCCTTTAGGTCCACAAATTTTCCCGAAATTTTAAATTTACTAATAGCTTGATGCACAGCTGTCTTACTCACATTTACCCTCAAACTTATTTCACGTTCAGAAAATCCAACTTTATGCAGGGTCAATATTTCTGACCTTTTTGTATCAGTAAGTGAAGGTTTTTTACCCTTTTCAATAATTACACAATAGCACTGTCTACGGAAAAATCCAATAAACAACTGGCGGCAAACGTGCCCGGGCACCTTTATTTATAGCAGTAGAATGCGTCTGATGCAGTCAGTAAATGAGATGACGCAATAATCTGCGCAAATGATGCAATGTGTTAAAATACTGAAAATCGGCTAATGGTCTTAAACTTTTGCAAATGACTGTATAAATTAAATAAAAGAAACTTTATTTAAAAAAAAAAAGACATTCCAGTAAAAATACGAAAAATAAATATGTATGGAAATAACAGTAGCAAAAAAGACGGAAATTTCTTATCTCTAAAGTTGTCCTGAAAAAGGGTGGGGAGAAATTCAGTCAACCAGTTAAACTATTTTCCGTCATCATATTCTTGATAACCAATCATTTTTTAGTTATTTTCCTTTCCATTCAGATTAGGACTTTGCAATTGTATTCGATAAAATTTGCACTTTTTTTTAAACCAAGCAATTTTTTGACTCTGTTGTTGATGTAAATGGATGCTCCTAAGCGCCAATTTTCCCGGTTTTTTAAGTCCACTATTTGAAAGTAATTATATATTCGTCTTACTCCTACTATATATAGCAAAGTTTTTGATGAAAATAGTGGTATAAAAGTGATGGCACATATGAATGCCATTTCCTGTTGAAACATCGAATCTTCTCCTACTAAAGTGAAGAAACAAGGAATACAGTTAAAATTTAGCTCTTAAATTTAGTTTTCATGATTTTTTCTACTACTAAAAAAGACCAGAGAGACTCTTCCGCAATATTCAATTGCTATCCAGACCATCACACTTCCTCCGCCCCACTTGTTAGATTCATACGCTTTATATATATGTCTCTCCAGTTGCACATAACGTTGTTCTAACTAATTTATCACTGCTCAGACTTATTTGCAACGTTATAACAACGTGGTCAGGTTGAACGAAATTCTTCTCTCTTCAAATAACTCCAGTGGTATTGTTAACCAATTCAACCGCCTAACAGCCGTATTCACCAATAATTTTTACTCCTGGTTCAACGCAAAAACTTGAATAGCGTCTAAAGTCAAGGTGCAGCTTTCCAACAATATTTGACACGCTGATTCTGTCATCTAGCATCGAAGATTTCATATAATCTTTGACAGGTCATTTTCAGCTAAAAAATTTGAAAATAACAATGCCACTAGATAGCAGAAACAACGCGTTGAATTTAGTGACCCTTGAGATTATTCAAGATTTCTATTCAAATTTTCTGGAAAAGTTGCAACCAGACTTTATAGGCTTTTCAAGTTTTCGTGTTCAAAATGGAGTTCAAATTTTTGGTTAATACAGCCCTAAATTGAATTTTTTTTCTTGTCCGAAATTATCACTGAAACACATTCCGGGTTGTGTCCCTTGAGTCAAGATAATAATTATCAGTGTGCATATATTTCTACATTCGAGCAGCTTTTCTTCTCTAAAAATGAAATCTTTCGATCATTTATCTAGTAAAAAACTGATTTTCTTTAAACCTGAATAAGTCCTATATAAGTTCAAGCCTTGGCTACAATTATTTTAAGCCTCTTCATCAAGTTTTTTTTTCATTAGTAGGCTTTTAACCTTTTAAGCCTTCCAGCCTTCTTTAACTTTCCGTATCTGTTTTAAGCCTCTTAATAAACTTTTCCTTTTATCACGAGGCTTTAATCTTTTAAGCGTTCTAGCCTTCTTTAACTTTCCGTATCTGTTTTAATCCTCTTAACCCCTTAACTGCCCCGGGCGTATATATTCGTCTCACTAGGCCAATGCGTTAATTGTCCCGGGCATATATATGCGTCTTGCAGAAGTATGCTGCTACCAATGAAACTAGGCTTTGGAGTGCAATTAAATGACCCTGACCTTGTTTTCGAAGGATTTACTTATTTCAGAGAAGGTGGGGATTGGGTAGAATCGGAAAGGTAATGTTTCTGGTACAGCGACTACATGCGCCTGTTTGAAAAATGGCGGCACAGGAAAGCGAATCTCATATTTTTTCGTCGGCAGGTAAGGGATCAGCTTTATCTTTCATCATTAGGCTTTAAACTTTTAAACCGTCTTACCGTCTTCTTTAACTTTCCGTATCTCTTTGGATTCTTGATGAAGTTGGAAACTGTATTGAGACTCACGTATGCGCAACATTTTTAAATACTTTATGCTCCATTTTATATGAAAAATTTAGTGTTTTAAAAAATCGTTTAAACAGATTCCTCTAGGTATTTTGAAAAAGAAATACATAATGTAAAAAAAAAAAAAAAGTATCCTTTTCTCAACAAAAGAAGTAAGGAAAAATTACTTTTGCACTGGTGCACAATCCAAGAAATCAAAATCTTTAAAAACCGTCCTTATACTTTTTAGTTCCCCATCATACTATAGGTATGGGGAACTTAGGTAATCGTGAAAATTTTCGATCTCGGTTTTTTAACTTTTTTACACGTTTTCAGGTGTGAGGAATCCGAAAATGACAAAATTTCTATGGTGTCTGTCTGTAGGGTGTCTGTTAGTGTGTTAGTGTGTTAGTGTGTTAGTCTGTTAGTGGGTCAGTCCGTTAGTTTCTTAGTCTGTGTACACGATATCTCAAGAACAAATTGTCGCAGAGAGGTCAGATCAGTTTTAAAATATTACTTTCGACACTGGCAAGAACCCTATTGATTTGCAACATTCGAATTTAAAAACTTCGTAAGTTATTAAAAATTTACGATTTTCTTAACATGGAATAATAGGACAAAAATTCACTTAAACGTGCATTAAATGGACACTTTTTACTGTAAAAGTGTCAGACCAGTTTTAAAATGTCAGTTTGGATGCCGGAATGAACATCAGTAACTATAAATATGCTACTTTGAAAATTTCGCAAGTTATTGGAAATTTACGAATTTCTTAACATGGCAGTATAGGGCAAAATTTCACATAAACGTCAATTTTTAGAGATATTTTCATCGTAAAGATGTCAGATTACTTTTGAAATATTATTTAGGACACTGGCATGAATATTAATGACTATGAATTTTCCAATATAAAGATTTCGTAAGTTATTCGAAATTTACGAATTTCTTAACATGTCAGAATAGAGCAAAATTTCACATAAACGTCAATCTTGAGGGATATTTCCATCGTAAAGATGTCAAACCACTTTCGAAATACTATTTAGGATACTGGCATGAATATCATAGACTATGATTTTTCCAATGTAAAAAAATTCGTAAGTTATTTGGAATTTACGATTTACTTAACATGTCAGAATAAGGTAAAATTGAGCATAAATTTCCATTTTGAGGATCCTAAATACATTAGACAACTTCAAAATTAAGTTTATGATATTTGTTTGAACATGATTGAATACAAATATTCTACTAGGAAATTTTCGTAAATTATTCGTAATTTACGATTTTATCAACATAGCGAAATTGCAAATATTTCATATAAATATGAATTTTGAGGTTTATTGCATTGGAAATAGTAGCATGAAAACTAAACAACAGAAATGACCCTGATAAAATAAATTAATAAATTTGAATAAGATAATTATATCGAAGTGAGCGGTGGATAGCTATTAGGCGGGGATTTCATTCTGTCACTGTATCAAGCTTTGGTCAAATTCATTTCTTTTAACATGATTATAATATGTCTCGCACTAGAAATTTCTGAGAACATAAATATGATGGGGAACTGAGCAGAGTCCACCTATGCCAACTAGTTTTTTTTTTTTTTTTTTTTTTTTTGAGGGGTAGGGGATGTGAATTCTCCGATAAAATCGTGAATACAAAATTTAATAATTGATAATATTAATGGATATTTAATTTTTGTTTCCCATGTTACCTAATACTAAATATCGGTTTCGAACAAAATCCGTATTAAAATTTGATAATCAAGACAAAAATAGGAAACATAATATACAAAAAACAGCTGTTTTTCAACTGCTTTTTTTTTTACTTTCCGAACACTATAGTGAGGAAAGTATTGTTATCATGTCAAAAATCCGAATTTGAGATTTTGATGTTTCTATATGTTTCGAGCTCCCCTGAGTTCGTTTCCACTATTTTTGAGATGATGTATGTATGTGTGTGTGTACGTATGTGTGTATGTCTGTGAGTAAACACGCTAGCGTCTAAACGCTTTGTTCGATAAGCTGAAACTTGGTACGTATATTGTAAGTCACCATAGTACGAACCCTACTGATTTTGGTGAATCTAGCACTAATAGTTTTTTTACAGGGACACAAAGAAAAATTATTTATCAATATGGCCTATGGAACCAAAATCTTAAAAGTGCGATAGCATCTAAACGACTTATTCAATTGAGCAAAAAATTTATACACATATTATAGGTCATAGATACTCAATCTGTATAGATTTTGGAGAATCTAGCCCTTATAGTTTTTTACAGGGACACAAAGAAAAATTATTTTTCATTATGGCCTATGGGGCCAAATTTTTAAAAGTGTGATAGCATCTAAACGCTTTATTCAATTGAGCTGAAAATTTATATGAATATTATAAATCACTGTTGCACTAACTGTAAACATTTTGGTGAATCTAGCATTTATAGGTTTTTACAGAGACACAACGAAATATTCTTTATCATTATGATCTACAGGCTCAAAGTTCAGTAGCGTTAAATAAAACATCGTGTAATATATGGAGAAAAATTCTCAAACACTCTATTATGGTTTTCTCTCTTTTGTTTGTTTAACAACTCCTCTCTCTTTTCTTTATCTACAAAACTGTTAATTACTCAATGTTCGGAAAGTCGAGTAGAGTCACTCCAGATTATTATTATTATTATTATTATTTTTTTTTTTTTTTTTTTTTTTTAACACAGTGCGAAAAAATTGCTTGAAAAATTTCAAATCAATATAATTATGACAGAAGAAATTAAAAAAAAAAAAAAAAAAAGTTAAAATTAACATATGCTTGTTGCTTTAAATTAATATAAAAACAAAATCCTGAATCAGGCTGTCATTTTTTCTAAATATATTCATTAAGATCAAAACTTTGATTCTGTTTCAGCATCATTCAAACCATTAATCAAACTTCTACTCTTTCCACTTATGTTTTTAACAAAAATCATACAAATCGTTCTCACACCACTGGCCTCCTGGGAATATCTATAAAACTAAAAATATTTCCATAAAACATTTTTTTCGAGCTGTTAGAGGAAATGATCTCAGTGCATTTCAAAGGAGAGATTTCTACACTTTATCGCTTGCTGCATCAATATGTCATTCAGCAAGACGCTTCTTCTGTAGTTTATTAGTCTGAAAACGACAACACTTATGATTGAAAAGAGATATAAACGTAGTCAGAAGTCGGATGCATCCCGCTGTGGTTTCGAGGTGATAAGGAAGAATCAAGTAAAATGTTAGACAAGAGAAAATATATAAAATGTTATCAAGGAAAACGTCCCATTCAGTGTTTTATCTTTTTTTTTTTTTTTTTTTTTCTTTTTTAGAACATTGTATGTTATAGGAAATTTAAAGAATTTTTTTTTTTTTTTTTCATAAGAGGAAATAATATTGATTCGCATTCATTTAAATTCTGGTTATGAGATTCATTTAAAAAGACTAATTTATATTTCATTTTTGTTTTTTAAAACAATCCATTCAATTAGATTAAGATGATTTAACAATTTTTAGTCATTTTTATTTGTTTATCTTGTATGCGTGTAATTAATTAATAACTTCAATTCCTTCATTAATCAATAATTTAAATTCTTTCTACATATGTTTCTAACGAAAATTATATATATATATATATATATAAAGAATCCCTCGCAGTACAGGCCTCATGGGAATATCTATAAAACTGAAAGTATTTCCATAAAACAATTTTTTTGAGCTGTTGAAGAAAATGGTCTGGATGTATTACAAAGGAAAGATTTCTGTACTTTATCGCTTGCTGCATCAGTATGTCATTCAGTAAGACTCTTCTTCTGTAGTTTATTAGTCTGAAAACGACAACACTTATGATTGAAAAGAGATATAAACGTAGTCAGAAGTCGGATACATCCCGCTGTGGTTTCGGGGTGATAAGGAAGAATCAAATAAAATGTTAGATAAGAGAAAATATATAAAATATTATCAAGGAAAACGTCCCATTCAGTGTTTTATCTATTTTATTTATTTAAAACATTGTATGTTATAGGAAATTTTAAAAAAATTATTTTTTTTATTTATTTATTTATTTTTTTTTTCTTCCATAAGAGGAACAATATTGATTCGTATTCGTCTAAATTCTGGTTATGAGATTCATTTGAAAAGTTTAAGTTATACTTGATTTTTGGTTTTTAAAACAATATAGTCAATTAGTTTAAGACGATTTAACAATTCTTAGTCATTTTTATTTGTTTATCTTGTATGCCTGTAATTAATCAATCACTTCAATTCCTTCATTAATCAATGATTTAAATTCTTTCTACATATGTTTCTGACAAAAATTATATATATATATATATATATAAAGAATCCCTCGCAGCAGTGGCCTCCTGGGAATATCTATAAAACTGAAAGTATTTCCATAAAACATTTTTTTCGAGTTGTTAAAGGAAATGATCTGCGTGCATTTCAAAGGAGAGATTTCTGTACTTTATCGCTTGATGCATCAATATGTCATTCAGCAAGACGCTTCTTCTGTAGTTTATTAATCTGAAAACGACAACACTTATGATTGAAAAGAGATATAAACGTAGTCAGAAGTCGGATGCATCCCGCTGTGGTTTCGGGGTGATAAGGAAGAATCGAGTAAAATGTTAGACAAGAGAAAATATATAAAATGCTATCGAGGAAAACGTCCTATTCAGTGTTTTATCTTTTTTTTTTTTTTTTTTTTTTTTTTTTCCACGAAAAAATAGAACGAAAATCCACGAAAAAATAGATATAAAGCTTAAAGTATATCCATAAAAAATGATTTAGACTTCTTAAAGCAGTCTAGACAATTAGATTATGATGCTTTGTTAAGAGTATTTCTTGTGTGTTTGTTTGAAGCATTATGAAAATTATTTGTAACAATTCAAGTCAAAATGGTAATTTGAAAATGGCACTAAGAATCTTCAATAGACGCATTTTACGAAATAGACCGTTTTTCGTAAAATGCCATTCTGTAAAAATGAAATCATTTAAAATTTTGTTAATAATTACAGAAATATATTTTTCATCCACACGATATGCCAATAACTTATTTTTATAGCTTATGTTTTTAAACGATAGTACACAGTCCAGTCATATTAATGTGACCACTGTCTACTTTCTGCATCAACATGAGATAAGAAAACTCTGATTTTTAGGAAAGATTTTTGTTCTTTATACCTAGGCCTAGATCCTTCAATGTGTCATTTGGTACGGGCACTTTTTCTGTTGTTTATTAGTCTAAAAATGCCAATAACTTATTTTTATAGCTTATGTTTTTAAACGATATTACACAGTCCAGTCATATTAATGTGACCACTGTCTACTTTCTGCATCAACATGAGATAAGAAAACTCTGATTTTTAGGAAAGATTTCTGTTCTTTATACCTAGGCCTAGATGCTTCAATGTGTCATTTGGTACGGACACGTTTTCTGTTGTTTATTAGTCTAAAAATGCCAATAACTTATTTTTATAGCTTATGTTTTTAAACGATATTACACAGTCCAGTTATATTAAAGTGGCCACTGTTTACTTTCTGCATCAACATGAGATAACAAAACTGTGATTTTTAGGAAAGATTTCTGTTCTTTATACCTAGGCTTAGATTCTTCAATGTGTCATTTGGTACGGACACTTTTTCTGTTGTTTATTAGTCTAAAAATGCCGATAACTTATTTTTATAGCTTATGTTTTTAAACGATATTACAGAGTCCAGTTATATTAATGTGGCCACTGTTTACTTTCTGCATCAACATGAGATAAGAAAACTGTGATTTTTAGGAAAGATTTCTGTTCTTTATACCTAGGCCTAGATGCTTCAATGTGTCATTTGGTACGGTCACTTTTTCTGTTGTTTATTAGTCTAAAAATGCCAATAACTTATTTTTATAGCTTATGTTTTTAAACGATATTACACAGTCCAGTTATATTAATGTGGCCACTGTTTACTTTCTGCATCAACATGAGATAAGAAAACTGTGATTTTTAGGAAAGATTTCTGTTCTTTATACCTAGGCCTAGATTCTTCAATGTGTCATTTGGTACGGACACTTTTTCTGTTGTTTATTAGTCTAAAAATGCCAATAACTTATTTTTATAGCTTATGTTTTTAAACGATATTACACAGTCCAGTTATATTAATGTGGCCACTGTTTACTTTCTGCATCAACATGAGATAAGAAAACTGTGATTTTTAGGAAAGATTTCTGTTCTTTATACCTAGGCCTAGATTTTTCAATGTGTCATTTGGTACGGACACTTTTTCTGTTGTTTATTAGTCTAAAAATGCCGATAACTTATTTTTATAGCTTATGTTTTTAAACGATATTACACAGTGCAGTTATATTAATGTGACCACTGTCTACTTTCTGCATCAACATGAGATAAGGAAACTCTGATTTTTAGGAAAGATTTCTGTTCTTTATACCTAGGCCTAGATGCTTCAATGTGTCATTTGGTACGGACACTTTTTGTGTTGTTTATTAGGCTAAAAATGCCAATAACCTATTTTTATAGCTTATGTTTTTAAACGATATTACACAGTGCAGTTATATTAATGTGACCACTGTCTACTTTCTGCATCAACATGAGATAAGAAAACTGTGATTTTTAGGAAAGATTTCTGTTCTTTATACCTAGGCCTAGATTCTTCAATGTGTCATTTGGTACGGACACTTTTTCTGTTGTTTATTAGTCTAAAAATGCCAATAACTTATTTTTATAGCTTATGTTTTTAAACGATATTACACAGTCCAGTTATATTAATGTGGCCACTGTTTACTTTCTGCATCAACATGAGATAAGAAAACTGTGATTTTTAGGAAAGATTTCTGTTCTTTATACCTAGGCCTAGATTCTTCAATGTGTCATTTGGTACGGACACTTTTTCTGTAGTTTATTAGTCTAAAAATGCCGATAACTTATTTTTATAGCTTATGTTTTTAAACGATATTACACAGTCCAGTTATATTAATGTGGCCACTGTTTACTTTCTGCATCAACATGAGATAAGAAAACTGTGATTTTTAGGAAAGATTTCTGTTCTTTATACCTAGGCCTAGATTCTTCAATGTGTCATTTGGTACGGACACTTTTTCTGTTGTTTATTAGTCTAAAAATGCCGATAACTTATTTTTATAGCTTATGTTTTTAAACGATATTACACAGCCCAGTTATATTAATGTGACCACTGTTTACTTTCTGCATCAACATGAGATAAGAAAACTGTGATTTTTAGGAAAGATTTATGTTCTTTATACCTAGGCCTAGATGCTTCATTGTGTCATTTGGTACGGACACTTTTTCTGTTGTTTATTAGTCTAAAAATGCCAATAACTTATTTTTATAGCTTATGTTTTTAAACGATATTACACAGTGCAGTTATATTAATTTGACCACTGTCTACTTTCTGCATCAACATGAGATAAGGAAACTCTGATTTTTAGGAAAGATTTCTGTTCTTTATACCTAGGCCTAGATGCTTCAATGTGCCATTTGGTACGGACACTTTTTCTGTTGTTTATTAGGCTAAAAATGCCAATAACTTATTTTTATAGCTTATGTTTTTAAACGATATTACACAGTGCAGTTATATTAATGTGACCACTGTCTACTTTCTGCATCAACATGAGATAAGGAATCTCTGATTTTTAGGAAAGATTTCTGTTCTTTATACCTAGGCCTAGATGCTTCAATGTGTCATTTGGTACGGACACTTTTTCTGTTGTTTATTAGTCTAAAAATGCCGATAACTTATTTTTATAGCTTATGTTTTTAAACGATATTACACAGTGCAGTTATATTAATGTGACCACTGTCTACTTTCTGCATCAACATGAGATAAGAAAACTCTGATTTTTAGGAAAGATTTATGTTCTTTATACCTAGGCCTAGATGCTTCAAAGTGTCATTTGGTTTCGGACACTTTTTCTGTTGTTTATTAGTCTAAAAATGCCAACACTTATGATCGAAAAGTATTATAAACACAGTTAGTAGTCGAACAAACCCCGCTGTTGTTTCTGGGTGATAAAGAAAAATCCAGAAAAATGACAGAAAACAGAAAATGTGTAACATATTATCAGAAAAAACGTTCTATTTTGTGTTTTGACTTTAAAGGAATTATTAGAGTTTTCTTCTTTTTTAACACGCTTTTATTAGCTTCACCTGTATGTATGTTTGTATGTATGTTTGTAACCACTCTGGGAGCAAACAAAAAATCTATATTGTAAAAAAAGACTTTCCCTACGTGAACGCTGTGGCTGTGAGGTGAAGCTCCGCGCTACGAACCTAAAGGTCTAGCATTCGAGCCCAGTCAGGGGAGATTTTTAAAAAATGGTTTTTGTTTAATTCTAAATTATTTATTTCTCATTCCTTCATTATGTTATTTTTAACATGCTTTTATTTACTTTATATGATGTAACTATTAATGTATGTAACGGAATCTTGGAATTTAATTTTCGACCACTTCTGTTCGTTCGATTATCCTGAAATTTTGCACACGACTTCATAGTCGATGACAATACTACATACAAGTGTTTCCAGGCTCTTATCCCATCAGGGGCAAAAAAAAAATCTATATATATATTAAAATCTATTGTATTTGGCACAGGATTTGGCCGTATTTGTATAACGTTGAGTGGCAAAGATTAATCAATTAATTTTTTTTATTAAAAGATGTAAATATTATGGTGTGTCACTCACACGATTTTTTCTTACCCAGCATTTTAATACTATACAAATAGATATTTTGTGCTTTTTAGTTCACATTTCAATAAAAGCGTGTTCTTTATTCTTTTAAAAATATAATATTATTCTATAATAAGAAAGGTACTGATTCGCATTTACATAAATTCTATTTGTGAGATTTATTTATAAAGGCCAATCTATTTGACTTTTGTTTTTTAAAACAGTTTAATTGGCTATGATGGTGTAACAGCTTTGTTCAGTATTTATTTATCTTAAACGTGTGTATGTACTCAAACAACTGTAAAAATTACCTTTAATATATAAATCAGAATATTAATGTACAAAAGAAATTTAACATTTGAAAGCAATAACACGGCCTTTATTCGTAAAATTTCATTGACATACACATATAGGATCATTAAAAAATGATTTTAAATTTTTATAATTCATTACAAAATAAATATTTTTCATAAACATTCGTTTTTGCCAACATTCTAATTACTAATATTCCATAATAATGTTAGTACCCCCCCCCTTTTTTTTTTCACACCAGTCTTTTCTTAGAGTATTTTTCTTCTTATTTATTTGTAATTACATTTGGGGAGAATTAATCTATAAAGCTGCGTCGCTTGTGCTCGCATAACAATTCCCTATAGTTTTAAGATAAGAAATTATTCCTACGGTAGATATTACTTCTATAAAATTCAAAAATTCAAACTATATAACAAAATTCAACCAACATCGTTGCTTTCTTTATTCTATTGTATTTCTTAAAACAATTTTATAGATGCCACATGCATAAACTTTAATTTCCACATCTACTTTTTAAGTTAGCACGCGATCATGTTTTATATAAAAATTAAATCATTAAATTCATTTTTTTTTTTTCATTTTGCAAGCGCACTTTTTATTTCCTAATTCAAAATTATTAAAAATAAAATTTTCCATAGTGTTTGTTTCGATACTAATTATTATTAATTTTTATTTCTTTTTCTTCCCCCTCCCCCCCCCCAAAAAAAAAAAAAAAAAAAAAAAAAAAAGATTTTGATGAAATTCTGGTAAAAGCAGAATTTAGTTTAGGACGGATGACTATTATTATTTTTTTTTCCAAACTATCACATCACTTTCAAATTATTCAATTATATTTTCGATAAATTTTAGACTTCGATAAATGTCCAACTATCGAAAAATGACACCGCAAAATTCCCACATTAAGACTAATAGTCCTCAGTCCTACAAAATTAAGTGGTGTGTAAGAAAGGGCGTGTAGTAGCAATACTATGGAATATTAATTAAGATGTTGGCAGCTGTGAACATCATACATCAAGAACTTATTTGTTTCTACTTCTGTTAAATAAAATTGATCTGACAATATAAAAAAGACTCATGGAAAAAGACTCAAGTGAAGAACAATAACTTGAAAGTATTTCCATAAAACATTTCTTTGGAACTGTTAAAGGAAATGCTCTGGTTGTATTATAAAGGAAAGATTTCTATCCTTTATCGCTCGATGCCTCAATATCTCATTTGGTACGGTTCTTTTTCTTTAGTTTACTAGTCTGAAAACGCAACACTTATGATTAAAAAGTGGTAAAAACAGAGTTAGAAGTCGAACACATAGAGAGATAGACAAATGGATTTTTTTTTTTTTTTTCTTTTTTTACACGCTTTTATTAGCTTCACCTGTATGTATGTTTGTAACCGCTCTGGGAGCAAACAAAAAATCTATATTGTAAATAATATTATAGTTTTAAAAAAATAAAGAACACGCTTTTATGAAATGTGAACTAAAAAGCACAAAATATCTATCTTAAAGCTAATAAAAGCGTTTTAAAAAGGACTTTCCCTACGTGAACGCTGTGGCTGTGAGGTAAAGCTCCGCACTACGAACCTAAAGGTCTAACGTTCGAGCCCAGTCAGGGGACACTTTTTAAAAATGGTTTTTGTTTATTTCTAAATTATTTTATTAAAGATTTAAAAAAATGTAAATATTGTGGTGTGTCACTCACACGATTTTCTCTTACACTTCATTTTAATACTATAAAGATAGATATTTTGTACTTTTTAGTTCACATTTCTATAAAAGCGTGTTCTTTAATTTTTTAAAACTATAATATTATTTCTTATTTTAACACGCTTTTATTAGCTTCACCTGTATGTATGTTGATATGTATGTTTGTAACCGCTCTGGGAGCAAACAAAAAATCTATATTGTAAAAAAAGACATTCCCTATGTGAATGCTGTGGCTGTGAGGTAAAGCTCCGGGCTACGAACCTAAAGGTCTAGCGTTCAAGCCCAGTCAGGGGGGATTTTTTAAAAATGGTTTTTGTTTAATTCTAAATTATTTTATTAAATATTTAAAAGTATGTAAATATAGTGATGTGTCACTCACACGATTTTCTCTTACACTTCATTTTAACACTATAAAGATAGATATTTTGTACTTTTTAGTTCACATTTCAATAAAAGCGTGTTCTTTAATTTTTTAAAAGTACAATTTTATTAATGATCGTATCGTATTTAGGACATCTGTAAACTTGTAAATTCATCGAAAACCGAAAATAAATATTTTTCATGAATTAAGTACTACTTGTTATTTATGTAAAAAAAAAAAAAAAAAAAAAAAAAAAGTAAAAACTAAAAAATGATATTTCTGTAAGTCAAAAGTTTTATTAAAAAAAAAAAGAAAAGAAAGAAACAAACAAACAAAAAGAAAGAAACAAAAAGACTTAAATTTTTTATTTATTTATATTTATTTATTTATTTATTTTCAAAATGTTTCTTTTAAATGAAAATGCTTGTAAAGTATGGCGTAAGATAAATTAAATACAGTAAGGAAAAAATTGAAAAACTATTAATTCTTTTAGAGAAAGTTAAATAACTATCTTATATTTTATATCCCGAAGCATTGTGTAAAGAAAATTTCAATATTTTCATTAATAACATATTCCTTTTTTAGCAATAGAAAGATAAGTTAAACGTATTTCTATAATTTCATTTTTATTTAAAGCAATAAAAGAACGAAAAGAAAAGTTTTTTAATAATTGTTCGAGTAAAGGCAATATAATATATATATATATATATATATATATATATATATATATATATATATATATATATATATATATATATATATCATCAATAAGGAAAGAAATACTATTAATTTATGTATTAAAGAACTCCTCTAAACTTTATGTGACAAAACTAATTTTAGAAAAGAGTTTTTTTAAAACACACCAAAAAGATAAAGATTTTTTTAAATGCTTTATTTTTCAAAGAAATATTTATGCTTAAATATAAAAATTAAAATATTGTATAAAATTACTTGAATTTTATCAATTTATAAGCACATTTAAGGCTTCAAAATTTGTTAATTGACTGTTTAGTAAATGAAAATACATAATACATGAAAGAAAAATAATAGATGAAAGAAAACTGTTTTCAAAGACAAAGAAATGTCTTATTAACTTTATTCTATATATTTAAGAAAGAAATATATTCATGAAAAATTTCAATGGATTTACACATTTTGAGATGACCTGAACACATTTATCTAGTTAAAAAAAGCTGTGTCTGCATGTTACTACAATTTTGTGGAAGATATATCTCAGGAAAAATACACAGAAAATCCCGAATCTTTATAGTTATTTAGCCGCTAATATAGGTTAGAACTGACTAATTTTTGTACATATATCACTCTGCTTGTGTTCCAGATATCATGCAATTCTTCTTCATTTATGAAAAGGCTCTATATATTTCTATTGAGTTAAAGTAAACCAATATTAATTTGTAATACGGATTTTTTTGAAAATTTTTGCTGATTCAATTGGTCTGTATTTCGGCCGATAAGTGGCGCTGCTATGCTGCAATTTTACCCATGTATGTAAAAGCTATATCACAGCTTCAATATTGGATAACTGCATCAAACATCATATGATAAATGACGTCTGGATAGTTTGAAATACTGATTCTTTTCAGTGGTAAATATAAACATATTCTACATTTTTCTAATAATTAAATAAAATGGTAAAGGGTTGTTTTGTTTTATATGAACTCGGATTACACAAAAAGAAAAGAAAATAGACCTTTAAATGCAAAATTTTTATGGAATTGTAAAAAATGCCTGCCATAAAATCTCAAAACACTATTTATGTTAAAAATCACTCTTTATAACTGCAGACTTAAGGTTTTTAGTTCTATAAAGTTATTTGATTTAAACTCGAATTCGTAAAACTATAATATTCTTAAATTTTCTCCTCTTTTGTTGAGATGTTATCCCATATGTATCGGGTTATAGTTATTTCCTAACTTTTTTTTTTTTTTTTAATCGTTTAAAACCCATATTGAGATATTTCTGATATCTCTCTAGTTTTATTCATTTTTAGCCATGTTGTCTATTCCAGTGTCATGAAATGTAACGCATTAAAGCAATACTTTGCGGTTCAATTTTAGATTTTTTTCATTATAAGTTTCTTTCTTTCGTTTTCTTTTTCCTTTCTTTTATTTCTCCCCCCCCCCCCCTAATTTATTTATTTTCACTAGCGCGCTTTTTTCGCTTCGCTAATCACTGTGCTTAAAAAATTTCTCAATATTCCTCATCACTTATTAATAAATAAATGTAAAATAAATATATATTGAAATATGTTAAAACCTTATTTTGAATTCTCGCTGCATTTAGCAGCGACTGACCGTCTACACCATGCTGAGTAGGGATCTCCAATACCTTCAACAGCGCCTTTCTTAAGCGCTTACTTGAGGAACGAGTGTATTCAAACATTACTTCATTTGGGTCTCCACTGCTTTCGGCAACGACCTTCTTGTCTACACTATGCCGGGTCCTTGATCATGATGTACGTAGTAATGCCATATCTACATGCGCCCTCCTCTTTTACTTATTTTAATTTCACACTCACAAAAGTGAGTAATATAATTAATTTACAGACCCAAAAGCCCGCTCAAACCACAAAAATAGACTTTTTGAAATAAACTTGAACACAGCTAAAAATTGTGTTTTTTGCCCTTTCTCGCTCTTTCGCAGGAGAAGCCAAGAATTTCGAAAAATTTAAAGTGCATATTGCGTACACATAATAAACACGAAAACTCGCCAATCTGAAGTATTATGGAGCAAAGTTAAACTCGAAAACTTTTTTTTTTTTTTTTTTACTCTCGTGAAATTTCACAAAACTCCTATCAAAATGAGTATATTGAGTAAACATAGCCAATCAATATACCAAAAACCCTCTCAAAATGAGATAATATGAAGCAGACATACTCTAAAAATAGAGTTTTCTCCCACATTCCAGCCCTGAAAAGCGGGAAGAGGAGGAATTTCGGAAAATCTCTTAAAAGAGTGCATTGAATACACATAACCAACCCACTTAACCAAAATTGCATCCCTCACGTAGTTTGGAGCGAAGTTACACTTGTAAACATGTCCCCGTTCTCCGCCCCATAAGAGACGAAAGAGGAAATTCACATCAACATTCACAAGTTAATTTTGACAACAATCAAATTACGACCGAAACACTTAATATTATAGATACATGTATACTTTACATATGCATGCATACATCCACGCCATCTGTTGAAAAACGTACCTTGAAAGCTAATCGTCAGCAATTTAAGTCTAAGGCCAACAAAATATATTAAGTTTGGTTAAATTCTGTCCGCTGTTTCGTGAGATATAGCGTCCACAAAATTTTTGCTAACACACACAGAGAGAAAGAGTTGAAACATTTTTTAAATGGTTGAATCGTATTTTGGAACCTTTCTACTCGTGTAAATTCATCGAAAAGTGGATGTCAATAATTTTTATGAATTAAATACTTTCTTTTTTGTTTATACACGTACAAGAAAGTAAAATTGAAAGTTCATAATTCTGTGATTTTAAATTCAACATCAGTTTAGTAATAATTACGTTCGATCCCCTTCTCGATTCGACAATTACCCATTGCGTAACATTAGTGCAACGTTAAACCCTAGAGCCCCTTAAATAAATAATAGGCCGGCGCATCACCGCCATTTTTTTGCCTCGTAAGAGGACAGCATTTCCGCTAGGCGATTTTATCGCTTCACTGGCGGTTTTAAGAAATTTTCATCTAAAAATAAAATTGGCCAAATATGATAAGCAACACAAGTAATCTGTTTCTGTTTCTTAAATAATTCATAACATTTGAAAGGGGGGGGGGGGGGAGAGCGTACCAATTAAAATTGGAAAGTTTTTTTTTTATTAATTTTCTTTTCTCTTCCTAGTGGAGAAATTATTATTTTTAAGTTAAATTTTTAAAATTGAGTTTTTGTCACATTTACACGTTTTAAAGTCTCCTGAATCCGAAAATCATATTTTTAGCGGTTACCCAAGTAGCACAGGAACGTTCTGTGAACGTCTAATAACGGTTTCAATAGTTCAAACACCGTGTTTCGTGTCAAAAGAACGTTCTAAAACACGTTCAGAAATAGTATTATTTAGAACGTTCTGAAAATGTTTGATTTGTACCATCTATAAAACGTACAATTCTAGTTCTATATAGAACGTTCAAGTGTGACACCGTCATAACACGTTCTGTAACAGTGTAATTATAACGAATATGACAAAATGACTTTTTAGTACTATTGGTTGGGAAACTAGGTTAACCTTTAAAATTTTTGACTTCAGCTTTTGATTTTTTTACACGTTTTGTGGCGTGAGGAATCCGGAAGTCAAAAGGTTGGTATGGTATCTGTTAATGTGTATCGGCACCTATTAGTGTGATAGCCCGTTAGTTCATGTACACGATATCTCAAGAACAAATGATTGCAGAGAGATCGGACCAGTTTTAAAATATCACTTATGATGTTGATAAGAATCTTATTGAGAGATTTGCAACATTCTAATTTAAAAACTTCGTAAGTTATTCGAAATTTATAATTTTTAGCATGATAGAGAATAGAGCATTTTTTACATTTTCAGTTTAACGTTTTGTTAGCACGTCAGTAAAGAATGCTTCCCAATAATCAGTAGCTGTGAGGTGAAAAAAAATTACAAAATTTTAAACTCATGGAAAAATTTTGTGGATTTTGTATTTCAGGAATCAATGTATGGAATTCGACCAAACTTGTTACAATATTAGATCTTGCCCTAAATTGGAGTTTATTTGAATTTCATTTGGGATATATCGCCCGATAGATTACGGTGCTATGCAATGAAACCCTCCATTTATGGGACGGCTATATCTCAGCTTCTATAGTGTACAAATGTATTAAACATGATATATTGGCATATATCATCATAACCTCTGCTAATACAATTTGGATGTATACATTGTCCAACAGGTGGCGTTGCTAATCTGCAATTTAATCATTTTAACGGAAAGGCAATATTTTAACTCTTGTGATTTAACAATAAATTTTGTGATACACTGAAGTTATAAGTGAAATCGATTTTATGTAAAGCTTTACTGGTCCATTTTGGATGCACAACGGCCAACAGGTGGCGTGGTATGTTGCAATTTAATCTCATAACAGAAACGAAAAATCTCAACTTCTGTGATTTATAAATATTGTAAATTTGGTAAGTGAAATTAATATTACGTAAAACTCTACAGATTGCCTTTGGGTGCATATCGGACGACAGGTGGCACTGCCACGTTCCAATATTTTCCATTCACAGAAAGGCTATCTATCAGCTTCTGTAATATATATACTCACCAAACCTTCTGCGTGACATACATTTGATATATAATATTGATTCAATTTGGCTGTATAACGAGTAATAGTCAAACAGTTTTTTTATTATTATTATCATTCATAGGAATAAGTATGCATGATCCCTGGGGGATGGGGGAAGGGTGGATAAAAATTTTCACTATAATTATCTTTCAAAAGAATTCGATATCACCTTTAAAACGAATAACTGAAACATCGTTTTCTGATGATTTAAAACAAATTTACCGTTTTTTTTTTTTTTTTTTTTTTTTTTTCATTTGTAATAATAATAATAATAATAAACCCCTAGAAAAATACTTTTTCTAAGATCTTCTATACAGCATAAAAATGATTGTCTTCTGTCATGAAAATCTATGCATTCCCCAGACCCAAAGTTTAGATACAAAAAGCTAATCACGGATGTTATTGAATAAGTAATATAGTGCTTTACGCGAGTTTCAAAGAAAATCACGGGAAAACTCCGAAAACCTAAGTCGACGAGCGTGACCAGGAATCGAAGCCAACACTTCCCGTCTGTAAGGTTCGAGAGTAGAACCTCGCGGTCTCTAATACTCATCGGGAAGTTACAGAATGAGTTTTTTTCTTCTTTTCTTATTTAAGCATAATTTTAAACTTTTATTATATTTTATTTATGATTCTATTTAAGTTTAAATGTTACTGATAAATTATCAATATTGATAATGTTGTTAAATCGTTACTCTGTTTGATTGTTCTTATTTTATTTTATTTATTTTCACTGAATATTTTATTCAATACTAAAATATACACTAAAACAAAATATGCTTTTCCGTTTAATTCGAGATTTTAAAATGGAAAAATAAAGTGATCTCATAAGTTTTTCAAATACTTTATAAAAATTTAAATAATTGTTTAACTCAGCTCCATTTTTCCTTAAAATATTGACCTCTACAGCTATAAATGCTTAATAAATTTATGTTTCAAACGTTGAACTTTGAAACATGATTATTCCGGATGTAACAAGGGAAGAGCAGATGAAACTGACATCTGTGGATTGCATTTATTTAATTCTCGCTGACAGTGCAAATTCAAAGGTCTTGGGAATGTCGTGCCGTTATGTGAAGCGGTAATTTTAAAACGTGTAATGTAATCTGTTTTGTTCAGTTTTCGCGTTATAATGACTTGGATAAGCTTTAGAAAAGGTAAAAATGTAATATTTTTAACCTGTAATAGTCTCTATTTTCTATTTATTAAAGTCTTATTTTAATATCAATTAAACAATCATTTTCATATCTGCGTAAGTTCTCAAGCCTAACATTTGATATACTTGTAAGTAGCATTGTATCGCAGAAAAAACTGCTCCTGTTACAGAAAACCGCTTAGAAATTATGGATTCATTTTATTAATTCAGTCTTCTGAGATGGAAATTGTTAAAATGACTATTTTTGGTTATTATGCTTCTGAATGAAGTAACATAAAGAATTTAAAAGATGAGAGCTAATTTTAAGTGAATGCCCTTCCAGACTGGTCATTGTGTATTTTAAAATGCTAGTTGGAAGGGTGTTTTCTTGGAGAAATTCTTATGAAGAAAATGAGGAAGGTATGTAATTCTTTTTTTTTTTTTCTTTTCTTTTTAAATTCTGAAGTATTTATTTAATGTTTATATGATAATATATATACAATCTAGGTTATGCAAATTGCATATTTTTAAAATAATATCCTAAGTTTCACCGACTTACAATTTTAAATATCTCTTTACTGTTATTTATTAAATAAAATATATGAAATTGTTTAACTGCATAATAAAACAAAGATTCAATTCAATTTTATTCCACATCTTTATAAAAAAAGATATTCTGCTTAAAAAAAAGGACGATTTACTATATTATTTATTAATACTAATAATATTTACATTTATCAATTATTTAATATGCCATGATAGCATAATTGCATCAAATGAGGTAAAAATTGCGTTGACTCAATTTAAAGAAATTTAAACATTTAAAAAATACCAATTACATTGCCATGTGGAATAAATTTAAATACCTGCAAACATCATTTTTGTAAACTGCTGCTGTAAACTGAAAATATGTATGCACACATGCACTGAAATTTAAAAATATGAAGTATGTTAAATATTTTAGAAAAATATTATGATTATATATATATATATATATGTATTTAAGTATTTGGACATTTTAAAAATTTACTCCTTCTAACTAATTTTTAATTTTTTGTTTCAATTTCTTATTATTATAAATTAACAATATATTCTAAGCTCAATTATATATTATTTTAGCGGTGTATTGGTACATTCATTTTTGAAATTATTTTTTATGTTGAAATATTAAAACTTTCAATAAACTTCAGCATTCAAATATATTTATAAACTATCCATGGACTTACAAAGTAGTACCCAGAAATGTTTAGAATATACAGGGTGCAAAGTCGAGAGCAGGCCTTTATTTGCGCAACAATTGGTCTCAAACGTCCTCCAATAAGAAAATGTATTTAAAAAAAAAAAATGTAAGAATTCATTATATGACATGTTTAAATTTAAAAAATCAATTTACTAAAAATCATAAAAACTGATAATTTTTATACAATTTTCATGACACTAATAGTGTAAGTTGAGTTCTAACCTAAAAAATATAACACAAAAAGTTTCACTTTTGTGCACCCAAAATTGTCTGAGATAGTTAGTTTCAAAATTTAGGATTATTTCGCATTTTCTCGGGCTTTATTAAAAAGTCAATGAAAAATTCTTTAATAAACCCAGGGAAAATGCAAACAAAGTCCAATTAGGATTTTTAAACCGATCCCTTATTGAAGGCCGAAATATGTTAGAAAATCCAAACTTTAAACATCATGTTCCATTTTGGGAGAATAGAAATGAAACTGTTTGTTAGGATGAGTGTCAGTTTTCTAAATATGATTATAGGGATCTGGGACTATGTAAAAATTTAGTTTTTGCAATTTTGAAAAAATAGATATTTTAAATTTAAACATGTTATACCACAAATGCTCATATTCTTTAAAACATTTTGTAACTGAAACTATATATTTGCGACCAATAGTTGCGGAGATAAAGGTATTCTCGTCACAATGCTTTGCACCCTGTATTTAAAAAAAAAAAAAAAAAAAAAAACATATATATATATATATATATATATATATGTATATATATATATATATATATATGTGTATGTATAAATGAATTTTTAATCTTAGTTAAAGCCAAGCAACAGATATAAGATCCCTGAAACCACATAGGTCAATGAGAAGAAAATTACAACAAATTTAAATAACCTGGGGAGACTGATTGTGATTTATTGAAACATTTATATTTTATTTATTGATTTTTATTTTATCTAACTTCAGTCTAATCTTAAATTTATTCCTATATTGTTAGTTGCAATTTTAATAATTTTGCCGGTGCGTAAAAACCACATGAAACTCAAATCAAAAGATACAAACAAGCAACGAGGAAATAAAAAATTAAGACAGCATTTTAAACATTTTTTGTAGGAAAAGCTTAGAATGGTAGAAAAAAAAAAAAAAAAAAAACTCGTCAAGGGTGACCCTTTTCGTCGTTGAGCACCAATGTACGATTTCGTTCGTTAGCAGCTATAATAGCATATTGCTAGCGGGCACCCTATCGTACAAGAAATTAATTGAAGTTAGAAATGAAGAATAAATTGGAATAAATTATTTACTTCAAGAAATCAGAGAATCAAACAGAAAACAACCATGAAAAACAAACATTAATCATAGGATGACGCATTCGGAATCACAAGGATTAAAACAAGCAAAATAAATCAAGAGTTTAGTTGTATATAGCAGATGAAGAATAATGATACAACACAGCAACAGGGATATAAATTACTTTTTTTTAAATTCAAATATTGTTTGAGAAATTTTAACATACTTACTATTCCTTTAATTTCAACGTATATGCATGAAAAATTCCATATTTTATGACTGTAATTCCCAAAAAGTGTCATAACGTGCCTATATCCCTTTAAAAAATTCCTTAAATTTTTGCATTTTTAAAAAATTTCTTTTTTCCCCTAATCTGAAGATAATGGCGTTATAGTATTAATTAAGAAACTTTGAATAAACACCATAAAATGCAAGAACTCGCAACTGCTACAAACAAAGCACGGCTGCTACAAACAAAGCGGCAACGCATTCCACACACTCAACGTGCTTGTTTGCAGCTCTCGTGCCTACAATGTTCGCCTGATAAAGGGTTGTGTCTTCTTTTGACCCGAAACATTTGGTGCGAGTTCTCGCATTTTATGGTGTTTATTCAAAGTTTTGTAATTAATACTATAACTTCATTATCTACAGATTAGGGAAAAAAAAGAAATTTTTAAAAAATGCAAAAATTTAAGAAATTTTTTAAGGTATAAAGAGACGTTATGACACTTTTTGGGGAAAGCTGTCATAGAATATAGAATTTTTGATGCATATACGTTGAAATTAAAAGAATAGTAAGTATGTTAAAATTTCTCAAACATTATTTGAATTGAAAAAAAAAGTAATTCATATCCCTGTTCATGTGTTGTATCATTATTCGTCATCAGCTATGTAATTTTTACTTCTAAACGCTCGTACTGAGGGGATTTTTTTATAATGACGTCACATTTTTTTTTTTTTTTTTTTTTTTTTTAACTACACTATTTTAGAACGTTTACAGTACGTTTTCTGGAACGTTCTGAAAATGTGTATAACGTTTTGAAAACGTTCTAAAAACGTTTAGAACGTTCTGAGACCGTATACACTGTAAAAAAATAACTATTACCAGCTGCAAGAAACGCTCTGTGATTGGAGAAAATAATTATTTTCTCCAATCACAGAGAGTTTCAGGCAGCTGGTAATAGTTCTTTTTTTACAGTGTACATAGAACGTTCTCAGAACGCTTCTATAACACCGATGGTGATAGTTACACGTTCATTGAACGTTCTCTGAACCGTACTATTGTACGTCTTCAAGATGGACAGATAGACGTCTATAACACGTTCAAAGTGAACGTTCTTAGAACGTGTTTGCAGAACAATTTTTGAACGTTCAGAGAACGTTTCGGTGCTGCTTGGGTAGTCTGTGTGAAGAACAAGTAGTACCAGAAAGTCTAAAATCGGTATTCTCAATGTCTATCATATAGGGATGACACATTTATACTTTTCGTTGAGATCAAGGAAATAGTTCGTGTAGAGTAACATCCTAGAGAATTCCAATACATTACGTCTATGGAGTAATTTCTGATAAGCACAGTAGAGGTCTGTACGGGTCAAATTTACGGGCCGGGTTCGGGCCGAATTTTTTAATTTGCTGTCGGGTCGGGCCGGGCTGGGATTCATTTTTTTGTGTATACTCGGGCCGGGCCATGAGGAAATTTTTTATGGGCCATTTCGGCCCGAATCTTTTTCTAGCTTCCTCGTTAATCAACGAAAAAAAAAAATGATAAAATCTTCAGTCATTTATTTTACATAATTTTACAGGCTGGTATGTCACACATATATATATATATATATATATATATGGAGATTCTTTTGATATGGGGAAGATCTCTGGTAAAAAGTTACTCTATCAAATGTTTTCTATTAATTTAAAATTTGAAAATAATCTAAAAAAATTTAGTCTGTGTCGTGATAAAAGATGTTTGACCTGTCCTTTTGCAGGAGTGGAACAGATAGAGGAGGGAAATAAGTTGTTTTGTAAAACCGAAAATGTAGTTTATTTATTGGAATGCGGTATCTGTCAATTTAGTTATGTAGGTCAAACTTCCAATTCTTTGAATATTAGAGTTACAGGACATAGAAATGACATTAAAAATTGCCATATTAAAAATAATTGTGATAAAGAAATTCATCATTTTCAATTACATGATTTCAAAAAAATCAAAATTTATATCTTGGATATTGTTTCTAATAAAAATGAAAGACTTGTTATGGAAAAACTTTTTATGTATGAACTTAAAAACCCTTACGGGTTAAACTCTGAATTTAATGGCACTAACGTGGCTAATAAAAAGGACTGTTGTATTTTCAGCAAATTATGTTTAAAAAATAGAACTTTTAAATATAATAGAAGAGGTTGTAGAGGAAAAGGTAAAATTAACATAGACAACGATATCTTAAAAGCTTTGGATTCAATTAATAAGGAAAATATTAAATTCTGTGATATAAATATAATAAAAACCAAGGTCTTCAGTTTGAAAAATAAAGATATAAAGTGGTTCATTAGAAATAAATTAAAAAGCTATTGTTTTAAAAATATTTTAATTAAAGATATTATTTTGGATTTATTTAAACATAAAATTGGTAACTATGATTTGGATAAAGAGGGGAATTCGAAAGAACACCCTCAGGAAAATTTGGTTTTGTCGTTCAGAGATAAAATTTTTGACTCCATTAAATTAAAAAAAGTTTTGAAAGCTTGTGAAAGATTATTTCCTTTAAAAAACAGTTTCAATATTAGGATTGCTAATAGTTATGATAAAACTTTAAAAAATTTGATTTGCAATTATAATCAATATAGTAAATGTATTAGTTTAATTAAAGAAGATGAATGTTATTGCAATACGGATAGTTTAAAAGATTTTATTGATCCTTATTATGGTCATATTGTCTCAGGAAATTTGAATATAATTGAAGATGATCATCTAAAAAGTATTATGAATTTGGGATCAAGCTTCAGGTTGAATTTTAATTATAGCCATAAAAAAATCATTGATTTTATAGAAAAAGATTTAGACATTTTTATTTTAAAAATTTCTTATAAATATAGCTGGCCTTTTGAAGATTTTAAACAATGGAAATTTAAATTTTTGTACCTTTTTAAGAAACAATTGCTTTTCCTTAGAAATTACTATGGTAGATTAAACCTTGATGAATTTAATTATAGTGCTGAACTTAAAAAAAGTATTGAAAATTTAAAAGATAAATTTATTATTGCTACTGTTGATAAAGCTAATAGTAATTTTGCTATTATTTGTAAAGTTTTTTATAAAAATCTTCTTTTAAAGGAATATTCAAGTAATAGTTCTTTCAATAAATTAACTGACAACCCCTCTATTATCAAAAAACGTATATTGGCCTTTGATAAAAAACTAAGTTTAAGCAGAAATTGTTTTAATTTTCCATATCTTTTCGTTACTGTAAAATTTCATAAAAATCCAGTTAAATTTCGTTTTGTCACCTGTGGTACTAATAGCTATAATGATAAAGCCGGTAAAATCTTGTTTAAATATTTAAATTCAGTTTTAAAAGTAATTAATTCTGCTAATGATTGTAACATTATAAATAATAACCAGAAAGTCTTAGAATATTTCAAGAATAATACAGAAAGCATTACTTCCGTAAATACCTATGACTTTGAAAATTTGTTTGGCAGTATTCCACATAACTTGGTAATTGAAGTTTTTGAAAGCATTTATGATGAATTTGGCAGCTACTTAAATTGTGATAAAAATTATTGGACTAATCTTATCAGGTTTTGTATTTTTGAAAACGTTTTGTTTAACGGGAAAGATTACTTTTTACAGCGGAGGGGGATCCCAATGGGAACGAGTTTTTCGAGTGCTTTCGCAAATTTATTTTTATATTTTTTCGAAATTTTTTTTATAAATATTACTTTCTTTAGATATATAGATGATTTAATTGTTTTTAACTGTAATTGTTTCGAAAATATCTCTAAAAAAATATATCCTAAGGAATTGGTTTTGAACCGTACAGATACCGATAAAATTTCTTTCCTAGATTTAAATATAAAGAGAAATGAAAATAAATGGCTAATTGGATTATATGATAAAAGAAAGGATTTTAATTTTAAAGTTAATGGTCTTACTAATTGGTTTTCAAATATAAGTAGAAGAGTTTTAAAAAATATTATGTTCGCACAGCTTAAAAGAATTCATTCTATTTGCAATAACGAAGAAGATTTAAAATATGCTCTTGAAGACTTAAAAAGTACCTTGCAAATTAACTGTTTCCCGTCACAATTTTTAACTGTGACTTTTCAGAGTTTTCCTGTCTCGGTTGGTTCTACTTCCTCATTTAAGGGCGATATTGAAGTACCAACGAGTAGCCCCGTTGGCCGAAGATAGTTTGTGTTCCAGTTGAAAGGTTGTAATTTTTATTTCTTTTTATACTTTCTTGTTTACCTTCGGTAATTCTCTTTTGTATTGTATATATTTTTAAATGAATTGATGTAATTTTGTAACTTTTACAATTTGATAATTTTATAAAATATTTTTAGTAGTTTTATACATTATATGTATGTTTGATTTCTCTCTAGTTATTGGTGGTTTTCTGTTTGGTGAGAAGTTGGGGGCTAAGGATAGTTATTAGCTTATAGCTACTGTCCTTTCAGAAACTTCTCATTCACCCCTACACTGAGAGGCCTCCCTGATGAAGATCTCAGTGTTTTTTGGGGTATAATTTCATTCATTTGTGTACATATTTTTCTACATTTAACTTCATTCATTTGTTTATATATTTCTGCATTTATATATTACTATATATATATGTATATATATATATATATATATATATATATATATATTTTTTTTTTTTTTTTTTTTAAATGTCTGTAACTTTAATTTAATTGTCTATCAGTCTGTTCGCGATCTGATTTTCTGCAAATATTTTTAGCATGTCTCGAAATTAATATATTTTATTTAAAGTAATATTAGATGGTTTCCTGTTCAAAATAGAATGCTTGCCACTACTAGTTTGGCACATGTACAAACAAAAGAAATTAAATACGTTACTATGTGCCATTACTGTGTATGTTACTTTATGTCCTATAACCTGTAGAGTTTAGGTGGTATGAAGCGATGAAGGCTATAAAAATCATTCCGCTTTAACTTTTTCTCTCGGGATCCTTTTTCTTTTCTCCAGGTCAATGGGTAAAAGTATCATCATTTTTAGCATGTGCAAAAGCATCTTTTTAATTGAACATGGTTAGCTTAGCATTAAAGTTTTGTTTACTGGATCGCATGAAAAATTCGGATACATTACAGTATATAAGAGGAAATGCCTGAAAGTGCATTTTTAGTAGTATTAATCATTTTAAACACATTCCTATATTTTTTGATGAATGCTAATATTTTTTATTTGACTTTCTGGCAGTCTTTTTGCCTTCTGTATGTCTGTAATAATGAACTTCTGTTTTTTATAATTATCTTGTAAGTATTGAACAGTTGTTTTTAAGAACATTCTATTGCTTAGCTATATAAAACCTCTACAAAATACATAATAAAATTATTTTTCATAAAAAAGCATGATTTTTTTTTTTTTTTTTTTTTTTTTTTTTTGTTATTTTACATATTTATGAATCGGGCCGGGTCGGGCCAAATTTTATCATTTTTTGTCCGGTCCGGATCAGACCGTACACTGGTAAAAATAAACGGCCCGGATTTTTCGATTTCGTACTGGACCGGGCCTCAAACAGACCTCTAAAGCACAGTGTAACATCTCTAGGCTGTCTTAAACAAAACGAAATGAATAAATAAATAAATAAAAATAGAAAAAACATGCATAAAACCATGTTTTTTGTTGAGTGTGATATGGAAATGCTTCATCATTCGTTTATAGGGCTGCCAAAAGTATTTGGATATATTGGGGTTATACTTGGAAACTGCTAGAATTGTAATTCATTTTGTGTTAGATGTTTTTCACATAAAACTAAATATAAATACACAATATTGTTTATAGTTCTTATTATATTGTTCATAGACAATATACAGGACTACCCAAAATTGAGCTAAACGTTCTATTGAATATAATTTATGGAAGTACTTTGCTACATTAACTATGTCAGCGAACTGCTCAGCAAGGTAAATTATTTCAATTTAATGCATTTTAAAGTTAAAAAAATAATGAAAAAAAAAAAATGTATGAATTTTTAAATTTTTTTTTTTCCTTAGAAAGTGGACATAAATTGCAATATGAAATAAATATCTCAAGAAAAAGAAATCTAAAAATAGAACAAAATAATTAATTAATTAATCAAAAGTTCAATTAAAAAAAATACATTAGGTGTTTGCATAAATTCGTGCGGTTTTTTATTGCTTCATTTCATAAAAATACATCAAATCAAATGACAATTTTTAATCAAAATACTCTCCATTACTTTCTACAACCTGTGCCCATTTTTCGGGTAACAAATGTATATTACGGCGATAGAAGCTCTCGTCTTTGGAGGCAATAAAAGGATCCGCATCCGCACGAACTTTTGCAACGACCTAATAGATACTATCAGGACACAGAAACAAGACAACTTTGGCGAACCAAAAAAATGTCGCCAAGACTCTACAAACACACAATAAAAAAGCGTTTCTTAAAATATTTTATGGTTATTAAAATACATATTTAGACTTAAATAACACTTTTTTTTAATTTTTTACTTTATAAATGTCAGAAATGCAAAGAAAAGTATAAGTGAATAACAATAAAACTTACTATGCAAAGCTGTGCATTAGGTCCCGGGATCCAAGAATCTGGACGACAATTCACTGCCCATTTTCTCCTACTTGCATTATCCGAAGGAAACCTAGACATTTTGTATCCATTTCTGGAGTGTTTACAGCAGTTTATCGCTGAACAACCTCCCATGTTGTAGTTTATTTCACTAAAATTACGAGCAAGACGGTAGAAACAATGGCTGCCGTTTGTTTATCACGCTGGGTACATGCGGCAACCCTAAGGCAAAAAAAATGTCGGATGCGCCAGCTCGTATATATAGGAGCCTTATTAAACCCAACCAACTAACTAACAAACCCCGCCCTCGAGCGCAGGAAAGTGGGTTCGATTCCTGCGCTGGCACTGAATGTTTTTCTAATTCTTCGTATTGTAATTATGTCATGTAGTATCTGTTTTTATCTGACGAAGATTTATAAGCGGACTGAGAGTCAAGCACACAAACTTTAGGTGTATGTGTTATCAATATCAACATTCGGTCCCGGCGATCAAAAAAAAAAAAAAAAAAAAAAAAAAAAAAAAACAGGATTTTTTTTTTTTTTTTCCAAAATGTTCTTTTTAAATAAAAATATTTGTAAAATATGACGTAAAGTAAGTTAACTACAGAAAGTAAAATTGAAAAAGCTATTTATTCTCTTAAATACAGTAAAATTACTGTCATCAATTTTTTATCCCCAGGGTATTGTAAAGAAAATTTCAATATTTTTATCTGATGGTGGCTGGTGCACGTAATATCTGTCGTGGCTGCAATGTCCTTCATGTTCCCATCAAAATTATACTTCTGGGGGTTACCGAAGCAGTGGAGCCATCCTCTCCATGTAGAATCAGATTTGTGAAGGCATGTCTCCGGACCATCTCTAGGAGACCCAGACCGTCGTCAGTTGCCCATTGCGCAGCACTAGTGCGTCGTAAAACCCAACCAGCCATCAATATTTTTATTAATAACACATTCATTTTGTAGCAACAGAACGATAAGTTAAATGTGTTTCTATAATTTCATTTTTATTTAAAGCAATAAAGAAGGGGAAAAAATAATAAGTTTTTAGTAATTGTTTGAAAAATAAATGCAATATAAAATATTGGATTTTTTTATCAATAGTAAAGTATTTTTATTCTTTAATTCTTTGGGGAATTCGTCTGAATTTTCTGTAACAAAATGAATTTAAGAAAAGTATTTTTTAAATGTGTACGAAAAAGATAAAGATTTTTCTAATACTTTTTCTTTGCAAAAAATTACTTACATTTATATATTAAAATATAATACAGTATTAAAATAATTTAATAATTTGTATTCGAATTAAAGGAGTTGGTTGGTTGGGTTTTACGTCGCACTAGTGCTGCACAATGGGCAGTTGGCGACGGTCTGGGACTCACCCCTAGAGGGGGTTTGGAGACATGCCATCACAATTTTGATCCTCGACGGAAGGGATGACTCTCCCACTTCGGTGACCCCCAGAGGTATAATTTTGATGGTAACATGGAGGACATTGCAGCCACGACAGATTTTACGTGCACCAGCCACCTCTAGTTTACACGACGGTATTAGGCTGGCTCGAGTACCGAACCCGCAATCCTCCAATTACGAGCCCGGAGCTCTACCGACAGGGCTACCGCGGCCCTCGAATTAAAGGGGACAAGATCAACACAAGATACGATGAAAATTATCGAAATCGATTCAATTGACAATATCGATTCAATTAAAAATTCTATTAAAGAATACACTAAAAATTATTTTTAAATAATATCGTTCTACAGCTCCTCAAACACTATTTAAAATTTTAAACTTTAAATTTATTTTTCTTGGATTCCGAATTTCGGGAATAAATAATTACTTATAATGCTCCTTCATTATTTGTTTTTATGCAATCCTCGTAAAACTTTCAGTGAATGTTTGTGTGCATGTCAGTGTTTTTATCACAAAACTGGACATTCATTTTGAAATCAGGAAATTATTACATTTATTGGAGCTCTTATATTCAGTCGCATGACGAAAGTTCATTTATTATGAAGATTCATAAACAAATTCATGAAGATTTTAAATTTAAAACTTTTTTTTGTGTGTAAGGTTGAGAGTTTTATGCTTGTTGTATATAAACTTGGATTATCAAAAATCTGGTTTGAAACAACCACACGACTTTCATTACCCACTATTACACGTATTATATGCATTTTTTTGGAGATAATATGATCAGAAGACATAAAATTGATCTAACATAGTAGAGACCTAAAATATTTCTGGTATGAGAAACTGAATACACGTGTAAAGACATAAAAACCAACGTTTACATAGCAAGTTAAAAAAAGGAAAAAGAAAATGGCAGAATTATTTTTTAAAACTCCAATTTCCGAGATCTAAAATTAACCTACCTAAGCAGGACGACTTTTAATTTTCCTGTTATAACCAAGTAATACATGAGAAAGGATATCTAAATTGGATTTATGTAACAATTTTCAAGAAAATCGTTAGAGCCGTGTTTGAGTTACCAACTTTTACCAAAACTTGGTTTACTCAATTATTGACTATGAAACGATAATTACATACAAAAGGATATTTAAAAGAGAGCTAATACGATGAGTTTGAAACAAAATCTGTACAGCCGTTTTTAAAGGAACGCACTTGCGAGATCTGAAATTGAGCTATTTATGTAGAACGACTATGAATTTTCCGGAAATAATCAACTATATCATACGAAAGGACATCTAATAGAGTGTTCGTATAGCAACTTTGAAGAAAATCGTGACTGGACTTCCGGTTTTCAACTTTCACCAAAATATGAAAAATTCATCTGTACCCCCACACCTGTATCAAATCTGAAGTTTCGTAGTTCTATCCTTATTACTTTCGGAGGTATGATTGCCACAAAATTCCCCACATATATACACACATATATACATACACACATACTTACATACGTACACTCACACTGACCAATTGTCAAATACTACATTTTTGGACTCAAGAGACCTCAAATCGTGTAAATCAGGTGAAAATACTATATCAAATTTTTGGATCGAATACAATACTTCCATTACCTACGGTATTAGCGTAATGGAAGTAAAAATAACCTGGACTTTTAAATATGAAATTATAATGCAATTGAAAGAAAAGAATATCTGCTCTGTTAAAAAATCTCATAACCCTACTATGTTAAAAATCAAGCTGCAAAACTGTAGTCTGGAGGTTTCATTGTATTTTATTTATTTTTTTTTTTAATCCTATACAAAATTTTGCGTTAAATTAGAATTCATAAAACTAAATTATTCTTAAACACTCCTCTCCTCCTTCGAGATATTTTCACATATTTTTCCCTTTCCTAACATATTTCTTATCATACCAAACTCACACGGAAAATTTTCTGATATCTGTGTGCATTTATTCATTTTTTGTCTGTTACAGAATCATAAAATGTATCTCAATATTTCTTATAAAAAACACATTGCGTTCACCACCTCATAAAATAAGAAATTGTTTGACTTAAGGGCATACTCCAGTTCTTAAATTATCTCAAAAGAAAATATTGCAGTTCAGTTTTAAATTTATTTCTTAACACTTTTCTTTTCTTAATAATAATTTATCAAAATGAACGTTAATAGGAATTAAGGAAAAAAAACTTAAAAAAAAAAATATATATTTTGTCTTATTCCTCTCTAGTTAGTGGGGCCGCGGTAGCCCAGTCGGTAGAGCGCCGGCCTCGTAATTGGAAGAGATTGCCGGTTCGGTACTCGAGCAGGCCAAAGACCGTCGTGTACACTAATGGTGGCTGGTGCACGTAAAATCTGTCGTGGCCGCAATGTCCTCCATGTTCCCATCAAAAATTATAACTCTTGGGTCACCGAAGCGGGAGAGCCATCCCTTCCGTGGAGGATCAAAGTTGTGATGGCATGTCTCCGGACTACCTCCAGGAGTGTGTCCCAGACCGTCGCAAACTGCCCAGCGATGTAAAACCCATCCATCCATCCTCTCTAGTTACTATCATGAAAAACGGCAGTTTTTCGAGTGACGCAAGCGGAAGGACAAACGGACGGAACGCTGCGAACTCATATATACGCCTAGTTTGACATCAAAGAGATTTGTAAAAGCCGACACTTAATAACTCAGCAAATATGCCATATTTTGTTCTGATCTTTTCCAAATAGTCTTTTATCTTCGGTCTTAATCTATCCTGAAAATTTTACATTTCTACATACAGTATGTTTTGAGATCTGAAGCTCAATTTAAAGCCAAAAAGGGAAAATGTGTGGTGTAAGGATGTAAGGATGTAATGGACTAAATTCATGAAAAAATATCTCTAAAACCGCACGAACGATTTTAATTTAATTAATATATGTTGTTAATGGGATCTTTCTGAATCTAGTAACGTTTTTGTTTTTTTCAGGAAAACTCTTGTTTTTTGTAAAGTTGCTTTAAAATTAGAACTATATTACTCCGCCAAAATGCATGCTTTTATTCGGTGAAAATGTCGTAATTCGGTTCTTATTAGCAAGGCTTGAGTTGGACCCGTTGGTTGGTTGACCAACGTGAATGTAGTCAATGAATTATTTAAACTTTCCTTTTTTTTACGCAAAAATACTTTATTACATTTTTTATATATTTATTGTATATATACTAAGTCAAATTCACTTAAATATATTTTCTCTTCTGCTATGAAAAGATATTTTTGATTTCAAAATTTCATATTTAGTCAAAAAAGTATTTAGATAACATTTTAAATAAGGAAGTATTTTGTAATTTTAGATATTCCATTTTATCATAATTATGATGAATTTACAATTTTTTAAAGCAAAAAATTTTTAATCATTTATGAACATCGATTTTATAGTAGCTCAATCATTTGCGATTCCTATTCATGTATCCTTCCGCACAGGGAATGGGAAAAAACAGCAAATGGAGTTGTGGCGCCATCTTTTGTTTTTAATTTAAATTAAAACATACACTTTTGCAAATATATGTATATATATATATATCTTTTTAAAAATTAAAAATCTCTTTACAGTTAAAGTTTATTCATATATTTACTTTTCAGACTTTAAAATGATACATATTTTAAATATTAACATAATCAAACTAATTTTTTTATTATCATTTAAAGCAATAATTGCTAGGGGATAAATACGCTGTATATTAAAAAAAAAAAAAAAAAAAAAAAAAAATGAAAATGAAAATAGAATTAAAATTCATGAAAAATGTGTCAAATAGCAATTATTGAAAAACACATGAAAATAAATAAATAACATCTTTACTTTGAAACCCATAATAATTTATTTAAAAAATATAATTATCTCTCTCTCTCTTTCTTTCTTTCTTTTTTTTTAATTAGTTAATTTCTGCATGAAAAATTCCCTTTCATAAATATATTTACAACTACAATAAACAAAAAACCCTCCTTTAATTTTAAATAATTATTTCTACATGTTTCTAAACAATTAAAAGTGATTTTTTTAAAGAAAAATAGCTTAAATATCGGAATGTGTATGGTTTTATCATGAAGGTAATAATCTGGCCATCTAGTGGCGCCATCTCGTAGCTTATATTAAAACCATATATATTCCTATATTTTATTTCTTTTTCTTTTTTTTTTTTTTAAAAGGCACTTTTAATTGCTTAGAAACATGTAGAAATAAATATTTAAAATTAAAGGAGGTTTTTTTTTTTTTTTTTTTTTTTTTTGCTTATTGTAGTTGTAAATTTATTTATGAAATGGAATTTTTCATGCAGAAATTAATTAATTAAAAAAGAAAGAAAGAGAGAATTATATTTTTTAAATAAACTATTATTGGTTTCAAAGTAAAGATGTTATTTATTTATTTTGACGTGTTTTTCAATAATTGTTATTTGACACATTTTTCATTAATTTTAGTTCTATTTTTTTTTTTTTTTTTTTTTTTTTTTTAATATACAGCGTATTTATCCCCTCTTTCATCCCCTAGCCATTATTGCTTTAAATAATAATAAAAAAAATTAGTTTCATTATGTTAATATTTAAAATATGTATCATTTTAAAGTCTGAAAAGTAAATATATGAATAAACTCTAACTGTATTTTAAAAAGAAATTTTTAATTTTAAAAAAGAAATATATATATAACTTGTATTTTCCATAAAACTTAAGCTTAACTTGTATTTTACTTAACTTGTATTAACTTTAGCTTAACTTGTATTTTCCATAAATTTTTTCTCCAAATGATTTTATCTTATTTTTAAAATTATAGAAATGCAGAGCTTAATTTATATTTTGTCTATTTTTTTTCCACCAAATATTTTTATGAAATAATTTTTACCTGCACTTTTGATGAAAATTTAAATTGTGAATATTGGAGCAGTATCTATACTTTGTCTCAAAAGGGAAAAGAAAATAAATAAATTTCCATTTTTAACATTAACTTGATTTTTTTTTTTAATTGTTTAATTTGCATTTGTAATTCTCTAAAAAGAAACTTGCAAAATGTAAATTACGTAATTCTAACTTAAATTTGAAATTTCCCACTTATTATTATTATTATTATTATTTTAAAGAGTTTGAGAATCCCACTCAATATTTTTTTCTAGTGCGAAGCTTCTTTATTTTGTTTCCAAGTGGCAGGCTACTTGAAAATTTGTCAGCTTGATAACGTTTGAAATACTGAATTAATTCAAACTAAATTTGTAGTGTGGTTTTATCTCAGAAATGTATTTGTCATGTTCATTTGCCAACTTAATCTACCCTCTTGTTTTCCTGTGCCAGCCGACTGAAAATTTCAAATTTACATTAGAAAGGTTCTATGAACCGATTTGCTATAAACTCCATATATACAAGCCTTCATTAATAAATACACCAAATCCATTAATAAATTGTAGATGACATCTTGAAAAAAAAAATGGTGGCAACTTCATAATAAAAAACAAATCAGTTCACCCTTCCTAGGAGCCAGAAGGACTTATTTGAATTTTTTGATCAATAACCCCTAAAAAGTAATGATATCAGTACAAAAAACCCTTAACGGGTTAAAAGTTTGTGACGCCGCTACTTTATGACTATAAGAATTTGAAATATGAGTCTTAAAAATAATGATATCAAATTTTAAGTGACGCTTTGCAATTAGTTAAAATATACATAGATTTTCTTATTCGACTATTTACTTTCTACTTTTATTTATATTTATAATGCAAACGTGATATCTTTAGTTTCAAGATCAGACAGATATATAAAATACACTCACTGATGCTTTTTCATTCACATTTAAAATTCAAAATAACAGTTTTAAAAGGAATGATATAAAAATTCCAGTGGCGCCTCGGTGTTATTTTAAAAGATTTGTTTTTAGATTCCATTAAAACTACTTTTGTTTTGTCTAATAAAGTATATTTACATATTGAAACAGTGCTTTTAATATTCAAATATACTGTCAAATAATTATACTTTCACTGAGTTTGCATTATAAATTAAAATTATTTATTTGAATAAATTGATTTATCTTTTGCGTCACGCTATCCAAAACTGCAAGTAAAATCTGTGTAAATGTTTTCTTTACGTCACACCACCTCTTTGCGCAAATTTTCACTTAGTTGGATACTATGATATACTATGTTTTGGATAGCGTGATGCAAAAGATAAATCAATTTATTCAAATAAATAATTTTAATTTATAATGCAAACCCAGTGAAAGTATAATTATTTGACGGTATATTTGAAAATTAAAAGCACTGTTTCAATATGTAAATATACATTATTAGACAAAACAAAAGTAGTTTTAATGGAATCTAAAAACAAATCTTTTAAAATAACACCGAGGCGCCACTGGAATTTTTATATCATTCCTTTTAAAACTGTTATTTTGAATTTTAAATGTGAATGAAAAAGCATCAGTGAGTGTATTTTATATATCTGTCTGATCTTGAAGCTAAAGATATTACGTTTGCATTATAAATATAAATAAAAGTAGAAAGTAAATGGTCAAATAAGAAAATCTATGTATATTTTAACTAATTGCAAAGCGTCACTTAAAATTTGATATCATTATTTTTAAGACTCATATTTCAAATTCTTATAGTCATAAAGTAGCGGCGTCACAAACTTTTAACCCGTTAAGGGTTTTTGTACTGATAGGCTTGACTCCTAATCGAAAGATTGAGTATTCGATAATCGTGCCGGCCAGGTACCGTCGTTTATCTTAATGGTAGCTGGTGTACGTAAAATCTGTGTTGGCTTCAATGTCCTCCATGATCCATAAAAACAGCATATCTGGGGGCTGCCGAAGCGAGCAAACCATCCCCTTACCCGCTTCAAAACTGTGATGACATTTATTTTACACTCAAAAAGTTATAGAAGATTTTGTCAAGTATTTCTTAAGATCAGAAAAAATCTTCAGCGTCTTGAACGTCAGAGAGAAAAACTGAATAGCAGACGGTTGTTCTGGTAGCATTTAGAAAACTATCTACAGTCGGTAACAAAAGTGTCCGAACTCAAGCAAAAATTCCTATGTAAAAAAAGTACCCTTCATACGGATTTGTTAAATAAATCCTTATCGAATCATGTTCTTACACTGACTAAGAACTGGATTCGATAAGGATTTATTTAACAAAACCGTATGAATTGTACTTTTTTTACATGGGAATTTTTCCTAGTGTTCGGACACTTTTGTTACCGACTGTACAGTGCAATTCTAATCTCAATTTAGTGCAATTCCCAATTACACTGAAAACTAAACGCTAAATGTTAATGAAACAGCTATCTGTTATTCATTTTTTCTCTTTGGCGCTAAAGACATTGAAAAATTTTCCTGGTTTTAGTAATCCAGAGCCAAGTCTCTTTTTAATTTTTCTGAAGATATAAAACAAATTGTGTTAAACCGAAGGCGGTCAAATAATTTTGTCACCACCTGTATATACTATCATGCTGATATCCACAAGACATCCTCAGGATATCCTATGGATGAAAGTACGTCTAACGGATATCCTCAGAATGTACTATGGACAAGTGTGCTGTTAGGGTATCGTCCTAGTTAAGCTGTTGAATATACTGCGCCACTGAAAAAAAAAAAAAAAATTACAATTAAAAAGCCACCTTTTAAAAAAAATTTAAACCAATTTTCTTTTGTTACTAAAAAAACCCCAAGTATTTCTGTGCATTTCCCCAAAATCGCTTAGTGTTATACGGTCCATACTTTTTGAATAATATATGTCTTATTACTTTCTCTTACCCATAGGGTCGAGAAAGTATTGTTTTAGGGTAAAATTTTCGAAAGTGCGTTTTTGTTATAAGGTCCCCTGAATACGAAAATCATGTTTTTAGCGTATGGTCTGTGTGTCTGTCTGTCTGTGTGTGTGTCTGTTTTCAGCATATCTCAAGAACAAATAGTAGCAGAAATTCTAAACTCGGTATTCTAAATGGGGATCCTACAGTAAGCTTTTCGTTGAGATGAAGCAAATGGTTCGTGTACATTGACACTCAAAAGTATTCAAATACATTACGTCTATGGGGGAAATTGCAGGTAAGTAGAGTTTAACATCTATAGACTGCACTAAACCAAATGAAACGAATGTATATTTTTTGTAATAGAGATAGTCAACTGGGAAAAAAATTTTGTGTATGTAGGAGCCTCGCCTCCCCCCCCCCAGGGGGGTAAGTCCCCCCCCTCGAGGGGAGTAAATTTTCATGATGGGTATCTTTCAAAAGAGCTCGCCAATATCTTTAAAACGAATGGTTGAACCATCGATCTATGATAATTTAAAATAAAGTTATCGATTTTTTTTTTATTTTTTAACAAAACAAAACAAAAAAAAAAAAAAATTAATGTAATATTGAGAATAAATTCAACTTTTTTTTTTAAATATATATTTAGTGTTATACTACTTCTCTAATATGGAAATCGGCTGCATTATCATAACAGATAATTTGTTTAAATAATAATTTTAATAAATTATTTTTTAAAAACAGAATTATCTTATACTATTAAGTGAGCAATATTTGTATGTATATTTCACTGATCTCGAAAACGGTAGCTCAGACAGTCACGAGATTTAACACAAAGGTGCATCCCGAAGGGTCATTGTGCACATCGAAGTCAGATTTTCGAATTTTTGATTAGTTTTTTCTTAATTAATTAAAATGTGAAAATCATAACCTTCTAATTTCTGATAAAAAAAGCCATTTAAATTTTAACATTTTTCCATAATTTAATTGTTGCCAATTTTTTTTTCGACAAAATAATAATAATAATTAAAAAAAAAACGTACATTTATTTAAAATGAGGAAAATAAATCAGAAAGATTAGAAAATAAATTAGAAATATCACTCGCATCGTTACAAATAATACACCAAATGAAAGGGAAAATTTTTGTAAATCCGATGCATTAAACAGCTTATCAATCGGATGATTAGTTTTTTCTTAATTAATTAAAATGTGAAAATAAAAACCTTCTAATTTCTGATAAATAGGACATTAAAATTTTAAAATTTTATCCATAATTTAATTGTTGCCATTTTTTTTCGACAAAATAATAATAATAATAAAAATAAATAAATAAATAAAAAAAACGTACACTTATTTAAAATGAGGAAAATAAATCAGAAAGATTAGAAAATAAATTAGAAATATCAGTCGCATTGTTAGAAATAAGATAGCAAATGAAAGGGAAATTTTTTTTTAATCCGACGCATTAAACAGCTTATCAATCGGTCAATTAGATTTTTTAAAATTAACTAAAGTATGAATTTTAGGTGGCAACAGCAGAAGATTGCATGGAAACCGTTAGGAGAAAAAAAATGAAAAATCTGCTTCACATTAAGTCACATGATTTTTAAAAGGGATTAAAAATTGCAGTTTTCAAATTCTTTTAAATTTTCTCTCACGAACACAAAAATATAATATACAGCCTGTACCCCACAAGACCAACTTGCATTTCAAATTTCATCAATTATTTTGGTTAATAAACAAAAGTTTTTTTTTTTTTTTTTTTTTTTTTTTTTTTCAAATTAAGTTTTTTTCTATTTTCGAAAAGATTTATGTGATCATAGATATAATAATATATATAGATCTATCATCCCCATATTATCGTGCAAAGATTTTTGATGCCGAAAATAAAGCTTTGGAATCAGCCATTAAGTGGTATTGAAGGGGAAAAAAAAAAAAAAAAAATGAAGAATGAATTTGAAACTATACCTGGGGGCTTTTCATTCACCTTTAGTAAATAAATTATTCATGAATTTTATTTGCTAAAACATTCGTGCATATTCCCGTGTGTATTCACTCGGGGAAAGACTGCCATATTTTGGTAAAATCGCCGTCTTTTCCCGAGTGAAAAGGAATCACTTTTTTGTCCCCAATGATCAATCTATATATTATTACTATATCTATGTATGTGATACGATAGATTAATAATTTGGGTTTTAAAATTTTTTTTAAATAGATTATTTAAACTCTATGAACCATATTTTTATTTTATCAGCTTCATTAACAGATCCTGCTGGGCGATTTTTTTAAATTTTGGTGTTGAAGTACACCGAATGTTTTTCGACAAGAAGTTTAATATAGCAACAGCCATTTTAATCTAAGTAGCGCATCAAATATATAAAAATATAAATGATTTATTTTTACACAAAATTTACAGAACAAATGCAGTTTTAAAGATAGGAAATTTATTTCAACAAGCACTATTTTAAACCTAAAAAGCATTAAAAATATAAGCAGAATATAAAGGATTCTTATGTATAAACAAAAAAGAGTCTGATAAAATTATTAGCAAAATAGTCTTCCCCTTTTCATACAAAAAAAAAAAAAAAAAAAAATCCATCGCTAATATGGCGAGAAAAATTCAAAAGCCGCCAATGGAGCGACATAATAAAGTTGTGTAACACGATAATGTTTACCTATTTATTTATTTTTTTATATAATAATCACTATGCTAATTTATCATACAAACAAATGAACCTCTGTGTGTTACTGCACTCTCACGCTGTCGAACAGAAATATTTGAAAAATTCAAATTAATATTTAAATAAATAAATAAAAATATGTTTAATGGGAAATATATATAACCATAAAAAGATTAGTTGTCTAAAATACGGCAGAAATAGCGCTCATAGCATATTGTTACAAGGGATTAAGTCTTATTGTTACAATGGATTAAGTCTAAAATGGTGACAAAAATTCAAAAGCCGCCAAAGAGAACGATATTAAGGCTGTACTATCAGGTTTACAACCCATGAATTATATATAAACACAAAAAATTAATTGTCTCATGCGACAGACGTAGCCGGTCACAGCATATTGTAATATTTGGCGTGAAATTGCTGTCATTTAAGGGTTGATTGGATAAACAAAAAAAAAACATATGAAATAACGTAAAAGCAAATATTATGTTGTCTAAACCCAGTTACGTTTGAGTCCAGTCCGAGTTACATGTGAACAACACGTATAGTGTTGTTCACATGTAACTGGGATTCAAATATAAAAGGGAAACTCCAATTTTTTCGATACTATCTATTTCGAAACTGTTATATAATAAGCACCTAAATGGAAGCTCATTGGTAAAGTATTGTCGCAGGTAATAGGGACAAGCGCCCGAGTTGCAGTTGATGAATGCAGTTGATGAAATCGCTGCTGAATGCTGCAGGGACCTGGAGCGAGCTTTTGAACAATTTCAGTAATTTATTTTATTTTATTTTTATAAAGCTATATAGAAACGAGTTTCCTTTAAATTTAGTGGCCAGAGAAGCGGGCAAAGCCTGCTAGTTTTATAATAACCGAAATAAATTCTATATAAATGTAGGTGTATTAATGAAACGGGGGGTTGAGGGCGGCGGTAGACCCCTCACACAGAACTAATTATCATATGAAACTCTTCCGACGCCTAATTTGAATCGTTTTACACAGGTTTACATAACAGTACTCGTTATCTTACCTCTTAATCTGCAACCTGTATTTATAGTATTAAATTTCAGGGTAAGAGAAAGTCGTGTGAGTGACAAACCAGATTATTTTTTCTGTGACTTTTGGATCACTCGGCATTTGACAATAAGAAATTATAATGACCCACATTTTTTACGCGATTCTTCCACCATTACATTTACATAACAATTGTTTATTTAATCGTAGAAACATGATACGGAAGTATTCTCTATAAATATAGTGGTGGAAGTGTCACGAAAAATCGGGACCTCCTATAATAGGAGCTGACTCACAGCTGATCGTTGTTGCCCAGCAGAAATATAGCTTGGCGACGTTTAGTTGCAGACGTATTACTCGGCGTCTTTATTGCCTAAAACGGCGAGTTTGCCTAAACAGAAGAGCGAATTATTGTTTGTACTTGATGAGTTTGGTGGTAATATTTGGCGAAATTTTCTTATAACCCTTGTAAAAAGTAGCCATCACTGTTTCTGTTAAATTAATTAATTTTAAATATTTATACACGTTGAAAAGTAGTGTAGGTTGTAAAATACAACATTTAGATAATCAAACAGCAATAAAAACATATAATTGATACAAAAAATGCAAGAAAACATATCATAATTACACTTCATATTTGTGATTGAAAGCTAAGCGTACAATTTTCTTTTGGACAATTAATAGCCCATTTCTTTTGCCTTTCTTCATCTGTTGGAAATCTAAACGTTCTAAAAGCAGTTCTGGTATGATTTGAGCAATTTTCGGCTGCAAACCTCCATTTTATGTGATTTGATAACACTTGAAATTCGGACTGCATGGGCAACAATCGCTGAGTGGGAAACAAAATGCCTGATGAGCCAGCCTGTATTGGAGGAGCTCTAGGTAGACCCTCTATTAAAATGAAGCCTAATGAAGCCTATTAATGGGTGGCTTCAGTAAAATCGGGCGCGGTGAAATACGTCGCTAACATTCAGTCTCCAGTTAGAATCCAACGGGATGATTTAAATGAAGTACTGCAATCTGAAGCTGATAAACGTTCTGATGTGTCACATTGAAAAAGGACAATAGTGTGAAATCAAGAATATATGTTATAGACCGATAGATTACCGTACTCTCTGTGAAGATTACTTCCTAGCTCTTTCAGCAAGAATAAGGATGCTTTAAAATATAGTGTGTTTCATGTCATTTCAAATAATTTTTTCTTATCAGAGAAAAAATTGTATTTTATAACGATTTGAAGATCTCTTCATAATTAAAGAATATATACAAGGTCACGCCTTGTGTGCATAGTTCATTGACATATCTTATATGATGATGGGAAAGTACCCTATTCCATTTAATAAGAGAGAAGTGTTTCTGGACCAAACAGCTTTGCATATATATATATATATATCAAAGGATAAAGAGATAAGTTTTTAAATTATTATTTTATTATTTTAAATTAATAGTGAGTAATAACTTAAAGAAAATCCCATTAGAAAGTCTTAACTTAAAATTAATTCTAAAGTTTCCCTGTAAAGTAAGTTTTAGTACAATGTACGAGCATAACGCAAAAGTCATAAAAGTGAACGAATTTTAGGATAATAAAGTGCTGAACAAACGCAACTTGCAGTTTCTTGTGGTTAGATGATGCATAATTAATCCCGGCGATCTGGACCTCAGCTAAGCTGTCAATCTTTAAGTTAATAGCCAATTATTAGATGAAGGAGTGGTGTGATTTCCCGTCAAAAATGCCGGTATTTAAGAGAAAACGCGTGTAGATGAGGCCTCTCTTCGTGTGTGCTCTTGCTTAGTAAAACCACGTCAAAATAACGGCCCCGAGAGGTCACGGGAGAAAACGCGATGTGATCGTCGTTCTCGGCTTCGCTGCACTGCATTCCACATGCTCAGCCTTAAATCATGGACCGTACCCTGTAAGGTGTTCCAGATGGCCCAATAAATGACTGTCTCTCACCTTTGGACTTGTTACTGAGTAAAAGCCTCTCTTCTTGATAGCTATTATGTGACCCAGAGTAAAAGTATACGTCACATATATATATATGTTTGTAAATAATTAAAACGATTTCATATTCTTTAAAAATTGATTCAGGTTCTGATATTCTTTAAAAACTGATCTACAAACGCCAATGAAATGTGCGAATCTTAGCATTACCTGAAAGATCGTAGTATAAAGGAGATATAATAATGCTTTTTTTTTTTTCTGTGTGTGTGGATAACTAACCTGGATATAATCTATGAAGAAACTCTGATTGCCGTGATATATCGAGATGGCATTCTGTACTTTTATGTGACACCATATAGTAATGCTGTTTATAATAAAATATTTGTCAAGGAAACAAATATTTAACGTAGTTTTTCTCTATATGGTCTTTTTTTATGCGTTTATTCGTGCAGATGTTCCCGACAAGTGTGCAATCTACGTGAAAATTGTGATTGTCGTTATATAATCGAGACGGTATATTTAATTTTTATGTGATACCATTGCTACTGCTATTTATAAAACAATGGTCACATAATTGATAAAGAACGCTAAAATTTAATAAAGTCTGGCTGTACACAGGCACTTGAGCTTAGTATACTTTTTTAATTGCTTTTCCAACGACTTTTAAATAGTGACTTCATTGTATTTTTGTTCCCTTTTTAACTACGTGCAATTATGCAGACTTATTCATCTGAAGTAAGTGTTTATTTCTGACAATAGCTTAAAAAATATTTAAGCAGCATATTTTCACCTTGTTCTTTGTCGAAGGAGTGTTTTCTCCGGTAAAATATGTTTTAATAACTTTTTATTTACTAGCCGTCTGCTCGTATAGGAGTTTTGTTCTAGCACCTGTCAAAAATTTTTGTTTTTTCTGTCCATTGCTCGTGTTGGTTTTAACATAACAAGTTCTTTCTGTAAATATTTCTTTTTATTTTAATAACTCATTTTAATTACTTTAAGGAATTTCCTTGCATCTCATCTCTGTAATACTTATTAACGTCCTTTGTCGCGAGGAAATTAGATTCTGGCGCTGCTTTGTTTAAAAATATGCGTACTGTTGCTGCCCTTTTATCGCATGGGATTTTTTATCTGGTAGAATTTGTATTTTTTTTTCTTTCATTTTTCTTTCTTTATGTAATACACAGTGGGAGAGACTTAAAATTACTCAAAACTGCTGTATACTGATGAGACGCCTTCTTCCGTTTTTAAAACTTTAAGGTCTGTCACAGTGTTCTTATTTTCCTGCATGTAATCTATAGAGAAACTCTGATTACTGTGGCATATCAAGATGACATCCATAATTCTTGTGTGATACCATATACTTATACTATTTATGGTGGATTTATCCCATATTTGGTATAGAGAGCAAAAATTTAACAGGATCTCTCTCAGTTTTCTCTATGTACTTGTTTCTTTTTCTGTGTGTTCCGGCTGACCAGTATGTAATCTGTTCAGACTGTAATTGTAATAATATATGGAGACACGGCATATTGAGATACAGCACCTATATATGGAGATACGGCACCTTTGATTCTTATGTGACACCATATGCTAAAGGTATTTATGAAACAATGATCACATAATCCGTAATAAACGCAAAAAAATAACTGGATTTTTCCCTATGTTCTCTTTGTGTATTCTTACTTTCCTGTAGGTAATCTATGGAGAAACTCTGATTACTGTGACATATCGAGACGACATGAATAATATTTATTTGACAATACTTGAGTTTTTCATGAAGTATTTAACCCTTTGCGGCGCAAGACGATTCTGATTATTTAAATTATACTGCCACCAGAATTCATGAACTAAATTAAACTAAAAGAAATTTTAAATTTTAAGGTTTAAAAAACCGGCCTTTTCTTATATGTTATAAATGTAAATTTTTGCTAAAAAATTTCCGGGATGAATTTTTGCAGCTGGATCTTAAATTTTCCGTCCTCGTAGCGAGGACAGCGTGCGTTAAGGGGTTAACCTATATTTGGTATACACAGAAAATTTTTAACAGAATCTCTCTCTGTGTTTTCTATGTATGAGTCTCTTTCTCTGAGTGCTGCTCCGACTGAACTGCATATAATATATGAAGAAAATCTCATTTTATAATATATCGCGACTACTTTCTTAATTCTTATATGATAGCGTATGCTAATGCTATTTATGTTGCATCTATTCCATATTTGATAAAGAAAGCGAATATTTAATGGGAATATTTCTCTGCGTCCTCTTTGTGTTTTCCTAATGATAAATTACTGGGAACAATCAGAAATTTCTGTATGATTGCGTTTGTCGCCCATTTCAAAGACGTTTCAGAGCATTCTAAAGATATGCTAAACTGCAGCGACAAGTCGTAATGTATTTGAATACGTTTTATGTCCTTGTACTCTATTTGTGTGATGTTAATAAAATGTTTAAAGTAACATCCTCGCAGACACAGATTCAAAATCTCCAATTTGGACTCTTTGCTCATACTTTTTGAGTTATTTTTAGAAGAGACTCACTGATATATCCTTATGCATGTACACTGAGAGAGACAAAAAGAACAGCTAAAAAGAACGGCTTTCAGGGACCACAATATGGCTAATAATATGTCAAAATCTAAATTTCGAAAATATGATCGGAAAACAACACATTTTTTACTAAATATTTGGGTAATAGAAAAGAATTATTACACGGTAATAGCAATGTATAATACAAATGCAGTGTTGACGCTCCTGGTGCAAAGATTACCTAAAAATTTAATTCTGAAACAGTATATTCTTATATTTATTCAACTCAAAAACTGTAATCGATATAAATTCTTAATTTTAATCGATTTGATTAGAGGAAGAATTATAAACTATGATTTTTAATAAAGGTAATTTTTTAATAATTCATTTAAATTGTTTGTACTTATTTATCAATAAGCATACAAATATTTTATACAATTCTATTCCGTATCCAAGATATATTAAGAAAAAAATACATTTATGTGTGAAAAATATATATTTATATAAAAGTAACAAGATCTCCCGTTCAAAGAAAATCGCTAATTTAAAAACATGAAAAATGATAAGCTAAATCGATTGAGAGAAAAAAAAGTTATATTCTTTTCATAGAAAAAATTAGTTAGACTTTCAATTTTATTTCAAACAGACTTTCAGAAGGCAATTTGAATATTTCAAATCATAATCAACCTTATTTGAACGATAAAAAATTCTGTAATTTTTTTTTTCTTTTTTAAATCTATGGAAGAAGAAGAAAAAAGAAAAAAAAAAGAAACAAAGTATTTGCCTTTTACAGAAAAGTAAATATTAAATATTAAATTTTCTCATCATGAAATAAAGATTAGTAAATAGAAATTTTGAAATGCACTAATAAAACCTACTATTTAGAGAATTGTTAATTTTTTTAATAATTAAATAGGGTATAAGAAGAAATTATCCCCAGAAAAAGCAAACATCTGATCGTATGTTAAACAGTATATACTTTGGGGCTGTGCTGTTACCTGAAATTAGAACGATTTAAGAATGTGAAAAGTTGCTGCATGCCAATCACTTTCGCTGAGCAACGGAGCTGCTTATCCACCGCTATTATGCTTGGCTAAGGATTAAAGACTGGCCATGTGACTTGGAGATGGGGAAAAAACAAATCTATTTTATAAAATAGTATAGGACTGACGTCAGGAGATCTTTCATTGTCGTTACTGGTTTCATAAGAGATTGTAAATAATCACCCTTCCAACGTATGTTCCCTTCCTTCCGAAATGATGTATTTTTTGTAGTTTTTAAAATATGGCTGAGGATAAGCAGTAGTAACGGGATCACTTTTGCCTGGTATATTTCATAAAGCAGAAATAAAGATCATTATAGCATAAACAAATAAAATGAGAATACTATTTGTCGCTCCGGATAGTGAAGTGCCATAGAATATTTACCTCGAAAGTGTAGAATTTTATTTCTCGGTAAATGAAATTATCGATGACACGAAAAAGAAAAATATTTTCTTAAGTACCTCTGGGACAAAACCTTTTTCCATTTTACGAGATTTAATCGTGTCGGAAACCTTGAAAGATATAGCATATGGAACTTTATTGGCTAAAGTAAATGAATATTTCGCTCCGGCACCGAGTAAGATAGTAGAACGTTTTAAATTTCAGAAAAGTACAAGAAAACCCAGTGATCCCATCTCATAATTTATTAAGAGGATCTACAGAAGTTATCGGAATTTTGTAATTTTGGAGATACGTTGGAAAATGGTTTTCAACGTCAGCTTGTTTTTGGAATTCAAAATGGCAGAATTCAATAAAAGCTTTTGGATACCAGAAACCTAACACTATCGATGGCAATAGATATAGCTTTATCAATTAAATCAGCTACTGCAGGAGTAAAGTCACTAATAAATAAATTTCCATTTAATAAAATTACAAAAGGATTTCCTGTAAAGAAGAATAATGTGATTCCGAAGGAGAAAAGCACCAAACAGGTTCCGTGTAAAGCATTTTTTCGTTGTCTAAAGCAACATGATACTAATCATTGTCCTTTTAGATCATCTGAAAAGGAAACATTCAAAAAGTGTCGTCTTCAAAAAATATTGAAAAAAATATGTATGTGATTCTTCATAAAACAACAGAAAGTGAAAAAATTATCGACTGAAATGAATTACAGCGACCACAAAAAATTATCAAAATTTAAGCATATTTGGCGATTTAGCGTTGTTAGGCGATAAGTTCGCTAGCACAGAGATTGTCGTGTACGAACCGAACCGTGTTTTGCTTTCCGCCAAGTACTCAAAATCTATCGCCTAGCAGTGTGAAATCGCCAAATATGCTTACTTTTGATAATTTTTTGTGGTCGCTGTAATTCATTTCAGCAGATATTTTTTTCACTTTCTGGTGTTTTATGAAGAGTAGAATCACGTATATATTTTTCAACATTTTTTGAAGGCGACACTTTTTGAATGTTTCCTTGTGAGTGTTTTAACTGCGGCAAGGTGGGATACCTAAAAGCAGAATGCCGCTTGAAAAAGTCCTCCAATGTTTTTAAGAACAGCTGCAATACCAAGGACGGTAAAATCAAAACTGTTCAGGAACACTTTTTGAATGTGGACAAAAGTGATTCTTTTTACATAAATAGTTTACATTAATAACAAACCATTAATGTGTGAAATAAATACAGGAGCAGCCTATACCAATCATAAGTATATCTACCGCGGATACCTTGTTCCCAGGTAAGGTAAACGTAATTAAATCTGATATTAAATTACATACTTATACGAGACAGAAATTAAATGTTTTAGGACAACTTATAGTATGTGTAACTGTTGATAATATTTGTATTCCTAATCTGACATTGTTAATTATTAAAGAGGAATGCCCGATTCTAATTGAAAAAACATGGTTACATGGTATTATTTTGGTCTAGAATTAACATGGTGAATAATTTGTCTAAAGATAATTTAATAAATAAATTTCCAGAGGTATTTAATGACTGTATTGGTACCATTAAAGGACCATAAGTAAAATTTAAAAAAGATGCAAAACCAGTGTTTTCAAGGACTCGGACGGTCCCCTTTGCTTTGAGAAAAGCTGTTGAGACTGCATTAGATCGATTAACAAATGAGAAAATATTAATACCTGTAGATCATTCAGAATGGGCTACTCCTGTTTGTAATCGTTCCTAAAGCAAATGGCTATGTAAGAATCCGTGGTGATTATAGATCAACAGTGAATACATATACAAAGGATAATAAGTTTCCTTTACCAAAAAATGAAGATTTGTTTGCTAAACTATCAGGTGTGCTAAATTTTTTGCTATTTTTGATTTAAAAGATGCCTATCTACAGCAACCTGTAGATATTGAAACTAGTAAATTATTAACTATTTATACTCATAGATGGTTATATAATGTATCTAGGTTACCTTTTGGTGTAAAATTTGCACTGGGTTTATTTCAAAGAAAAATTGAGAATATTTAAAAAAAAAAAAAAATTGATTTTGTTGGTGTTTTTCTTGATGAAGTTATTATTAGTGATAAATCAGAGGAAGAATACATAGAAAGAGTCATGTGTGTTCTGAAATGCTTTTCTGAGCATAGTATAAAATTAAATAAAGATAAATTTAAATTCGTATTATCTGATGTTTGCTACTTAGGCCATAAAATTTCAAATGAGGGCGTTCAACCTATCCTTTAAAAAGCATCTGCAATGTTAACGCTCCCTCACCTACAAATCCCTCACCTGCGTTCATTTCTTGCTTTATTGTCTTATTATAGATCTTCTTTGCCTAAGCTGATGTAGCTGAAATTTTAGAACCCTTATATAGGTTATTAGATAATGCCGTGCAATGATCATGGACAAAAAGGCACGGAGGGGCGTTTCAGAAAGTAAAATATTTATTAAGTAAAGCTCCAGTATTATAATCATATGATGTAAAGAAAGATATTGTTTTACTTACCTCTGGAACAATTGCTAAATGGACACTAAAAAATCCGATAACAAAACAAGTTTTGGAATGGGTTTTAAATAAATGGCCTAAAAAGAATAAATCTGTAGAATTTGAACCTTATTTCAGAAGTCGTGATTCTATTTCTTCTTTATAAAATTGTTTACTATAGGGACATAGAGTAATTATAGCAGATCAAGGTCACGATGCTATGCTGAAATTATTACATACAGTACATCTGAACACACTGTACGTACTGTACATCTAGTATGAAAGAAAAGACCAGAGGTGTTATTTGGTGGTCTAATATGAATAGGAAAATTGAACAATTAGTTAATTCTTGCATACGATGTCAAATGTTTGAAAGGAATAATCCTAAATTAAAACCTTTAAAATGGAAATCAGGGAAACTGTGGGAAAGGATTCCTGTCAACCATGCAGGTCCGTTCAAAGGGTAAATATTTTTTGGTAGTACTAGACTCGTATTTCAAATGGTTAGACGTACAGGTTGTACCTAATACAGAATCTAGGACAACCACAAATGCATTTAGAATTTTTTTTTTTTTTTTTTTTTCAAATTTTGGGTTACCGATCGAGTTAGTCTCCAATAACGGTACGTCATTTACAGGGTACCGATTTCGAGAATTTCTCAAAATGAATGGAATAAAACATACGCTAACCCCTCCATTTCATCCAGCCTCCAATGGACAGGCTGAGAGATACGTACAAACCGTCAAACATGCCCTTGTAAAAAGCTTGATACAACTGACATGACATTAGCTGTTTCTCGATTTTTATTAGAAAATCATACAACACTATATGCAGTAACTGGCAAAACCTCGGCAGAATTAATGTTCGGTAGACCACTTAGAACGGCCCTTCATTTAGTATTGCCCTCAGAACCTAAATCTAGTGAACCTCTGCGTAAATATGAACTAAACGACTCAGTTTTTATAAAAAACTTTGGAAGAGGGGAAAAGTGGATGTCAGGTATAATTATAAAATTGTTAGGTAGCCGGTGAGTTTTAGTCAAAAGAAACGACGGAGTAATGTGTAAATGTCATGTAAACCAATCACGACATAATAGAGACATTTTAATTTGCGGGAAAAACTCAACCTTCTGTTCTGTATAAAGTTACCATATATACTTTGTAATTGTCTGCTTCATCTAGAAGATAATGTTAATAAATTATTTTAATAAATTATTTGTACTGAGAGTAAATTTGTATAGAAAATAAAGAAGACTGTTTTGAGATGGCCAAAACATATAAGTTTATATATGCTTCAGTGAATAAGAAATAAAATACTTTTAAAGATCATTGAAATTATATGAAGCTGCGATGCTTTAATATTTAATTTTTTTTTAAGTATTTTTATTGGGTATAAATATACAAAACATTTCCTTAATTGTATTCTGAATACCTTACAACACAATTCCAAGAGATGTTTATTTAAGTAAATCTAACACGATATCCAGTTTAAGGAAAATTGTTATTTATAAAACCGGAGGGTTGATGAGTTAAATCGAATGAGAAAATAAAAAGAGCCATTTCTTATCGCAGAGAAAATTAAGTTCGAATTTCAATTTCATTTCAGATAAATTTTCAGAAGGTAAATTTAATATTTTAAATAACTTTGTGCGTAGCTAGGAAAAGTTCGTGAATTGCATTTCATTTTTATTTGAAGCAGTAAAAAAATGAAACAAAGTTAAAATAATTGCCTTAAAAAAAAACTTAAATAAGAAGCTTTTTTCTTTTTCTCCCTTTTTTTCTTTTTTTCTTTTTTTCTTTTTTTTTATTTTTTAATCATAAGGTAAAGGCAATTTCATTTTTTCATCTAAGTAAACTTTGTCAAAGTTTTTCCAGGATATATATATATATATTAATGCAGTTGCATAAATATTATTTAGGGAACTCTTGACTTTATTATATTTAATTAGATAAGATATAAGAAAATACGTTCTTAACAAAATGTAATATTTGATCGTGTGGACATGTGTTTTTTCTGGAGGTATTTCGCATGATTTTCAAAAACTGATAAAATTGCTTTCGTTCAATCATTTTTGCTTATCAAAAACATTCTTATTGGTCAGTTACAACGGAAATAACTACCGCTATCGATGAGTTCTTTTGATAAAGCAGAAATTTGGATTATCGTGATACATAAACTAAATCGGAATAAATAAAACTCTGTATAACGAAATATATTTTATGGATCCAACTATTTTTAACTTGAAACAACAAATATGTAAAAATGATTAATACTTGGGTTTTATATTTAAAATTTTACTTATAAGGTGCTTTAAAATAAAAACTGATGATTATTTATTTTATTTATTTATTTATTTATTTTTAACTAGTTAAAAGAGTTTGAAATCTTAGAAATATACAGGGTGATCGTAATTGCACTTAGCCTATTCAGGGCACTCTTCAGCTGTAACTAAAATATAAATTAAGTCAAAATTTTGTAGATAGACATATCAAAGGATGCAGTGAAAGATTCTGTAAATGAAAAAAAAAATCATCTAGAAGGCGCATTACTTTCAACAGGCTTGAAATAATATGTGATCTAGGATTGAGTCGAAAATCGTCGAATCGAATTGAGTAAATAAATTGAGTCGAAACTTTGTAGATAGACATTTCAAAGGATACACTGAAAAATTCTGTAAAGGAAAAAATAAATCATCTAGAAAGGGCATTACTTTCAACATGCTTGAAATGATATGTGATCGAGGATTGAGTCGAAAATCCTCGAATCGAATTTGAGTGCATTGATTAAATCGAAACTTTGTAGATAGACATTTCAAAGGAAATGCTGAAAGATTCTGCAAAAGAAAAAAAGAAATCAGCTAGAAGGCCCATTACTTTCATAATGCTTGAAATGACATGTGATCGATGATTGAGTCGAAAATCCTCGAATCGAATTTGAGTGCATTGATTAAATCGAAATTTTGTAGATAGACATTTCAAAGGATATGCTGAAAGATTCTGAAAAAAAAAAAAAAGAAATCAGCTAGAAAGCGCGTTACTTTCATAATGCTTGAAATGATATGTAATAAATAACAGAAGTTTATTTTAACATTTTCAAACATTATGTCATTTAAAACTGTTATTTTTACATTTTGAAGCATTAAAACAGTACAGTGAATGATAATTATGTCACTGCAAGTGAAGAAGACAACGATCTGGTTTGTGGAAGCAGATAGATTCAACGTAAATTCTGGGTATAAAAGGAGGAGATCAAGTGAGTAGCATTCTTTCAGTTACGATGGCTTTTAGTTTACCAGAAAGTGTGGTAATCCCAGAACTGTTTTATGAAAACTTAGATGGTATCAAGGACAATGTACGACAGATTACAAACCATCTTCTGCGATCGGCTGTTGATCTGTTACTTTTCATCGATTGCACTCAAATATATGGTGGGTCCTACACTGAACGATATGCTTTATACACTGCTGAAAAGTCCCAAAAATGTCTGTAATACATAAAGATATTTGTATTGAAATTTTTAGTTTGTTTGTATTTTGACATATTGCGTCCCCACACTGCAAATGCGTGAAACACTTTTGCAACGCTATTAGAACGTAATAGTAAACACTTCTAACTAAAAGTGTTGTGATTGTATTAGGAATGTGTTGCGATTGTGTTGCGCGGGGAAAAAAATGTTGCGAAAGTGTTGTTGACAATTACAAGGACAAGAAATGTGTTCAGATAGTGTTTCGATCAAAATTTAAGATCCCACACACATTCTAAATGCTTTTAAGAACATTTCTAAAACACATTCATCTTTAACGTTGAAACACTTTAGAAACGCTTATTAAACAGAATAGCCTATCCCGTGAAATAATATGCAGACCTTTTCTTAATAATTTGCTCAGCAGTGTGTATTATGCGTATTAGATTCAGAAGGCTGCTAAAGGTGAGAAAACGAAACTAGTACGTTGTTGTAACAGAAACTAGTATCACAAAATTTTCTTCTATATTTTACTATTAAAATTCATGCAGAACAAATTTTTTATTCGAATAATTATATATTTTTTAATTATCACTTATTAAAATTATTTTTCTATGATGAGTGCAAGCGATTTTTATTTCAAATAAGCATAACACTAAAGTTTCTTATGCAATTATGTCTGTTGCAATTATGTTTCTTATGAAGTGTTCTAGCTTATAACACCAAAAAGTGTTGTTAATTTCAGGACAAAATGTGTTCTTAAATGTGTTATTTTTGTGCGCGTGCGTTTGCAGTGTAGCGGAAATTTTATAACTTTTTTGTTTGCATAATCTTTAAGCGTATCCCATGAATTGTCTATATATAAATTTCCTATTCAATCCGCATTTTATTTATAGCTACAGAGTGCGTTGAATAGGCCAAATTCAATTACGATCACTGTGTATAAAGACGATTAGCATATTGCAATAAAATGAATCGGAATACTAATATTGAAAAGAGATAAATAAGAATTGTGTAAGTAAACACCGTAAATTCAACAACTTTTTCGGGTTGAAAAAAATAAACAAAACCTTTCATCAGGTTAAATAAACGTGATTATTATTATTATTGCGTAATGAAATATAGTGTTTTAGAATTTGGAAACTAAACATCTGTTTCCAAATTTTAAATTTTACGGCATTTTCTTTAAAAGGCCTTATTCTTCATGGTGAAATACAGATGATTAGCAAATGAATTAACACCATTCGGATTATCAAAATTTAATATTTATTAGTTTTAAACTTCTAGTCTCATAGCAAACCAGAAATTAAAAATAAAATTTATTAGTAACCACAAGTTACCAATTTATTTTTATTTAAAATTTCAACTCTTTATTTGAACTTTCTATTTATTTTCCTTTCGTCATATAGGTGAGAAAGTATTGTTCCCATTTAAAATTTAGAATTTGAGACTTGAGATTTTGCCGATTGAGGCAACTTGAATCGAAAAATCAAGTTCTTGGCGATTGATCTGTAAGTGTGTCTGTGTATCTAAGAGTCTGCACTGTTAAAAATTTCTGTAAATTTAATGTAAATATTTATCCAGAGTCTCTGTAAATTTACAATAATTCTTAGTTAAAGGTGAATAATCGAGATTCTCAATCTTTATTCTGTATTTTTACCTAATTTTATTACTTAATTTTTTAATCAAAGTTAAAAATGACTATTTCTACTTTAGAAAAAGCATTCTACGTCCGAAATATATTCTCACTAATAATTAATTAAATTAATGTCAGTTATTAAAGTGAATATATAAAATAAGCTTTTTATTTTTCTCTGTAATTTTATGTAAGACTTAAGATAATACATTACGCAGAGTTTTCTGTTGAAATTTTTAACAGCATAATTCAAAAACAAATATTAGCAGAAATTCCAAACTTGTTAAATCAAATCTGCATCCAATAGGGATAGCACTTGAAACTGTTATTTGAGATCGGATAAGCGGTTTGTATATATTCCTTCACCCAAAAGTTTTCAATGGGCTCTTCCCAGCGTCGTCTGCTCAATCACGTGATAGAGGAAAACGAATAATCGAATTCTGAGAATCGAATTCAATTAAATATTGTTCTTAAGAACAAAAATTTTAATATTTAATATAAAATAAAATAAAAGTAATATTGTGCATTTGTAAACAGTAGAATAATTGTATTTGTATATTTAATAATTTTTAAAGAACACATTATGTGTTTTTTATTTTTACCTATAAGAATCCATTTTTGTATTTGTAGTGTAACTGTAACATTAACTGATCTAACAATAAATAATAGCTTCTTGTGGAATGTTTACGGATTATAATTTGAAACTTTAAAATGTTTTCATTTAATTTAATTGCATAAAGGTGTTACAACAAGTTAATTAACTTGGTTACTGGTCTAAATGGATTTACGTAGTACGATATTGCACTGTCACTGATTTAAGTACGAAAAATCAGAGTATTTAAACATGGTCTTCATGAACATCAAAATGATGATGTATAAAAAATAACACAGATTAAATACGATTGATCAAAAATAAGAATAGAAAATATGTCATTTCAGCAATCGCTCTAGATAAACAAGACTTCGTCTGCTATTTGTTTTTCCTCTATCATGTGACCTCTGACGTCAGGTGGGAAGAGTCCATTGTAAAAAAAAAAAAAAAAAAAAAATGTCGTTGATGCTTATTAACATCTTTAGATTTCCAAAATGACACGAAATTATCAAATAAAGTTTTAATCTGCACATCCAATGAGTACTTCACATAGAATATGGCATTAAAAGCATTTATTCTTCCTGTATACAGTGCCACCCAAAGGAATTAAAATTTCAGTTTTTACATCTAATCTGTGATAAAAAGTTAATTGTTTGCATATGCGGTCAAGATATACAAATGGACGAATTTTGCAACTTTTAGGTTCTTATCTCATGCTGTTTAAACCATCGTCAACAGCTCAATAAGCAACTCTAGTGCGCCAGTAATCAATCAAATAACATCCTTCAACATACTGCATTTTGTATGGTCAGGTAGAGCTATCCCTAATGAAGATTTCAGGGCCTTGAGCCCACACTGCCCGCTCTTCGATGCTTCTTTTCTTACTGTTTTTTCAGCATTTTCTAATTGATGTTAGTTTTTTTTTTTTTTTTTCCTACTCTTTTTCCCATTCTAAAACGCGGTGTTTTAACAACAAAAGTTTAGAATGGTAAAAAAAAAAAAAAAAAAGAGAGAGAGAGAGAAAAGTTATAACCGCAATTTAAAAGGGAAGGGAAGAAAAAAAAAACAGAACGCACAATCACATTAAGAAAACACTTCTAACACCAATAAAAAAAGGGCGAAAAAATAGTCTAGGTAGAAACTCCGAATAGCGGAATGAGTGGGCTCGTACGCCTTGCAACTATCACACTATAGAATTTATATAATAAAAATGTTTGAATTATGCTATATTCTTGTCTAAAAGAAAAGTTAATAATATTTTGAAATTGCCAGAAACAAATTTATTATGATATGCTGCAGTAATTAATACAAATTCAAAATGAATACTACAGAACGGACAATCATATATGAGTTTAAGAAACATTATCTCTCAACACGCGCACAAACACATATATACCGCATGCCTTATAAATCTGTAGATATTTTAAAAAATATATAAAAACTAAAGGAATTGGTAGAATTGAATGTGATTCACGAAAAATTATTTTCGTGAAGGGGGATTTTACCATGTTTTTATTAACTCGCTTTCTTGTTTGTTTGTTTGTCCAGTACAAATATTGCAATTAGCTCTCAACTCGCGCACAAACACATATATACCGTATGTCTCATAAATCTGTAGATATTTTTAAAAATATATAAAAATTGAAGGAATTGGTAGAATTGAATGTGATTCACGAAAATCCCCCTTGTTTTTATTAACTCGCTTTCTTGTTTGTTTTTTAGTCCAGTACAAATATTGTAATCGATTTTTAACTAATTTCCGACTAGCTAGGCATTTGAAACTTTTAGAATAGCTCAGAACACGATGACAATGCATTCTTTTAATACTTTTATTCAATCAATAAATGTGTGAAAATTTCTTATAATTGCTCTCTTTATTACGCATTTGATCATGTTCTTCCAAGTTGATGGAATAATTCATTAAGAATTTTTTTTTAAATATATATTTATTAATGCATAGGATTGTCAAATTTATATGATTCAACAGAAAATTTAAAAACGTGAAAAAAAAAATTCTTTTCATCTTGTAATTATTTTTTATAAAAAAAAAAAAAAAAAAGTAGTTACATTTTTCGTCGATAGAGGTCGATGCACGGATGCGCAACGAGAAATTCGCAAATAAGAGTCCTATAAATTGCATGGTTTTACTATAAACACAGCTTATTTTTTATTGTTCTTTCGACTGGCGATACATGAAGTTTTAATTGCGATACTGATTTGGTGGATAATGCGTTATTGGTGAAGATGTTATCCCTGAGGTGGGAACCGCCAACTGAAGTTACAGTTAGTGGTGTTGTAACTCATTTGAAAACTGTAATTTGGGATAATGGCGGACAAATAGAATAGGATTTATGTGTCTCTAAACATTTGCAGGCAAAATAATATAGTTTTCAAGGAATGTGTGATTTGTTCCCGTACATCTTTAATTCTTCTTTTTTTTTCTTAAAAAAAAAAAAAAAAAAAAAAAAATCCTTCTTTATTAGATTGGTTTTTACGTAAACTGCATTCGATTCTACCAATTTCTTCATATTGTCACGTAGATGTCGTGAAGAGCCAAAGGGAACACTCGAAGTGAAGTAACAAACGTAGTTTATTAGCAGAACAAACTTGTGATACAGCTACACTCGGCTGATGACATACTCAAACTGAGGAACAAGTTGCTTATATACAATATTCGAATATTCCAGAATACAAGATTAACATAAATTAGAATATTCTAGAAACTGCTAGAATAGGAAATTAAATATGCAAAGATAATTATAAGACTTTTGAAATAATTATTTAGAGTCTTTAAATTTTCATGCTCCCGGCTGGAATCGAACCGAGGCCGTCTGGGTGACAGTCCAAAGACGTACCTCTACGCCACGGTGGCTTCGAAGAAAGCTGACTTTGTGGCATTGCCCTCCTTTCAAAGAACAGCGCCTCGCTGTTTTTAAGACTTCTGGGTTAGAGCTCTAGTCCTCAAACGCGTCATTGGTCCCCTGTAAGCACCGTTCGTTTGAGATTGAACGGCATCATTCGGATTTTGTGTGTCTTCGTTCTCAATCTGCTTGTCCGGATCATAGTAGGGTTTCATACGTAATACGTGGACGATGTCTCTTTGTTTTCTTCTTCGCGACGCAGGATCAAAATCTTGAACTTCATAGGTGACGTCTGATAAACGACGTAAAACCTGATACGGTCCAAAATACCTTCTTAAAAGCTTTTCGGAGAGGCCGACTTTTCGGACTGGAGTATACACCCATACGAGATCTCCAGGAGCATAAAAAACCATTCGGTGATTGGAGTCGTAACGTCGACGGTCTTTATCTTGGGCTTTCAGAGTTCGCACTCGGGCTAGCTGCCTGGATTCTTCAGCTCTGGCAATAATCTTGGCTATGTGATCGTCGTCTACATCATCAGGGCAAAATGGTAACATTGTGTCCAGTGTCGTTTCAGCTTCACGTCCGTGAAGCAAATAAAAAGGCGTAAAACCCGTCGTCTCCTGTTTAGCGGTATTGTAAGCAAAGGTAACAAATGGTAGAATTTCATCCCAATTTTTCTGCTCTGTATCCACGTACATGGACAACATGTCAGCCAAAGTTTTATTAAACCGCTCGGTCAGTCCATTTGTTTGAGGGTGATATGCTGTCGTCATACGATGATCGATATTACACAATTCGACGAGAGCAGAAACAAGTTTGGATTGGAAGACAGCTCCACGATCTGTGATAATTACTCGGGGAGCTCCATGCCTTAGGAGAATTTCTTCAAGCAAGAACTTCGCTATTTCTTCCGCTTAAGCGATCGGTAAAGCTTTCGTTATTGCATATCTCGTTAAGTAATCAGTGCAGACTATGATCCATTTGTTCCCACGAGTAGATTTCGGAAATCTTCCTAGAAGATCGATCCCAATGCGATGGAAAGGTGCTATAGCTGGAGGGATAGGAACTAAGCGTCCAGGAGGTCGTTGAGGAACGTATTTCCTCCTCTGACATTCTCGACAGTGCATCACATATCGAACGACATTTCTGTACATCCCAGGCCAGTAAAACCTTTTGCGGATTCTGTCATAAGTTTTCGCAAAACCAAGATGTCCTGCGGTGGGAGCGTCGTGGAAATGTCTTAATATGTCCGCTTGTAGATGTTTGGGGATGACTGGCAGCCACGTTTTTCCATCAGGGTCAAATTTTTTTCTACATAGTACTCCGTCAATTAATTCAAATTCCTTTTTATCAGTATTGGTGCAGTTATTCGACAAAATAATTTTTGCGAGATCTGGGTCTTTCTTCTGTTCAATCGCAAGGTTCATACTCGTAGTCACAGCTAGAAATTTCTCTGGCGTCTCAGTTTCCACTGGATTCCTCGAGAGAGTGTCAGCGTCCCTGTGCTTCTTACCAGTTTTGTATATCACTGAGAAATCATGTTCTTGAAGGCGAAGGGCCTATCTTGCCAGTCTTCCTGAAGGATCCTTTAGACTCATAAGCCAGCATAGTGAATGATGATCCGTTACAACAGTAAAATGTTTTCCGAATAGATACGGCCGGAATTTGTTGATAGCCCATACGATGGCAAGGCATTCCCGTTCTGTGGTGGAATAATTCTTTTCGGCTTTTGTCAAGGTTCTTGAGGCGTAAGCTATAACTTTTTCGGCATTGTTTTGAATTTGCACAAGGACTGCCCCAATACCATACCCACTGGCATCTGTATGAATTTCTGTAGGGGCGCTTCCGTCGTACATTCCTAAGACTGGATCAGAAGTGAGGGCTGACTTCAGACTGTTAAAAGATTCGGCCTCTTCAGGACCCCAATGGAACTTCGCATCGCCTTTCAGAAGCAACTGCAAGGGTTCAGCGAGATAACAAAAGCGCTTAATAAATCTTCGGAAGTATGAGCAAAGTCCAAGAAAGCTTCGTATATCATGTACATTCTTTGGAGTTGGAAAATTGCTTACGGCTTTCACTTTGTCGGGATCTCCACGGACGCCACTACTAGAAACAAGATGACCTAGTATTTTTACTTCTTTGGCCGCAAATAGACACTTCTTCGGGTTGAGCACAAGACCAGCTTCCTGAAGACATTTCAAAACAAGCCTCAGTCGGGAGAGATGTTCTTCAAAAGTTTCTGAAAATACTATAATGTCGTCTAAATAACAAAGACACACAGTCCATTTTAAATGACGTAGCAAATTGTCCATCATTCTGTCGAAAGTCGCAGGTGCGTTACAGAGTCCAAACGGCATAACTTTAAATTCGTATAAGCCTTCGGGGGTTATGAATGCCGTCTTCTCTCTATCAGCTTCGTCTACTTCTATTTGCCAATACCCAGAGCAGAGGTCCATGGAAGAAAAGAACTTGGCGCCTTTCAAACAGTCTAGCGTATCGTCGATACGAGGTAGAGGATAGACATCTTTTTTCGTGATCTTATTGAGCTTCCGATAATCTACACAAAAACGCCAGCTTCCATCTTTTTTCCTAACGAGCACCACGGGTGAAGACTGGGGCTTTCATATGGCTGGATGATACCTTTATCAAGCATTTTCTGAACTTCTTCACGAATGACGCGTCTTTCGGTCGGTGATACGCGGTAGGCTCGTTGGCTGATTGGAGCATGATCACCTGTATGAATCCTGTGTTTCACATTCGTCCGTGAGGTTGTCGACTTGTCAGTCTTCTCGAAGATTCCAGAAAACTTTCGAAGCAGTTCGGCTAGCTTGGTTCTTTGTTCGTTGTTCAACTCAGAGGACATCATTCGAGAGCAGTCCATCAGGGAATTCGACGTATCTCGTGTATTCAAGCCATCCGTCGTGTCCGCAATCGCACATAAATGTCCTTCATTCAAGGGTTCGGCTAGGTCTAGGCACATTCCTTTAGGAATTACTTGGTTCCTGGACTGGAGATTAGCGACCCAGATTTCACTTTGCCCGTTATGGTATACGGTTAACATGGATGGTATAGCAAAATTCTTCTCGAAGAGCAGATTTTTACTGCCGTCTATGACTACATTTACCTCTCTTCGTATTTGGTATCCTGAAACTGCTATTTTAGTTAAAGATTGGGACTTAAGAGTGTAGTCTCTTGTGGCGTACAACTTCCAGGCGTCCATCGCTGCGAGGTCTTGACAAACGTCTTCTAAAAATAGTTCACTTTGTCCACAGTGTATCACGGCTTTAGAAGCTTCCAAAAAGTCCCATCCAAGGATTATGTCATGACTACAATGCGGCAAAACAATGGATTCAAATAGCAGCTCTCTGCTATTTACGTGAACACGTAAAACACATTTTCCCATCGGCCGGACAAAATTTCCATCGGCGACTTTCAGCATAACATCCTTGGCTTCAGAAAACAGAACCTTTTTTAGGGATCGACGATACTTATCGGAGACGACAGAAAATGAGGCTCCAGAATCCACTAGGGCTCGTATCGGCTTTTTATCCACGATTATGTCTAGTTGGTTACCAGTCATCTTTGCGGCCGACGGAGGATTTTCATTACATGCGGCCTCACCTCCTTGGAAGGTCGCTCCGTTTAGTTTTCCTCATTATTGCGGCTTGGAGATCGACTCGATCGACGATATGGCGACGGTGATCTGAAACGGCGTGTTGGAGATCGGCCTCTAGTTGGACTAGGAGATGAACGGCGAGTGAAGATTGGTCGGCGAGGTTCATCTTCTGCGTCAATTTCTTCAGGGTTCTGTCGGCGACGTCGATAACTGTCGAAAATAGCTTTTCTTTCTCTGCAATAACGCACAACATGTCCAGGACGTCCACAGTGGAAGCAGACTGGTCTGTTGTCAGCTGTTCTCCAGAGGTCAGTTTTTCTTGGCTGCGGGGGTGATCTCTGGACAGGAACTCTGGATTCTCTGGTTACAGTGGCATATGTTGGTCGACGGGGTATTTTGGCCGGTGTTGATGAAACGGGGGCTAGGACCCTTTAAACTTCATCTTGGACTATTTCTTCTAGGAATTGCGAACATGGCTCTGAAGGTTCTTTCGTCTGGTTGATCAGTCGATGGACTTCCTCCTGTACAATTTGGTGGATAAGCGAGACCAAATCTGGTTCCTCTTCCATGGCTGCCACTGGTACGACGTTTGGAAGCCTCTCAAATCTTCGTCGTCCAACCCTCTTCTGCTTCATGTCCTCAATGTAGTTGCACCATTTAATAAAGTCCGTTGTGGTGCTGATTTCTTTCGTCAACAGGGTTTGATAAATGTCCTCCGCAATGCCTTTCATTAGGTGAGACACTTTTTCGTCTTCGGTCATTGAAGGATTAATTTCCTGGCACAGACCTAAGACACTCTGTATATAGGACTGCGTACTCTCTCCTAACCACTGGGCTCTGTACTTCAATTGCTCCTCCGCCTTCCTGGTGTACTTTTGTCGGTCGCCGAAAAGTCCGCTTAATTCTTTCTTGAACACCTCCCAGGAATTCAGAGTATCTTCATTGTTTACGTACCATTGTTTTGCCGTACCATCTAGGAAGAAATAAACATTGGCTAAGCACATCATGTCATCCCATTTGTTAAATTTAGCCACTCGATCATATTCTTTAAGCCATTTCAGAGGATCTTCTCCAGGCACTCCTCGGAAGGTCGATGGGCTCCTTTGCTGCTGGTAGGTAGGGGTCAATACGATGGGCTTGGTGTCTTCTGACAATTTGGTATCTTCCGGCATTTTTGTTTTCTTTTTGCTGTCTGGAAAATAAAGTCTGTATTCGGGAGATTGTCCTCTTAAACGGAGACTTCTGTGAAGATCACCACTGTTATCCACGTTTGCAAGGTTTAGTACCCGGCGCATCTACCAAAAATGTCACGTAGATGTCGTGAAGAGCCAAAGGGAACACTCGAAGTGAAGTAACAAACGTAGTTTATTAGCAGAACAAACTTGTGATACAGCTACACTCGGCTGAGAACATACTCAAACTGAGGAACAAGTTGCTTATATACAATATTCGAATATTCCAGAATACAAGATTAACATAAATTAGAATATTCTAGAAACTGCTAGAATAGGAAATTAAATATGCAAAGATAATTATAAGACTTTTGAAATAATTATTTAGAGTCTTTAAATTTTCATGCTCCCGGCTGGAATCGAACCGAGGCCGTCTGGGTGACAGTCCAAAGACGTACCTCTACGCCACGGCGTCTTCGAAGAAAGCTGAATTTGTGGCAATATTTTATGAATCTTTAAAATGTCTTCAGATTTAATGGACATCCGGTACATATCAGGGGATAAATACTTTTATTCTGTAAGAGTACGTGCTAAATGCTAAATATAGTGACGCTAGGCTTTGGTGAAATATCTATTTCAAATTCAGTAGACATACAGGAGAATAATGAACTAAATCTTATAATAATTTCACTTCAGGAACAATTACTTCCTTTGCTTCCTATTCGTAGCTAACTCACTGTTAATGCATTTCTTGTGACTTCCTTCACGAAGTCTCTTTTCCTAAAAACACTACCTCAGTTCATTCATTTCTTAATATACGCTTCTTCCTACTATCATTACAATATTTTTACGTGTATTTATTTTTTCCTTGATGCACTCGAGAGAATCGCGATCACGCACAAACCACGCTCTTGATGGAATTCATGAATAACCATTTATTCAATATTCACTATTAATCCAATATAACTTTCTTCACTAGACATTTATTACTATATTTTTATTAACTTCGATTTTTGTTTGTTTGTCCAGTACAAATTTTGCACGATTTTTAACTAACTTCCCGACTAGCTAGATATTTGAAATTTCCAGGACAGCTCATAACACGGTGGCAATACATTTTTCTAATAATTTTAGTCAACTATTTCAGGTCCCGCTGCCTTCGGCAGCGGTTATATGATTCGACAGAAAATTTATTTAACTAACTTCCTGACTAGCTAGATATTTGAAACTTTCAGAATAGTTCAGAATACAGTGAAAATGTATTTTTTTAATACTTTTAGTCAACTGTTTCGGGTTCCTGCTGCCTTCGGCGGCATTACCAGTACAAAGCTTGCAATCGATTTTTCACTAACTTTCCGACTAGCTAGACATTTGAAACTTTCAGTCTAGCTCAAAACACGGTGATATACATTTTTTAAATACTTTTGGTCAACTGTTTCAGGTCACTACTGCCTTCGGCAGCGTTTATATAATTGAACAGAAAATTTATTTTTATTTAACTCCCGAATAGCTAGACATTTTAAACTTTCAGAATAGTTCAGAACACGACTAAAATGCATTTTTTAAATATTTTTAACCAACTGCTTCGGGTTCCTGCTGCCTTCGACAGCGTTACCAGTACAAAGCTTGCAATCAATTTTCCCCTAACTTCCCGACTAGCTAGACATTTGAAACTTTCAGGAGAGCTCAGAACACGGTGGCAATACTTATTTTAATACTTTTAGTCAACTGCTTCAGATCCATACTGCCTTCGGCAGCCTTTATATGATACAACAGAAAATTTATTTAACGAACTTCCTGACTATCTCGACATTTGAAATTTTCACAATAGTTCAGAACAGGATGAAAATACATTTTTTAAATACTTTTAGCCAACTGTCTCGGGTTCCTGTTGCCTTCGGCAGCATTACCAGTACAAAGCTTGCAATCGATTTTTCCCTAACTTCCCGACTAGCTAGACATTTGAAACTTTCAGGAGAGCTCAGAACACGATGGCAATACATTTTTTAAATACCTTTAGTCAACTGTTTCAGGTCCCTACTGCATTCGCAGCATTTATATGATTCAACAGAAAATTTATTTAACTAACTTCCCGACTAGCTAGACATTTGAAGCTTTCAGAATAGTTCAGAACAAGGTGAAAATGCATTTTTTAAATATTTTTAACCAACTGCTCCGGGTTCCTGCTGCCTTCGGTAGCGTTACCAGTACAATGGTTGTAATCAATTTTTCACTAACTTCCCGACCAGCTAGATATTTGGAACTTTCAGGATAGCTCAGAACACGGTGACAATACATTTTTTAAAATACTTTTAGTCAACTGTTTCAGGTCCCTACTGTATTCGGCAGCGTTTATATGATTCAACAGAAGATTTATTTAACTAATTTCTCTAGTAGCTAGACATTTGAAACTTTTAGAATAATTCAGAATACAGTGAAAATGCATTTTAAAAATATTTTTAACCAATTGCTTCGGGACCATGCTGCCTTCGGCAGTGTTACAAGTACAAAGATTGCAATCAACTTTTAACTAACTTCCCGGCTAGATAGCCATTCGAAACTTTTATAATAGCTCAAAACACGATAGCAAGGAATTCTTTTAATACTTTTATTCAATTGCTCCGTGTTCCCGCTGCCTTCAGTAGCATTTATATGATTCAACAGAAATTTTAAAAACATGGTATGTAATAGTTCTTTTTATCTTGTAATTATTTTAAGTATTGGGTTCTTCTCAAGTTCCATTACCCTGCATATATATACATGTGTGATTAATTTTGTCTGAGAAAAAGGAACTATTAATTCCGTACACATGTTTTTATTTCCTCTTACCCATATAATGATAGAGAAAGAATTACTTTTCGTCAAATTCTGGAATTTACAGTTTTGATATATGTACGTAGTAAGTTGTAATCACCTAAATCAAAAAGTTAAGTTTTAAGCGGTTGGTCTGTTTGTGATTCTGGCTTTGTATCTGTGTGTCCATCCATCTGTGTGCCTACTATAAGCATAATTTAAGAACAAATATTAGTAGGAAGCCCAAATTTAGTATTGTAGAACTGTATCATATGGGCCCCATATTATAGAAATGCAACTTGGAAGTTTTTGTTGAGATTGAAGAAATAGCTCGCGTGAAGATACATTTGAAACATTTATAATACCTTACGTCAACAATGTTTTTTTTAAGGTACAGTTTAGCATTTTAGATTGCAGAAACAAAAGGAAATGAGCTTATATATAAATATATATTTTCATAAGCGCATGTTTCGTATAGAATATGTCATTACAATCATTTGTATATAGGACCACACAAAATAATTCGGATATATTAAAACTATATTTCGAAATTGTTGAAAGTTGTGTTACGTGTTTTTCCTATTCTTTTAAATATAACTTACTATATCTTGTGTACATAAGTAATATAATTTATAGACAATATACAGGGCTACTGCAAAATTAATCAAAAACATTCTTTTCTATTTAACTCAATTAACAGAAGTTTTTTCTAAATTTTTCCAAGTTCAGGAATATTGCTTATGAATGACAATTACATTCTCGGAATCACATGATAGGCAAATTATTGTATTATATCCAGTTTTTACCACAGAGTTTTGCAATAATTTCACCTTTTGGGGTCCCATGATTATGAAAATCAAGTATTTATCGATCGACAGGTGTGTGTATCTTTTATGAGCATAACTTAAACGCAAATAATTTCAGAAAAAAAAATAATTTAGTATTAATAAGGGTATACTTGAAATGTTTATCCTACATTGGTAAGTTTTAAAGAGTACACTGAATGTTGTCTGGATAACCTGTAATTAAGTTTTTAATTTTAAAAAACATTTATTTTATTTGGTATAACTATAGTATCTCCCCACAACTGGATTTAGCGATTTTTCTTTGGCGCCGTTTTGAACGATAACGATGTCATTTTGGATACTTTTCAATATAATATGGCAGCCTGCATGCTGTTTATTTTAGATTTTAGATTTATGATTTAGCTTACGATTTTTTCATTTATGGTTTATGATTTTTAGATTTATGATTTAGCCATAATCGCCAAAAATAAATCGCCAAATCCAGTTGGGAGGAGATACTATAGTTGTTCCTTTTATTTATTTATTTATGCGTTTTTGTGAATTTAGGTACTATATTTAAATGGTGGATTGAATATGCATCTGAGACAGAAATATATATTAAACAAAACTATTTCTAAAGCTATTTTGGATATATATATATATATATATATATATATATTGAAGTATATTCATATATAGTGATTTGCATCTTACTCCTTAATTTGTAATATATTCAAATCCGTGGTAAGACAGAGTTATGTGAATGCCTCATCAGATGATTTTTACTTGATTAATAAACGGTAAATAAAATTTGTTAAAATTTATATCCAATATGTTGCTTTTTTTTATTAGATAATTCATTATTTTTTGCATGGCTGAATTTTTGCTATTGTCGTATTTTACATTATGTAATACCTAATTACAGAAAATTATACTTTTTTCTTCTTCTTTTTTTATCCATTATATAAATTAAATCCATTATTATAAGTATACTTCATGAAAAAGGAACTTTCATGGTGTCAAATTTTAAATCCCATACAATTTTTTTCTATAATTAAGAAAAAAATTATAAAAAGTGAAACAAACTCATTTGAATTTTTTTAATGGTAACCATATCATCTAAACGATAGTAAAAAATGTATAAATCATTTTCTAATTAACGCAAGTTGATTTTTTTCCATGAGATTCATTTTGTGTCAAAAATATTAATTTTAATAATAAACGAAAATTAATTCTAGTATAATATTTAAGCTGAATAAGTTACATCAAATAAAGATTTTTTTTTTTTTTCACAATTAATTATATGATAGAAAATATCCTTTTTATTTATTTATTTATTTATTTATTTATTTAAGTCTATTTAAGAAATACGTCTGGATCAGAATGTAACAAACTGGGCTCTTATTATTTGAACAGAAAAGAAAAAAAAAAAAAAAAAATGCGAAATAGTTTGTCCCACCCTCATAGGTAAAACTGGAAAACAGCAAAAATTTTGGTTGCACAGACAAAGAAAAAAAAAGTCTGTGACCGACTGTGGCTCTCGAGAAAATAGTTTTCTGTCATTCTATTAAATTCTAGATCCCTAGCGAGTTCTAAAAACCCCTATCAGAATTCTAGAGTGCTTTACTATATTATCGTAGTCAGTATTATTTAAAAATCTCTGCAAATAAATGCAAACACAAGAGACGAACTTCAGTAACTATAACTTGATTTATAGTCCAATTCTAGGAAATCAGGCAAGAATTCCTCGCAATACAAAGGATTCATAATATTGTTTCACTGTCCAGAAGAATATAGATTAAAAATTCTGGATCATTTCGTTTATCTAGGTTATTTGTTTACCTTATACGCATAACTCGGAAACCTATATTTCTAGGGCGCCCAGATGAAAATATTAACGTAACATGAGGTACATTTAAGGTTTTTATTTTAATTAATTATGTGTAATGTACTTCATTTTAATTTATTTAATTTAATGCTATATTTCTAGTTTCGCGATTATGAAAATGACTACTTAGTTTTTCTAGATAAAGGCGGTATTACTTAACTTGTGCGATTTTTCAAATTGCTACATATGAGTATGTGTTTATTAAAATGCTTTAAAAAATAAATAAATAAATAAGGAAAGGAAAATTTTATATATATTCTTTTTTAAATTATGATAAGTGATGGTATGAAAGTGGAATGTAATAAACAGCAAGAAAAATTATTTAGCAATGTTAATAAACAAGAAAATTAGTTAAAGATAAACACTATTCAAACCAAAAAAATTAAATTATGCTGTGCTTTCCTCTTCAGCAGGTGGGAACACAGCTATTAATAACTATGTAGTACTAGCAGGTTTAAGGAGATATGTAGGCTAGCATACTCCAATTATATTTCAAACTGAATAGTAATGAAAAACATAAATTTATAAAGACTGAAAGGAGATTTATTATAAAAGTATTTTTATTTCTTGAAAATTAAATATTGAAATTTGAAAACCATATATTACAGCTTATTGAAATTAAAGGATTGTTTATAATAAAGTTTATTTATACAGATTTTTATATGAAAATATACATTACTTCCTATTCACTATATAAATTGCAGCATAACAGCTCCAGCTGTTGGCCGATATGAAATTAAATAGAACCAGCATGTCACAATCAACCCCAAGTTTTGTGAAAGTATTTACCATAGAATCTGGAATATACCCTTCACGACACATATTGCAGAGTAGCAGCGCAACTTACCGGCCAAAATGCCCCAAAATTGAATCACCATAATGTTTCATAATGTCCCTTTCACATACCGAGTTTTGCGCAATTATATGCAACAGAATCTGAGGTATAACCTTCCTGTTGAAGAGGAAAATTGTAGCATAACATATCCACCTTTTGACCGATATACATTCAAGTTTAATCAGCATACTGTATCGTAATGCCCCTTTTACATATTAAGCTTTTTTCTATTGTACACAATAGAACTTGAGATATAGCATTCCCTTAAATGAGAGAAATCGCAGTAAAGCATCTCCACGTATTGCGAGATTTGCACCAAAAATTAATAGGCACTAATTTATATCATGATGCAATAGCATACAAAGTTATATGCAATTATGTGGAGTAGTTTCTGAGATACAGTGAGAACAAAAATTTTGTCATTTGCACACACAAACAGACAGACATTTTCTAAAAATTATGAAATAGTGTTCTGACCTATCAAAACGTGTAAATACATTGAAAAACCTGAACTCGAAATTTTTTACGAATCCAAAACTTTCTTCTATTGGATATACTAAACAGTAATAATAAATACATATATATATGTATATACGTATGTATGTAGGTATATGCATTAACTACACTGTATGCCATTTAATTTCGAATGCGTAAATCCGTTTCAAATAACTTAAAAAAGAGAGAAATAATGCATTGAATTTTTCAAATTTTTCTAACCTTAATTAGAATTTGTCCCATTGTTAGGGACTTTTTCTTTTAACACGCTTTTATTAGCTTCACCTGTATGTATGTTTGTATGTATGTTTGTAACCGCTCTGGGAGCAAACAAAAAATATATATTGTAAAAAAGACTTTCCCTACGTGAACGCTGTGGCTGTGAGGTAAAGCTCCGGGCTACGAACCTAAAGGTCTAACGTTCGAGCCCAGTCAGGGGGGGATTTTTTTTTTAATGTTTTTTGTTTAATTCTAAATTATTTATTAGTTTATCTTTCAATAAAAGCGTGTTCTTTAATTTTTTAAAAGTATAATATTATTTAACATCATCTTTATGCAAAAGAAAATCTTTCCTTGTATTTCACAATTTCAATTTTTCCTTTTCATGTATAAAATGCTCGCAGCATAGTATTTATAAATTCCTCTTTGTAAAATCACTTTATTGTACAGTTTTACAAATAAAAACAAAAATTCATTACAAATTTCTATTATAAATACCTTTTAAACAGAAAATAAACGGCAAATGAAAAACTTTCATTAAATGCAGTCCATTAAAATTATTATCTGTTCCATTTCAAATAAATGTGCGAAAATGTGAACCTAAAACGCTGGCAAACATTATTTGCATTTAATAGAAAAAAATATCACTACAAATTAAATGAAAGATAAACTTTAAAAATGTATAAATGATTAAAACAAAAGTTCATAAAAAATAAGAAATACTGAACACATAAAAAATGAAGAAATACATCATGATTTCTTGCTACACAAAAAGATATTGAAAGAAAAAAATGGGAAAAATTAATTAAAATCCTTATTTTTTTTAATTATTAAAAATTAGATTCATTTTACGTTAGGGTGAATAATAAATAAAGGAAAATAAATTAATTTGCGTATCATGTTTAATGTATTTTAATAAATAGCTTCCTAGTTTTATTTATTTATTTAATTATTGTTATTGAATATGTGTAATTAAAAACAGAATTCAATTATAAATAATAAATGTTATTGAAAAATTCAAATTGCTTTTGCGGCAATAAATAGGAAAATATCGAGAATAAAATTAATTTTCCAGGAAATGTAATGCGATGCAAATGTTCCAAAATGACATTCACCTAATATCAATTAAAACTATTATAAATGATAAATGTGATTTATTTTTCTTCTCATTGAAATTGATTTATGAGCTATAAAATTTATATATATATATACACAGAAATTGATCGATAAAACAGTACACGTTTGTTTTGTGTTATCCACATTTATAATAGTATATGTAGCAAGACTTTCAACATGATTACTTATTTAATATGTACTAGCTGGCTTCACCAGCTAGCTGGCCAGAGACCCATAAAAATATTTACCAAAAAACATGCTCTCGGGCGCCTGCGGCGCTAATCGTAATTTGTTCTCTGTAAAAGTCGCATAATATTAAAATATTAAAAATTCAAATATTCTTAAATAAAATCTAAACGTAGCTCTAGTTCAACGTAAAATACACTCAAATAAATGAAAATCAAATAAACCAATCAAATGTCTCGTAATTCCTCATAACGTAGCTCTAGATCAAGGTAAGATACACTCAAATCAATGAAAATCAAATAAACCAATCAAATCTCTCTTAACTCTTCATAACGTAGCTCTATATCAACGTAAAATATACTCAAATCAATGAAAATCAAATAAACCAATCAAATCTCTCGTAATTCCTTATAACGTAGCTCTAGTTCCACGTAAAATACACCCAAAATCAATGAAAATCAAATAAACCATTAAAATCTCTTATAATTCCCCATAACGTAGCTGTAGTTCAATGTAAAATACACTCAAATCAATGAAAATCAAATAAACCAATCAAATCTCTCCTAAGATTCTCCATTCTGCGTTAAGAGAAAAGAGAAGTGTTATTTTCATATTTTTATTAATTAAAAGAAAACCAATCAAAATTTCGAAAATCTGACTTCGGTGTGCACAATGACCCTACGGAGGGCACCTTTGTGTTAAATCACGCGACTGTCCGAGCTACCATTTTCGAGAACAGTGAAATATACATATATATACACAAATATTGCTCAATTAATAGTATAAGATTAAATGTGCGGGTATCGTTTCTTTTTACTTTCTCTTACCCATAAGGTAGAGAAAGTATTGTTTTTGGGTCAAATTTTCGAACGCGAGATTTTGTTATGGGTATCATTCAAAAGAGCTTGCGAATACCTTTAAAACGAATGGTTGAACTATAAATCTGTGATAATTTAAAACAAAGTTATAGATTTTTTTTTATTTTAACGAAAAAAAAACTTTTTTTTTTTTTTTTTTTTTTTTTTATATTGAGAGTAAAATGGACTTTTTTTGGATATTTAGTGTTACACTACCTCTCTAATATGGAAATCGTTTGCATTATCATAAAAAATAATTTTTTTAAATAATAATTTTAATAAATTATTTTTTAAAAACAGAATTATTTTTTAATAACCGAATTAAATTGTATATAAATGTAGGTGCATTAATGAAACGGGGGGTTGAGGGGGGCGGTAGCCCCCCTCACACAGAACTAATTATCGTATAAAACTCTTCCGAAGCCTCATTTGAATTGTTTAGCATAGGTTTGCATGGCAGTTCTCGTTATCTTACCTCTGAATCTGCAACCTGTATTTATAGTATTAAATTTCAGGGTAAGAGAAAGTCGTGTGAGTGACACACCAGATTATTTCACTTTCTAAATTCGAAAACTCGTTTTTTAAACATAAATTCACTTGAACATTGTTAGTAATTTTTAATCCGATTCTGCGCAAATTGTTTGAGTAAATCTTCTACTTCATTCAACGTTTTTATTTATTTATTTTTTATTTTTTTATTTTTTTATTTTATGATTATTATTATTATTATTATTATTTCGAAAACTCATTGCGTAAGATTATGAATGGCAACAATAAAAATAGTCTGCATTAACTAATTCTTAATGAAAACGGCTCGTTATTTTGTGGGGTTGTCTCAAAGACAGGGTTTCCATAGAAGTCGTGCTAACATCGATGGATTAAAACAAATAACAACTGAAGAAATCTCGTCAATAACACCAACAATGTTGCGAAGGGTTTCAAAAAACTTGGTTCGACGTCTTCATAAAAAATGATAATATAAAAAATTGAATTAAATTATGTTTTAAAAAATTTAAACAGGATTTTTATTTATCACAAAATTATGTAGCATTGTGCGTCTCCATTTCTGTTTTACCTCACAAAAAAAGATGTAACAGTCCAACAGTGTTTGAAATTGTCTCCCACGCTTAAACAAGGTTCAAACAATTATACTTCAGTGTTAGAATAGTTGCCACATTCGTCAGATTTAAGGGTAATAAGAAAAACTAGTGGGTACTATTTTAAAATAATCACCCTGTATATATATATATATATATATATATACACATATATCAATAAAACGAATTTCAATGTATAATAAGCAGCTGAAATATTATCTCAAATCTATTTTTCTAAATATGTTATTTTGTTAAAATATCACGTACTTTTATAGTAATAATAGCTAAAGCAATTATTTTTGTATTATAAACTGCTATTTTGTGGCAATCACAAAACTTTTTTTTATACCATTCTATATAAAAACGCCACCTATTGTTTAACACGCATAAAAGTTTAATCATAGCTTCTCATAATGAGAATTTAAAAATTCATATAAAAAAAAATTTTATTTTTATTTATTTTATTTATTAATTTATTTATTTTGAATATTTATTGTTGAATTAAAAAAATAACTCACATTTTTTTAAACTTTTTTTTTTCTTTTTTTTTTTTTTTTTTTTGTATTTAATTTTTGAGTTAAAAAATAACTAATTGTGTTTTAATTATTTTTTTTAAGTTCAAAATAATACAGTAAAAATTAAAAAAAAAAAAAAAAAAATCATTTTTTTTTTTTCGAAATTAGTACTGTTTTAACGACTGTGAATTCACTAAAACGCGTTGGTTTGGGTTGTAGGGTTTAAAGTCGGTTGACTGCAATAAGGTCCAAGGCCTATAAGTGGATTGCCCTCCGTGGAGGTCTTTCTAATGGGTCCTAGCCCGTATTTACGCGAGTTTCAAGGAAAACCACGGAAAACTCCTAACTGCTAGGTCAACAATTACTAGCTGGGATTGAACCCGGCACTTCCCGTCTACCAGCTTTGAGCACAGAACCACTCGGCCACATACTAGATAATGAGTAATTGAGAAAACAAATTTCCCACAGAACATGACTTTTGGTTATCGGTGAGATTAGGTGTTGTGCAATAACAGACATTATAAGTCACGTGATTAAAAGTTACACTCTTTGTCTATACTGCTCTGTAACAATCACTGATATTACTCTATTTGAAATTTAAAAGCTTTTTGTATGTAACGTTGTTATCCAAGAATTTTTTAATATAATACCTGAAACGAAATCTTCAGCTTAATATTATTTCTGAAAAGAAAAGAAAATTCTATTAATCTATAAATTTCCACTAAAGTTTTCGGGCAGGATATATTAATTATAGCTTTGAATTTTTAATCGTACTTTTCATTTATTTATTTATTTTGCAATGTAAAGTGAATATTAGAAATTGCATTTATATTTATTAGCTTAGTAATGACAAGAAATTTACTTCTTAAAATTTAAACTTCACATCTCTAAATATGCACATTCAAAAATGTAAAGTTTTATAACTTGTTTCATGTTTAATTCGATTCACTATCTATATTCATAAGTGGTTTACTGAATATTTATATATATTTAAAAAAATTCATAAACAATTTCTTCTCAACAATATAGAAAAAAATATAAAAAATTCAGCAACCAATCATAAGACTTTTCTTGAAACATATATATTAGCATGTTTATCTCTGAAAAAAATTGATATTAATAGTTAAAAAGAATATTTCGTTACATGAGTTATTTATTTTCAAAGATCGGCATTAAATATGTCATTATATTTCGTTCCATCTAATCATAATGTAATGGGTGACATTCCTATCATGTTCTCCTGTCACTATTAATGAAGAAATATGTTATCGCTTACTTTGCTTAACTAGAGGCGTGTCCTTTATCATGTTATGATCGTTCCTCTAATCAAAATAGTACACGTTCCGTTCTACTTCTAAAATTTTGAACAATATTAATATGAGTAAATTAAGAAAAGAATGTCAAAGAAAATTCTATTCATATATTTTAGTGTCAATAAAGTTCTTTTAAAATATTTTTTTTTTTTTTTTTTTTTGTATTTTGAATCTAAAAAGAGTTTAAAATATAAGTGATACTGAATAGATATAATTTTTATTCCAAAAATTATTTTATATATTTTTTAGTTAGTTACACAAAAAGTTACTTTTCTTCTATAGTCGAAGAAAGTAAGATTGGTGCGGATAATTTAAAAGACATAAAAACATAAATAAATATATTTATATACAGGATGACTATGTACCAAGTTTCAAAAATTTGAGTTAGAGTGGGGGGCATCACGACTCAAATTTATATAGTAATACAGGGTCGGAAATTCTTTTATGACGCGGTGATGTGCATAGAAATACCAGAAATAAAAGGCAAATATTCTTTTAACAATAAATGTAGATGAACAAAAGAAATATAAGTAAAATATAGTGAACAAAGTTTCGTGCACCGCCTTCAATGCTGACCTCACACCATTAACAACTCCAAAGAATTAAAATGCGATCGGTTGCACGAATCACATAGCTGGTGGAAAATTTGGAGATAAGTCTGGATTATTCCTGATTATTCGAAAGTAAATGCGACTTTGACATACAATATGCGTCCATAAATATAGAGACAGGTAATTTTTTGAAATAACAGTTAAAAAATGAAGCAATAACTCTGTAAAAAAAATGATAAGCATATGAAATCAGAATTAAGTGCATTACAACAAAGAAATTTAGCATATGTTTTGCAGAATTTTTATTAAAAAAAATATATATAAGGAAATATGCTGCCTCAAAAATATAAAGACTTTTTCAGTATTTGCTATTTTAATTCAAATTTTGGATCCATTCTATTGAATTATCTCTTCGGTCATGCTTAGAAGTAGAGTTTGGAGAATGTGTGGAAATAAAAAGTACCAACTTTGCTCTACTTGTTGCTTTAATTTAAGAATAATCGGAAACGTTTAATAAACCTCAGAACAAAGTAGATCATTAGGAAAAATTATATCAGCAATATCTGTTGTTCTGTTGAAACAGAACGAAACTTAAGCATCAGAAAAACTTCTCCTTTTTGTCGACAAAAAAAAAAAAAAAAAAAAAAAAAAAAAAATCCATGAGATTCACGTCGTTGAATACATGAATGGCTCTTCAGTGACGAAAAAACATTCCATTTGGTTGGCCTTAATGGTTGGGCATACTAGTTTTAAGATTTATGGCGAGATCCTAACGAGTTCTTTACTCGACAAAAAGGTTGAGTTCTCTCATGCTGTAGGTATGTTTGAACGAAATAAAGAATATTGCTAAAATGTCTTTCTTTATGGTTGCCATTGCTCAGGATTTTATTGAAATGTTCTCAAAACCAATCTCCTTATAACTGGAAACATCTTAGGGGTAAACTATAACAGGACGATGTGTTGATTCACATCTCCCACTCAAGAAACCCTCATTTATTCAGAATCAAATTAAAGAATAGCCAGCCATCAGCCCAAACCTAAATCTAATTGAAAACCTTTGGGAAGTATTTGAACGAGACGTGTAAGCCCATGTTTTTCAGTTTTTGACTATTCAGAAATTAAAGCAACAAGTAGAGCAGAATTGGTACTTATTACAGACACACATTCTCTAAACTCTAGTTCTAAGCATGCCTTATACAGTTTTTAAGATAATTCAAAAGAATGTTACAAAATTTGAATTTAAATACCAAATATTCAAATAGTCTTTATATTTTTGAGACAGCATATTTTGTTATTTATTTACTGTTATAAAAATTCTGTAAAACCTATACTAAATTTCTTTGTTGTGATACACTTATATTCTGATTCCATATGCTTTTAATTTTTTTTTCTTGATTATTGCTTCATTTTTTGAATTGTTATTTCAAAAATATCCCCTGTCTCTCTATATATGAAAGGCACTGTAGATGTGATACCTGCATTGAAGTCGCTGGATGAAATTTCGAACACTATCATAAATCCACATTCGTTTTGATCATGTTCATTTATTATTAAAAAAGATATTCACAAAGAGTCGGCAGCAAAATTATTGAACCACTAGCAATAATTCCTATTTAAATGATGCGTATCTAATAATGTTTCATAAAGCTAATATTTGTCGCGTCATGATTTTAGTCTTATCCTGTTTGTAAAAAATCTGGAGTGACTCCACTCGACTTTCCGAACATTGAGTAAATAACAGTTTCGTAGATAAAGTAAAGAAAGAGGAGTTGTTAAACAAACAAAAGAGAGAAAACCATAATAGAGTGTTTGAGTATTTTTCTCCATATATTGCACGGTCTTTTATTTAACGCTACTGAACTTTGAGCCCATAGATCATAATGATAAAGAATTTTTCGTTGTGTCCCTGTAAAAACCCATAAATGCTAGATTCACCAAAATACTTATAGATAGTGCAACAGTGATTTATAATATTCATATAAATTTTCAGCTCAATTGAATAAGGCGTTTAGATGCTTCGCACTTTTAAAAATTTGGTCCCACAGGACATAATGATAAAGAATTTTTCATTGTATCCCTGTAAATAACTGTAAGTGCTATATTCACCAAAATCTATACAGTTGGTGCGACTGTGACCTATAACATGTGTACAATTTTTTTTCTCAGATTAATAAGGCGTTTAGACGCTATCATACTTTTAAAAATTTGGCCCCATAGGCCATAATGACAAAGAAGTTTTCTTTGTATCCCTGTAAAAAAAAAACTATAAGTGCTAGATTCTCCAACATCTATACAGTTCGTGCAACTATGACCTAAAACATGTGTATAAATTTTTTGCTCAATTGAATAAAGCGTTTAGATGCTATCGCACTTTTAAGATTTTGGCCCCGTAGGCCATAATGACAAAGAAGTTTTCTTTGTATCCCTGTAAAAAAAACTATAAGTGCTAGATTCCCAACATCTATACAGTTCGTGCAACTATGACCTATAACATGTGTATAAATTTTTTGCTCAATTGAATAAGGCGTTTAGATGCTATCGCACTTTTGAGATTTTGGTCCCGTAGGCCATAATGATATAAAATTTTTCCTGGTGTCCCTGTAAAAAACTATAAGTGCTAGATTCACCAAAATCTATAGGGTTCGTACTATGGTGTCTTACAATATACGTACCATCTTTCAGCTTATTCGAACAAAGCGTTTAGACGCTAGCGTGTTCACTTACAGACATACACACATACATACACGCATACATTCACACACACATACATACATCATCGCAAAAATAGTAAAAATGGACTCAGGTTACCTCGAAACGTATAGAAACATCGAAATCTCAAATTCGAATTTTTGACATGATTACAATACTTTCCTCACTATAGTGTTTGGAAAGTAAAGAGTAAGAAAATGATAAAAATTAGCGATCAAACTGAAAATAAATATATAAAATATGTGGATGTGTGCTTCAATAATTTTGCTGCCAACTGTACGTGACGCTTTTTTATTTGTGATGTTTCTGAGTAGATCACCGCTTCAGAAAAGTGCAGGGTGGTCATAATTAAACTTGATCGATTCAAAGCTCTCTGAAGCTGTAACTAAAATGCGTATTGAGTTGAAAATTTGTATATAGACAATTAAAAGAATGTGCTCAAAAATTCTGTAATAAATAAATAAATAAATAAAATGAAAAAATAATTTCCTCGAGGAGGTCTATACATCAAAATACAAATAAGCTACAAATTTTAACACAAACATCTTTATTTATTACAGATATTTTTGTTATTTGTAAGAGATTTTTTAGAGTGTAAAGCATATTATTTTATGGAAGCTCCATTTATTCGTGTGCTACCGATGAAGTGTGACAGATAAACAACTGACCGTAGCTGATCACTTGTCATCTGTCGTACATTGTCCTTTACGTCAGCCAAGTTTTCAATGAAACAGTTTAGAGATTACCACATTTTCTGATAAAATAACAGCCATCGTTACTGAAAGAATGCTACCCCCACGATTTTCTCCTGTTATTCCCTGAACTCCGCTGAATCCATTTGCTTACACACACCAGATTGTTTTCTTCTTGATTGTTGCCACAATTATCACTCTTTGTACTATCATAATGCTCCAAAAAGTTCAAATAACAGTTTTAAATGTTTGAAAAAATTCAAATAGACTCCATTTATTTATTATATGTCATTTCAAACAATTTGACTGTACTACGCCCCATAGCAGACATTTTTTCTTTCCTTTCCTTTCCTTTTTTTTTTTTTTTTTTCGACAGAAACATTCCGTTTATCCTTCTGAATGACTATCTGCAAAGTTTGACTGAATCCACATTTTCGTTACAGTTAGAGATTGCTCTGAATATGCCAAATTTACTTACGATCTCTCTGTATTTTCGACCCTGCATATTAATTGATTGCATTATTCATTTGCATGTGTCATTAATATTCAATGACCCCTATTAAATATGTCCTAGTACATCGAGACATGCAATCGTAAAGTTAAAGGCGACTTTCATATCACATTCGCCTATCACTATTAAGAAGGAAATATGTCATCACATTACTTTGGATAACTAGAGACGTGTCCTTTATTATTTCTTTAGTTGTAATCTTTCACCTAGGAAAATATTACACATGGATTTCATATTTTGTTGTTTTGAAAAATATTAATATGAAGAGCTCTAGAAAAGAAAAAGAAAAAGAAATGTTCTTATATGTATATTTTTTTGACTAATTAAAATTACTTTAAAATAAAATAATTATAGCGTTTACTTTATAAAATGATTTCATAAGCATCCAATATTGTGTAATTACAATTTCTGTACAATAACGATTCCAAAATGTCTTATATTTTCTAAATTTTTATTCAGAAAATTTTTATTTTTCTTCCATGTAGAAAGAAACTTAAGGCATATATTACTCAAAAGCGTAATATTTTCCTTTTTAAAATCCCTTCAAATAATCTAATTTCTGTTTTAAAACACTTGATATAAATTATGAAAAGTGTGTTTCAGATGTATGAGTAATTTATCTTTAAACGATAGTAAATAATATGCCTTCATATGCCGCTATATCCAGTAGTAATGCAAAGAGTGGCATTCAGAGTAAGTTCCCTGTTACTACACTGTAAAAAAATAACTATTACCAGTTGCAAGAAACTCTCTGGGATTAGAGAAAATAATTACTTTCTCCAATCACAGAGAGTTTCTTGCAGCTGGTAATAGTTATTTTTTACAGTGTATTAATGAAAAAGTATGTCTTCACATAACTTTGAGTAACTAGATGTATCTTTTTCTCAGTTTTGCGGATTGAAATCATCCACTTAGTAAAAATAGTATTACACGTTGCGTTCTAATCCTAAACTATGTTTCAGATGCATGAGTAATTTATCTTCAAGCGATCGCAAATGATATGCCCTGATACGGCGTGATATCCACTAGTAATGTAAAGAGTGACATTCAGATTAAGTTCCTTGTTACCGTTAATGAAAAGATATGTCTTCACATAACTTTGAGTAACTAGATGTATCTTTTTCATAGTTTTGCTGATTGAAATTATCCACATAGTTAAAATAGTTCTACACGTTGTGTTCTACTCATAAAGCATGTTTCAGATGCATCAGTAATTTATCTTCAAACGATCGCAAACAATATGCCCTGGTATAACGTGATATTCACTTGTAATGTAAAGACTGACGTTCAGATTAAGTTTCCTATTCCCCTTAATGGAAAGATATGTTTCACGTAACTTTGAGTAACTAGATGTATCTTTTTCATAGTTTTACTAGCTAAAATTATTCTTGTAGGAAAAATATGACACGTTTCGTTCTAGTCCTAAAATTTTGCAAAATAAATAATGTAGAGTACTTTATAAAAGGGAAGAAAATTTTATACAATATTATTGCTAAAAATATTTTAAGATAAAGAATATTGTCAAGTCAACGATGTGCTTCGGAGTACCTGCATTTGGTCGCAACCAATGCTTACCTCCAACGAAAAATGCGAAAAACATAAAAAAATAATTTTCCATAAAATAATTAAAAGCCAAATGGGTGAATTTAGAATTTTGATCTCTGAATAAATCTCCGCGTGAGCAGAGACCAATCAGAGTGAAGCACCAGGAGTTAAAGGGAAAAAAAAATAATAAAAAAATAAAATAAAAAAATAAAGAATATTGATGTTGATAAAGATTAATAAAGTGAAATGCAAAATATTTTAACACATAACTGCTGTTATATAGTTCTAATTTCTATGCAACAAGTATTTTTTACTTAAAAGCATAAAAAAAATTCATCCATAAAAAAAAAGTAAAAGAAAATACAATAAAGAGGACTGATTATCCCTCATAGAAATTTCCTTTTGAAAAGCCATGTATGTGAACTACTATCTTCTATATATATATATATATATATATATATATGCCAATTAATTAAATGATTGTTTCAGTAGTTTGAGTGATTTATTGTCAAAGATCGGCACTAAACAAGCTTAATATATCGTGACATCCAATCATAATGTTATGAGTGACCTACAGATCACGTTTCCCTGTCATAGTTAATAATAAAAATTATCATCGAATAAATTTGAGTGCAACTGGAGACATGTATTTTTGGTTATAATCTTTCATTTAAGAAACGTGGTACACATTGCCTTCTAGTTCTGAAATTTTGAAAATATTATTTTGAATAATAAAAGAAAAAAAGATAATTTTATTAAAAAAGATAATTAAAAAGATAATTTTATTTATTCATATATTCTTTAAGAATATTAAACTTATTCTAAGAAGAAAAAAAATATGCTCTAAATGTAAAATGAGTTCAAAAAATGTATTTTATATCATATATTTACTATTTCTATTTCAAAAAGATTATATATATATATCGATTGATGGATAGATAGGTAGATATAGATATTTGTTAACTACAAAATAATCTACAAAATAAAGCTTTTCCTACTTAGAAAAAATTTAAGACATTCACAACCAAAAAGTATACTTTTCTGTTGCAAAGAAAAATATAAGCTAATTCCTATTTCAAAAATACTGATATTAAACGAATAAAAGTATTTTCAGCTGTATGAATAATTTATCTTTGAAGGTCAACATATAGTATAACCCTAATAGTAATGCAAATAAGAGTGACATTTAGATTAAATTACCCTGTCAATATTAGTAGAAAGGTTTGTCATCCCATTACATTAAATAATTAATGGCATATATTTCATATCCTTGAATTATTTTGCTGATTTTAATCACGTATGTGAAAAAACAAATTACATGTTTCGTTCTAGTATTAAAATTTCAGAAAATATTAATGCAAAGAACATTAGAAAAGGAAAAAAAAATCTATTCATACATATTTTAAGAATTTTAAAAAATATTTTAAGATGGAATAATTCTTGTGTAATATTTTTAAAAGGAAATGTAAAAGTAGCTTTACATTAGAACAGAAACCTTTATTACTTGCCTTATTTGCGGCCGGAACATTTTCTTCTGGGCACCCAGCTCTCCTCAACGGCGACGACTTCTGTGTTGGAGTCTCTGTCTCTACTGAAACGATGTTTCCGTGCAGCATCCATCAGGAGGTGGCGCCACATTTTATCCGGACCCGTTGCGTCACTATCGTTGCAAACGTTCGTATTAAGGCTCCTATATATACGAGCTGGCACATCAGGCATTTTGTTGCCTTAGAGTTGCCACATGTATCCAGCGCGTTTCTCTGATAAACAAACCACAAACATTTTTTTTATCGGCTTACGTTACTTTAGAGTAATTTATTTTATTAGATTTCATAATTTTAGCTAAGTAAACTATGATATGGAAGTTTGTTTAGCGATAAACTGCTATAATCATTCAAGAAGTGAATATAAAGTGTTCATAGACCTTCTATTACTGTGTATTTGAGTTTTGGCGACATTTCGTAAAAGAAACAGAAACCGCCCTAACAACACATCGTACATCCATAGGATATCCTCAGAATAAAATGACATCCTGAGAATGTACTGTGAAAAAAAATGTGTTTTTAGGAATATTATTGTTGCTTATTGCTCTTATCTTGACCGGATTAGCTTCAGATCAAGATTTCTTAAAATCATTAGGGAAGCGATAAGGACGCCAAGCGGGAATGCTGTCTTCTTTGGAGGCAAAAAAATGGCGGTGATGCGCCGGCCTATTATTTAATTTAGGGGCTCTAGTTCGTATTAGTAGCGATCTCTATTGATTCGCGATACATAGCATATCTCTGATTTTCGTAGTTAGCGAGTTTTTTAACACTATTAAAATCAATTTTGATATTCTTGCTATTGTAAACCTTTGTAAAAGCATTAGTAATTTTTCCGGGTTTTATGTCATTTTTATGTTCATTAACTCTAGTTCTAATCTTTCTTTTCGTCAAAATAATGTAGCAACCACGTTTTTCATTTTGATCAGTGTAGGATATCTTATAAACTCAACTGGTTTCCAATGGGAGAGTGGGGTCTTTATCATTACGGATTAATTGATAATATTATGATTGGGTTTAATGGGGATATTCACATTATATTTATTTGCTACATTTTTTTTTATTTTTTTTTTTAAGCTCCGCGATCAAAGGGGATAGAGGATGTTAATTTCATGGGGGGGGGGTGGAAATTAGGAATTGTATCAGGAGTTTTTAAACAATTTTTATATAATTTATTTACTAATTTGTCAGGATAACCGGCGTTTCTGGTGTACTGTTTTATTAAGTTTAATTCATCGTTAAGGTTACTGGGTTCGTTACAAATAAAATGGCACGATTAACGTAGGAACAGATGGCACTGATTTTAAACCGAAACAGTGTTTTACTTTTATAATGTATGATTTCATTACTGTTTGTTGGTTTACGATAATCGGTGGTATTATTTTTATTATTCATACGGGTAATTTTAACATCGACACATCTAAACCAGAAAAGAAATTTATCCCCCAAAATTTTAAATCTTTTATTTTCCAAATGTCTTACTTTAAATTCGGCTATGAAACCCGAGATGGGAGAGCCCATTGGGACCCCTTTCATTTGTTGATAAATTTTATTCCTGAATTTAAAGTAATTTTCATTTAACAAAAAATTGGTGGTGGTGATAAGGGTTTGTGCTATTTTGGAATCGCGAAATTTTTTATTGACGGTGCTATTGACGATTTGGGTAATTTCTTCAATATTAATAGATGGAGATAGATTAATAACATCAAAACTTGCGAACTGATAATTGCTTTTAATTTAAATTTCTCTAACTTTTTTAATAAAATCTTCGGTAGATTCTAACGCATTTTGGGAGAGGGTAAGAATTTCGCGATAATTTTTGGCCAGATACATTTCTAAACAGTGAGTTGGTGCTTCACTTTTATTAAATGCAGGTCTACATTTTGGTGGATTCTTATGTTCATTATATCTTCGAAAGATACGCGGTGTATTAGGTGCATGGTTACTAAATCTGGGGAGTAAATTATTTGGCCATTTTCCATCTTTAATAATTTTACGTGTTTTTTCAACAAAGTTACTACGTTAATCGTGCCATTTTAATTTGTAACGAACCCAGTGACCTTAACGATGAATTAAACTTAATAAAACAGTACACCAGAAAAGCCGGTTATCCTGACAAATTAGTAAATAAATTTTATAAAAATTGTTTAAAAACTCTTGATACAATTCCTAATTTCCTAATTAACGTCTTCTATCACCTTTGACCGTGGAGCTTCCAATAAAATAAAAATTGTAGCAAATAAATATAATTTCAATATTCCTATTAAACCCAATCATAATATTTATCAATTAATCCGTAATGATAAAGACCCCATTCTCCCATTGGAAACCGCTGGAGTTTATAAGATATCCTACACTGATCAAAGTGAAAAACCAGGTTGCTACATTGGTATGACCAAAAGATAGATTAGAACTAGAGTTAATGAACATGAAAATGACATAAAAACCGGGAAAATTACTACTGCTCTTACAAAGAATTACAATAGGAAGGATATCAAGATTGATTTTAATAGTGTTAAAAAACTCGCTAACTACGACAATCCAAGCTATGCTATATATCGCGAATCAATAGAGATCGCTACTAATATGAAAGTTTGCAACGATAGTGACGCAACGGGTCCGGATTAACAGGAATTAACAGGGAGGAGGGGCCGCTCACCACTCCAGGAGTGGTGTCGTGCGATGATGGGTCCCAACTCCGGAACATTTATTTAAAAAACTTTAAAAAAATAAAAATAAATAATAATAATAATAAAAAAATACAAGGGCCGCTGTAGACAGGTCTCCCACGCGACAAGCAGCGGCGATAAAGAAGTCATATTTCAACTTAAAACTGAACTCATCACGACAAGGGGCACCAATGCAGAGCAGAGATTGGAACGGGTCCAGATAAAATGTGGCGCCACCTCATGATGGATGCTGCACGAAAATATTGTTTCAGTAGAGACAGAAACTCCAACACGGAAGTCGTCCCCGCTGAGGAGAGCTGGGCGCCCAGCAGAAAAGGTTTCGGCCGCAAATAAGGCAAGTAATAAAAGTTTCTCTTCTAAAGTAAAGTTTCAAAATGCTTTGTTTAATCATCAATTCACGTAATGTAAAAGTAGTTTTATATAAATATGACATTATACATTTTCAATTTCTATATTGTAAGTATTAAGTATATTTTTAAATATGATTAATAAAATTTTTCTTCACGTCCATGTAAAAAATATCATAGGATGGTCTTCATGCAATCTTAGTAATTTCCTTTGAAAAGCTATGTACTATAGATACCTTCTATCCTAAAGTATTGATAATAAATGGTTAGAAGATTATTTCACTTGTATGAGCAATTTATCTTCAAATATCGGTATTGAATATGTCTTAATATTTTGTGACATCAAATAGCAATGTAATGAGTGAAATTCAGATCACGTTCCTCTGTCACTATTAATGAATAAGTATGTCGTCGTATAATTTAGCATAACTGGAGACGTGTCATTTATTATGTTTTTGATTGTGACCTTTCATATAAGAAAAATATTACACGTTGTTTTTCAATTCGGAAATTTTGAAAAATATTATGTTAAAGAATTTTAGAAAGAATTATAAAAGAAATATTTATATGTTATGTAAGAATTATTAAATTTTTTTTGGGAAAAAATAGTTATTGTCTTTTAAATGTAAATTGAAACATGTGATTTCGCATTGGTTTCATACAAGAAAGCAGCAAACATTACCAAATACAATTACATTTATATTAAAAAAAATATATATATACGCAAACAATTTCTGTATAAAAATAGCAGTGTAAAAACTATAGAAAGTCACACCTCTCAAAAATCGGTTCAAAATACATTTGTACGACACTGTACAGCTATGATTTCTATATTAAAAATATTGAATCTTTTTCTAAATTAGGTTCACAGAATATTTCTTTTCGGCTGTATAAGAAAATGTTGAAGAAATTTCCCACCCAAAATCATTATATATGTATATATATATATATATATATATATATATATATATATATATTGAAAAACTCATAACCATAGGGACTAACACTCGAATATTAACAACTTGCAACACAAACGAAACGATAAACTAACTCAATGACAAATTTAAAAGATAAAATGTAAACTTAAACAAAATTGAAAATTAAAAAAAAAAATTAATTTAAGAAAGAGGCAGGCGGCAAGACTTGGGACTTGTTTGTGGGGTTAAACTAGTTTTACGCCAGTAACACTTCGATGTACATGGCAAGACCAGAAAAAACAACAAAATACTCTGAATCTTTACCTTAAACAAAAGTCCCCATTCTGAAAAACAAACTCCATTAACTTCGAAAGCTGATATCACTTCACTTCGATATTTTTTATTTTTTACAAAACCTTTGAGTAAAAAAATAATAACTGAACCAGTGTAATTCTGATCAACAGCTTGTTTGTAAACACGCAACATACCCTTTTATTTTACCAGAAGTTTTAAAACTTAGTTTATAAACACGTCTAATTCCATTCTAAAAAAATCTTTCCAAATTGAAAAGTATAGATTTGATGAAAAATGTAAAAGCTGTGTAAATGTAATGTGTGTATCCAAAATGAAGTTATGTTTTTTTAAATTCTATAAATTTGTTTATTATCTTAGATTTCTAAATTAATAACTAAATAGTCGACATTAATTGAATTATTAGAAGAAAATTTTAAAGTGGATAAAAGCTAAAATTTACTGTTTCATAAATTCCATTAAGTTTAACTAACAATAAATCGTCGATATATCTAAAACATTTTATATTGTTATTTAAAATTAGATTCTTTTCAGACATATAGAAAAAGATGTCAGCTAAAACTGAACAACACCTCCCCCTTTTCCCTTTATCGGGATGATACTACGAATCTGTCTGTAAATACACTCCTTCTCATATTTATGAGGACACTTTATATTTTGAAATAACTAATGTAAAAATAATTGTGAACAATATGATATTAAGTGCACTTAATATATATAGTATTCTAAAAACCAAAACTGCTATAATTTTTTTTAATATGAAACAAAATTAATAAAAAATAATGCAAAATATTTTTTTCTCCACGTTTTTAGATGTTCATAATTATAAGGACAATCAAGATTTTTTCGTTTTAATTAACTTACTAGCGATTAAATTAGAGATGACATGCGTATTTGTTAACTACAGGGATAGATTAATTCATATATAAGCCTTCAATTTTTCTTGGACGGACATTACTGATAATTCCTCGAAAAAAAGAACGTTCAAGTAGTGAAGTATGATAAATGTGTTTTTTAAGTGGAAGGATAATTTCAATTCGCCGAATTTCTAATGAAATTCGAAGATCTAAAATTGCTGAAGGAAATGTGATCAAACGTTGGACTGCTGGTTCGATAGAAGAGAGATCTTATGCAAAATCAGTGTTGTTTCACAGAGATCGAAGACTCATAATTCCTCTTACTGTTCTACTCATAATGACTGCTACTGAATTTGCTCGTAATTTTTAACGAAAGGTTAGGGTCCACATTTATGCATATTTAAAATAATTAATAATGTGTTAAAATGAATAAAAAACCTGTAATAATCAGTAAGCATTTAATGGGGGAAAGAACGTCTGTGTTAAAGTTGAATAAAGACAATATTAAATGGTAAAATGTTGCATTTTCGGATGAAAAACATTTTATTCTTGATTAACTAAATGGTTTTAACAGTTACTGGCACGATCTGAAGATAGCGAAAGACAGAGCAGATTTTTTAAAGGCAGATATGAATCGGGCATTTTAAACGTGGATCTATGGTGCTCTGGGGAGCTGTTTCTACTGAAGGAGTTATGAATTTAGTAATTTTTTCTATTATTATGAACATATAGAAAATATCCGCAAATTTTAAACGTGGAATTCTCAGATTTTTCTTAGATTTTGGTGGGTAATAATATTCTTTTCAACAAGATTTACATTTTTGCTCTACTTCTAGAGCTATATGAAATAGTTTAAAGAAAGAAACTTCTGTATTATTGCCTTTACCGTGGCCTAAAAGTTGAAAAAACCTTAACGTATCCTATTAGAAAAGTGCATGCATGTGGAAAGCAATTTTAAATAGTTTAAATGTATTCAGAATATCATCTATGTTGTTTGAAATGGTATTGAAACTGAATATAAATATATATATATATATATATATATATATCTGGTATATATATATATATATATCTGGTATATATATATATATATATATATATATATATATATATATACCAGAGAGAATGTCTGACTGTTTCACCCTAAAAAGGGACCCCATAAAATATTAATTTAAAGAATAACTGAAAGAAAATTACTAAGATTCAAGCTGTCCTTATAATTGTGAACACCTGCAAAATCATCTTTTTGACCGTATTTAAAGTTTTTTAGTATAGAAAAACGATAAAACTTTTTAAATATCGTCTATTAAAGAAATTCAAATTAATAAAAAATATATTTGTTTAAATAATAGTGTTCAGTGTTTAGTTAATATAGAAAAACGGGTGTCCTTATAATTATGAGAAGGAGTGTATTATCACCACCGTGTATATAACTTCCTATAATAACAAAATGAAATAAGTAAAAAAACTCGTCTTTATCAAAATTCAATGTATTATACAGCTAAAAAAAACTGTAAACGTTGTTAATTAGACCTGATAAATTAATACTATTACACAAAATTTCAAATAATTCACACACATTGCTTAAACATTTTGAATTATCAAGAAGTTCACATCTATTTGCAATTATAAAAGAACTGTTATTTTTTAAAACTATATTAAACGTATTACTTAGTTTATTCAATAACGACTTATTGGCGTTTACTATGTAGGAACTAAAACCACGTGTAACTGCTCTAAACGAAAAGAGTTTTACGAAATTTAGAAACTAGAACTAAATACGAAAAATTTTGACTGTTTTGTTTTCATTTTAATTTTTTTTATAAAATGCCTAAATTCTATCAAGACATTTCTAGTGATTTTTCTTTTGTTTGTTTGTTTAAGAAAAACGTAGTTATTATCATTATTATAGCTATCATATTGTTTTTGAGCATAAAGTTTTCTACATATGATTGCAAAATTAGTGTTATCTTTGTCGATATATGTAATTATAAATTTATCTTGTAAATTTTTTATTTGAAGTTTCTAAATTTGCTTAAATATCATTTGAAATCCTATCATAATTTTTCATATGAATATCTTTTAAATCTTTTAAAAATACGATACTTCCACTCGTTGAGCACCTGAATAAGAAAACTGTATCTATAAGTCAGTTTCCATATGAAAAAAACCTATATTTTTTTGTAATTCTTTTATATACAATATTTCTGGACAAAAAAAAAATTTCCTCTGTAATTTGTACCGTATTTCATATAATTACGCAGAAAAATATTCGGAACTATATCCAAATCTTCATTAAGTACATGTCCATAATCTTTATTAACATATCTAAGATGCTTAGTTTCTTGACAATAGCATACGCTTTTTCCGGTTCCCCTCCCCCTCTCAAAATCTTTGCAAATTATAATTATATCTCTTTCTGCCAATGGGTTCATCATATTTAAAAGCCTTAACTATTTTTAGATTTTTAATAGGCAAAATATTATTGTATTTATAGTATATCATTAAAATTAAATTTTTTATAATGTTGTCCAATATAATCTAACATTAAATAAATTTTATGGTCTGTTTTTACTTCTATATGTCTTTTTAGAAAGTAGTTCATTAATCCTCGTTGCTTTATCCTATGTATTAATGTATGTATATGTAAATAATTGTTTCTTTAGAAGATGATTAGTTACTGTCACTTCATATTAAGATAGTTCACTCAATAAATATTCCAAAATAGTTTATACAGTCGTTTTATTGAAGACACTTAGGCATTCTACATGTTATTAACAGTCAATCAGTCTGAGCACGCTGACATGCACATCCGTAGACGAGTCGGGCCGAAACCGTCCCGTTAACAGCGGAACCGCAACCAATTCCCCTCCTGGGGCCGTTAAGTTAACTTTGTATTGACGTGGATTAATTATGCAAAAACTTCCATGAAAAAGACGCTGATTTTCGTGTGCTCCCGCTTAAATATGGATATTTTGGGGCGAGGCCAAACTCCTAATATGAATTCTTATTGGATAATTAAATAAGCTAAAATCTCGCCTACATTTTATCATTGGTTGACCCGGACATCTAGGATTTAGTATTTCGCAATGCTTTGCCGCTTATTTCGACTATTGCATAATTTTGACTACGAAACTTATTCTTAAATCCGATTCCCCCGCTACGACGTGTTTTGTTGAAAAACTAACTTTACTGGGGCTCTAAAATAGAATTCTCACAAAGTTGTTCTTAAAATTAAAATTTATTCTGAGCTAATACTATTAAGATATCACTTAATATTAATTTCTAATAATAATTTTAGAATCTGAATTCTTTTAATCCTTTCATATATATATATATATATATATATATATTATTTAAAACCAATATGATAATTTCTATGTGCTAATTTATATAAGACCGTCGTTGAATATTTCTCATTAAGTCTTGACGTCCAATGGTAAGGCAAATAGTGACATTCATATTACTTGCCCTTGTCATAATAATGAAAAGATATGCTACCACATTACATTGTGTAACTAGAAGCATCTCCTTCATTATTTTGCTGATTATAATATTCCATGTACACTGCAAAAAAATAACTATTAACAGCTGCAAGAAACTTTCTGTGATTGGAGAAAATAATTACTTTCTCCAATCACAGAGAGTTTCTTGCAGCTGGTAATAGTTATTTTTTAGAGTGTACAGTCGGTAACAAAAGTGTCCGAACACTAGCAAAAATTCCTATGTAAAAACAGCCACTTCATACGATTTTGTTAAATAAATCCTTGTCGAATCCTGTTCTTAGTGAGTGTAAGAACACATTTCGATAAGGATTTATTTAAGAAAACCGTATGAAGTGTACTTTTTTTATATAGGAATTTTGGCTAGTGTTCAGACAGTTTTATTACCGATTGTACGAAAACATGTTACACGTTACGTTCCATTCCTGAAATTTTAGGAAATACTAACGAAAGGAGCTTTATAAAATAAAAAGAAAGATAATTTTATTCATATATAATTTAAGAATCATTAAAATTAATATAATATTAAGTAATCGTCGTGTTTTAAATAAAATTAATAAGCTGAAGAGTAAAACCGTTTTAACATATAATTGATGAATCATAATTCTAGTTTCTATACAATAAACATTTCATAAAAAATGAAAATCATAAAACTTTTTCTTCAAGTCCATATAAAAAACATCGTAGTGATTTTTAAATTTTATTTTATTTTATTTTATTGTAATTTTTCTTTATTTATTTGAAAAGACATGCTTTTTAACTAACTTCCTAAAAACTTCATGTTAATTAATTAACAGATTGTTTCAGTTGTATGAGATATTTATTTTCAAAGATCTGCATTAAATATGGCCTTAACATTTCTGACATCTAATCGTAATGCAAGGAGTGCATCTGATCACGTCGCCCTATCACTGTTAATGAAGAAAAATTCCATCGCATTATTTTGCGTAACTAGAGACGTGTCCATTATTATGTTTTTAGCTATGATCTTTTATCTTAGAAAAATGTTACACATTGTTTATTTCTAGTGCTGAAACTCTGAACAATATTACTGTAAAGATTTTAAAAAGGAATGCCAAAGAAAAATTTTATTTATATATTTTTTCTCAATCCCCAAATATGTTTTAAGAGAAATATAACTGTTGTTCTTTAAGTATGAAATAAGTTCAAAATATATTCAATATTTTATAATTACGATTTCTCTCTAAAAATATTTTATATTTTTTCTAAATTATACTTGCAAAATATTTGTTATTTCACAAAATATTTATAATTTATATATAGAACTGCCGATATGCAGTTTCTTCTACACTCATGTTTGTGAAAATTACAACACCAAAAAGAAATGGTAATATCAGAATGATATTTATTGGGCACGTATATTATAGTAAGAAAAACAATTGAATAAAATTTGAGGAAATTTGGAGTAATATGTACTGAGAAAACAGTACCTAAAGAGGCGAGCTCTGTGAGCAATGACAACACTTTTCTGCCTAGGCATTGAATCAAACAGCAATTGGATGACATGTACGGCTAAAGCACTTCACGAAGCTTCAACTCGATGCCACAATTCATCGATCGTTGTCACTGGTGAGCGGTGGTGGTGGGGGGCAGTCTCTTTTCAACGATTAAACAGTCATTTTCATTGGTGTGAGATCAGGAGAACGCGCTGCTCAGAGCAGCAGTCAAACACAGTCTGCATCAAAGAAGGCCCGGGCAATACATACAATTTGAGGTTGTGCATTGTTCTGTTTAAGTATTGCGCTTCGAAGGCCCTGAATATAAGGCAAAGCGACGGGCCTTAACTCGTCAGAAATGTAATGGCTGGTATTCAGAGTGACGGGAATGAAAACAAGAGGTGATCGAGACGGGTATCCAATGGTACCGCATACCATGACTCCAGGTTGTGACCCAGTATGCGGCTACTAAAACTTTGATTACTCTCAAAATTGCATCACTGATATAGGCGCCTTTAATGTGTGATCAACGACAAACCTGGATGCAGAAATGGCGTAAAGTCGTCTTTCAGACAAATCACAATCCTGTTTACAGCATCAGGATTGCCTTATCCGTATTTAGCGGCATCGTGAATAATGCACATTGCCATCTGGGATTCAACATCGTCACACTGTCCATCACCTGCAGTGATGGTATGGGTTGCATTGGATACACGTCTCGATTACTTGTTGTTCGCATTCCCAGCACTCACAATACCGGCCATTAAATTTCTGGTGAGTTAAGGCCCGCCCATCTGCTCTATATTCAAAGCCTCCGTAGCGCAATATTTAAGCAGGATAATGCACGACCGCAAGATGTCTGTATTGTCTGTACCTTCCTTGATACAGAATGTGTTCAATCGTTGCTGCGGCCAGCGTGTTCTCCTGATCTCGCACCAATGAAAATGACGGTTTAATAATTGAAAAGCGAGTGACCCGCCACTACTCACCAGCAACTACGGTCTTTGAACTGTGGCATCCTGTTGAAGCTTCATGAAGTGCTGTACCCGAATATGTCATCCAATCGCTGTTCGATTCAATGCCTCGGCAGATAACTGTAGTTATCCGCGATTGTAATGAAATGCTCGCCCTCTGGTGGGCTAAGGTGAAATTACAATTAACATGCTTTAATTCGGATTTCATCAGCCGCCATTGCTTGCCGATGTTTAGTTTCACATATATTTATTGAATAAAAATGTATAAATCCGGTAAAAAAGATAACACATACTGTTGTGTGCCACAGTGTAACTCCAAAGGATCAAGAAATCCAGAATTAAGCTACCATTTATTTCCAAATGATAAATTAAAAATTTCAGTTGCTTCGGTTAATGGAAGTAAAGAATGATTTGAAACTAATATTTGTTCAACTTCAGTTAAAAATCTACTTCCGATCGAACTTTGAATAAAACTTTTAATATTTCTTTCCAAAAGCAATCCATTTTCCATGATGTAATGGCGGAGAAATTATAGTACGAATATTAAGTAGAATAACAAAAAGAACAATAATAAATACACGTGGCTATTATATTTACTAACAACAAAAGCTGGAAAAGCGCTATCTATCGATCATTACAAACACGGATTGCTCCTAGAGTTCGCTGCTTTATGTACTCTTTTCTTAGGATATGTTACTCAAAACTTTCTGAAAATTTTATCAATCGTTGTTCCTACTATAATGTATCTGCCCAATAAATGTCATTCTTATATCCGCATTCCTTCTTTGTGTTGCCATTTTCACAAGCATGAGTGTGTATAAGAAGAAACTGTAGAAATTTCTTACCCAAATACGCAATATGTTCCTGTTGAAAGTTACTTATTGAATTTCTATAAGTTAAGTTTCTAAGCTTGTTATAAGCAAATTGCTATTTCAAAAAATTTATTAAATAATTAAAAGTTATACGGGGGCTGGGGAAAGTAATTTCGTTTTTGCCCATGTCGATATTCGATTGTCATTTATAGCACATTCTGTACTTGAACTCGTGTCAAAGACATTTTAAAGTTATAGTAACTTGTTTAATCGTAAATAACAGGTAAGATACGTGTCTGGCATTGTATGCTTTTTGAGTTTCAAAAGGGAAATAACGCAACAGTTGCTACCAGAAATATTTGCGATGTTTATACAAGTGCATTAAACATTCATAAATGACAAACATGGTTTTCTATAAATTTACTTAAAACATACAACCTTTATTCTTCATGTTGAGGGCCGGACTAGTTTCGCATGGGGCACCCCAGTTTTTTCACCAGCAAAACGGTGTTCAAAGTCTGACGAAACTGACGTTCCCTCTTAGCTTCTCCACTTCTAAAGACTCGGCACCACTGACGATCGAGTAGTGCCCCATCGTTGCCATTGCGATTATTAAGATGAGATAAAATTTCTACAGACTCCCTTATCGTGGCAAAATTGTGGTTTTGATAATTTGCTATTTTTCTTACATGTTCAAATTTAATATTTATATTTTCATCTCTTTTTACTTGCGTTAAAGCTGTGGTTATTTTTCCGGTTGCGATGTCATGACTATGCTCTTTAATGCGTGTTTTAATTTTTCTTTTTGTTTTGCCAATATAACACATTTCTTTACCGTGGCTGTCATTATAAGAGGTTTTATATATACCGGTATATATAAAAGCCCTTACAATGACAGCCACGGTAAAGAAATGTGTTATATTGGCAAAACAAAAAGAAAAATTTACTGGTATATATAAAACCTTTTATAATGACAGCCACGGTAAGGAAATGTGTTATATTGGCAGAAAAAAAAAATTTAAAACACGCGTAAAAGAGCATAGTCATGACATCGCAACCGGAAAAATAACCACAGCTTTAACGCAAGTAAATAGCGATGAAAATATAAATATTAAATTTGAACATGTAAGAAAAATAGCAAATTATCAAAACCACAATTAGGCCGCGATTAGGGAGTCTGTAGAAATTTTATCTCATCTTAATAATTGCAATGGCAACGATGGGGCACTACTCGATCGTCAGTAGCGCCGAGTCTTTAAAGGTGGAGAAGCTAAGAGGGAACGTCAGTTTCGTCAGACTTCGAACACCGTTTTGCCTGTGTAAAAGCTGGGACGCCCAATGCGAAACTAGTCCGGCACTCAACATGAAGAATAAAGGTTGTATGCTTTAAGTAAATTTATAGTTATACTTCATGATTTAATTTTTTGCAAAGTATGGTTTTCTATGTTCAAATTTGGTATTTTTTATCTTTTTTACTTGTATCAATCAGGAAAGACAAAAACTTTAAACAATGACATGTTAAGGGCGGAAGTAGAAGCAAATCCATGTCAAAAAATGGACTCTTATTACCAGTTTCGTCTGCTCAATCATGTGATAGAGGAAAACGAATAATCGAATTCTGCAAATCGAATTCAATTAAATATTGTTCTTAAGAACAAAAATTTTAATATTTAATATAAAATAAAATAAAAGTAATATTGTGCATTTGCAAACAGTAGAATAATTGTATTTGTAAATTTAATAATTTTTAAAAAACATTTTATGTGTTTATTTATTTTTACCTATAAGAATCGATTTTTGTATATTGTAGTGTAACTGTAACATTAACTGATCTAGCAATAAATAATAGCTTCTTGTGGAATGTTTATGGATTATAATTTGAAATTTTAAAATGTTTTCATTTAATTTAATTGCATAAAGGCGTTACAACAGTTAATTAACTTAGTTACTGGTCTAAATGGATTTACGCAGTACGATATTGCACTGTCACTGATTTAAGTACCAAAAATCAGCGTATTAAATATGCTCTTCATGAACATCATTAACAAACATAAACTAAATGATGATTGTAAATGTATACAGCAAACAAAAGATGATGAATAGTGATATAAAAGGGATTAAAAATGATGATGTATAAAAAAATAACACAGATTAAATACGATTGATTAAAAATAAGAATAGAAAATACGTTATTTCAGCAATCGCTATATATGAACAAGACTTCGTCTGCTACTTGTTTTTCCTCTATCATGTGACCTCTGACGTCAGGTGGTAAGAGCCCATTCAAAACACAAAAGGATCTGATACTCACCGAATTAATCGCCACAAAATACAGCTAAGCCAGGTTTACACCTCAAAAGGTACTTTTTTGTGTTTGTTGGAGTATTCTCGGCGTCCTTTATTTGGAAGTGTTAAAACCTGAATAAACTGTGAATGCAGACATTTACTGCACTGTAAAAAAAAAAAAAAAAAAAAAAAACGTTAAAAGTACAGGGAAAATCTGGCAGCTGGGATGCCAGTATTCCTCCGTCAATTATACAGGACAAAACTGTACTTTTAACAAAAGATCTGTTTGATTTACAGGATTCCTGTGTAAAATATATGTCAGTGATACAATTTTACGGTTTTAAACTGTATATTTGACGGAGAAATACTGGCACCCCAGCTGCCAGATTTTTCTTTTACTTTTAACAGTTTTTTTTTTTTTTTTTTTTTTTTTTCAGTGTGTGAACGACTGTATCGAGTAAATTAATCGTTAATTGAAAAGTATCAAGCGATTACCAACAGAAAAGGCGTTATTCTGCAACAGAATGATGTAAGACTGCGCTGTGCAAGATGAACTCGCTGAGGCATCCATTGGTAATGCAAAGAGTGACGGTCAGATTAATGTGTCATGTCGTTGTTTATGAAAAGAAATGACATCCAAATACATTTAGTAACTGAATGTATGTCCTTCATTATTTTCCTGGTTACAATTTTTCACGTAGGAAAAATAATATTACACGTTGTGTTCTAATTCTGGAATTTCAGAAAAAATAATGCAAAGAACTTTAAGGAAAAAAAAAATTCATATATATTTTAGAACCGTTAAAATTATTTTAAGATTAAAAAAGAAAAAAAAAAAAAAAACATAAATATGATTAAAAATAGGAAATGCAAAAGTACCTCAGCATATATCTGATATTATATAGTGTTTATTTCCATATTGCAGATATTTCATATATTTTTAAAATAAGATTCAAAAAAATGTTTTTCACGTCCATACAAAAAGGAAGGAGATGTTCATCACGCATCGCCGTAATCCATTTGAAAATCCATGCATATAAATAAATTATAACTAAAACCCTTGATATTAATTGATTAAAAGTTTGCCGATGTAGTAAGAAACATTAAAACTTGCATTATAGTTCTGAAATTTCAGAAAATATTATTTTAGAGAACTTTAGAAAATAAAATTATAGAAATTTTTACTTGTGTATGTTAGTAATTCTTCCGTTTTAAATAAGATTTGCAAAATAAAATCTTTACCCCGGAAAGTAAAGAGCATTATGTCACAAAAATGATTTTTTTTTTTTTTTTTTGTGGAGGGGAGGGGGGGGGGAGGGGGAATGATGTTATAATGACTTTAATTAACGGCATTTGTCCAGAAAAAAGAAAATGGACATTCCTTTATGTTCTGCTGTCCTATCTCTTTTACAGTAACTCGACATATTGCTTAATGACTCTATATAAAGCAAACAATATTATATTTTTAAAAAATTAAAGAACACGCTTTTATTGAAATGTGAACTAAAAAGCGCAAAATATCTATATTTATAGTATTAAAATGCAGGGTAAGAAAAAATCGTGTGAGTGACACACCATAATATTTACATCTTTAATTTAAAAAAAAATTAATTGATTAATTATTGCCTCTCAACGTTATACAAATACAGCCAAATCCTGTGCCACATACAATAGAGTTTAATGTATATATAGATTTTTTTGTTTGCCCCTGATGAGATAGGAGCCTAGAAACACTTGTATGTAGTATTGTCATGGACTATGAAGTCGTGTGCAAAATTTCAGGATAATCGAACGAACAGAAGTGATCGAAAATTGAAATCCAAGATTCCGTTACATACATTAATAGTTACAATATATCAAGTTAATAAAAGCATGTTAAAAATAACATAATGAAGGAATGAGAAATAAATAATTTAGAATTAAACAAAAACCATTTTTAAAAAATCTCCTCTGACTGGGCTCAAACGTTAGACCTTTAGGTTCGTAGCCCGGAGCTTTAGCTCACAGCCTCAGCGTTCAAGTAGGGAAAGTCTTTTTTTTTAAATATAGATTTTTGTTTGCTCCCAGAGCGGTTACAAACATACATACAAACATCCATACAAGTGAAGCTAATAAAAGCGTGTTAAAAATGCGCATCAAGAACATAATGCTGACACTTTTCGCAAAATGGACATACTGTCCTTTACCTCCAGGGTGCATAAATGTCAACTGCTTTTGGTGTATAGCTGATATTGTATAATTCTTATTTCTAGACCATAAATATTTCAAATATATATATATATACAGTCGAATCTCGTTAACGTGAACATTGTTAAGGTGAATTACTTTTCACATGAACTGTTTCCACAATCCCCGTCAAAATTAACATTATTTTAGTTACATGAAGAATAGTTACTGATAACATGAACTACTGATAACATGAACAAATTTTTTATCCCCTTTGAGAGTCACGTTAACGAGGTTCGACTGTATATCTGTACTGATAAGTATAAAGGATTTAAGTCCAAAAATGTCGATTTTGAGTTAAGTACATAGTCAGATTCAGAAAAAAATTCTCTATCGATTGGTATAAAGGATTTAAATCCATGTCATTTAGACTTTGAGAAAATCCATTGGTTAAAAAAGGTTCAAGTCAGAAGTTTAGCATTAATCTTTGGTATAAAATATTTAATTCAATATTTCCCCTTTATTAAATAAATTTTGATTATCCATGAATGGTATAAAGGGTATAAATCGACTTAATCCCTTTTTCCTAATCTATTCTTCTGATTAGTTTTTAGTTAGTTTAACTTTATTTTTTGTCTTTTGAAAAATCAAGAATATGGACTTAAATCCTTTATACTTATCAGTACAGATATATATATTTATATATAACCTTCGTAAATTTTATCCGCTCCTTCATAAATAATAATAATAATATATGAGATTCTTTACCAATCGTAATAAATTCCTTCTGAAAAGCGATATATATTTGCTGACCTCTATCTGAAATACTTAATAACAATTGGTTAAAAGATTGTTTTAGATGTATGAGTAATTTATCTGTAAGGATCGATATTAAATATGTCCTAATATTTTGTGATATCTAATCGTAATTCACGGCGTGATGTTCGGATCATGTTTTCTTGTCAATGTTAATGAAAACGTATGTCATCAAATTATTTTGCGCAACTAAAGAAGTTTATTTTGATCTGTTACTCTACAATTTTATTTGTCCATATAAAAAGAAATTTAAAATATTCATCGCCCAAATCATGATAATTTTCTTTTCAAAAAGAGAATGGATATAAGCTAATTGATATATAAAAAAAAAAAACTGCTATTTATTGATTAAATAGTTATTTCATCTGTATGAGTAATTTATCTTCGAAGGTTGGCATTAAATATACCCCAATATTTCGTGACACTTAATCGTAAAGCAAGAAATGATATAGATATCACGTTTTCTTGTCAGTACTAATGAAAACATATGTCATCAAATTACTTTTCGCAACTAAAGATTTTTTATTATTATTATTATTTTATTGAATACTAGCCGCCTTCGGCGACCAGCTGGTTCGCGATCATTGAAAAATCCGACTTTACGAAACTCGCGCTCGGTGGTGCCTGCGGCGCCCTTTTCCCGTTTCAGGTCTTACAACAGCTTATTGACATATAGTGAAAATAGCTTTATTGAAAAATTTAATCGCAGTAAATTCCCGCTCGGTAGCGCCTGCGGCGCCCTCTTCCAGTTTCAATATCTGAAACAGCCTGTTCGCTCACCATGTTATGTTTTTTCAAATTTCTGACTTTAGCAAAGTCCCGCTCGGTAGCGCCTTATCCTCATTTTAGAACTTATTGCACCTTCCTCACTCATTAGAATTTAAAATATTGAAATTTTAAAATATTACAGCGCCATCTGGCGGTAGAAATTTCTGTAATCTACTGTTCGATTCTAAATCAACAAAGCTTTCAAATGATGTATTACTTATGAAATTATTTTAATTAGTAGCTGAGATACAAATGAAAACCTAATCAGGACACCTCAAAACGGGTAAATAAGGTGAAACTTCGAATTCCACTTTCGATAAAATAAATGAACTTTAAAATATCTTTTGAATGATGTATTAATTAAAAATAATTTAATCTTAATTAGAATTTGAAATACGCGTATTAGAATAAAATTTAATTTGCAATTAAAATGTAAATTTTTTGTTTATTCTCCGAAATCGAGGAAATTTGAACTACAACTTTGTCTTGTGATGAAAACTCTGTATAGTAAGTTTCGTGTGCGACAAAGGAAAATTGAAGAATTTTGAAATTGGCAATTTTTAATCGCAGTCGAAAAACACGTGACCTCAATCAGAAAAAGATCTTTCTCTTTCGCTGTACCTTCGAAATATCGTCTGCGAACTTAAAAGAGAATTTCCATGGTAACCAAAATACCAACAGTTGTTCGAACGCAAACACAAGAATTTCAGAAACGCGGATTCAGAATGTCATCAAAAACTGCAGGCATGCAGAAAATTTAAAATTTATAACGGATTCAGTTTTTGAAAAAAATCTCTCAATCTCTTGATATATCATTCGTCTAATCGAGGTCTATGTACACTATGTTTCACTCTCTGCTTTTCTTTTGAGGAACGCGGTTCAGGGGAAAAATTACAGTCGCCTGGCTTTTTGAATCGTTTTTTGATTAGATATAGGTTGACGTTTTAATTAATATCTCCGGATCTAATTAAAAATTTTTAATTCTTTTTTCACTGTGCACTCGGGAAGGCTTCTGAGCACCCACATGTCAAATTTTATACTTCTGCGTTCAGTAGGGGCTGAATGCATAGATGCACAGACAGACAGACATCTTCCTTTATTATTATAGATAGATAGATAGATAATCTATTATTCTAAAAAAATTTCTCTATATATAACAAGAAAGTGAAAATATTCATCACCCAAATTATAATAATTTTCTTTTAAAGAAAGCAATAAATATAAGCTAATTGATATCCAAATAACATGCTATTCATTGATCAAAAGGTTATTTTATCTGTATGAGTGATTTATCTTCAAAGTCTCGCATTGAATATACCCTAATATCTCGTGACTCTTAATCGTAATGAAAGAAATGACATACACATCACGTTTCTCTGTCAGTATTAATAAAAATATGTGTCATATTACTTTGCGTAACTATTTTATTATTATTATTATTATTATTATTATTATTATTATTATTATTAATTTTCTAGGTATGATCTCTTATTCTAAAATTTTTCTGCTAAATACAAAGAAATTGAAAATATTCTTTTCTCAAATCATGATAATTTTCTTTTAAAAAAGACAATAGTTATAAGCTAATTTGATATCCAAAAAACATGCTATTCATTGATTCAAAGGTTATCTTAGCTATATGAATGATTTATATTCAAAGGTTGGCATTAAATATACCCTAATATTTCGTGACTCTTAATCGTAATGCAAGAAATGACACATACATCATGTTTTTCTGTCAGTATTAATAACAACATTTGTCATCATATTATTTTATGTAACTAGATTCGTGTCTTTCATTATTTTTCTGATCATCTAGTAGAAATGCAGAAAAAATAATTGTGGATTTGTTCTGTTATTTTGTAATATATATATATTAATGCAAAATACGTATTTTTACGTAGGTAAGTGCACCAGTGATTGACACTTTTGGAGCAATCTCTGATGTTTTTAATGTTCTAATCATGAGAAAATATTTTTAGAAATCTTAAGTTAGTGCATATGGTATGAAAGACATTCAGAACCACATATATGTTAAATTATATACATATGATAACAATTATTTTTTTAATGAATTTTTATTTGACACCCACTCAATGTTCCAGTAATTGACACTGCCAGTTTTCGACTTTATCAGCAATTGGCCCCTATGTTCCAATGTTTGACACTGCTAGTAATTCCTTTTACCAGTTATTTGCACCCCATGCTCCAGTGTTTGACATAAAATGTTAAATTTCTTATATGTAAAATAAAATATATGATTTTATTATTTTCTTATTTATTAATTATTTCGGGATAGATGTCAATTACCGGAGCATGCCAATCACTGGAGCACCTACCCTATATCCAAATTTGTATAATTTCGATTTCAATGCTGGAAACATTTCATATCTTTTTAAATATGCTTAATATTATTTTCCTTACTGTCCATAAATAATAATAATAACATATGAAATTCTTCACCCAATCATAGAAAATTCCTTTTGAAAAACGGTGTATATTCAACTGAAAGGTTGTTATATTTGATTTATTTTTAATTGTTTGACGAATTGATTGAAAGATTATTTTGGCTGTATTAATAATTTATCTTCCAAGATCAATATTAGATATGTCCTAAAATTTTGTGATATATAATCATAATGCACGGCGGGTCATTCGGATCACGTTTTCTTGTTACTATTGATGAAAATATATGTCCTCAAAATAATTTGCACAAATAAAGAAGTTTTTTTTATTCTTATTCTTATTTTATTGGATATGATCGTTTATTCTAAAATTGTTCCGCTATATATAACAAGAAATAAAAAATATTTATCACCCAAGTCATGATAATTTTCGTTTTAAAAAACAATAGATATAAGCTAATTCATATCCATAAAACATGCTGTCCATTGATTAAAAGGTTATTTCAACTGCATGTGTCATTTATCTTCAAAGGCTGGCATTAAATATACCCTAATACTTCGTGACCCTTAATCGTACTGCAAGAAATGATACACGCATCACGTTTTTCTGTCAGTATTAATAAAAACACATGTTATCATATTATTTTGCGTAACTAGATTCGTGTCTTTCATTATGTTCCTGGTTATGAAGGAGAAATATGCAGGAGAAATAAACATTGTGTTCTTGTTCTATATTTGAAGAAGAAAATATATATATTATTAATTCAAAATAATTTAGAAATCAATATCAAAGAGAATTTTTATTTATACATTCTTTAAGAACAGATAAGTTAATTTAAAATAGCGTAATTTTTTGTATTTTATATGTATTTAATAGAATGAAATGTAATTTTTACGCATATACGAATTTGTATAATTCCGATTTGAATGCCACAAACAACTCGCACATTTTTAAATATGATATTTTTTCCCTTCTCGTCCATACAAAACAGAACATAAAAAATTTATCACCCAATTACAGAAATTCCCTTTATAACTAGTATGTTTTGGCCGCCACAAGACATTCTTCTGTATTTTTCTAAACAATTCCCCATAGTAAAAAATATTTATAAAATTTATTATTCATTAAAATTATTTTACATGATGAATTCATACGTCCTTCCCGTCATGAGAGGTATCAATGTGTTCCAAATACTCCAAGGAAGACATTTCAGCTGCTTAGAAATTTCTATCATTTTAATTAAAGGAGTTATTAACTAAAAACGACAAGTTTATGAAGGTACTCTAATTGCCATTTTGAAAAAAGTTTCTCCCAGTGACGTTGTTCTTCTGTCATGAAGTCATTTTATACAGGAAAATTAAAATATGATCCATGGTTGTACGTATGTAGGTAGGTAGGTTGGATTTAACATTGTACGAGTACTGCGCTAAGGGTAATTGGCAACGGTCTGGGACGCACCCCTACAGATGTTCCGAAGGCATGCCATCACAATTTTGATCCTTCACAGAGAAGATCCTCCCCCCGTTTTGGTGATTCCCAAAGGTATAGTGTGGATGGGAATATGGAGGACTTTGCGGCCACGACAGATTTTATGTACACCAACCACCATTAGTGTACCCGACGGTCTTTGGCCGGATCAAATATCGAATAGGCAATCTTCCAATTACGTGCTCGGCGCTTTACCGACTAGAGTATCGTGGCCCGAAACCATGGATGTAAAAAAGAAAGGAAATGAATATCAACTTTTTTTCTCTACTTTTAGAAAATTAATTTTCTTACCCGGAAAAATTTAAATATGATCCGTGGTTGTAGGTAGGTAGATAATTAGGTAGGTTGTGTTTGACGTCGCACCATTACTGCTCTATGGATAATCGGCGACGGTCTGGAACGCACCCGTACGGATGTTCCGGAGACATGCCATCACAGTTTTGGTACTATACGAAGGGGATGGCTACCCCGATTCGGGGGCCCCCAGAGGTATAATTTTGATGCGAACATGGAGGATATTGCAGCCACGACATATTTTACGTGCACCAACCACCATTAATGTACACGACGGTCTTTGGCTGGCTCGAGAACCGAACCCGCAATCTTCCAATTACGAGCTCGGTGATTTACCGACTGGAGTACCGCGGTCCGGATCTGAGGTTGTAAAAAAGAATAAAAAGGGTCATATACTAAAGTTGTAATGCAAAATGGTCTAGATATTATGAATTTCTTTCTATAATATATATATATATATATATATATATATATAAATTTGACATTGAATATGAGGATTTCCATAATTTTCTGCTTTTGTCTTGTAGAATGCACTATTAATATTCCTTTTCAGTGAAAGAAAGCAGAGAATAGGCGGGCAGAGCTCTGAATGTGTTAATAAGTAAAGTGAGTCGGGAGGGGAGGCGAAGCCTCCCTCAAGGGTTGGTGAGCGGAGCGAGCAGGGGGCAGAATCCCCTCGTCTACTAAATAATTTTTAACAGCGCATGCGCAAAGGTTAGAAAGTTTTCTTCGGAATAATGTGTTATTCAAATACATCGAGCTACGTATGTGAAAGCCTCCAGCAAATATTATGAAAATTCAGAAAGTTATCATTGTTAAAATGAACTGAATTTCAGTTTGTTAAAGAATAAATAAATAAATATGTAAATAAAATAAAAGCAAAAAGCTAAAATGTAGGGAGTTTTGTACATTTCTTTATTAAGTCAATAGTAATGTATCGTGTATTCCTTGTAAACAAATGTAAAATAATATCCCCTATTGTTTTAAGAAAAAAAAAAGAAAGAAAACAATAAAAGCTTTAATTCCATATTTATTTATAATCAACATCTAAAAAAAATTTTCTCTAACGTGGACCAGTTGCGATTAAGTTTTGTCAAAACGATACGATAGTGACGTAAGGTGCTATGTGATTGGTCAACCCAGATTAGAGTGATCAATATGATCTGAAGATTTCGGCAACAAAAATTTATTTTAATGCACTTGAAATGTACATTTTCTTAAAGAAATTGAAAAAATATTAAATTTATTATTAAATTTATTATTGAAATTTATACTCAAAATCTCATATTTATGTTTGGTTGTAGGTTTAAAGGCCGATTGGTTACACTAAAGTCCTAGGCCTATAGGTGTAATCTTTTTCGCGGGGTCTTTCTAAGGAATCCTAGCCCGTATTTACGCGAGTTTCCGAGAAAACCACGGAAATCACCGATCGGCTAGGTCGGTGAGCGTGACCTGGCATTGAACCCGGCACTTCCCATCTGCCAGCTACTTCCCATCTACCAAGCGCAGAACCTCTCGATCGCTGGTGGGTCTCTCATATTTATGAGTATGTTTGGAAGAATTTAAAGCAAATTAAGCCTTGGATACATGGTCGTCTATTCGGCAGAGTTGTGATATCTTCATCTATAATATCTAAATCAAAATCATCATATTATGTAATATGCAGATTTTTAAAACCAAAATAATATAGATTATTTTTAGATTTCTTTTATTCATTATAAATAGAATAAACGTTATTCTTTTTTATTTATTTATTTATTTATTTTATAGATACATTTATTAACTATAGAACTTCTGTTATGTCTGGTAATAGAGTAATTTCCTTACGTCACATTTTATTAAATATTTGATTTTTAATATAAAAATAATTAAATTTAATTCTCAGAATTTTTAACCTTAAATTTCAATTTTAACAATTTCATTTAAAAAAAAAAAAAAAAAAAAAAAAAAAAAGTTTTTTTATAATTGAAATTGTAATACAAGCATCAAAGATTTAAATCTCTTTTACTGGGAAAAATTGAAATTTTTTCAGTAATTTTATTTATAAGATTTTTCTGAAAATTGTATTAGATATGTAAGTACTATCACGCAGATTGTCTGCGCAGGAAAGGCTAGTATACTATAGGGTGTCCCAAAATTAACGGAAGATTTGAATTTGTCACCATTCGTGCCGTAAAGTGTTGGCAACCCTATTAAAAAAAATATTAAAAAAAAAACATTTGACCGCTGATAGTTTAGGGTTCGTAAAAATGGAGTGTTAGACGGTGGCAGTTACCATACAGCCCGTAAAATAATTCAATTACTACATGGCACATTTTCTGGCCATGTACTCTCTCGTTTAGGTGATAAGAATTGGCTCCCTAGATCGTAGGATTTAACACCATTGGATTTTTTTTTTTTTTTTTTTTTTTTTTTTTTTTCGTGGGGGGGGGGGGGGAATATTTGAAGTCAAAGGTCTATGCCAGCAAGCCAACAAGGACGAGCGCATTGAAGGGGAAAATTCAACAATGTATTAACAAAATTCAGCTACATTTATGCAAAATGGATATGGAAAAGTTCGAGAAAAGAATGCGTATGTGCCAGCAAAGCCGTGAAGGCATTTGCCCTATATGTGTTATTCCATACATAACCCTATTCTGTATACTTTACGATTCAATAAAAAAAATAACAATTTAAAGAAAAAAACTGTGTTTTTTATTTAATTCAAACCTTGCGTTAATTTTGGGACACCTTATATATTAACATCACTTTTTTTTTTTTTTTTTCAGTCAGTGGTAGGTAAAATAGTATATGTTGGTTGTAGATAAATATGAAATTAAACTCCTTCTAGTGTTCTTTTTCTTTTTTTATGATATTCATTTTTGTAAGGAATTTTCGATTTCCACAACGCCTTACTTTCAAATGCCTACAGCGCGTTCACTCACCAGGTCTTTTAAATTACAGATCGCGATGCGTTCAAAAGCAAAATTTACAAAACTTTTTATCAAATAATATTATTTTTAAAACATTAAAGAACACGCTTTTATAGAAATGTGAACTAAAAAACACAAAATATCTATCTTAGTATTAAAATGCAGGGTAAGAGAAAATCGTGTGAGTGACACACCATAATATTTACATACATTTAAATCTTTAATTAAAATAATTTAGAATTAAACAAAAACCATTTTTAAAAAATCTCCCCTGACTGTGATCGAACGCTAGACCTTTAGGTTCGTAGCGCGGAGCTATACCTCAACGCCTCGGTGTTCACGTAGCGAATGTCTTTTTTTTGCAATATAGATTTTTTGTTTGCTCCCAGAGTGGTTGCAAACATACATACAAACATAACATATAAACACACATACATACATACAGGGGAAGCTAATAAAAGCGTGTTAATAATAACTATTTTTCATAAATAAATAAAATTTATTTTTTATAATTGACTGAAAGAATTTTTTAAATTGTCTTATTCGATAAACATTTTATTACAAATTGGTAACAAAATACTTCTACTTAGGAAGAAAATTTTTGCGATATTTGTTTTCAATGAAACAAAACAAAATGAAAAAGTCACTTTCCATCTGAAAGGAAATTAAATTAAATATGGATTTTCAATTTTGTATTCCGAATATAAAGTATTCCAATATTCCAAAGATAATGTAATTATATTTATTAATAATCAGCTTTCACAGCAATAAGAAGATCCGTTAAGTATATTTTTATAACTTCATTTTTCTTTAAGGCCCAAAATAATAAAATAAACCTTTAAATAAATGCTTCAAAGAGAAATTAAATAAAAGATATTAAGTTTATTTCAGTATAGAGAAAATCCAATTTCATTTTTTAATCTATTCGGTAAAAGTTTCCTGAAAGTTTTATGTAAGTAAAATATTTTATAAAAGGCGAAATTTAAACAAATACTAAGGCAAAAGAAAGTTTAATTTCTTTACATTGAATTATTTTAGAATAAATTGTTGGAATAATGCTGTTTTTTTATTAAAGTTTAAAAATGTGGAAAATGTTATTGTAATTTAAGATTATTATTTACTATTAAATAACTGTAATTTGCCAATTTTTATAATTATCTATAATGTATTTATGAAATGTACTTTCGAAAATTAAGATATAATATTTTTAAAAACACAATCTGGTAAAAATAATTAAAAGTAATATTGCACTTTTTTGTTTCGTTTCATATAACTCAATAAATTCATAATAATATTATAATTAAAGCATATCTTTTTTTTTTTTTTTTTTTTTCTTTCTATTTCCCATTTACCGCATGCACCAACAGTTGCCCAGAGGTTCTGCTCTCGAATCTGGTGGACACGATGTACCGAATTCGATCCCAGGTGGAAACAGTCATCCTAGCTTTGAAAAGTTTTCCGTGGTTTTCTCGGAGAATCGCATAAATACGGGCTAAGATCCCATGGATGGTTTTCCATCCACACCTGGGGGCCGCGGTAGCCCAGTCGGCAGAGCACCGGCCTCGTAATTGGAAGATTGCGTGTTCGGTACTCGAGCCGGTGAAAGACCGTCGTGTATACTAATTGAGGCTGATGCACGTAAAATCTGTCGTGGCCGCAATGTCCTCCCTGTTCCCATCAAAAATTATACCTCTGGGGGTCACCGAAGCGGGAGAGCCATCCCTTCCGTGGAGGATCAAAATTGTGATGGCATGTCTCCGGACCACCTCTAGGGGGTGTGTCCCAGACCGTCACCAATTACCCATCTGCGCAGCACTAGGTCGACGTAAAACCCAACCAACCCACCAACCATCCAGGCCTAGGATTCAAGTGCAGTCATTCGGCTTTTTTATTTTTATTTATTTATTTTTTTTTTACCCCTACACCCGTTTACTGTAAATTTTCAAATTAATCAAAATGACAATAAATATGAACACTTCGAAAATGAAATATTAAAATGGGAAACTAAAATTGTAGTTCACATTTTTCTTATTGTTAAGATAAATATTTATTAAATTAATACAATACATCGATTCGAATTAGTTAACACAATATCGATTTCAATTTCTGTTTAGATTCTAGTTATTTTATTTCTGTATTCTTCTAAAAAAAAAAATCATATATATCGGCTTAAAATTTAGTTTTCTTGAAGTACACTAATATTTTATTTTTTAGGTAAATTATAATTCAGTTTTAATTTATTTCATTCAATTCAATTTTATTTTATTTCTCTGAGAGCGTCAGATGAACTCTATTACTAAGTGGTGTCATGTACTTTAATATTTAATTCAATACACATACAGCAGTTACATTAAGTATGAAAATACACAAAAGGTCGCATAACTGAAAGAAAAATTAAGAATTTCAGTATTTCGGAAGAAAAATGCTTATAGTTACATTAATTAGCTATACAGTTGGTTATAATATACATTCTGTAGCTTTCGATTACACCACCATTATTAAGCCTAACATGGCGCTCGTCTAAAACTTTCTCTCATCATATGCTGTTACCATTCTCTATTCTATAAATTATGTCAATTTCTGTGTCACGTACGTTAGCGTAATATACATAAAATTAGCTTTTATTTCAAGCAGGAAATAGGGGCCGCGGTAGCCCAGTCGGTAGAGCGCCGGCCTCATAATTGGAAGATTGCGGATTCGGTACTCGAGCCAGCCAAAGACCGTCGTGTACACTAATGGTGGCTGGTGCACGTAAAATCTGTCGTGGCTGCAATGTCCTCCATGTTCCCATAAAAAATTACACCTTTGGAGATCACCGAAGCGGGAGAGCCATCCCTTCCGTGGAGGATCAAAATTGTGATGGCATGATTCCGGAGCACCTCTAAGGGTGTGTCCGAGACCGTCGCCAATTGCCCATCTGCGCAGTACTAGTGCGACGTAAAACCCATCCATCCATCAATTCAAGCAGGAAATTTCTTTCGACTTTCATTAGGTTTTTCAGTACGGATTTTATTTAATAGTATTCTTTGCTTCATTGAACAGTATTCTAACTTTTTTTTTTTTTTTTAAACAGACTGTATGCTATAATAGAAAATAGCTGCGAAATTAAACTAAAAAGTCATATGGTCTCTATTTCTAATGGGAAATTTTATTTCAACTCCCGTTCACTTTTTAATGTTATATCTTTGTTTTATATAAAGTGCAATATGTTTATGTGTTTTTAAATTGTGCTTATTGTAATAACATATCGTCGATTGCATTATATCAAACAAATATCTTTTTCTTCCTCCTCCTTACAAAGTAAAGGTAAAAAGATTTAGGTTTGTCTGTAGATATTATATGTTTGATTTTCAGATATACATAAGTATTCATCATTATAATGGTCGAAGACAAAAAAAAATAAAAGAAGAAGAAGAAGAAGACTAAATTAATAAATAATTACATATGGAAAATGAATCTTTATTCATCAAAAAATGTTGAATGTAGAAAGCAAAGCTTTGAAATCTCTCGCTAAGAAAAAAGGCTAAATGTCGCTAAAATGCTTGCTAAAAGTGCAATTAGGGGACTAACCACAAATTTAAGAAAAGCGAAAGTACTTTGGATGCCCCTGTATCACAAAAAGCTACAAATGACTTGTAACTTTAATACATTGTTGCACGTACTATGTACACTATTTGTATGTTTTGTTACGGAAATTGCGCAATTATTTAGGAAGATTTTTTTTTTTTTTTTTCAAAAATTACTAATTTTTTCGACAAGTATTTTCCTTATAAGTAGAACTGATTTCCACAAAATTTTACAAAACTCACTCAAAAGTTGACAAAACATTAAAGAAACATTATTCTGGAACATAAAATTCACACGTGCAATATTTGTTGCGATATGAGCATTTTTAGTAAATATTATTTTACTGCGCATGCGCGAAAGATAGAAATTTTTTTATCGCATAAGTTGAAAGCTAAATATATTGAGTAACTTTTATCAAAAGTTCATTTGAAAAGAGTAAAAATTAAGCAAACTGTTGGCAAAAGAACGAGATAAATTTTAAGTGTTTTCCAGAGTTGAAATTTCATAAGGGGTTTTACGCATGCTGCATATTTAATTTGAAGATCCAATTGTTTCAATCACGTTGCAAAAGTCTTTTTTTTTTTTTTTTTTTTTTTTTTTTTTGTGACAAACCCCTTATGAACTCACAAATCTTAGTAAATAAATAAAATTATGTTAAAGTTACAAGCCTATAAGGGGTTTTTCAAAAAAAGAATTTTGCAACATGATTGAAATATTTGAATCACCAAAATAAATAAGCAGTATTTCGAAAAATACTCAGTAAATAAGCAGTATTTAGAATTATCCTTTTGAGATTTCAACTCTAGAAGGTACCTAAAATCTAGCTCGTTCTTTCGCCGACAATTTGCTTAATTTTTACTCTATTCAAATGAGCTTTCGACAAAAGTTGCTGAGTATATCTAGCTTTCAACCCATGCAATAAAAAAATTTCTATCTTTCGAGCATGCGCAGTAAAATAATATTTACTAAAAATGCTCATATCTCAACGAATATTACACTTGTGAATTTTATGTTCCAGAATAATATTTCTCTAATATTTTGTCAATTTTTCAACAAGTTTCGTAATATTTTATGGAAATCCGTTCTAGTTATAAGCAAAAAAACTTGTCGAAAAATTCGGAATTTTTGAAAAGAAAATTATATCTGTCTAAATGATTGCGCAATTCCCACAAGAAAACACACAAATATTGTGCATAAAATGTGCAACAACGTATTAATGTTACAAGTCATTTGTAGCTTTTTGTGATACAGGGGGATTCAAAGTATTTTCACTCGTCTTCAATTTGTTGTTGGTCCAGTAATTGCACTCTGGACTAAATCAATAATGGAAAATATGAGTTTTTAAATGTTCTTTGCATGTATAAAGTTTCAGACCATTTTGTCAAACATTATTTTAGATAATCGAAAAAATGTCAAACGAAGAAAAAAAATTCTAATAATTTGATCACCCACTGTATTCTAACATGATTTTTTTTTTACCTTTCATCAATCTTATAGAATGCTATAAATATTCTAATATTTTATAAACAATCCTTTGTTTTTCGAAAGCTTCTAAAAACAATATTACTAAGCTTCCATTCAGAAATTTGTATGTCCTTAAAATATGAAAAACAAAACATAAAATCAAGGTAATAAAAAGCAAAATAAAATGATGAATATTCATATTTAACACATAATGTATTTCTTTTCTAAATAAAAAAATAAATATGCAATATAAAAAATAATAATTAAAATGAAAAGTATTTTTTTTTATTATTATTATTCCTTATAAGTCCATTTTTACAATGACTAAAAAATAAATCTTAAAATGTGTGCAATTTTACAGCCATTGTATTTTTAATTAAAACATGTATCATATTTTTGTCACAAATTTCTTTTTTTTTATTTAGCACTTCTTCATTATCTGTTGATCCTTAAAAATAAAAATATATATAAATTATCCTTAAAAAAATAATAATCATGATTTTAATCATTTCTTCAGATGTTTTAAATGTTTTTTTTTTTTTTTTTTTTTTTTTCAAGAATATTTTCAAAATATATGATCCTTTATTTAAAAATTAATGTCTCATTCTAAACTTTTTCATTAAATATACTTTTTTTTTACTTTCTTTTTTAAAGATAAAACAAATTCCTCATTACATTTTATAGCGAAAGTTATACTAAAGAAAATATTGAAAAACGATAAAGTATTTTCTCATTAATAAAAACTAATAAACGCATGAGTTTATTTACCCTCAAAATAAAAATGAGTAATAGAGAACTTTTTAATTTATTAGTAGTATTTTTTATTAAAATAACAGATTAATATTCTTTTAAATATTTTCAGTTATTTTATTCGAAACGATTGATAACTAAAACCTAAGCTTAATAATTTAACAATATTGTAAAATTTTTTAACAATGTAATACAGTTTTACTGTCATTTTGTAGTTCTTAAGGTATCTAAGGGGCACTCTAAAAATGTCATTTTCGACTAAAAAATCGATGTTTCGATTTCGTCGAAAGACTATAGTTTGATATTTTCTTTTTCTAAAACATATTGAATTTTATTTCTATTTTGAATTATAGTTGTTTCAAAATTCTCTGTCTCAAATTTAAGATAAATCGGTTTTATTATTGTCCGGAACACCGATTAATTACACGGCGCAGAAAAAAAAGAAAAAAATAATAATAATAATAACAATAATAATAATAATAATAATAATAATAATTGAGCTCTCATACTACTTTTGCTAATTTTTATATAAAATGACAACTTGAATCCGAATATGAACCCCATTTTGTCCTGTCACCCACCGTTTTTTTGGGACACCATCCCCTCCCTCAATTTTTATCACTGTAGGGTAATTTTATGACCATGAATTTGATTTGGAGAATGCAAAAGAATTACTTTAACACCTGAAAACAAAAAATTATAATGTTTAATAAGTAACATTAATACTAGATTAATATATACTAGCAGGCTACGCCCGCTTCGCTGGCCACTATATTTAAATGAATCTCCAAAAGAATTGGATCATTATTTATTTTTTACATCACATTATAAATAAAAACTAAAATAATTACATTGGTTGGTTGGGTTTAACGTCGCACTAGTGCTGCGCAGATGGGCAATTGGCGACGGTCTGGGACACACCCCTAGAGGTGGTCCGGAGACAATATATAATAATTACATTGGAATCGCTCTAGACCTCGCATCGGGTACTCGCTGACTACGGCAGCTCTTTCTCTGCCCGCACTGTATCGGGAGCAGGTTCCCACTGCCTGCAGAAATCTCTTTCCTATGTATTTCAATATGGGTATTTATTGACGATAGGTAGGTCTGCCATTATTTAAGAACTACGATTTTAAAGACAGCTGTATCTCAGCGTCTATTAAATATTTTAGTTTTTGAACCAAGTATTTTATTGCTCACGCTATTTACACTATATTACAATTTGATTCCGACCAATATATTGAAATAAAATAAAAAGTAGATTTTCTTTTAGAAGGAATTAAATACATAAAAAAGCAAATTAATTCCAATCAGTTTAATCCTTTCTACTATATACTACCATTATTTCCTGACAAATACTATAAATTAGAAAAAAAAACTTTTAAAGAAGTTAAATTAACAGATGAAAAATAATTGTTGTTATACTACAAAAATTATACATAACATAACTGTTATAAATACGTTTTTAAATTTTAAATTTAATATATTTAATTTTTTCTACTGCATTACCATTTTATTTTCAATAAATATAATAAATTAAAAAGAGAAAAAAGATTCGCCCTCAAATAAATGTATTAAATAAAAAATAAATTGCATAATATAGCCGTTGCTAAGATACGCAGACGATTACAATCGAAGAATAAATTCATGAAAAATGAAACATAAAAGACAATGTTTAAAATCGAAAAAACATTAATTTAAAAAATTCAGATTCGAAATTCGCAAAAATCTCGATGAGGTGCACACCTGCGGGGTCCCAGGTACCTATATGCCAAATTTGGAAGCTCTGCGATCAGTAGTGTGTAGTATTGTTTATGTTTAGATAAATGTATTTATTTTCCTGTTGGAAAAATAAAAATAAACTCGTATTTTTATTTATTTATTTATTTATTTTTTGGCAACAATTAAATTACGGATTAAATTTAAATGGCTAATTTTTTGCTATTATTAGCTTATTATTTTCATATTTTTATTAATTAAAAGAAAACTAAACAGAAATTTTAAATTCTGACTTCGATGTGCACAATGATCCTTTGGGGGGCACCTTTGTGTTAAATCTCGTGACTGTCCGAGCTACCGTTTTCGAGAACAGTGAAATATATATACAAATATTGCTCACTTAATAGTATAAGATATATGTATATGTATATGATGTATAAGAAATGCAATACATAATCTCAGTGGCAAATTCCCCTCTAAATTTTTCCCTTGCCGCAAATGTTCATGTTTTAGAATTTTCTAACTCTGTAGCCCCTCAGAAGATATTTAACAGTTAAAATAATCCTCTCCCCCCCCCCCAAAAAAAAAAAAAAAATAAAAATAAATCAAATTTATAGCCATAAAATTACCGAAAAGTGATAAAAATAGGAGGCTGCCTCTAAAAAACGGTGGATGATAGGGCAAAATGGGCGTCCTATTCAAAATCAAGAGGTTATTTTACATAAAAATTTGCAAAAATGGTGCTGGGGGCAATTTTAATGCCGATCAGTGTTATTTGCACATGAAGGGCTATTAGAAAAATAGACATACGTCTAACAAATGGCAAAGAAAGTCCTTTTATAAATCGGGTGGCTATTATTTTTTTTATAAAACTTATTTAGAGTACTAATACTGCTTTAAATTATTTTTAGCGTTTTCTCTGACATTTTTAATGCCTAGTTTATTGTAAAACATCATAATACAATGCACCTGCATGAAATAGCTTAAAATTTTGCGTGAATATTTTGTTACTATTATTATAACTCTACGTTTATTACTATAAATTAATTATCTTGGTAATCTTATTATTATCGTTTTATGTTTATAGCTTGTTAATATATATATTTATTTTTGAGTTATCTTGTCTTTCGAAGGAATGTCAATTTTTTGACATTTTATATTTTTCACCTTTATTTATTTCATTTTAATTAAAATATAGATTTGTTTTGCTTGATATATATGTTTTTTTAAAATCATATATTCTATAAATATACACACACACATGTATGTATATAGATATGTGTGTGTGTGTTCTTTATATAAATAGCTCAATACTTTTGGTTTTTAAATTAAGCAATTGAACTTTTTTAAAAGCTTGTGCATGCGTAGTTAAAAATAAGTTTGTAAAACTGCTTATATATCGTAAGATATTTAACAGTTTTGAATTCTGATTGCAGTATGCTGTGTCTAATATAGTACGTCACATTTCCTAAGAATGGATTTTCACTGAGTCTAATACCCTACGTGTTATAATTTTAAAAAGTAGCTTTTTTTAAGTAACAGTTATATATTTATGAATAAATCAGTAGCATCATAAAAATATTTACAGATAATTAGAAGAGCCCCCATAAACACATACAGAGTGATCCAAAATATTTTGACTATTGTTTAATTTTTTACTTGTCCCCTATTCCCCCTTCAGGAGGAAACTTTTTTTTTTTTAAATATATGAGGTATAACATGTTCTTTATACTCCCAAAGTTTTAAGATAATCCTCAAGATTTTTTCTAAGTATTTGATAAAACGTCTAAATTCGAAAGTATAAAGATACTTAATGTACATAGTGCATATAGAGGTAAAAAGTTTTACAGATACCTTAATAGTAAACAGTAGTTTAACTAAACATTATAATTGCATCTATTATAGAAAGATGAATTTTTGTACAATATGAGAGCGGTGATTGATAATTTCAGTAATATTCTGGTACAGTTTTACATAATAAAGATCTTACATATAAGTTTTGGAGTATTTATAATCTATTAAAGATGATATGAAGTATTCCCGCAAACAGAAAATTGTAACATAACAACATCATCGATCTACGGTATGTACAGTCGGTAACAAAAGTGTCCGAACACTAGCAAAAATTCTTATATAAAAAAAGTACGCTTTAATACAGTTTTGCTAAATAACTCCTTGTCGAATCCTGTTCTTAGACTGACTACGAATGGAATTCGACAAGGATTTATTTAACAAAACAGTATGAAGTGAACTTTTTTTATACAGGAATTTTTTGCTAATGTTCGGACACTTTTGTTACCGACTGTACCTAAATAAAATCAGCACAGTTTTGTTTTATTTTTTGTATTTTTATATATCCATTTCACATGTGAAGTTTGCAGCATATGTACTCGAATAAAAATTATCACGAATCCAATGACTTTTTCTTATCTATATGTAAGAAAGTAAAAATATACTTATGTGCATTATTATTATTATTATTATTATTATTATTATTATTATTATTATTTTAATATTTTTTTTTCTTATTTAACAACAACAACAAAAAAAAATCTGTTTGATAATTTTCTTCTTCTCTTTACAAAAAGAAGCAAAACACGCTTTACTTAATTATTACTAAGTGATTTTAAAAAGTAGAAGAACGTTAGTCTAATTTTACTTTAAAATATGTATATTATATCTTCAAATACGTCCTAAAAAGCCCTTTAATACCATGTGAAATTCCATTTAGTGAGAATTGCACTCAAATTCTATTTGTTTCACATACTAAACTTTTTTTTTTTTTTTTTTTTTTTTGCGTGTGTGTGTTTTTGAGTGTGTTTGTGTGTGTTTAATTTGTTTGGTTGTTATCTCTCTTGCAGAAAAAAATAATAGTTACTGTAGGAAAAAAAAAATATATATACACTGCATTCTTTATTTAGCCCATTAATCGCCAAGTCTCCCATTTTGTAAACCTTTAAGAAATTTTTTTCTCGACAAGTATTTAAAATAAATATATATTTTATTTTATTCGTTGAATATTAAAGTGCTTAGCTTCGTTAGCAATTTTTTCAAAAAGTTTGTAACGTAAATTCTATTGTTTTAATTATTCAAAGAAAATTGCCTGTTTTTACTGCATCTAAAAATAACTCATTCGAGTGCAGGGATTTAGAAACATTGAATATGACAGAAAGTACTTCTTTTCTTACATTATAACAAACAGGGATAAATAAAACTAATTTAAAAGGTGCTTGCAGTTTATCTACAGCTGTGCTATCCCCATTAGGTTCCAACTCTCCCATTTTGGAACCATATCATATCTTCTAACAAAATAAAACATATTTAATTATTTAAACTACATATAAATAGAGATGCATATTTAAATCCAAAACATACGAAAATTCAAACTTTTTTTATGGGTATCATTGGCATTTAATGAGTTAAAGTGTTTTATTAATGCAAAATTAATTTGGTATATTTTTGAAAAAATTAACTGAATATTAACTGCTTTCTTCATATAAAAAAAGCAAATATCAATTAATCAAAGATGTTTTTATACTTTGCGAATGATTTATCTTCAATGTATGACATGAAGAAAAAATCTTGACATCGAATCGTAATGCAAGAGATGGCACCGAGATCACGTTCTCTTATCACTTCTTGTCAATGTTTATGAGAATATATGCCATCATACGATCCAGTATATCAAAAAGCATAATCTTTATAATTCTCTTGCTTATAATATCTGTGATGGAAAAATATAGCATAAATTACTTAATTGTTCTGTTTAACCCTTTAAGGTGTAAGGTAATTACGCTCATTTAATATGAAGAAACAACAGAATTTTACTCATAAGTTTAGAAGAAAAGAAATAAATGATTTTTTGTTTTTTTTCTGAGTCATTAAAGTAAAATTTTGTGGAAAATTTCCGAGTCAAATTTTTGCAGTTGGAACGTAAAATCAGGTTTAATATAATATATTCTACAACCTTTTAAAGAATCAAAGTGTGCTACTGATACAATAGCAATTGCTATGCATCAATTTTTTAAATATTTTATATTAAGCGATGTCCATTAACAATGTTAGTTATCAATTAGTAAAAGATAGTTAAGGCTTAAAGAATTTATTTTATTTTATAGCACATTATAAAATAAATCGAAAACTAAAATCGCCATGCAACAGGTGTCGTACCAATTGCGGACAAACTGCAATTAAATAAGGATACCCGAAGAAAGTGCCAATCATTCCTGCCAGAAAAAAAAAAAAAAAAAAAAAAAAAAAAATGAGAATTTGTTTTCTCCTGAGTTATAAAAGTAAAATTTTGTTAAAAATTTAAATGAGAATTTATTTTCTTTTAACTTATGAAAGTAAAATTTTGATAAAATTTTTCGAAGAAATTTTTTGTAGTTCGAACTTAAAATCCGACGGTATATAATACACCCAACAACTTTTCAATAGATTAAAGTGTGCTGTTGATAAAGAACATTAATCGTTATGCATGAATTTTAAAAATATTAAATATTAATTATATCTACTTACGATGCCAGTTATCAATTAGTAAAATATAGTTTAGATTTAAAGATTTATTTAATATTAAATCACGGTATTATATCGAAAGAACCATAAAATCGCGATGCAACAAGTATCGTGCCGATTGCGGACGAATTGCAATTACCTGAGGAAAGTGTCAATCATTCCTGCAAGGAAATATTTAAGTGAGGCTCTGAAAGTCATAAATGCAGTAAGTGTATTGAGATTGCCCTCAAGAAGGTTTCATCTTTTCACTAGGCGAATTTCCTTCCAATTTTATTTTTTATAACTTTTCTCGCTATATTTTTTACTTCCTTATACAAAGTATAAGGAAGTATAGTAATCCCGATTTGCGAAATGGATTTTGTATTTCACATTGCTCAAAAACGAATGATCGCTGAATGTTGCTAATTTTTACGTGTGACTTTCATGATGTCTAGTTGCACACCTGCAAGTGTCATCTTAACACGAGCTCTCGTTTTAGAGATATAAGGGATTTTACACGATTTTTCGTGACGTCTGTATGTGTGTGTGTGTGTCTGTGTGTGGGTATGTCGCATAACTCAAAAACGGTTGGACGTAGAAAGTTGCGAATTGGTACATAGGATTGTTATAACATCTAGTTGTGCACCTCCCTTTTTGGACTTTCTATGATTTTCCGTTTTGGAGATATTTAGGAAAATTAGGTTCATAATGACAAAAATTTGGCCATAATGTATAAAAAAACGGTAATAACTCAAAAACGGTTTAGACAAATCTTGCAATTTAACTGACTTTCCGATTAGCTAGACATTTGAAACTTTAAGAAAAGCTCAGAACACGTTGACAATGCATTTTTTAAATATTTTTAGCCAACTGTTTCCGATACCTGCTGCCTTCAGCAGCGTTTATGCGATTCAACAGAAAATTTATTTAACTATCTTCCCGACTAGCTAGACATTTGAAACTTTCAGATTAGATCAGAACACGGTGAAAATGCATTTTTTAAATACTTTTAGCCAACTGTATAGGGTCCCTGCTGCCTTCGGCAGCGTTACCTGTTCAAATCTTGGAATCGATTTGTAACTAACTTCCCGACTAGCTAGACGTTTAAAACTTCCGGAAAAGCTCAAAATACGGTGACAATGCATTTTTAAAATATTTTTGGCCAATTGTTTCGGGTCACTGCTGCCTTCGGCAGCGTTTACATGGTTCAACAGAAAATTTATTTAACTAACTTCCCGACTAGCTAGACATTTGAAACATTCAGAATAGTTCAGAACACGGTGAATATGCATCTTTTAAATACTTTTAGCCAACTGTTTCAGGTCCCTGCTGCCTTCGGCAGCGTTTATATGGTCCAACAAAAAAATTATTTAACTAACTTCCCGACTAGGTAGACATTTGAAACTTTCAGAATAGTTCAGAACATGGTAAAATTCCTTTTTTTAATACTTTTAGCCAATTTTTTCGGGTCCCTGCTGCCTTCGTCAGCGTTACCAGTACAAATCTTGCAATCGGTTTTTAGCTAACTTTCAGAAAAGCTCAGAACACGGTGATAATTCATTTTTTTTTAATATTTTTAGCCAACTGTTTCGGGTCCAATGTCAATGTTTTTTAACATTATGTATATTTCTAAAAGTGTATAAGGAAGTCATGTGGTGCACACATCAGATTTTTCTTTCTTAAAATTGCCTTTACTTATTAAGATTTAAAATAATACCTATGAACAAAAAGTGGAGTTTAGAGTACTAATAACACTGTTCTGCAAGATAATTGCCCCCAACACTATCTTGGCAAATTCCTATGTAAAATGACCTCCTGAATCCGAATAGGACGTCCAATTTGCCCTATCACCCACTGTTTTTTAGGGATGACCCCCTATTTTTATCACTTTTCGGCAATTTTATGGCTATAAATTTGATTTTTTGGTGGGGGGGGGATTATTTTAACGGTTAAATATCTTCTATGGGGCTGCATAGTTGGAAAATTCTAAAGCATCAACATTTGCAGCAAGGGAGAAATTTAGGGGGGGGGGGGGTTATTTGCCACTGAAATTATGCATTGCATTTCTTATATTTTTTTTAATCTATTATTAATGTTATTTATTAAACATTATTATTATTTATTTATTATTATTTTATTTTTAAGTGTTAAATTAATTCTTTTTCATTCTCCAAATCAAATTCATGGCCGTAAAATTACCGAACAGTGGTAAAAATTGGGGGAGGGATGGTGTCCCGAGAAAATGCTGGGGGACTGGGAATAATGGTAGCCATATTCGAATTTAGGAGGTTATTTTACATGATAATAAGCAAGAATGGTATCAGGGCTCGAAATTTCCTTTTTTGCAGCGCAGTGTAATTATAAAAATAATTATTTATATAAAATAAATAAGAAGGATAAAGACGAAAAAAGGAACAACAAAGTAAAAATTCTTTCCTAAACGGAATTTAATTTCGTACAATAACATTATTTTTAAAAATAATAATATTCACTACAAAAAACTGAATAGTTTTATTGATTTTTACAGAATGCTGGGGCATAAACTTGAAGTGAGTGCGATTTTAGACGGAAATTTTGAAATTTGCCTTATAAAACCCGAAACTCAAACCGCAATTATTTATATTTTTTATTCTATTGTTTATTATTATTATTTTATTTTATTTTTAATCACTAAAACAGAAATACACACACACACACACACACACACACATATATATATATATATATATATACTTCTGCTTTACGTTAAAAAATTATATTAAAATTTGGGGAAAAGAGAAAATACATTAAAAAAAAATAATAATAATAATGAAAAATAACTAATATATATATGCGCAGTGTAACAAAAGACTTAAATCCATAATCAGTAACAATTTAATGTTATTGTTGGAATTGTGGGTGATATAAAATAGAGCCTCAAATTAAAAAAATACTGAAATAATAATATAACTTATCAAATTATATACTTTGAAAAATTAAGGAATTTTTTTATTTTTTCTCTGACTCATTAAGCAAATCATTAAACAAACACAATATACTTACAGATTATTTTCATTCTTACATTTATGTATATTATACTGGAAATGTTAACTTGAGTTATAGGCTAAATCCGCAAAACTCCAGGAATAATAAAATGCAGGCCGTGAAGAAGGAAACCAATAATTTTGCAGTAATTATACTTTATTTAATCATCTGAGCATGGAAATGAATTAATTAACATTATCTTGAATAACAAATTAAAACAATCTTGAAGACATTCAGAGGATTAGATGAGAGAGAGAGGGCTTTTTAATGACGTGTTCTTCAAGTAAGTTTTGGAGCGAATTCTGAAGTTCTCATTCCAGCAATCAAGATCCAACTGCTGAATTACGCCAAGTTTTTTGAAATAGTGCCAAATTTTACAGCCAAACATAATCCATTGTCTCACGATTAAATTAATATAAATATTTTGAAATTAGAAAGTCCGTTATAACAGTTTATTGTCAATGATTATGCCAAATTTTATCGCCAGACAGTCGTTGCGTAAGGGAGACACAAAGACTACGATTTATTACTACATCCTGTCATTTAGAAATATAAATTACCCTTTAATGATGTTTCAACGGAAAATTATTGCTTAATTTATTTATAACAAAGTGGACTTGCGCAATTTAAAAGAATGAAAATGTAATTATGTATACACAACAGTTAATAGATGAAAATAATATTTTTTTATATTTTGATTTAGTAAATGATTTAGGAGAGATTAGAATTCTGAGAGATGCCATTTAAAAAGATGACTAGCAGAAATAAATTATTAATTTTAAAGAATATGTTTTTGTTCTCAGAAGATTTATTTAATAGCTTAACTGATAAAATATTATTAGAATTAAGATGTCTATTTACAGAGACAAATGCGATTAAATATAAAAGTAATTTAGAATTTCGATAGATATTTTATTAGACATTTAATTTATTGAAAATCTAGTATATCATTATTGCATTTATTTAAAGCTGTAACTAAAACTCATATATGTGAACGAACGACTTCACATATTTCTCCCCAGCGACGAGGGAAAAAAAAGAAAAAAATGCTAAATTCCATTTATTATCTTGTGGTCTCCTCGGCTGCTATTGTGGCAGCCATCTTGAGTAGACAACATTTAACTTCATTTGCCCTGTACTCCTTTACTTTTATATGATTCCTCCAAGTTCAATATATTAAGATTAACTGAAGTTTCTTTATTATTTTGCGGTGTCCTCGGCTGCTATTGCGGCAGCCATTTTGAGTAGACAACAGTTAACTTCATTTGCCCTGTACTTCCCTTATATCATTCCTCCAAGTTCAATGTATTAAGATTAACTAAAATTTATATAATACCCGGCGGTGGCTACTATTGTGGCAGCCTTCTTGAGTAGACAACAGTTAACTTCATTTCCCCTATATTCCTCTTATATCATTCCTCTAAGTTCAATAAATTAATAATAACTAAAGTTTTTTTACTATCTTGCGGTATCCTCGGCTGCTATTGTGGCAACCATCTTGAGTAGACAACAGTTAACTTAATTTGCTCTGTACTCCTTTTATATCATTCCTCCAAGTTGAATATATTAAGATTAATTAAAGTTTATTTTTTATCTTGCGGTGTTCTAAGCTGCTACTGCGGCAGCCATCTTGAGTAGCAACAGTTAACTTCATTTGCCCTGTACTCCTCTTATATCATTCCTCCAAGTTCAATATATTAAGATTAACTAAAGTTCATATAATATCCGACGTTGGCTGCTATTGTGGCAGTCATCTTGAGTAAATAACAGTTAACTTCATTTCCCCTACATTCCTCTTATGTCATTCCTCCAAGTTCAATATATTAAGACTAGTATATAGCCCCGTCAAAAATGACGGAATGTGAACGATAAATCTTGAAAACAATGTTTAGATCATGAAGATTACCACGTGATCATTCAAATGTATTTTCAGTTTTTGTTTATAAATCAAATGTGTTTCGATATTTTCTAATTTTCGTTCTGAAATTAAAAAAAATTCTACCCGATCAATAAATATGAATGACAATAAAAAAACTGCTGGTTGACAAAAAATATAGGCCCGAAAACACAACAGCAATAACACATCCCAGTGTTCCGTTAAGTGCTCTATTTAAAGTCCTCATAATAAGAATAATCTAGTGTGTCACTCACACGACTTTCTCTTACCCTGAAATTTAATGCTATAAGTACAGGTTGGAGATTAAGAGGTAAGATAACGTGTACTGTTATGTAAACCTATGTTAAACAATTCAAATTAGGGTTCGGAAGAGTTTTATATGATAATTAGTTCTGGCCCCCCTCAACCCTCCGTTTCATTAATGCACCTACATTTATATAGAACTTAATTCGGTTATTAAAAAATAATTCAGTTTAAAAAAAAATAATTTGTTAAAATTATTATTTTAAAAAGTTATCTTGTATGATAATACATACGATTTCCATATTAGAGAAATAGTATATAGTACACTAAATATCTAAAAAAAAGTTGAATTTATTTTCAATATTAATGTTAAAAAAAAAAAAAAAAATGTTAAAAATGAAAGAAATCAATAACTTTATTTTAAATTATCGTAGATCGATGATTCAACCATTCGTTTTAAAGGTATTGGCGAGATCTTTTAAAAGATACCATTATGAAAATTTACTCCACTCGAGGGAGGACATCTACCCCAGGGGGGGGGGGGGCGAGGCTCCTACATACACAAAAAAAAAATTTCCCAGTTGACTATCTCTATTACAAAAAATATGTATTCGTTTCATTTGGTTTAGTGCAGTCTATAGATGTTAAATTCTACTTACCTGCAATTTCCCCCATAGACCGCCGTAATGTATTTGAATACTTTTGAATGTCCCTGTACACGAACCATTTGCTTCATCTTAGCGAAAAGCTTACTGTAGCATCCCTATATGATACACATTTAGAATACTGAGTTTGGAATTTCTGCTACTATTTGTTCTTGAGATATGCTGATAACAGACACACAGACACACAGATAGACACAGAGACCATTCGCTAAAAACGTGATTTTCGTATTCAGGGGACCTCAGAACATGTAAGTATAACAAAAACTCACGTTCGAAAATTTGACCCTAAAACAATACTTTCTCGACCCTATGGGTAAGAGGAAGTAAATAACGATTCACTTCATTTTACCAAAATACTTTTTTTAAGACTATCGAAGATCCTGTTTCCAAATACGTAAGCGAAATGTGACGTCACTGACCGTTCGTGGATGCAAGAAATGATTCCCTATTTTAATCGTCCATTGTATATTTTGTAAAAAATTATTAAAAATCGAAGAAAATTATTTTCCGATTTTAATACCCGTATTTGGGTATAGGTATGATATCGTATCCATGTGTTAGACTGAGTTATTTTGCTGTCAAATTGACAAAATTTTAAATTTCAAAACTGTGTCATCTTTGGCGTTTTTTGTATTTGGCGATTAAAAACATACTACGAAAATATACATGCCAGATGTTTATTTTCGTAATACGTATTGTACGATATATTGTTTCATATAATTCAGTTAAAATAACCATGATTTTTGAAAGGAATGAAATATGTTCGCCAAATAATTTGGCGATATGTTTTTTCCGCCAAGGATGACAGATATATTAAATCTATTCCGCTGCAACATATGAGTATCTTATATCAGACACTTTATTTAAACATTTGAAAAGAAATTTGACTTCAAATTATGATAGAATATTTATCATTTTCCTTTTAATTAGTATATTAGTTTGATATTTATTGTGTAAATATCATCCTTTGAAATGAAATGTTTATGTTTTCAATCAAATATGGAAATTTGCTATTTTATTTTTCTAAAGTTTTGAAATTTAAAATTTAAATTTTATCAATTTTACAGCAAAAACAACTTAATCTAACGCATGCACACGATAACTAATACATATTTATACCGAAATATGGGAATTAAAATCGGGATATAATTTTCCTCAATTTTTAATAATTTTTTACAAAAAATCCAATGGGCGATTAACATAGGAAATCTTTTTCTTGCATCCACTGACGCCCAGTGACGTCATCACTTTGCTTGCGTACTTTCTAACTAACTATCTAATAATTACAGACACTCCATGCTAACCCAAATTCACCTCTACTCCATACTCCCAACCAGCTATCTCACCCACAACATCGCCAAAATATCCAGGATCCAGCTAGGGACTTTCTCATTCTCAACCGAACATTTTATCTTGACTCGATATTATCACCTTAGACTACCCTACTTTCAATACTCATTTCAACTGGTGACCTTTACTTGCCCAACCAAACATTCTATCCCAACTATAACTTTACATTAATTTCAAAACTAAAATCAACTGGCGACATTTACGTACTGAACTCGACGCCAATCATACCATACAATGTAAACAAATAATGAAGCTTGATAAAAATATTTAAAGACTTTAATATGTTTTTACAAATATATTTTAAGATTTTTAAGGCTTTAATATGTTTTAGAAATATTTTAAGCGTTTTTTTTTTTTTTTTTTTTTTTTAATGAAACAGTCAAAGAGTCGTTCATTTGCAATTAAAGAGTTGTCCATTTGGAATTTGTATTTTCTGAATGGCAACAAATTATGTTTGTTTTTATTTGGCATTGCTTTGTTTATAATCATGAAGTTACATAATTCTATTTATAGGTTCATGTTTATAATAGCCTGTGATCCGTTATATTTAATTAAACATTTAAACATTACAATTGAATAGTTTTTCAAGGTTTTAGACGGAATAAATAACAATATGTGCGATACAAAACATGTATGAAAATGATATGTATGTTTTCGTAAGTTGAATTGAACAAATGGGAAAAAAGAAAAATGGCTGCCAAAAGTCTCTGTTTTGAAGCGGTGCAAACCGGAATCGTGAATGACAGATGAGGATGAGGGTCATTATATATATTAATTTATTAAAGTTTATTTTTAGTTCCCCATCATACCATAGGTATGGGGAACTTAGGTAATCGTGAAAAATTTCGCCCTCAGTTTTTTGACTTTTTTATACGTTTTCAGGTATGAGGAATCCGAAAATGACAAAATTTGTATGGTGTCTGTCTGTAGGGTGTCTGTTAGTGTGTTAGTTTGTTAGTGTGTCACTCCGTTAGTGTATTAGTCCGTTAGTTTAATAGTCTGTTAACATGATATCTCACGAACAAATGATCGCAGAGAGGTCAGATCAGTTTTAAAATATTACTTTCGATACTGGCAAGAACCCTATTCATTTGCAACATTCGAATTTAAAAACTTCGTAAGTTATTAGAAATTTACGATTTTCTTAACATGGGAGAATAGGACAAAAATTCACTTAAACGTGCATTAAATGGAAACTTTTTACTGTAAAAATGTCAGACTAGTTTTAAAATATCCGTTTTGATGCCGGAATGAACATCAGTAACTATAAATATGCTACTTTAAAAATTTCGCAAGTTATTGGAAATTTACGAATTTCTTAACATGGCAGTATAGGGCAAAATTTCACATAAACGTCTATTTTGAGAGATATTTTCATCGTAAAGATGTCAGACAACTTTTGAAATATTATTTAGAACACTGGCATGAGTATTAATGACTATGAATTTTCCAATATAAAAAAAATGGCGCAGCATGTCCTACTTTGAACCTTGCGCCAAAAAAAGCCATTCAACCAACCAATATAAAAATTTCATAAGTTATTGAAAAATTACGAATTTCGTAACATGGCAGAATACAGCAAAATTTCACATAAACGTCAATCTTGAGGGATATTTTCATCGTAAAGATGTCAAACCACTTTTTAAATATTATTTTGGATACTGGCATGAATATCATAGACTATGATTTTTCAAATTAAAAAAATTCGTAAGTTATTTGGAATTTACGATTTACTTAACATGTCAGAATAAAGCAAAATTGAGCATAAACTTCCATTTTGAGGATCCTAAATACACTAGACAACTTCAAAATTACATTTGTAACATTTGTTTGAACATGATTGAATACAAATATTCTAATAGGAAAATTTCGTAAATTATTTGTAATTTACGATTTTATCAATGTAGCGAAATTGTAAATTTTTCATATAAATATGAATTTTGAGAATTATTGCATTGAAAATAGTAGCATGAGAACTGAACAACAGAATTGACCCTGATAAAATAAATTAATAGATTAGAATAAGATAAATATATCGAAGTGAACGGTGGATAGCCTATTAGGCGAGGACTTCATTCTGTCACTGTATCAAGCTTTGGTCAAATTAATTTCTTTTAACATGATTATAATATGTCTTGCACTAGAAATTTATGAGAACATAAATATGATGGGGAACTGAGCAGAGTCCACCTATGCCAACTAGTCTATCTTGTGGTGTTCTAGGCTGCTACTGCGGCAGCCATCTTGAGTAGCAACAGTTAACTTCATTTGCCTTGTACTCCTCTTATATCATTCCTCCAAGTTCAATATATTAAGAATAACTAAAGTTCATATAATATCCGACGTTGGCTGCTATTGCGGCAGTCATCTTGAGTAAATAACAGTTAACTTCATTTCCCCTACATTCCTCTTATGTAATTCCTCCAAGTTCAATATATTAAGATTAACTAAAGTTCATATAATATCCTGCGGTGGCTACTATTGCGGCAACCATCTTGAGTAGATAATACTTAACTTCATTTTCCCTATATTCCTCTTATATCATTACTCCAAGTTCAAATATATTAAGATTAACTAAAGTTCATTTATTATCTTGAGGTATCCTCGGCTGCTATTGCGGCAGCCATCTTGAGAAGACAACAGTTAACTTCGTTTGCTCTGTACTCCTTACATATATTACTTACTTCAAGTTCAATATTATCTATAATAATAAAAGGAAAGGTTTGTCTGTCTGTCTGTCTGTCTGTCCGTCTGTCTGTCTGTCTGTTCTTTTATACGTTCAGCCCCTATTGAACGCAGAAGTACAAAAATTGACATACGGATGCTCTGGAGCCTTTCCGATGTTTTCCTCGAAACAGAATTTGAAAATTTTAATTAGTTGTGGAGATATTAATTAAAATGTCCACTCATGTCTAATCTAAAAGCGATCTCAAAGCAGAAAAAGTGGAAAATAAATTAGAAATATTTGTCCGATCGTTACAATTTCGATACCAAATGAAAGGGGCATTTTTTCTGAATCTAAGTGTGCAAGTGGTTTATCGGTACAACAATTAGATTTTTTAAAATTAACTAAAGTATGAATTTTCTGTGGCAACATCATTTCAAATGCCAGTAATGAAGACCCATCGTCTGTCATCAAAAAGGAAATGATTGCAATCGATCAAGATGTCACGTGTTTTGTAGTAGGGAAAAATATTGCAATTTTCAATTTTTTTCAAATTTTAATTCACGTTACATTTGAATTCATATTCGGCCTAGACAGCATATTATAAAGCTACTGTTCAATTTTCATGAAAATATGTGGATAAACAAAAAAATGAGATTAAATTTTGTATTATATTTTCAACTATTTTAAATTGAGATATGCCGTTGAAATTTCGTAATATTGGTGTTTTTAACGCCCGATATTTCGATTCTGAATATTTTTGAAAGTGTAGAATTATTAGGAAGGGCTTGAAGGGGGGGGGGGGGGGGCAAGCAAACGGCCAGAAAAAAAAAAAAAAAAATAAATAAATAAATAAAAAGAGTTACAGCGTTTGAAATTGTTATTATTAGGTTTCAAGGAAAGATAAATCGATTGCGGATATTTTCAAGTGTAAAATTATTAGAAGGGACGGAAAGGGGGGGAGGGGCAAAAACGTAGAAAAGGAACGGTTGTTTCGGAGAAAACAACGGAAAACCCAGAACGCCTTTATTCTTTTATATTTTGCAGAATTTCGAATTCTGATACTCCTTTCACATTTCATACTAAGGATTTTGAACAGTATTTAGCCCGGAATTACCCAAGTTTCGGAGAAAATCACGAAAAAGTCAGACATAAATCGTTTTATAATAGTGTTTATATCATTTTTGTATCTCAGCTTCTAATTAGCATAATTTCAAAAGTAATATGTCATTTTGAAACTTATTTGAATGGAATTTCAAGAGTAGACGCCACAAATTTCTGTCACCTTCCATTAACCGACTATCATAAGTAATGGAATTTGAGATTTCACGTGATTTACACGTTTTAAGGTTTCCTGATTAGGTTTTTCTTTTGTATCTCAGCTACTAATTAAAACAATTTTATAAGTAATACATTATTTGAAAGCTTTATTGATTTAGAATTGAACAGTAGATTACAGAATTTTCTACCGCCAGATGGCGCTGTAACATTTTTAAATTTCAATATTTCGAATTCTGAATATGATTAAATTATTTTTAATACATCATTCGAAAGATATTTTAAAGTACTTTTATACTATCCAAAGTGGGATTCGAGATTTCACCTAATTTACACGTTTTGAGGTCTCCTGAATCGGTTTTCTTTTGTATCTCAGGTACTAATTAAAATAATTTTATAAGTAATACATCATTTGAAAGATTTGTTGATTTGGAATCGAACAGTGGAATACAGAAATTTGTACCGCCAGATGGCGCTATAATATTTTAAAATTTCAATATTTCAATTTCTAATTATGATTAAATTATTTTTAATATATCAATTGAAAGATATTTTAAAGTTCTTTTAAATTATCGAAAGTTTTCACCAGATTTACATGTTTTGAGGTGTCCTGAATCAGTTTTTTTTTTTGTATCTCAGTTATTAATTAAAAAAAGTTCATAAGTAATACATCATTTGAAAGCTTATTTTAGTTGATACACATTTTAAAGTACTTTTACATTATCGAAAATGAAATTCGAGATTTCACCCGATTTACACGTTTTGAGGTGTCCTGATTAGGTTTTCTTTTGCATCTCATCTACTAATTAAAATAATTTCATGAGTGATGCATCATTTGAAAGTTTGTTTATCTGGAATGGAACAATAGATTACAGAAATTTCTACCGCCAGATGGGGCTGTAATTTTTTTAACTTTCAATATTTCAATTTCTAATTATGATTAAATTATTTTTAATGCATCATTCGAAAGATATTTTAAAGTTCTTTTATATTATCGACAGTTTTCACCAGATTTACACGTTTTGAGGTCTCCTGAATTAGTTTTCTTTTGTATCTCAGCTACTAATTAAAATAATTTCATAAGTAATACATCATTCGAAAGCTTTTTTGATTTGGAATCGAACAGTGGAATACTGAAATTTGTACCGCCAGATGGCGCTGTAATATTTTCAAATTTCAATATTTCAATTTCTAATTATGATAAAATTATTTTTAATACATCATTCGAAAGATATTTTAAAGTTCTTTTAAATTATCGAAAGTTTTCACCAGATTTACACGTTTTGAGCTGCCCTGAATCAGTTTTCTTTTATATCTCAGTTATTAATTAAAAAAATTTCATAAGTAATACATCATTTGAAAGCTTTGATGACTTGATACACATTTTAAAGTACTTTTACATTATCGAAAATGGAATTCGAGATTTCACCCGAATTACACGTTTTGAGGTCTCCTAATTAGGTTTTCTTTTGTATCTCAGCTACTAATTAAAATAATTTCATAAGTAATACATCATTAGAAAGCTTTTTTGATTTGGAATCGAACAGTGGATTACAGAAATTTCTACCGACAGATGGCGCTGTAATATTTTCAAATTTCAATATTTGAATTTCTAATTATGATTAAATTATTTGTAATACATCATTCGAAAGATATTTTAAAGTTTTTTAAATTATCGAAAGTTTTCACCAGATTTACACATTTTGAGGTGTCCTGAATCAGTTTTTTTTTTTTTTTGTATCTCAGTTATTAATTAAAAAAAGTTCATAAGTAAAACATGATTTGAAAGCTTATTTTAGTTGATACACATTTTAAAGTACATTTACTTTATCGAAAATGGAATTGGAGATTTCACCCGATTTACACGTTTTGAGGTCTCCTGATTAGGTTTTCTTTTGTATCTCATCTACTAATTAAAATAATTTCATGAGTAATACATCATTTGAAAGCTTTGTTGATCTGGAATGGAACAATAGATTACAGAAACTTCTACAGCCAGATGGCGCTGTAATATTTTTAAATTTCAATATTTCATATTCTAATTATGATTAAATTATTTCTAATACATCATTCGAAAGATATTTTAAAGTTCTTTTACATTATCGAAAGTGGAATTCGAGATTTCACCTGATTTACAATTTAAAGTGTCCTGATCAGGTTTTCTTTTGCATCTCAGCTAATTGAGTAAGACCGTTCAAAATTGGTATATGCAAGTTAATTAGGAGGGGCTGGAACGGTGGGGAAGGAATAGGCGCGCATGGGTTTGGGACCCGGTGCGAGTTTTTACCCGTTGATAGAAGATTTTTTTTTAAATTTTATTTTCTTAATAATAAAAGTTTGAGTTGAGAAGGAATATGCGTGTACAGCGCACGTATATCCTCAAACGTGCGCGCACAGCGCGCATTGGTCTGCGCTGCCGACGGCAGTGGCGTCCCGGTGTGAGTTTTTACCCGATGCTAAATGATATATTTTTTAATTCCTTTTCTTAAGAATGAAAGTTTATGAGTAATAACATGGAATTTTGAGAAGTCATAAGGATGGTGAAGGAATACGTGCGCGCAGCGCACGGGTCTGCGCTGCCGAAGGCAGTGGTGACCCGGTGCGACATTTTTCCTGATCAGAATTTTTTTTTCTCTTTTTTTATCACATGATAAAAATTAATGCAATTTTAGAATTCATTAATTTTTGTGATTCATTTAAAAATAGTGACCAGCGAAGCGGGCGTAGCCTGCTAGTTAAGAATAAATAAAGTTCATTTAATATGAAAATGTGAAAATATGGAACTATGTCCTTCTTGGAAAAGAAAGCGTGAAATATATTTGTGTTTGAATAAAAATTGCAAAAAAAAAAAAAAAAAAAATGTAAAAATTATTATAATTTTCTTTTATCAATAAAATATTAGTAAATGTTTCCTTTTTTTCCCAATCCATGCAAAGAAGGGAAATCAAATATTAAGAACTAACGGAACTTTTTAACATAGACATGCTGCTAAAGCAAGTATAAAATTTAGAAAATTTAGCATTGAGATACATTGGTTTGATACAACAAAATCATTTTAATTTTACGGAATATTTTTCCTATTTTGTTCAATAATCAGCACATGCATATTACTGATCTAATCGTTAAAAAAAAAAATCTGATGTGAAACAACCACACGACTTCCATTACCGGCTATTACATGTATTATATGCATTTTTGAGAGATAATGTGATCAGAAAACATAAAAGTGACCAAAAAAGAAAATCGTTAGAGCCGTTTTTGAGATACCAACTTTCACAAAAAATCAATTATTGACCGGAAAACAATAATTACATACAAAAGCATATTTAAAATTGAGTTAAAACGGCGAGTTTGAAAAAAATTCGTACAACCGTTTTTAAAGGAATGCCTTTGCGAGGCCTGAAATTGAGCTATTTATACAGGACGCCTATCAATTTTCATGAACTAACCAACTATATCATTCGAAAGGATACCTGATAGAGTGTTTATATAGCAAATTTGAAGAAAATCGTTAGAGCCGTTTTTGAGATACGGACTTACGGTCCCACTTCCGGTTTCCGATGTCCCACTTCCGGTTAAACTCAATTATTGACAGGAAAACAATAATTACATACAAAAGCATATTTAAAATTGAGTTAAAATGGCGAGTTTGAAAAAAATCCGTACAACCGTTTTTAAAGGAACGCCCTTGGGAGGCCTGAAATTGAGCTATTTATACAGGACGCCTATCAATTTTCTTGAACTAACCAACTGTATCATTCGAAAGGACATCTAATAGAGTGTTTATATAGCAAGTTTGAAGAAAATCGATAGAGCCGTTTTTGAGATACGGACTTACGGTCCAACTTCCGGTTTCCGATGTCCCACTTCCGGTTTTTCAATTTTCACCAAAATTTGGAAATTTCATCTGTACGCCAGACGTATTTGAATTCTAAAGTTTCGTAGCTCTATCTTTATTAGTTTCTGAGCTATAATAGCCAGAAGATTCTCCACATACATACACACACACATACACACATACATACACACTGACCAATTGCCAAAAACCACTTTTTTGGACTCAGGGGACATTAAAACGTGTAAATCAGGTGAAAACCCGATATCGAATTTTCAGACCGAATACAATACTTCCATTACCTACGGTAGTAGGGTAATGGAAGTAAAAATTTAACATATTAAGTGTAACTAAAACTCTTAGAAGATAATAACACTACTGAAAAAAGTATAAGATGTATTTATTTTGAAATAAAAATGTAAAAAAATACTGTTACATTAATTTATTTAATTTTTTGAATTATTGATTATTATTGTAAATTGTACCTTAAAATCTTTCAAATAATGAAAATAATTATAAGGAAAATATGAAAGAAAATTTATCCCTTTAGATTTATTTTTATTACGTAATTTTTCATTTTTTATTTATTTATTTATTTATTTTTCATATTACAAAATTTTAATTTTACCCCAAAAAATTTCCTTTTTAATACTTAAATAATTAGCTTCTCCATTTTATTGATCTGATCAATAAAAATATCATTGAATGCATTAAGAATAACAAGAATTCCTTCAACAGTGAAATACTGCTTAAAAAAGAAAATGTATTTATTCGTTTTTGAATAAAAATTAATAAAAATACTTTTCTAATTTCTTGAATAGAATATGAATCCATGGATGACTATGATTGAAAACCAAATCGTACTTGAAAAACTTCAGTAATACCTGTTTACAAAGAATATGTAGAGAGTTATTTTGCTTTAGGAAATTAATTAATTAATTAGCTGTATGCAACTGAGGTTTTACACAATTTCCTTTATTATGTATGTTTTTACATTGAAAAGTTTCTTTTATTCACCTGAAGAGATATGAAGAATTCTTCAGTGGAGGATAAAAAATGAATAGAATATAGATATATGCAGGAAATAATATTACTATAGTATTCATATTCATCGCATATTTGAAAGCATGTTCTGGAAGCAATTCCTGTCTTTTATTTATTTATTTCCCTTTTTTTTTTTTCTCGTTTTCTAGTAGCGTATCTTTTCATTAATATTTGAGACGAAACGATTGTTTAAGGCATCCTAAATAATTAGAGTAGAGTAATCATAACACTGAGGAAAAAAAATATACCGCCTTCATCTAGAATGAATAAATGGTCATTTTCTAAATCCTTAAACTAGAAATATAGATTTCCGAGCTATGCGCATAAGGCGCACCAATAAACTGAATAGACGAAATGGTCGAGAATTTCTAATCTACGCATTTCTAGATGGTGAAACAATATTTTGAATATACCGAATATTCTGAAGCTTTTGTATTACGAGAAATTCTCGCTTGATTTTCTAGAATTGGGTCATAAACCAAGATTATAGCTGCTGAAATCCGCCTCTTGTATTCACATTTATTTGGAGATATTTTTAAATGGGTTTGCCCTCAATAGTATAGGCAAACGTTCAAGAATTCTAATAGAGGTCTCTAGAATTCTCTTTCGAAGGGGACTATAAAATTTTTTATAAGAAATTTATAAGGATGACATGGAGCTATTTTTTCTAGAGCCCCAATTTAGATTCTAGATGTCAGTTATAGAATTTTTTCTCGGTGTATTGGCGTGGCTTATACTCATAGCTCGGAAATCTATATTTCTAGTTTATGGATTTAGAAAAGGACCACCTATTCGTTCTAGATGAAAGCGGTATATATATATTTTTTTTTCTCAGTGAATGATTAAATGAAAAAAATATATAAGACAGAAAAAGTTTGTATTTTAACCAAAAGAGTATATTTTTTAGTATCGCAGATGTCGTACATTTAATTAATGTAATGTGCAAACTGCACAGAAGGATTTGTAAAAGTTCTATAATACTTATATGTTTACAATTTTAGATAATTAGTTTTGCTTATTGGAGAATTCACGGCAGAAATATTTTGAACTTATATTCTCCAAAAGCAATTATTACTTCCATTACTAGTCTATCGTTGGTAATGGAAGTATTGTAGACGGTTAAAAATTTCGATATTGAGTTTTTACCTGATTTGCTTGTTTTAAGATTTCCTGAATATTTTCTTCCAAAAAAGTCGTTTTTAGCAATTAGAGTGTGTGCATATGTATGTGGTGAATCTTCTAGGTCATTATATCCGGAGGCCACGCAACAGATTTTCGATATATCAGAGGTATGGCTGTAAATATTAATGCAATTCCTGTTGTGTGTGTGTGTGTGTTTTCGTGAATAATTTGAGTTCGATATGAGATATGTTTACAACTTTTATAGTTTAAATAACACTGGACTGCTGATATTAGTCGACTAAGTTTGAATGATTACTTTGGGAGAAAATTCATTGAATAAATATTATGAAATTAAAAAATAAATTATTTAATTTTTATTTAATTTTTGTTTTTTGCGAACTTTGCTACAAATATTTTAAAGAAAGAAGTTTAATAGTCCTTTCGTAAAAAAAAAAAAAAAATAATAATAATAATAATAATAATAATAATAATAATAATTACATCAATTCACACATTGCAATGCCGCAATATTTCATCTCAAACTTACGCGTATGAAGAAAATATACATTTTTTTTTTTTTTTTTAATTTTTACTATGGAAAACGCTAAAAGGCGAAATTTATTGTTTAATATAGAAAATTAACCTGACGACAATACATTAAAATTAGGGAGCGATTGTTTTTCCAAAAACGTACTGTTACGTAGCATGTTAGAAATATTTTGTCGCAGACGATAATTTATTTTCAGATTGATTGGCTACACATTGTAGCAGCTATGTTTTATACTTTTATGTTTGTAGAATAGCAAGAGTTATTTTATTGTTCGATAAGTTTTGGTTAGAATTAAGCATCATGAAGCTTGAATCTTGAATAATAAAATATACGCGAAATGTTCAAATGTCTAGCTAGTAGGTGAGTTAGTTAAAATTCGAATGCAAGATTTGTACCGGACAAACAGACAAGAATAGAAGTTAATAAAAACATGGTAAAATAACCTGACAACAATGCATTAATGTTAAGGAGCGATTGTTTTTCCAAAAACGTACTGTTACGTAGCACGCGCTCGTGACAGACTGCAGAAAAAATTTAAATAATAATAATTATTATTATTATAATTATTATAAAATCACAGCATGCTGGTTAGTTGTTTGGCTGTTAGAGTGGGTTTTACATAGCACTAGTGTCATTCTGTTGGCAAATTTTGACGGTCTGAGATTAACCCCTAAAGGTAGTCCGACGTTTACTGCTTGCGCCCAGTTAAAAGTGAATTCAAAACTGTTTTGGACTGTTGCTACAAGCTGTTTTGAAAGTATGAAATTTTCATATCTTGGATTTTACTGTTAAAAAGTTCTGGTATGAAATCTCCCGGAAATTTTTGGAAGGAAATTGGATATATAAGTTTTAATAGGTTGAATTATATGTAGGCGTGTTTTTTTGTAGAATTTATTTTTTAGCCACCATAAAACATTCTTCTGTATATTCGTATACATTTATCATCTATCAAAATTTGTTTTCACGATAAATGCAGACGATTTTCGTCTCAGAGAAGTAATACGTTACGTATCTAATGAAAATCAATTTTATGCTCTGCAGAAGACTTTTTTTTTTTTTTTTAATCTTTATTTTTATTATTATTATTATTAAAAATGATAAAAAGTGATAACTTTGATTCAAATTATCACAGAATTGTTATTCAACTATTCATTTTATAGGTACTGATAAGTTTTTTAAAAGATATTCATATTAAAAATTTTCACCCCCTCGGGGGTTGGGCGGAGGGGGGGGGAGCGATGACCCTACATATGTAAAAAGAAAAAATGGTTGATTGTTACTATAGTAAATATATATATATATATATATATATATATATATATATATATATATATATATACATTTTTTTTTTCAATTTTGCATTAAAAAGTTAAAAATAATTCTCATTATGTACATTTTTGGGAAATTTTGTTTTATATTGCCATATTAAGAATTTAAAAAAAAGAAAAGAAAAGAATATGGCATGGCTACCTGTTGAGCGATTGACCCACAAATGTAATCAGCACCATTTTAGGTCAAAGTCCAGTCCAGTTAAATATGGAATTTGGTTAAATTTTGTTCAGTGGTTCGTTAGACAAGAAACTTTTTTATGCACACACAGAAACACGCACAGAGAACAGACTGACTGAGAAACATTTTCTAAAAAATGTCAAATTTTGTTCAGGACATTTCGAACCGTGTAAATCCGCGGCAAGCCGGAGTACGAAAATTTTCACGAATATAATACTTAATTATGCAGAAGAAAGTAAAAAAGATACTCTTATTGATAGTTTGAAAAATATTGTTACTCATTTCTTAGTTTAAATAGAAGAATCACAAAATTTAATTTTCGAGAAATACCTTTTCTTAGAGAAAGTTCTGTGCTTTTCAATTCAACTCGAAAGAAGTTCTGTAACGCAGACGATATTAAAGAGTTCAAATAAATAACTTTCACTCCAGGAAATTCCCCCCAATCTGAACTACAGATGGTGCTAATGCGAGTTAAATGGCAGCTTTTAAGTTCCCATTCAAAATTACAAGGAATGGCTATCTCAAAAGGTTATTGCGGTTTTCTATCACAAATAAAAATTTTCTAAGAAATATTGAAGATATTTTCTTAAAATGAGATACATAAATAACTTAATTTTAGCATTTCTGCGGCTTAGTAACAAAATGTTTGACATTTAAGAACTTTTGAGAAATGTATTAATTCTGTAACATAATAAGGAATATAAGAAAAATATTTTAAGTAACAGGTTTTTCTCTTTACGATATATATTTACATATCAACCAAATTCATTTTGTAGCAAATAGTTCGAATGAAACTATCCAAACTTAGTGATATTTTGTCATACTAATTTGGTAATTTAATTAATGTCAGCAATTTATTTATTTTGAACACAAATATAGTACTTTGATAAAATCTAATTATAAAATGTACTGATTTTCGTTGAGGTTGGTTGGCTGCAGGATATGGAGCCGATTGACTAGACTTGGGTCGTAAGGCTGTAGGTGCAATGCCCTCCGTGGAGGTCTTTTTAAAGGGTACTAATCCGTATTTACGCGAGTTTCGAGGAAAATCACAAGAAACTCCGAACGGCTAGGTCGATGAGGCGCGACCTGGGATCGAACGCGGCACATCCCATCTACCAGCTTTGAACGCAGAACGGCTCGGCCGCTGGTAGGCCCGATTTTCGCTGAGAAAATAAAATAATGAAAGTTTCATTTGCTAAATTTTAAATGGTGGTAAACACAGACTTTAAAACGCAAATTATTTTACGTGATTTTAAAAATTTTAATTATCTTTATTTTAAGATATCCTGACTAATAATGGAATACGTAAATAATATAAAACCTCATTAAACAAATAATAATATTTTTTCTTTTCATTAATCTCTCTTATTAATATTTAGATCCTTATTTCGACTGTGGCATAAAATTTTTATTTTAATAAATGTTCTTAAAAACTTAAAATTTAAACAAAAAGCTATCGGCAGTAATATATTATTGAACAAACAGAAACACGCAAAAATTTTTTCTCTCAAATACTTATAAAGTTACAATATTGACAGCACTGTTCCAATTTAAGTGTAGACTTTTTTATTATTATTATTATTATCTTGTGAAAACTTAGCCACAATATAATTAATCAACTTGCAATGACTAATGTATTATTTAACTGGTCTTTACAAATATTGAATTTTAAAACTTTTATTATAAATATTTTTTTTTAAATAATAAGCGAACCAAAAGTTTTTATAAAAACTTAAAAAGAGTGTAATGACTTTTTTCTTTTTCTTTCAACAAATTGTCAAATGTATTTTTATTTTAAAGATGACATAAACATTTTAAACAAATATCTTTTTACAAATTTGGAATTTAGCCTAAATAAGAACGAAAAATCATGCAGTTTGCATAAATTACAAATACTTTCCAACGATAAGTATTTTTTGTATCCCATAAACTTCAAAGAACTTTGCTTTTATTATTTCATCTCTGAAACAATTGTTGCAAGTTTTTCAAATTAAACTGTTTGCATACAAATATTTTCCTATTGCTATTATTAATTTAAATAATATGTACATAAATAAAATTTAATTTTGGAAAGGAAAAATAAAAAGCAAAAGCAGGTTCCAATTCTTTGATTTAGTTCAACAGAAATTTTTCGTTGCATATTAAGTGAATAATTTACTGACTTTAACTAATAGATTTATATAATGATGGAGTAAAAATATTTTTTTTCTAAATAAATAAATAAATAAATAATAATAATAATAATAATTATAATAATAATAATAAAGGTCAATCTGAACTACATGTGACGCTAATAAGAATTAAATAGGGAGTTTTAGGTCTTTTTATCATTACTAGAAATAAGGCATTAACCCTTTGCGGCGCAAGACAATTTGAAACATTTAAATTATACTGCCACCGGAATTTATGAACTAAATTAAACTAAGAGAAATTTTAAATTTTAAGGTTTAAAAAACCGGCTTTTTCCGATATGTTATAAACGTGAATTTTTGCTAAAATATTTCCGGGATGAATTTTTGCAGCTGGATCTTAAATTTTGCGTTCTCGTGGCGAGGACACCGCGCGTTAAGGGGTTAAGGTTTACTCAATGTAAAGAAAGTTTCTCATCAGAAATAGACGATAAAAAAATACCCGTAGATTTTATTGGAAAATCCTGTAAATCTAAAGTGAAAAAACTGCAAATCAAAAGTACAGTTTAAAACCATAAAATTTTATCATTGATATATATTTTACGGGAATATTTTGTCTTTCAAAAAGTAATTCAAAACTTGTAACAGTTACGTCTCATATATTTGACGGAGAAATACTGGCACCCCAGCTGCCAGATTTACCCATAAGGTAGAGAAAGTATTGTTTTTGGATCAAATTTTTGAAATTGCGTTTTTGTTGTATTTACACGTTTTGAGGTTCCCTGAATCAAAATCACGTTTCTAGCGATTGGTCTGTGTGTGTGTCTGGCTTTTATCAGAACATCTCAAAAACAAATTATAGCAGAAAGTTCAAACTTGGTATTCTAAATGTGTATTATATAGGGATGCTACGCAGAGATTTTCGTTGAGATCAAGCAAATGGTTCGTGTACAGGGACACCCAAGAGAATTCAAATACATTGCGTCTATGGAGGAAACTGCAGGTAAGTAGAGTTTAACATCTATAGACTGCACTAAACCAAATGAAACGAACATATATTTTTTGTATGTGTAAAAACATTTTTCATGTAGAATATGATATAGAAATCATTCACTGTTCGTTTACAAGAACTAGATTATAATGCGACAATATTTGAAAATTGATGGAAGTGTATGCACGTTGTGCCATGTGTTATTAATATAGGATTGTATTTAGGTGCACCATGTGATGTGTACATAACTTTCAGAAGATATACAGGGCTGCCAATATTTAAGCCATAACATACATTTTTTATTTGTTAGTGGAAGTGCTTTACTATAATATACTATATGATATATTATTTTACCATGTCCAGGAAAGCTGCCCAGGAGTTGAAATTAATTCCTCAAAGCCATATGGCAAATGATGTATTTTATTTTTTATTTTAGCTAAATATTCATCGATTGGTTTCTTGTATATTTGCACGTTTTGAGGCTTCCTGAATAGCGAAGTCAAGTTTTATTGTTTGATCTTTGCCTGTGTTTGTTAGAGTAAATTAAAAACAGCTAATTTCAGGCTATCTAAATGTTGTATTTTGAAGTGAATACGTTTGTTACTAGAAAAGTTTGTTCAAGATTGATAAGTTTCAAGGAATGTTGTGTGTGAAAATTGTCTGAATAATTTTAAATGAACTTTTGAATTTAATAACAGATTTGAATTCTCTGAAAATGTAGGTACAATATTGAAACGGGGAGTTGAGGAGGCGGTAGCTCCTCTCACATAAAATTATTTGTCAAATAAAGCTGTTTCGAAGCCGAAGTTGAATTGTTTTAATACAGATATACATAATAGTACTCGTTTTCTTAACTCTTAATCTCCAATTCGTACTTATAGTATTAAATTTCAGGGTTAGAGAAAGTCGTGTGAGTGACCACCAAATTATTCTTGTACTTTTATGGGTTTATTTTTTGCCGTGTACCTCTTTTCTTAAAAATGTTAAACATAGTTTCTTGAAACTGGATACATAAATAATTTAATTTTAGCATGCATGTGAAGCAAACATTATTGGACTTTTGAAAGATATATTTTCTCTGTAGCGTTCATATATTACCCTAAGAAACAACATAATAACTTTGAATGAAATGTTTGACATCTGAGGAACAAATTTATATATTTATGAAAATTTTCATTAATTACATTCAACTTTAATTGAGTCGCATCATTTAAGTCCTTTCATGAGAAAAAAATCTATAATTTTACAGATCATTTTATACTATCTTTGGAGGGAAAACAACATAAAAATAATATAATAATAAATAATATAGTATAATATAATAATATATGCACAAAATAATGGCTACATTATTTTTGATAGCCATTATTTATTAAGGGGACTTGACGCCTCTCAATTGTGAGTACTGAAGGTTTCATACAAAAATCTTATATTTCCCTTTAATATTTATAAATTGAACTAAATTAGATTTATTCTATAATATATACGTTCAGGCAACAATTCTTATGGTTTTGACACATTGTTTTACAGCTTAGAAATTTTTAAATTGCGTTTACTCAATTTGCCTTTTTCATGATTCATGATCTTCAAAATTCTAAACCTTTTACAGACATTTAAGAAAATACTTTTTCTTTTCTTTTATATATATATATATATATATATGTTTAATAAAACCTACTTAAAAGAACTATGGATGTATCTTTAAATTTATTAATTAGTTCTGGGGAAAACAATTGAAAAGTGCATCTATGTAAAACTTTGTAAAAAGACCTTACTTTTGCTATATTTTTATTTTTAGCATATTTTCTTTTAAAAATATTGAGAAAGTCATCCTTAATCCTTTTAAATAATCTAAATTAAACACCATAGGAAATATTAAGTTTTTTGTTAAATATATGTAAAGGTTCTAGCATTTTGAAGATCATGAGTTTATGAAAAAATTCAAACTAAGAAAACGCAATTTAGAGCTTTCAAGTCTGTAAAAAAATTATTAAAAAACATAACTATTTTTGCCTGAATATATATTTGACTTAATAAACCTAATATAGTTCAATTTATAAATATTAAATGGAAATATAAGCTTTTGTATGAAACCTTCAGTGATGCCAAGTTAGAGATAGTAAATCCTCTTAATATTTGTCATTGTATTTAGTAATTCTTGTAACTAAAATACAAGAAATATTAAAATAAAAATAATTAATTTCAACAAAGATTATTTTTATGTTGTTTATTCACAATCTGAAATTACAACATTATCATGTCTATCTATCTATCTATCTATCTATATATATATATATATATATAATCCTTTTGATAGTAGAAGAAAAGAATGAGAACGAAGAATAGTTAGTCAAACAATTCATACAAGAGACATACACACGCCAAACAAAGCAACAAATTTTCCAAATTGATTCAATTATGAAGTTCAACAATAGCACTCACGCCAATCCACTGTACAACAATACCTTTTGAAAACTGAAATAGGACCGTGTAGTTAGGCTCTGGTGAAAAGAAGGTTGACTCTAGGACAATATTTCAAGGTGAAAAAATAGAACTCTGAAGAGAACAATAATGACCCATTAAGTGCAGTAGAAGCCAAGCAGCAGACACAAGATCACTAAAACCACAAAGACCAATAAGAATGAACAAATTCTCTATGTAGGAGAAGCTCAGAGAGGTGAAAAAAAATCATCAGGGGATGAAATACTCATATTTAAAGAAACCAAATGTAATTTTTAACAGCCCGCAAAACAAAGAATACAACAAACCAACTCAACCAAATCCCAACAGAAAAACTCAATTTAAATCGAAATCCAGGGAAAAAAACAATCCAAGAAAGGAAGGAAGGAGGCAAGCGGCAAGACTTGTGACTTGCCTGTGGGGTTAAACTGAACAACAGAATTGACCCTGATAAAATAAATTAATAGATTAGAATAAGATAAATATATCGAAGTGAACGGTGGATAGCCTATTAGGCGAGGACTTCATTCTGTCACTGTATCAAGCTTTGGTCAAATTAATTTCTTTTAACATGATTATAATATGTCTTGCACTAGAAATTTATGAGAACATAAATATGATGGGGAACTGAGCAGAGTCCACCTATGCCAACTAGTCTATCTTGTGGTGTTCTAGGCTGCTACTGCGGCAGCCATCTTGAGTAGCAACAGTTAACTTCATTTGCCTTGTACTCCTCTTATATCATTCCTCCAAGTTCAATATATTAAGAATAACTAAAGTTCATATAATATCCGACGTTGGCTGCTATTGCGGCAGTCATCTTGAGTAAATAACAGTTAACTTCATTTCCCCTACATTCCTCTTATGTAATTCCTCCAAGTTCAATATATTAAGATTAACTAAAGTTCATATAATATCCTGCGGTGGCTACTATTGCGGCAACCATCTTGAGTAGATAATACTTAACTTCATTTTCCCTATATTCCTCTTATATCATTACTCCAAGTTCAAATATATTAAGATTAACTAAAGTTCATTTATTATCTTGAGGTATCCTCGGCTGCTATTGCGGCAGCCATCTTGAGAAGACAACAGTTAACTTCGTTTGCTCTGTACTCCTTACATATATTACTTACTTCAAGTTCAATATTATCTATAATAATAAAAGGAAAGGTTTGTCTGTCTGTCTGTCTGTCTGTCCGTCTGTCTGTCTGTCTGTTCTTTTATACGTTCAGCCCCTATTGAACGCAGAAGTACAAAAATTGACATACGGATGCTCTGGAGCCTTTCCGATGTTTTCCTCGAAACAGAATTTGAAAATTTTAATTAGTTGTGGAGATATTAATTAAAATGTCCACTCATGTCTAATCTAAAAGCGATCTCAAAGCAGAAAAAGTGGAAAATAAATTAGAAATATTTGTCCGATCGTTACAATTTCGATACCAAATGAAAGGGGCATTTTTTCTGAATCTAAGTGTGCAAGTGGTTTATCGGTACAATAATTAGATTTTTTAAAATTAACTAAAGTATGAATTTTCTGTGGCAACATCATTTCAAATGCCAGTAATGAAGACCCATCGTCTGTCATCAAAAAGGAAATGATTGCAATCGATCAAGATGTCACGTGTTTTGTAGTAGGGAAAAATATTGCAATTTTCAATTTTTTTCAAATTTTAATTCACGTTACATTTGAATTCATATTCGGCCTAGACAGCATATTATAAAGCTACTGTTCAATTTTCATGAAAATATGTGGATAAACAAAAAAATGAGATTAAATTTTGTATTATATTTTCAACTATTTTAAATTGAGATATGCCGTTGAAATTTCGTAATATTGGTGTTTTTAACGCCCGATATTTCGATTCTGAATATTTTTGAAAGTGTAGAATTATTAGGAAGGGCTTGAAGGGGGGGGGGGGGCAAGCAAACGGCCAGAAAAAAAAAAAAAAAATAAATAAATAAATAAAAAGAGTTACAGCGTTTGAAATTGTTATTATTAGGTTTCAAGGAAAGATAAATCGATTGCGGATATTTTCAAGTGTAAAATTATTAGAAGGGACGGAAAGGGGGGGAGGGGCAAAAACGTAGAAAAGGAACGGTTGTTTCGGAGAAAACAACGGGAAACCCAGAACGCCTTTATTCTTTTATATTTTGCAGAATTTCGAATTCTGATACTCCTTTCACATTTCATACTAAGGATTTTGAACAGTATTTAGCCCGGAATTACCCAAGTTTCGGAGAAAATCACGAAAAAGTCAGACATAAATCGTTTTATAATAGTGTTTATATCATTTTTGTATCTCAGCTTCTAATTAGCATAATTTCAAAAGTAATATGTCATTTTGAAACTTATTTGAATGGAATTTCAAGAGTAGACGCCACAAATTTCTGTCACCTTCCATTAACCGACTATCATAAGTAATGGAATTTGAGATTTCACGTGATTTACACGTTTTAAGGTTTCCTGATTAGGTTTTTCTTTTGTATCTCAGCTACTAATTAAAACAATTTTATAAGTAATACATTATTTGAAAGCTTTATTGATTTAGAATTGAACAGTAGATTACAGAATTTTCTACCGCCAGATGGCGCTGTAACATTTTTAAATTTCAATATTTCGAATTCTGAATATGATTAAATTATTTTTAATACATCATTCGAAAGATATTTTAAACTACTTTTATACTATCGAAAGTGGGATTCGAGATTTCACCTAATTTACACGTTTTGAGGTCTCCTGAATCGGTTTTCTTTTGTATCTCAGGTACTAATTAAAATAATTTTATAAGTAATACATCATTTGAAAGATTTGTTGATTTGGAATCGAACAGTGGAATACAGAAATTTGTACCGCCAGATGGCGCTATAATATTTTAAAATTTCAATATTTCAATTTCTAATTATGATTAAATTATTTTTAATATATCAATTGAAAGATATTTTAAAGTTCTTTTAAATTATCGAAAGTTTTCACCAGATTTACATGTTTTGAGGTGTCCTGAATCAGTTTTTTTTTTTGTATCTCAGTTATTAATTAAAAAAAGTTCATAAGTAATACATCATTTGAAAGCTTATTTTAGTTGATACACATTTTAAAGTACTTTTACATTATCGAAAATGAAATTCGAGATTTCACCCGATTTACACGTTTTGAGGTGTCCTGATTAGGTTTTCTTTTGCATCTCATCTACTAATTAAAATAATTTCATGAGTGATGCATCATTTGAAAGTTTGTTTATCTGGAATGGAACAATAGATTACAGAAATTTCTACCGCCAGATGGGGCTGTAATTTTTTTAACTTTCAATATTTCAATTTCTAATTATGATTAAATTATTTTTAATGCATCATTCGAAAGATATTTTAAAGTTCTTTTATATTATCGACAGTTTTCACCAGATTTACACGTTTTGAGGTCTCCTGAATTAGTTTTCTTTTGTATCTCAGCTACTAATTAAAATAATTTCATAAGTAATACATCATTCGAAAGCTTTTTTGATTTGGAATCGAACAGTGGAATACTGAAATTTGTACCGCCAGATGGCGCTGTAATATTTTCAAATTTCAATATTTCAATTTCTAATTATGATAAAATTATTTTTAATACATCATTCGAAAGATATTTTAAAGTTCTTTTAAATTATCGAAAGTTTTCACCAGATTTACACGTTTTGAGCTGCCCTGAATCAGTTTTCTTTTATATCTCAGTTATTAATTAAAAAAATTTCATAAGTAATACATCATTTGAAAGCTTTGATGACTTGATACACATTTTAAAGTACTTTTACATTATCGAAAATGGAATTCGAGATTTCACCCGAATTACACGTTTTGAGGTCTCCTAATTAGGTTTTCTTTTGTATCTCAGCTACTAATTAAAATAATTTCATAAGTAATACATCATTAGAAAGCTTTTTTGATTTGGAATCGAACAGTGGATTACAGAAATTTCTACCGACAGATGGCGCTGTAATATTTTCAAATTTCAATATTTGAATTTCTAATTATGATTAAATTATTTGTAATACATCATTCGAAAGATATTTTAAAGTTTTTTAAATTATCGAAAGTTTTCACCAGATTTACACATTTTGAGGTGTCCTGAATCAGTTTTTTTTTTTTTTTTGTATCTCAGTTATTAATTAAAAAAAGTTCATAAGTAAAACATGATTTGAAAGCTTATTTTAGTTGATACACATTTTAAAGTACATTTACATTATCGAAAATGGAATTGGAGATTTCACCCGATTTACACGTTTTGAGGTCTCCTGATTAGGTTTTCTTTTGTATCTCATCTACTAATTAAAATAATTTCATGAGTAATACATCATTTGAAAGCTTTGTTGATCTGGAATGGAACAATAGATTACAGAAACTTCTACAGCCAGATGGCGCTGTAATATTTTTAAATTTCAATATTTCATATTCTAATTATGATTAAATTATTTCTAATACATCATTCGAAAGATATTTTAAAGTTCTTTTACATTATCGAAAGTGGAATTCGAGATTTCACCTGATTTACAATTTAAAGTGTCCTGATCAGGTTTTCTTTTGCATCTCAGCTAATTGAGTAAGACCGTTCAAAATTGGTATATGCAAGTTAATTAGGAGGGGCTGGAACGGTGGGGAAGGAATAGGCGCGCATGGGTTTGGGACCCGGTGCGAGTTTTTACCCGTTGATAGAAGATTTTTTTTTAAATTTTATTTTCTTAATAATAAAAGTTTGAGTTGAGAAGGAATATGCGTGTACAGCGCACGTATATCCTCAAACGTGCGCGCACAGCGCGCATTGGTCTGCGCTGCCGACGGCAGTGGCGTCCCGGTGTGAGTTTTTACCCGATGCTAAATGATATATTTTTTAATTCCTTTTCTTAAGAATGAAAGTTTATGAGTAATAACATGGAATTTTGAGAAGTCATAAGGATGGTGAAGGAATACGTGCGCGCAGCGCACGGGTCTGCGCTGCCGAAGGCAGTGGTGACCCGGTGCGACATTTTTCCTGATCAGAATTTTTTTTTCTCTTTTTTTATCACATGATAAAAATTAATGCAATTTTAGAATTCATTAATTTTTGTGATTCATTTAAAAATAGTGACCAGCGAAGCGGGCGTAGCCTGCTAGTTAAGAATAAATAAAGTTCATTTAATATGAAAATGTGAAAATATGGAACTATGTCCTTCTTGGAAAAGAAAGCGTGAAATATATTTGTGTTTGAATAAAAATTGCAAAAAAAAAAAAAAAAAAAATGTAAAAATTATTATAATTTTCTTTTATCAATAAAATATTAGTAAATATTTCCTTTTTTTCCCAATCCATGCAAAGAAGGGAAATCAAATATTAAGAACTAACGGAACTTTTTAACATAGACATGCTGCTAAAGCAAGTATAAAATTTAGAAAATTTAGCATTGAGATACATTGGTTTGATACAACAAAATCATTTTAATTTTACGGAATATTTTTCCTATTTTGTTCAATAATCAGCACATGCATATTACTGATCTAATCGTTAAAAAAAAAAATCTGATGTGAAACAACCACACGACTTCCATTACCGGCTATTACATGTATTATATGCATTTTTGAGAGATAATGTGATCAGAAAACATAAAAGTGACCAAAAAAGAAAATCGTTAGAGCCGTTTTTGAGATACCAACTTTCACAAAAAATCAATTATTGACCGGAAAACAATAATTACATACAAAAGCATATTTAAAATTGAGTTAAAACGGCGAGTTTGAAAAAAATTCGTACAACCGTTTTTAAAGGAATGCCTTTGCGAGGCCTGAAATTGAGCTATTTATACAGGACGCCTATCAATTTTCATGAACTAACCAACTATATCATTCGAAAGGATACCTGATAGAGTGTTTATATAGCAAATTTGAAGAAAATCGTTAGAGCCGTTTTTGAGATACGGACTTACGGTCCCACTTCCGGTTTCCGATGTCCCACTTCCGGTTAAACTCAATTATTGACAGGAAAACAATAATTACATACAAAAGCATATTTAAAATTGAGTTAAAATGGCGAGTTTGAAAAAAATCCGTACAACCGTTTTTAAAGGAACGCCCTTGGGAGGCCTGAAATTGAGCTATTTATACAGGACGCCTATCAATTTTCTTGAACTAACCAACTGTATCATTCGAAAGGACATCTAATAGAGTGTTTATATAGCAAGTTTGAAGAAAATCGATAGAGCCGTTTTTGAGATACGGACTTACGGTCCAACTTCCGGTTTCCGATGTCCCACTTCCGGTTTTTCAATTTTCACCAAAATTTGGAAATTTCATCTGTACGCCAGACGTATTTGAATTCTAAAGTTTCGTAGCTCTATCTTTATTAGTTTCTGAGCTATAATAGCCAGAAGATTCTCCACATACATACACACACACATACACACATACATACACACTGACCAATTGCCAAAAACCACTTTTTTGGACTCAGGGGACATTAAAACGTGTAAATCAGGTGAAAACCCGATATCGAATTTTCAGACCGAATACAATACTTCCATTACCTACGGTAGTAGGGTAATGGAAGTAAAAATTTAACATATTAAGTGTAACTAAAACTCTTAGAAGATAATAACACTACTGAAAAAAGTATAAGATGTATTTATTTTGAAATAAAAATGTAAAAAAATACTGTTACATTAATTTATTTAATTTTTTGAATTATTGATTATTATTGTAAATTGTACCTTAAAATCTTTCAAATAATGAAAATAATTATAAGGAAAATATGAAAGAAAATTTATCCCTTTAGATTTATTTTTATTACGTAATTTTTCATTTTTTATTTATTTATTTATTTATTTTTCATATTACAAAATTTTAATTTTACCCCAAAAAATTTCCTTTTTAATACTTAAATAATTAGCTTCTCCATTTTATTGATCTGATCAATAAAAATATCATTGAATGCATTAAGAATAACAAGAATTCCTTCAACAGTGAAATACTGCTTAAAAAAGAAAATGTATTTATTCGTTTTTGAATAAAAATTAATAAAAATACTTTTCTAATTTCTTGAATAGAATATGAATCCATGGATGACTATGATTGAAAACCAAATCGTACTTGAAAAACTTCAGTAATACCTGTTTACAAAGAATATGTAGAGAGTTATTTTGCTTTAGGAAATTAATTAATTAATTAGCTGTATGCAACTGAGGTTTTACACAATTTCCTTTATTATGTATGTTTTTACATTGAAAAGTTTCTTTTATTCACCTGAAGAGATATGAAGAATTCTTCAGTGGAGGATAAAAAATGAATAGAATATAGATATATGCAGGAAATAATATTACTATAGTATTCATATTCATCGCATATTTGAAAGCATGTTCTGGAAGCAATTCCTGTCTTTTATTTATTTATTTCCCTTTTTTTTTTTTTTTTTTTTTTTTCTCGTTTTCTAGTAGCGTATCTTTTCATTAATATTTGAGACGAAACGATTGTTTAAGGCATCCTAAATAATTAGAGTAGAGTAATCATAACACTGAGGAAAAAAAATATACCGCCTTCATCTAGAATGAATAAATGGTCATTTTCTAAATCCTTAAACTAGAAATATAGATTTCCGAGCTATGCGCATAAGGCGCACCAATAAACTGAATAGACGAAATGGTCGAGAATTTCTAATCTACGCATTTCTAGATGGTGAAACAATATTTTGAATATACCGAATATTCTGAAGCTTTTGTATTACGAGAAATTCTCGCTTGATTTTCTAGAATTGGGTCATAAACCAAGATTATAGCTGCTGAAATCCGCCTCTTGTATTCACATTTATTTGGAGATATTTTTAAATGGGTTTGCCCTCAATAGTATAGGCAAACGTTCAAGAATTCTAATAGAGGTCTCTAGAATTCTCTTTCGAAGGGGACTATAAAATTTTTTATAAGAAATTTATAAGGATGACATGGAGCTATTTTTTCTAGAGCCCCAATTTAGATTCTAGATGTCAGTTATAGAATTTTTTCTCGGTGTATTGGCGTGGCTTATACTCATAGCTCGGAAATCTATATTTCTAGTTTATGGATTTAGAAAAGGACCACCTATTCGTTCTAGATGAAAGCGGTATATATATATTTTTTTTTTTCTCAGTGAATGATTAAATGAAAAAAATATATAAGACAGAAAAAGTTTGTATTTTAACCAAAAGAGTATATTTTTTAGTATCGCAGATGTCGTACATTTAATTAATGTAATGTGCAAACTGCACAGAAGGATTTGTAAAAGTTCTATAATACTTATATGTTTACAATTTTAGATAATTAGTTTTGCTTATTGGAGAATTCACGGCAGAAATATTTTGAACTTATATTCTCCAAAAGCAATTATTACTTCCATTACTAGTCTATCGTTGGTAATGGAAGTATTGTAGACGGTTAAAAATTTCGATATTGAGTTTTTACCTGATTTGCTTGTTTTAAGATTTCCTGAATATTTTCTTCCAAAAAAGTCGTTTTTAGCAATTAGAGTGTGTGCATATGTATGTGGTGAATCTTCTAGGTCATTATATCCGGAGGCCACGCAACAGATTTTCGATATATCAGAGGTATGGCTGTAAATATTAATGCAATTCCTGTTGTGTGTGTGTGTGTGTTTTCGTGAATAATTTGAGTTCGATATGAGATATGTTTACAACTTTTATAGTTTAAATAACACTGGACTGCTGATATTAGTCGACTAAGTTTGAATGATTACTTTGGGAGAAAATTCATTGAATAAATATTATGAAATTAAAAAATAAATTATTTAATTTTTATTTAATTTTTGTTTTTTGCGAACTTTGCTACAAATATTTTAAAGAAAGAAGTTTAATAGTCCTTTCGTAAAAAAAAAAAAAAATAATAATAATAATAATAATAATAATAATAATAATAATTACATCAATTCACACATTGCAATGCCGCAATATTTCATCTCAAACTTACGCGTATGAAGAAAATATACATTTTTTTTTTTTTTAATTTTTACTATGGAAAACGCTAAAAGGCGAAATTTATTGTTTAATATAGAAAATTAACCTGACGACAATACATTAAAATTAGGGAGCGATTGTTTTTCCAAAAACGTACTGTTACGTAGCATGTTAGAAATATTTTGTCGCAGACGATAATTTATTTTCAGATTGATTGGCTACACATTGTAGCAGCTATGTTTTATACTTTTATGTTTGTAGAATAGCAAGAGTTATTTTATTGTTCGATAAGTTTTGGTTAGAATTAAGCATCATGAAGCTTGAATCTTGAATAATAAAATATACTCGAAATGTTCAAATGTCTAGCTAGTACGTGAGTTAGTTAAAATTCGAATGCAAGATTTGTACCGGACAAACAGACAAGAATAGAAGTTAATAAAAACATGGTAAAATAACCTGACAACAATGCATTAATGTTAAGGAGCGATTGTTTTTCCAAAAACGTACTGTTACGTAGCACGCGCTCGTGACAGACTGCAGAAAAAATTTAAATAATAATAATTATTATTATTATAATTATTATAAAATCACAGCATGCTGGTTAGTTGTTTGGCTGTTAGAGTGGGTTTTACATAGCACTAGTGTCATTCTGTTGGCAAATTTTGACGGTCTGAGATTAACCCTTAAAGGTAGTCCGACGTTTACTGCTTGCGCCCAGTTAAAAGTGAATTCAAAACTGTTTTGGACTGTTGCTACAAGCTGTTTTGAAAGTATGAAATTTTCATATCTTGGATTTTACTGTTAAAAAGTTCTGGTATGAAATCTCCCGGAAATTTTTGGAAGGAAATTGGATATATAAGTTTTAATAGGTTGAATTATATGTAGGCGTGTTTTTTTGTAGAATTTATTTTTTAGCCACCATAAAACATTCTTCTGTATATTCGTATACATTTATCATCTATCAAAATTTGTTTTCACGATAAATGCAGACGATTTTCGTCTCAGAGAAGTAATACGTTACGTATCTAATGAAAATCAATTTTATGCTCTGCAGAAGACTTTTTTTTTTTTTTTTAATCTTTATTTTTATTATTATTATTATTAAAAATGATAAAAAGTGATAACTTTGATTCAAATTATCACAGAATTGTTATTCAACTATTCATTTTATAGGTACTGATAAGTTTTTTAAAAGATATTCATATTAAAAATTTTCACCCCCTCGGGGGTTGGGCGGAGGGGGGGGGGAGCGATGACCCTACATATGTAAAAAGAAAAAATGGTTGATTGTTACTATAGTAAATATATATATATATATATATATATATATATATATATATATACATTTTTTTTTTTCAATTTTGCATTAAAAAGTTAAAAATAATTCTCATTATGTACATTTTTGGGAAATTTTGTTTTATACTGCCATATTAAGAATTTAAAAAAAAGAAAAGAAAAGAATATGGCATGGCTACCTGTTGAGCGATTGACCCACAAATGTAATCAGCACCATTTTAGGTCAAAGTCCAGTCCAGTTAAATATGGAATTTGGTTAAATTTTGTTCAGTGGTTCGTTAGACAAGAAACTTTTTTATGCACACACAGAAACACGCACAGAGAACAGACTGACTGAGAAACATTTTCTAAAAAATGTCAAATTTTGTTCAGGACATTTCGAACCGTGTAAATCCGCGGCAAGCCGGAGTACGAAAATTTTCACGAATATAATACTTAATTATGCAGAAGAAAGTAAAAAAGATACTCTTATTGATAGTTTGAAAAATATTGTTACTCATTTCTTAGTTTAAATAGAAGAATCACAAAATTTAATTTTCGAGAAATACCTTTTCTTAGAGAAAGTTCTGTGCTTTTCAATTCAACTCGAAAGAAGTTCTGTAACGCAGACGATATTAAAGAGTTCAAATAAATAACTTTCACTCCAGGAAATTCCCCCCAATCTGAACTACAGATGGTGCTAATGCGAGTTAAATGGCAGCTTTTAAGTTCCCATTCAAAATTACAAGGAATGGCTATCTCAAAAGGTTATTGCGGTTTTCTATCACAAATAAAAATTTTCTAAGAAATATTGAAGATATTTTCTTAAAATGAGATACATAAATAACTTAATTTTAGCATTTCTGCGGCTTAGTAACAAAATGTTTGACATTTAAGAACTTTTGAGAAATGTATTAATTCTGTAACATAATAAGGAATATAAGAAAAATATTTTAAGTAACAGGTTTTTCTCTTTACGATATATATTTACATATCAACCAAATTCATTTTGTAGCAAATAGTTCGAATGAAACTATCCAAACTTAGTGATATTTTGTCATACTAATTTGGTAATTTAATTAATGTCAGCAATTTATTTATTTTGAACACAAATATAGTACTTTGATAAAATCTAATTATAAAATGTACTGATTTTCGTTGAGGTTGGTTGGCTGCAGGATATGGAGCCGATTGACTAGACTTGGGTCGTAAGACTGTAGGTGCAATGCCCTCCGTGGAGGTCTTTTTAAAGGGTACTAATCCGTATTTACGCGAGTTTCGAGGAAAATCACAAGAAACTCCGAACGGCTAGGTCGATGAGGCGCGACCTGGGATCGAACGCGGCACATCCCATCTACCAGCTTTGAACGCAGAACGGCTCGGCCGCTGGTAGGCCCGATTTTCGCTGAGAAAATAAAATAATGAAAGTTTCATTTGCTAAATTTTAAATGGTGGTAAACACAGACTTTAAAACGCAAATTATTTTACGTGATTTTAAAAATTTTAATTATCTTTATTTTAAGATATCCTGACTAATAATGGAATACGTAAATAATATAAAACCTCATTAAACAAATAATAATATTTTTTCTTTTCATTAATCTCTCTTATTAATATTTAGATCCTTATTTCGACTGTGGCATAAAATTTTTATTTTAATAAATGTTCTTAAAAACTTAAAATTTAAACAAAAAGCTATCGGCAGTAATATATTATTGAACAAACAGAAACACGCAAAATTTTTTTCTCTCAAATACTTATAAAGTTACAATATTGACAGCACTGTTCCAATTTAAGTGTAGACTTTTTTTTTATTATTATTATTATCTTGTGAAAACTTAGCCACAATATAATTAATCAACTTGCAATGACTAATGTATTATTTAACTGGTCTTTACAAATATTGAATTTTAAAACTTTTATTATAAATATTTTTTTTTAAATAATAAGCGAACCAAAAGTTTTTATAAAAACTTAAAAAGAGTGTAATGACTTTTTTCTTTTTCTTTCAACAAATTGTCAAATGTATTTTTATTTTAAAGATGACATAAACATTTTAAACAAATATCTTTTTACAAATTTGGAATTTAGCCTAAATAAGAACGAAAAATCATGCAGTTTGCATAAATTACAAATACTTTCCAACGATAAGTATTTTTTGTATCCCATAAACTTCAAAGAACTTTGCTTTTATTATTTCATCTCTGAAACAATTGTTGCAAGTTTTTCAAATTAAACTGTTTGCATACAAATATTTTCCTATTGCTATTATTAATTTAAATAATATGTACATAAATAAAATTTAATTTTGGAAAGGAAAAATAAAAAGCAAAAGCAGGTTCCAATTCTTTGATTTAGTTCAACAGAAATTTTTCGTTGCATATTAAGTGAATAATTTACTGACTTTAACTAATAGATTTATATAATGATGGAGTAAAAATATTTTTTTTCTAAATAAATAAATAAATAAATAATAATAATAATAATAATTATAATAATAATAATAAAGGTCAATCTGAACTACATGTGACGCTAATAAGATTTAAATAGGGAGTTTTAGGTCTTTTTATCATTACTAGAAATAAGGCATTAACCCTTTGCGGCGCAAGACAATTTGAAACATTTAAATTATACTGCCACCGGAATTTATGAACTAAATTAAACTAAGAGAAATTTTAAATTTTAAGGTTTAAAAAACCGGCTTTTTCCGATATGTTATAAACGTGAATTTTTGCTAAAATATTTCCGGGATGAATTTTTGCAGCTGGATCTTAAATTTTGCGTTCTCGTGGCGAGGACACCGCGCGTTAAGGGGTTAAGGTTTACTCAATGTAAAGAAAGTTTCTCATCAGAAATAGACGATAAAAAAATACCCGTAGATTTTATTGGAAAATCCTGTAAATCTAAAGTGAAAAAACTGCAAATCAAAAGTACAGTTTAAAACCATAAAATTTTATCATTGATATATATTTTACGGGAATATTTTGTCTTTCAAAAAGTAATTCAAAACTTGTAACAGTTACGTCTCATATATTTGACGGAGAAATACTGGCACCCCAGCTGCCAGATTTACCCATAAGGTAGAGAAAGTATTGTTTTTGGATCAAATTTTTGAAATTGCGTTTTTGTTGTATTTACACGTTTTGAGGTTCCCTGAATCAAAATCACGTTTCTAGCGATTGGTCTGTGTGTGTGTCTGGCTTTTATCAGAACATCTCAAAAACAAATTATAGCAGAAAGTTCAAACTTGGTATTCTAAATGTGTATTATATAGGGATGCTACGCAGAGATTTTCGTTGAGATCAAGCAAATGGTTCGTGTACAGGGACACCCAAGAGAATTCAAATACATTGCGTCTATGGAGGAAACTGCAGGTAAGTAGAGTTTAACATCTATAGACTGCACTAAACCAAATGAAACGAACATATATTTTTTGTATGTGTAAAAACATTTTTCATGTAGAATATGATATAGAAATCATTCACTGTTCGTTTACAAGAACTAGATTATAATGCGACAATATTTGAAAATTGATGGAAGTGTATGCACGTTGTGCCATGTGTTATTAATATAGGATTGTATTTAGGTGCACCATGTGATGTGTACATAACTTTCAGAAGATATACAGGGCTGCCAATATTTAAGCCATAACATACATTTTTTATTTGTTAGTGGAAGTGCTTTACTATAATATACTATATGATATATTATTTTACCATGTCCAGGAAAGCTGCCCAGGAGTTGAAATTAATTCCTCAAAGCCATATGGCAAATGATGTATTTTATTTTTTATTTTAGCTAAATATTCATCGATTGGTTTCTTGTATATTTGCACGTTTTGAGGCTTCCTGAATAGCGAAGTCAAGTTTTATTGTTTGATCTTTGCCTGTGTTTGTTAGAGTAAATTAAAAACAGCTAATTTCAGGCTATCTAAATGTTGTATTTTGAAGTGAATACGTTTGTTACTAGAAAAGTTTGTTCAAGATTGATAAGTTTCAAGGAATGTTGTGTGTGAAAATTGTCTGAATAATTTTAAATGAACTTTTGAATTTAATAACAGATTTGAATTCTCTGAAAATGTAGGTACAATATTGAAACGGGGAGTTGAGGAGGCGGTAGCTCCTCTCACATAAAATTATTTGTCAAATAAAGCTGTTTCGAAGCCGAAGTTGAATTGTTTTAATACAGATATACATAATAGTACTCGTTTTCTTAACTCTTAATCTCCAATTCGTACTTATAGTATTAAATTTCAGGGTTAGAGAAAGTCGTGTGAGTGACCACCAAATTATTCTTGTACTTTTATGGGTTTATTTTTTGCCGTGTACCTCTTTTCTTAAAAATGTTAAACATAGTTTCTTGAAACTGGATACATAAATAATTTAATTTTAGCATGCATGTGAAGCAAACATTATTGGACTTTTGAAAGATATATTTTCTCTGTAGCGTTCATATATTACCCTAAGAAACAACATAATAACTTTGAATGAAATGTTTGACATCTGAGGAACAAATTTATATATTTATGAAAATTTTCATTAATTACATTCAACTTTAATTGAGTCGCATCATTTAAGTCCTTTCATGAGAAAAAAATCTATAATTTTACAGATCATTTTATACTATCTTTGGAGGGAAAACAACATAAAAATAATATAATAATAAATAATATAGTATAATATAATAATATATGCACAAAATAATGGCTACATTATTTTTGATAGCCATTATTTATTAAGGGGACTTGACGCCTCTCAATTGTGAGTACTGAAGGTTTCATACAAAAATCTTATATTTCCCTTTAATATTTATAAATTGAACTAAATTAGATTTATTCTATAATATATACGTTCAGGCAACAATTCTTATGGTTTTGACACATTGTTTTACAGCTTAGAAATTTTTAAATTGCGTTTACTCAATTTGCCTTTTTCATGATTCATGATCTTCAAAATTCTAAACCTTTTACAGACATTTAAGAAAATACTTTTTCTTTTCTTTTATATATATATATATATATATGTTTAATAAAACCTACTTAAAAGAACTATGGATGTATCTTTAAATTTATTAATTAGTTCTGGGGAAAACAATTGAAAAGTGCATCTATGTAAAACTTTGTAAAAAGACCTTACTTTTGCTATATTTTTATTTTTAGCATATTTTCTTTTAAAAATATTGAGAAAGTCATCCTTAATCCTTTTAAATAATCTAAATTAAACACCATAGGAAATATTAAGTTTTTTGTTAAATATATGTAAAGGTTCTAGCATTTTGAAGATCATGAGTTTATGAAAAAATTCAAACTAAGAAAACGCAATTTAGAGCTTTCAAGTCTGTAAAAAAATTATTAAAAAACATAACTATTTTTGCCTGAATATATATTTGACTTAATAAACCTAATATAGTTCAATTTATAAATATTAAATGGAAATATAAGCTTTTGTATGAAACCTTCAGTGATGCCAAGTTAGAGATAGTAAATCCTCTTAATATTTGTCATTGTATTTAGTATTTCTTGTAACTAAAATACAAGAAATATTAAAATAAAAATAATTAATTTCAACAAAGATTATTTTTATGTTGTTTATTTGCAATCTGAAATTACAACATTATCATGTCTATCTATCTATCTATCTATATATATATATATATAATCCTTTTGATAGTAGAAGAAAAGAATGAGAACGAAGAATAGTTAGTCAAACAATTCATACAAGAGACATACACACGCCAAACAAAGCAACAAATTTTCCAAATTGATTCAATTATCAAGTTCAACAATAGCACTCACGCCAATCCACTGTACAACAATACCTTTTGAAAACTGAAATAGGACCGTGTAGTTAGGCTCTGGTGAAAAGAAGGTTGACTCTAGGACAATATTTCAAGGTGAAAAAATAGAACTCTGAAGAGAACAATAATGACCCATTAAGTGCAGTAGAAGCCAAGCAGCAGACACAAGATCACTAAAACCACAAAGACCAATAAGAATGAACAAATTCTCTATGTAGGAGAAGCTCAGAGAGGTGAAAAAAAATCATCAGGGGATGAAATACTCATATTTAAAGAAACCAAATGTAATTTTTAACAGCCCGCAAAACAAAGAATACAACAAACCAACTCAACCAAATCCCAACAGAAAAACTCAATTTAAATCGAAATCCAGGGAAAAAAACAATCCAAGAAAGGAAGGAAGGAGGCAAGCGGCAAGACTTGTGACTTGCCTGTGGGGTTAAACTAGTTTTACACTGGCAACACACCCCCAGCATGCCAAGACCAGATTAGGAGACACATGGATGAATATATATATATATATATATATGAATTTAATTGTTAAAACTATAAACTTTGCAATATAAAAATTTAATATCAGATATCAACTGGAATACATTTAATAGAAATTCTGAACATATGACACCTTAGAACAAAACTATAGCAATGCTCTTAATAAGGGGTGAGGAACTTCTGCGATGTATTTGCTAGTGGCGTGTACGGTTTTGGATGTGGCGAGTGAAATTTTAAGCAATGCAAAAGTATACCAAAAACGTCTATATGTTCATCATATTCACCATGTTTCTCTTAAATACCAAATGCGAAGATTCCTTCAAAGCTGGTATACGGCAGGTACCAAGCTCGAACCCAGATAGTGTTCGTCGTATAGCCGTTTGGGGTTCTTCCTATTTTTTCTCTAAAACTTGCACGAATAAAAAATAAATATCCTTAGAAAGACCTCCCCGCCATGGGAGCACTTCACCCCAGCCTAAGAACACTTGTATTGTCAATCAGCGTTAACCCCATACCACCCAAATCCAGAAAAATAAAAACGATATAAAATTTGTTTCTGGAATAAGCTAGGCATTAAAGTGTTTTTAAAAATTTTCCTCTTGAATATTCAATATGGTAGCGGTTAATTAAGTATATGAGCTTAACACCTTAAAAAAAATACTCTCAGATATAGCTTTTGTTTCTAGATTAATGTAATTGTATTTTTCTTTACAAATGCGAATTTTGCTTTTTTCGTGAGTTCATGTTATGTATTTCAAAGTAAAACTGGTCCCATATTTTTGGTTTCATATAAATTTTGTTTTGCTAAATTGAAATAGAAAATTATACTACTGGGCACACCCCGTGCACTTTTTATTTTTACCTGTCATAACATTATAGCTTCACATTTCTGGCTAATGAGAAAAACATTTCTGTATAGAAGCTTGACTAACTGGAGCAAATTTGACCGAAAGTTCCAAATTTTAGGCCTTTCTAGAGGGTATCTAAAGTCATGACAGTGGACACTACAAACAGCGCGGTAACACAAGTTCGGCAATCTAGAGTATATATTTGACTAAAGAGCGCATCCATCATCGAAGAATGTAACCAATATAAAACTAGTATGTTGTGGCCACCACAAGACTTTCTTCTATATTTACATATACATATTCAATCAGTAACAATATTAAAAAAAAAAAAAAAAAAAAAAAAAAAAGTACGATTTTTTTTTTTTTTTTTTTCTGTTTTTTTTTTTTGTTAAAAGTGAAAAAAATCGATAACTTTGTTTTAAATTATCACAGATTTATAGTTCAACCATTCGTTTTAGAGGTATTGACGAGACCTTTCGAAAGATACCCATCTTGAAAATTTATCCCCCCCGGGGGGGTACTTCCCCCCCAGGGGGGGAAGCGATGCCCCCCCAATGCAGAATTTTTTTTTTCCTAGTTACATACTACTATTATCAATAATTCATATTAATTTTACAATCACAAGTTTAAAACAACTCTAATTATGCACATTTATACGAATTTTTGTCCTATGCTGCCATGTTAAAAATTTAGATAAAATGCTATCACAGCGCCACCTGTTGAGCTATTGATCCCCAAACATAATCAGCACCAGTTTATGTCGGGGACCAACTAAATACCAAATTTGGTTAAATTTAGTTAAAAAAAAAAAAAAAAATTGCGATATTTTTCTTGTTAAAAGTAAAAAAAATCGATAACTTTGGTTTAAATTATCACAGATTTATCGTTCAACCATTCGTTTTAAAGGTATTGACGAGATCTTTCGAAAGATACCCATCTTGAAACTTTGCCCCCCCCCCCCCCGGTGACATGCACAAAAATTTTTTCCAAGTTAACTATTACTATTATCAACGAGACCTTTCGAAAGATACCCATCTTGAAAATTTACTTCCCCGGGGGGGGAACCGATGCCCCCCATGCACAAAATTTTTTTCCTAGCTAACTACTACTATTATCAATAATTCATATTAATTTTACAATCACAAGTGTAAAATAACTCTCTTTATGCCCATTTATACGGAATTTTGTCCTATGCTGCCATGTTAAAAATTTGCATAAAATGCGATCACAACGCCACCTATTGAGCGATTGATCCCAAAATCTAATCAGCACCAGTTTATGTCAGGGTGCAACTAAATACCAAGTTTGGTTAAATTTCATTCATTGGTTCGTGAGATACAGCGTCCACAAAAAAATGATACAGACAGACAGACAGACAGACATTTTCTAAAAACTATTAATTCGTGTTCTCCATATCCCAAAACATCTAAATCCATCAAAAAGTGGACTTCGAAAATTTTCGCGAATCCAATACTTTCTCTATATTACATATAGAAGAAAGTAAAAAAGATCACATGACAAGTGCTTTTGAAGTTCTCTCTAATGAAGTTCTTTTGTCACGCCCCTCAACCCACTTTAAGAAAAGAGTGTCAAAAAATTTTCGCTGTGTAATTCAACTATGGACGGATCTGGCCGTTTCACTCGTCACGTGATCGATGAAAATCCTCAATCTTCATTTAAATAGGAACTTTAGTATTCAATGCGCTCTTTAGTCAAACATATATTCTAGGCTCACCAAAGTAAATTAGTGGACAGAAGGATAAGCTGAGTGAAAGACACCGGCGAGTAAACGAAAACAACTGCACCCAAAGCGACGGTAGAGCTCAATCAGCATTTGCTTTCTCCAGTGTCAAAAATTACATTTAGGAGGCACATTTATAAACAGAAAATTACGACTTTTGTTATTATTATTATTATTATTATTAGAGGTGTTTCCATTCTTTTGATAACCACCTGTATCTGCTATTAATTAAAGTTTCGTAATTTGGATAGGTGTTTTAGGATTTTTCAAATCTATATATCTGTCCATTGTGAGATCACGTGGGCAAAATACATTGAGGTTAACCCTTTCAGTCGCAGTGTTCCCGCTGATGGAACACCTAATTTTAATTCTCAAGTGCAAAACCTCATCCCGGAAATTTCTTAGCAAAAATTTACATTTATAACACAGCAGAAAAGGCCGTTCTTTTAACGTGAAAATTTAAAATTTCTTCTATTTTAATTATGTTCGTAAATTCCGGTGGAAGTGTAATTTAAATGATCCGAATTACCTTGCGCCGCAAAGGGTTAAAATATCCGGAATAAATTGAAATGTTGGGATCTATGCAACTTTTACGAGTTTTTGTTGTCGATAATGTTTACTTATAAAGTGATTTATTTATTAGATTAAATATTATTTGAATTCAATAAGGTTTACTTACAAATGTTTCAAACCGAAAATTTCTCGAAATGGAACAATGCTAATTTTTTATTTTTTAAATATTTATGATCAGCTACGTGTCTAAAAGCCATTTTTAAAATTAGTTTAGTAATTTTTAAAACAAATTAAGTAGTGAACGTTAAAGGGTTAAACCATGTAACGAGTACGTACAAGTGAAAAATATTAATAACTTATGCAAACCGCATGACCCTAACAACACACTTGTCCACAATACATCCTGAAGATGTCCATAGGATGTCCACAGACGTCATTTTCATCCATAAGACAACCTGAGGATGTCACTTGGAGAATATCTTTTTTTAGGGGATATTTTTTTTCTTGTTTAAACAATAAAAACATTTCCTTATAAATTGGAAAAGAAGTTAAAAGTGATTTCAATTCTCCTTCTTAAATCTCGAACACCTTTAATATCATGAGATGCGTCAAAATTCCTTTTTGAACAAAATAAGTTTTTTTTTTTTTCCTGAACAAAAAAAGAATGTTTTTTTCTTAACGAAAATACAATAAAAAAAAGCATTTCTTTAAGTTTCAAAAATGTGAGAAATATTAATTTAATTATACGATATGAAAACTTTCTTTGACAGTTTTTCATTTGTTCTTCTTTTTCTTCTTCTTCTTCTTCTTCTTCTTTTTTTTTTCTTTAAGAGAGGAAATGTTTTTCTTGCAGTAGAAGTTTTTGTTTTTTGTTTTTATTGAAGATTAAATTGAAACTCAATTATTTATAACATTAAGATTAATGTAATATGATAATTGTGTAAGTAACTTTATTATGTATAACTACTGTTTTCGATTAAAAATATATTTCTTTCTTTTATCATAAGAAAAAAAATGTTCTTTTGACTGGCTTATGATATTCCTTTTGCTTCATTTAAGAATATATTTTAAAGAAGGATAAAGAATTTTTTATAATAAATGATTTTTTATACTACTTTAAAACGTCATTAGTAAAAGTGGACGTAGAATTTTGAAAAGGTTTTGAAATTTCATTCAAAATTTTTATCTACAATTTTGAATATTTTTTTTTTATTATTACTCTCTATTTTGCTTTAAATGATACTAATTTTTAATGCACTTTATGGCATGTAATAAACCATTAAAGAACAAACGGAGCTACACAAAAGCAACAATATTGTTGGGCAGTGTTTTATTTATGTAAATAGCGTTATTATTTTTTCTTATTTAAAAAGGAATACAATTTCATAGAAATTAAAAAGGGGGTAACGTTGAATTCAGTTTCCTTTTCTGACACTCTAATATCTTGAGTATTTTGAAATGCTTCAAAATTTCTTTTTAAATAATATATATTTTTTTCTTCTTTTTTAATGAATGTTTTTACAACATTTTTATGATTTTTTTTTTTTTTTTTTAAACTGGGGAGGGGGGTGGGGATCTAAAATAACTAAAATATATTTATTTAACTTTGGGGGGGGGGGGAGCGAGAAATGTTAATGTAATATAAGTAGAAATAAAAGCTTGTTGCTTTTTTTTTTTTTTCCGCATTTTCGTACTTTTTTTTTTTTTTCTTTTAAATGTGTAATAGAGAAATTTGCTTTTCTTCGGGTACATGAGTGAAAGTTTTCAGTCTGTTGACTGAATTCAGTCTTTTTTTATGTGTTATAATACAGATAGGCCAATTTTATGGAATTAATCTTTGTTAGGGGCAAATAAAGGTCCCAATTATTTTCTGAATCAGCCCCCATTCATTTTAATTCAATTATATTAATAAATAATTTTCATACTTATGCTTATTAATGTAACCCTTGGAAATGTATGTTTTGAATATCTACATACATTATGTATGAGTTTATTATATTTTGCCCAATATTACAATATATATATATATATATATATATATATATATATATATACTTCAGTCCAGCGAAAATTTTTTACTTTCACCCATGTTCGGGTAAATATTCAAGTTTTTTATTCATTCATTTATTTATTTATTTATTAAAAGTTAGATTAAATCAAATAAAACGTAATAGTGGTGTAAGTAAATTTAATATGAATAACTGTCGTGTTCAGTAACAAAATTTTTGTCCTGTAACAAAAAAAAAATAAAAATAAAAATAAATAAATAAATAAATAAGAAAAAGAAATAAGAAAAAGAAAAAGAAAAAAGGAAAGGAAAAGAAAGAAAAGAAATTGTAACAGATTTATTATTTTTTCTTTTGCTTCATCTAACAATAATTTATTAAAAGGATATAATTTCTAAAGATGAATAACTATTTAATATACTATTTTAAAATACCATTAATGAGAAATGGAGCAAAGTCTTGAAATAGTGCTAAAATTCCATTGTGATAAAATATTTATCAAAACTTTTATTTATTTATTTATTTTATTTATTTATTTTTTCTTTTGCTATGCAAAATTTAAATGCATTTATAGTACTTCAGACAACATATAGAGCTGCACAAAAATAATTTTTTTATTCTTTCACCTTATTTTTATTTATTTATTTATTTTTTATTTATTGCACAATGATGAAAATAAAATATATTTTAAAGAATCATCGTAGTTCTAACATATATTGAAGGTTAAACCATGTAGCAAGTAAATATATTTGGAAAGGGTTTTATACATATGCAAGCAGTTTGGTTTTTCGATCTTGTTTAAAAATGAAAACCAAGTAAAAAGAGGTAAATTTGAATTCTATTTTTCTTCTGGACTTTTAAATATCATCAATATCATAAAATGCTTAAAAATTCTTTTATAATAAACAACTTTATTATTATTATTATTACTAATATTATTTTCTGTATAAATAGTATATTTTAAACATTTTTATGTGGCTTTTTTAAAAGATTACATAAGTTTCAAAATTTCAATATATATATATATATATATATATATATATATATATATATATATATATATATATATATATATATATATAAATTATGTAATAAAAGCAATGGCGACTGGTGCACGTTAAATTCCGTCGTGGTCGCAAAGTCCTCCAAGTTCCCATCAAAAATTATACCTCTGGGGGTACCGGAACATGGGTTTAACTCGCTCTGATCCGGATCAAAATTCGAGTTCCTGTTTTTGGGCTGGTGCTACCATCTTTCACCAGCTTCTGGAGCTAAAGTCGTACTTCCTCCCTATGAGGCGCTCCTAAATAACGGAAGACGCACCCCTCATGCATTAAAAAAATCCGGTCAGTTCCACTACCGGGGCTCGGAATTTCCGAGTGGCACACAACAACAACAACAACATGTAATAAAATCAATTTATCTAGAATATTTTCCAAAAGTTTCAAATAATTCTGGGTAAAATTATAGGAGTGAGATCTTTGGGAAATTTCCCATGTTAAGATCCTTTTATTCCTACTTAAAACTTCAATGGCTTTTTCCTGAAAACACTATTTTTCTTATTGATGAGCATGATTCCTCGAAAACTAATGCACCAATGTTATCGAAATTTGGCGCACTTCTTGAAAACACTATTTTTTAAATTGATGTGCAAGATTTCTCGAAAATTAATGCACCAATGTTATCGAAATTCGGCGCACTTCTTGAAAACACTAATTTTTAAATTGATGAGCAAGATTTCTCGAAAACTAATGCACCAATGTTATCGAAATTTTGCACACTTCTTGAAAACACTATTTTTTTAAATTCATGAGCAAGATTTCTCGAAAACTAATGCACCAATGTTATCGAAATTTTGCACACTTCTTGAAAACACTATTTTTTAAATTGATGAGCACGATTTCTCAAAAACTAATGCACCAATGTTATCGAAATTTTGCACACTTCTTGAAAACACTATTTTTTAAATTGATGAGGAAGATTTCTCGTAAACTAATGCACCAATGTTATCGAAATTTTGCACACTTCTTGAAAACACTATTTTTACTTTCTCTTACCCATAAGGTAGAGAAAGTATTGTTTTTGGGTCAAATTTTCGAACGCGAGATTTTGTTATACTTACACGTTTTGAGGTCCCTTGAATACGAAAAACATGTTTTTAGCAAATGGTCTGTGTGTGTGTGTGTGTGTCTGTGTGTCTGTCTGTTATCAGCATATCTCAAAAACAAATTATGGCAGAAAGTTCAAACTTGGTATTCTAAATGTGTATCATATAGGGATGCTATAAGATTTTCGTTAAGATCAAGCAAATGGTTCGTGTACAGGGACAATCAAGAGAATTCTAATACATTACGTCTATGGGGGAAATTGCAGGTAAGTAGAGTTTAACGTCTATAGACTGTACTAAACCAAATGAAACAAATATATATTTTTTGTAATAGAGATAGTTAACAGGGAAAAAAAATTTTGTGTTTGTAGGCTCCTCGCCTCCCCCCCTGGGGGGAAATCCCCCCTCGAGGGGAGTAAATTTTCATGATGGGTATCTTTCAAAAGAGCTCGTCAATACCTTTAAAACGAATGGTTGAATCATCGATCTGCGATAATTTAAAACAAAGTTATCGATTTTTTTTATTTTTAACGAAATAAAAAACTTAGAAAATAAATCGTTTTTTTTTTTTTTTTTTTTTTTTTTTCGAGAATAAAATGGACTTTTTTTGGATATTTGGTGTTATACTACCTCTCTAATATGGAAATCGTCTGCATTATCATAAAAGATAATTTTTTTAAATAATAATTTTAATATATTATTTTTTAAAAACAGAATTATTTTTTAATAATCGAATTAAATTCTGTATAAATGTAGGTGCATTAATGAAACGGGGGTTGGGGGGGGCCGTAGCCCCCCCTCACACAGAACTAATTATTATATAATACTCTTCAGAAGCCTAATATGAATTGTTGAACACAGGTTTACATAACAGTACTCTTTATAATACCTATTAATCTGCAACCTGTATTTATAGTATTAAATTTCAGTGTAAGAGAAAGTCGTGTGCGTGACACACCAGATTATTTAAATTGATGAGCACGATTTCTCGAAAACTAATGCACCAATGTTATCGAAATTTTGCACACTTCTTCAAAACAAAATTAATTAACTTGGACGAAAGCTTTATTATTAATATTATACCTTTTTTACAAAACTATACCTAGTGTAAACTGTACTTTAAATTATACTGTTTTTACGCATATAACTGTGTCAAAAATTCAAACTTCAATTCTTTTTAAATCTTCCTTTAAACACAAACTATACTATAAAGTTTCTCTAAAAGGGGTCTTTGTTAAGACACGTGTCATTGATATTAAGATTAAAAACACTTTTAAAAACACGTTTTCTAAAAATTATACTTTATAAACATTTTAAAATTATACAAAGCTTTTCGCTTTGAAAAATCAAAGCTTCATCAGGGATTAAGTACCTGTTTCCAATGAGCAGTTTTATATGTTTTACATTTCATGGCTGAGATGATCCTTACAGTAGTTACAACTTCTACTTACAGCACCTGGTTGATCCTACAATAGTTACAGCTTCTACTTGCAGCACTTTGTTGATCCTACAATAGTTACAACTCCTACATGCAGTGCCTTGGTAATCATGAAATTTCCACTCATTCCTTTTCTTCGCTCCTTGATCCAAATTTCACGAGATTTAACAAATTACTATTGCTTTTACTCAACTCTCCTCAATGTACTAAAGGACTTACCTGTCAACTGTGAAATGTAAAATATACAAAAACTGCTCATTTAGACCGTGGGCCATATGCTAAAAATGTCATTTAAAAACAAGTTCGTTTCAACTTTTTGGGGGCAATCTGAAAATTTTGCTAATATATTCTTTTTAAGATAGGTAATGAAATTATCGAATGTTCTGGAAATAAACTTTGCACATAAATTTGGAAAATTCGTTCCAATTTGAAGGAACTGAGTTTACATTTACGATGCTGGATTATAGCTGTGCACAATATATTTCTCTTAATATTGTGATTCATTGAATAAATTTTGAATTAACTTGCACACAAGTGCTAAAATCATATTCCTGAAAAAAAGTGCTAAAAAAAGTAAAATATTAATAACTAGTTCATCTGCAGATCAGAAGCCCTCAACGTCCAATTTTCATCACTCATTATTCAATAGATCATTGATAATATTTATTTACTCCATATTATATATATCATTATTATCATCAATTTCAATCTTTATCAGTCCACTGCAGGATGAAGGTCTCTTCTAGGTGATTCCAATCTGCCCTGTTTTCTGCAATTCTTTCCATTCTGCAATTCCAAACTTCACAATTTTATCACTCCAACGACACATTGGTGTCTTTCTCGGTCTTTTGTTGTATCGCGGTATCCAAAATAGGACTGGTGGTCCATCTATCATCATTTCTTCTGGAAAAGTGCCCAGCCCAGCTCCATTTTAACTTACTTCTAGAAATGACATCAGTGACATTGGTTTTATCCCTAATCTAATAAAAGCGTTTCGCTTTCTTTCTCTTCGGCTGTGTCCTAACATGCACCTCTCTCACTTTATATATATATATATATATATATATATATATCTGTATATATATATAAATTACGTGTCACGATGTTTGTCCGGGGTAAACTCCTAAACTAAGGAACCTATTTTAATGAAATTTTGCACACTGTGTGCAGTTTGGTCCAACTTGAGAGATAGGATAGTTTTTATCTCAATTTACTGTCACAATATTGTTTTATTGCAATTATTTGTTAATTATAGACCTTTATTAAAGTTGCTCCAAAATAACTGTGAGTTCCATTAATTTAATTGTTGCCAAAAAAAAAAAAAAAAAAAAAAAAATACGAGTTCATTTTCTTTCGACATAAAAATAAATACATTTAATAAAACGTGAACGTTAAAAAATTATAAAAAGTTAAATTATGCATCTCACGAAAATTGACGTCATAATCAATTTAAAAATTTTATACACATTGATAAAGTGCTAATGTAGTTCTATCAAAGATATAGTAATATATATAGATCTCTCATCCCCATGTTATCGTACAAAGATTTTTGATGCCGAAAAAAAAAATAAAAATAAAAGCTTTGGAAACAGCCATTAAGTGGTATTGAAAAAAAAAAAAAAAAAGAAAAAAAAAAAAAAGAAAGAAAGAAAGAAATATGAATTTGAAACTGTATCTGGAGTCTTCCATTCCCCTTTAGCAAATAAATTATTCATAAATTTTATTTGCTAAACTATTAGTATGTATTCCCGTGTGTATTCACTCGGGGAAAGACGGCCATATTTTGGTAAAAACGTCGTCTTTTCCCAAATGAAAAGGAATAACTTTTTTCTCCCCAATGATCACTCTATTCTATATATGCTATACTATATCTATGAGTTCTAAACGCAAGCGAAGTGTGACTCACTGACCGTCTGTGCAGCCAAGAAAAAGATTTCCTATGTTAATTGCCCACTGGATTTTTTGTAAGAAAATATTAAAAATCGAGGAAATTTATTTCCCGAGTTTAATCCTTATATTTGGGTATAGATATGTATTAGTTATCGCGGGTGTTAGATTGAATTATTTTGCTGTCAAATTGACAAAATTTTAATTTTAAATTTCAAAACTCTGTCGCCCTTGGCTTTTATTATTATTATTATTATTATTTGGCGATCAAAAGCGTAACACGAAAATATACATGCCAGATGTATGCATTGTACGAAATGTAATATGTATTATTCATTGTACGTATGTATGACATGTAATATGTATTGTACGAAATATTGTTTCATATTATTCATTACTCTTTTAATATAAGTTGTTAAAATAACCATGATTTTTGAAAGGAATTAAATATTTTCGCCAGATAATTTGGCGATATTCTTTTTTTTTCGCCAAGGATGACAGAAATGAAATCTATTCCGCTGCAAAATATTAGTATCTTACATCAGATATTTTATTTAGACATTTGAAAACAAATTTGACTTCAAACTATGATAGAATATTTAATTTTCCTTTTAATTAGTATATTATTAGTATATTAAAATTTAAAAGCATGGTATATAAAAAGTTTTTTTTTTTTTTTTTTTTTTTTTATCTTATAATTATTCTTATCTTAATCCTCAATGTTTCCCATCTTTATTAACTTGAATTTACTATTAAAATTTTAACATACTCAAAAACTTCTCATCACTTCGTTAAAATACACTAAACTTTTCCAAAATCTTTTTCTATTTAAAATGATACATGTATTTACTTTAAATGTCCAATATTTCATAAGATTTCCAATTTTAAAGTTTTAAAATATTTATCAAATTTACTTCTTTTTCTGGTTTAGCCTTATTGTTTTCCTTTTTATAACTACAGCTGTTGCCCTCTTTAAAATATTTAAAATGATGAGGTCATTTTATAGTAAAATTATCCATTATATATTATATTTCACTCCTCCATAAAAATTGATTTTAAAATCGTCTGTTTCTTTTATACTTTTATTTTAATAGAATTTTAATAGAATTTAATTTATATATTAGTCATTTTAGCAATTTTATCCATAGTAGCATTAGAAATAATATATATCACTTCTCCATTAAAATTTATAGGACCCTACAATAAAATTAATTTGTGCTTAATATCAACACTACGAAAATTTTTATCAATCGCTTCCAAATTTTGACCTAAGTTTCAAATCTCAACCCTGTGGGTTCTTACATCAGCTAAAACGTTTTCGTCTTTGTTCGTAAATAATAATTTGACTGTACTAAATAGTTTACAACCGTATAATTCAACGTATAACTTAGTCACAGCAACGCGTGGCCGGGTCTGCTAGTATATATATATCTTAATATATATAAATCTCGTGTCACAATGTTTGTCCTCAATGGACTCCTAAACCACTTAACCGATTATAATAAAATTCGCACACCATGTGCAGTTCGATCCAACTTGAGAGATAGGATAGTTTAAATCTCAAATTATAGTCGCAATTTTAATTTATTGCTAATTATTTGTCTGTTATTATTTGACAGTCACAATTATCTGTTAACTCCAAATGATTCTAACAGATGTCGATACCTTTCGACTGGGTTGAAATGAAAGCTGAAATATATTTGGTGCTGCCATCTACACAAAGAATCTTCAACTTTTTAACCTATTAATAACTTTCGTATAATTCAATTATTTCCACTTTTTAAATTTTTGGTGTTAGCATAGCCGGCCACGTGTTACTTAGACTGAAGTGTAAATTGAATTCATATTATAATGAAGATAATACAGTGAAATTAATCCTGTTTTTTACTTATTTGTGCTTCATTGATCAAAACTTTATAATTTAATCTGTATATATATATAAATTACGTGTCACGATGTTTGTCCGGGGTAAACTCCTAAACTAAGGAAGTGATTTTGATGAAATTTTGCACACTGTGTGCAGTTTGATCCAACTTGAGAGATAGGATAGTTTTTATCTCAATTTATTGTCACAATATTGTTTTATTGCAATTATTTGTTAATTATAGACCTTTATTAAAGTTGCTCCAAAATATCTGTGAGTTCCATTAATTTAATTGTTGCCAAAAAAAAAAAAAAAAAAAAAATACGAGTTCATTTTCTTTCGACATAAAAATAAATACATTTAATAAAACGTGAACGTTAAAAAATTATAAAAAGTTAAATTATGCATCTCACGAAAATTGACGTCATAATCAATTTAAAGATTTTATACACATTGATAAAGTGCTAATGTAGTTCTATCATAGATATAGTAATATATATAGATCTCTCATCCCCATGTTATCGTAGAAAGATTTTTGATGCCGAAAAAAGATAAAAAATAAAAGCTTTGGAAACAGCCATTAAGTGGTATTGAAAAAAAAAAAAAAAAAAAAAAAAAAAAAGAAAAAGAAAAAGAAAAGAAAGAAAGAAATATGAATTTGAAACTGTATCTGGAGTCTTCCATTCCCCTTTAGCAAATAAATTATTCATAAATTTTATTTGCTAAAATATTAGTATGTATTCCCGTGTGTATTCACTCGGGGAAAGACGGCCATATTTTGGTAAAAACGTCGTCTTTTCCCAAATGAAAAGGAATAACTTTTTTCTCCCCAATGATCACTCTATTCTATATATGCTATACTATATCTATGAGTTCTATACGCAAGCGAAGTGTGACTCATTGACCGTCTGTGCAGCCAAGAAAAAGATTTCCTATGTTAATTGCCCACTGGATTTTTTGTAAGAAATTATTAAAAATCGAGGAAATTTATTTCCCGATTTTAATCCTTATATTTGGGTATAGATATGTATTAGTTATCGCGGGTGTTAGATTGAATTATTTTGCTGTCAAATTGACAAAATTTTAATTTTAAATTTTTAAACTCTGTCGCCCTTGGCTTTTTTTATTATTATTATTATTATTTGGCGATCAAAAGCGTAACACGAAAATATACATGCCAGATGTATGCATTGTACGAAATGTAATATGTATTATTCATTGTACGTATGTATGACATGTAATATGTATTGTACGAAATATTGTTTCATATTATTCATTACTCTTTTAATATAAGTTGTTAAAATAACCATGATTTTTGAAAGGAATTAAATATTTTCGCCAGATAATTTGGCGATATTCTTTTTTTTTCGCCAAGGATGACAGAAATGAAATCTATTCCGCTGCAAAATATTAGTATCTTACATCAGATATTTTATTTAGACATTTGAAAACAAATTTGACTTCAAACTATGATAGAATATTTATCATTTTCCTTTTAATTTGTATATTATTAGTATATTAAAATTTAAAAGCATGGTATATAAAAAGTTTTTTTTTTTTTTTTTTTTAAATCTTATAATTATTCTTATCTTAATCCTCAATGTTTCCCATCTTTATTGACTTGAATTTACTATTAAAATTTTAACATACTCAAAAACTTCTCATCACTTCGTTAAAATACACTAAACTTTTCCAAAATCTTTTTCTATTTAAAATGATACATGTATTTACTTTAAATGTCCAATATTTCATAAGATTTCCAATTTTAAAGTTTTAAAATATTTATCAAATTTACTTATTTTTCTGGTTTAGCCTTATTGTTTTCCCTTTTATAACTACAGCTGTTGCCCTCTTTAAAATATTTAAAATGATGAGGTCATTTAATAGTAAAATTATCCATTATAGCATATATTATATTTCACTCCTCCATAAAAATTGATTTTAAAATCGTCTGTTTCTTTTATACTTTTATTTTAATAGAATTTTAATAGAATTTAATTTATATATTAGTCATTTTAGCAATTTTATCCAAAGTAGCATTAGAAATAATATATATCACTTCTCCATTAAAATTTATAGGACCCTACAATAAAATTAATTTGTGCTTAATATCAACACTACGAAAATTTTTATCAATCGCTTCCAAATTTTGACCTAAGTTTCAAATCTCAACCCTGTGGGTTTTTACATCGGCTACAACGTTTTCGTCTTTGTTCGTAAATAATAATTTAACTGTACTAAATAGTTTACAGCCGTATAATTCAACGTATAACTTAGTCACAGCAACGCGTGGCCGGGTCTGCTAGTATATATATATATATATATATATATATATATATATATATATATATATATATATATATATATGACGACTCGCTACATAAAAAGATACATTTCTAATGGGGGCTACCGGCCCCTCTTCAACTTTCTGCTGTATATCTCTGTCCATCTCTCTCTCTCTCTATATATATACATATATATTTATATATTTTCCAAATAACAGCCGTCTATTAATTCCTTATAAATAGAAGGCTACTAGATTATTTGATACATAATCTTGTACCAAACTACGATTTTGTACAAGTATTTAAATCATAAATTCATGTACCAAATTTCATGCAAAAAGATTACCTTGTGAAACCCTGTAAATTAATTATCAATTCTATCATCACATTTTTCCACAGAAAAACACGCTTTTAAACATTCTAATAACATTTTATAATATTTAGTGTAACCATGTTAAAATACATTTTTAATACATAATGTCTATAGACCATAATGGTACGATATTCTTTTGTGTGTCCCTGAAAAAGAGCCACCGTTATTATATACGCCAATAAAAATAGTACACCTAATTAATCATAACTCACTTATATTTCAACCTAATTTGACATAATTTGAATGATTACAGAATGTCATCGGAATTCTTTCGTATGGTCCTGTAAATAAAATTAGCTTATACATACCTTTTTTTTTTTTTTTTTTTGAGAGAGAGAGAGGGAGGGAGAGATAAAACATGTTTTTAAGCATGTTTATAATATATGTTAATTCAACTGAATGCAGCATAAAGGCGTTAAAATGCGCTTAGATAAAAATTTGCCCATAAGTTCTAATGTTATGAAATTCTTTTGCTTGTCTCTGTAAAAGAGCACCAGTAAAAACATTTCAACTTATTCTATGTTTTTCAAAAATAATTATTCGAAATTTGACAAAATTTGGATGATTACATGACATTGTCGGAATACTTTTGTAAGGTCCTGTACATTGATTATGAAGCCAAAGCTCACATATTTAATTTCCATGGAAAAGATCAATTAAAGCATATCAATAATGTACGCTAATTTCATTTCGTTGAAGGCGAAATTAAACGAAGTTAAAATTCGCTTAAACGAAATTCACCCCATAGACCTTAATGATAATAATAAATTTGTTGTGTTTCTGTACACAATCCATAAATAATCTAGGCATAAAATATTACACAGCTGTTTCTATACAGAGCCTGAACATGTATACGAATTTGCAAGTCAATCGGGAGATTTTTGCGGCCGCTATCGCGGTACGTACAAATTCTGTCCGTAGGCCATATTGATAAGGAAAACTTTGGTGTGCCCCTGTACACGGACTACAATTGGAGTACACACCTAAAACTATACCGCTAATTCTGTGTGGTTCATAAACATGTGTATGAAATTCCAAGTCAATAGCATGATTTTTGCGGCCGTTATCACGAAACAGACAGACACACAAACAGAACAGAAAATCTTTTTTAATCTCCGCATGGAGGCCTCGATTAACGTTTCGCCAATAATTTAACTACATTTCAGAGTAAAACTTACTGTATAACACTTTCTATGGTAATCTAAGCTGTTGTCTGAAGGAAGTTTGAACAGTTCATTGATTGGAAGAAGAAGCAATTGGGTAGATATTTTTCTTTCACGAATATTTAAAACTTTTCATTGATCAACTCACAGTCTAACTTTAGCTCAGCTTATTTGAGAAAAACACTTTACCTCTGAATGTATCTCATCGCCGATGTGCAAACAAAAAGTAATTTATTCTGATATTATATTATCTGTAATAATTCTACTTAAAAATATAGAAAAAAAATAACAGAATTCGATCAAAATGTTAATAACACGCAGGATAATGATGTCGAGGGAAACTTTACATCTTATTTCAGAATAATATTACATTTTTTAAAGTATCTAATTTCAGATATGCAAACACTATGCCATTTCTTTCTCACATTCTATTAAATGTAAATAATACTTAAAAATACATGAAAAGAAAACAATAGTAGAATTGTACGAAAATGTCAATGAATATTGACTCAAGATAATGTAAACATAAACAAAACATATGAAATGCAAGTATATAATATAATATATAATATAAGTTCAATATATAATATAAGTTCAATATTCTAGTATATAATATAAGTTCAATATATAAATATCTTTTCCGTAGATGGCAGCACTAAAAAAATTCTTTAAGCATGATTCTTTAAAGTTATTTTTATCTATTTATTTATTAATATTTTAATTGATTTTAATTAAATAGTAATTTTTAAATTTAATTTAATTTAATTTACGATTTCAAAAAACAGCTTAAATTAATTATTTCTCTTGGTTTTAAAATTTTCTGCTGATTTTTACATTTTTTCCAGCGTGTTAACTGTAATTTTTAACTCTTGACATCAGTGTCCTAAGTTTCCTCTTTTTCAAATTACATGTATTTCATTTATGTTTTGGCAGTTCGCGCAGAATTTGTAAATAAATTGTTTTTTTTTTTTTTTTTTTTTTTTCATTTTTCTTATCCAGCGTATTATTTCTATGTTCTTTCATTGTCTTTTATTCATTTATTAATTTTATTTTTTGATATATATTGTCTGTTTATGGTTATTTCTCATTAAAATGGTGACTAGTGGTTGCTTGTGGTGTTATGTTGTTGTTGAGTGTACCATTTAACAGAGACTTTCAGTTGTGGTTTCGAATGGTTATTTTTGTGTTTTTTTCTCTGAGTTCAATTTATCTTGATTATTGAGTTGCAGATAGTTCGGACATGATACAGACTGCATTTTAAATAAAGCTCTTTCTGTAACAGAAAACCATTTATGCTTTGCATGCTTTAATTTCCTTTTATGCCCTTGATAAAATAAGGATTAAAGCATGCTTTCATGTATTCGTCTTCATTTATTTCAATTGTCTTGATTTACTTCAATTTTTATTATTTTTATGGTGGCTTTGGGTTTGATCATTTTAGTTGTCTGTTTCGAAAGTTTTCTTAAATTTTTTTTAAAGTAATTTAACAACTATTTATTATTTATTTATTATATATATATATCATTATTTCTTAAATATGATTAAACTATTTACTATAACTATTAATACTTAAATAAGGTTAAAAAGTTTTATTAAACTGAAAATTTCAATATATTGTGTACCTTCAATATGACATTCTGCCCAAACTATCGACAGACATTCTGTACAGATATTATGTCTTTATTATTTAATCACATTCTTTTCTATTTAGTAAGAATTTTCAAAAATAATCAGAAAACTTAATGTAACTTAAATTTTTTATTCCTCTGTGATAATAAAGTCTTTTCTTTGTCTTCCGAGACTAAGGAAAGAAACAAATTACAAACCCCCAATAATTAATTAGTTTCCGATAATACTTTTTATCCATTATAAGTTTCTCTATGTTTCGCTAGTGTTTCGTAAGAATGTTCCAAAAATTTTTTTGCTATAAGAGTAGCTCAGAAGCCGTGTGTGGTTAAATCCATGTTTTAATACTTTTTGATTTTTGTAAATTTAAAAGATAATATTAGTTTTAATTATTTAAAAATATCAAATTATTTTTTAGTTATCAAAGTGTCTACTTGTTGCTTAGCTCTTAACTTCTATATATTTTTTTTTCTGATCAAATTAATAAACCAATTTTTTAAACAATTAATGTAATGAAAAACCCAATTTTTATCGATATTTTTCTTGATCAATGAGTCTAACGACCAATATAGTAGAAGCAAACACTAAATTTTCCTATATACGAATTTAATTTATATCATCGCTTCTATAAATAACATAAAGTTTTTACAACAGAAAACAATGATGTTTTATATAAAAAGAATATATATATATATATTAAAACTTGAAATTTACAGAGATTAAAAGGTTTTTAAATATTTGCACTTAGTACATATAGGGTTAAGTAGAGTAGGTTTCACTATGGGGAAAATGAAACTTCGGTTTATAATTCAACTGATGAGCTAAATTTGGATCTAATAGTCATCATGACTGTTTGTTTGAGCCTGTATTTTTGTTAAATTATACTTAGGAAATTAAATGAAATATGAAACTGTGGTAGTTTTAAAAGTTTAAAAAATCGCTTAAATTTCCCTTTTAAACAGAGCACCTCTCTCAAAACTAGAAGTTCGTCGTTATTGTATTTATGAAGTAAAATCTACAGTTTTTAGTATAAGAAAAGTAAGTTTTGCTCATAGATTTTTAATATAACTACCGATATGTTATATTTCTTGAGCAGTTTCATTTGTCACCCATGGTTACTCATACATCAGGAATTTTATAGGTCGAGCAAATGTAATCAAGTTATCAATAGTTGTCCTAAGCACTTCAATTGCATTATTTACGTTATTTTACGTTGCCTTCCCTGTTTTTTTTTTTTTTTTTTTTTTTTTTTAGATTTTTGTGGTACTAAATATTTATGTGAAGTGCTTGTTTGAAACGTACGAAAAATTTCGCAACTCTATAACGAGTTGAGATATTTTAAAATATCTGAAATTCATGAAAGTTTATACCATATCGAACTTTAACTTACATATCTCTAACGCCCGTATTCACCATTAATTTCAACTCCCGGTTCAACGAAGAAGCTTAAAAAGCGTTTAAAGACAGGGTGCAGCTTTCCAACAAAATTGGGCACGACTGCCATCTAGATCAGAAAATTTCATATAATCTTTGATTGATTATTTTCAGCTAAAAAATCTGAAAAAAATAATGCCGCTAGATGACAGAAACAACTCATCAAATTTTGCTTAAAAGTTGCATCCTGACTTTATACGCTTTTCAAGATTTCGAGTTCAACAGTGAGTTAAAGTTATTGGTGAATACAGCTGTTAATGTAATGTGTATGTGTCTAGTAGACCGAACTTACAGTTGGCCTGACATCAAAAGCAAATGGAACCACGAAACATCATCACTTTTCTTCTTTATATGCCACATTAATACTTGATAAAAATCTATTATTTTTAAAAGGAGAATTAGCTTTTATTTATCCCTAAAAAATTTCCGAAATGTAGTTATAATAGGGACTAAGTGAAATGAGATTAATCTCGAACTATGCCAAAACGCTGTTACACATACAACAAAATTTTGTTTGGAACAACCGAACTTTGTTGAAGCTATATGAACGAAAAATATTTGGATGATTTAAAAAATTGATTTGATGTTTAAAAATTTTTTTTCAACAAAATGCTGCGTTGAAACAACAAAATTTTGTTAAATCACCCAAATATTTTTGTTGGTATAGTTTCGACCAAATTTTGTTGCTTCAACAAAACACTTTTTTCTGTGCACTTATCCTACTTCACCCTGTTGTATATAATCACTGCATATATTTTGGCAATAATTTAGATCAGTTATTTTAAACTTATACCTCAAATAAAAATTGTTCAAAAAATTCTTTTAGAATTTAGAGAAAAAGAAATAAAAGAAAATAATATATAAGAAATAATAATAAGAAATAATAAAAAAAAATAATAATATATATATATATATATATATATATATTTTTTTTTTTTTTTCTTTTAATCGCAAAATAGCAAACTATATAAAATAAAACATATTTAAAAAAAATAAACATATTAAACATTTTGCCATGAGTTAAAAAAAATTTTCTATGCACCTAGTTAAACATATTTATAAAATTTCATGGAAATAGTGCAAACAGATTCTTTAATATATAGTGCATATATGTATAAAAAGCAAAACTGATAAAATTGCACATTGAAAAAAACTGAGAACTGAGACTGAAATTTTTATAAGTTTGATAAGTTCTAAACATTGCACGAAAAAAAAAAAAAATAATAATAATAATAAAAATCTATGACTGACATCTCCAAACTAAATTGTGTCTATAGTAAAAATAGTTCCACGTAACCCTTCGAAATTCTAGTTCCTTTTGCTAGCGAATCCTGAAAACGTCTATAGGACTTCTAGATCGTTTTCCTATATTATCTTGATTATATTTATTAAAAAATCTGTACAAATAAATGCTAACCCGAGAAGAGTTTTTGAAACTATACATTTGATTTATGATCCAATTCTGAGATATCAAGAAAGAATTTCTCGCAATATAAAAGATTTATAACATTCATAATATTATTTCACAACCTAGAAAAGTTCAAACTAGAAAGTCTCGATCATTTCGTCTATCCAGTTTATTCGTTTACTTTACACTTAAAGCACGTAAATATATATTTTGAGTGTAGGTAATCAGACAATGACTATTTATTCGCACTAGATGGAGATGATATATTTTGTTTTTCTCAGTGTAACTTCTGCATTGGATTTTAAATGGCTTATGTAAAAGAAAAGTTTACAATACTTTTATATAACCTTATTGAATTTCAGTGTATTGTGACTAACAAAGCTTATTTGACCGAAAAATGTGCTTAGTTTTCATGAATTAAATACAAGATAAGGAGGTTAAGGAAAGGTTTAAGGAAAAAAATAAGGCTTTTTTTTATGTATATATATTTATATATTATATTTTATATAAGTAACAAAAAATTTAAGAAAATGTTTATAATCATCATTAGTCAGACATCATTGAACCATATTCACTCACAAGTGTATAATTTATTTTTGTATAAAATTATTTGATATATAACATTTTTAATTATTATAACATTTTGATGTATAACATTTCCTCTGTCTTTTATGGCCTTCTATTAAGAAAAAAAAAAAAAAAAAAAAAAAAAAAAGTTTTTACATTTATTCTACTCAATAAAAATTTATTCAAAGTAGTCTAAAGTTGCTATTCTGCAATTGTGTGAAGTTCAAATAGAAATATGTGTCCAGGTAAAACCTAAAAAAATTGAATTCGAGGAAATTTCACCAAAGAAAGAGAGAGAGAGAGAGTTCATTCTTTAAATTCCATGTAAAAAAATGTAGACCAACAAGGGCTACAAAATCAAATTATGACGAAATATGTAGAGGAAAATATGCAACTAAATAATTGCATCAACACATACGTTTAAGACAATACACATCTAATTTTATTTGAGTAATTTCCATTCTAATTAGACATTCATAAAACTTTTCTTTGTGGGACATTCTGAATATTAACAGAATTATTTTAATGTAAAGGATAACTTTGGAGTATAAAAAAATAAAAGTGCATTTAATATTTAATAAACGTTATTTTAGAAATGTGAATGTAAAAGTGTAATTATATATAAATATATAGTTATAGGATTATAAAAACTTAATAGTATTTTTGTGTAGAATGTTTTAAAAAATAAATAAATGAAATGTTTACAATATGGATTTAGAAATAAGTTTATCTCTAATAGCCGTAATAATAAAACTTAAAATTGAATACGAAAATCACAGTTGATACGGTTTTTTTTTTTTTTTTTTTTTTTTTTTTTGTATTAGATTACGGTATTCCATTCCACATCCAAATTATGTTACTAAACAAACTGCAACTTGATCATTTAACTAGAAATATTTTTTAACCAATAGCACAGTTCCATATATAATTTAAATTCATTGTTTATAAATACTTGTCATAAGAAATTTTTCCTAATTATGCTTTATTTGTCATCATACTTCTCAGAGAAAAAAATTTAAAGTTATTTAAATATTTTATTTATTTGTTATTTTTAACATTGAAACATTGAAAAACAAAATTATGTATTTAGTTATAATAAAACTATAATTAAAAGCGTGAAAAGTTTTACATTATTTTGTTTTAGCTATCTTTTTTTTTTTTTTTTTTTCATTTTTTTTTTTTTTTTTTTTTTTTTTTTTTCATGAAAATAAAAAATAAAAAAAGTAATTTTTGTTAAGACAATTATTCACACTTTATAAAATAGTGAAAGAAAAAATCTCTTCCACCTTATTAAAAAAAAAAAAAAAGTATTTAGCTCCTTTTTCTTCTTTTTTTAATAATGATTTTGAAAGAAAAAAGAAAAAGGAAAGCTAAAGGAAAGGAAATAAATTATGGAAATTAAAATAAACAGAAAAAATTGAATCTTATATTATTGATTATTTATAAAATATTCAGATTTAAAAAGATTTTTTTATCTTGACTGAGAAGAAATACAGTTTAAAAATATTAAACGAAAAAAAAAAAATTCTTTCTCTTTTTTTTAAATTGAGATTTAAAATTAAAAATATGTTAAATATTTTAAAAACGTAAGTCTATCTAAATATCACTGTGTCTAATTGTTATTAGTGCATGAAAATTACAAAATAGATATTTGTGTAATTATTTCATGATCATATCGAGAATTTAAGATAAAAAATAAATTTCAGAAATTGTTCAATATTATTTATTTAATTTTTATAGCTATACATGATATCATAAACATTTACTTATTTTTTGAGACCTAAAGAAAATAATTAATCACATTATCCAGAAACTAATAGATTATTGGATTTTTTTTTTTTTTTTTAATACCAGATATTTAATATCTTTCATGATCTAGTGCATGATAAATAACAAAAACTGTTATTGAAAGAGAGGGTGGAGAGATAAATAGTGGTCTACCAAGAGCACTGCGTATGTATGACATCCTCAGTTTTATATTAAACGATTTCGCAGATGGTTTGCACAAATTTTAAAAATTTGTATATAAATTGATGGATATTTTAAAGACTCACGATTGCTTTTATTATCTAATACAATAGACATTTAAACACACAATTATAAAGAACATATATTTAGAACTTAACACAAGTTGTTCATCATCTACGGGGGGGGGGTTAATCGTTTAATTCAACACTTTTATTCGGTTTTAATCATTATACAGTTATTATTATTATTATTATTATTATTCTTTAATGTAAATATTTGAAAAAGGGTTAAATTGCAATTAAATGATATTTTAAAAAATTGTCCGCGGGTTATTCTTTAGAACGTAGATTTGAAATAAACATAAATTTATTTGCAAAAATTTATTTATTTATTTATTTTTTCAATTAAAAATTGTTAGATTAAAAAGAAAAAGAAAAAGAAAAAAAAAAGGGGGGGATTTAGAAAATGTTTATGTATTACGAATCTACCTAAATTCTCAAAAACGGTTTTAATGCAAAGATTATCATTATTGTTAAGATATTTATATTTGAGAAGCAAACATTCAAACTGTGTTTTTTTTTTTTTTTTTTTTTTTTTTCCAAAAATAAAAAAAATTGATTTATTAATTTTTCTTTGAACTTAACATAAGATAGTGTGTCTACACATCTTCCTAGATATGTCTACATATTTTCCTAGTAACTAGCCATACATCTAAACAAACGATAATTAGATTTTAAGTTTAGTTATTTTTTCATTTATTACTATTTGTGCTGTCTCAAAAATTCTATTCGAAGGAGAAAACATAGTTTGAATGTTTGCTATGTTTGAATTAATATTTCGATTTTCGTACATGGTCTTTCAGCTCAGCGTTCAAATTTTCAATTAAGCATAACACAATAAATTTAAAAAAATACAGATACGCAGTTTTTTGTAATGATATTCTAGCAGTAAAAGTAAAAACTTTTTAATCGTCCAAATTTGTCTAGAGGAGTCGTATAAAAATTTAAAAATGTGATGTTTTGAAAAAAAAAAATACCGGAGAACTTTTTATACACATGTTTTACTTTTAAACATTTTTGCAATTTTTATTGCATATTTATCTCTCATGGATGAAGAATTAAGCCGCGTTTCGATATTTTTGGAATGCTATGTATATGTATACTTATTGTATATGATACTATAATGAATAAAATACAAAACACTATTTGCATAATTTCGAAAACAGTCCTAAAAGTTTCAAAACACATTTTGAAATAGTGTACAACAAATGTGTTTAACGATGGTTTAAGCATATCATATGAATATCTGGAAAAATTATGAATTATCAAAATGGTCGGATTTTTTTTATTTTTATTTTTTATTTTTTTACAACAAAAGCAACAAGAAACTAATACAGTAAAAATGTACTTATAGGTTTGTGCTATAATTTTTAATTAGTTTGCTATTTTGTACTACCTTAAAAAGAAAAAAAAATTCTCTAAGGGTAAATATATTAGCGATTAAATAAAAATGTAAAATTTTCAAACTAAACATGAATGATATACCTCTAAAGATAGTCTGCAGACCGAAAAATATGTTTGATATTTATCTCTATATCGCTTTTTATACCTAAAATGAACTTTGAAAAATCATCGAAAATTATTTAATAAAAACGTTAAAATGTCTTTCTTTTAAAAAACTTTAACGTCATTTCTCAATATCTATGTACCTACAAAAAAAAAAAAAAAAAAAAAAAATAATAATAATAATAATAATAATAATAATAATACATATACATCATAAAAAATTAAAAGGATTTCTGAAACCTTTTGAATAGGGAAAACAGATTATATTTCTACGTATTGCATAATCTAATGTACCCAGCTCTTGAAACGATATTTTGAACCATTTAATATTTTTATTTGCTTGTTAGTTTATATATTTTTTATCAAGTTTGTCAAAAAGTTGAGTTAACAAATAAAACTATTTCGTTTGTTTTCAAGAAAAACGTAAATTAGTGTTAAAAACTTTTCAAATGACAAAATTCCTTATCAGTGCAGTAATAAAATTTACAGATTCTGCATTAAACACGTAGTAGGATTTTTAGAAAAAGGTTTAAAAAATTAAAATAAGATATCACATTATTCATATTTAACTGTTTTTGATTTTTAACATTTTTAACATTGCTTTTAACATTTTTTAAATAAATGTTTAAAGGTTAAAATAAGATATCAGAATATTCATTTAACAGTTATTAATTTAAGTAAGCTATTAATTTCGGTTTCATATGAAAAATAAATATTTAAAACATTCTATTACAGGTAAATCCTTTAAAAATCGGAAATTTAAAAAATCTTGTAATTTTTTTTTTATAAAATTGCATAAATGTTTTAAAAAGAACCACATCTAAAAAAGCCATATTCATAAATTTACTTTAATTTATAACAATAGTAATTATTGTTATAATAAAACTACTAGTAACAAGTTTTGAATTTTGCAAAGAAGTTAAAACTCGCTTTTTGTTTTTGCTAATTAAACTTTACATTTTTCTAATGCTAGAACTTCCTTTTAAAAACATATAAAATTTACTGTTTGAGATTACTCTCAATAATATATCACTGCTCTGTCGAAAATTAAATAATAATATAAATCCCCCTAACGACATAATTTGTGATTAATAAATTTTGTTTTGTGGAGATTGTTTCTTTTTACAACTCTATATAAATAATGTGTAACAATTTATATACATAAAATACTAGTTTTACTGTCCACTTTGTAAACTCAGATCGTAAATTAGCCAAAGAACATTAAGTTTGATCTTCTTCGTAGTTGTTTAAAGTAGTGTGATAAAGTTTGTGACAGAAATATTTAACGAACAAAATTAATAAATATAGAAACGGTTAAAACCCCAATGAAGAATTTATGATGCGTGAACCGCTTTTCGGGGAAGAAGTTAATGAAAACTCTAATTAAAATAAAAATATTTTCTATTTTTTTTTTTTAAAGAATTAATTTGCATCTGTATATATAAGGTTCAAATAAATATGGACTATTCTGTAATTACGTAGTTCTTGAATTACAAAAATATTTGATGAGTTCATAGACACGACTAATTTTAATAGTAAAGTTGTGTTTAAGGTACATCCTATAATATATAATTCTATCGAAAGCTGTATTTGCATAGTAAATGGCTTTAAAAGAATCATCAATAAAGCACAAAAAAGGCAGGAGAAAAAAAATGGAAAAAACACAACCAAACAAAGTTTTTAAATATAAAATTTTCTTGCATTTTTTTTCCCGAAAAAGTCTTATGCATAATTTTATTGGGAAAAAGAAGCTTCATTAAATATGATCAAACAAATATTTTTTCTATTTCATCCACAAATTTTAATTTATTCAAGTCCTTTAAAACTCATACTTTCAAAAAATTAGATACAGAAGTTTTTAATTATTTAACCCTTTAACTGCCCCGGGCGTATATATACATTTTTGCGAAGTAGGATCCTTTGTATTTTACGGCTACAAAAAAAAAAAAAAAAAAAAAAAACTACTTGATAATGCAATAAAATAGTCTTGAAACTGATCTTGATAGTATTTTCGTAAAATTAACTTATTTCAGAGTTCGGAGAGAACGGTGGCACTGGGTACCGAATCTCGTAAATTTTCTTCGGCAGGTAAGGGGTTAAAGTAGTTATTCATCAATTTCTGCTAATCATACTCAAAAATTTCGTAGCGCAAAACTGAAATTTATATATATATATATATATTGTAAAGTCGTTCCTTCACATATATGAGTTTTAATTATAACTTTAAATAAAGGCAATACGTAATTATTATATTTTCAATAAATTAAATGGCTAATAAAAATAGATAACGAAATTCTAAATTACTTTTATTTATTCGCTGTTGTCTATAATAAATATCTTAATTCTAATAATACTTTATCCCTTATGCTATTAATAAATCGTCTGAGAACAAAAACATATTCCTTTTAAATGACATCTCTCAAAATTATAATCATTCCTAAATCATTTAATAAATAAAATATAAAAATAATATTATTTCCAGTTATAAGCCGTTGGATACATAATTACATTTTCATTCCTTTGAATTGCGTAAGTTTATTTATTCGAAGCTAAATTAAGCAATACATTTCCGTTCTAATATCATTAAAGAGTAATTTATATTTTTTATGACAAGATGTGCAATAATTTGTAGTCTGAATGTCTCCACTACTCTAAGGGCCTTCTGGCGATAAAGTTGGGCATTGATGATTGGCGTTAGTTTTTTAACGGTCGTGCTAAATTCAAAATATTTACATTAAATTATTTTACAAACAAAGGAATATTTTTGGCTATAAAATTTGGCACTTTTTCAAAATTCTTGGCGTAATTCAACAGTCTGATCTTAATTGCAATAGAGTCAAATAGAGAAGTCGCTCTACAACTGTTGCAGTATAACATGTGACCCCGTAGCTCTCTCTCTCACCCCTATCTTTTGCATTCTCGTAACTTATGGTCATGCTGAAATTCCACTATTAATGTACTGTTGATTTTCTTATGAAACCTCTATAAAATAAAATAAATATGTTTTACTGCGAACTATTAGTTCTTTATGTTTCAACGGCCTTCTTTTTCAGCTATAAGGACCTGGATAATAAATTGAACTTTCGACAGTAGAATCTCAGGATTTCTACTTAATACAAATATGGTGCTAGACCAGTGACCAGTTCGAGATGCATTGGTGAGAGAGAGGGGCAGCAGCTGTTTTTCTTTTAAAAGATAAAAAAACTGATTTATAGAGATACTTTTTCTCAACAAAAGAACTGTTTGATTAATTTGACTCATCATCTGAAGCTTACCCGATGGGATGAAATGTCAGCGAGCGACCCTTATCTTCCGATCTACTCGATGACATAGGACAGAAGTACCGCATTTCTACAATGTGATTTTTTCACCCTATCATTCGGTGAAACTGACCGAAGCGGAAATTTTTAACATGTGCGTGCCCCGAAACCTCTCACGTTGGATTTTCTCCCTATGACGCTGATTTGCGATATTCTCCTCGTATAGTGATCGGCATTGCCTGTATGCTGATTTCTACAGTGTCTCTCAGATGCTCCAATTTATTTATGTTTCTCCACTTTAAAAGATTCAAATGAAGTCAGTGGAAAAGCCATCTATTTTTTTAGTGCTCGTTTTTTGCCAGCTGTCTACGCAAAGAAAGTTTTACAAGTTTTACTATTAATGGTTATATGTTCTCAACAGCAGATATGTCGTGTGTAGGTGATATACATTTATTTATGCACTCATACAGGAGAAAGGCCACATTTGTATGTTTTTAGTGATTGCTTTTTGTGAAAGAAAATTAATATATAGATATAAAAAAAAAAAAAAAAAAAAAAAAAAAAAAAAACGCGTTATGTTGTGCGGACTTTGACAAAACTACACTGATGAATAGGCCAAATCTTATATAAAATTAATTGTGCATTATTTTTGCTGTATTATGAATAGAAACAATAATCATATTTGTATTAAGTAGAAATCCTGAGATTCTACTGTCGAAAGTTCAATTTATTATCCAGGTCCTTATAGCTGAAAAAGAAGGCCGTTGAAACAAAAAGAACTAATAGTTCGCAGTAAAACATATTTATTTTATTTTATAGAGGTTTCATAAGAAAATCAACAGTACATTAATAGTGGAATTTCGGCATGACCATAAGTTACGAGAATGCAAAAGATAGGGGTGAGAGAGAGAGCTACGGGGTCACATGTTATACTGTCAACAGTTGTAGAGCGACTTCTCAAGTTGACTCTATTGCAATTAAGATCAGACTGTTGAATTACGCCAAGAATTTTGAAAAAGTGCCAAATTTTATAGCCAAAGATATTCCTTTGTTTGTAGAATAATTTAATGTAAATATTTTGAATTTAGCACGACCGTTAAAAAACTAAGGCCAATCATCAATGCCAAACTTTATCGCCAGAAGGCCCGTTGAGTAGTGGAGACATTCAGACTACAAATTATTGCACATCTTGTCATAAAAAATATAAATTACTCTTTAATGATATTAGAACGGAAATGTATTGCTTAATTTAGCTTCGAATAAATAAACTTACGCAATTCAAAGGAATGAAAATGTAATTATGTATCCAACGGCTTATAACTGGAAATAATATTATTTTTATATTTTATTTATTAAATGATTTAGGAATGATTATAATTTTGAGAGATGTCATTTAAAAGGAATATGTTTTTGTTCTCAGACGATTTATTAATAGCATAAGGGATAAAGTATTATTAGAATTAAGATATTTATTATAGACAACAGCGAATAAATAAAAGTAATTTAGAATTTCGTTATCTATTTTTATTAGCCATTTAATTTATTGAAAATATAATAATTACGTATTGCCTTTATTTAAAGTTATAATTAAAACTCATATATGTGAAGGAACGACTTCACATATATATATATATATATATATATATATATATATATATATATATATATACAGTCGGTAACAAAAATGTCCGAACACTAGCAAAAATTCCTATGTAAAAAAAATGCACTTTATACGGTTTTGTTAAATAAATCCTTATTGAATCATGTTCTTAGACTGACTAAGAACAGGATTCGACAAGGATTTATTTAACAAAACCATATGAAGTGTATTTTCTTTACATAGGAATTTTTGCTAGTGTTCGGACACTTTTGTTACCGACTGTATATATATATATATATATTTATATATATATATTTTTTTTTAACCGTAATTATATATATATATAAGATAAATTTTAAATGTAAGATGGAATAAAACTTCAATTTTTAAATATAGAACTAAACAGAGTATTTATAAACCTATGCGCAAATGCAGTGAAAGGAAATATAAAACTATAATAAATAAGCAAAATTACCAAGGATAAATGAAAATTAATCCCATAACACATGAGGGCATTCTTCGGGGGAGCTCCTCCATGTAGGGAATGAAATATGGGAAGTTTCTGACGAAACGTTGGCTATCTAGCCGTAAAAGCACGTTTCTAGACCCTAACTTCTCATAGATGGAAGTAAGACCATACAGCTAACAAATTAATTAATACAAAGCATAAAAAAACATTTAAATTCATAAATAAAGTACCAAAGTAAATACATCAAAATAAAATACAAGAATATAAATAAATACATACATACTTGGACAAACTTGAATTGTCGGTAGAATGAGAAAAATTGAAATCCCCCCATCTTAAACATAGAGCCCGTTTCAGCGGGTAGGATTACTTACCAGCTCTTAAATGTCGCCCGAAATGGACAAAAAAGCCTTAAGTAAGATTGTATTTAAGATGATTGAAATGTTTATTGAATTATATATATATATATATATATATATAATTACAGTTTGAAATTAGTCACAATGTCATGAAGTTGAAATTTTTAAATACAACTAATAATATAAAGCCCACCTAACTAAGAATTTTTGATTAATAAATTTCGTTACACGGACATTGTTTCTTTTTACGACTATTAATAAATGATGCGTAACAGTTTATACCCATGAAATGGTGGTTTTAGTACCCACTTTGTAAACATGCAACTCGTAATTAACGCAAAGAATATTAACTTCGATCTTTCCGTTGTTGTTAAAAGTATTACGATAAGGTTTATGACTCAAATATTCAACACAACAAAATTAATGAGTACAAAAACAGTCAAAAAACTAAATAAGAATGTATAATTCGGTCTCAGTTTTACGTGAAAATTGTCAGCGTAAACTACAAAAATACAGAACTATGTTAATTTTTTTAAAGAGATAAATTTAGCATAAATTGTTTATAAATGTTACTCTTTCATATACTTCAAATTCTGAATAAAACATTTTATTTATTATATTAAAAAATAGAAAAAAAAAATACCTTTTCTAACCTCTGAAACTCATGTAACACTTAAATAATAACGATGAAAAAGGTTTTAAAATGTTTAAAAAAAAAAAAAATAATGATTCTACTCAGTTATAATTCATCTCTTTAAAATTTATATACACAAGTCTTTTAATTATTTAAAACAGTTTTTCTAATTAAACTTAAAAATTTCCTAGAACTAAAATTCCTTTTTTTTAAACATGTATAAAGTTACCCTTTCACATTAATCCCTATGTCATGGGGATTAACAGTTAAACTATAACTAGTAACATAGAATCCATCTAACTAAATAATTGTGATTAATAAATTCCGTTACATGGACATTGCTTTTTTTTACGACTATTAATAAATGATGCGTAACAGTTTATACTCACAAAATGGTAGTTTTAGTACCCACTTTGTAAACACGCAACTCGTAATTTACACAAAGAACATTAAGTTTGATCTTTTCGTAGTTGTTAAAAGTAGTATGATAAGGTTTATGACTGAAATATTCAACACAGCAAAATTAATGAGTAAAGAAATAGTTGGAAACTTAAATAAGTATTTGTAATTCATTTAAAGTTCTATGTAGAAATAGCTAATGCAAACAATAAAAATATAAAAATTCTTTATATTTCGAAGAGATAAATTTAGCATTAGTTTAAACGAAATTAAAAAAGTTTTAAAAATTAATGCAATTTCTTATACTAATTCTTGAGTTACAACATCTACAATGTATACACAATAGAAATATACAAGCACTTTAACAGTCAATTTGTATTTGGACGGCTCATTGTAAAAGTGGTGTAACTCCATATTTTTTAAATATATATATATTTTCTTAATTGTATCACATTTTGTCATATTTTTCATTACAAAAAAGAAAAAAAACTCCAATAATTGCGTTAAAATCCCATAAATGGCATTACATGTTTTTTTTTTTTTTTTTCAAAAAACTAAACCTTCTAAATATTCATTTTAAAAATGAAGTTTCTAAGTTATTTCAAATTATTTTATAAATTCTTATAACTACGATTTGTATTAAACACAAAAATCGATAACACTTACTGAATCTTGACTTTTTTTCCTACACATAAATTTGAAAAATATTTCAAAACCAAATTTCCAAGGCGATAATTCACTTTTACAATGAACGAACCATTTAAGACTTCTTATAACATGTAAATCCATCGAAAATCAAAAGTTTAATATTTTTTCTAAACCATTTTTTTTTTCCACGGCAGGAGAATTGTTTTCAATCAGACGTCCCACGTCGTCAACATTTTCTATGTTTCACTTTGAATATATGCTTATCCCTTTGGCAATAAGTTAGAAAAATATAAAAATGATTTAAAACCTAAAACAAATTGACCAAATTCGTGGTAAATAAGGAAGGGAACAGCTTTAATATAATATCCCATTTGTGAAAATAAAATTTGTCAAAGAAGAATCTCAAACGTTTCTCGCCAAGGTTGTTACTTATGCAATTGTGATAGTCATTCGAATTTATCGCCAAAATGGCAACAAAAAAATAAAAGTCGCCAAGGAGTTCATAAAGTCGGTAACAAAAGTCTCCGAACACTAGCAAAAATTCCTATGTAAAAAAAAAAAGTACACTTAATACAGTTTTGTTAAATAAATCCTTGTCGCATCCTGTTCTTAGTCAGTCTAAAAACAGGATTCGACAAGGATTTATTTAATAAAACTGTATTAAGTGTACTTTTTTTATATAGGAATTTTTGCTAGTGTTCGGAGACTTTTGTTACCGACTGTACTAAAGATATATCAAAGAAATTTTAAGAAAAAATATAGTAACCATTGCTAAGTAATGCAGCAGTTACTGCATGCAAAAATGTGGAATAATAGATTATATAAAGTGCTAAACTAAAGTATTTTTTTTTTCTTACGGAGTTTTAGATATGTCACTTAGAAAACAAAAACACTCTTCGGTTTTCTTATTTTTATATTATTTTTTATTACATAAATATTTAACAAGAGCCACATATGAAAATATAATTGTAATATTCATAAATTTGTTATGATCTATAGAATAAAAAATAGTTTTAAATAGTTTTAAATTTTTAATCACAAATTTTGAAATGTGTAAACGAGTTAAGAGAACAGACTACTTTTAAAAATGGAAAAATGAAGAAATTTTCGATCAACTATCAGAATTCTTTTTAAAAAAGAATGAATCCATGTACAAACAATTTATTTTATTTTATTTATTTATTTATTGTGTGTGTTAACTAGTGTGACATTACTCTATTAATTTAAAAATATTACTTTGGTTTACATTAAAATAGAAAGTTATTTTATTGTAGAATATTTTTTTTTTTTTTAATTCAAGGGTGCTTTTTCACAACGCGCATAATATTATAAAAAGTATTTGAGATATAAAACTTAAAATTTTTCTCAACCATACAGTTTAACATAATGGATAAAATGAACTAAAAATACAGGCGTTCTGTCCAATAGAAAAAAAATTATGATTGTGGAAATATAAAAATTTTAATGGTAATTTCATATTTCAAATTTAATTATTAACTAAACTTCATATTATTAAAATAATTAAGCTCTTTTAGTTCAAATTCTTAATTTGAATGCTTTTTTTTTTTTTTTTTTTCATTTAATGTAAAAATTATAAGGAGAAAGGAAATTGTAATTGAGATATCCTGCGTGCAGGGAGAAAGCACCCTTAGTTTTTAAAAAATAATCAGATATAATTTTCTATTTTAAAGTAAACCAAATTAATATTTTTTATCAATAGAGTAATGTCATACTATTTAACACACAAACACACACAAAAAAAAAGAAAAAAAAAAAAAACTTTTTCTTTTTTTTGAAAGTTCATTTATTTATTTTCTCTCATTTTACTATGTTTTTATTAACTTCGATTCTTGTTTGTTTGCTTGTCCAGTACAAATCTTGCAATCGATTTTTAACTAACTTCCCGACTAGCTAGACATTTGAAACTTTCAGGATAGTTTAGAACACGGTGACAATACATTTTTTTAATACTTTTAGTCAACTGTTTTAGGTCTCTACTGCTTTCGGCAGCGTTTATATGATTAAACAGAAAATTTATTTAACTAACTTCCCGACTAGCTATATATTTGAAACTTTCAGAATAATTCAGAACACAGTGAAAATGCATTTTAAAAATATTTTTAACCAACTGCTTCGGGACCCTGTTGCCTTCGGCAGCGTTACCATTACAAAGCTTGCAATCGATTTTTAACTAACTTCCCGGCTAGCCATTTGAAACTTTTTTTATCAATAGAGTAATGTCATACTATTTAACACACAAACACAAAAAAAAAAAAAAAAAAAAAAAAAAAAAACTTTTTTTTTTTTTGAAAGTTCATTTATTTATTTTCTCTCATTTTACTATGTTTTTATTAACTTCTATTCTTGTTTGTTTGTTTGTCCTGTACAAATCTTGCAATCGAATTTCAATTAACTTCTTGACTAGCTAGACATTTCAAACTTTCAGGACAGCTCAGAACACGGTGACAATAAATTTTTTTAATACTTTTGGTCAACTGTTTCAGGTCGCTACTTCCTTCGGCAGCGTTTATATGATTCGACAGAAAATTTATTTAACTAACTTACCGACTAGCACATTTGAAACCTTCAGAATAGTTTAGAACACGATTAAAATGCATTTTTTAAATACATTTAGCCAACTGTGTCGGGTTTCTGCTACCTTCGGCAGCGTAACCAGTACAAAGCAAGCTTGCAATCTGTGTTTCACTAACTTCCCGACTAGCTAGACATTTGAAACTTTCAGGATAGCTCAGAACACGGTGACAATAGATTTTTCTAATACTTTTAGTCAACTGTTTCAGGTCTCTACTGCCTTAGGCAGCGTTTATATGATTCAACAGAAAATTTATTTAACTAACTTCCCGACTAGCTAGATATTTGAAACTTTCAGAATAGTTCAGAACACGGTGAAAATGCATTTTTAAAATATTTTTAACCAACTGCTTCGGGACCATGCTGCCTTCGGCAGCGTTACCAGTACAAAGCTTGCCATCGATTTTTAACTATATAACTTCCCGGCTAGCTAGCCATTTGAAACTTTTATAACAGCTCAAAACACGACAGCAATGAATTTTTTTAATACTTTTAGCCAATTTCCTGGTTCCCGCTGCCTTCAGTAGCGTTCATATGATTCAACAGAAAATTTAAAAACATGCTATATGAAAAGTTCTTTTTACGTTGTAATTATTTAAAAGTAGACTCCTTAAAACTTCTTTTATCTTTTATTATATAAACTTTACTTTTCCCCAACGCAAAATGTTTCTTTTAAAAACATGTAAAAGTTTTCTGAGATTTATCTCAATGTTATGTGACTTCACTTTTGAAAAGCAATTAACTGCATAAAGCCCACTTAACTATATTTTGTGATTAATATGTTTTGCTGTGCGACCATTGTTTCTTTTCACAACTCCAATTATATGATGCGTTATACAATTTATGTTCTTAAAATGTTGTTGTTTTTTAAGTATCCACTTTGCAAACATGCAAGTCGTAAATTAGACGAAGAATATTACATCTATCTATATAATATATATATATATATATATATATATAATATGTCTATATTTTGAAACAAGATAAATTTACATCAAGATATGTCAAGTTGAAATTAAATATGGACTTTTTTGTTATTACGTACTTCTTGAGATACAACCAAATCTGAGCAATGCGTAGGCAAGGTTATTTTCATAATCAAAATGTGCTAAAGATGCATTTTAAAATTTATAAATCTATCGAAATATGCATTTGCATAAGACAAAAAATGGGAAAAAACATAAACAAAACACAAAACTGCATAAGAATACTAAACTAAATAAATATATATATAAAACTAAGATTTCATAATACGGTAAAAAATGTATATATAAAAACCTCTCTAAAACATTTTCTAAAAATTTTAACATTTTATCTAATTTATCATATTATGTAGTAATATGGATATAAATGCATAATTCCTTTAAAAGAAAACCCCATCTGTTGAAAATTTTTTTTTAAACTTCATTAAGGGATTGCATCGGGTTTTAAAGGGTATAAAAAAGCATATTTTCTCTCTCTCTTTTTTTCCCTCCACTAATAATATATAAAAAAGAAAAGAAAATATTTTGCGCATATAAAATATAAAAATTTAAACAATTTTTTATAAATATCTATTTTTTTTTTTTTAATAAAATTAAACATAATTTATACGTCTCATTAATATATTAAAACTAATGTAACATTTAAAATGAGATAAAAAATACAAAAATTTAAAACTTTAAAAATACATTTTAATTAAAAACATTAAAAAACAAGACAGACGTTTCTGCTAGAACACTAGCCCTCCTCAGTGTCAAACATACAAGCACAAACAACATTTACAAAAATTCATAATACATCATAGCAAGATTTAAATATTCAGGAGGAATAGCTTTAGCCTCATCAAGGCAGAATGTTGCATTTTGCTAAAAGCGCCCTCTAGGAAAATACGGGATTCATAGATATTTATATTAGAAGCTAAAATTTTAAAGTTTTCAAAATCTGGAATATGATCACTATTGAGAGAATGGATTACGAGTTTTGATTTTAAATCTCCTGTTTTAAATGAGCGTTTATGTTCCTTTAATCTAATTTCACCTGTTCTGCCAGTTTCTTTTTAGAAGGAATACTATAGATTACACCTAGACGTTTAAGAGGGGGGACAGCGGGTTTAAAGTTTGAGAGAAAGTTACTAATACGGAGTTGAGGTTTAAAGCTAGTACAGATATTAACTGTTCTAAGTAATTTAGAGATATTTTCAGAAATACCTTTATAATAAGGGATAGTCGTACGATAAGTGGAATTTTTAACTTTAGGATAAACTGATTTACATGAAAAATATAACTCTTCTTTATAAATTCTTTTAATAAAACGAGGGGGGTAACCATTATTTCTCAAAAAACTATTTATTTATTTATTAACTATTTATTTTTGTTTATATAAATGTATTAAAAAAAAACATGTCAAAAAATGCTACATTCATAAATTTGGTTTTGAATTATAACAGCAAAAATAATAATAACAATAATAATAATAATAATAATAATAATTCTACACTTCATTATGAAAAGAAAGAAACTTGTTTGTTAATTAAAATTTACATTTTCCCAATGGTAGAAATTTCTTTTCAAAACATGTAAAAGTTTACTGTTTGAAATTAATCTCAATGCCATGTAAATTCACTTTTGAAAATTCACTAATAATATAAAATCTACCTAACAAAATATCTTGTGATTAATATGTTTTTTATGCTGGCTTTGTCTCTTTTTAAAACTCTAAATAAATGATGCGCTACAATTTATATTCATAAAATACTGATCTTAGTATCCACTTTGTAAACACGCAAGTAATAATTTACACAAAAAAACATTAAGTTTTATCTTTTCGTAGCTGTTAAAAGTAGTACGATAAGGTTTATGACAGAAATAATTAACACAGCAAAATTAATGAGTACAGAAACAGTTAAAAACTTAAATAAGAATTCATAATTCGTTTAAAGTTTTGTGTGGAAATAGTTAATGCGAACAACAAAAATTAAAAATATTTATATTTTGAGGAGATAAATTCAACATGAGTTTAAACGAAATTATTATTTTTTTTTTCTTTAATGTAATTTCTTACACTAATTCTTGAGTTACAACATCTATAATGTATACACAATAGAAATATACAAGTACTTTAACAATCAAATTGTTTTTTTTTTTTTTTTTTTTTTTTTTTTAATACTACAGTCGGTAACAAAAGTATCCGAACACTAGCAAAAATTCCTATGTAAGAAAAGTACACTTCATACGGTTTTGTTAAATAAATCCTTATAGAATCATGTTCTTACATTGACTAAGAACAGAATTCGACAAGGATTTATTTAACAAAACCGTATGAAGTGTACATTTTTTACATAGGAATTTTTGCTAGTGTTCTGACACTTCTGTTACCGACTGTACGTAAATCAATCGAAAATCAAAAATTTTAAACTTTTTTCCAATCCTTTTTTTTTTTTTTTTTTTTTTTTTTTTTACGACAGAAGTATTGTTTTCAATCAGAAATTCAACGTCGTCATAATTTTCTTTGTTTTACTAGGAATATATGTTTATCCCTTTAGTAACAAATTATAAAAATACAAAATTAGGATAAAACCTCAAAAAAAAAAAAAAAAAAAAAAAAAAAAAGTAACCGTTGTTAAGGAACGAAACTTTATATTTTAAGGTAAAAAATAAGTTGCTTTATTTTATTTTATTTATTCATTAATTTATTTATTACGCTTTTGTATATTTAGACCAAATAAAATAGGATTTCCTTTTTTCCTATTGTGTGAAGTTTAAAAAGAATAATATTTAAAATAAAATTGATAAAATTCGTGGTAAAGGAAGGGAACAGCTTTAATATAAGATCCCATTGATAAAATTGAAATTGTCAACGAAAAGTCTCAGACGTTTCTCGCCAAGGTTTTTACTTATGCAATTGCGATAGTCATTCCAATTTATCACCAAAATGGCAACAAAAATTTAAAAGTCGCCAAAGATTTCATATACTAAAGATGTATAAAAGAAATTTTAAGAAATAAATATAGTAACCGTTGCTAATTAACACAATACAGTTTTTTCATGCATATATGGGGAAGAATACATTATATATAGACCTGCTAAACTAATGTTTAAATTCTGTTTTTTTTTAAAACAAAAATAGGCTTCGGTTTTTTTCATTTTTATATTATTTTCTTTATTATATAATTGTTTTAAGAAGAACCACATCTGAAAATATTATGAAGGCTTCGCAGAGGTCCTAAAATTTTACGGTCACTTTATTATATTGTCACCGTAATTTTACAACAATACTTTTAATGATGATATTTTAGCATTAAAATAGTAAGAAATATTCTTTATCAACGGTACGAGCAAAAATATAGAAAAAAAGTTAGATCGTTGAAAAGGAATGAGGAGGAATGGGAACTGGGGAGCAATGGAGCTAAAATGTAGAAATAGAGTTAAAACGTTGAAAATTGGTATTATAAGGTTTTAAGGCCCGATAAATCGTACACCGTTCAAATTTCAAACGTGTGTTTTGGAAAAAAATCACGAAAAACCCAGAGAATCTTTATCCTTTTACATTTTGCTGGCTTTCAAATGCCGATACTCAGTTATCATTTTCTACTAAGATTTTTTAACAGTATTCAGGCCGAAATTACGCAAGTTTCGGATAAAACTTGTCAAACAAAAATCTTTTTATAAAACTGTTTATATTGCTTTTGTATCTACGCTTCTATTTAACATATTTTAATAAGTAATATATCATTTTAAAACTTATTTTAATTGGAACTGAAGAGTAGATGTAGCAAATTTGTCACCGGATAGAGCTTTAATATTTTAAAATTTCAATATCTCCAATTCTAATTATGATTAAATTACTTGTAATACTTCATACCAAAAATATTTGAAAAATTCCTTATCAACGGTATTGGTGGAAATAAATAAAATTTGAATGAAATTTCAAGAAAGCTGCAATACCTGTATAATATTCTTTTATTTTTATTTTATTTTATTTTTTTAATCTAAAATAATAAAAAAAGGTTTAAAAGTTTAATCACAAATTTTGAAATGTGTAAGCGAGTTAAAAATTCCTTTTACTTTTCCCTAATGCTAGATCTTTCTTTTAAAAACATGTAAAAGTTTACTGAGATTTATCTCAGTGTAATATTGCTTCACTTTTGAAAATTAATTAACTATAACTAAGACCATACCTAATTTTGTCCCCTGTATTTTCTGATTAATATGTTTTGTTGTGCGGACATAGTTTCTTTTTACAACTCAAATAAAATGATGCGTTATTCAATTTATATTCTTAAATGTTAGTTTTAGTAACTACTTTGCAAACATGCAAGTCGTAAATTAGACGAAGAATATTGCGTTTGATCTTTTCGCGATTGTTTAAAAGTAGTGTCATAAAGTTTGAGACAAAAATATTCAGAGAACAAAATTAGTGGATGTAGAAAATGTTAAAAACTTAAAAAAGAAGTTATGATGCATGTACAGCTTTTTGTGGAAGTAGTTAATGAAAACTGGAAATAAAATAAAAATATTGTCCATATTTTGAAAGAAGATAAATTTACATCAATATATGTCAAGTTGAAATTAAATATGGACTTTCATGTAATTACGTAGTTCTTGAGATACAAACAAATCTGATCAATGCGTAGGCAAAGTATTTTCAATAATCAATTTGTGCTCAAGTTGCGTCCTATAATATATAAATCTATCGAAAAGTGCATTTGCATGAGGGGGAAAAAAAATCCTATTTTTAAAATTAGACTAAGTATTACTGTCAGATGTACCCAAAATTCAGGTTGTCTTGAATTAGTAAGATGGCACCAGAAATTTTAGTTTAAAAATACTTATATTTCACCAAATACCTTCTTAAAGCTTATTTAAATGTTGTCCAGTAAACTTTCCGTGGTCAGTTTATTTAAATTCAAAAAGTAACAGTATTCTTCGGCACACCTAGTATTTTTATTTTATTTATTTATTTTTAATATTGGTAATAATAAAATATTACCAACTCAAACTCAAATTTAATTATCTTGTTTTACATTTTATTTCGTTTTCCATGCGCGCTTTTTATTTCCTAATTCATATTTTTTAAAAACTTTTTCAATGCTGGCTGTTTCGATATTGATTATTATTAATTTTCTTTTCTTTCTTTCAAAAAAAAATAAATAAATAAATAAAAGATTTTAATGAAATTCTGCCAAAAGCAGAATTTAGTTTAGTACGGAGGACTATTGGCCCTTTTTTTTTTTTTTTTTTTTTTTTTTTGAAATTATAGCATCGCTTTAAAATTATTCAATTATATTTTCGATAAATGTTCGACTTTGATAAATGTTCAACTATCGTAAAACTGGTATCGCAAAACTCCGTAGATTGAGACTAACGTCCTCGGTCCTAAAAATCCGTAGTCCTCGGTCCTAAAAAAAAAAAGGGGGGGGGGACACATTAACAAAACCCAAAAGAAAAATGCATAAGAATACCAAAATAAATAAATAAATAAATAAAACCGCGGCGTCATAAAACGGTAAAAAAATATATAAACTTCTCTGAAACATTTTCCAAAAATTTTAAAAGTTCATCTAATTTATCACATTATATACATGTAAATGCATAATTCCTTTAAAAGAACACTGTTAAAAATTGTTTCTTAAGAATGAGCTAAATTGTCTCAAAATAACTCCTAAACAATGTATACTTAAATTTGAAAATCCATGTACTCATTTTTGAGTATATTGACATGCTCAAAAATGGGGCTGACAATAAGAATCCCAATAACCCCATGTTTGGCACGTCAGTATACTCAAAATAGAGTACATGGGTTTTCAAATTTAAGTATAAATTGTTTCGGAGCTATTTTGAGACAATTTAGCTCATTTTTAAGAAACTGTTTTTAACAGTGAACCACATCTGAAAAAGAATTTTTATTAAACTTCATTAAGGATTACATTGGGTTTCAAAGGATTAAAAAAAAATATATATATATATAATTTTTTTTTTTTTCAAAATTTTGCACATATAAAAAATAAAAATTTAAACAACATTTTACAAAATTTCGATTAAAATTTTCGGAAAATTCTGCCAGTGTGTCCTGGTTCTCGGAGAGCCTTAAGAAAAGCGGTAGATACGATTTCTCAAAAACTATTTTTATTGTTTTTTTTTTTTTTAATTATATAAATGTTTTAAAAAGAACCATGTCTGAAAATGTCATATTCATAAATTTAATTTGAATTATAACATGAAAAAACAGTTTCAAAATTCTAGCTTTGAATTATGAAAAGAAATAAAACTCTCTTTTCATTTTTGTTAATTAAACTTTACATTTTCCCAATAGTAAAACTTTCTTTTAAAAACATGTAAAAGTTTACTGTTTGAGATTAAACTCAATGTCATGTGAATTCACAGTTGAAAAGTCACTAATAATATAAAATCCGCCAAACTAAATAACTTGTGATTAAAAAAATTTTGTTATGCTGACTTTGTCTTTTTTTACAACTTTAAATAAATGATGCGTCACAATTTATATTCATAAAATACTAGTTTTAGTATCTACTTTGTAAACACGCAATTCATGATTTATGCAGAGAACATTAAGTTTGACCTTTTCGTAGCTGTTAAAAGTAGTACGATAAGTTTTATGACAGAAATACTAACACAGCAAAATGAATGAGTGCAGAAACAGTTAAAAGCTTAAACAAGAATTTATAATTCTTTTATAGTTTTATGTGGAAAAAGTTAATATAAACTACAAAAATATAGAATTTTTTAAATATTTAAAGGGATATATTCAGTATCAGTTTATACGAAGTAAAAACTAGTATGTTGTAGCCACCACATGACTTTCTTCTATATTTTCCTATACAAATTCACTCAGTAAAAATAATTTATTTAAATTATTATTTAAAAATATTATCTTCCATGATAATGCAGACGATTTCCATATTAGAGAAGTAGTATAACACTAAATATCCAAAAAAAAGTCAATTCTATTGTCAATATTACTTTTTTTTTTATTATTAAAAAAATCGATAACTTTATTTTAAATTATCGAAGATCGATGGTTCAACCATTCGTTTTAAAGGTATTGGCGAGCTCTTCTGAAAGATACCCATCATGAAAATTTACTCCCCTCGAGAGAGGAGTCCCCCAGGGGGTTGTCGAAGCTCCTACACATAAAAAAATTTTTTCCCATTTGACTATCTGTATTATAAATAATGCTTGTAAATGTCATAATGATTACTAAAAAATAATTCTCTTTATGCACATTTATACAAAATTTTGTCGTATATCACCATGTTAAAAATTTTGAAAAAGTGGGATGGCAACGCAACCTGTAAAACAATTTTTACCAAAAGTTGATAGGCACTAATTTATGTCAAGGTGCAACTACATACCAATTTGTATGAAATTCTGTGCAGTATTTCCTGAGATACAGTTGCCACAAAATTTTGTCACACACACACAGACTGACAGATATTTTCTAAAAATGGTTAAATCGCGTTCTATCGCTCTCAAAACGTGTAAATCCATCAAAAACCCGAGGTGGAAAATTTTTTCGAATACAATACTTGCTTCTATTGAATATAGAAGAAAGTAAAACATAAATATGAAATTTAATGAAATTTCGTATACTAATTCTTGAGTTGCAACATTCACAATATATAGTACGAAGTGGCTCGGTTAGGATCTCCTTACAGTAAAGTGGTTGGCGAGAAACTGACCGATTTGGCTGCGATGCAATTTCTTATACTATTTTCCTTATAATTATCTCGTAGAAAACGAGAATTTTCCAGTAACTTCTCAACAAATCAAGTTACAGCTTAGATGTTCGAGATATCGATAGTAAGGATTTTCTCGCCAATGTCACGAAAAAGTCGCCAAGGAGCGAAAAACTTGCTAAATTAGGTATCATGGCCGTTACCTTCCTTGGTGAAGCTTTTTAATGGATTTTTAAAGGAAAATGAGCTATTTTAATGCGAAAACAAGCTAGAAATGTAGAAAATTTTATAACCTGACTAAGCATGTCTGAATGAAATTAATTAAAAATAACTACTATTATCTAGAAATTCGTAACTATATTTAGAATAGAAATATATCAATACTTTAACAGTAAAAATATGTTTAAGAATATACTCAAATTAGTCAAAAATTGACATTTAATAAATTCTTTTTAACTCATTTTTTTTTTTCTTTTAAGTATAATTGGAAGTTTGCTTTCATTGGGACATTGCGCTTCGTCATCATTTGCTGTCTTTCGCCTTGAATATGTCACGATATTTTTCCCTTTAGCAACAAGATAAAATATAAATATATTAAATTAAAACTGAGAATAAATATGCAAAAGAAATTTTAAGAAACGAATATAGTAACCGTTTATAAGAAACACATATTCATATTTTAAAATCAGCGTTTGAAAATTTGTTTTATTTTATTTTAATTATACATTTATTGCACTTTTTGTATATTTAGACATATTAAAAAAAAATGTATTTCCTTTTCTTCTTATCACATGAAGTTAAAAAAAAAATAATTAAAATAAATTTGAGAAAAGTCATGTCACAGAAATGGAATTGCTTTTGAAAAGATCCTATTGGCGAAATTTGAAATTTGGCAAAGAAGTATCTCGGACGTTTCTTACCAAGGTCATTTTAATTTGTCGCCAAAAGGACAACAAAAATTCAAAGTTTTAGAAGGAGATCTTATATTAACCTTTTACCAGAGAAAATTGAAGAAATGAATGTAGTAACCGTTGCAAAGGGCATCTCAGGTACCGCATGCTTATATGTGGAAGAACAGATTTAAAATACCTACCGTACTAAATTAAGTTCCAATTTTTACAGAATTTTATATCTATTACTTAAATATCGGAACAACTATAGTATTTCCCCACAGCTGAATTTGGCGATTTTTTTTTTTGGCGCCGATTTGAACGATAACGATGTCGTTCTGAACTGTTTGCGATATAATATGGCAGCCTGCATGCTATTTATTTTGGATTTATGATTTTATGATTTATCATTTATCATTTAGCTTATGATTTTATCATTTATGCTATATGATTTATGGTTTTTAGATTTATGATTTAGCCATAATCGCCAAAAATAAATCGCCAAATTCAGCTGTGGGGAAATACTATATAGTTGTTCCTAAATATCAAAAAACAATAAAAAATAGTTTTAAAATTCTAGTCAAATATTTTGAATTTTGTAAAGAAGTTAAAACTAGCTTTTTATTTTTGTAAATTAAACTCGACATTTTCCCAATGTTAAAGCTTTCTTTTAAAAACATGCAAAAATTTGCTTTTTAAAATTAATCTCATTGCCATGTGACTTGACTTCACTGTTTAAAATTAATTAATAATATAAAGCCCACTAACAAAATATTTTGTGATTAATAAGTTTTGTTATTCGGTTATTATTTCTTTTTGCAACTCAAAATAAATTATGCTTTAGACAGTTTATGTTCTTAAAATACTGGTTTTTTAGTATCCACTTTGCAAACACGCAAGTCAAAATTTAGACAAAGAACATAATGTTTCCGTAGTTGATGTTTTTGTAGTTGTTTAAAGTAATGAAAGAAAGTTTATGACAGATATATTTAAAAAACAAAAATTAATGAATAAAAAACGGTTAAAAACTTAAACAAGAATTCATGATGCATGGATAGTGCTTTGCGGAAGTAGTTAATGAAAACGGGAAATGAAATAAAAGTACTGTCTATATTTTGAAAGAAGATGAATTTGCATCAGTATATATCTAGTTGAAATTAAATATGGACTTTCAACAGAACTAGGACTAGAAATAGTGACTAGAAATAGAATAAATGTATCTTCTATTTTTTTTTTAAAGTTAAAATTACATTAATATATACCAAATTCAAAGTAAATACTTTCATGTGATTACGTAGTTATTGAGTTACATCTAAATCTTATCAATTCCGAGATATAATTATAAAAAAAAAAAAAAAAAATCAAATTGTGAGTCATGAGACAGGGGGAGGGAGAAGGGGCATACTATAATTATATAAATGTGTGGAAAGACAAATTCGATGATGCGATGATTTTTTGTTCGTGTGTAACATTTGAGGAATACTTAATGAAAACTGGAAACAAAATAAAAATAATTTCTAGTTTTTGAAAAGAATTAAATTTACATCTGTATATTTTAAGTTCAAAGTAAAACCTTTCATATAATTAAGTAGCTGTTGATTTACAGTCAAATCTGATCAATATTCAGGTACTTTTTTTTTTCTTTATAATTAAATTGTATTCAAAAGGCATCTTAGAATATATAAATGCATCGAAAGCTAAATTTTCATTGTGAAAAATGTGGGGAAAAAATAATAAAACACATAGACAAAGGCGAAAAAATCTACGGCGACTTCCCCGAAATTACCTCGAAAAGTTCTATTCATTGAGACGACTTTTTCACCTCAAATCATATAAAGTACCAAGAATTACACACTTTCACATAAGTCCGTATACTAGTGTTTGAGCTACAACGATCACAAAAGTTCTGCAAATTACTGAAACAATTATTTTAAAAGCAAACTGTGTTCAGGACTTCCAATAATTTGTAAATACATGGCTGATCTAAAATTCTAAAAACTTCTCTAGTCTAATGAGTTTTTATTATAGGTATATAAAAACTTTAAAAAGAACCACATTTGAAAAAGAAATGTTTATAAATTTGCTTTAATCGATAAAAATAAAATAACTTTGAGATAACCAAGAAATAAATATTAAGTAAAGCAATAAAAATTCGCCCATTATTTTTTGTTAATTAAACTAATTTTTTTTTTTTTTTTTTTTTCCCAACGCTATAAAGTTTTCTTCTTAAAATTTATTTAAATTTACTGTTTGGTATAGTGCCATATGACTTTAGTGCTGATATTTAACTAATACTATAAGTCAAAATTGCAAAATATTTGAGATTAATAAGTTATGTTATGCAGACATTATTTCTTTTTACAACTTTAAATGAATTGTGCATTACAATTTATATATACAATGTTGGCTTTAGTATTCACTTTTTAAACACGATAATCGTAATTTAGACACAGAACATTAAGTTTGATCTTTCAGTAATCGCTTAAAGTAGTGTGATAAAGTTTATGAAAGTTTATATTATACTTAAAGAACAAAATAAATTAAAGAATGTAGAAACGGTTAAAAAACAAAAAGGGAATTTACGATGTGTTTAAAACTTTATGTTAAGTAGTAAAAACAGCAAATGTAAACGTATATTATTTATTTTTACTTCCATTACACTACTACCGTAGGTAATGCAAGTATTGTATTTTGTCCGAAAATTCGATATCGAGATTTCACCTGATTTACACGTTTTAAGGTCCTCTGAGTCCAAAAAAGTGGTTTTTGGCAATTGGTCAGTGTGCATGTATGTATGTGTGGAATCTTCTGGCTATCATATCTCCGAAACTAATAAAGATAGAACTACAAAACTTCAGAATTAAGACAGGTCTGGTGTACAGATGAATTTTCCAAATTTTGGTGAAAATTGAAAAACCGGAAGTAGGACATCGGAGACCGGAAGACCATAAGTCTGTATCTCAAAAACGGCATTAACGATTTTCTTCAAATTTGCTATATAAACACTCTATTAGATGTCCTTTCAAATGATATAGTTGGTTAGTTCTGGAAAATTGATAGGCGTCCTGTATAAATAGCTCAATTTCAGGTCTCGCAAGCGCATTCCTTTAAAAACGGCTGTACGGATTTTCTTCAATCTCGCCATATTAACTCAGTTTTAAATATCCTTTTGTATGTAATTATTGTTTTCAGGTCAATAATTGATATTTTGAAAAAGTTGGTACCTCAAAAACGGCTCTAACGATTTTCTCTTTAGGTCACCTTTATGTTTTCTGATCACATTATCTCTCAAAAATGCATATAATACGTGTAATAGTGGTTAATGGAAGTCGTGTGGTTGTTTAACACCAGATTTTTTTTATAGCTAAATTGGTATTTAGAAACGATTAGTCATCAGTTTAACCAGCATGTCTGATTTAAGTAAATGCCTATAAAATCTTATTGTTCAGTATTTGTCATATTTATTTATTTTTAAAACATTTATGAATTTACTGTTTTAAATTAATTTTAATGCATGTTAATTTTAATTAGGTTTTGTAGTTTAACTAAAAATATAAAACATTCGTATAAAAATGTTTGTGAATTATACATTTTGATATCAAAATTTCTTTTTTTTTTTTTTTTTTTTTATTCTCAAGAGAATTGGAACAGCCCTATTTGCGTCGAATTAAATTTACCAATTTTATGTACCTTTTTCACATAAATGGTGAAAGATAGAGTTATATATATACATACATAACATACATACATACATATACATACATATATATGTATATATATATAATATATATATATATATATACAGCATGTGTTATATACTTTAACAGGACACTTTCTTTCTAAATGAAATTGAAAAATTATACTGAGAAAAAAAAATATACTGCCTTCATCTAGAATAAATAAGTGGTCCTTTTGTATATCCCTTAACTAGAAATATAGATTTCCGAGCTATGCGCATAAAGCACATCAATAAACTGAATAGACAAAATGATCGAGAATTTCCAGTCTACACATTTCTAGATGGTAAAACAATATTCTGAATCTTTTGTATTGCGAGAAATTCTCGCTTGATTTTCTAGAATTTGGTAATAAACCAAGATTATAGTTGCTGAAACCCGCCTCTTGTATTCGTATTTATTTGCAGAGATTTTTAAATAATTTTGGCCTCGAGAATATAGGCAAACGCTCTAGAATTCTACTAAGGGTTTCTAGAATTTTCTTTCAAAGGGGACCAGAATTTGTAAGGATGGCATGGAGCTTTTTTTTTTCTAAATTGAGTCACAATTTAGATTCTAGATGTCAGTTACAGATTTTTTTTTTTTTTTTTAATGTGTGTGTGTATTATTAATTTCTTACTCTGAAAACAAATTCTGTGACTGACATCTAGAAACTACTAGTTGTGATTCTAGTAAAGATAGTTCAGTGTCATCCTTATAAATTTTTTATTTTCTTTGGTATCGAGTTTTATAAACTCCTATAGGAACTGCACAGCGTTTTCCAATATTATCGTGGTCAATCTCATTTAAAAATCTCAGAAAACAAACGCGTACACAAAAGGTGAGTTTTAGTAACTATAATCTTGTCTCATGACCCAATTCTAAGAAATTAAGCAGGAATTTCTTGCAATACAAAAGATTCATAAAATTCATAATATTGTTTCACCATCTAAAATGTGTAGACTAGAAATTCATTATCATTTTTTCTATCAAGATTACTTGTTTACCTTATATGCATAACTCAAAAATTTACATTTCTAGTTTAGGTATTGAGAAAATGATTATTTATTTGTTGTAGATGAATGTGGTATATATATATATATTCCAGTAAAAATTTATTGTTATAAATAAAGCACTACATATATAGCATTTAAAATTAATTTATAACAAACTTTGAAAAAACACCATAAAATGTAAGAACTCGCAAAAATTGTTTCGGTTCGAAAACAAAAACACCACTCTTCGTCATACGAACAAAGTAGGCAAGAGTGCTACAGTCGGTAACAAAAGTATCCGAACACTAGCAAAAATTCCTATATAAAAAAAGTATACTTTATACCCCGGGTAGCACATAGCATTGTTTAACGTTGTTATAGCCAATTTTTCAATGTTCAGACTTATTTGCAACACTATAACAACACTATGTGCTACCTGGGACGGTTTTGTTAAATAAATCCTTATCGAATCCTGTTCTTACACTAAGAACAGGATTCGACAAGGATTTATTTAACAAAACCGTATGAAGTGTACTTTTCTTACATAGAAATTTCTGCTAGTGTTCGGACACTTTTGTTACCGACTCTACAAGCAGAGAGAGATACATAAAATATACATCCATCACCTTAAAAATAGCAACAATGAACTTGTGGTACCTGAAAACGTATAGATACACCAAAATCCTAAAGTCGAATTTTTGTAATGATTATGATACTTTCCTTACGTATGTATTTCGTAAAGTAAAAAATGAAATTCAGTTTTCCTCGAAATATGAATATTGATAAAAATAATAAACGAAGTAATTATTACCTACCTTATTTTTTCTTAAATCTAAGAATACAACTTGTTAAAAAGAAAAGAAAAAAAAATGCAAGTCCTTAGCAAATTTTTAGCAAATTCCAACAAAGCATTTAGACGTTATTGTTATAAAAAAGCACCACTGGACTGGAATTTAAGAGTAATTTATACCAGACTTTGAATAAACACCACAAAATGAAAGAACTCGCAAAATTTGTTTCGGGCCGAAAAAAAAAAAAAAAAAAAAAAAAAAAAACACGACTCTTCATCAGGCGAACAAATTTGGCACGAGTGCTGCAAGCAGAAAGAGACACATAAAATATACATTCGTTGACGTAAAAATAACAAAAATGAGCCAATGGGACTTCAAAACGTTTAGATTCATCAAAACGTCTAAGTCAAGTTTTTGTCCTGATTGTAATACTCTCCTTGAGTACGCATGTTCGGAAAGTAAAAAACGAAATTCAATTTTCCCTGAAATATAAATATCGGAAGAAATAATAAATGAAGTAATTATTATCTCTTCTATTCTTTCTTAAATCTGATAACACAACATGTTTTAAAAAAATGTATTAGTCTTCAGCAAACTTTCGCTCAATCTAAAAAAAAAAAAAATATTATCCATTAAGGAATTATGCTTTCATTGGACAGATTTTAATTGCATTATAAAAAATGCAAACAAAAAACTGAGCGAAGATTAAACAAAAGGGGAGCAGCATAATCTTCTTGAAGAAAATCTCTTAATCTGCATGGAAAATTAATTTTACAAGGAACATAAAGATGTAAAATTAACATCTGAAGCCTTTGTTTGTTTTACGTGTATAAACTAAACAAGTAAAGTGTTACATATAAGTATCTACATTTTTTTACTTCTTCGTTTTGTTTTGTTTTGTTTAACAGCAGTATTCACTCTTAATTTCAGTTCCTGGTTCAACACAAAAACTTGAAATTCGTCTAAAGACACAGTGCAGCTTTCCAACAATATTCGGGACGCTGTGGCGGCCATCTAGCGTTGACGATTTTATTTTGTAATAAAAACTCACATTAAATAAAAAAGGCGACAATGTAAAACTCTCAGAATATCTGTTACTCAGCGCTTTTCAATTCTAATTTGACACCAAGTTATTTGTATGTTAAATAATAAAAACTTGTTAACTACCAGATAAAATCTGTATTAATAATTACAGATTTTATGTGTTTACAGAAAAAAATGTATCTTTTGATAGAGTGAGATGTGATTTTACAGTAAATTTTTAAACTTTACAGAAAAGTTGTAGATTTTTTCTTTAACAGTTACATGAAATTAATTTTCATTTTTGTTTTTTAGTCATGCTATTATTGTATTACTGTATTTAGTAAATTTAATAAATATTTTCCCTCTATGTAGTGATCTGACAGTTATTCACCCCTATGGGCGGAAAATAACCAATAGCCTTAGCTTTGCCAGGTAGTTAAGGATCGTCCAGAAGTTCCCAAGTTTTAAGTCCTCTAAGGTTCACTAATTAATTTTCATGCAATTCCCTCTTGTAGCATACCCAAACTTGCGACACATTTTTTTTTTTTTTTCTTCCTAACGTTTTCAGAAAATCAAAAACTTTTAACTCTACTATAAATCTAAAACCTTAAATTTTTCACGAATAAACCAACTTCTTATAAATATAGCAAATAAGCAATAAAACTCAAAAAATTATTATTACTGGTTTAATTAATGAATTTATATTGCATACTCATTAAAATATTATGTTGCAACAATATGCAGGCAATCAAACTAAGCAATCGTAGTCTATAATGAAATTTCAAAAATAATTACTTTTATACTTTCATTTAATTAGACATTTCCCTAGAGGAATTGTAAATAAATAGCAGGAAATATAGTTCTAAAAGTAATAACTCTATTTACTAGACACTAATATTTTAGATTAATTTACTAAACCCTATAATTGTATCGTTTATACAAATAATACATTTATATTTATATTTATATTCAATAAATAACTTATCCTAATTATATATAACTATTTTAAAGGTTTAAGATAAAAAGACATAGGTAATAGAATTTCAAGATTAAATTAGTTTTACAATTATATTCTGTATAAAGGAAATCTCTAGAGATATTAATAATTTGAGAAAGTGTATTATTAATTATTGTAATTACTTAACTGTCCTAAATAAATATCATACGATCATATTTATAACTTGCAGGCTACGCCCGCTTCGCTGGTCACTGTATTTAAATGAATTTTCAAAAGAATTGAATCCTCATCTAATTTTTATATCACATTAAAAAAAAAAAAAAAAAAAAAAAAAAAAAAAAGAACTACAGTCGGTAACAAAAGTCTCGAACACTAGCAAAAATTCCTATGTAAAAAAGTACACTTAATACAGTTTTGTTAAATAAATCTTTGTCGAAACATGTTCTTACACTGACTAAGAACATGATTCGAGAAGGATTTATTTAACAAAACTATATTAAGTGTACATTTTTTACATAGAAATTTTTGCTAGTGTTTGGAGACTTTGTTACCGACTGTACAGTCGGCTGCAAAATTATTTGATAATTTTTAATTATCTGATAATTTTTAAAAAGTTATCCATTATTCTTTAATTTTAGACTGTTTTTTGTTTAATATTCGACTTATTTTAAGATAAAAGCAATCGAATGATATAGCGTTGTGAAACTTTGCAATGTAATATCTTTAAATATAATAACTTGACGTATATAGTGTCCTCACAAAAAATGAACAGTTTTTAGAGCTTTTTTTAAAAAGTATAACATCTATGCAGTATCTTTTTTAAAAATTCATCATTTTTTACTAAAAAAAATGTCCGACTTTCATCACCAAAGTAGTTAAATCTAGAAAAATCAAAAATAGGAGTGGTCCACAAGGATGTGTTCCGTCAACAGACTCTTTGCTATATTTGTATAGATTATAATGACATTTTTAATTATATACTTATGTCATATAAAATTACATTGTGCTTAAACTGTAGATAATTCGTGTGTTCTTTGTCGCTAGAATCTTATTTTAGTAAATTTGTAATTGAAGCGTTTTCTCCAATTTTGTGGTTTACTTGTCAGAAAATGGGATTTTGCATGTCGGACAAGTGTAACCTGTTTACACATGTCCCAAGTGATGCGTAAACTGTATCACTTACATCTTTATACTTTGCTTTTTCTGTTTTGTCTTTTAATTTTCAATTAAATCTAATATTCTGACTTTTTTTTTTTCTTTTTAAGAATACTATTATGTTGGAGTTTTAAAAAGCTTAAGATGTGAAATGTTGGAGAAATACGGAAAACTTCGCAAATCTGCAACGAATTCAGACATTTCAAACATTCAATCGGTCCAAGATTCATGAAACTTTTACTATCTGGAAATTGAATTTGCATATTTCTCAATGTATGCTGCATATGATGGTATAGTAGGCTAATATGGCACTGGCCACAAACCACAAGACATGTAAAGCCCCAAAACACTCTTTTTTTTTTTTTTTTTTTCAAGGTGCACATTGTTAAATTATAAAAACCTCCTATTTTTAAAAGCCAAATAGTTGCGATTTTTGTCTAAAAATTTCAAAAGCGTAAATGTAATAGCAACTGAATAAAATGAAGTCAAAATCATGCTATGCCAAAACGTTGTTATTACACTGACCCTGCTTCATATATTTTTCATATGTTATGAACTTTTTATATCTAATGTAGAAACAATTAAAATAGATTAGGCGACAAGTAAGGAGTTAATTTAATTTTGCAAGCATTTTACAGATATTAGAACAAACAAAAAAAAAAAAAAAAAAAAGAAAAGAAAAGAAAAGAAAAGAAAAAGAAAAGAAAAAGAAAAGAAAAGAAAGAAAAGAAAAAAGAAAGGAAGAAAGGAAAAGAAATATGTGTGTATTCTTTGTAAACAGAATTTAGTTTAGTACTACAGGGCATATTTTAATCTATTTTTACATATAAAGACATGCACCGCAAAATCGCTGATTGAAAAATAGTCATACTTGTCGTACTAAAAATTTAAAATAAATAAAAATTAAAAAAAAAAAAAAAAAAAATGTCTTTGACAGAATTTAATTTAGTACGACAGGACTAATTTATATATTACAATCTTGTAAAAAAAATATATAGATGTATAGAAATTTTCATCAACTATGCAGAAGACATCACTATTAAGAATATGTAGCCATCTATACAGAAGCCATTATCAAAACATATCCAAAAGAAATAGCCAACAAATATTTAGAAGCCATAAACCATGCATATCCTAGTGGAATCGACAACAAATATTAAACCATAATTTATACATATCCTCATGTTATCAACAACGAATATTCAAAAGCTATAATCTATACATGTTCAGAAAGATATCGCCAACACATAGTAAGAAGCCATCATAAATATGTACTCCGAAGATATCGCCAACAAATATTCAGAAGCCATCATCAGTATATAATCTGAAGATATCGTCATCAAATATTCAGAAGCCATCATCAATATGTATTCGGAAGGTATTGTAAACAAATATACAAAAGCGATTGGTTATATATCTGCAGAAGATATCCTCAACAATATCCAGAAACCATCATCAATATATGTTTGGAAGATATAGCCTACAAATATTCGGAATTCATCCAATTTATGAATATTAATGGTCTCGGATGGCAAGATCGGTAATTGGTTTCTACATGCGATCGAGGAAGAATTTCTAGTTTAAGAGTAGGTTTTTAAAATTGTAAAAGTTTTTACTGATTTGACAAAATATTTTAAGTCAGCCGAAATATTTTGATAAAAAAATATTTTAAGTTAAAAAAATCAGCCAACTCCAAACTACTTAAAAGGAATCTTCATGGTGGATGAGTTTATCTATAAAATTTGTAGTATAAGGTTCAATTTGCATACCATCTATGGGGAAAATACCTTAGCCAAAAATCGAACCGGCACTTTCCGCTTAACGTGCGGATGCTCTTCCACTGAACTACCCTGTCTGATAACCAGCATAATGTTTATCACATAATAAGCGTTGCCAAGACAACCGTATTTGAAAACACAGATGTAACGATTATTATGTGAGAAATGTCGAGATGGTTATCAGCCTGGGGGTCTCATTGAAAGATCATACGCCCGTTAAGCGGGGGGCCCGGGTTTAATTCCCGGTTATGGCATTTTTCACATAGTTGGTATAAAAAAAATCAGCCAACTCCAAACTACTTAAAAGGAATTTTCATGGTGGATGAGTTTATCTATAAAATTTCTGAATATTTTAAGATAGTTTAAGAACTTAAATCGTAAAATTGGATATTGGCAGGCATCCTGGCATGTTAGAAGTGGAACAGCACAAAATGGTTACAATGCAAAGTTGCTGTCTGAAAGAAATAGTCCAGTCGAACTAAAATAAAAAAAAATAAAAATAAAAAAATCTGCAATACAATTCAAGATGTCTGTATGTAAGTATTTTACTTTATGCAACTTTAGAAGTATTTAAAACCGATGTAACACAGATGTAACGGTTATTACGTGAGAAATGTCGAGCTGGCTATCAGCCTGAAGGGCTCAGGGGAAGAGCATACGCCCGTTAAGCGGAGGGTCCGGGTTCAATTCCCGGCTGTGGCATTTTTCACATAGTTGGTATAAAAAAATCAGCCGACTCCAAACTACTTAAAATGAATTTTCACGGTGGATGAGTTTATCAATAAAATTTCTAAACATTTTAAGATAGTTTAACAAATTATGTGGTAAAATTGAATATTGGCAGGCATCCTGGCATGTTCGAAGTGGAACACCATAAAATGGTAACAATGCAAAGTCTCTGTCTGAAAGAAATAGCCCAGTCGTACAAAAAAAAAAAAAAAAAAAAAAAAAAAAAAAAAATCTGCAGTACAATTTAAGATGTCTGTATGTAAGTATTTGCCGAAACGTCAGTGGAGGCCCTCTGTTGAGACTCAAAACGGTTTTGGGCTGTGTCTGTGTGTCTGTCTGTCTGTCTGTCTGTCGCGCGATAGCGGCCACAAAAATAGCGCTATTGACTTGAAATTTGGTACACATGTTCATGAGCACCACGAAATGAGCTGTATAGTTTTTGGTATGTATTCAATTTGTAGTTCGTATACAGGGACACTCCAAAGTTTTTCTTATCATTACGGCCTATTGGAGGAATTTGTATGTATCGCGATAGCGGCCGCAAAAATAGCGCTATTGACTTGAAATTTGGTACACATGTTCATGAGCCCCACGAAATCAGCTGTATAGTTTTTGGTATGTATTCCCTTTGTAGTTCGTATACAGGGACACGCCAAAGTTTTTCTTATCATTACGGCGTATGGGAGGAATTTGTATGTATCGCGATAGCGGCCGCAAAAATAGCGCTATTGACTTGAAATTTGGTACACATGTTCATGAGCCCCACTAAATCAGCTGTATAGTTTTTGGTATGTATTCCATTTGTAGTTCATATACAGGGACACGCCAAAGTTTTTCTTATCATTACGGCCTATGGGAGGAATTTGTATGTATCGCGGTAGCGGCCGCAACAATAGCGCTATTGACTTGAAATTTGGTACACATGTTCATGAGCCCCACGAAATCAGCTGTATAGTTTTTGGTATGTATTCCCTTTGTAGTTCGTATACAGGGACACGCCAAAGTTTTTTTTATTATTACCGCCTATGGGAAGAATTTGTATGTATCGCGATAGCGGCCGCAAAAATAGCGCTATTGACTTGAAATTTGGTACACATGTTCATGAGCCCCACGAAATCAGCTGTATAGTATTTTGTATGTATTCTATTTGTAGTTCGTATACAGAAACACGCCAAAATTTTTCTTATCATTACGGCCTATGGGAGGATTTTATATGTATCGCGATAGCGGCCGAAAAAATAGCGCTATTGACTTGAAATTTGGTACACATGTTCATGAGCCCCACGAAATCAGCTGTATAGTTTTTGGTATGTATTCCATTTGTAGTTCGTATACAGGGACACGTCAGAGTTTTTCTTATCAATACGGCATATGGGAGAAATTTGTATGTATCGCGGTAGCGGCCGCAAAAATAGTGCTATTGTTTTGAAATTTGGTACACATGTTCATGAGCCCCATGAAATCAGCTGTATTGTTTTTGGTATGTATTCCATTTGTAGTTCGTATACCTGTCCGTCTGTCTGTCTGTCTGTCGTGCGATAGCGGCCGCAAATATCACTCTCTTAACTTAAAATTTGGTATACATGTTCAGGATCCCCACGAAATTAGCTGTATAGTTTTGGGTGCGCATTCCATTTGTAGTTCGTGTACAGGGACACGCCAAAGTTTTTTGAAGTGAAAACTTCTTTAGGCGCGTTGAGCTCTTTTGGGTGAACAAAAATCTTTAAACTCCCGTCATCGTCAGCTAACGCTTTCCATTTGAAGTGAAAACTTTTGGGTGAAAAAAAATCATTGAATTCGCGTCATCGTCATTAAACGCTTTCCATCCTTGTATGATACAAATAATGTACCATACAATTAACTTGCTAATGTGAAGTGTTAGTAATTTTATAGTATATATTGTTTTAAAATCTGGTGCGGCTCTACACGACTTCTGTCATCTCCGAGCACTGTCTCTATTGCAGTTAGACCTCACAAAACCGTGAGAAAGGCCAAAGCCGCAATTTTTCTCACGTTTTTACAGTCTGGTGCGGCTCTACACGACTTCTATCATCTCCGGACACTGTCTCTTAAAGATTTCAGCCGGAAACGTTGCAGTTAGACCTCACAAAACCGTGAGAAAGGCCAAAGTCGCAATTTTTCTCACGTTTTTACAATCTGGTGCGGCTCTACACGACTTCTCTCCTCTCCGGACACTGTCTCTATTGCAGTTAGACCACACAAAACAGTGAGAAAGGCCAAAGCCGCCATTTTTCTCACGTTTTTACAATCGGGTGCGGCTCTACACGACTTCACTCATCACCGGACGCAGTCTCTTAAAGATTGCAGCCAAAAACGTTGCAGTTAGACTTCACAGAACCATGAGAAAGACAAAAGCCGCCATTTTTCTCACGTTTTTAAAATCTGGTGCGGCTTTACACGACTTCTCTCATCTCCGGCCTCTGTCTCTTAAAGATTTCAGCCGGAAACGTTGCAGTTAGACCTCACAAAACAGTGAGAAAGACCAAAGCCGCCATTTCTCTCACGTTTTTACAATCTGGTGCGGCTTTACACGACTTCTCTCATCTCCGGCCACTGTCTCATACAGATTTCAGCCGGAAACGTTGCAGTTAGACCTCACAAAACCGTGAGAAAGGCCAAAGCCGCCATTTTTCTCACGTTTTTACAATCGGGTGCGGCTCTACACGACTTCACTCATCTCCGGACACAGTCTCTTAAAGATTGCAGCCGGAAATGTTGCAGTTAGACTTCACAGAACCATGAGAAAGACCAAAGCCGCCATTTTTCTCACGTTTTTAAAATCTGGTGCGGCTCTACACGACTTCTCTCATTTCCGGACACTGTCTCTTAAAGATTGCAGCCGGAAACGTTGCAGTTAGACCTCACAAAACCGTGAGAAAGGCCAAAGCCGCCATTTTTCTCACGTTTTAACAATCTGGTGCGGCTCTACACGAATTCTCTGATCTCCGGACACTGTCTCTATTCCAGTTAGACCTCACAAAACAGTGCGAAAAGCCAAAGCCGCCATTTTTCTCACGTTTTTCCAATCTGGTGCGGCTCTACACGACTTCTCTCATCTCCGGACACTGTCTCTATTGCAGTTAGCGCATTAAATAAAATTGTAATATAATTTTTGTAGTAGTAGTTTATATTAATGAATAAAAAAACACTTCATTAAAAGTATTTACTACACAATAAAATATTTCCTGACGATTCAAGAAATACACACGTAATTGTTCACGTTTTCACTTCTGTCGGCACTCCCGAATGCAACTTTTTTTTTTTTTTTTTTTTTTTTTTTATCATTACGGTCTATGGGAAGAATTTGTATGTACCGCAATAGCAGCCGCAAAAGTCCTTCGATTGACTTGCAAATTGGCGCACACATTCCAGCTTTGCATAAACGTAGTAGCTGTATAATTTTTATTGCTATATTGTTTAAAAAATGTGTATAGGGACACGCCAAAATTCTTAACATTACGGCATAAAGGGTGAATTTCTTTTAAACGCATTTTAATATGCATAATAATAACTTTGCAATGAAGAAAATGAAACTAGCGTACGTGAGTAATATGCTTAAACTCATGTTGTTTGAAGAAAATATGTGCTCTTAAGCTTTCTAATTAATGTACAGGACCTTACAAAAGTGTTCTGATAATGTCACGTAGTCATGCGAACTATGTTAAATTTGGAACAATTATTAATTTTAAACGCAAAATAAGCTGAATAGTTTTTACTGGTGTATACAATGTTTATGGTTTGTTTACAGAGCCACAAGAAATAATTTCGTAACCTATGGACAAACTTTTATTTAAGCGCGCTCTTTAATGCGTTTATGCTGAATTGAACGTAATAAAATTAACATACATTATAAAGATGCTTAAAATCATGTTTACTCTTGAAAACAGTTATGTATAGTCTAAATAATTTATGAGACCACACAAAATAATTCCGAGTATATACTATAATCATCCAAATGATGTCAAATCAGTTTGAAAAATTAATGAGTTATAATTAATTAAATTTATTCTTATTATTGGCGTTTATAATGACTGTGGCTACTTTTCCGGGATACATAAAATAATTTCGTACTTTTACGGTCTATAGTCAATATTTCTTAAAAGTTTATTTTAACATGGTTACACTCCATCAAATATAATGCAATTTTATTAGAATATTAAAAGCATGTTTTCCTGTTGATAATTGTGGGCATAGACTTAGAAATTAGTTTAAAGGTTACGCAAAATATTTCCGATATGCTATGTAATTTTTTTTTTTTTTTTTTTTTTTGTATGAAAAATGATAGTTATGAAATTTGGTATTTATGAATTTCAGGGAAATAATACAAGACCGTCGTTTATTAAGAATACATATTGTTGCGTACTTGGGGGTCCGTAAGTTGTCCGAGAATGAAAGGCGAAACTTGCAAAAATTCAGTGATGTATTCACAGAAAGTTCCAGAAAAATACAGGTCTATAAACCAAGTATCAGCTTCAAATCAACCAGTAAACACAGCTTAAACAACAGCCGTTAACAGCAAAACAACAGTACAAACTGTTTACCAATAACACATAAAGAAAGTCTCATCCAAAGAGACTCAAAGCAAAGCAAGCATTTGACGAAACTGACACAGATCTGACACTGACCGCCTTGGTGAAGAAATGCTCCTTTTATTCTTTTCTATCGAACACAGACTGTTCTGGAAAATTCTCGTATCTCATAATGAGATTAGAGCTTCCATATTTGGTATATCCCTAATAAGGATTTTCTCGCCAAGGTCGCCAAAAAATAGCCAAGGAGGGAAATAGTCGCCAAATTTGTCGCCAAATCCATTTTTTCCCTTATAGTAGCTTTTTTAAGTGTTTTTAAGGGAAAATTAGGCGATTTTACGCTAAAACGACTAGAAATGCACAAAGTTAGCATTTTATTAACTTTACTAAACCTTTTGAAAGAATTTATACAAAAATAAATGTGATTATTTACAATTCTGTAACACTTTATAGGATATACAAATAGAGATACAGCGGGGGGTTGAGGGGGGCGGCAGCCCCCCTCAAGAATGTATCTGATTATGGTAACAAGTCGATAGAATCAATATATACGATTATATAATAAGGAATAAATAAAAATGACGTATTGAAAAATGTCTGATGTAAATAGGACGTTGAGGCTCCTGATCTGCAGATCCACTAGTTTATTTTATGCAACTTTAGAAGTATTTAAAACCGAAAGTTAGTATTTTCAAAGAGTTCATTAAAAGCAAATATATTATTGATTATGTATATAAACAATTTACTGATATTTATGCATAATTTATATTATTATCAAATGTAAAATATTATCTTCACATAAGCAATAATGCAATTTCAGAAATAATTAGTTTAATTAGCTAATGCACTCCAGGGTTTTACCGTAGAGATTAAGAACTGCATGCAAAATGTAAATTTTCAACATAATAACAATGTAATTGTTATAAAACGAATGCTAGGGCTTAAAACACTGAATTAACAATATTCTTTTATTATTATTAAATCAATTAAATGAGTTCCTATGAATTACAGTAATTTTATTCTTTAAAGAGCCGTCATTGATTATGTTAAAGTAGTCACGTAGAGGTGAAGGATTTTTATTGCAAACAAATTCAGCTTTCAGCTTTAAGCATAGTTAGTTAAATATAAAATTAAAATATTTTTAAGGATTTATCATTTGTTAATATTATTCGTTTTATTAATTATTGATTAACAGTTTTATTGCTATTTAAAGAAAATGCTAGCACTAAATTTAAAATATTAATGTTTAAGTAGCTGCTTTTGTAATCATTAGATAAATTAGCTTATTATTTACTACATGGCCTATCGTATTAGTTTCGCTAGTCACTATATTTAAATGAATTAAAAACTAGTATGTTGTGGCCACCACAAGACTTTCTTCTATATTTTCCTATATACATATTCAATCAGTAACAATATTAAATATATATATATATATATATATATATATATATGATTTTTTTTCCAAGTTCTTTTTTTGTTAAAAGTAATACATATTCAATCAGTAACAATATTTAAAAAAAAAATATATATATATGATTTTTTTTTTTCTAAGGTTTTTTTTTTTTTTTTTTTCTTTTGTTAAAAGCAAAAAAAATCGATAAATTTGTTTTAACTTATCACAGATTTATAGTTCAACCATTCGTTTTAAAGGTATTGACAAGATCTTTCGAAAGATACCCATCTTGAAAATTTATCCCCCCCCGGGGGGGTACTTCCCCCCAGGGGAGGAAGCGATGTCCCCACATGCACAGAATTTTTTTCCTAGTTAACTATTACTATTATCAATAACTCATATTAATTTTACACTCACAAGTTAAAAATAACTCTCATTATGTTCATTTATACGAAATTTTGTCCTATACTGCCATGTTAAAAATTTAGAAAAAATGCAATTACAGCGCCACCTGTTGAGCTATTGATCCCCAAATGTAATCAGCACCAGTTTATGTCGGGGACCAACTAAATACCAAGTTTGGTTAAATTTCGTTAAAAACAAAAACGATTTTTTTTTCAAAGTTTTTTTTTTTTTTTTTTTGGTAGAAGTAAAAAAAATCGATAGCTTTGTTTTAAATTATCACAGATTAAAAGTTCAACCATTCGTTTTAAAGTTATTGACGAGATCTTTCGAAAGATACCCATCTTGAAAACTTCCCCCCCCCCCCGGGGGTACTTCTCCCCCAGGGCGAGAACCGGTGCCCCCACATGCACAAAATTCTTTTCGTAGTTAAATACTACTATTATCAATAATTCATATTAATTTTACAATCACAAGTTTAAAATAACGCTCATTATGTACATTTATACGAAATTTTGTCCTATACTGCCATGTTAAAAGTTTACATAAAATGCGATCCCAGCGCCATCTGCTGGGCGATTGATACCAAAATCTAATCAGCAACATTTCATGTCAAGGTCCAACTATATACCAAGTTTGGTTCAATTTCATTCATCGGTTCGTGAGATATGGTGAAAAATAGGAAATTTTGTGATCACAGCGCCACCTGCTGGACGATTGATCCCCATATCTAATCAGCACCATGCCTCGTCAGGTTCCAACTATATCCCAAGTTTGGTTGAATTTCATTCATTGGTTCGTGAGATACGGTGAAAATTCGAAAGTTTGTCCTATACTGCCATGTTAAAAATTTACATAAAATGCGATCACAGCGCCACCTGCTGGGCTATTGATCCCCAAATCTAATCAGCACAATGCCCCGTCAGGGTCCAACTATATACCAAGTTTGGTTGAATTTCATTCATTGGTTCATGAGATACGGGGAAAACACTAAACCACAGGCACACAGACACACAGACAGACTGACATTTTCTAAAAACTATCAATTCGTGTTCAGGAAATCCCAAAACGTGTAGATCCGTCAAAAAACGGAGGTCGAAAATTTTCGCGAATCCAATACTTTCTCTATATTACATATAGAAGAAAGTAATATATTTATAATTCTACTGAAATCGCTTTGAAATTTATTTCGGGTACCCTCTGCCTTTGACAGTTTCTTTTCTGCCCAAGTTGCATCGTTTATGGTTTCCTACTGGCAGCAACGCCTTACCCGGACATATTAATTTGGATATATACCGCAGAACAGGTGGTACAGCGATTATACAAGTACAAGCTCTATTATTTTAGATATGACTATTATCCCATCATCAATTAAACATTTTAGTTTTGATGCCATGTATTAATGAGACCCAGTCACGTGGTTTTTCTATCCTCACTGTGTAATAATAAAATTATAAGCGCAGTAAATTTATAATTTTATTACTATAAGTTATATTTTAGTAAATATAATTTGTTATAATTTTACTTTATATTTGAAATTTAATGAGTTTATTCCTTTTTGTCTTTTTAATATTTTATTCAGATAAATACAATATATATATATATATATATATATATATATATATATATATATTTCTGTTTCAAAAGAATAATCCATTAAATAAAACATTTATAGTATAGTAACCGTGGCTTAGGAACAGTCGATTAAAATGAAAGAATAAATTTTTAAAAATGTAAAAGTAAAGTCAGTAAGTAAAGTAAATTCAATAATTAAATAAAATTCGATAATCGTTAATTTTTTTACGTAGTGAACCCCCTATGGGGTTCAAAGTACTTTTCTGCCATTTTTATAGCTGTGCTATTATTAGCATCTCCGCCAGTGCTCAGACAGACTGAGAAAGAATAATTCTAAGAAATTTTAATACATAAATCAGTGAATAAGAGTGAAAAATTAAAAATAATAAAATTCAAGTATAGAGGAAATCTTTATGAAGTGCACTTCAGTTAGGTTCCAGCTACCCATCTGCCACGTTTTATAGCGATCAGTAGACTAAGTTCCAGAACGCAGATAATTACACAACACAAACGCACTTTCCTTCATTTATATAATACAGTAATTGGATTTTCTAATTTATTTGTTAACTATGTTAAAACAAGCATGCATCAATTTCAAGGAAATATAGTTTTTAAAAGTTATATTTAAGTACAATAAATAAAATGTAAAACTAAAAATAATTTTGAAGTATGATCATAAATTAAAAATATATGTTTACAAACGTATACTTACTTGAGTTGTGGTACAATGTATATTTTAGAAAAAAATAATATTTAAATGGAATACTAGTATTCAAGAGCGATTTATTAAAAGTTAAGATTTTATTATTAATGTAAATCAATATTTCAATGTTTTTCAATACTTAATTTAACTTATTAGTATCCAATAATGCAATTTTTTAAAAACAAATTACTTTTATAATTAGATAAAATCTAGCATTTTTCCTTTGAGATTAGGGATTGCTTGGAGAAAATAAATTTTCTATCGTTGAGATAATTTAGTTGCTTTGAATTAATGTCAGTAAAATAGAATTTAAACTCTGCAGGTTTCAGCTAACTGGTAGTTTAATAATATTAAAGCAATTAGATAGGTCTTTGTACTTCTAAAATTGCTATTGTTACTAAGTAAAACGATCAGTTATCGTTAATAGAATTTGGAGAAAACTAGTTAACATAATTCAATTTAATTTTTTACTTACCGAACGTACACATGTAAGGAAAATATTGTAATCATGTCATAAATCCGAATTTGAGATTTTGGAGTTTCTATACGTTTTGAGGTCCCCGAGTTCCTTTTTACTATTTTTACGATGATGTATGTATGTGTGTGCGTGTGTGTGATTGAAGTATGAGTGTGTACAGTCGGTAACAAAAGTGTCCGAACACTAGCAAAAATTCCTATGTAAAAAAAGTGCACTTCATACGGATTTGTTTAATAAATCCTTATCGAATCATGTTCTTACACTGACTAAGAACAGGATTCGACGAGGATTTATTTAACAAAACCGTATGAAGTGTACTTTTTTTACATAGGAATTTTTGCTAGTGTTCGGACACTTTTGTTACCGACTGTATGTGTATGAATGAACACGACAGCGCCTAAACGCTTTGTCCGACTGAGCTGAAAAATGATACGTATGTTATAGATCACCATAGTATAAACTCTATTGATTTCGGTGAATCTAGCACATATATATATATATATATTACAGGAACAAAAAGAAAAATTCTTTATAATTATGACCTATGGGCCCAAATTTTTTTAAGTGCGATATCGTCTAAATGTCCCATTCGTCTGAGCTGAAAATTTATATACATGTTATAAGTCATCGTCATACAAACTCTATAGATTTGGGAGAATCTAACATTTATAGTTCTTTTACAGGGACACAAAGAAAAATCTTTATCATTATGGTTTATGGGCCCAAATTTTTCAAAGTGCAATAGCGTCTAAACTCCTTATTTGATTGTGATGGAAATTTATACACATATTATAGATCACAGTCGCACAAATGTATAGATTTTGGTAAATCTAGCATTTGTAGTTTTTTTTTTTTTTTTTTTTTTGCAGGAACACAAAGAATTATTTTTCATCATTATGGCCTATGGGCCCAATTTTTTTTAAAGTGTGATAGCGTCTAAATGCCTTATTCGATTGAACTGAAAATGTATACACATGTTGTAAGTCATTGACCGACGAAAGTAGGCTACTCACCGCCATGCGGCAGTGTATAGTGTTTCTAGGCCGAGGCCTAGGCTTACCTCCGTAGTATTTATTTAGAATTAAACACATACACACAAATATATATATATATATATATATACATACATAAGGCCTCCTGAGTGGAAACTCAAACGCGACAGAGGGCGGCTAGAGAAATAAAAACATGAGTATCATGACTTTCGTTTCGTTTGCAGGACTTGACCTGTGGGCTTAAAAGTCACTAATTTGATGTGTAGTTCAAAAATTGGTAACTGATGACTTTGAAATTTTAGTTGTAGGTTATTGGTGAATCTAACCCTTATAGATTTTTATATGGACACAACAAAAATTCTTTATAATTATGACCTATGGACTCAAATTATTTGAAGTGCAATAGCGTAAAATTAAAAAAATGAGAAAAATACTCAAACACCCGATTGTAATTTTCATTTTTGCTTATTTAACGACTTGTATTACTTTAATTTATTTATACAGCCGTTAATTACTTAATGTTCAGAAAGTCGATTGGAATCACTCCAGATTTTTTTTTCCTTTATTAATGTTGAAGATAAGTTAAAAAAAAGAAAAATTGTTTGCCCATTTCCAGAAAAATGGAGAACTTTTATGGAAATTGTAATTTACGTAGCAAATATTTTAATTAGAACACTTGCATCGAGAAAGCAATGTATAATACAAAGTTTCATTCTATATTTGATTATATAATGTATAATGTTGCATATTCGGGGTTCGTGAATTGTCCGTAAATGAATGACAGGTCTTGCACAGGCTTAAAAGTTTATTTACAGAATTTTCCAGAAGATTATATGTCTATTAACCAAGTATCAACTTCAGTTTCACCAGCAAACGCAGCTTAAAAATAACTGACAACATAAAAATCACAGCATAAACTGTACCATAAGCATAAAGCACAGCAAAGAGCTTCTTTGTCATCCAAACTCTTGACTTTCAACTGAGTCAGTGTTATTGGCACATTCTTATGTAAAATGACCTCACTGTAAACGTAAATGTCTTAAATTCAGTTTAAAAAGTGTCTTAAATGGGTGGTCATTTTTTAAGCGAAATAAAAATGTCTTACTTTTTAAGACACCTTTCTGCATCAGAAATTAAGATATTGCTAATGTCTTAAAACGCCGCCATGTTTTAGGCTTACAAACACCGCCATGTTAGGCTTAAAAATACCACCGTTTTTTAAGGCGTTTTAATAAATAAATAAATATGGCGTGCGATTATGTTTTTCTGTTAAAAATATATTTTAGAATTGTTTAGAGCATTAATAAAATATTTATATTAAAAAAAATCCCATTTTCCGGCGTTGGGATTCAAACTTAATCTGTCTTAGGAAACCAGAACCTCGAGCCAAGCATCGTCGGAGTGAAGCATTTACCAATCACGCTACCGTCGAATACAGCAATGCGTGTTTTTATGTAATAATATGCTGCAGTATTCGTGAAACAAATCGCAGTGTTTGCTTTATTTCTAATTTTTTGCAATAAAACTATTGATAATATGGTATCTTAAAATAATAAATATTATTTTCTTAAAATTCATATTTAAGAGGAACAAAATTTTTTAATAATGCAAGTATGTGAAGGTTGCATCCCTCGATGATAACGATTTCTTTCCTTAAAAAGTGATATTTAAATAAAAACGAACTTTAATTATGAATACAGGAAAATTTGTAGTTTTACATTTAGATGTAGGTGAATTTGTGAAATAAAAATGTTTTTAAATGAATAATAGGAAGAAGAAAAAAATAAAAAAATATGCGCAAATTATTCATGATTGTTTTCTTATAAATTCGCTTTCTTCTCTAGAAATTTCTTGCTACATTAGTCTTCACACTTTTTCTTTTAATATAAGAAAGCTTTAAAGACAAAGATTTTTTTTTTTTAAAACAAAATAAGCTTTGTGTCTAAATATGTTTTTCTGAATTGTGTTAAAGATAATAGCATGCAAAAATCTTTCACATCACTAGAGTATAATTCCATAAAAATATAATTTCATAAAGCTACCATAATTTAAGTAGTTTAACTGATTATCATATAAAATAATAATATATTTATTGAATGTGGAAAGAAGTAGGATAAGCATATTTTCCTAAAGTAGATTCCATATGAAAAATTTTCTAAGTAATGCAAGTGTCTGAATTTCTAAAGTGTCTGAAAATTCAAACACGTTTTGCTGTCTGAAAATTCGCGTATTTACGTGTTTCAGACATTTTTGTGTCTGAATTGATATTTCAGACATATTTCTGTCTTAAATTAAAATATCTATAACGTCTAAGGTACATTTTAAGACGTTTACGTGCCTTAAATGCCGTTTCAGTTGTTTTTATGTCTTACTTTAAGACCCTTTTATTTGCAGTGCTCCTGATTCCGAATATGACGCCCATTTTGCTCTATCACCCACTGTTTTTTAGAGATGGCCCACTATTTTTACCACTTTTTGGTAATTTTGTGGCTATAAATTTGATTTTTAGGAGGTTAGAGGATTATTTTAACTGTTAAATGTCTTCTCAGAGGCTACACAGTTGGAAAATTCTAAAACATGAACATTTGCGGCAAAGGAAAAATTTAGGGGAGAATTTGCCACTGAAATTGTGTATTTCTTATACTTTTTTAATCTATTATTAATGTTAATAAATAAACGTTGTATATATATATATATATATATATATATATATATATATATTTTTTTTTTTTTTTTTTTTTTTTTTTTCTCGGGTGTTAAATTAATTCTTTTTTCTTCTCCAAATCAAATTAATGGTTATAAAATTATCGAAAAGTGATAAAAATTGAAGGAAAGGGTGATGTTTCTAGAATACGGTGGGTAACATTGCAAAATGGAAGTCATATTTGGATTCAGGAGGTCATTTTACATAAGAATCAGCAAGAATGGTGTCAGAGCTCGAAAAATATTTTCTTTTTTGCAGCGCAGTGATATTTACTAAGGTATATAAAAAAGGGAAAGAAAGAAAAAGGAATTTGAAACTGTATCTGGAGTTTTTCATTCGCCTTTTACACATAAATTATTCATAAATTTTATTTGCTAAATTATCCGTGTGTATGCACTCGGGGAAAGACGGCCATTAGGAGGTAAAATGGCTGTCTTTCCCAAAATGAAAAGGAATCAGGGTTTTCCTCTCGATGATCTATCTATGTCTTATTACTATATCTATGCTTTACACAGCCTTGTACATTTCCAGACTTTTCCAGTATTTCGCAAAATATTCGATTGAGAGCTTAGATAATCGATATATCGATAAAAATGATTTTCTCGCCAAAGTCGCCAAAAAGACTTCAAGGGGTGATAAACTAGCTAACAGGGCGCCAAATTCACTGCCAAGGCCAATTCTGCCCTGGAGAAGCTTTTTAAGAGGTTTTTAAGGGAAAATGAGCTATTTTAAAGCCAAAAACCAGAAATGCAGATTATTAACATTTTAAAACCTGACTAAGCCTTTTTAGATGAAATTACATACAAATAACGACTATTATTTACAAATTCGTCACAATATTAAGTTTTTTTCCCCATAATATAGGTAAATTACAAAGTAGAAAATGCAACTTCAGGTATAATTTGTTTTAAAATTCAGTTTAAAATTAGACCTTTTTGAAGCAGATACATAATTTTTGTCGTAAATAAATTCTTATATGTGGAGTAAATTTAACCGATATAAATAAATGTAACTGTCAATGATAAAGACTTTAAATAATGAGTATTCCAGCTATTCTTTTGACGATTAAATCCGTTTACTAGGTGACACCAATTTGTAGGATTGCATTTATTGTATTATTAAAACTATGAAACTATAATAGCTTTTAACAAAACAATTTCATCAAAGTTAATTGTATTAGAATTTTGATTTTTTCTAATTATTTTTTTAATAAATGTATTATAAAATTCAATGAAAATTAACATTGTTTCCTAGCGACAGTATGATTATCATTAACATATGTGTATGTTAATTTTCGTGTCTTTATGTTTCGTGTCTTTATGTTTCCGTGTCTTTATGTTCTTTATGTCTTTGCAATATTTAATAAAGAGAATAGCTATAGTAAAACTTCAATATAATTTCAGATATTTTAATATCTTATAGTATTATAGTATAGTATTATAGTATTTAATCATTTCATTAGATGCTAATGGAGTACAATTTTGCATTTGAAAATCTATCTGCCTAACATAAGTTTTAAACAATAACGGAATCTTTACATATATTAAGATTTTAATCTTAATCTAGAAAGTTTTTTTTTTTTTTTTTTTTTTTTTTTTTTTTTAATGCTATTCAATACCCCTAATTCATCATATTATTATCCGATAATACTATTTTCAGAAACAAATTAATTTTATAATTGTATTTTATCAAGAATTTCACCTTTGAGATTGTAAATTGTTTAGAGAAAATGAATTTTCAATCGTTAAGGCAATTTAATTGCCTTAAAGAAATACCAGTAATACTAAATTTAAACTCTTAAAGTTTCAGCTAACTGGTCTTTGTATTATTATCAAAGCAATTAGATAAGTCCTTCTGATTTACAATAATTGTACTTTTAAAACTGCTATTGTTGACTGAGATAAATCGAGTAAGAATTTGTAGGGGAAATTAGTTACGTAATTTAATTTGATGTGAATATATATATATAGATATACTGATGATGAAATTTAATTTCAAAATACAACCATCCGCCCATGTTTAGAAGAATGAAGCAAAACTTTTTTAGAAAATATTATTTTGCATAAGAAATATTTAAATTAGAACGCACGTTTCAAGAAATTATTTGTTGAAAAATGATTTATTTATTATTTGATATTTTCACGTATAAATATGAATAATGAATGTACTATTCGGGCAGCGCCCGCCTAGCTCTCATTTTTTTTCATACATATTTCCAAATTTATTTCTCGTTGACAATTCAAATTATTAAACGATGAATTACATAATATTTAAAACAAATTGCTTCGTAATTTGCATTTTGATATTTATAAGTTTTGAGGTCCAAAACGTCTCCAAAAAATGAAAAAGGACATCTTAATCGCTTAATTTAAATTTTATAACCACTTGTCTATTTATTTATTTATATTATTAATTTTTCATGATGTAATTGATCTTTACGTATTTATTTTATTATTATTATTATTATTATTATTATTATTATTATTATTATTGTCTGAATTTTTATTACTGAAATATTTTTTTTAAATAAATCTCTGTAAATTGATCAATAAATTTTGTATAATTAATTCATTATTTGAATCAATGCATGAATCTTCAAAAACATGCAAACCTTCGATGAAATTTTATATTCTTTATCTTAATACATTGTTGCGATTGTGATATAAGATTTTTACTGAATTATTCATTTTCATTATTACATTCAGTTGAAATGCATGCATGGAAACCACGGATAAAATTACTTTATTTTTATTTTAATACATTGTTTTAGCTAAGACATCATTTTCAGCGTTAGTTTCAGGAAATATGGTCTTGTACTATTAAGAAGGTTATAAAGTTATTATATTATTATACAGTAGAACCTCTTTAACGTGAACACAGTTAATATGAATTACTTTTAACATGAAATGTTTCCACGATCCCCGTAAAAATGAAGATTACTTTAGTTATATGAAGATTAGTTACTGATAACATGAACAATTTTTTTATCCCCCTTGAGATTCACGTTAACGAGGTTCGACTGTAATAATGTATGCAGATTTCAAAAGAGATGTCGGTAATGTAATTTGAAAGATAACTATTCACCGAATTCAAATGAAAGTTCAGTATTTCGAAATAAATACACAATACTTCGCGAAAAAAAAAAAAAAAAAAAAAAAAAAATTCTAAAATGTACAGATATTTAACCTTTATAAATGAATACGAATGTTAATGATACGTATTTTAAATTATGGGGGCTTTCAGTTATTCATTCAGCAATTCAATAAATTTAGTATGGGATGCCAATCTGTAGGAGTACAGTTATCGTACTTTTAAATCTGCCAATCTAAAATAAGTTCAGTAAAGTCACTTCAAAAGTAATGGGCTCTTCCCACCTAACGGCAGAGGTCACATGATAGAGGAAAAACAAACAGCAGACGAAGTCTTCTATATCTATAGCGGTTGCTGAAATAACCTATTTTCTATTCTTACTTTTGATCAGTCGTATTTAATCTGTGTTATTTTTTTATACATCATCATTTTTAATCCATTTTATATAATTTTTTGTTTGCTGTATACATTTGCAATCACCATTTAGTTTATATTTGTTATTGATGTTCATGGAGAACATGTTAAATGCTCTGATTTTTGGTACTTAAATCACTGTCAGTGCAACATTGTACGGTGTGATGCCATTTAGATCAATAACTAAGTTAATTAACTTGTTCTAACGCCTTTATGCAATTAAATTTAATTGAAAACATTTTAAAACTTCAAATTATAATCCATAAACATTCCATAAGAACAAGCTATTATTTATTACTAGATCAGTTAATGTAACAGTTACACTACAACATACAAAAATCGATTCTTACAGGTAAAAATAAATAAACACATAAAGTGTTTTTTTTTTTTTTTTTTTTTTAATTATTAAATTTACAAATACAATTATTCTGTTTACAAATGCACAGTATTACTTTTATTTTATTTTATACTACATATTAACACTTTTATTCTTAAGAACAATATTTAATTGAATTCGATTCTTAGAATTTGAATTTTTTCCCTCTATCACGTGATTGAGCAGACGACGCTGGGAAGAGTCCATTGTATTGGATTTGAACTTTTATACCTATTACTTTTTAAATAAATGTATGATAAATTTCGATGGGAAATTAATGTTTTTTCGTAGAAACCCTACAATTCTCATATATATATATACACGAATGCTTGAATATATAAATGCATTGCAATCTCTACATATAATAAAGTAAAATGCGTATGTGTGTATGTCCGTCGCTTTATAGACAAACAGTCGGTCGCAGAGCAACAGAATTTTGTATGAAGATCCGTTTTCATTTCTGCTGATGTCCCTCGAAGCCAGATTCCACTTTTTATTATTACTATTATTATTAATTTAAAATAAATAAATATCTGAAGTTATCGACTCTTGAGATAGAAACATAAATGTAAAATGTCTCTCCTTGTCCCATCAATTCAGTTAGAGCGTTATGCTAATAAAGCGAAATTCGTGGGTTCGATCCTCCAAGAGCCAATGTGTTCTTTTTTTTTTTTTTTTTTTTTTTTCAGATAATTAATAGAAAATGTGTCACTTGATAAACGAAAATCTTTCAGTGTCTTCACAATATTTTTTAACTGTATGCATGACGAGAAAGTGACCAAAAAAACAACAAAAAAATAATGATGAAGTGTGTTGGTCGCTTTATAAGCAAACCGTTGATCGCAAAGCTGCACTATTTGGCATGGAGTTTTGTTTTGACTTCTTGTGATATACATCGAACCCTGATTTTCAATTTTTTTTCAACTAATCAAAATTTTTGCAATTGGGGAAATTGTCTGGTGCTACCATCTGTTATCATAGATTGATGATGATATTCTGTCCGAGAAATGTGTGTCGAAAAACGTAATTCTTGAATACTGGCAGCGCCACTTACCGTTCAGTTAGCACCTAAATTGAAATGTCTGGTTAAAGTAGCAGATGCAAGCAGTGGGGAACCGGAAACGATATAGCGTAGGCGGGAAAGACGCTGCCGAAGACACCGTACACCCAAAGCGAGTTTTTAATCGATTTCAATGGATTTTTTCTTCGTTTTATTTATAAAATGATTTAAAATATGGTGATTAACGTTTAGTGCTAATTACTTTAAATGTATAGTAACTAGCTATAGATACAAAGTCTGCTATTGTTTAACCCGGGAGGACGGGCGCGGGGTATTTTGACACCCCATGCCCTAAAATATTTATCTGCTGTCTCTCCTTATAAACAGAAGTGGTCGGATCCTTCAGTACCTGCCTCCAAGGTCATCCTCCGTGTGCAGCGTATGAAAACGGCAAATTCAGACACTTTTTCATTCTTATATAACACTCAGAAATTGAAGCTATATGTAAAAACTGCAAAAAATCTAAAGTTTCTGCTCCGTGTACACCCTAATTATTAGGAAAATTAATTTCTCAATATTCTTATCTACAGTAATGTATTATTTTTATCATAATAAATATTGTAAAAAAAAAAAAATAATAATAATAATTAAGTGACACATGGGAAAAATTAAGTTTTTCGAACAAGGAGGAAAAAGTTGAGTTATTTTAATTTATTTTCTATTAATTTTTAAAGTTAACGATAATTTAACATTTCAGTTATTTATTTTCACGAGAAATAGTTTAATTATCATGAATTTCATTAATACATTGAATTCTAAAGATATTTTTCGTAATTATGTTATTTAATATGTTTGGGGTGCGCTGACACCCCACGCCCGTCCTCACGCTACATTTCACGGCGCCCGTTCTGCCGGGTTAATTAAAAAAAAAAAAATGCTACAGTAAAACTTTAGTATAAAGTCAAATATACTCATTTATCAAATCATTAGATGCTTCAAGTTTAAAACTTCTGCATTTTAAAATATAACTGATTAAAGTAAATGTCAGGCGATAATAGAGTTTTTAAATGTTAAGATTTTACTTTTAATATGAATCAATATTTTAAAGCTAGTCAATACCTAATTTATCTTATTACAATATCTGATAATGCAATTTAAAATAATATTATAGTTTTAAAAAATTAAAGAACACGCTTTTATAGAAATGTGAACTAAAAAGCACAAAATATCTATCTTAGTATTAAAATGCAGGGTGAGAGAAAATCGTGTGAGTGACACACCATAATATTTACATACATTTAAATCTTTAATTAAAATAACTTAGAATTAAACAAAAACCATTAAAAAAAAAAATCTCCCCTGATAGGGCCTCGAACGCTAGACCTTTAGATCCATAACGCGTAGCTTTACCTCACAGCTACAGCGTTCACGTATTGAAATTCTTTTTTTACAATATAGATTTTTTTGTTGCTCCCAGAATGGTTACAAACATACAAACAAACATACATACAGGTGAAGCTAATAATAATATTATAGTTTTAAAAAATTAAAGAACACGCTTTTATAGAAATGTGAACTAAAAAAGCACAAAATATCTATCTTAGTATTAAAATGCAGGGTAAGAGAAAATCGTGTGAGTGTCACACCATAATATTTACATACATTTAAATCTTCAATTAAAATAACTTAGAATTAAACAAAAACCAGTTTTATAAAATCTCCCCTGATTGGGATCGAACGCTGGACCTTTAGGTTCGTAGCGCCGTGCCTTACCTCAACGCCACAGCGTTCACGTAGGGAAAGTATTTTTTTACAATATAAATTTTTTGTTTGCTTCCAGAGCAGTTACAAACATACATACATACATACATACAGGTGAAGCTAATAAAAGCGTGTTAAAAACAAATTAGTTTTATTATTCGATTAAATCTAGAATATTTCCATCGAGATTCGGGATTGTTTAAAGGAAATAAATTTTCAATCGTTGAGACTAGACAATTTAATTGCTTTAAAGAAATTTCACTAATACTGAATTTAAACGGTGCAAGTTTCAGCTAACTGTATTATTATCAAAGCAATTAGATAAATTCTTGTGATTTACAATAATTGGTCTTTTAAAACTGCTGTTGTTGACTAAGTTAAAATGAGCAGTTATCGTTAATACAATTTGAAAGAAAATAGGCTATGTAATTCAATTTCATACATGATGTCTTTTCAAAAGCTGAGCTGAAGTTAAGTTTCAAAATAATAATCATCCGCCCATATTTAGCGGAATGAAGCAGAAAATCGAAAATTGTATTTTGTTTAGTACATATTTAAATTAGAGTGCATGTTTCAAAAAAATAGTTTTTGATGATTTTCTTTTTTTTTTTTTTTTTTTTTTTTTTTCTCTATTTAATTTTTACTTTCTTCTATATTCAATAGAAGAAAGTATTGGATTCGTAAAAATTTTCGACCTCGGGTTTTTGATGGATTTACACGTTTTCAGAGCTGTAGAACACGATTTGACCATTTTTAGAAAATGTCTGTCTGTTCGTCATTCTGTCTGTCTGTGTGTGTGTGTGACAAAATTTTGTGGCAACTGTATCACAGGAACTACTGCACATAATTTCATACAAATTGGTATGTAGTTGCATCTTGACATAAATTAGTGCCTATCAACTTTTGGTAAAAAATTTCTTACAGGTTGCGTTGACATCCCGCTTTTTCTAAATTTTTAACATGGTGGTATAGGACAAAATTTTGTATAAATGTTCATAAAGAGAATTATTTTTTAATAATCATTATGAAATTTACCAGAATTATTTATAATAGATATAGTCAACTGGGAAAAAAATTTTGTATGTGTAGGATCCTCGCCTCCCCCCTGGGGGGAGGGGGGAAGACCCCCCCTCGAGGGGAGTAAATTTTCATGATGATTATCTTTCAAAAGAGCTCGCCAGTACCTTTAAAACGAATGGTTGAACCATAGATCTGTGATAATTTAAAATAAAGTTATCGATTTTTTTAATATAATATTAACAATAAAATGGACTTTTTTTGGATATTTAGTGTTATACTACTTCTCTAATATGTAAATCGTTTGCATTATCATGCAAGATAATTTTTTTAAATAATAATTTTAATAAATTATTTTTACTGAGGGAATTTGTATAGGAAAACATAGAAGAAAGTCATGTGGTGGCCACAACATACTAGTTTTATTCATTTTAAGGTTATATTGTACTAATGTATATAAAATACAAAAGTGGTGTCTAAAATACAATTTTAATGATAATTAGTTTTAGAATTCAATTTAAAGCTAGACTTTATCGAAACAGGTATAAAATACTTTACTAAAATATATTGCTAATTGGTTACATGGTATTAAGAGCTTAATATTTATATATATATATATATATATTCAAAAATTTGAGCATATAAAAGAACAATATTTTATAAAATTTTCATTTAACCCTTTCCTTCCCCGTGATTCCAATTGGAATCATAACATTTCAGATTTCCTTTTTTACCATCTAACACTCCCGCTGATTCAAAATGAATAATATTAAAATCTATATACATTTTCCCACCGAAAAATACCTATTTCTGATGATTTCACTATCTTTTTTGATAATTGAAAGTATATCTTACGCTATTCTGATAATAATATCGGAATCAGTTTCCTGTTTTGGGCAATTTAAGTAAATTAACTGTTTGAAATATTTTTTATTTTATACTTTAATGTTTATAATATGTATTTTAATTAATTGCAATATGTATTTCTTCCAAAATTTTGATATTTTTATTTATTGAAAAGTTGTGATTTTTAATGGCATCAGCGGTTATATTAAACATAAAAAACACCTCTCAGTTGCTTTGTTAGCTATATTAATTCGTACTCTGCTATTACTCCTATTTAAAAAAAATATTTATATATATTACCTTTGAAATAAATTTATGACTAAATATAAGATTTATTGTTTTATGGAGGGAAAAAGTTGGGAATGAAAGGGTTAAAAATTTAAAAAATTGAGTCGGTGGGTCCTGGTTTCCGTTTTAACCCTTCAGAAAAGCGATGTACACAATTTCTCAAAAATTAATGCAACGACCCTATTTAAAATTCTACATGCTTCTTCAAAATGGAATTGACAGTGCTTGAACGAAGGATTTAAAAATAAAAAATTAAATTTAAATTTTTGGCAGAGTTGTACGCAAAAACATTACAAATTTCGGTACATTTTTTCTTTCTTATAGCTTTGTAAAATAAGTTGTAATCGAAAAAAAGAAAAGTTCTTCTTTCATGCACTAGTCAATTCTATTTTCAAGAAATGTACAAAATTTCAATAAGATCTCGGTGCATTGTTTTTTTTTTTTTTTTTTTTTTTTTTTTTTTGGCAAATCGTGTCCATTCCTTTTCTGGAGGGTCTCCGGAAACTAGGACTCACTTGCTGAATTTTCCAAATTTTTTAATCAAAATTTCTTAAAATATTGTTTAAATATTGATTTATTATGCACTCAAATGTTTGAATAAAAATGCTTATTTATTGTACACTACCTACCAATAAGTATTTGGACATTTTCGAATTTAGACGTTTTGTCAAATAATTAGAAAATATATTGGTTTCTTTAAAAAAATACCGCTCTTTAATTAAAACACGTAGGGTATTAGACCCAGGGCAAAGCCACTTTTAGGAAAGTTGGAGGACTACATTAGACACTGCATGCTGCAATTAAAATGCAAAAGTGTTAAATATCTTACGAAAAAAAAAATGAGCATTTTTACAAAATAATTTTTAACTACTCATGCGCAAGCTTTTAAAAAATTTCACTTGCATAATTTAACAGCCAAAAGTATTAAGCTACTTATATGAAAATCCCAAACAAATATCGTGTAAATTCAAACAGTTATGAGTTACAGAATGAACAGAATTTTAATTACTCTCAAAAGAGGAAGATCATAGGGTGTTTTATCCATATTTATTTACAATCAGCGAGCACCTGGCAAACAAGAGAAATGGACAGAGCTCTGCGAAAAACTTGACCCAAGAAAAGGCACGTCCCAATATTGGAACTTGATTAAGACTCTAAATAACTCAAGCAGTCCAGCGGTCAACACACAGGCGGAACCTCAATCAAATGTGATCGCCACAAACGGCTCATATGCCAGAACAAACAAAGAAACAGCAAACCTACTTGCAAAGCACTACGAAACTTCAAGCAAACTACAGTATACAGCAGGAGACAAAAAAGTTAATAAAAATTACAAATCTGTTATTAAAAGAAGCAGGAAAATGACTGATAACAGCATCTTCACATCTGACTTTAGTCCTGAGGAACTGGAATCTGCAATCAATCGCCTGGATCAAAATAGATCCCCCGGACCAGATCTCATTTTCGGACAGATGATCGCTCATTTTGGTGAAAACGCTAAAAGAGATTTGCTGAATATCTTTAATACCTCATGGCGCACTGGTAAGTTACCCAAATCCTGGAAGAACTCTGTAATTGTTCCCATCCTAAAACCTGGAAAATCTGCAAGTAACTGCGCTAACTACAGACCTATCTCGCTCACCTGCATTCTGTGCAAACTTATGGAGCGCATTATACATTCCAGACTGATGAATTGGATCACTGAGAACAACATCTTGCACTCATACCAGACCGCATACAGAGCCAATCACAGCACCGTCGACCAGCTTTTCTACCTTTGCCAATCTATTATTGACGGTTTCCAGAGCAAGCCCCATAAGAAAACTACCATGGTTCTTCTTGATCTCTCTGCTGCTTTCGACAGAGTCTGGAGACAGAAACTGATCAACATCTTACACGAAACAGGCATTACATCAAATGCTCTAATTTGGATTAATGACTTTCTCAGAAAAAGAAGCTTTAAAGTTAGAGTTGATGGCAGCTTCTCTACTACTCACCATACCTGGGCGGGAGTTCCTCAGGGCTCCGTACTTAGCCCTCTCCTTTTCCTTCTGTACATGAATACGATAGACCCCCACATCAGTAAAGAAATCAAAGTTGCCTGTTATGCCGATGATATTGCAGTCTGGCACACCCACTCAAATCTCAATGTTTCACAAAAAGCTCTTAACATCTGTATGAAAGGCATTGAAACCTGGTCAAAAGATCTTAAGCTCAAAATTAATCCAGACAAAACAAACTTTTGTGTCTTCTCAACAGATAGAAAAAATAGAAGCTCGTTCCATCCTATTATAAAGCTATTTGGTTCAGAAATTAAACAAACTTCTAACCCCAAGTATCTTGGACTAACTCTAGATGCAGAGTTAAGATTCTCTAAACACCTTGAAAATATTTCAAATAAAGCAATGAAAAAGCTTAACATCCTCAAAAGACTTTGTGGTGCTTCCTGGGGATCTAGTCCAAAAACTCTCAAGAATACCTACACTTCTATCGTCAGGCCTATTCTCGAATATGCAGCACCCATATGGGCATCGGCAAGGCCTACTGTTAAAGAAAAGATCGACGCTATTCAATACAGGGCCTCTAAAATCATCACTGGAGCTGTTTCATCAACGGATAACATCAAAATTGAAAAGGAATGTGGCCTTGCCCCCTTGGAAAGCAGAAGAAAATTAACAACCATTAAATTTACCAACAAAATCCAAACTCTTGCTGATCGCCATATCTCAAGTAGAACCTTTAGAGCGTGGAGTGGAAATTGCAGGCTGAAGAGATCCTCGACCCTCCAACATGACCAAGATATCAGGAATGATATCAACCTCAAATATGAGACCTTCAAAATTTCCAAAGAGCCTTACAACATCCTGTGTCCTCTCCCCCAAACAAAAATCTATTTAAATCTCTTACAACCTTGCACCAAGAAAGATCCCACCACAATAATTAAAAAGAAAGGCGACCATACCATTGAAGTACTCACGACCTCAAATCAAGATCTGACAATCGCCTACACAGATGGCTCTTCTGACTCTAATCTCGATAGAGGAGGAGCAGGTGTCTTTTTCATCGAACCAGACGGAGCGCAGGTATGCCACGGTATTCCTGTTGGGAAAATCGCCTCCAACTATACATCCGAGCTCGTCGCCATCAAATGTGCTCTGGAGATTTATCTGTCTAAGGAGGACCAGAGTTCCAAAGGCATCATCATATTCTCAGATTGCAAATCAGCATTGCAAGCGATCCATAAGGGCAAATGTCAACTCAGCCATCAGATCATTGAGCTCACAAACAAAATCATTGCTGCCCAGGGATCCTGCATTTTGCAATGGATACCGGCTCATGTAAATATTTTCGGTAATGAGAAGGCCGATGAGCTCGCAAAGGCTGCACGTAATTCTCCTCAGCCATCCAAATGTCTAACCCTCGTTGACGCCAATGCCGTCGCTGGCCGAAGACTAATCGGTCAACAAGCTAAACGAAACTCCATTCCGGAATTGAACTGTGATAGAGCCTTATCAACTATTTTAACCAGACTGAGGACAAACCATTTAAAGGGGATGAGGATTTCTGAGGACGGGCAGCGTAGTTACACCAACTTTTGTCCTCACTGCCCAGACGACATCCCACTGTCTCCCCAACACATCTTCAGCTGCCCAGCAATCCAGGCCAAACTTCTTAATATCGGCTTTGAAGACCCAGTAGACCTACTTTATACAGATAGGGCTGTCGAGGTTGCTAAAGCTGTCTTCGACAGCTTCGGAGCCATTTAATTGCACTTTCATAGACACGACATCATCATCATCATCATCATCAGCGAGCACTGTATTACCATTGGGCACTGATTAAATCAAAATGAAAATGTGAGTGTAACCTCTTGTACTTTAGATTTTATTTTGAGAGGAACTGAAATTCTGTTTTTCCGTAGTAAATGTATGAATCTCATGAACATGTACGAACGTTTGCTTGTGTCTATGTTTTATTTTCTTGCAATATTTAATAAGCAATCCTCACAGCATCTCTTCTCAAAATAGCACATCTTCTCTCCTTCAAGATTTCTTCAGGATGAAAAGACATCCCAGAAAATATCCTAAAGTTGTACTGTATGGATAAGTGTGTTATTAAGAAAAATTTATATAGTAAAACTTCAATATTAGGTCAGATATTTCAGTAATGTTTTATACACTGAGGAAAACATTATACCGCTTTCATTTAGAACGAATAAGTAGTCATTTTCTAAATCCTTAAACTAGAAATATAGATTTATGAGTTATTCGTATAAAGTAAACAAATAACCTGGATAGTCGAAATGACCGAGAATTTCTAATCTTCACTTTTCTAGATGGTGAAACAATATTATAAATATTATGAATCTTTTGCATTGCGAGAAATTCTCGTTGATTTCCTAGAATTAGGTTATAAAGCAAAACCATAGTTACTAAAACTGGCCTCTTGCACTGAGAAAAAATTCTGTAACTGACATCTAGAATCTAAATTGTGGCTCAAGAAAAAATAGTTCCACGCCATACTTATAAATTCTAGTGCCCTTGGAAAGCGAGTTCTAGAAGCCCCTATTAGAATTCTAGAGCGTTTGCCTATATTATCGAGGCCAAAGTTATTTAAAAATCTCTGCAAATAAATGAGACTACAAGAGGCGGGTTTTAGCAACTATAATCTTGGTTTATGACCTAATTCTAGAAAATCAAGCGAGAATTTCTCGCAATACAAAAGATTCGGACTATTCAGAATATTGTTTCGCCATCTAGAAATGTGTAAACTAGAAATTCTCGATCATTTCGTCTATTCAGTCTATTGGCGTGCCTTATGCGCATAGCTCGGAAGTCTATATTTCAAGTTAAAGGATTTAGAAAATGGCCACTTATTCATTCTAGAAGAAGGCGGTATATTTTTTTTTTTTCTCGGTGTGTATTCGCATTTTTTTACAGAAATTTTTAAATGAAATTGGCCACCATAATACAAGAAAACAGTCTAGAATTCTAACACGGGTTTAAGGGAACTAGAATTTATAAGGATGACCTGCAACTATTTTTACTAGAACCACAATTTACATTCTAGTTGTCAACCACATAATTTTTTTCCTCGGTGTAACTCTTTAATCAGTATTAGATACTACTTCTAAAACGCAATTTTTCTATTTTATATTCTGCCTGTCTAACGTCATTTTCAGCGATAATGGAATTTTTAAATGTTAAAGTTTATTGTTATTCTAAATCAGCTTCTTAATACTACCAGTGTCTAATTTATCTTATTATAATATCCGATAATGCAATTTCAAGAAACAAATTAGTTTTATAATTGGATTAAATCTTACAATTTTTCCGTTGAGATAAGGGCTTGTTTCGAGTTTCAAACGTTGAAGCAATATAATTGCTTCAAAGAAATGTCAGTAATGCTGAATTTAAACTAACGTGTTCTTCTCTCTCTTATTATCAAAGCAATTGAATAAATCCTTGTAATTTGCAATAATTGTACTTTTAAAATTACCATTGCTCACTAAGAAAGAACAACCTGTGTTACTGAGAGAATTTGAAAGAAAATTAGTTACGTAATTCAATTGAACGCATGCATTTTTTTTTTTTTTTTTTTTTTTTTAATGCTGAAAATAAGTTATAAAATATGATCATCAGCCCGTGTTAAGAAGAATGAAGCAAAATTTTTATAGATAATTTTATTTTGCCTAGAAATATTGAAATTAAGACACACGTTTTGAGAGTCTATTTATTGAACAATTTATTTATTTAATTTTTTTTTTATGAATTTTAAGGCTATAGAATGTATGTAGAATGCAAACGGGATATATATAATGCAATTTGAAGCATAATTAATTATAGAACTCAATTTAAAGCAGACGATTTGTAAAAATAGTCTGCAAGCAAATTCTTAAAAGTAGAGAAATTATAATTGCTAGCTACAAATGAATGTAAATGTTTATGATACAGAGAAAAAAAATATGCCGCCTTCATCTAGAATGAATAAGTGGTCATTTTCTAAATCCCTTAACTAGAAATATAGATTTCCGAGCTGTGCGCATAAGGCACGTCAGGAAACTGAATACACGAAATGATCGAGAATTTCTAGTCTACACATTTCTAGATGGTGAAACAATATTCTGAATATTTTGAATCTTTTGTAAATTCTCGCTTGGTTTTCTAGAATTGGGTAATAAACCAAGATTATAGTTGCTGAAACCCGCCTCTTGTATTCGTATTTATTTGCAGAGATTTTTAAATAACTTTGCCCTCCAGAATATAGGCAAACGCTCTATAATTCTAATAGGGGTTTCTAGAACTCGCTTTCAAAGGGGACTAGAATTTATAAGGATGACATGGACCTAGTTTTTCTAGAGTCACAATTTAGATTCTAGATGTCAGTTACAGAATATTTTTTCTGTGTTTGTATATATACAATCCCAAATCTATTTTCCATATTTTTCCAATCATTTTATTGTTTTGAATGCAAAATCGGAAAAGCCTGATATATATTTGTGTTCATGGTGACCAGCGTTCGAAATTTTGCATTTCTCGCATGCTCAGCTGTTGGGAGGGATGAGCATTTTTTTTTTTTTTTTTTTTTTTTGGGGGGGGGGGGGGGGTCAAATTAACTGGCCTTAAAATGGTTTTAATTTGTCCTCTTGTTATTATTTTCTCATTGCTTGTTTTTATTTTTATCTTTGTTAATTTTCATTTACATCATATATCGCATAATAATTTGTAGAAAATAAACAAGAAAAAATGTTACGATAAGTTTGTTGTGAATTAATTTAATATAGATTACTTAATGAATTTATTTGTTTTAACTCCTTTCATTAAAGTGTTATTGTATTCACAGAATATTTAATTTGGTTACATATTAATTCTTAATGGTTAATTTGGTTTTCAATCACAATTTCTCTTCCACTGTTGTTTATTTCACTTCGTTTAATTAATATTGCTTTAATATTTATATCTTTATATAATCTAAATTCTGGACTAATTATTTCTTTAACGGCCCTCACCTGACTCGGAACAGGACAATTCCGCCGAGATTTTAATCCCCTATTCCCCTCATAGGACAATTCCGCCGAGAATTTTAACCCCCTTTTTCCCACAGAGGACAACTCCGCCGCGCCATTTTCCTGAGACGAGAAGAGGGGGGTCTGCAGCAGTATTTCCATTTTTGGCGACGCATCGCACTTTGGCGGCACATCGAGCATTATATAAGAGCCCTTCCCCCTCGCTTTGGAAAGATGAGTAAAAGTAAAATAGATTTTAACCAAATTATGAGTAAAAATTTTTACTCATAAACATGCATTTAATTTTATTTTTCATTATTATTATATGTTCTTTTATTTGACAATTATTTAATCGTATTAATAAATTCTGCTATTTATAAATTTATTTCTAATTTTCGTGTAGCACTTGAATATCATAAAATTCAAGTAAAAATTAACTTAAGAAAAAATTACATCTTAATTTAAATTATTCCGATTACATTTACAAAATTATTAAAGGATAAATAAGAAATTAAATTTTCTTTACTTAACATAATATTCAAATATATATTACTTAACATATATTAAATTTTCTTTACTTATTTTCTTTAATTTAATTTCTTAAAATTTTTATTCAACAGTGATAAATAACAGTAATAACAACAGAAATAATTCTGTGCGATGAAAATCATCTCCATCTGTATCGTGGATCATCTCCATCCATATATATCGTCGAAAATAGTTTAACAGAAAATTTTACCACGAAAAATACCCCCCCCCCCCCAAAAAAAAAAAGAAAAAAAAAAAAAAAAAAAACGAGCCTACATATTAATATATATAGAATAGAATTTTATTATGGTATTCTGGGTCGATGAAGGAAGACAGATTATTATGGAACAGAAGATAATTATGGAACAGAAATGTCCGCAAATAACTCGTTTAAATGAACGACTTTTAGTAATAAGAATTATAAATTGATTATTATAGTTTTATTGATTATTATTTGCGTAACGATGCATATACCTATGAACGTTTGTATCCCTTTACTTTCTTCTTCTGATCATTTCAATAGCAAAGAATACTGTTTGTATCGAAATAATATGTCAACAGTTTAATAATAATTTGGTATGTTACTCACACGGCTTACCGTACAATTTAATACTAGAAATACTAATTGGAATCTAATTGGAATGCTAAGACGAATCATTTGCTTGATCTCAACGAAAACTTTAGTGCAGCTTTCCTATACGATACAGATTTATTATATCGACTTAGATCTTTCTGCTGTTATTTGCTCTTAGAATATGCTAATAACAGGCACATAGATCAACCGCAAAAACATGATGTTCGGATTCAGGGGACTTCACAACGTATAAATATAACAAAAACTCAATTTCAAAAATTTGACCCAAAAACAGTATTTTCTCTACTATCTTTCATGATATCTATTTTATATAGCAACTTTCTTGCCAGTATATAGCATAAAAGCTGATATGGTCTTTCCGTAAATAGAGTTAAATTGCAGTACATAGCAGTGACGTTTTTCGTCCAATATGCATTTATAATGATTCAGCATATAGTAATAAATACACTTTTCAAAAATAAGTAATCAAGTTTCAGTTAATTAGAATGCATTACGTTTTATATTTAAAAAAATATATATTTTTTCCAATTGTAGCTGACGTAAATCCCCCCCCCCCCCCCCCAAAAAAAAAAAAAAAAAAAAAAATTAATTACATCATAAATAAATGAATAAATAATAATAATAATAAAAACTAATAAATCAAAAATTAAATCTTTTTTTTTTTTTTTTTTTTATTTGCCTCCATGTTCAATAGTATTAAATTACGGTTTTGCATTCGTTTAGTCAATAAGCATTTCTAACACTCTAAAGGTTGTTGCCTTATAAAATGAAAAATCTGTAGTTGAAAATATAGGGAAGTTACATCTATACAAATTACTGCGCCTATGCTTTTTATTGAATTTTAAGAAATTGACAAATTGAACAACTTTCTTTTATAAAAATTTTTACTACAAAAGATTGCGTGTATAAAATGAAAAAGTGCAAACAAATAAAGGTATTTTGAATGCCTCTTTGAGATTCTAATAAGAGATTTTCTTTTCCCTTAAATTCTCATTAACCATAACTTTCTAACAATGCTACTTTCAATCCTCTACCCCCATAATTAATTTGTTAAAAACGTACAACAAATTTCATGTTTGCGAATTAATATATAGATTATTACCATTCTTTTGTGTATTTATTTTTAACAAAAGTTGAATGCCTGAAGTTTTAGCATTCTCGCCAACTTTTATTTCGCCAAAGGTAATGCCTTCCCCCCTCGTTCGGCGGAATTGTCCTATCGAGGGAAAACGGCAGAAAGGAATGCGGCGGAGTTGTCCTGCTGGGGGAAACAGCTGATAAATTTTTCGGCGGAGTTGTCCTATGCTTCGGCGGAGTTGTCCTATGCCCACCTGACTAATGGTCAATACTTCCAAACGTTATTAATTTTGGTTATTATTTAATGTAATTATTTTGACTTTATTTGTTTCTTTATTTTAGGATTTTAGTTCAATTTATTTACTGTTTTAATCATAGTTTGGCGGGTTTTGCAGGAAATGAGAGAGAAAAAAAGTTAAATCGCCAAGTGGTGGTCCTTACACAGCATTGCACCTATTCTTTTAAATTACCTTTTGTACTTTTATTTATTTCAAATCCTGGATAAAATTTATTTTTTCTGAAAACGTTGTTGCAAATGTGATATCACATCTTTCAGTTAAATCATAATTCTTTCATTATTTTATTATTTTTTCCTAACAAAGATTAACAAAATTTATTAACTTTTTAGTTCCAATACGTTTTTGCCCTCCAGCGGCCGAGCGGTTCTGCGCTCAAAGCTGGTCGACTTGAGTTGCTGGGTTCAATCCCAGATCCTGCTCGTCCTAGCAGTTCGGCTTTTCCATAGTTTTCTCCGAAACTTGGGTAAATATTGGCTAGGACCCTGTAGAAAGTCTTCACGGAAGTCACCCTACCCGCCTCCCCCCAGGCCTACCTCGAACAGTCATTCGGCCTTATTCCCAAACACTAACACATCATCCAATATATTTTTGTAGCAATGACAAAACTTTCCAGCGTTACTTTCGGAAAACTTGGACTTTTATTATTAAGAAGATTAAATAATCGATTCAATAGGTGCTAAATTAGTGCTTTTTAAAATCTAGAGAAATGAAATGTATAGTTAATTTTAGAGGAAAAGGTCTAAAAACGGCCTACCACTTTAATTCTTTGAACTGAACTATCTATTCAGCAGCTCAATCAAAATTGAGGAATTTGGTGCCACTTACTTCTGAAAGATATTCCTGATGATGATATGAGGATTTATAATGCATATAAAAGTTTAAGTTTTTAAAAACCATATGATAACTAGCATGTCGTGGCCATCATAATGCTTAATTTTGTACCATTTTATACAAAAATACTACATCTATTGTATATCATAAACAAATATTCAATGATATCTTTCCAGAATAAATATTTTTTATATGCAGTTTGGGGGTAATTTTAGCTAACAGTTGCTGAGATATAGCTATCTGAAAAATTACTGAAAATTTGTAATACCAATGTCACCTTTCGTACATCGAAATTTAATCAAGATTCATATTCCTAATGGCTATCTTACATATCAAATTTGGTGCATTTATAGGCTTTAGATGGCTTTCCCAAAAATCTTTACAGTACAGAAACACCACCTGTCGGCCGATTTGCATGCAAATTGAATCAACGTAGTTTTTCATGATCCTCCCACATATCAAATTATGACCTGTTTCACACCATAAAAGTATTAAATAAAGCCTTCCTTTAAATGTAGAAATTGTAGCATAACGGCGCCACCAGTTGAAAGATTTGCACCAAAAGTTGATAAACACTAATTACTTCTTTTTCGGGGGGGGGGGCGGTTGGACATTATTGCATGATCTAGAGCGACCAGAAAATTCTTATCACACACAGATAGACAGATAGATGGCATTTTCTAAAAATAGGCAAACCGTGTTCACAATATCTCAAAACGTGTAAATTCAATGAAGACCGGCAATTTGGGGGGGGGGGGGGGGGTACGTGTGTGCGTGTGTGTGTATAGTCCAAATACAGGTATTTGTAAACAAAATGTAATTTATCTTACAATAAATAATTTAAAAAAAATAATAAAAAATAAAAATAAAAAGCTAAATTTTGCTCACAAATTTTATTAAATAATAGTGTTGTGACATTTTATAAAAAATAAAATGAATTATTTTATTTTTTATAAATAATTCATTTTATTTTTACGGGCAGCAATATGCCCTGGACCTGAGTCGAATAAAATACATAAGAGGCCATTTTAAGTGATAGTAGGCTATATTTAAGCAAGTTTCAGAGAAGTCCAAGAAAAATCCGAATGGCTAGAGGGCCACAAGAGCGACCTGAGATAGAACTCAGCACTTCCCGTCTACCAGCTGCGAGATCTGAACTTCTCGGCTGGTGGTGAGGCTCTAGTGTGATATGGCTTGTCTACACTTTTCAATCATGATGGAAATATATATGACAAAGTTTTTATAATACTATTTGGTCTGAACCCGTCTAGCGCTCGATTTTTACACATGTATTTCAAAATTTATTTCCCCTTGCCAGTTCGAACTACTAAAGATTGGTTCGCACGAAATTTAAAACAAATGTCTTTATCTTTTTAATCATGATATTTATATGTTTTCAATACCAAATATCGTAATAATTTGATTTAAATTTTATAACGTCTATTTAATTATTTATATTATTTATTTCTCGTCACGTAATTTATTATTATTATTATTTTTTGGCGTATTAAAATTTCACATAGCGACGAAAAATGTTTATCCTAAAAATAGAAATTGTTTTGTTTTATTTATAGAGAATCAATAAACAATTTTTTGAAAAACCATAATAATCGTCGAAAAAAATTTATTTTGTTTATCTTAGTACATTGTTACGATTGTGATGAAAATTTTTACGTTAAATTATCCTTTTTCATTATTCTATTCAGTTGAAATGCACGCATGAAAATTGTGGATAAAATTTTACTTTCTTTTTTCCAGTACATTGTTTTCGCCATGACATCATTTTCAGCGTTTGTTTATGTAAATGAATACAGCTAAAAAGTGTTTCAGGAAATTCTAAAAATATTTATGGAAATGAAAATGCGGACTGACAGTCAGACAATATGAAGACATAAACACTTTTGAATTTAGTTGAAATTAAAAAAATAAATAAATAAATAAATAAATAAGTAAGTAATAAAACTATTCTTAAAGAATGAAACATATGTAATAACAAAAAGTTAAATATTTGTTTCGAGAATTATTGCTTGCATCAAAATAATAATTATAATTATAATAATAACAAAAATTAAAAAATTCACAATCCACAATTCACAATTCACAATTATTCTAACAATATCCACATGTCAGCAATTAATTATTTTTAATAAAAGTAATATACCTCAAATAACCGCAGCTTTCAATATATTTCACTTTATTTGATTTTAAGCAATAACAATAAAAAGTACCCTTATCTAATTAAAACAACTTATTGCTTCAGATATGAAATGAATAACTTATCATACTATATATAAGCAAATACTAAATGATTTCAATATAAATTCTGCGATAATTAAATTCATGTATTAATTTCATCATATTTTTCCTAAAGAGATTAAAAACTGTTTGCAGGAATTTAATTCACAACTGTAGTGATAATGCAATTGCTATAAACAAACCAGATAGTGTACGACGCTGAATTTAAATTTCAACTATCCCAAATCCCCCTGGAACTATTTAATCATTTAAATGGGTAATTGTAAACTAAAACAAGAACATTTTTGAAAATTGAATCTCAAGTAATTTTAGTTGCATTTTAATTATCGTAATGGTATTTGGTAATTAATAAAAATGAATTGTGTACTACAATTAGAGAATTGATAAACAATGCTATTATTAACAAAGAGCACAAGTGTATATTAGAAGTGTATTTTATTACATTAAACGAAAGTAATAAATGTAGAATATATATAAATAATCTGGTGTGTCACTCACACGACTTTCTCTTACCCTGAAATTTAATACTATAAATACAGGTTGCAGATTAATAGGTAAGATAACGAGTACTGTTATGTAAACCTATGTTAAACAATTCATATTAGGCTTCTGAAGAGTTTTATATGATAATTAGTTCTGTGTGAGGGGGGCTACCGCCCCCTCAACCCCCCGTTTCATTAATGCACCTACATTTATATAGAATTTAATTCGGTTATTAAAAAATATTTCTCTTTTTAAAAAAATAATTTATTAAAATTATTATTTAAAAAAATTATCTTTTATGATAAGGCAGACGATTTCCATATTAGAGAAGTATTTTAACACCAAATACTCGTATCCAAAAAAGTTCATTTTATTCTCAATATTAAAAAAAAAAAAAAAAAAGTACGAATTTTTTTTCAAAGTTTTTTTTTTTTTCGTTAAAAGTAAAAAAATCGATAACTTTGTTTTAAATTATCGCAGATCGATGGTTCAACCATTCGTTTTAAAGGTATTAGCGAGCTCTTTTGAAAGATACCCATCGTGAAAATTTACTCCCCTCGAGGGGGGAATTCCCCCCCAGGGGGGGAGGTGAGGCTCCTACATACACAAAAATTTTTTCCCAGTTAACTGTCTCTATTTCAAAAAATATATATTTGTTTCATTTAGTTTAGTGCAGTCTATAGACGTTAAACTCTATTTTCCTGCAATTTCCCCCATAGACGTAATGTATTAGAATTCTCTTGATTGTCCCTGTACACGAACCATTTGCTTGATCTTAACGAAAAGCTTACTGTAGCATCCCTATATGATACACATTTAGTATACCAAGTTTGAACTTTCTGCCATAATTTGTTTTTGAGATATGCTGATAACAGACAGACACACACACAGACACACACACACACAGACACACACACACACACACACACACACAGACACACACACAGACACACATACACACAGACACACAGACCATTTGCTAAAAACATGATTTTCGTATTCAGGGGACCTCAAAACGTGGAAATATAACAAAATCTCGCATTCGAAAATTTGAGCCAAAAACAATACTTTCTCTACCTTATGGGTAAGAGAAAGTAAAAAAAAAGAATTATGTGATTATATAACAGAATTCTAATTAGAAAGGGAGTTTTGAAAGAATTAAAAAATCGTTAAAAAAGTAAAATGTAAATATTGATAATTTTCGATTAATCGAGAGGAAAGGTTTTTTTTTTTTTTTTTTTTTTTTTTTTTTTTTCACAAAGGCCTTATTATTTTAACAACAATAATAAATAATTAAATCAGGGATTGAACCTGGGTATTTCGACAAAACATGGTAATGCTCTGCAGAAAGGGTAGGTTGATTTGCCTTTTCTAGTCAAGTGACCACCATTTTGAAAAAAAAAAAAAAATGGCGGATAAAATTTATTTATGAACATGGGGGGGTATATTGATGTAGGTTATATACATATCGAATTTTAAGCAAATCGATTCATAAATATCTTTTTCATGTGAATTTGACTAGTGACTAGCTACTGGAAAACAAGATGGTGGATCAAGTTGGCCAACAAATATATCAAATGCATTTCTAAGACAAGTATACTTTACAAATTTGGTCGAATTAATTTAGTTTTCCAAAAGTACCACCAAATTTCCTAAAAATTTAATCAGTTGATCTTCCCTCTACAATATATGTGTCAAATAAGTTTTTTTTTTTTTTTTTTTCATTCCTACCTCGTGCAGTTATTTTAATGGCCAGTAGTGTAATTTATGTTGCATGAATTTTATGATAATATTTCTACACCTTTTTTTTTTTTTTTTTTTTTTTTTGTTAACCCTATTCGACAAGTATAATTTTATTTATATAATAATTTTAAACAATTGAAATTATTATATATTTTATGTGTGTATATACAGGGCTGCAGGAATTTGGAAAAAAAAATCTGGTTGTCATCAAAAATTTCTGGTAGCTAACAAAAAATATCCCCCTGCCTATATTTATTTATTTTATATTTTATTTTTATTTTTATTTTATTTATTTTTTAATTTACTTGAGAATTGAAAGTAAAATTCTGTGCATAAAAACCAAATATTACTAGGAAAGAATCAAGAAACATCTGTTTAAATTTAACATTATGAAACCGGTTTTATTATTTTCACTAAACCGATACACCATCGGCATCGATACATCATTACGCCGATACAACGATTCAACACTGGGTCGCAAAGCACCCGCAGTGTAAACGCACTCCCTAAAAGGATGCGTGCATGGAAAAAAGTGGTTTAAATCCCCTAGTGGTGCATTCATTGAACACAGTCTCTGATAACGTGGTGAGAGGAGCCAGAATCAAAACGATGAGAATTAGCTGACATGGGGAGTGGAATCAGAGCTTTATTCTGGGAGCAATTTTTTAACCAAAATATTAAAATAAAAAAATATATATTTAGTTTTCTTAAAGTTGAGAACGTAGTAGCCAGTTAAAATATACTGGTCGCTAACGGTGACCAGGCGACCGTATTTCCCGAGCCCTGTGTATGTAATACAATTTATACCAATTCGATACGAAGTAATTAATTGATAAACGAAAATTACTGTTTTCTATAAAATTACTGCGATAATTAAAACTTTAAATTAATTTGTTCATAATTTTTTTAAAAGGGTTTAAAAACCATCTGAAAAGAATTAATTTCAAATGCAGTGTTAATTTAACCTCTTTAAACAAATGGGATAATGTGCTTTGCTGAATTTCAACTATAGTTGTCTCAATTCTCTCTAGTTATATTTGATCGTTTAAATGGCTAATCAGAAACGAAAAAATCATATTCTTGAAATACGCTCCAGAAATTGTTTTAGTACTTTTTCAATTACCATAATGCTATTTCATAATAACTGAATTTGACCTATGTTTTGAAGACCAAGAACTTCATAAGTTGTTTAAATTTTGAAAATTTACCTGTCTGTAAGGTTACAAAGGTCGTTGAAATTAATTATTTTTGTTGTACATTCTATAGCTTCTAAAATTATGTACTGCCAGAAAATCAATCATTCTTATGCATATAACATTTCTAAATTATAAAAGTAACTTTAGAGATGGAAAAGCCTCTCCTATGGACAAAAAATAATACAAAGTAAAATCCAATTTCGAGATGCTCCATGTGAATTACTATAAAAGTAATTTTATAGAGGGTTGGTTGGTTGGGTTTTACGTCGCACTAGTGCTGCGCAATGGGCGATTGGCGACGGTCTGGGACTCACCCCTAGAAGTGGTCCGGAAACATGCCCCCGGAAACATAGATAAAATAAGTAATAAAAGGAAACATTATCCCGTTATTGAAAATATCCGGAAACAGCTTTGGGGTCTAATTTCAAGAAATCAAATTATAAATATTTATTGGGTCAAAGGACATTCAGGTAATATTGGCAATGAACGGGCTGATTTATTGGCCAAAGAAGCTGCTCTTTCAGAAATGCCTTACGATTTTGAAGATATCCCGAAATCACACATAAAGAGTGAAATCCGTGAAAATATACTCCGAAAATGGCAAAATGAATGGACTAGCTCACAGAAAGGTTTAACGACTAAACTCTTTTTACCAACAGTTAATGATCGTCTAAATGCAATAATTCCACACAACAGCAAGCTAACTCAAATTATGTCTGGACATGCAAGAATAAACCAATATCTTTTTAAATATAAACATTCCACCACCGAAAGTTGTCCTTGTGATACCACTGAAATACAATCGGTTGAACATGTAATCTTCTTTTGCCCGCTTCTGGATTCACAAAGATCAGAACTCTTTCGAACAGTAATCTCAATGGACTTACCTGGCCTCCCATATTAAGTACTTTTCTTCATTCTGATTACTTCAATATTTTTTGTAAATTTTGTTCGGCAATTTCATTTTTGTAATTAGTGATTTGTGTTTGTAATTTTGTGATTTTCAATGCATGTAGTGTGACCTTGTCACGGAACATGCTGAATAAAAATTTTAATTATTTAAAAAAAAAAAAAAAAAAAAACATGCCCTCACAATTTTGATCCTCCACGGAAGGGATGACTCTGACGCTTCAGTGACCCCCCCCCCCCCAGAGGTATAATTCTGATGGGAACGTGGAGGACATTCGTACCACGACAGATTTTACGTGTGCCAGTCACCATTAGTGTACACTAAGGATCCTATATATAAGAGCTGGCGCATTAGCCATTTTGTTGCCTTAGGGTTGCCACACGCACCCAGTATTTTCAGTACATAAACAAACGGCATCCATTATTTCTATCGTCTTGTATTACTTTGGAGTTATTTTTTTAATCATTTTCATAATTTTAGCTAGGTAAATTATCATATGGGAGATTGTTTAGTGATAAATTGCTATAATCACCCAAGAAAAGAATATAAAATGTTCAGATTTCCATAAGATAATTTAGGAAGAATAAAATAATTTAACTTTTATTTGCTTATATTTTTCTCTGTGTTTTTCACATAAATTAAAAAAAAAAAAAAAAAAAAGAAAAGAAAAAAAGGTTTAAAAGCCATCCGAAAAGAATTAATTTCAAATCTAGTGATAATTTAACCTCTTTAAACAAATGGGATATTGTGCTTTACTGAATTTCAATTATAGTTGTCTCAATTCTCTCTAGTTATAATTGATCGTTTAAATAGCTAATCAGAAACGAAAAAATCACATTCTTGAAATACGCTTCAGAAATTGTTTCAGTATTTTCTCAATTATCATAATGCTCTTTCATATTAATTGAAATGTACCTATGTTTTGAAGAGAAATTCTCTTACTATTATTACTTATTATTAAAACTACCTTTATACTTGTTGATTCCAAATAAATTTATTATTCTTATTGGAGATCCTAAATAAATGTTAAAATTTAATTAGAGTAAAATAAACTTTAAAACTATCAGCATTTCACCAAGAAAATTTTTAAAATGTAATTGCAGTTTTATGTGACAAGGCAATTTGCAAGTAAATACTTTTTAACTCATAGAAGTACTCTTTTTTTTTTTTTTTTTTTTCTTCTTCTTCTTGTAAATTATAGAAGAAAAGATAGGTTATAGCAATACTTAAATTTAAAGTATATCTTGCTCTTTTAGAAGCATTTATGTGAAAAAAATCAATTGTATTGAAAAAAATTTTATACAATTTATGTTGTATAAATTTTATTCAAACTTTTGTACATCTGTCTTTGATAACCCTATCGCGTCGCTCGAAACTTGCATTAATACGGGCTTGAGAAATATATACCTCCTTTCCCCATGGAAAACATTACAGCCAAGTTAGGACCCACATGTAGCCAAAACTCATTATCATATAATCCAAAACTCATACCCACGTGCAAACTTTTCCAACTATATACATTTAACTACACTCAGTATTAATATTATTAAATGGAATCCTTAATTCACTGTGTAATATATTTGCATACCAACTCGATAAGTAAATAATTTGTAAATGAAGAAGATTGTATTTTATATATGTATATATATATATATATATATATATTTTTCTAAAGTAATTACTTTATTCTTGTTAATGCAACTATCATTACTAAATTTAATAACAAGCTGCTCTTAAAGAAATAAATCATTGAATGGAAAATTGTTTATGTAATTTATGCTCCATCAATTTTATACAAAAATTTCCATATCAATCTTTACTCACACTAAATTCCCACATGTGTAATTATACTTAGCTTAATATAATCAAAATTAAATAATTTTCTTATAGGTGTGATACATTTAATAGCAACTGTATATGATGTAAATAACTAATAAACGGAAACTATTACTTTAATAAAATTTCTGCGATAATTAAATACTTAAATTAATTTGTTCGTATTTTTTTTAAAAGGGCTTAAAAACATTTCAACTGAATTAATTTTCAAATGTAGTGATAATTTAATCTCTTTAAACAATTTTTACAATGTGCCTTACTGAATTTCAATTATGTATGAATTTCCTCTAGTTTTGTTTGATTGTTTAAATGGGTAATCGAAAACTAAAAATATTGCATTTTTTAGAGTTCCAAGAAATCATCATTTTGTTCGTAATTTTAAAAAAGGGCCCGAAAAACCTTTCAACTGAATTAATTTTCAAATGTAGTGATAATTTAATCTCTTTAAACAATTTTTACAATGTGCCTTACTGAATTTCAATTATGTATGAATTTCCTCTAGTTTTGTTTGATTGTTTAAATGGGTAATCGAAAACTAAAAATATTGCATTTTTTAGAGTTCCAAGAAATCATCATTTTGTTCGTAATTTTAAAAAAGGGCCCGAAAAACCTTTCAACTGAATTAATTTTCAAATGTAGTGATAATTTAATCTCTTTAAACAATTTTTACAATGTGCCTTACTGAATTTCAATTATGTATGAATTTCCTCTAGTTTTGTTTGATTGTTTAAATGGGTAATCGAAAACTAAAAATATTGCATTTTTTAGAGTTCCAAGAAATCATCATTTTGTTCGTAATTTTAAAAAAGGGCCCGAAAAACCTTTCAACTGAATTAATTTTCAAATGTAGTGATAATTTAATCTCTTTAAACAATTTTTACAATGTGCCTTACTGAATTTCAATTATGTATGAATTTCCTCTAGCTTTGTTTGATCGTTTAAATGGGTAATCGAAAGCTAAAACGATTGCACATGTTTTAAATGAGTTTCAAGGAATTATAATTTTTAAAATTGACCTATGTTTTGCAGAGGTGACTTAAAATTAATATTATTACTTATCATTACAATTATACTTTTAACATCAAATAAAACTGTTGTCTTACTTGAAGTTTCTTGTAATGGTTGAATTTCAAATCCTATAAAATAACTTTAAAAAATTTTAACATTTCATTAAGAAAAAGTAAAAAGTAACTGCATTAACATCCTTGTAGAGCATTTTAAAAACATTTAATTCGCACAATGATTCCTTTTTCTTATTTGATATCTTCTTACAAATGTCCTTTTAGCTATTCAAATTTAAGAATATCTTGCTCTTTTGTATTATGAATAAAAAAGTCAATCTATATATATATAAGAGTACTTCCACTCATTCACTGATTCACTCACTCACTGATTCATCAACGCGCAGCAAAATGTACTGGAGTCAATGACTCGAAACTGAGTCAGATTATAGAACATATAGTGTAAGCACCCCTAAGAAACGATTTTGCGAAATTCGCCCCCCAAGAAGGAGTGGGGGGCAAAACCTGATTTCACAAAAACCTTCATATCTCAAAGAAAAAAACAGAATCCGTAAAATTTTTGTTCTGATATATAACTAATACAAATACCTAAAAAACAATTTCTGGAATTTTAGAACTTCAGCCACCAAGAGGGGAGAGTAGGGGCAAAATGAGATTTAAAATAATCCTTTATATCATATCGAAAACAGAAAAAAAGATAATGTGAGATTTTTGCCCTAAAATATAACTCCCACAAATACCTAAAAACTAATTTCTTTAATTTTAGAAATTTGTCATGGGGCAAAAAAAAAAAAAAAAAAAAAAAGAAAGAAATACAGTTTGGCAGTTCAAAATTGGTACAGATAGGTTTCAGAGGCCCGCAAGTCGAATGAGAATAATTTCGAAAGTGTAAAATTATTACGTGGGGCGGGAAGGGGATGGCGGAGAAGCAAAAAAAGAAAAAGTAGAGTTAGATCATTCAAAATTGGTACATAGAAGAGGTTTTTTGTTATCTGCAAATCGATTGCGGATATTTCCGAATTTGTAAAGTTTTTACGAGAGGTTTATGTTTTCCCTTACGATAATATAGTGATTCATTAAGAGTGCCGAACGTAAATGCGCGCGCGTAGCGCACAATGGCCTGCGCTGCCGAAGGCAGTTGGGACCTGGTGCGACATTTTTTCCGATCAGATTTTTTTTTTCTCTCTTTTTTTCACAGGATAAATATTAATGCAATTTTGAGAATTCATTAATCATTGTCTACATTTTATGCAAACTTTTACATATTTGTTTGTTTCTTTTTTTTACCGTGTGGTTTTCTTCCAAACTTGGGTGAATATGAGCTAGGACTACTTACAAGAAAACATTCAAAAGGTGTCGTCTTCAAAAAATATTGAAAAAAATATATGTGATTCTACTCTTTATAAAACACCAGGAAGTAAAAAAATTATCGGCTGAAATGAGTTACAGAGACCACAAAAAATTATGAAATTTAAGCATATTTGGCGATTTAGCGCTGTTAGGCGTTCAGTTCGCTAGCACCGAGATTGCCGTGTACGAACAGAACCGTGTTATGTTTCACCTCCAAGTATTTAAAATCAATCACCTAACAATGTGAAATCGCCAAATATGCTTAATTTTGATATTTTTTTGTGGTCGCTGTAATTCATTTCAGCCGATAATTTTTTTCACTTTCTAGTGTTTTAGGAAGAGTAGAATCACATGTATTTTTTTTCCATATTTTTTGAAGACGACACCTTTTGAATGTTTGCTTGTTAGAAACTCAATGTAAAATTGTTCATTTAATTTATGTTGCATAAATTTTATACAAACTTTTGTATACCAGACTTTATTAGCCCTAAATTTTTACACGTGTTTAAATTTATGTGATAGTAAAATACTCAAAATAATTTGATCGTAAATTTTTAAAAAAGTCTTAAAGACCATTCAACTGAATTATTTTTCAACGTGTTACTTAGTTTAAAACAATCAAAATTAAATAATATTCCTGTGAGTGTAATACATTTCATATCAAGTCAATACGGTGTAAATAACTAGTAAACGAAAACTATTACTTTAATAAAATTTCTGCGATTATAAAATGCTCAAAATAATTTGATCGTAAATTTTTAAAATGGTTTTAAAATAATTTTAAAATGTAGTGATAATTTAATCTCTTTAAACAGATGAGATTAATGTGTTCTACTGAATTTCAATTATAGTTCTCTTAATTCCCTCTGGTTTTTATGTGATCGTGTAAATGAGTAATCAGAAACGAAAACAATTGCGCTTTTAAAATACGCTCCAAAAAGTTTTTCTGTTTTTCTTTGTTTTTTTAATTATTGTAATGGTCTTTCATAATTATTAATATTGACCTGAGTTTTACAAAGGTGGTTTTTAATTAATGTTATTGCTCACATAAAAATAAAACATGTTTATTATTTGAAATTCATAGAAACATTTCAGAAATATTAAATGTAAAATGCTATTTCTAAATTTGATTTAAAAACAGTTATTATTATTATTATTATTATTACTATTATTATTATTATAAAATGATTTGATAATGTAAAACTTCAAAATGTATAAAAAATTACACTATAATTTTTACTTTCCGAACACTATAGTGAGGAAAGTATTGTAATCATGTCAAAAATCCGAATTTGAGATTTTGATGTTTCTGTACGTTTCGAGGTCCCCTGAGTCCGTTTCACTATTTTTACGATGATGTATGTATGTGTGTGAGTGAACACGCTAGCGTCTAAACGTTTTGCTCAAATGAGCTGTAAGTTGGTACGCATGTTGCAAGTCACCGTAGCACGAACTCTATTGATTTTGATGAATCTAGCACTTATAGTTTTTTTTACAGGGATACAAAGACAAATTCTTTATCATTATATGGCCTATGGGGTCAAATTTTTAAAAGTGCGATAGCATCTAAACACCGTATTCAATTGAGCTGAAAATTTATATGAATATTATAAATCACTGTTGCTCTAACTATAAGCATTTTGGTGAATCTAGCATTTATAGGTTTTTACAGGGACACAACGAAAAATTCTTTATCATTATGATCTATGAGCTCAAAGTTCAGTAGCGTTAAATAAAACATCGTGTAATATATGGATAAAAATACTCAAACACTCTATTATGGTTTTTCTCTTTTGTTTGTTTAACAACTCCTCTTTCTTTACTTTATCTACAAAATTGTTAATTACTCAATGTTCGGAAAGTCGCGGGGAGTCACTCCAGATTTTTTTTTAATTCATACTGCATTATACTGGACAACAATATTTTTAGTTGTGCATAGAAATTATTTTTAATGAAGACTGATAAATAAAATAATATTATTAGTAATAAATGGTCGAACGCCAGGAAGAAAGACTAGAATTAATCAATAAACAATTAAATACGGAAATGACGCTTTATACAAAGCAAAAAATATAAGAAAAATAAATGCAGACAGATAACTTTGGAATTTCCCCTAATAATTGCTATATCCGTATCAAGGGTAATTATAGCAACAAGCTAATAAAAAATTAGTTGTTTCTGAGACATATGAGATCATATAAAATTACTGTCATTTCTTAACAACTCAAAGATTTCAAAAATGAATTAAAAGACATTTAGCCCTTTCAGGGGCGGCGATACACCACTACAGCATCACTAAATTTTAATTTTCAACTGAAAAAATTCATCCCGGAAATATTTTACAGGATTTTATGTTTATAACTTAAAAGGAGAAATTCATTTATTTCTTCTCATATAACATTGATCGTAAATTCCAGTGGCTGTTGATTTTAAATGAACAAAATTACCCTGCCCTTGAAAGGGTTAAGTTGTAAATAAATAAATAAACAAAATAAAATTACTAAACATGATATATTTCTATAATAATTTACATGAAACAAGAATAATTTAAGAGTATTGAACACGATACAATGTTAATGTAATAGACAATGAAACTAAACATTTTAAACAGTTAGCACAGTGATAAATTTACATTGATCATCAATAACTGTTATTAAAATTGAATAGCGAAAAATATAAAACTTATTATCGTGAAATAAAAAATTTTCAACTAATTATTGTAGAAATAACCCAAAAATTGTGTATAATTAAACTAAAAGAACCGAAAAACATTGAAAAACTTTTTAATTAGAGTGGGTTGTAAAATTGCATTAGTCGGGTTATTTTCGCAAAATTTATAGATAGATAAAAATTATTGAAAATAAATCTTTTTTCTTTAAGGAATTGTAATTTTTAGCTTACCGTAACTGATAAAATTATGTATTTTTAAATCTTATTAATTAAATTAAAGTTAGAAAGGTTTTAAACATTTACCTTTTTTTTTTTTTTGTTATCTCTTTTTCTTTCCGATTGTTATAAAATCTTCATAAAATCCAACTCTGTATGAAATGCCTCATCCTATGTTGCTGGTTGCTGCTATGATAAGTTATTTAAGGACTCTACCAACACCTGCTCGATATTTGAGAAAGCCTCAAGACGAAAATTCTCAGCCGCTCTGACGTCATTATATGTTGTCCGATAACTTTTAACCCTTCTCTCTTTTCACATTCCGTTTCAGTGAAAGTGATAGTTAAAATATTTAAAAAACGGAAGAATGCTGCTCACCACTATACTATTGAGTGGTTTTAAGCGATTTTCAGCCTCTCTGGTAGTTTATTAGATAAACAACAACAACAACAAAAAAGTGAAGAAAAAGAAAAGAAAGAAAGAAAATTACAAGATCAGCCGGGTACAAAGCCCAGTCTACAAAAGGGCAGAAATAGCACAAATCGTCTACAGAATGGCGTCAGAAGAACAACTCAATAACTACCATTAGAAGTAATGAAAGAAGGTGGTGTAATGATATTAGATTTGATATCTTTGAGAGAAACACAAAGATTTTGGAAATTGCATTACGAAGATGTGGGTGTAGGGTTTAGAGAAATACCCCTCATAGAACGCAATGTTTTGGAATGCTTTCAGGCGATCCTGTGCACAAACCCGCGGTGGTATGTACCCCATTTTCAATAGGGTTCATCCCATGGTGAACTTAAATAACATGTATCAGGTTTAAATATATCAGTGAGTATTTACAGGAATGATAGAGCGGACAGACAAACAAACGGAAGTCTCGCTATGAGGTTTGCGTTGACGCAGACCCCATCTTAGCTTAGTTAACTTAAATATTAGGTATAAGAAACACAAAGACTCAGATATATTAAATAAAACTAAGAGTTTATTCAACTAGAATAATGGGAGGATTGGTCTGGATTATGTAGCTCAGTCAACAGAATTAAATATTTTAGAAAATAAATATAATAACTAATTTAGGTAATTTGAAATATTCTCACCCAGAAAATAGTAGAAATCGTAGAGACGGGTGCACACCTTTACTTAGATACCGTGACTTTCAAATAGGTCAGCGGATTCCCGGCTGAATAAATTTTCCATTCACGAATACTCGCACTAAAACACAACAACACTCATTAAACTACTTAACTTAATTGCAACTCAATCTCCTCTATCGAAATATAACTTTCTCCAGGCTCTAAACCTTAAACTTTGTCGTAGACAGACGTCGGGCAAGACTCCACTACACCACCCCTTTACAACAATCATTTCCATCTTATACCACTTTCCACCAACTTCCCTTCTCTTCATTTCAACCAAACTTTTAGAATGGCTTCCTATTCGTTTACACCTCGCAATTTAATTCCTTCGTTGCAGCACCATGTCGACACAAAACTAATCCGACCTAAAATTTCGTCGAGTCACTGGCGCCGAAGCGATTTAACTATCCCAACTGAATACTTTGCTGGATCCAGCTTAATTTCAAACAAACTGTGGTGACCTTCTACAGTCTCGACCTCACCACGCACACTTTTCAATATTTTTAAAAAGTGTTAAAAATTAATGTAAAATTTTATTAACACAATAAATAAACAGATGTGCGGAAAATTTGTAGAAAACCAATTCCTTTCGAACAAAATAACCAAGATAGCGAATAAATAAAATATAATAATTATTAACATTTTCATAAATACAAGTAATTATTCAAATTGTTATTAATTGCAAATGAGAAAGAGCATCATTTTTATTTCAAAAAAAAAAAAAAAAAAGACTAAATTGAGGCTCTTAAATGCATTTTTAATGATTTCTCATAAATAACTTTTAACCTATTGCTCCTTATTAAATATGCATTTATTGGTGCAGTAAAAAAAAAGCACAATATCTTTATGTTTTGTATTTTAATTGTATGCTTTTACAAAATGTTACTATCGGTAATATGTTCTGAAACATAATTTATGATTATGGCCTTTGTTTCAGTAATTAAAAGACGCAGATGTAAACAAATTTGTTTCAATAACAATTTAGAAGATCATTTTACAAAGGATAAATTTAAGAAAAAATACTTTTTTTTTAAATGTAATTAATGATAAAAATATGAGATAAATTAAATATTTATTGGAATCATATTTTATGCAAAATGATTAAAAGGATGATAATTTTTCATGATTATAAAATTGAAATGTTTATATCTCTTACACTAGGGTTTAACTAAAAAACTGCTTTCTTTTAAATGAGTTGATTTAGAAAAAAAAAAAAAAAAAAAATACAATAAAATTGTAATAAATAATGATGCATTGCAATATATAATGTTGAAAATATTCAACCTAATACAAAATACCCGACTATGTTGTGGCCACCACAAGACTTTCTTGTATATTTTCTATACCAATTCATCAATTACAAATAATTTATTGAAAATTCTTCCTATGATCAATGCAGACGATTTTCATCTCAGATGGATGGTTGGATGGTTGGGTTTTACGTCGCACTAGTGCTGCGCAGATATTTTCATCTCAGAAAACGATAACACTAATTGCCCAAAGAAAGTCAATTTGTGAAACATTTACGGAAATACTTAAAATAATAATAATAATAATTTCTGAGTTTGTTTTAAATTGTCACAGATTTACAGTTCAACCGTTTATTCCTCTTAAAGGTACTGCCGGCTTCTTTTAGAATATGCTCGTATTGAAAATTTTTACACATTCGGAAGGGGGGGGGGGGCATTCTATCCACCCCAGATAGGAGAACGAGTCTTCTACATATACACTATTTTTCTAGTTTACTATTACTGTTATTAATAATTTTTATTAATTTCGCAATTATTCGTCTACAAAATTTCTGATTACGTACATTTATATGATATTTTGTCCTGCAACAAAGGTTTTTTTTTTTTTTTTTTTTTTTTTTTTTTTTCATAAAATAACATTATCTAAATTGTGCTGATCATTTATTATCATAACAAAATATTATCATGTCAAAAACATATTAAATATTTGAATCATATTCAAAATATTCATATTCAAAATAATAATATTCAAAAATTAAAGAAAAAAAAAAAAACATTTGTTCCTATCATTTTGTTGCGGTGGGTAGTCTTAAATTAGAAAAATTTTCGTCTTAATTTTTTTCTAAATTAGTCTTAAACAAAATTAGTCCGGGAATAGTGTTATTTTATGATAATAATAAATGATAAGCACAATTTAGATAATTTTATTTTCTGAAAAATCAAAGAAAAAACCCTTTGTACCTGCATTTTTGTCGCGGGGTGTATGACCTGCGTTCGAACCCGTACTTCCGTCTACCAGTTTTGAGAGCAGATGTTCTTGGCCCCTATAAGTTGTTTTGAAAATGATTCTAAATAAATTGTAAAAGTTTAAACTGCCGAATTACTTCTCGAAGTAAGCTACATCCAAATTGACCATGCTTTTGTATTCGACTTCCAAACTTCCAAGAACTCCCTTTTATTTAGGTTGCTTAGCGACATGATTTTAAAGAATATCACCAACTGTCAAGAACTTTATAAGTTGTTTAAATTTTGAAAATTTGCCTGTCTGTAAGGTTACAAAGGTCTTTGAAATTAATTATTTTTGTTGTACATTCTATAGCTTCTTAAATTATGTGCTGGCAGAAAATCAGTCATTCTTATGTATATAACCTTTCTAAATTATAAAAGTAACTTTAGAGGTGGAAAAGCCTCTTCTATCGACAAAAAATAATACAAAGTATATATCCAATTTCAAGATGTTCCATGTGAATTACTATAAAAGTAATTTTATAGAGGGTTGGTCAGAATGAACAAATATTAAATATCTAATCAAATATGAGCATTTTTACTAAATAATTTTAACTGCGCATGCGTAAGTGAAATTTCATTTGCATAGTTTAATAGCCAAATGCATTGAGCTACTTATAGAAAAACCCCAAACAAGTGTCGTGTAAACTCAAAGAGTTCTACGCCATAGAATGAACTGCTATTCAGTTTCTCTCGAAAAAAAAGTTAAACTATAAGGGATTTTACTTAGATTTATATTTTGATTTGATGAATGGTAATACAGTTTTCTATGATTGTAAATAAATATTGAGAAAATCCCCTTACCAATTTCTTATTTTGGGAAACACCTGAAATTCAGTTCATTTTATGGCGTAGAACTTTTTGAGTTTACACAATACTTGTTTGGGATTTTTATATAGTAATTAGCTCAATACATTTAACTATTAAATTATGCAAATGAAACTTCGCTAAATATTACACATGCGCAATTAGAAATCATTTAGTAAAAAATACTCATATTTTATTAGATATTTAATATTTTTTCATTCTGACTGTGTCTAATATTATATGTCCAGTTTCTTAAAAATAGCTTTGCACTGGGTTTAATACCTTGCGTGTTATAGCTAAAAAAGTGAAAATGTTTTTTGCAATTTTTTAAAGAAACTTTTGTATCTCCCTGATTATATGCGGAAGAGAAATAAAAATTTAAACAAATAATGAGAAAGAGTCCCATAATCGCGTGCCACAGCTAGATCGCATTTCGAGCGTTACTTTTTACAGGGTGATGCCAAACACTTTCATTTTTCTTTAATTTTTACTGGTCCCCTTATCACTTTCGGAGCAAAACTTTAACTAAAATATATGAGGAATAATATGTTCTTCCCACTCCTGACGTTTCAAAATGATTTGTTTAGTACTTTTTGAGATATTTAAAAAATGTCTAAAATCGAAAATGTACGGTCATTTATGGAAAGGTTGTGTATATTGGTAGAATGTAATTTCATATACACTGTAGTATAAATTTTTAAAAAATAATAATTTTGCGTTTAAAAGTAGTGAATTAGCACATTTCTACACTGCAAAGTTATTATTATTATTATTATTATTATTATTATTATTATTATGTTCAAAAATAGAGTAATCGTAATAAAACAACATACAATAGTTTATTTAAAAAAATTTGTACTTTAACGATTTATGTGATGTTTGATGTTTTATCCTGATGTAGTTCATAGTATTACAAAAAATGAAACTTTATTTACCAAATTTTCTATATAATGAACTTTTTTTTGCAAGATGTAGCGATTCTTTTTAATAGAGGTCTGAGTAGATTTAGAAAAAATCTTAAACATTTTTAACAAAAAAAATTAATGAATCATCTCTAAAGATTTGTAGATTATAAGTATCATGTAAACAACTTGAAACAAACTAAAACATATTCAACAAACAAATTTAATGAAGCATATTTATAATAAATGCTATAATTATAAAAAGAAAGAAGCAGAAAAAAAGGAGGACTTTAATGTTGCTTTATCTGCAGTTTGACAATAGATATATTTAATATATATATATATGTCATATTGAAATGGACAGCCACACGTGAAAATAATTAACTAAGTGCAGTCAGTGAACCAAGTGGTTGTTTTATTAACTCGAAATGTTACAACATTCACGCGAAGGTGAGCCATCTTTTTAAACTTACATCTTAAAAAAACATAACTTCAGACGAACAACCTAACAACTTGCAAGTAGCCACTGGCCCAGTGATACCAGATGGTCGAAAATTATTTCCCCAAACAGGTCTTCAAATTTCCCCAAATCAGGGTTTTCTTTTTTCGAAAAATCCCCAACTTGATTTCTACTAAAAAGGGAAAATTAAAAATTAAAAAAAAAAAAAAAAAAAAAAGAATCAAGCAGATTTAAGGCATAGACAGCTCAATGACAGACAAATGAAAGCAATTTTTGAAAAAAAATCCCCAAATAACAATAAAGATATAGAAAATCCCTAGTCGTAGGGACAAATCATTACGTTGCCAATATTGACAGAAAGTTAGAACTCCCCAGATTTGTCCCCAAAAATTTTAGAATTCCCCAAAAAAGTCCCCACAAACATTTGGTCCCCCAAACTGTCCCCAGAAGCCTCAAAAATCCCCAATCTGGCATCACTGCACTGGCCTCAGACTGATTGAATATTCCTTTTCACGGGAGCGATCACGTGATGCTGAGAGTGCTCTAATTGGCTTAGGGGAGTCATACGATACCAATGAGGGTTCAAAATACTCTGGATTACATTTGCATTGCGCAATATAATAAATAACAGTTTTGTTTCATCGGAAAATGAAATAAAAATACCTTTAAGAATTGAGAACAAGTTAAAGAATTTGAAATTAATGAAATATCTAGAAAATGAATTAATACAGAATTAATTAGGGCGCTATCAGTGGATTAGTGGACGGTAAAGACAATTAAGTTTGAGAAAATAAAGCTATAATTTTAAAGGGGCTTTTAATTATAGTTCAGATATATTTAATTAAAATGGCAGTTTGACTATTAAAATTTCTTTATTAATTTCTTTCATACACGCAAAAACATTTCACGAAAATTTACGAACCGGCAAGTACTCCATTTACTGAAAGAGGCTATGATAGAAACATTGCAGCAACATATTAATTTTAAAAGTTTACTTTCCTTTTTAGAAAAATGTCTGAGTTACATCTAATAAATCTTGAATCGTTTTCTTATCAAATTATTTTAATTATTATTTAGAAAATGAGAATAATTGTACTTTTTTTAAAAAACAGTATTTTAAAGTTCCTTAATAATTGAATTATATGAAAATAATACTAATAATATAATAACGATCTAAATAACCATATTATGTGATAATTAAAAAAAAAAAAAAAAAAAAAAACGCATATTTAGAAAACCTTATTTACAAAGTGTGACTCAAGGAAATATAGTTAAAAAATTTAAAACAATACAAGTGCACGCACTGAATAATAAAATTAGATACAGATTTGAGCCGAGAAAAGCATAGATACAAAGAACCTTATTTTTAATTACATCATTTAATATTTTTAGGAAGCATAGGCTTTTTAATAAGTTAATATAAGTTAATAAAACCAGTCTACTGATATATTTATTCTAGATTTTTTTTTTTTTTTTTTTTTTTAAACAAATTATTTTATCTTATATATTCTATAGAAATTAATTTTCTTATATATGAGAGAAATTCCTTTCGTGGAAGTCTTTGTGAAAAGTTCCATTCTTTATTCTCACGACTTTTAGAGAAAACCAGAAAAATCTTCAAACGGCAAGTAGGCCAAAAGTTACGAGTTTGGTTCGAATCAGGCCGGCACCTCTGGTTTACTACCTGAATTAAAAGAAACTCTCTATCTGTGGTTGGTCGCTTAGTCATTCGAGGTTTTTTCCGAAATTCGTGACTTGCTTTTGTACGAGTTAGAGCCTAAATGCCCCCCCCCTCCCACGTTGGTCATCCCATCCAGACTTTTAGATCCTTCGAGTAGATAATAGCCCATGCACCAACACTTTTATTTTTCTTTCCTTCTTCTTCTTCTCTCTTTATTTATTTATTTATTTAATTTTTAATTTTTTTTTATTTATTTATTTCCTTTTTGTGTGTGTGTGCATACGCAGCAATTATTATTTTTATTTATTTATTAGGACTGAGGGCCTATTCGTCTCAGACAGCGATTTTTGCGTTGTCGTTTTCGATAGTTGGACATTTGTAGAAATCATTTTTCGATAGTTGGACATTTGTCGAAATCATTTTTCGATAGTTGGACATTTGTCGAAATCTAAAATTTATCGAAAATATAATTGAATAATTTGAAAGCGATGTTATAATTGGGAAGAAAAAAAAACCTAATAGTCCTCCGTCGTAAACTAAATTCTGCTTTTGCCAGAATTTCATCAAAATCTTTTCAAAATGACATTGACATGAGTCCCCCCAAGACACAACTATGACATGAGTCCCCCCAAGGCACAACTATGACATGAGTCCCCCCCTTCCCCAAGGCACAACTTTGACATGAGTCCCCCCAAGGCACAGCTTTGACATGAGTCCCCCCCAGGCCCAACTTTGACATGAGTCCTCCCAAGGCACAACTTTGAGATGAATCCCCCCCAAGGCACAACTTTGACATGAGTCCCCCCAAGGCACAACTTTGACATGAGTCCCCCCCCAAGGTACAACTTTGACATGAGTCCACCCCCAAGGCACAACTTTGACATGAGTCCCCTCAAGGCACAACTTTGACATGAGTCCCCCCCCCCAAGGCACACCTTTGACATGAGTCCCCCCGAAGGCACAACTTTTTATTATTATTATTATTATTATTATTATTATTATTTATTCTTTTCGTAATGATACTGTTAATAGACTCAAAACATTATTTATTAACATTATTATTTATAAAAATATTAAATGAATAATTACCTTTAATATACTATTTCAAATTTCTGGGAACAATATATGTTTATATAATGAAAATTTTAAATGAAACTGTTTGTCATAATCTCTTAAGTATCTGAATAAAAACATTATTTATTAACAATATTAAAAGAATAATTATCTTTAATATATTTCAAATTTCTGGGACCAGTATATGTTTATATAATGAAAATTTTAAATGAAACTGTTTACCATAATCTCTTAAGCATCTGAATGAAAACATTAATTTTTAATTTTAATTATTTTTAATTTTTCACTAAAGAAACATTTGTAGAAATAAATAAAATGAGGTTAAGTAAGGAAATTTCAAGAATAGCATCTGTTTTTAACAAATTACGATTTTTAGATTTCACATTCAAGCAGGTGTTTCATTTTGTTTCTGTTAGATGGCAGCACTACTGATTTAATCATATAGAAATAGATAATTCATTCCTACGTATAATGAAAAGTCAGAAAAAAATTAAACCACATTTTGCAATTATAAATGAATATATGAATACATAAAAACTGAATCGTACCATAAAATCACTTGTATTTACTTTTAAAAATTCATCAATAATGCATAAAATAAACATACTAAACATTAAGTTGCACATAAAACCTTAAGTTTTATTTAATTAAAATTATTAATTTAAGAAAACTTTAAAGGGAAACTTTAAAAACTTTATACTTATATTATTTTTACTATTAATTCTATCTTCTATCCTAAATTCACAATACTCCAAGATTCAAACAGCAATTGGAGCACTCAACATAGATGAGAACGAATCGTTATTTTAAAAGAAAAAGAAGAAGAAAAAAAAAACAGCTAGCGTCTTTACGTATATAAGCGATTAAATGTGAAAACTATAGTTTAATTATCGCATTCATAGTCAGATAAAATCAGTAGCCTGAATTCATTCAAACGTGATCGTCAAACTATTAAAATGATATGCTAAATGTACATTATAAATCTACATGAATACTGAACATGTATTTTACATTTTTAATAAAAGATGGCAGCACCACATAAATTCATATTTTATCCTTATATTCAGGGATGAGATTTTTCAGATTTTCAGCTGATTTCAGCTTTTTTGTACATTTAGCTTTTTAGCCTCTTTTAAAAATTTTCAGCTTTTTTTATACTTCTGATGTGAATTTGTTCTTTTTTTATATATTGAAGATTAAAATAAATATTTATTACTGTGATATAATAGATTTTCTCATCAAAATTCTAGTATTTCATTTTAACGTCTTGTCTTTGCGTACAGTTTCAGCTTTTTTGTATTTCGGCTAATCTCATCCCTGTATATTTCAGAATTTGGAAATGTTCAGCACTAACTAAAGATTTTAGATTGGTCATTTTAGATTAGTCACGTTTGTATAAGTTGTTGTAAGTGTTTGTATTTTGGATTTATGGCCGATTGAATGCACTAGGTTTCTAGGCGTGAGGGGGAGTGCCCTCCATGGTGGTTTTTCTAAGGGCTCCTAGCCTGTATTTATGCACGTTTCGGAGAAAGCCACGGAAAGCTCCAAACAACTAGGCCGACGAGCATGACGTGGGATCGGACTCGGCACCTCACATCTACCAGTTTTGAGCGCAGAACCACTCGGTTGCTGATAGGCCCTGTTATAATAATACACGTTGTAATAATCTTTATTAAAGCAAATTAATCTTTTTTAAATGAATAAAAATATCTAAATATATATATATATATATATATATATATATATACACAAAATTTTCTTGAATTACAGTAAAGTTGAAGAAATTGATTTTTAAACAGTGTAAGTGTTTTTAAACATATTCTTAGTTGTTTAATTTCTGACATTAAGTAATGTATCATCTGTGAAACATTATGTACTTTATATGCATATTTTAAAAAGACCCAATTAAGTCCATTCAAAATTTTTAGGAATATCAAGAATTATAAAATTACCAAAATTTAAAATAATAATGATCTGTCAAAGGATGAAAAGTTGCTTGTATGGTTTAAGGCCGATTAATTACGCTAGGATTCTAAGCTTATGGGTGGAGTACCCTTCGTAAGGGTCTTTCTAAGGGGTCCTAGCCCGTATTTACGTGAGTTGTGGAGAAAACCACGGAAAGCTCCGAACGGTGATCTGGCATCTAGCCCGGAACTGAGTACAAAACCGCTCGGCCACTGGTGGGCCCGTTTATCTGACGAAGAATTTAATTTAGTAAAATAAGCAAAGTTGGACAAAAACTTTTTTTTTTTTTTTTTTTTTTTTTTAGAAAAACCCAGTGATTTCGGGTTTTATTGGATTTTATCAGCATTTTATTTCGAGAGTTTTCAGAGATTTTTTTTTTTGGTGCTTAAGAAATATTTCCTTCATTTTTCTCTTTATATATAAAATTTTTAACGTGAAGTATATTATTAATAAGACAAATTAAAAAATCAAATGATATCATTCATTAACATCAAAACTTAAAAAACAAACATTAATTTTAAATTTCTTTTTTTTTTTTTTTTTTTTTTTTATGATTAAATAATGTATATGGAGATATTTTTTTTTTCTCCTTAAATGAATAATTGTGCTTTAAATACTACGTTTAAATTATTATTTAGTGTTGCTTTATTAATTTTTTTGTATTCTATAGATTTTGATCAAATGTTTTGAATTATTGTCTCTCTGTTAATTAGCAATATTTCACTGTTAAAGGTTTGAGTTTTTTTTTTTTTTTTTTTTTGCTCTTTATTTGTTTACGTTTTAAATTCCTAAATTCCTTTAATTCTCTTTATACTGGCAAACAACTCTGTTTTTTTTTTTTTTTTTTTTACCTTGCTTTTATTTGTTTATAGAATTTCTTCATTGTATTTTAATGAGATGATTATAAATTATTTTTCATGAGGATATTTTGTATTTCATTTTATTATTATTATTTTTTTTTTTTTTCAAGGTTTTGTTCTATTTGAACATGGTCAATATTTTTGAAAAAAAAAAAAAAAAAAAATGTCCATGTTGTAATAACGTATATTATATTTGTTTTACTTTATATGCATATTGCAAGCTTCATAAAAATGTAATTTTAAACCCACTTGAGAATAATCTTTTTTTTTTTTTTTTTTTTTTTTTTTTTGCACTTTATTTGTTTGCGTTTTAAATTCCTAAATTCCTTTATTTCTCTTTATACTGGCAAACAACTCTGTTTTTTTTTTTTTTTTTACCTTGCTTTTATTTGTTTATAGAATTTCTTCATTGTATTTTAATGAGATGATTATAAATTATTTTTCATGAGGATATTTTGTATTTCATTTTATTATTAATTTTTTTTTTTTCATTTCAAGGTTTTGTTCTATTTGAACATGGTCAATATTTTTGAAAAAAAAAAAAAAATGTCCATGTTCTAATAACGTATATTATATTTGTTTTACTTTATATGCATATTGCAAGCTTCATAAAAATGTAATTTTAAACCCACTTGAGTTTAATCTTTTTTTTTTTTTTTTTTTTTTTTTTTTGCTCTTTATTTGTTTACGTTTTAAATTCCTAAATTCCTTTAATTCTCTTTATACTGGCAAACAACTCTGTTTTTTTTTTTTTTTTTTTTTTTTTTACCTTGCTTTTATTTGTTTATAGAATTTCTTCATTGTATTTTAATGAGATGATTGTAAATTATTTTTCATGAGGATATTTTGTATTTCATTTTATTATTAATTTTTTTTTTTTTTTTTCATTTCAAGGTTTTGTTCTATTTGAACATGGTCAATATTTTTGAAAAAAAAAAAAAAAAAAAAATGTCCATGTTGTAATAACGTATATTATATTTGTTTTACTTTATATGCATATTGCAAGCTTCATAAAAATGTAATTTTAAACCCACTTGAGTTTAATCTTTTTTTTTTTTTTTTTTTTTTTTTTGCTCTTTATTTGTTTACGTTTTAAATTCCTAAATTCCTTTAATTCTCTTTATACTGGCAAACAACTCTGTTTTTTTTTTTTGTTTTTTTTTTTTACCTTGCTTTTATTTGTTTATAGAATTTCTTCATTGTATTTTAATGAGATGATTATAAATTATTTTTCATGAGGATATTTTGTATTTCATTTTATTATTAATTTTTTTTTTTTTTTTTTTTTTTCAAGGTTTTGTTCTATTTGAACATGGTCAATATTTTTGAAAAAAAAAAAAATGTCCATGTTGTAATCACGTATATTATATTTGTTTTACTTTATATGCATATTGCAAGCTTCATAAAAATGTAATTTTAAACCCACTTGAGACTAATCTTTTTTTTTTTTTTACTTGTTTACGTTTTAAATTCCTAAATTCCTTTAATTCTCTTTATACTGGCAAACAACTCTCTCTTTTTTTTTTTTTTTTTTTTTTTTTTTTTACCTTGCTTTTATTTGTTTATAGAATTTCTTCATTGTATTTTAATGAGATGATTATAAATTATTTTTCACGAGGATATTTTGTATTTCATTTTATTATTAATTTTTTTTTTTTTTCAAGGTTTTGTTCTATTTGAACATGGTCAATATTTTTGAAAAAAAAAAAAAAATGTCCATGTTGTAATAACGTATATTATATTTGTTTTACTTTATATGCATATTGCAAGCTTCATAAAAATGTAATTTTAAACCCACTTGAGACTAATCTTTTTTTTTTTTTTTTTTGCTCTTTATTTGTTTACGTTTTAAATTCCTAAATTCCTTTAATTCTCTTTATACTGGCAAACAACTCTGTTTTTTTTTTTTTTTTTTTTTTTTTTTTTTTTTTTTACCTTGCTTTTATTTGTTTATAGAATTTCTTCATTGTATTTTAATGAGATGATTATAAATTATTTTTCATGAGGATATTTTGTATTTCATTTTATTATTAATTTTTTTTTTTTTTTTTTCAAGGTTTTGTTCTATTTGAACATGGCCAATATTTTTGAAAAAAAAAAAAAATGTCCATGTTGTAATAACGTATATTATATTTGTTTTACTTTATATGCATATTGCAAGCTTCATAAAAATGTAATTTTAAACCCACTTGAGACTAATCTTTTTTTTTTTTTTTTTTGCTCTTTATTTGTTTACGTTTTAAATTCCTAAATTCCTTTAATTCTCTTTATACTGGCAAACAACTCTGTTTTTTTTTTTTTTTTTTTTTTTTTTTTTTTTTTTACCTTTCTTTTATTTGTTTATAGAATTTCTTCATTGTATTTTAATGAGATGATTATAAATTATTTTTCATGAGGATATTTTGTATTTCATTTTATTATTAATTTTTTTTTTTTTTTTCAAGGTTTTGCTCTATTTGAACATGGTCAATATTTTTGAAAAAAAAAAAAATGTCCATGTTGTAATAACGTATATTATATTTGTTTTACTTTATATGCATATTGCAAGCTTCATAAAAATGTAATTTTAAACCCACTTGAGACTAATCTTTTTTTTTTTTTTTTTTCAAGTTAGTTTTATTGGAGAAACCCACCCGGGTTTTTTCGGGTGGGACAAAATCATGCCAACTCTGACTATTTTGTATATTACAAACTTGGTACGTAGATAGTGATATGTTTTGAAAATAGTTTAATTCTTTTTAAATTATAAAGTTGCTTTCCTTAGTAACAATTACTGCAATAATTTAAATAAAAACTCAAGTTATTGCATCCTTTTAGTACGACAGGACTATTGCTTTCAGTCGACATTTCACGCCGTTATCTTTAGCTTTGTTTAGAGCCCCTAAATAAAATAATAGGCCGGCGCATCACCGCGATTTTTTTTTTTTTTTTTTTTTTTTTTTTTTTTGCCTCTCAAGAGGACAGCATTCCCACTTGGCGTCCTTATCGCTTCCCTAATGAATTTAAGAAATCTTGATCTGAAGCTAATCCGGTCAAGATAAGAGCAATAAGCAACAATAATATTCCTAAAAACACATTTTTTTTCACAGTACATTATCAGGATGTCATTATATTCTGAGAAGTACTATGTATTGTTAAGGCGGTTTCTGTTTCTTTTACAAAATGTCGCCAAAACTCAAATACACAGTAATAGAAGGTCTGTGAACACTTTATATTCACTTCTTGAATGATTAAAGCAGTTTATTGCTAAACAAACTTCCATATCATAGTTTACTTAGCTAAAATTATGAAATATAATAAAATAAGTTGCTCTAAAGTAACGTAAGACGATAAAAATATGTTTGTCGTTTGTTTATCAGAGAAACGCGCTGGGTACATGTGGCAACCCTAAGGCAACAAAATGCCTGATGCGTCAGCTCGTATATATAGGAGGAACCTTAGCTTTGTTCCATCTTGAATATGTCAGGTCTTTCACTACAAAAAAGACAAAGGTACATTGTTCAACAGATCGCCATGAAAATTAGGGGCATTAATTAATTAGGATAAATTCTTGCTATTTCCCATTTATCTTTAAAAATAAATTAGCTTGGATAGTTTCGAGAAAATAGGCTCTTGTAGTTAGTAATCAATTGTTGGGTCTTATTGAACCAAGCGAGGCATGCGCATAGAAAATGCAAACTGAACCGCAGGGTTGTTCTGTCGGCACATAAAATGTTGAGATAAAATATTTCAAAACTTTCTTTTCATTATGAATCATATATTTAGAAAAATTCTTGAATATATATAAAGGAATATAAAAATTGATTTAAGCATCAAAATATATCGAAAAACTACTAAGTTCTGGCCATCACAAAACTTTCATCGGCATCATTTTATATCTTTACTGTTTATCATGCGCAAAAGTTAAATCACAGCTTCTCGTTAAAAAGATTTTGCATATAGAGTGCAATTTTAATCAACAGCCATGAGGAAAATCACAGAAGGTGTGTAACATGTCGGTCGATATACACTTAAATTGAAAAAGCATAATGTTTCGTAATGGGGCTCTCATATACTAAATTTTATGCAATTATGTACAATAGATTCTGAGATATGGCTCTTTTGTTCATGGAGAGAAATACAGCATAACAGTACCCCTATTGCATCCGTATTAAGTCCCCATGATCATGATGTTTTATAATGGACCTCTCATATACTACATTTTGTGCAATTTCACACAATAGAACCTAAGATACAACCTTCCCATTCACGAGAAATGCACCTATATGCACCTAATGCGCCTATATGCACCTAATGCAAAATCATCCTATATGCACCTAAATTGAATCAGCATAAAACTTCATGATGGCCCTCTCACTTATCAGTTCTGTTCGATTATACACATTAGATGAAGCTTTTTAGCTTTCTTCAATTATATACAGAAAAAACCTTAGATAAAAGCCTTCTCTTAAATGGGAGAAATCGCAGTATAGCAGCGCCATCTGTTGAGAACTTTTCACCAAAACGTTAACAGACACTAATTTGAATCAAGGTACAGCTACATATAAATTTGTAGGAAATTCTATGCAGTAGTCTCTGAGATACAATTGTCACAAAATTTTCGTCTACATACACAGAGAGAGACAAACAGACAAATGGACTGACAGACATTTTTTTTTTAATGGTCAAATCCTGTTCTTGAAATTTCAAAACGTAGAAATCATCGAATACCGGAGGTACTTTTTCTATTAAATATAGAAGAAAGTAAAAAAGGATCATGGCTTAAAGGGAAAAAACTATTAATACTCATTATTTTATTTAAATAGAAGGGAATTTTTATTAATATATTTCATTAAAATTGCTTTGAATTGATTTTCATTAAAACTTCCCTTTTATTATTATTTTTTTTTTCAATTTATTAAAATTAACTTAATAATCAAGCAATGTAGGTTTTTAAGTGATATTTCCAAATATCAATAATTCTTTTGCTTTTCACTTTTCTATTACTGAATTCCCCTCATTTATTCGACGAAGAATCGTGTTTTACATTTCCACGAATTTATTTCAAAGGGTCATTCAAAATCTAATTTAATAACGGTCACTAAATAAAGTTCTCCTAAAATCTATACTAACATAAGTATTGTACTATCAAAATTAATTTAAGTTAGACGTAATGAGCATGTTTTCCACACAAAAGTTCTCGACAAATTATGGAACATGAAAAGTTTTCTTCTAAAAGTTTAAACTTAAAACATATTTAGCATGTGTATTTACAATTTTTTTTCTGTTTATTTCAAATAGTTGATTAGGTTGTATGAATAAAGGAGAACTGTATGTATAAGAATACAATACTCGTATCTGAAGACTGGTGTGAGTTGAATATAATTAGGTAAAATTTAATTCCATTTGAAGCACTATAAAATATCCTCTATTATACAATAAAACATTTAATTTGCAGCTATCGGAAAATTATGAATCGACATTCTTCTTTACAATCATTCCATAATTTTTTCTAATTAAAATGAATGGATAAATTTTATTATACAGATATTTTAATTAAAATTATTTTCACTGAAGGAGTAATGAGGTTGAAAATTTATTTGTTGAATATAACTTGATTGTTTCTGTATTTACATGGTTTTCTGTACGTATATAAATACTTCGTTTATGAACCAGCATCGTCTTAGAAATTCCATCGTTAAAGGAGATATGAGCTTTCCTGTATATTCCTTAAAAATGAGTTCTTATCTACTATTAATAGCCCTTATGTCAATTAATACTCTATACTGCTTGGGTATGCCTGAAGAAATTGGTTGCAAGGATCCACTGCATCCATTTGTCGAAAAAGCAAAACCTGATGAACTGAGCTGTAAGTATCTCATATAATTCGTATTTTGGTAATTAATTTTCTCTTTACCAATCGTGAAATTCAGTGTTACTTGTAAAAGTCGTTCGGGTTGTCGTTCTACAGTCAGTTTAGGTACGTTAGTTTAAAATCATAGAATTAATTTTCTCTTTACCAATCGTGAAATTTCGTGTTACTTGTAAAAGGCGTTCGGGTTGTCGTTCTACAGTCAGTTTAGATGCGTTAGGTTAGAATCATAGAATTAATTTTCTCTTTATCAATCATGAAATTCCGTGTTACTTGTAAAAGGCGCTCGGGTTGTTATTCTACAGTCAGTTTAGGTACGTTAGGTTAGAATCATAGAATTAATTTTCTCTTTACCAATCGTGAAATTCCGTGTTACTTGTAAAAGGCGTTCGGGTTGTCGTTCTACATTCAGTTTAGGTACGTTAGGTTAGAATCATAAAATTAATTTTCTCTTTACCAATCATGAAATTCCATGTTACTTGTAAAAGGCGTTCGGATTGTCGTTCTACAGTCTGTTTAGATGCGTTAGGTTAGAATCATAGAATTAATTTTCTCTTTACCAATCATAAAATTCCATGTTACTTGTAAAAGGCGTTCGAGTTGTCGTTCTACAGTCAGTTTATGTACGTTAGGTTAGAATCATAGAATTAATTTTCTCTTTACCAATCATGAAATTCCGTGTTACTAGTAAAAGGCGTTCGAGTTGTCGTTCTACAGCCTGTTTATGTACGTTAGGTTAGAATCATTGAATTAATTTTCTCTTTACCAATCATGAAATTCCGTGTTACTTGTCAAAGGCATTCGGGCTGTCGTTCTACAGTCAGTTTATGCACGTTAGGTTACTTTTAAAGGATTTTTAATGATAATTTGCATAATAAGAATAATCTTAATTCCAAAATGAATCTCTCGCGATTGCAATTCCATAATAAATCTCTCATATTAAGACTTTGACGTCATAGTTTCGACTATATTGTAAAGAATGGCCTTGTACGACCTCTTCATTATTTTCCATTCCTACAGTGTATTCAAGTACTAAAGTACAGATACTAATTTAAAATTATAGTTATTAATAGTATTAATAAAAATACTTATTAATATTTACTTATAAAGATACTTATTAATATTTTATAAAATACTGGAAAAAGTATATCAAAACAATATTAATAAAGTAATTAAGCATTAGAGAGATGAATTTCCGAACAATTTTAAATCTAATGCTTTTAAATCAAATGACCTGAAATTTGGTGTTTTACATTATTTTGTCCATAGGTTAAAGTTGTTTTATAAAAATTCACTGATTGGTACCAAATCCATCAACATTTCTAGTAGTGTTCTATATTAGTCTTGTTTACTACTGAATTATTTTTTTAAAGGGGAGAGGAATTTTGTAGTATCCTGAGGCGGACACAGAATTGAATTTCTCCCAAATTCCTAATGTGTGTCGGTATATGAATTTATTTCACTCAAACTCAGATCAGAATATTTCATTATATTCATATGAGGTTTTTATTCTTTTCAAATTTCGAAAAGGTATTCGCAATTTTTATTTTTATTTTTATTTTATTTTATTTTTGAGTAAAGATAGCTGGCCAGAGATTTATAAGAGTACCACAGAAGAGGATGATAATGATTTTTATTATTATTATTAATAATATTATTAATATTCAATTAAAAAAAAATAAATAAAATCAATTTAATTGAAACATTATCAAAGGTAAACCTTAACGAAACGGTTAAATTTTAAAAGGATAATTTGTTTTCTATTTATAAGACACAAATATATGCATTTTTTTTTTAATTTTTATTAACGCATTATTGCAATAAAAATTACTTTTTGTTAATATATATTCCCAGTTTGTTTGCTTTTTGGTTTGTTTTTCCTGCGCAACTTCAAAGGTGTTCACTACTAAAATAAAAAAATATTCACTACTCTATTTTTAATTTTCTATTATTGGCATATTTCTAATTTTCCGGAAAATTATTTTTTTGAGCATAAAAATAGTTCAGTATAAGCACCTTTTGCAATACCATTGTTTAAATAAAAAGTTAATTGCAGTAATCTATGACTGGTCAGATTGCAGTGTATAAAATTAAAAACAATTACATAAAAATAAATTTAAAAAAAAAAAATGCCCTTAAAGTGATCAATACTGGTATTGTAAACTTAGTTTTATGAAAAATTATTGCTTTTGTCTTTTGACTTTTTTTTTTTTTATTAAATTTAAATATTTACGATCTTTCGACGATTACGATTATTTAGATCTTTCTATGTTTTACATAAATATTGTGAGTTTTGTAATTCCCAAAAATTTTTCCAAATTTTATGTATGAGAGAGAAAAAAATTACAGAAAATAACTAATTTTAACACATTTGAGAAAAGCTAAGGATTAAAGGCTTTGGAATATTAAAAGTCTATCAGATAGTTACCACTGAAAAAATCAATTTTTACCAGTATCGTTTTTCGCCTGGGTAGAAAAAATAACTGTAATTAAGTGGTTGGAACATTTCAATAAAATTGAATATTACAAATTTTTATGCATAGAAATTGATATGATGTTTTATATTTCTATGAAATTTCGCTTTCACTAGTTATTGGCTTTTTGAACAAAGAAAAAACATTTCAAAGAGTAGATCTGAAAAAATTCACTCGCCATATGGCAACGAAATAAAACGAAGTGGCGACTTGAAAAGTTAAATAATTCAACATTTTTTTCTTTTCTCCTCACGTGACTATCATTAGAATGAATATCATTAACACTGCTCGGCATGAAAATTACCACCCACACCTTTTTTGCGAATTCTTATGTAAAATGACCTCCTGAATCTGAATATGATGGCCATTTTGCCCTATCACCCACCGTTTTTTGAGTACGCCCCCCCATCCTATTTTTACCACTTTTCGGTAATTTTATAGCTATAAATTTGATTTATAGAGTAGAAAAGAATTGTTTTTACTATTAAATATCTTCTGAGGGCCTAAAGAGGGGAAAAATTCTATAACAGGAACATTTGAAACAAAGGAAATTATTTAAAGGGGGATTTTCCACTGAAATTAAAAGTTACGTTTATTACATTTTATTAATAAATTATTATTATCGCTTATTATACATTATATATATTTTTTAATTTTGAAAGTTAAAATAATCATTTTCCATTCTCCGAATCAAATTCATAGCCATGAAATTACCAAAGAGTGATAAAATTATTGAAGGAGGCGACGTCCCGAGAAAACGGCGTGTGTTGGTGCAAAATGGGAGTCATATTCGGATTCAGGAGGTCATTTTACATAAGAATCAGCAGGGAATAGTATCAGGGCTCGATTTTTTTTTTTTTTTTTTTAGGACTGAGGACTATTGGTCTCAATCTGCGGTTTTTTTGGGTGTCATTTTTCGATAGCTGGACATTTATCGAAATCTAAAATTTATCGAAAATATAACTGAATAATTTGAAAGCGATGTTATAATTAAAAAAAAAAAAAAAATTATAGATCTCCATCCTAACCTAAATTCTGCTCTTGCCAGAATTTCATCAAAATCATTTTTTTTTTTTTTTTTTTTTTTTAGAAAAAGAAAAGAAAAGAAAATTAATAATAATCGGTATCGAAACAAACGATATCGAGAAAGGTTTTTTTTTTTCTTTTTTTTTTTTTTTTTTTTTTCAACAAAGGTTATTATTTTCATATTTTAATTAATTTTAAAAACTTTAATCAAAACTTCGTTACAAACAAGGTACCAAATGAAAAGGGCAATTTTTCTGAATCCGTCGGATTAATTAACTTAATGATCGGACAATTAGATTTTTTTAAATTGACTAAAGTATGAAAATCTGATGGCAACTTGCGTATAATTTCTTTTCTTTCTTTTCTTTTCTTTTTTTTTTCTTTTTTTTTTTTTTTTTTTTTTTTCATCTCAACAATGGAAAAATTAAACTTTTTTTTTTTTTTTTTTTTTTTTTTTTTTTTTTAATTTTAATATATTTCAAGAAATTCTACCAGAGACAAAATTTAATTCAGTACGACAGAGTTGGGTTGGGTTCTGGGAATTAAGGCCGACTGATAGCACTAGGGTCCTAGGCCTCTTCAGTACGACAGGACCATTTTGTAAAAAATAAACTTTTATTTATTTATTATTTATTTATTTATTTATTTATTTATTTTATTTATTTATTTATTTATTTATTTTTGTAGCGCAGTGTAATTAATCCCATAAAAATTGCGCATTTCTGCTATTAAACTCATTAAATTGTAGCGAAATGATTTCGCATTTCGTAAATAATCCATAAAATTATGGCACAATTTATAAATTAGACAAACGGAAATTTCGTTCATCTGCGGCAAAAACATTCACTTACTTTGGGAATCAGCCTGTAAAAGAAAAAAAAAAAAAAATGTCGAATAGTGGTTAAATAATCACCAATTTCGGCAATTATCAGCAAAAATAAATCACTTATTTGGTGTGCACAGTAAAACTTTTTGCTTAAAAGCGTTCCGATTTAAATTTTGGTTAGAATAACAAAATAATTTTTGTTGCAATTTTAACAAAAATATTTTTTTTTTTAATTGTTTTTAACTTATAAATATATAAAAATTTAATGTAATGTTGAACAAAATATTTCGTTAATACCAGAAAATGCAACGAAATTTTGTAAATTTGTTAACAATATGCCTTATTTTGTCATAACGAAACTGCTTTTTTACTTTTAACGAAAATTTGATTTAAAACGATAATTTAACCTCAATAAAGCACATTTCGTAGTTTTAATCAAATCCTTTCTCTGTGTGTAGTCGCGATTAAACGTATTTTTTCTTAATCAGTGGAGAACCGGTTGCACATATTTCGGATGTCGGCCGCAAAAATATTGCGTTTTGTCAATCAGCAATAAAAAAGAAAAACAAACCGCAAATTTCATCAGTTGACTTTAAAATGAAATGGCATTTTTTGGTGTGTATCCAACAAAAAATCAGGTTCGAAACCTGACCTTTTATATGAAATCGGTGATCAGCATATAGACTTGCCATAAAATCAGCTAATCTTAAACGAATTCTCTATAAAAAAAAAATCAGTGAATTTATACCGGACATTTCAGAAGAATCGGACAGTTTTTAAAATTTTTTCAACAAAGTTCAAGTAACAGAATTTATTATTTTTATTATCAGCCGAAAATTTTGCGAAATGCCGAAATAAGCTAGCAGGACACCCGAAAGTATTCTAAAGCATTGTGTTCTACGGCAAGTATTCCTATAAATCAAATTTTAATAACTTTATTTTGCAAAAATCTTAATGAAATAGAAAAATGTTATTAATAATCGTAAAAGAATACTTTATAGTATGATTAGCATTAAGATTTATTAGACCACGCAAAAATATTCAGTTACATTAAGGCTTATTGTTCGGAAATTTGCTAGCATTGAATTTTCGTTTACATTAAGCATTCCTACCTCTTTCTAACATTTTTTTAAGGATGAATATGATTTGAATTAGTGTACATGTCTGTTTGACTGTCCATTTATCTATCTGTCTGTCTGCCCGCCTCTAACGTCCGTAAATTCTATAAAAAAACATATGTTATTCAACTTTACTATGAAATGTTCCATTTTTTAAATTGGTATTAACAGGTACTGTAAAACTGCTTTGTGTACAGAGACCCCTAAAAAACTACCAATGTGTTGCGTATCAGGGCAGGCATTTTTATAAATCACATTTAAATAACTTTCTACTGCAAATATCATAAAGAAATGGATATTTATTCTTAATACTAATATCACCCAGTGATCGAATCTCGACCACTTTTTTGCAAAGTAAAGTAATTGCCTTCTCGCAAACGGAATTAAATTGCAACACAGTCTTGTTTGTCGATATACATTCAAAGTTAATCAGCAGAGTTTTACTTAATATGTTTCTCTAAGTTTGGTACACTGTATTGCCTTTCCTCAAATGAGAGGAAATCGCAACGTGAAAGTGCTTCCTGTTCGGTGATTTAGCTCAAAAGCTAATCGGCACCAATTCAAACCAGGGTCCAACCAAATATCAAGTTCGGTTAAATTAAATCCATTGGTTCATAAAATACAGTGTTCGAACACAGTTAGACAGATATCGTCTATAAATTGTCAAATTGAGTTCAGAAAATCTAAAAACGTATAATTTCATCAAAAACCGAAAATCTATTTTTTTTTTAATCGTATACTTTCTTCTTGTATATGCAGAGGATAGAATAATAAATCCATTTTGTTAAAAATAAGCAGTCAATTTCAGTTTTCCAATGCAATGTAATCTCAAAACGTGTAAATTTATCGAAAACCGGAAATCGAAATTTTTCTTTATCTTCCGCTTTTTTCTCATACATGCAAAAGATAGTAGTAAACCCTTTTTATTTTTTTTATAATAAGTAATCGATTTTAATTAATTGAAATGCATGTTAATCTCAAAACGTGTAAATTCATCGAAAACCGGAAATCAAAATTTTTCCTGTCTCTTCTACTTTCTTCTTTAACATGCGGAAGCTAGTAATAAATCCACTTTTTAAAAATAAGTCGTCAATTTCATTTAATTGAAATGCAAGGACGTCTCAAAACGTGTAACTTCGTCGAAAACCGGAAATTGAAATTTTTTCCGTATCTTCTACTTTCTCTTTATACATGCAGAAGCTAGTAATAAATCCACTTTTTGAAAAAATGAGTAGTTATTTTCAGTTAGTTGAAATGCAAGGAAATCTCAAAACGTGAAAATTCATCGAAAACCGGAAATCAAAATTTTTCAAATCTTATACTTTCTTCTTATATATGAAGAAGATACATGCAGGCGAAGTGGTACGTCACTGGCCGTCGTTGGGGCAAAATAAAAGATTTCCTATGTTAATCGTTCATTGGATTTTTTGTTACAAATTATTAAAAATTGAGGAAAATTATTTCCCGATTGTAATCCCCATATTTGGGTATAATTACAAATTAGTTATCGTGTACATATATTAGATTAAGTTATTTTGCTGTCAAATTGACAAAATTTTAATTTTAGATTTCAAAACTCTAGAAATAAAATGGGCATATATATGATATCTGTTCGTCCTTAGCGTTTTGTGCATTTAGCGATCAAAAGCGTAATACGGAAACATACATGCCAGATGTATATTTTCGTAATACATATGTATTGTACGAAATATTGCTTCAAATTGTTGATTGCTCTTTTATTATACATTATTAAAATAACTATTATTTTTGAAAGCAATTAAATGTGCTCGCCAGATAATTTGGCGATCTTTTATAGTTTATTTATTTATTTACTTTTTTTTTTACGCTGAGGACGGCAGATATAAAATATGTTCCTTTGAAATGAATCTCATTCCTTTGAAGTGAAATGTTCAAGTTTGAATTTGAAAATGGAAGTCTGCCATTTCATTTTTCTAGAATTTTGAAATTTAAAATTGAAATATTATGAATTTTACAGGAAACAATAACTCAATCTAACACGCGCAGACATTAGCTTATATAACTATAACCAAATATGGGGATATAAATCGGTAGATAATTTTCCTTAAGGTTTAAAAAAAAAAGAAAGAAAGAAAAAGAAATAAATAAATAAAGTGTTATTACGTTTAAAAGTAAATGAAGCAGATTTTTGATATTCCAAGCGGTTTTTATTAAAAAATAATAACAATAATAATAATTTTTAACCGCTATATCAAGTTTAAAAGATTGCAAAAAAGGTTAATGCATAGAAATTAGCAAAAAGAAAAAAAAATCGTTAAAAACTCTGTATATTATAAATAAAAAACATGCTGATTATTATTATTATTATTTTATTTTATTTTATTTTATTTTTCTTTCTTTCTTTCTTTCTTTCTTTTTTTTTTTTTTTTGAGTTTTAAAATGAATGCTTATATCTCCGTTATTTAACATGCTGTCATCACACAAATTGATCCACAAATTAAACTGGGTGTATGTTAACATATCCTAAAGTTACTGTTCATTTGTACTTCCATTACCCTATTACCGTAGGTAATGGAAGTTTTGTATTCGGTCCAAAGATTCGATGTCGAGTTTTCACCTGATTTACACGTTTTAAGGCCTCCTGAGACCAAAAAAAGTAGTTTTCAGCAATTGGTCAGTATGTGTGTATGTATGTGTGTATGTGTGTATGTATGGAATCTTCTGGCTATCATATCTCCGAAACTAATAAAGATAGAATTACGAAACTTCACAACTGATACAGGTCTGGTGTACAGATGAAATTTCCAAATTTTGGTGAAAATTGGAAAACCGGAAATGGGACCGTATCTCAAAAACGGCTGTAACGATTTTCTTCAAAGTTGCTACATAAACACTCTATTAGATGCCCCCTTCGAATGATATAGTTGGTTAGTTCAGGAAAATTGATAGGCGTCCTGTATAAATAGCTCAATTTCAGGTCTCGCAAGTGCGTTCTTTTAAAAACGGCTTTACGGAATTTTTTCAAACTTGCCATATTAATTCCCTTTTAAATATCCTTTTGTATGTAATTATTGTTTTCCGATAAATAATTGAGTATACCAAGTTTTAGTAAAAGTTGGTATCTCAAAAACGACTCTGACGATTTTCTTGAAAATTGTTTCATTAATCCATTTTAGATACCCTTTCTCATGTATTACGTGGTTATTACTGGAATATTAACGGTCATCTTGATTAGGTAGTTCCGTTTTAGATCTCGGATATTGGCGTTTAAAAACACACTCTTTTTTTTTTTTTTATCTTGCTATGTAAACTCTGTTTTATATGTCTTTATTCGTGTATCAAGTTTCTCTTACTGGAAAATTCCAAAAAAATGCATGTAATACGTGTAATAGTGGATAATGGAAGTCGTGTGGCTGTTTCACACCAGATTATTTATTTATTTATTTATTCTCTTTCTACGATTTAATGCAATTTCTCTTTACAGATGCTGATATTCCAGTTCACAAACTTAGAACAAATATAAGTGAAAGAGCTCAATTGCCTAAAGTTTTTGCGCATGCTCTGACTTGGTACAAGGACTGCTTGTTAGATAAACCTATATACAAGAAAAATGACTGGCAAGATTTCTACGATAAACGATGATTTTATTGTAACTAACAAAAAATTTATTTTCCAATTTGTGAAAACACAATTTGAAATGTGAAATAAGAAATAAATATATGAATGAATATCAATAAACAAATGTGATTGCATAATGAATTTTAACATTGATATTTTAACATTTTCAGCAGCTTCTTCGTATAATTTCAGAATTTTCCGTTTATATGCAAAGTAGGATTTTTATGTTTTAATAAAGCACTATCTGTGAAAACAAATTTAACTGAATTAATCTTATTATTATTTTTAACTTTTATTTATTTATTTATTTATTTTTTTAATGCAAGGTAAAGCTATAAAAGTTTGCGTACAATTCAAAACAATGTTATAAGAATTCCAAATATTAATGTTTTGCTAAACAATTGCTAAATAATTTTAAATTCATTCGTATTCTGTGCATTTCCATTACTATTTTGTTATGCTATAAATTAAAGCAGCAGCTATAATTAAATCATGCGCCGCACATAGGTAGGAGAGATTGCGGTTAATTATAACTATAATTAAATTGTTAACAACGAGAATTACACTTAAATAACATTATTGTAAGGTTTTTTGTAAATAAATATTTTAGTTCCCCATCATACTATAGGTATGGGGAACTTAGGTAATCGTGAAATTTTTCAACCTCGGTTTTTTGACTTTTCTACACGTTTTCAGGTGTGAGGAATCCGAAAATGACAAAATTTCTATGCTGTCTGTCTGTAGGGTGTCTGTTAGTCTGTTAGTGAGTTAGTGTGTTAGTCCGTTAATTTGTTAGTCTGTGTACACGATATCTCAAGAACAAATTGTCGCAGAGAGGTCAGATCAGTTTTAAAATATTACTTACGACACTGACAAGAACCCATTCATTTGCGACATTCGAATTTAAAAACTTCGTAAGTTATTGGAAATTTACGATTTTCTTAACATGGGAGAATAGGACAAAAATTCACTTAAACGTGCATTAAATGCAACCTTTTTGCTGCAAAAATGTCAGACCAGTTTTAAAATATCAGTTTTGATGCCGGAATGAACATCAGTAACTATAAATATGTTACTTTGAAAATTTTGTAAGTTATTGGAAATTTACGAATTTATTAACATGGCAGTATAGGGCAAAATTTCACATAAACGTCAATTTTGAGAGATATTTTCATCGTAAAGATGTCAGACTAGTTTTGAAATATTATTTAGGACACTGGCATGAATATTAATGACTATGAATTTTCCAATATAAAGATTTTGTAAGTTATTGGAAATTTACGAATTTCTTAAATGGCAAAATAGAGCAAAATTTCACATAAACGTCAATCTTGAGGGATATTTTCATCGTAAAGGTGTCAAACCACTTTCGAAATATTATTTAGGATACTGGCATGAATATCATAGACTATGATTTTTCCAATTTAAAAAATTCGTAAGTTATTTGGAATTTACGATTTACTTAACATGTCAGAATGAGGCAAAATTGAGCATAAACTTCCATTTTGAGGATCCTAAATACATTAGATAACTTCAAAATTACGTTTATGATATTTGTTTGAACATGATTGAATACAAATATTGTAATAGGAAAATTTCGTAAATTATTCGTAATTTACGATTTTATCAACATAGCGAAATTGTAAATTTTTCATATAAATTTGAATTTTGAGGATTATTGCATTGGAAATAGTAGCATGAAAACTAAACAACAGAATTGACCCCGATAAAATAAATTAATAGATTAGAATAAGATAAATATATCGAAGTGAACTTTGGATAGCCTATTAGGCGGGGATTTCATTCTGTCACTGTATCAAGCTTTGGCCAAATTCATTTCTTTTAACATGATTATAATATGTCTCGCACTAGAAATTTCTGAGAACATAAATATGATGGGGAACAGAGCAGAGTCCACCTGTGCCAACTAGTTTGTATTAGGAGTGACTATTTCAATTTTCTAACTGAAAAAAAAAATAATAATAATTAATTAAAATAAAAAATAAAAAATTTTAAATTATTTTTAAAAAAATGTAAAAAGAAAATAATTTTAAAGAATCAGAATAAAACAAGACCAGATAATAATAAATAACATTTAATTATTAGATAACACGTTTAACATAAAATTAGTACAGTTCTTTTTCAGTTTGAATGGTTTCTTGTTTGCTGACCTAATCTGTCGTTGTTCACAATCAGTATACTTATTGTTGTAAACGGTCAGCTACCGTGTAACTACCTGCTACAACATATATAAACTAGTCCATGAGAAATCGTTTAATTAAAAAATATTTTATAATCTACCATTCTGTAGAAATTCGTAGGAAGAGTTGTGAAAATTCAAGCAGTTATTTTTGAAAACAAGACAAAATGATCATATTTAATCTTAGATGCTTGAAAAAATCAACATGCACATTCAAGTCGGCACCCCACGACTGCTATGCAACAACCTGGAGTCTCAACACGTCCACTCCACTCTTTCTCGCCGATCCGCTACATGCGCAATCTCTCCTACTGCGCAATCTCTCCTAGCTTTACCTTAATTTGAAATACGGTTACTAATAAAAAAATATAAACACAATAACCAAATACGAATTTAATAACGAAATATGAATAAAAGTAAACACATATGAATGAATTTTGTAGTTTAAATTTAACATTTACAGCAGCTTCTTAATATAATTTAATATTCTTCCGCTTATATGTAGAGTAGGGATTTTTACGTTTAACAAAAAAATTATCTCTGAAGACAAATTTATTTAAATCTATCTTCTTATTTTTTAACTTTTTTAAATGTAATTTAAAATATGATTAAACAACAAACAGTTATGAATACAATAAGCAAATATGAATATCAATAAACAGATATGAATGAACTTTTTGGCTTTAATTTATTTCGTAATATTTACGCAGCTTCTTCTTCATGTAATTTCACATTTTTTCTTTAAATGCAGAGTAGAGATTTTTACGTTTTAATAAAAGATTGCACTGCTCTGCATAAAAATTGGGTTCAATACCATTTCTGCAAATTCTTATATGTAAAATGACCTCCTGAATCCAAATATAACGTCCATTTTGCCCCATCACCCACCTTTTTTTTTGGGGGGGGGGGCGGGGGGGGGAGGACGACCTCCCATTTTTATCACTGTTTGGTAGTTTTATGGCTATGAATTTTATTTGAAGGGATGGAAAGAATTATTTTAACTGTTAAATATCTTCTGTGGGGCTACAGAAGTGAAAAATTCTAAAGCATAAACATTTGTAGCAAGGGGGAAATTTAGGGAAGGGAGATTTGCCACTGAAGTTATAAATTACATTTATTATATTTTATTAATCTGTCATTATTATTATTTACATTATATTTTTTTGTTTTTAAGCGTTAAAATAATTCATTTCCATCTTCCAAATCAATTTCATGGCAAAAAAATTAAAGAAGGGAGATAAAAATTGCGGTAGGGGATGGTATGTCCAAGAAAACGGTGGGAGATTGTACAAAATGGGGGTCATATTTGGATTCAGGAGAACATTTGACATACGAATCAGCAAGAATAGTATCAGGGCTCGATTTTTTTTTTCTCTCTCTTCAACGCAGTGTTATCACTAAAGACAAATTTATTTAAATCTATCTTCTTATTTTTAACTTTTAAAAATATGATTTGGAATGTGGTTATTAACGAACAGATATAAGAACAATAAACAGATATGAACGAATTTTGTGGCCTTAATTTAGTTCGTAACATTTACAGCATCTTCTTCATATAATTTCATATTTTTCAATTTATATGCAGAGTAGGGATTTTTGCATTTCAATAAAAGATTATCTCTGAAGACGGTATTTATTTAAATCTATCTTCTTATTTTTTACTTTTTTAAAGATAATTTGAAATATGATTACCAACAAACAAATACGAATACAATAAGCAAATATCAATATCAATAAACACATATTAATGAATTTCCTGGCTTTAATTTAGTTCGTAATAATTACAGCATCTTCTTCATATAATTTAACATTTTTTCATTTAACTGCAGAATAGGGATTTTTACGTTTTAATAAAGAATTACACTCCTCTGCATGAAATTTGGCCCTAATACGATCCGTTACATGCCGATCTGCTATTCACCGATCCGCTACACGTGCAATCTCTCCTAGCTTTACCTTAATTTGAAATGTGGTTACTATTAAAAAGGTATAAACACAATAACCAAATACAAATTATAATAAAATATGAATAGTAGTAAACAGATATGAATGAATTTTGTGGTTTAAATTTAAAATTTACAGCAGCTTCTTCATATAATTTAATATTTTTCCGTTTATATGCAGAGTAGGGATTTTTACGTTTTAATAAAAGATTATCTCTGAAGCCAAATTTATTTAAATCTATCTTCTTACTTTTTAAAATATAATTTGGAATGTGGTTACTAACAAATGGATATGAATACAATAAGCAGATAGGAAGGAATTTTCTGACTTTTATTTAGTTCGTAACATTTACAATAGCTTCTTCATATAATTTCATATAAATTCGTTTATTATACAAAGTATGATTTTTATGTTTTAATAAAACGCTATCTGTAAAGACAAATTTCTTTGAATCTATTTTTTCTTTTTTTAAATGCTGTAAGATTTGAGATGTTAATTTTCGAAGTTCAGTAAATCAGACAATCAGGAAGTCAACTCAGTTAATTTGCCTTTACTATAGTAATAAAATGAACCAAGGGCCGTATTCTACCATATTCGAAATGCAGAGAGAAACAGGAATTCATTTCATTCAAGAATCAAAACGGAATAGCTTACCATATTCATATGGAGATTTTTTCGTATTTTGTCTGGAGAAATGCATTTTTTCGAAATGAGGCACAGAATTTTCGCATTCCGTTAGAAATTTCAATTCCGAGTTTCTGGAGAATACGGGTACAAATTAGAATACATTACATACATGAAATATATCTGTACTGATAAGTATAAAGGATTTAAGTCCATATTCTTGATTTTTCAGGAGACGAAAAATAAAATTTAACTAGCTAAAAACAAATCAGAAGAATCGATTAGGAAAAGGGTATTTCGTTGATTTATACCCTTTATACCATTCAGTGGTTGTCAACCTTCATTTAATAACGGGAAAAATTGAATTAAATATTTTATACCATACATGAATGGTAAATTTCTGAATTGGTCCTTTTTTTACCAATGGATTTTCTTAAAGACTAAATGACATAGAATTAAATCCTTTATACCAATCGATAGAGAATTTTTTTCTGAATCTGACTATGTACTTAACTCAAAATCGACATTTTTGGACTTAAATCCTTTATACTTATCAGTACAGATATTATCTTAGAAAATTATATTTAATTATAATTAAACCATTTTTTCTATACCTTTAATAAATCAGAAGAAAATTAAAATGATACTAATGTTTAATAACTGGTATAGTGTCAGAATTTTACACTTGAATTATTCAAGTTACTATATAATTCGGTACTAAAATGGCCATATTTCAGATATTAGATTAATGTACATATTATTCATATTATAGTAATAATAGCAATAATTAAATTCATTAATGATTTTATTAATAACATTATTAAAATAGCTTTTAAAAGGCGAATAAGAGTATGTAATGAAGTATGGAATTTTATAGAAACTGGTAATATAGAAATGTCTAATTATATAAATTTCATAATACATGGAATTTTTAACAACAGTATGCAATTAAGCATATTACATACTTAAGTTATTACATTCATTTAAAGTGAGGAATAATTTTTTTTTTTTTTTTTGTGAAACATAACAAATGAATTTTAATTACAAGAAGAAACTTAACATAGCTCATACAAGAGCTAGTAAAACATGATGGAACTGTGTATACTATATTATGATATAAAACAAAAACAACAAGTAACACAGCATAGGTTAATCGTAATAAATGTAACAAGCCTTCTTTTATTTTCTTTTTTTCCCAGATTATACGCCAAATACCCGCCCAACCAACCAACCTATAACACCACCGGACCTCCGTAATCAAATATCTGCCCACTCATCCTCCACAAAAAAGTATATTATTTGCTACAATAATTAGTATAATTATAGATAATCATAAATTTTATAATAGTAACATGAAAAAAAAAAATAAAGCCATAAAATACACTATCACTAAACTCTACCCTACAGATTGATAAATAATTTAATAAAAAGATGAATCGATACATAAAATGCTTTTTTATGCAAGAAATCATTGTGGAAAGCAAAAGATTAGAAAATGCAAAATATGAATGTTTTGCCATAAATTACGAAAATTGTCATTGTAAAAACTGGACAAAATTATAAGGACAATGAATATTTTGGCCTGAAACATACTATTAATTAGTAATCTCCCTATTCTCGTTATCTCCTCCGTGGAGGATCAAAATTCACATGTCTCCGGGCCACCTCTAGGGGTGAGTCCAAGACCGTCGTCAATTGCCTATTGCGCAGCACTAGTGCGATGTAACACTTATCCAACCATCCAATCCAACCAACCCTATTCTTCTCAATCATTTCTATCAATACTGACGTACTGAAGTTTGACAGTTCCTTCAGAACGTTTTTGGCAATTTTTATCTAAGCTTTTTCCATGGAGGACATTGCTTGTTTTAATACTGAATACTTTTTTTTTTTTTTTTTTTTTTTTGGATATTTCGTGTCCCAGGATGCCCCACATATTTTCCATTAGATTTACATTCGTGCTTATGGCCGACCAGTCAAGTAGTTTCCCGAAATTAGCCTCAAACCACGATTTCGAAGTTTGAGAAACATGTACTAAGACATTGTCCTGCTAGAACAAATGATCTGCACTCGTAATTAACGGTGCTTCTGGTACAAGATTATTGCCCAATCTATAAACATAACTCTCAGAATTCATTATGCCCTGCACAAAAACGATTGGAGTTGTTCTGTCAATTGCAAAACCTCCTCAGATCATTACTGATCCCTTTCCAAATGTGCGCCTTGAGAAATTTTCTTTTTCTGTACAGAGATTATACCAGAAGTACCAGAAACTATCTGGTCTATCCAGATAGAGATTATACCAGAAGTACCAGAAACTATCTGGTCTATCCAAATTTATCCATTTGTCATCCGAAAAGTTAATATTATCCTACTTATTTTTCCATAGTAATGCATTTTTTTTTTTTAACTCCCCCTCAATCTGTTATGAACTTTTGCATGAGGCGGCCGTGGCATAAGTTTTCCATAACGAAACATTTTTCTTCTTGTAAAACACGTCGGACAGTTCGAGCACTGCATCTTAAGTTTAATTCCCATTTAGTTTTCGTCAGTGTTTGCTTTTTGGAACAAGCTCTCTTTATATTTCTTTTCTCCTCCACAGAAACAGACGATGGCTTGCCTGTATGACTTTGTTGTCCATATATGCCGGTATTTTCATGAAAATTATGAATGACCATTTTCGATCTATTCCGTTTTGTTGCAATCTGACGTACTATAAGTCCTAAACTTTTAAAAGCACCCACTTTCCTTGTCTCAAACTCCGAAAATATGGTACTTAAGTGGCGTGACTGCAAATATAGAATAGGACAATAATAAGAAAGCACCACAGAACTGGCGTTTTAAAGTATTATTGCAGCACTCGTGCCTACTTTGTTCACCTGACGAAGGGTAATGTGTTTTTTCGACCCGAAACGATTGTTGTGAGTTTATTGCATTTTATGGTGTTTATTCAAATTTTTGTACTTGTTATAGAATACGACGTTCCCAGTCGTTTACAGAGCATTTATATCGTTTGCGAGTGCCGTGTGCAGAACAAAAAACATGCAGATTTTGCTTTTTAGAACACACAAATATATCTGTTCTTATAATTTTGTCCATATCACATGACTGTCTAAATCCAAAATGCATTTTATGAATATGAATTACCCATATATTTCCTTAAAACTAATATTTAAAAAAAAAAAAAAACTTTATTTATCATTGGTTTCCAGCTATAAGTGTTGCATAACTTTCCGGCCAACTGTAGCCAAGGTTTAGCAATTTTTTTCCTTGTCCTTATAACTTTGACTACCACTGTATCCATATATGCCGTAGTGTTACAGGTGTAAAACTAATTTAATCCCACAGGAAAGTCGCAAGTCTTGCCGCCTGCCTCCTTTTGTTAAACATCGTTTCAGTTTGTGTTACATATTCCTTTAAATTTGTTAATTAAGATTCCTTGACTTTTATTTGTTATTGCTTATAGTTTTTCTTTAGATCTAATGGTAATAAGTCTTTCATTATATATATATATATATATATTGGAGGGAGATATTTTCACATTATAATGAACAAAAACAAAGTAGAATTAATTATGATTCACACAAAACGAAATCATGAAAAATTATTAAATGCCACGCAATAATTTTTCGAATAGGCATAAGCTTTAGTCATTCATCACCTGTTATTAGATGCATTTAGTTTTTATATTCAAAGGTATGTTATAGAAACCTTTAAGTCCAAAATCGTATGCAATCGTTCAATCAGGCAACATAATAATAGTGCAATCATTTTTTTTTTTTTTCTTTTCATAAAATACTTACGGTTTGACATAAATTTTTACACTTGTCGCCCCAAATGGTGGACACATTCCCAATAGACGTTATACTGTTTATATTATACAGGCTTTGGGTACCTTAGCAGATGGTTCATTTGAGTACCGATGATGCCAGAAGACCAAGGTTCATGGCTCCTAAGCAGAGTCTAGCTATATCAACTAGCTTACTGAAGTCTTCATTGTAGTTACAATTTGCAGTCTTTCGTGCTTACTGCAATATTTTTTAGTTTGTGAGGGATTATTCCTAATTATAAGAAACCAAATACATAATTGTGTCTCTTTTCATTTTATGGTGTTTAGCAATAAAATTCTGGTTCTTTCAAAAAATTTATAGCATTAACTTGATCAAAATTAAAACGTTTATGCATTCACATGTCACGTTTGACACAAGAAAAAGAAAATATTATGTAGAATCAATAATATAATAAGTTATCTTTTTTGTAAATTTAGGTTAAATTTGCGTTTTTTATTTATTTATTTATTTACTTATTTCATTTTATTTATTTCTTTTTATTTCTTTTATAATTATAATTATTATTATTATTATTATTTCTATACAATGAAAAATTATTAATTATAGAAAGTTCACATTCACTCGCTTGTTCTTCTTAAATAAATGTAAAATAATTTCATGCATCGGGAACATATTTAGTCTCATGCTAAAAATACACAGATGGAATTGAAGTTGAGTATATTTTACGTCGCACTAGAGCTACGCAATGTGCAGTTGGAAACGATCTGACACCGCATGCAGTTGTGCGGAGTCATGCACTCAATTTTGATTCTCCACAAAGAAGATGGCTCCCGCCCTTCGATAATCCCCAAAGGTAGTGATCTTATGGAACATAAAGGACATTAAGTGCAGTTTCCACTGAGGGTCGGTTGGAAATGTTTCGAGGGGCGCTATTCAGAATCCTTTGATGTGGTCAAGCGTTTGGACCTGGGTCTACTGGTTGGTTCGAAAAGGGAGAGGGCCTGGCTCTAACCCCCAACTGAGATAATTGAGGGGCCAGAGGCAGATATCTTTGTCAATTTTGCATGCTTTCCTTTGAAGTAACTGCGCAATCTGATAAAAAAGGGTTACAACTGATGACAAGACATTTGGCTCTTTGTATCGGAAGCGTGATTAATGACTTTTTGAACCTTGGTCTTGAACTTCCAGTAGAAACCGGCCTACAGCCACAACGTATTTTCAGTCTTTGGCCGGCTCGAGTATTAAGACCGCAATTCTCTGACTGCAAGCTTGATACTCTGCTAATCGGACTACGGTAACCCTCACAGTGAAATTGCAGGCCGAAGTCACATATAAAGGCTAAATTTTTGTATTTCGGGGACCCGAAAACGTGCAGTTTAGCAAAATTCAGTTTTGAAAAATTTACCCTGAATCAATACTTTTTCTAGAAATCTATGGTAAAAGGCAAAAATGATTGTAATATGTATTATTGTTGTAGGAAAACTCCACAAATTGCTGATGTAGAATGACGAGTAATAAAAACATTATAAATAAATGTTTAAAATTGCATACATTTGCGATAATTCATTTGAGTTGAAGTAAATACCGGGTGATCCAAAAGTCAGAAAAAACTAGTATGTTGTGGCCACTACAAGACTTTCTTCTATATTTTCCTATCGAAATTTACTAAGGGCAAATAATTTATTAAAATTATTATTTATTAAAATTATCTAACATGATGAATGCAAATGATTTTCATCTTAGAGAAAATTAACATTAAATATCCAAAGAAAGACAGTTGTATTCTCTATAAATAACATCTTAAAAAATGCGTTTTTATGATGGATATCACACATATCAAGTTTCGTACAGTTATATGCCATACAAGTTAAGATATAGCGTTCCCGTTATCGAGGAAATTTCTAGTATAGCAGCGCCATTTATTGGCCTATAAGCATCCAAATTGAATAAGCATAATGTCTCATATTGGTCTTCTCCCATATCAAACTTTGTTTGATTATACGCAATAGAACCTGAGATATAGCTTTTCCTTAAATTACAGACTTCGCTGTGTAGCAGCGCCACCTGTTCAGCGGTTGACACCGAAAGTTGATAGGTACTAATTTATACCAAGGTGCATCTACATATAAATTTATATGTAATTCTGTGCTGTAGTTCCTGAGATATAGCCTTCCATTAAACTGCAAAAATCGCTGTATAGCAGTGCCACCTGTTGGCCCATAAGCATTCAGATTGAATGAGCATAATGTCTCAAAATGACATTCTTACATATCAAGTTTTGTTTGATTATACGCAATGGAACCTGACATATAGCCTCTCCTTAAATTGCGGAAATCGCTGTATATCAGCGCCACCTGTTGAGCGGTTGACAATAAAAGTTAATAGGCACTAATTTAAGTCAAGCTGCATGTACAAATAAATTTATGTACAATTCTGAGCAGTAGTTCCGGAGATACAGTTGCCATAAAAAATTTTTGTCACACACACACACATGCAGACAGAGAGACAGACACATTTTCTAAAAATGGTAAAATCGTGCTCTAGACTTCTCAAAACATGTAAATCCGTCGAAAACCGGAAGTCTAAAATTTTTACGAATCCAATACTTTCTTCTATTGAATATAGAAGAAAGTATTTGGCTTTCGCTGAAATGCACAGAAATCAAGGGATTTTTTTTTTTAGGTAACAAAAGATTTATAAGGAAATTAGTTTAAATTTTCTTTAACAGGTGACGCCGTAATTGTAAAATTAATTTTTCACAGTGGTGCAGCACATTCAACAACGTAACTAGTACTGTAAATGCTCGATCATTCATTAGAATTGCCGTCAGATGTTGTGCATTGGAAATTCTCCTAAGAAAAGCTTAAGTATACGCAATATGGGGTTATTTGATCAGGAAGATCTGTTCAAAATGTGAGACGGCACTGCAAATATAGCGCGATATGCTAGTGAAATATGTAACTATTATTTTTTACTTTCTTCTATATGTAATATAGAGAAAGTATTGGATTCGTGAAAATTTTCGACCTCCGTTTTCCGATGGATTTACACGTTTTGGGATGTCCTGAAGTCGAATTGATACTTTATAGAAAATGTCTGTCTGTCTGCGTGTATCACATTTTTTGTGGACGCTGTATCTCACGAAACAATGAATGAAATTTAACCAAACTTGGTATTTAGTTAATCCCTGACATAAACTGGCGCTGATCACATTTGGGGATCAATCGCTCAACAGGTGGTGCTGTGATCGCATTTTTTTTCTAAATTTTTAACATGGCAGTATAGGACAAAATTTCGTATAGATGTACATAATGAGAGTTATTTTTAACTTGTGATTGTAAAATTAATAGGAATTATTGATAATAGTAGTAGTTAACTAGGAAAAAAATTCTGTCTGTAAAATGAATGGTTGAACTATAAATATATGATAATTTAAAACAGAGTTATCGATTTTTTTTTTTTTTTTTAACTTTTAACGAAAAAAACTTTTTTTTTTTTTTTTTTTTTTTTAAATATTGTTACTGAGTGAATTTGTATAGGAAAATATAGAAGAAAGTCTTGTGGTGGCCACAACATACTAGTTTCTTTTATATATATAAAAATTACCACGCTTTTTTGTATATTTCAGTGAAAACCGCACAGAGCTACAAACAGCACTTTTTGACTAATACACTAGTGTTCAAAATTTAATGAACAACCTGTTTTCTCATTTTCTTCTTTTGCGCATAATTTTTAAACAAATAAACATATGAACATAAAATGATGTCATGTTCGTTACCATACCATTAACCGAATTATGTATAACTTTAACTTAAGTAATAAGTTTTAAGCTAATAAATATTCATTTTTTCTCAAAAATAAGCTTCGGAAAAAATGAAAAATTTCAGCAGTTTTAGAAAAGAAAGCTTAATGAAAAATGGTTATAAGGATGCATTACAGATAGGTGAAGATGCACATATATCCATGTGTTATATTAAAACCGGACCTTTTTACCTGCATTCACTTTTCTGTTTCTTCTTTTTTCTTCTTTTTTTCGCATGTGAATAATTTTTTTAAAAATATACATACAAACAAGAAAATTGGATAAGATGTTCGTTATAAAACTATTTATCGGCATTTTTGTTATTCTGGTGATGCTCGTAGTTCACAAATTATTAATTATATAATTTTTTAATAAATCTATTATAAAAATAAAAGAAAAGTTAATACAGAAAGAAAAATTGAGACTTAGAGTAACATTTCAAGGCATGTGCTTCTTTATCTATCTGTAATGCATCCTTAACACCACTTTTTATTAAGTTTTATTTTCTAAAATTGTTGAAATTTTTCTTTTTTTCCAAAGCATACTTAAAAAAAATGAATAATTATAAGTTTAAAAATTATTACTCATGCTAAAAATATATAAAATTCGATTAATGGTATGATAACACACATGCCATCCAAATTTTATGTTCATATGTTTATTTGTTTAAAAATTATGCACAAAAGAAAACGAGAAAACAGGTTGTTGCTTAAATTTTGGACACCAGTGTATATATTTTTATTTTTTCTGTGAATTTTGTATCACCCAGTATATATCGACCTTTGTTAGGCAAGAAAAAGTATTCTCAAATGCAGCTGCTTTCTTGCTGCTCTCGTTCTCGCTTAATTTTTTACGTCCGATAAGAAATCCCGCTTCATTACTTTTATCCGAAACGGTTGCTTCAGGTCAAAAGCAAGTACTATGAATCATATTTCAATTTATAACGTGTACTTACAAAGTTTTTATTCAATACTAGCAGGCTTTGCCCGCTTCGCTGGACATTAAACTTAAATGAGTTGTGAAAATGCCATATCTTTATTAATAACCTAAGTTCTCGCTGTGATTGGTAGAGGTTTTCTCGCTCCCAATGTGAGGAATATGGGTCCCCACTGTCTTCGGCACAACTTACCCACTTCTTACTTCCCCACCCTCAGCGGGTGAGTTCGAAGTTTTGCAAAATCCCACTAATGTACATAATGCGTACACTGTATCAATATCCACACACCAAAATTCGCCATTCTAAGATAATTCAAAGCGAATTCAAACGGAAAATCATGTTTTTACACATGTTTATTGCCCTCCGACTCCGAGAAGGGGGGGGGGGGGAATTCGAATTTCGCGAAATGCAGTTACAATAAGTGCCGGATGCATACAAACAATTTACACACCAAATTTTGTGACTACAGAAGTCTTTAATAGACAGTATTATAAATAAATAAATACAAAAAGCACAGCTTAAGTATCGCAACCCTTTGGTGACTTTAAATATTTTAAGCCATTTTTGCGATGAACTGAATTGGCTATCTCAATTGTGCAATTAAAGATCTTGGCGAGAAACGTCCGAGCTACTTCGGTGCCGAATTTCAAATTTTGCCAAAGGGATCCAATACTAAAGCTGTTCCACATCGAATCTGGGTTGAAAACGGAAAAAGGGTAAAATAAATTAGAAATATCAGACCTATATTTATAAATTTGATACCAAATGAAAGGGCTGATTTTTCTGAATCCAGGGGTGCAAACAGATTTTCGATGCGACAATTAGATTTTTTAAAAATAACTAAAGTATGGAATTTAAGTGGCAACGGAAAAACGGAAAAGGGGAAAAATAAATTAGAAATATTAGACCTATCGTTACAAATTCAGTACCAAATGAAAGGGGTGATTTTTCTGAATCCAGGGGTGTAAACAGTTTTTCGATACGACAATTAGATTTTTTAAAATTAACTAAAGTACGAAACTTAGATGGCAACACTTCATTTCAATCTTTTCATAATTTGTAGTGCGAATCACGCGAATAAAAAAGTCTTTAACTTAAGAATTTATTTTTATATTTTATTTTTCCCTTCAAAGCGTTTTAGCGAAAAAATATTTATGCGCATGTGCAGGCGTTTTTCACCCACAATTTAATCACTAATCATAATTTTGAAAATTTATATAGATATAATTTTAAGTTGGGTTAAGACCTAAGTTTCTGTCAAGCGCCGTTGAATTCCGTCCTGCCGTTCTTGAGTGATGCCCGGACAAACGTGTTTTAGTCTTTTAACTCCCAGGGGGGAACGGGGTGGAATTTCTTAAAAGTTGATAGATATAATTTTAAGATGGGTGAAGACCTCAGTTTCTGCCAAGCGCCGTTGAATTCCATCCAGCCGTTCTCGAGTGATGCCCGGACAAAAAAAGCGACGGACACGATGACACACACACACACACACACACACACACACACACACACACACACACACACACACACACAGGCAAAATTTTCTGAAGTCATTTTCGGCTTCCATGGGGTGTGAAACGTGAAGATATCGCAAAATTTTTCGATTCCTACAAATTTACAGACAAAACTCTGATTTTATTAATATAGATAATGATGATATGTCATTCAATCATGAAGTAACCTATTTTCAAAGACTTTCAGTTTCAGCATATGATTTGGGTAAAAAATAATTTATTTGCGATAAAAAAAAAAAAAAAAAAAAAAAAAAAGATAAAAATTATAATAACTGAACATATTAATAGTAAAAAGTTAACCTTCTTTTTTAGGCTAATTCAAATGTTGCGAGCTAATTTACATTTCAGTCTTTTCTTTCTTTCTTTCTCTTTTTTTTAAACTGGTGTGATTGTTGTATTCAAATTTCATTTAATGCCAGGGTCACCTTGATACAATCAGGTTTTTATGTTAAAATTTAAATTACAGTTAGATCCGCATTAGTTTCATTTTGATATATTTAGCACACTGAATAAAAAATAAAAGAAAGAAAAGAAAGAAAGAAGAGAAAAAAAGAAAAGAAACATATGTTTTATATCTGATAAGATCTTTACGATGATTAAAGTTTAATATAGGTACGAAAAAAAAAAAAAAATAGTCTTTTATCGCTTAGAGGGAAAAAAAGGGATTTGTAAGAGCAAATTATAGTTAGTGCAATTATGTTACTCTTCTGAATCTTTGTTCAACTGTGGAGTGACGTTTTAAGGTATTAAGGTCAACATTGACCTTAATAGTATGTTCAAACTAAGATCAATTTGAGAATATAATTATTTAAATTTACTTCTAATAGATTGAGAAAATTGATAGGAATAAAGTGTTTTATATACTTTGATGAAGATTGAAATGAATAACGCAGCTTTATATATATATATATATATATATATATACATATATAGAGCCGCGGGCACAAAACTTGATATGTGAGGTGAATATTATAAAAAAAAAAAATACCACTTCAATTAACCGATAGACGGCACTGCTATTATTTAGTTTATGTGGGTTTTCTTTCTCTCTCTCTCTCTCTCTCTCTCTCTCTTTTTTCTTTTTTTTTTTTTTTTTTTTTTTTTTTTTCGTGGCAGTTTTTCAGCATTTATTGATTAAATTCAACCCAAACTGCTTATTCAAGACATTTATTGTGAAATAGTATATATATTTTTTAATTTCTGTGTATGTTACGGTGCTAATAAAATGGTATAGAAGAAAATCTTGTGATATCCATACCATGTTACTTTTCTTCTTTGTATGTGATGTTGTCAATGTTATACATATTGAATATAAACTTAATCAATTTTTACGCAATAAGATCTATTAACCCCTTCCTTTTCGCTCCCGTGAAAATGACGGGGTGGTGTCTTTCTCCATTTCTCGCGCTCGTGATATTTCCAGGCTGGAGTGTTCAAAAGTAATGCACTAAAAGCAGTTGAAAACAAACTATTTCCGATACCCGGAAAACTTTTTATTTCTTATTTTACACTCCAAATGAAAGTAAAAGACTATTTAAAATATAATTGAAGATAGTTGGTTTATTTTAAACTGTGGACACTATCTAATTTTAAATATTTGTAATACTTATTTTGTAATCTTAGCTCAGTTAGACTTTTGAATGCGTGTGGTTTTGTGCTCTGTAGTAAAATATATTTTTCAATATTGTATACTTTATGGAATCAGAATCACAAAGTGACTTGGATTCTTATTTTTAGTATAAATGCAACTGAGAGTTATTCGGAGATAGGTGATATTTATGAAAATTTGGATAGAATCTAAGAATAGTGTATTATACGTATAGTGTTGTATTATACGTAAAATTCTTTTTATAAAATTCTTTTTTTAATGTTTAAAACACACACCTTTTAGTCTTTTTCCTACATACTAGAAAACCAACATCTGGTCATAATAACCATAACTATTGGCTTTTCTGCAAATTAAATTTTCTTGATTTCTAGGTTGACAAAAAAAAAAAAAAATCCAAAAACCACAAATGAAAACATATGTTATCATACACTTTATTTTATACAATTTTCTTAAATAAAAAAATAGGCGCTTTTTATATTGTTTTCTTGAAAATTACGAAATCATTAAGATGTTAAGCAGTTTTAATATTCTCCAATAAAAACATATCTCAGCACTGTGCTTTTGTGATATTTGTGATCGAAAGAAACAAATTTAGATCATTTCTATTCGATATCATTTGAGAACTATTTCTGATGTTCTACAAAAAAAAAAGGGGGTCAGCATTTCAACACTCATTATTGTTTGATCGAAACTGAAATTAAAGGGACTTGGCACCTTTGACTTGGCACCACTGAAGGTTTCAAATAAAACTTTAAATTTCCATTTAGTATTTATAAGTTAAACTAGATTAGGTAAAAACCACTAAAAACATATCTCAGCACTGTGTTTTTGTGATATTTGTGATCAACAGAAACAAATTTAGCTCATTTCTAATCGATATCAATTGAGAAATATTTCTAATGTTCTTCAGTAAAAGGTTAACATTTCAACACTCATTATTCTTTGATCAAAGCTGAAATTAAACGGGCTTGGCACTTTTGACTTGGCACCACTGAAGGTTTCGTATAAAACTTTATATTTCCATTTTGTATTTATAAATTGAACTATATTAGGTAAAACCCACTAAAAACATATCTCAGCACTGTGTTTTTGTGACATTTGTGATCGACAGAAACAAATTTAGCCCATTTCTATTCGATATCATTTGAGAACTATTTCTAATGTTCTTCAAAGAAAAAAAAAAGGTTAGCATTTCAACACTCATTATTGTTTAGTCGAAACTAAAATTAAAGGGACTTGGCACCATTTGAAGGTTTCATATAAAACTTTAAAATTCCATTTATTATTTATAAATTAAACTAGATTAGGTAAAAACCACTAAAAACATCTCTCAGCACTGTGTTTTTGTAATATTTGTGATCAACAGAAACAAATTTAGCTCATTTCTAATCGATATCATTTGAGAAATATTTCTAATGTTCTTCAGTAAAAGATTAACATTTGAACACTCATTATTCTTTGATCAAAACTGAAATTAAAGGGGCTTGGCACCTTTGACTTGGCACCACTGAAGGTTTCATATAAAACTTTATATTTCCATTTTGTATTTATGAATTGAACTAGATTAGGTAAAAACCACTAAAAACATATCTCAGCACTGTGTTTTTGTGACATTTGTGATCGACAGAGACAAATTTAGCTCATTTCTATTCGATATCATTTGAGAACTATTTCTAATGTTCTTCAGTAAAAGGTTAGCATTTCAAAACTCATTACTGTTTGATCGCAAATGAAATTAAAGGGGCTTGGCACCTTTGACCTGGCACTATTGAAAGTTTCATATAAAGATTTATATTTCCATTTAGTATTTATAAATTGAACAAGATTAGGTAGAAATCATTCACTAAAACCACATCTCAGCACTGTGCTTTTGTGATATTTGTGATCAACAGAAACAAATTTAGCTCATTTCTATTGAATATCATTTGAGAACTATTTCTAATGTTCTTCAGAAAAAGGTTAGCATTTCAACACTGTTTGATCGAAACTGAAATTAAAGGGACTATGCACCTTTGACTTGGCAACACTGAAGTTTTTATATAAAACCTTATATTTCCGTTTGATATTTATAAATTGAATTAGATTAAGTCTGTTCAATAAACTACCGGGGTGTCCCATAAGTCTGCAGACGTTTTAAAAATTCATAAAGATTGAAGGAATTGGTAGTAGAATTTAAAGCGGTTTGAGAAAAAAATTTTCTAGTGAAGGGGGATTTTATTTTATTTAATTTAATTTTTTTTTTTTTTTTTGGGGGGGGGGGGCTAAAGAAAAATATATTAGTTAAAATTTTCGTCGATAGAGGGCGCTGTTCGTGAGAAAAAATCACACATTACCATGAAAAAATATATTTATTTAAATTCCAATGTTTACAGGCATATATATTCTATGAGTCCGCCATAACCACTAATTACAGTTTGTAGACAAGTTACAGCATCGCTAACTGTAGCTTGAGTCAGCGGTTCTTACTATAGAATTCTGATTTGTATATTTCTCGCTACGCATCCGTGCAGCGCCCTCTATCGACGAAATTTTTTTTGTTTTGTTTTGTTTTCTTTACAAAAAAAATTCCACTTCACGAGAATAACATTTACAACAGAATAACAAACCGCGTTTAATTCTACCAATTCCTTCACGTTTTTTGGATTTTTAAAATGTCTACAAACTTATGGGACACCCAGTACATATTCAGGCAACAATTCTTATGTTTTTTATTTTATTTTATTTTATTTATTTTTCACAGATTTGAAATTTTTAAGTTGTGTTTTCTCAGTTTGCATTTTTTGATGAATTCCTGATCTTCCAAATTTATCCCACTTCACGAGAATAACATTTACAACGGAATAACAAACCACGATCAATTCTACCAATTCCTTTAAGTTTTATGAATTTTTTAAATGTCTACAGACTTATGCGACACCCGGTAAATATTCAGGCAACAATTCTTATGTTTTTTATTTTATTTTATTTATTTTTCACAGATTTGAAATTTTTAAGTTGTGTTTTCTCAGTTTGCATTTTTTGATGAATTCCTGATCTTCCAAATTAATCCCACTTCACGAGAAGAATATTTACAACAGAATAACAAATCGCGTTCAATTCTACCAATTCCTTCAAGTTTTATGAATTTTTAAAATGTTTACAAACTTATGGGACACCCGGTACATATTCAGGCAACAATTATTATGTTTTTTATTTTATTTTATTTATTTTTCACAGATTTGAAATTTTTAAGTTGCGTTTTCTCAGTTTGCATTTTTTGATGAATTCCTGATCTTCCAAATTAATCCCACTTCACGAGAAGAACATTTACAACAGAATAACAAACCGCGTTCAATTCTACCAATTCCTTCAAGTTTTATGAATTTTTAAAATGTTTACAAACTTATGGACCCGGTACATATTCTTATTCAGGCAACAATTCTTATGTTTTTTATTTTATTTTATTTATTTTTCACAGATTTGAAATTTTTAATTTGCGTTTTCTCAGTTTGCATTTTTTGATGAATTCCTGATCTTCAAAATTAAAACTTCTATAGATATTTAAGAAAAGACTTAATATTTTTTCGGGGGTGTAATAGAATTTACTTAAAGGTATTAGGCATTGATTTTGAAATTTATTAATTAATTTTTGGGAGTAAAATTTAAAAAGTGCATGTCTATGTAAAAATTTACAAAACAAACATGATTTTTGTTATATTTTTATTTTTAATATTTTTAATTTTACAAATATTGCAAAATCTATTCTGTATTATTTTAAGTGTGCTCTATTAAACATCCAAAAAAATTATTAAGTCTTTTCTTAAATATTTGTAGAAGTTTTAATATTTTGAAAATCATAAATTTATAAAAAAAAAAATACAAACTGAGTACACGAAAGTTAAAGATTTCAAATCTGTAACAAAAGGTATCAAAAACCATAAGAATTACTGCCGGATTATAAATTTTATCAAACAAACCTAATACAGTTTAATTTATAAATATTAAATGTAAATATAAACTTTTATATGGAATCTTCAGTAGTGTTAAGTCAAAATTTCCAAGCTCCTTTAAGACAAATTTATTTATTATTGTTTTCCATATTCAACGGAAGACAGTATTATAGATTTTTTTTTTTTAATTTTTTACTTCCAGTTTTCAATGGATTTTCCCGTTTTGAAAAATCCTGAACACATTTTGATCATTTTCGGAAAATGTCCGTTGGTCTGCGTGAGCATGTGTGAAAAAATTTTAAGCGGTACTAAATGAAGAACTAGTGCGCAGGATTTCATAAAAACTATAAAAATTTATATTTATGCGCATTTTGACATAGATTGGTGTTTACCAATTTTTGATGCATATCGCTTAACGGGTGACGTTGTCGTCCCACTTTTTATAACTTTTAATATGGCACCATAAAACAAAATGTCGAATAAATTACTATAAATTACTATATAGGTTACTTTTAACTATTTATTCCGAAATAAAAATATAATATATTTATAATAGCAATAGTTCGTTATGATTCTTTTTTTTTTCCTTGTGTGTGTGTGTGTGTGTATGTGTGTGTGTGTATGTAGGATTATTACTCCCAACCCCGAGATTTTAAATTAAGTATTTTTCAAAAGAAAGCGTCAATACCTTTAAAAAACGAGTATACATCTGTGAGAACTCAAAACAAATTTAACGATTTATATTTCATTCAAATATATATTAAATTTCATAAAAACATTTTTGCACTGATTATATTAATGTATTTCTATATATATATATATATATATATATATTATTATTATTATTATTATTAAAAATCTGAAATCCTACAATTTTTAGATGTTGTCTGTAGGGCGCAGAATTGATTTCCATTCTAAATTTAGCATTATATTTTCTGGGATGAATATATGTTCTCATCATGGAAAACAATTTTGATAAATAATAATCATAATAAATAGTTTGATCTGCGTGAATTTGTATAAGAAAATATAGAAGAAAGTTTTGTGATGACCACAACATACAATTTTTTTTTTTCTAAAGGGAAGGGGAGTAAGTGCAAAAACGTTTTGGCGTAGTTCGATTTTTGGCCTCATTTTGCTCAGTTGCTATTAGGCATACAAAAGATTTTTGGGCACAAACTGCAAATAATAAGATAATTAAAAAAAAAAAAAAAAAAAAAAAAAGATCTTTTTATAATTTCACAATATTCTACGCAAAGAAAAAAGTTTTCCGTGGTTTTCACCGAAATTAGTGTGACTAACAACTAGTAAATACGGATTACCATCCCTTATAAAGACTCCTACAGAGGACATCGCCCTTATTTCTAGTCCACTTGTGCAGTGAATTGGCATTAATACGCTAAGCCATATTGGTTGTGAGTGAAGAACTTTTCAAGAAAGTTTTATTCCGTAAAATTGATTATTTTTTGGTTGTTGAAATTTTCAACGAGATTATACAAAACGATCGTGATAAGGTGGCTGCCTTTTTCCTTGTTTACGAACAGTTTGTATCAAGTCATAGAGTCCAGTAATTATTTAAGCACATCAATAACCAGGAACATTCGGCTCACCAGCGGCCGAGCAGTTCTGCGCTCAAAGATGGTAGACGTGAGATGCCTGGTTCGATCCCAGATAGCGTTCATCGATCTAGTCGTTCGGAGTTTTCCGTGGTTACTCCTAAACTTGCGTAAACACGGGCTAGGACCCCTTAGAAAGATCCCCACGAATAGCACTCCCTCTCAGGCCTAGGACCCTAGAGCAGTCAATCGGCCTTACTCCCCAATCCAATCCTAGGAATATTCCAAATTTTTTCATAACGTAAAAGTTCGCATTGGAGTTCCATCTCTCAGTTGTTTGAGAGCAGAAATCGAATCTAAGATCACTTACTTAGTACTGGATAAATTCATTCCATGGAAACTACGTAGATCTACCTAGCACACAATAGAGTTATCAAGCAAATTTTTTGTAAGTAACAGAAGTGTTATTTCACAGGAAAAAGCAACATAATAAAATAAACATGATTTTGAACAAAAAGCATCATGACTATCAAGTTAAGGGCAATTTCGATAAAAAAAAAAAAGGACTAAGAAAACCAATGTACACCAATACTAGAGTTTTAAGAATTCTGTTATTCTGTAAATCAGTTCTCGAGTTACAGGTATTCCAATATTAATGTCACAAACAGATAGTAAGACAAAATATTTAAATCGTATTCCAGACATCCGAATATGACTAAATTCATCAAGAACCGAAAGTCGAAAATTTTCATTGTAAGTATACAGTAACCGTCGCTTAATAAATTCACTGGTTAATAAAATCAGCCGCTTAATCTGATCAAATTGCCAGGACCGGAATCAAATCAATACAAACTGCTTTTAAAGTCGCCGCTTAATAAAATAAGCATCGCTGGTTTATAAACTCAAAAATATCTCCTCAGCAGCCAAAAATATCATTTATGCATACCAAAAAAAAAAAAAAAAAAAAAATTATTTACATTGTGATTATATATATATATATATATATATATATATAAGAAATTAAAGCACAACAACCCTCCGTTACCACTCATTGTCGAAAATTTTACACTTGCAGCATAGTTACAAATTAAACACGCCCCATAACTTACCTCCGTAACAATTTCAAGGAATGTATTATTCAAAGCGCATTAATAGGTTGCAAATTTCATTTGATTTACGAATGATATATATATATATATATATATATAATTATTAATTATTAAAAGACAATTTCTAGTTCTTATTTTGAAATAACTATATATCAAGAAGTTTGAACTGAAAGATTTTAAATATATAAGAGAAGCGTGAACTTTTGGTAAAGTAATGATGATTTTCCTCACAGGAAAGCGCATAAGAACTTGGAATGCGTTTAATTTACTTATATCGAAGGAACAATAATTTAATTATCTATCAAAAATTAAGTAATATTGTTTACTTATTCCATTACTCGTTACCTTTTGAAATTTCTTTCCAAATTCAAAGAAATAATACCTTTCCCTTAAGTGCAGGAACGTTCATCGGAGACCGGATATAAAAATCAGCCTCTAACTGCCGCCGGATGCCGAAGCTTATGTTATTCAATGGGAAATTTTTCTTTACAAATAACTTATTAATTAATACATATTTTTAAATTCTGTTTTCACATTCGGAAAACATTCTCACCTGTTAAATTGACGGACTTTTTTTAAAAATTATTTTTTTATTTTTTCATATTTTATTTTGATGCTGCAAAATACAAATTTTCAATATGTGATTTTTTCATTTTGAAATTTCAAAATAAAATATTAAAAAAAAAAAAAAAAAAAAAAAAAAAATACATTTTTAAAAAAGGTCCGTCAATTTAAGAGTTGGGAATTTTCTGAATGTGAAAACAGAATTTAAAAATATGTATTAGTTAATAAGTTATTTGTAAAGAAAATTTCACCATAGAATAACATTGGCTCGGGCTTCCGGCGACGGTAAGTGAAGAGGGCTGTTAATAAAATCCCTTTGGCTCAGGACGAATGAGATTTTAATAAACGGCGGGAACTGTATATGAAAAAACAGAAAACAATTTGTTTTTACCAGACGAGTAATTATGGTTATTCATTTTTTCCAATACAGACCAATTATGATTAATAGGAAATATTGAGATCACCTCAATATTTTAACTACAATATAATGGATTGTTATGATTACATTTCATTTTTTGATTATCGGTAATCGATTATAATTATACGAATAAGATTGTTCCGAAATTTAAATATCATACATAATATTGATCCAGATTCTAAATCTAAGACTTATTTCACAGTTACTTGAACGACGATACATTCCCTTTTACCTCGGAATACGTTTAAAATCGCCATTGACTGACATAACATGTTACGCTTAGAACATCTTCTGACCCACTAACCAACAATTTTCATTAAAATAGGAGCACTGCCTGTGACCTTAAACTTGCGCGTCAAAACAAGGTTCTACAAAACTAGAAATTGTCTACACACCAACAAAAATAGGGCGAGATTTGGGGCCCATCAGGTCACTACAGAAAACGGGTACCATCCATATCCTCTTTCTGTGACAAGGGTTCACTGTTAAAAACTAAGTCACCGATCGATTTTTAGAACAATTCTTTACCGAAAAGATGAGGCCGGTGGTTGTGAATGCTCTTTTCGGTTTATTTCTATTTCCGATTTTAGTACATGGTCATGGAAGAATGGTGGAACCCCCAGCTAGGAATACTATGTGGAGAATGGATTTTAATACTCCGGAAAACTATGATGATACAGAGCTCTTTTGCGGAGGTTTAAAGGTGAGTATATTACATAGAAGTATTGTCTTTGCAATATTTTTAATATATTAATATATTATTATAATATATAATGTGGTTCTTTCTTTATTAAATGAACTCTTCCTTCCTGGTGTTTGATCATTCTAATGCTGAATTATTAATACCATATTTTTAGTATATTTATATACACATTCATATCGTAATATGTTAATACAATGTATTTAACTTCTCCGGAAAATTATGAAGATACAGAACTTTTTTGCAAAGGTTTGAAGGTCACAGTATACCATATATTTTATTTCATAGTTTCTGAAAAATAGTAATTGGTTAAAAAAAAGATTTTTAATTTAATAAATAGTTTAAAAAAACATTTTTGTGAGCGAAAATCAAATTTTTTGTGTATTTGGCGTGATGCCTGAGTTTTTTTTTTAATGCATTCATATGTACAATCATTCGCGAATGAAATTGGTTAAAAAAGAATTTTTAATTTAATAAACATTTTTTAAAAAACATTTTTATGAGTGGAAATCAAATTTTGTATGTATTTGTCGTAATTCTTGAGTTTTTTTAATGCATTCATATGTACAATCATTCGCGAATGAAATTGATATATTATACATGATACAAATCATATTATACATATGATTCATATAATATTGAGTATATGAAATACATGGAAAATATATTAAAATTTTTCGGAAAATTGTATTATAGAACTATGTTGTGGAGGTTTATAGGGGAATTTATCACGTATTTTATTTCATTTTTTCTGAAAAATCGTAGATGTTTTCCTTTAAAATGTATATATATACAGGGTGATCCAAAGGTCACAGGAAAAATAAAAATTGTGTTATTCAAAAAGTATTGACAGTAGCATAATACTGTTTTTATTGAAATTCTCGGAAAGACATGAGATTTTTTAGGTAACAAAATATTTCTTAAAAAATTAGTTTAAATTTTCTTCCTAAGGGGGCGCTATAATTGTAAATTTACTTTTTTTTTTTTTTTTTTTTACAGTGGCGCAATATATTTAACAACGTAACTAGTACTATAAATGCTCAATGTAATGGCCGTCATTCATTAGAAATATAATAAGTTGTTTCACAATGTAATTTCACATAAAAAGGCTTCAGTTTTTTAAATATGACTTCATTTGATCAGAAGAATCTGTTTGAAATGTGAGAGAATATTGCGAATACAGCGCGATATGTCGGTAAAAAATGCAACTAATATTTTTTATTATATATATGAAAAAATCTCATATTTTTTTATACATTTCAGTGAAAGCCGCATAGAGTTACAGTCAGTATTTTTTAAATAATGATTTTTTTTGTTTTTTCTGTGACTTTTGGATCATCCAGTATATAAAGGAATTTTTACGATTTCATTTATTTTTCTTTTTAATTTTTTTAATTAATTAATTTAATTAATTTATTATTATTATTATTATTATTTTCTGAAATCAAATTTTACCGTGTTGCCTAAACAGTATTCTTTTTAATTCCATTACCCGACTACCGTAGGTAATGAAAGTATTGTATTCGGTCCAAAAATTCAATATCAAGATTTCACTTGATTTACATGTTTTAAGGTCCCCTGAGTCCAAAAAAGTGTTTTTTAGTAATTGGTCAGTGTGTGTGTGTGTGTGTGTGTGTGTGTGTGTGTGTATGTGGGGAATCTTCTGACTATAGTGCGACCACGTTTCCTACGACTAGCAGTGAGGCAGAGTCCAAAAGTTTTGAGGGATGCAAAATTGGCCGAGAGATAGTCATTTGGCAAACATCCAGTTATTCTGCGTTCCCTTATCACTTGTTTTCTCTCAGTCACCCCTATTTTAACACTGGACTCGTTCAATCCGCACTTGCGCAGAGGCTTCCATGGTCGCAAGAAATGTGGTTAAAGAATATTTATATCTCCGAAACTAATAAAGATGGAAATACGAAACTTCAGAATTGTGACAGGTCTGATGTACAGATAAAGTTTTAAAATTTTAGTGAAATTTGAAAAACCGGAAGTGGGACATACGAAACCGGAAGTGGGGCCGTAAGACCGTACCTCAAAAACGGCTCTAACGATTATCTTAAAAAATACTGTATAAACACTCTGTTAAATGTCCTTTCGAATGATATAGTTGGTTAGTTCAGAAAAATTGATAGGCGTTCTGTATAAATAGCTGAATTTCAGGTGCTGCAAGTGAGTTCCTTTCATAACGGCTGTATGGATTTTATTCAAACTTGCCATATTAACCCTCATTTAAATACCTTTTTGTATGTAATTTTTGTTTAACAGTCAACAATTCATTATGTCAAGTTTTGGTAGAAGCTGGTTGCTCAAAAACGGATCTAATGCTTTTCTTGAAAATTGTTACGTAAATCCATTTTAGATATCCTTTCTCATGCTGTACATGGTTATTACAAGAAAATTAATAGTCTGCCAGATGAGATAGATCAGTTTTAGATGTTGGAAGTTGATGTTTAAAAAATATATATACTCTATTATTACTAAAATACATATAATACGTGTAATAGTGGGTAATGGAAGTCGTGTGGTTGTTTCACACCAGATTTTATTTTATTTTATTTTATTTTTTTATATTTTCATATGTACAATAATTTGCCAATTGGATTGATATATAGCTTATGAATCAAATAATATAAGATAGAAGGACTATACAGAAAATCTGTTTAAGTTCTCCGAAAAATGATGATGATACAAACTCTTTTGCAAAAGTTCAGTGTATCAGGCATTTATATCATGATCTCTGCAAAACCATACATGTTTTTCATGTAAAAGAAATTTTTTTTTAATGTTATTAACTTACTTTTTTTTCTTTTTACGTATAATTAAAATTTTTAGCGTATCTGACTTGTAATATGAGAATTATTTTCAATGTATTCGTACATACAGCCATAATTTAATTGATGTAGTTTACGTTTCAAAGTATATAAGAATTAAAGACTATGTAGAGAAAAGTGTATTTAAATTCGCCGATGCATTTTAAAAAAGTGTGCAGAATTGCATTTAAACTCTCCGAAAATCACGACAATACGTTATTATTATTATTATTATTATTATTTAATTTTTATTTTTTATTTTTTTTCGGAGATTTGAAGGTTATAACTCACATATTTCATTTAATAGTCTTTGAAACATTGCAAAAGGTTTTGAAATTTACTTATTATTATTTTTTTATTTTCTTATGTAGTTTGAGGGTACTTATATATATATGTGTGTGTGTGTATGTGTGTGTATTTATTTATTTAAACTATATTTTAATACATTCGTAAATATAATTATTCACTAATCGGACTGACAGTACATGAATCAAATATTGCAACATATACGATATACTGTATGAGAATGTAGTATAATTTTCTGCGCCCCTTCAGTGGCTCTCGAGACCCACCAGCGGCCAAGCGGTTCTGTGCTCAAAGGTGGTAGACGTGAAGTGCCGGGTTCGATCCCAGGTCGCGTTCGTTGGCCTAGCCGTTCGGAGGTTTCCGTGGTTTTCTCCGAAATTTGCGTAAATGCGGACTAGTAATCCCTTAGAAAGACCCCCACGGAGGACACTCTCCCTCAGGCCTAGAACCCAAATGTAGTCAATTGGCCTTAATCCCAATAAACCAACCCAGTGGCTCTCGAAGGTGGCGGACAGGAAGTACTGGGTTTGATCCCAAGTCGCACACGCCGACCTAGCCGTTCGGAGGTTTCCGTGGTTTTCTTTGAAATTCACGTAAATGTGAACTAAGACCCCTTAGAAAGACCTGGTAGGTGTGCCCCACAGAGGGCACACCAGCCAGGCTTAAGACACTTGTCATTTGGCCTCAGCCACCACATTATCACCGAAAAATTAAGGCGTGACGGAATTATTTTGCAGAAGTTTGAATATTCAGTGTCTCAAATATTTTATTTTTCATAGTTTGTAAATATTTCATTTAAAAAGAAATTTTAAATAATGAATGTTTTATTAGATCTACTTTTATGTTAAAACCAATTCTGCGTGTATTTAACCTGTTTTATAAGCAAATATTTTTAATCTATACTTTTTATACAATTATTCTTTATTATGATCAGTATAACATATACGATTACATTACTGTAAGGTATAAGGTATAAGAAATACGTGGAGAACGGATTTTAATGCTCCTGAAAATATTATAATACGGAATTGCTCAACAGTTTGAAAGACTGTAATTGATACATTTCATTTAATGCTCTATAAAACACCGTAAATGTTTAGAAATTTATATTTTAATGAATATACTTTTAGGTTTTTATTTCTGACTATATTTGATTTTTATTTTTATGAATATATTTTTAGGTTTTTATTTCTGACTATATTTGATTTATATTTTAATGAATATACTTTTAGATTTTATTTCTGACTATATTTGATTTATATTTTAATGAATATATTTTTAGGTTTTTATTTCTGACTATATTTGATTTATATTTTAATGAATATATTTTTAGGTTTTTATTTCTGACTATATTTGATTTATATTTTAATGAATATACTTTTAGGTTTTATTTCTGACTATATTTGATTTATATTTTAATGAATATATTTTTATGTTTTCATTTCTGTCTATATTTGATCCATATTAAATTTGAATCAATATGTTTAATAAATTCATATGTATAATTATTTACTAATCGTGTTCATATAAAATATGATTCGAATGTTGTTAAATATTAAAATTACGTAAATAATATTAGAATTCTCCAGAAAATTATGAAAATACGGAACTGTTTTCCTGAAGTTTGGAGGTCATTAATTTAAGCAGTTTATTTCATGGTCTCTGAAACAAACCAAATGTTTTGCTAAAATGGAAATTATAATTTTAATTAATGCATTTTGTTTGATTGTGTTCTGCTTTTATGTTAAAAATTCAAATTTGGAGTGTATTTGACCTAGTTTTTTCCTAAGCAACACTTTTTGACTCAATCATTTTATAGAATTATTTGCTAAACGGATTAATATAGCATATGATACAAATATTAATGTATAGGAGGATTATGTGAAAGGTGAATTTTAAAAGACGGCCGGTAATTGAAAGTTTGTATTTTATGATCACTGAAACACAAAAATGTTTTGTTTAAAAAGAAATGATTTTAACAAACCTTTATAAAACTTTTTTTTCTTAATATATAAAATCAATTTTTGAGTATATTTAAGATAATACGTAAATAATATTTTTTAATGCATTCAAGTGTTAATTGTTAAAGGTTCAAATTTAAATTACTCCTATTTTAATCTACAGAAAAAATATTATTATATGAAATTGCTTAATAGAGTTAAGTCACAGAAATATCCCAAATACTTTGTTATAATAAAATTTTATGATTATGAATAATTTATAAGAGAAAAAATTGTAAAATAAAAATAAATTTTATTAAAAAAAAATTAATAGGAAATTTAGTGCTGCTATCTAGTGTTCTAATTAAAATACAAAGGATAATTTTTATACCTATCCTATTCTGAGTATGATTATATTTTTAGTGCTGCCATCTAGTTTCCGCAGAATACAATAGTATTAAATGTGTACACTCCAGGTTGCTGATCCTCGATGACAGACAAGTCCCATGTTATTTTACGAAGAAATTTGTTTATATAATTGCTCAATACCTAATGTATTTTTTTTTTTATTATTATTATATTTTCACATTCATAAAATTTACAACCGTTAAATTTTTACTCGTTTTCTAAATAATGAATTTTAAAATTCTTCAAATGTTATTTTTTCGGTTTAAAAATGCAAAAATTTAACTAAAAGAGCATTTTTCAATTTTTATAGCTGTAAAATGAAATACCAAAAGTAAATATATATATATATATATATATTAATCGTGAACTTTATTCATCAGTTGTGAATTTTCTGATAGTGAAAAGGAAAGAAAAAAAGGTAATAAGTAATTTTTAAACACATTCTTTCGTAGAATAGCATTTCCTGAAATTGCTAACTAAAATAAACTTTCTGTGCTCTTAATTTCAATTCTCTACATACGGGTGTTAGACAGTTTCACACTAGTTCTTGTTGTTTTGGGATTGGATTGGATTGGAAATAAAGCCGATTAACTGCTGTAGGTCCTACGCCTGAGGGAGAGTGCCCTCCGTGGGGGTCTTTCAAAGGAGTCCTAGCCCGTATTTATGCAAGCTTAGAAGAAAACCATGGAAAACTCTAAACGACTAGGCCTTCGAGCGCGACCTGGGTAGAACCCGGCACCTCACGTCTACCAGCTTTGAGTGCAGAACCGCTCGGCCGCTGTTGGGCCCGGTGTTTTGGTAGTACGGCCGGTTGATTACTCTAGGGTCCTAGGCCTGAGTGGGAGTGCCTGGCATGGGGAGTCTTTCTAAGGGATTCTAGCCCGTATTTACGCAAATTTCGGAGAAACCACGGAAAGCTCCGAACGGCTAGGTCGACGAGCTCTACCTTTGATCGAACTCGGCACTTCGCTTTGAGCGCTGGGCCACTGGTGAAAATCTCCATGTAAGACTCCATAAATTTACATAGAATTCCAATTTTTATTATTATTATTATTATTATTATTAGAAAGAAACTCAAACTAACTAAATTTCTGGAATACTTGAACATGTTAAACATAAAATTTACGATAAATAACCACGGCCTATAACCCACTAATAACCCACCAGCGGCCTAGAATTTCTGTCCTCTAAGCTGGAAGGTGTGAGGTTCCGGATTCGATCCTCGGTCTAGCCGTTCGGAGTTTTCCCCGGTTTTCACCGAAACTTTCATTTAAGACTAGGATGCCTTTGAAAGACTCCCACATATGGCACCTCCCCCCCCCCCCCTCAGTACCAAGACCCTTGTGTAATCAATCGGCATTAACCCTAACACCCATAAACACGGAGTTATTTCACAATTTTCCAAAGCAGATGTGCCAGTAGTCGAGTGGTTTTGCACTCAAAGCTGGTAGACGGGAAGTGCCGGATTCCATTTCAGGTCGCATTTCTCGTCCTAGCCGTTCGGAGTTTTCCTTGTTTTTTTTTTTTTTTTTTTTTTTGCCGAAATTTGCGCAAGTAAGCACCCTTTAAAAGACCTCCACGGAGAACACTGCCCTTCCTGATCTGTGATCTTATGCAGTCAATTGGCCTTTGTTGGTATAAATGGGTCCACAGAGTGAAAAGCAGAGTCTTTTAAACAATCACAACATTTAATAATATAGAAAAGTAGAATAACATAATGCGGGCATTTCTTGCCGCACGCTTAGCAAAGCTTTCTCGTACAGACTCTTATAAAACTCTCTCTCTCAGAAGCGAAGATGCGCCGTTGATTACGTAATACAGTTACGTCACATCTGACGTCATGACAGGTGTGAGCTGGTTAACAGATGATATGAGGAAACATGCATTGAAATCCTTCAGCCTTAATCCTAACATACTTTTAATACACCAAAGCATATGTATTAAAATCTTCGAGAGCATTCTACCGAGACTTAAGACCAACTTGTAGTTTATCAGACTTAACCCTTAAACCTACACATTTACGCAAAAGCAGATGTACGTGAATCTTTAAAATTAAGAAAGGACCTAAGAACTCTGAAAAACCTAGAAATTTTATTAAATACATTTTAAGGGAACATACGACTCTTAGAACTTTAGGAACTTCGATTTAATTATAGTCTTTTTTACTTCCATTACCCTACTACCGTAGGTAATGGAAGTATTGTTGGTATAAATGGGTCCGCAGAGTGAAAAGCAGAGTCTTTTGAACAATCACAACATTTAATAATATAGAAAAGTAAAATAACATAATGCGGGCATTTCTTGCCGCTCGCTTAGTAAAGCTTTCTCGTACAGACTCATATAAAACGCTCTCTCAGAGAAGAGAAGATGCGCCGTTGATTACGTAATACAGTTACGTCACATCTGACGTCATGACAGGTGTTCGCTGGTTAACAGATGATATGAGGAAACATGCATTGAAATCCTTCATTTCCCCCTTTTTCAATAAATGTTTCGAAAATAAAACATATTTATGCATTATAATAGCATATTAAAAATTACAGAAAATTATTTTTATGCAAAAGTGACTTAAAATAAGAAAAGTGTTAGTAAAGAAATATAATTATAAGCAAATAATTATGGTTAATATAATAAAATAAAATACGTAAAATATAAGCAGTTAATTTCTTAATGAAAACACAGTTTAAATATATTTTTTAAGTTCATCAGTCCTGAGTATTAAGTCCTATAATATCACAACATTTTTCATGTTTATATGCATTTAAACTTTTTGTTAAAATATCAGCAGGTTGTTCATCTGATGATATATATTTAATGTCTATTAGTTTATTATTGTAAACTTCTCGCACAAAATGATGACGAATGTCAATGTGCTTAGAGCGATTGTGATAAACAGGATTTTTTACTAATCTCAGTGCAGATTGATTGTCGCACATGATTGCAGTTGGACTTGATACAATTTCAGGATCCAATTCTTTTAAGAAATTTCTAACATGAATTGTCTCTTTTGCGGATTCGGACAGAGACATATATTCAGATTCTGTTGTGGATAGAGCAACGGTTCGCTGCTTTCTAGATTCCCAAGAAATAGGTCCACCGGCATATTTAAAGACGTATCCTGTATATGATTTTCTATCATTTATATCCGATGCCCAATCGGCATCAACAAATGCTGTCAATGGTTTATCGTCTCTGTAATACACAATTCCTAAATTTCTAGTGCCATTGAGATACCTTAGTATTCTTTTAGCAGCTATCCAGTGAGGTTTTCCTGGATTGTTATTAAACTGACTTAAATAATTTACAGCATGGGTGATATCTGGTCTGGTAGCAACCGACAGATACATAAGAGAACCAATTAATTGTCTATAAGGAATTTTTGACATATATGATTTCTCTTCTTCTGTATTTGGACACATTTGTTTAGTTAATTTTACACTGTTATCTAAAGGTGTATTTACCACTCTAGAATCTTCCATATTAAATTTATTTAATAAATCTTCAATGTATTTCTTTTGTGTTATAGTGATGCTGTCCCTATCTTGATTAAATTCAATGCCTAAGCAATAATGCAGAAGGCCCATATCTTTCATTTTGAAAGATTCTGCTAATTTATTTCTTATATCAAAATAGTGCTCTTCACTTTTAGTGAGACAAATTAAATCGTCGACATAGACGATTATAATAGCATCAAAAGGATATTTTGAGTAATAGACACATTTGTCGGAATTCAAAGGGTTAAATTTCATTTTTCTCAATTTCTCATCTAATTTCTTAAACCACTGTCTTCCTGACTGCCTAAGGCCATACAAAGATTTTTTTAATAAACACACTTTATTTTCGTGTATATCATTTTCGAAAAATTCAGGAAGTTCCATATAAATTTCTTCATGTAACATTCCGTTAACATATGCCATAATGAAATCTAACTGGTATGCTGTGAAACCATTCTGGATAGCATACGCGATTGAAGTTCTTATAGAACTTAATCTGGCTACTGGTGAAAAATTTTCCTCAAAATCTATACCTTGTTTCTGTGAACACCCTTTGGCAACTAATCTGGCCTTAAATTTTTCAATTTGACCATCTGGTTTGAATTTTGTTTTTAAAACCCATTTACACCCAATTACCTTTTTATCTTTTGGTCTATCTACAATTTCCCAAGCGTTTTGCTTAACTAAAGAATCATATTCTAATTTCATCGCGTTTTCCCAATTTTTAGCATAATCTCCATTTAGCGCGTCGATTACGCTGGGATTAATTTCATTAAATGAGTTATCAGCTAATTGAGAAGTTTCATCTTTATATTTTGTATCTGTAATATATTCCTTACAAGACTTTTGAAAGTTCCAACTTTTAATTTTTTTAGGTCTGCCGGGACCACGTTTAAAAATAGGATTGTTTTTATTAATCCCTTTCTCTTGTTTACATTTACCGTGAGCACTCTCCTCCCCTCCACTCACATCTTTCACGTCCCCCCCTTCAGAAAGCGAGCCTTCCCCCCCTTTCCAAAAAGAGAAACTTTCTCCGTTGCATTCAGGGGGATAGGAAATCGATCCGCTGTTTTCCCCCCTGTCTGCGGTTTGAGTAGGGATAGGAGTTTCATTTTTAATATTACAATCATTGCATTTATTCTCAGACGGAAAAATTAATTCTAATTGATCAGTAGTGGCTGAATCATTTATTTCAAATTCGTCTATAAATCGAACATCACGACTTATGACAATTTTTCTGGTATCCTTATTCCATAATCTGTAAGCGCGTGATTCATTTGAATAGCCAACGAATATATGTTCGTGTGACCTAGCTTCAAACTTCCCTTTTGATTTTTTATTTAGAACAAAACATTTCTGTCCGAAAATTTTAAAATAGTTAACAGTTGGTTTATAACCGAAAAATAATTCGAACGGTGTTTTATTTTCTTTAATTCCTTTAGTGGGACACCTGTTTCTAATATATGCAGCGCAATTTACTGCTTCAGCCCAGAATGTATTTGGAAGGTTTGATTGCATTAATAAACACCTCGCCATTTCGCATAATGTACGATTTTGTCTTTCAATTCTAGAATTTTGCTGAGGGGTCATTGGTGCTGAGAATTCGCGTTTAATACCGCATTCTTCAATATATTTATTGAATTCTTCGCCACAATATTCCAATCCATTATCAGTATGCAGTATTTTAATTTTTTTCCCTAATCGATTTTCGACTGCTGCTTTATATCTCCGGAACGCGTTCTTAGCTTCATCTTTTGTTTTTAGAAAATTTACTTCAATGTAACGAGATTTATCATCCAAAAAAGTAATAAAGTAACGTGATCCGCCATGGGATTTAACATTTATAGGGCCACATAAATCAGAATAAACTACTTCTAATAATTCATCACTATGAAATTTGTTTTCTTTACAAAATGGTTTCACAGTTTGTTTAGACCTAATACATACTTTACAATCTTTTAAGGAATCTTTTTCATTAAAATTTAAATCTCTTAACATATTTTCAGATTTTAATAATTTTAAATCTTTTTCATTTAAATGTCCTAATTTTAAATGCCATTTATGAAAGTTGCTTACCTGAGTTGATGCAGAAATATCCACATGCGGCTGAAAAAAATATAAATCACCTTTTCTCGTAGCACTTATAATCAGAGAGCCGTCCTGCTCCGTAATTTTTGCACATTTTTCGGTAAATACAACTCGGCAGTTGTTTGCAGTAGCTTTTGATATAGACATTAAATTGCATTTCAATTTTGGAACGCACAAAACATTTGTTAACTTTAAATTGGTTACACCGTGATTACCGGGAACTTTTAATTTGACTGTTCCAACACCTGTGATCTCCGCTGTTTCATCTACAGCTAATTTTATAAATGATCCAATTCTAGGTTCGAAATCTGTAAACAAATTCTTGTCATGAGCCATATGGGATGTCGTACCGCTATCGAGACACCACTCGGAATGTTCTTGGAAAGAGTTACTGGCTGCCATCGTGAACTCTGTACTATCTTCAACCATAAAAGATCTATCCTTGTATTTATTCGATGAAGTGAATTTTCTGTCTGAGATCTTCTTTCTGCATTCTGAGGCTTTATGCCCTACTTTTGAACAGTAATTGCATTTGAAGATTGCATAATTTCTTTCGCCATACGTGTTCTTGTTCTGCACAGGCTTTAAGATTTCTCTTTTGTTCTTTTCAGGAAGATTTTTCTTGTGAGTTGTAAAATACGCATTTGATGATTCTTGATGCTTTTTATTTTTTCTTGACTCGTATTCTTCCATCATTTTAATTTTCAGAGCTTCAGGCTGCGGCAATTCATCTCTTGCTTCTATGGCGCACCTGAAATTTTCATAGCTGTCAGGAATACTGTATAAGAGCAAAATTGATAATAGGTCTTCGGCTACTTGAATGTCCATTTCTTTTAGCTTGTCCACTATATCAAAGAAAATATTTAGGTGATCGGACATATTTTCACTGTCAGTCATTTTCTTAAAGAGTAGCTGCTTCAACAGGGTGGTTTTCTTTGCCGGTCCTCTCGATTCGTAAACTTCTTTTAATTTATTCCATACTTCATTTGAGGTGGTACAATGTTTAATATGACACAACTCACTTGGGGTAATTGCTAGGATTAAATCGGCTCTAGCTTTCCGGTCAATTTCGAGCCATTTTTCTTCACCTTCGGCGCCTTCATCGGGCTTAATTTTCGTTCCGTTAGCATAACTCCAGTGATCATTCTTGATTAAAACAGCTTCTATCTGCAGCTTCCATGTATCGAAATTGTTTTTCGATAACTTTTCTATATTTAATATTTGCGACATATTTAATCAGCTATAGTAGCTTCTTTATAAAAATAGAATCAAAAATACTTTCGATTTCAGCCCTTAGGCTTAACAGTAAGTCGCACTTTCGTTTTAACGAATGTTAATTTAAATTTTTAAAAAGTCCGCAGTAAGATGCGTGTCTCTGGGCCCATAACCATTGTTGGTATAAATGGGTCCGCAGAGTGAAAAGCAGAGTCTTTTGAACAATCACAACATTTAATAATATAGAAAAGTAAAATAACATAATGCGGGCATTTCTTGCCGCTCGCTTAGTAAAGCTTTCTCGTACAGACTCATATAAAACGCTCTCTCAGAGAAGAGAAGATGCGCCGTTGATTACGTAATACAGTTACGTCACATCTGACGTCATGACAGGTGTTCGCTGGTTAACAGATGATATGAGGAAACATGCATTGAAATCCTTCAAGTATTGTATTCGGTCTGAAAATTCGATATCGGGTTTTCACCTGATTTACACGTTTTAAGGTCCCCTGAGTCCAAAAAAGTGGTTTTTGGCAATTGGTCAGTGTGTATGTATGTGTGTATGTGTGTGTGTATGTATGTGGAGAATCTTCTGGCTATTATAGCTCAGAAACTAATAAAGATAGAGCTACGAAACTTTAGAATTCAAATACGTCTGGCGTACAGATGAAATTTCCAAATTTTGGTGAAAATTGAAAAACCGGAAGTGGGACATCGGAAACCGGAAGTTGGACCGTAAGTCCGTATCTCAAAAACGGCTCTAACGATTTTCTTCAAACTTGCTATATAAACACTCTATTAGATGTCCTTTCGAATGATATAGTTGGTTAGTTCATGAAAATTGATAGGCGTCCTGTATAAATAGCTCAATTTCAGGCCTCCCAAGGGCGTTCCTTTAAAAACGGTTGTACGGATTTTTTTCAAACTCGCCATTTTAACTCAATTTTAAATATGCTTTTGTATGTAATTATTGTTTTCCTGACAATAATTGAGTTTAACCGGAAATGGAACATCGGAAACCGGAAGTGGGACCGTAAGTCCGTATCTCAAAAACGGCTCTAACGATTTTCTTCAAATTTGCTATATAAACACTCTATCAGATATCCTTTCGAATGATATAGTTGGTTAGTTCATGAAAATTGATAGGCGTCCTGTATAAATAGCTCAATTTCAGGCCTCGCTTTAAAAACGGTTGTACGGATTTTTTTCAAACTCGCCATTTTAACTCACTTTTAAATATGCTTTTGTATGTAATTATTATTTTCCGGTCAATAATTGATTTTTTGTGAAAGTTGGTATCTCAAAAACGGCTCTAACGATTTTCTTTTTTGGTCACTTTTATGTTTTCTGATCACATTATCTCTCAAAAATGCATATAATACATGTAATAGCGGGTAATGGAAGTCGTGTGATTGTTTCACACCAGATTTTTTAAGTAAATTATTGTTAACTAAGCTTCATCGGGCATGTCTAATTGTTACCTATAAGTTTATTATGTATTTTGGAATATAATTTAAATTCTGTGGTTAATTATTTAATAATTTATGTGTAAATAATAAATGTGTTTTTTTCACCTTGCTTGCAGTATATCCCTGAAACTATTTAATATTTTTTCTTGAATTTTTCACAGATTATGTAACATATCAAATCCTTCAAACTGAACATAAATTCGTATCCCCCCTATTTTCATACAGGTGATACTTCAGATTTTATTATTATTATTATTATTATTATTATTATATGTATATATTTTTTTTAACCTAAATTTGAACAGTTTTAGGTTCAGTTTGAACGATCTGATATGTTACAAAATCTCTGAAAATTTAAAGAAAAAATATTAAATAGTTTCAGAGATATCCTGCGTGCAAGGTGAAAAAAAACACATTTATTATTAACGCATAATTATTAAATAATTCACCACAGAATTTAAATTATATTCCAAAATGCATAATAAGCTTATAGGTAACAATTAGACATGCCCAATGAAGATTAATTAGTAATAATTTACTTAAAAAAAAGACTGTAATTAAATCGATGTTTTTTGAAGTTCTAAGGGTCGTATGTCCCTTTAAATCGTTAGTTACTTACTGGGAAAGTAATCTACGCTCTTTCTTAAGGAGTGTGACCTTTGCTTTAATTGCTATTGTTTGACATAACTGAAAGTCCAATTATGTGTAAATATACACTAAAACAATTCTAAAGTAACAACAACTCAATTTTCCGAACAATTTAGCAGTTAGTAGTTATCAAACGTTTCAACATATATGATGTTGGTGTTTGGTGTTTCAGAATTAAACCTACAAGGCTCAATTTTTTTTTTTTAGTGCGCGACAAAAATATATAAGTTGTAATTAGTGATCAGAAGATAGGGAAAACTTATAAAAATTCAAATAAAACCATACTTTACGGAAAAATCCACTTTTTAGCTCAACGTACCGTATGTGGAACATACATAAAAATATGATTTACTAATACGTTTACTATTGTAATATAAAAAAAGCAAATTACCTCTGCAAAATGTACACTTCGTTATAACACACAGTATTTTTTTTTTCGAGTCAAAACTGTTCAATAACTATTCTTTTTTTATTTTTGAATTCAGACAAACGACTAACGTATCACTTTCATTCAAATTTCACACTGAGTGCACTATAACAAAAACACGAACGACATTTTTAGGTAAAGATTCGTATTACTACATTGCTAAATGTCAGTAGCTTCTATCAAGATGTCAAGAGATGTCGCTACTAATAGTTTTATAGCTATAGGAACGATTAAAGTTGGTGTTCCACATATGGAACTGGGTGCCTTGTAGGGTTAAGGCAGAATTAACTATGTTTGAATCTAAGCCTAGGTGGAATGTCATCCATGGAAGGGGGTCTTTCCAAGTAACCTAGAACGTATTTATGCGAGTTTCCTCAATAAATAAAAATCGGCGAATAATTCAATAAATAAACAAAATGTCAAAAATACAATATATTGTTTGAATATTCACGTCTAATATTGTTTGTGTATGCAGTGGACGAAATATATTCAATTTTTGTTTGTTGTTGTTGTTCAATGCTAACTATACATGGTGTACACTATATATAATAATAACCGTACTGCATGTATAGAAATAACTGCGCTGCAGCAAAAATTGTGGAGCGTAAACCCTTAGGACCTAATAAGTATAAATTATTTTAGCTTCCCTGTAATAAAATTAAAATAGTACGCACGCATAATTTTCTATGGTAACCATACCTTACTAGGGCATTATGACATATATAAATATTTTTCTATTTTAAAACCAATGTAACATTTAAAATGAGATAATGAATACAAAAATTTTAAAACTTTAAAAATACATTTTAATTAAAAACATTAAAATACACGACAGAAGTTTCGGCTAGAACACTAGCTCTCCTCAGTGTCAAACATACAAGCATAACATTTACAAAAATTCATAATACATCATAACAAGATTATTCTATAAAAAAGCTAAATCTATTAAATACAAAGTTAAATCTATTAAATACAAAGCAATTAAATACGAAGCTAAATCTATTCAGGAGGAATAGATTTAGCTTCGTTCAAGGCAGAATGTTGCACTTTAGTAAAAGCGCCCTCTAGAAAAATATGGGACACTGAGGAGGGCCTAGTGTTCTAGCCGAACGAAAACTTCATTGTTAGTCACCGAAGAAAAACAGAGGTCCACCAACGGCCGAGCGGTTCTGCGCTCAAAGCTGGTAGACGTATGGTGCCGGGTTCGATCCCAGGTCCCGCTCGTCGACCTAACCGTTCGGAGTTTTCCATTGTTTTCTCAGAAACATACGTAAATACATGATAGGATCCCTTAGATAGACCCCTGACGAAGGACACTCTCCCTCAGGCCTAGGACCCTAGAGCATTCAATCGGCCTTAATCCCCACAACCCAACCCAAAGAGTAACACTGTCAATTATTGATACATTAAAACCAATGTAACATTTAAATTGAGATAAAAAATACAAAACTTTAAAACTTTAAAAATACATTTTAATTAAAAACATTAAAATACACGACAGACGTTTCGGCTGGAACACTAGCCCTCCTCAGTGTCAAACATACAATCACAACATTTACAAAAATTCATAATACATTATAACAAGATTATATATTCAGGAGGAATAGCTTTAGCCTCGTTCAAGGCAGAATGTTGCATTTTAGTAAAAGCGCCCTCTAGAAAAATATGGGACACTGAGGAGGGCTAGTGTTCTAGCCGAAACGTCTGTCGTGTATTTTAATGTTTTTAATTAAAATGTATTTTTAAAGTTTTAAAATTTTTGTATTCATTATCTCATTTTAAATGTTACATTGGTTTTAATGTAACATTTAAAACCAATGTTACATTACAATCATATTAATGAGACGTATAAATTATATTTAATTTTATTAAATTTTTCTATTTTAACTAACTTAAAAATGATAAAACTCACCTATATTAATTTGGGTCCATAAACAGTAATGTGTAACAATTTTTGTTTCTAGCTTGATTTAAAAAAAAAAAAAAAAAAAAAAAAAAAATCTTTTTGTAAAAAAAAATAGAACCGACTCCAAGAAATGGGTATGAAATGAAATAGTAAATTGCGCCTAAAAGTATAAAATAATTTCCTTCGCCAAACAACCTATAACACTACAATTAATCATAACTTTTGAAGTCGGCGCAAAATTAAATAAAATTTAATTAGTTTTTAAATGTCTGTTTTTAGATTGGTAGCAACAAATGCTGTTGTCTCGAATGATCCATTTTCATGTTTCCTTTATTATTTTATCACTGTATACAATTGGTTTTTTAGTAGCATCGACATAGAACAGTGAACATTCCTTACAATGCGGTATTTATGTTTCTACGAAGTTAAAGTTTCCTTCGCAAATTTGGTAGACCTTTGATAACTATCATACTTGGTGGCTTTTGGATTTGGCGATCAAAACATACACGTAAGGTGTATATTTTCATAATATATATTGTACGATGCATTGTTTCATATTCTTGATTACTCTCTTAATATACCTTATCAAACTAACCATGATATCCTAAAAAAATTAAATATGTTTGCCAGAATATTTTGCTATTTTTCTTTCACCAAGGACGTCGGATACCAGAATCTTCTCCAACTTTTGCTGCTTACGAAATCTTATTTGTTTTCTAGAATCAAAGTTGTTTTCGGCTGCGTTTTGCAGGTGACAATGTGATATGTGTAGTGTATATTGAATAGGATTTGATTTTTGTATTGAATAAAGCTATCAATTTTTATTTAATTTTGCGCCGACTTCAAAAGTTATGATTAATTGTAGTGTTATAGGTTGTTTGGCGAAGGAAATTATTTTATACTTTTAGGCGCAATTTACTATTTCATTTCATACCCATTTCTTGGAGTCGGTTCTATTTTTTTTACAAAAAGATTTTATTTTTTTCTTTTCAGTGAAAATTTATTCATATAGTAGAACATCAAAAGACGTTCGACGGCAGCTGCACAAATCACAACTTCCAAGAAAAGTGACATAACTCAAAAAATGGTTTATGTCACTGAAAAATACATGAAATGCACCCAATGTGAACAAAAAAGTTACATCTCCATCTAGAAAGTTATCCACTCGAGAGACAGTTGTGCCAGTTTTATTCTAGTCAAGTTATTTTTAAGTTGATTTTTCTCAAATGCTGCATTTTTAAGTTGTGTCACATTTCTTGCCTTTATCGGATATGAGCAAAAAACTATCTGTTGAATGAACATGCGTTAAGTTAAAAAGTCTTTAGAAATGCAAAGGACGGATACGCTGTATTAGTGACCAAAAATTCTGTTAGGCATATATATTGAACTTTACAATGAATACGTGTCACCTGCTGTGCTGGAAATTGCGCAGCCTAAAGTTCAAACAAAAAGCAAAATATGCATTGCAACTGACGGACAGAAGTTTCAACATCGATACTTACATACTGCTTTTACCAGTGCAGCTGCATGCGCTCAGCAGCTAGAGTGAGAACAGACTTTTGTGAGTATCCTGTAATTTGTTTATATCTTAATGAAATCATAATGAAACCTATTTTAGGCAAAGACCAATACAACAAAAAAGTATTAAAATTCTATCATCTCTTACGAAGTTAAAAGCTAACAAATTTCAACAACAACAACAATGAGAAACATGGTTTGTATTGTGAACCTCTTCCTTTATGAAGTCGGTTTAAAACGTCTATGCGTTAATCGATGTGACCGCTTACAATAACCATACTTTGAATTTTACATAGCATAAATGTCACCCGCTACGCTACAACATATACCAATACGTTACAACAAATGTCGTTTAAGTGTGCATAAAATTGGAAATTGTGAACAAACAAATGCACTTTTTAAGCGTTCTGTTTTTAGCATAAATGTCTGAACTATCTTTTCGTACTAAATCGATGATGCTCTGCAATTTTATAATTCACTTTTTTCCCTTGTCTTGAACCGTTTCCGAGATAGGAACGCTAACTCCACTGTTTACCACCAGCATGTGACCGCTTACAATAACAGTACTTTGAACCACAGAGTATACGTGTCATCCGCTACGCTGCAAAGTGTGCAACGTAGTTCAAGTGTGCACAATGTAGGAAATTGCGAACAGACAACTGCACGATTTAAGCGTTCTATTTTTAGCAATAATGTCTAAAAACTGTCTTTTTGTAGTAAATCGATGATGCTCTACATCTTTGTAATTAACTTTTCTCCCATCTTGAACCGTTTTTGAGATAGGAGCGCTAATTCCGCTGTTTTTCAAAAGAATGCGTTTTATTTTCTTTAGATTGCAAAAATATTACAATGGGATCTACATCAGACCAAGATCTTTACAACAAAACAAAAAGTATCAAGTAACCGTGTTTTGAACTATATAGCGTATGTCTCACCAGCTATGCTACGACGTGTGCAATGTAGCTCAAGTGTGCAATGTAGCTCAAGTGTGCAATGTAGCTCAAGTGTGCAATGTAGGTCAAGTGTGCATAGTGTAAGAAATTGCGAAAAAACAAATGTACGTTTTTAGCATTATATTTTTAGCATCAATGTCTAAACTATCTTTTCGTACTAAATCGATGATGCGCTGCAATTTTATAATTCACTTTTCCCCCCTGTCTTGAACCGTTTCCGAAATAGGAAAGCTAGCATGAATGTCTAAACTATCTTTTTCTACTAAATCGATGCTACTTTTCAACTTTGCAATTCACTTTTTCCTTTAGAACCGTTTTCGAGATAGGAAACTAACTCAGCTATTTTACACCAGGTGGCGCAGCGGTTAAACCTTTTGCTGCATGGACCACTTTGCTATACTTACATATCATTTTTATCACTATAGCTGCAGCCGTTTAGCAGTTAAAAGAGTTGGGACTGATTTTTTTGGGGCACCCTGTATTTTCTTTAGATCGTTAAGATATTACAATGGGACCTATTGCAGACCAAGACCTTTTCAACAAAACAAAAATTATCAAAATCGGAGCATCCGTTCAGAAGTTATGAGCTAACAAACATAAAAAAAAACATACGGTTTGAATTGAGAACCTTCCTTCTTTTTTTGAAGTCGGTTAAAAAAAAAAAAAAAAACTAAATTTTAATTTAATAAAAATTTATGCAGCTCGTCGTCTGTAATTTATAAAGCGCCTACCGAATTTGATCTAAATTTAATGCATTTGTTAAATGATAGTGTGTTCATTTACACCACATACTCATATGTATCCACGCATACATGCATAACTGTTAAAATAGCAATCAAGACACCTAAAAATGTATTGATCAATCGAAATTCCACGGATGTTTACAATATTTTTATTACATCGTATTTACATAGTATATGTAAAAATCAAAAAATCATTTCTATATTTTCGTATTCAGATAACAAAAAAAAAAAATGTTTTCTTTTCAGGTTACCCATGAAGACAACGGTGGCAAATGTGGCGTGTGTGGTGATCGTTATGATTTAAAAGCTCCAAGACCTCACGAATCTGGTGGTAATTTCACAAATAGCGTCATTGCACGGACGTACCAGCCAGGACGTGTACTAGATGTAGTGGTTGAATTGGTTGCCAATCACAAAGGCTATTTTGAATTTTCAATCTGTGAAAGAAATGACACAAAAATCATAGAAACTGAAGAGTGCTTTGATAAGCGGATACTAGAACTGGTGGATGGATCGGGAACTAAATTCCACATACCAAAAGAAGATAATGGATTTTATGTTGTCCCTGTAAAGATACCCCGTGATGTTAGTTGTTCCCACTGCGTCTTCAGGTGGCATTGGAGATCTGGTATGCTGTTTTTATATCTTTTAAACTAGTATTACATAATTATAAGAAACTTTTCTTTTGCATCATATAAATATATGAGCAGGCTTTGCCCGCTTCGGTGGACACTACATTTAAATAAGTTCTCTAAACTTCATATCATTATAAGTAAAATCTCAAAAAAATAAAATAAAAATTACTCCCTGAAGTTAGTCGAAACCTAAGTTAAAGTTTCTGCTGCGTTTGGAAAAGAATTTTTCGCTCGCAACATGAGAAGTACAGGTCCCCTCTGCCACTTACCCGATTTTTACTCCACCTTCCCCCGAGGGCAAGATAGAAGTTTCGTGAAATCCCACTAAATTACATATTGCGTATACTTAATCATCACTCACACACCAAAAATTGCCGATCTTAGGTAATTTAAGCTTGAAAACTTTTTTTTTTTGTTTTGCAACGCCCGTCTTGCAAAATCCCTTTAGAGAGCGTGCTCTATATACGTAACCAATCGACACAACAAAAAATTGATTTCCCGAGAAATTTTGGAGCAGAGTTATATTTGAAAAAGTGTTTTGCCCAAACCCCCTGTACTTAAAGGGTGGGAAGGGAGAAATTTTCGCAAAATCTGTTTATACTATGTGTTGGATACATATAATCGACCCACACATCAACAATTGTTTTCCTAAGATAATTTGCTGCAGATTTAAGCTTGAAAACGTGTTTTTGCCCCGCCTTCCCCCCCTACGGGGAGGAGATAGAAATTAATTTCGCAAAATCTCTTTGTAGAGTGGGTACAATAACCAATCGACTCATCAAAAAATCGCTTTCTTTAGATAATTTGAGCAGAATTACTCTTGAAAATGTGATTATTGCCCCCCTCCCCAACCCCAAGAGGGAAAGGCGGATGGGGAAATTTGTAGACTCTCTTTTATTTGATGGTTATTTCCATAAACTTTGGAAACTATGATAAGTTGTCATAATTAAACTTGCACTATAAAGATGTATATAAATAGGTATAAAGCGAAAGCAGAAAAAACGGATTGCCCTCCAACTTTGTATGGGTATGATTAACACGATGACTGGCAAACTGCGAGGTAACTCTTAGTTACGCAACTTTTATTTAATGGTTATTTCCATAAACTTTGAAAACTTATATTTTCTGAGTTTTCTGCTGCATATCCCTTATGAAAAGTTGTTATAGTTAATCTTCCACTACAAAGAGTATTCTGAAGCAAAATCAAGCAAGCGGATTGCCCCAAAATTTGGTATGTGTACGATTAACACGTTGACAACCAAGCTACGAGATAACTCGTAATTATGTAACTGTTATTTGACAGTTATTTCCATAAACATTGAAAACTTAATCTTTTTGAGCTTTTATCTGCATCCCTTATGAAAAGTTGTTATGGTTAAACTTGCACTATAAACAGAATTCTGAAGCGAAAATGGTAAAAGCGCCAAATCTGGTAGGTGTACGATTAACACGTTGACAACCAAGCTACGAGATAACGCGTAGTTAATTATGAGCTTGGCAATCAACATATTAATAAGATAAGCTTAAGGATTTTTTTCTTTTTCTTTCTTTTTTTTTTTTTACAATGAAAGAAAGAAACTATTAATTAGATATGTTCACTATGTTATGCTGCATGGAAATATATATATATAAGACAAATGAAACGATTCTTATGGGATGCACAGAATTTTAATCCTTATTTATTCATCTTTTATCCCATGTGGGTCATTCCATTTCTTAAATTTAACATTTTTTTTCATGCAAAACGCCACCTGGTGTAACTTTTTTGAAGTAAAAATTTTATTTTACTTCCCTGAGCGCATATTACGAATTGTCTACACAGAAAATTTAGGGAAAATGTACTCACTCATTTGAACGGCAGGTTGCTGTTTAGAGTGTCAGTTTAATTAAAAATAGCCCATAGGAATTGTGATATACACTGTTAACAATAATAGAAGTTTTTACAGCAGAAACATCTGCAAAATAGTCTCTCTTTATAGATGTTTCCGCTGTAAACTACCCTATTTAATAGCAAAATGCACTGAAAAATGGGTGCCAGCACATTCCGCTGTAATGGCTGCCATTATTTTTTTTTTTTTTTATAGTTACATGTTAACAGTGTATAGATACACAGTGTAGAGACAACACAGAATAGAAATAGTAAAAATAAGCTTCTTCTTTGATATCATACGCAATAACCAGACAATAATCAGGACGCATGTATTGCCGAACAGTTTGTTGCATATATTGAAGTGATGCACTTACATATTAATTGCTTGTTGCGATTAATATCTAATAGAGAAGTAGGAGTGAAATAACAAAGCAGAATTACTAAATGAATATTCGCACCAGAGAAAAGCCAAAAGTAAGTAATTATACATTGTCACCCATCAGGTACAACTGTCGGCAACTGGGGATCAAATTTTCGTTAAGAATTAACCGTTTGACCAGTACCTCTTGTTTTTCATCTAATGCAGAAATTTAATTAGTCAAAGGAGCGGTGTAAATTAATTACGCGACAAAGCAAACGTATAAATGTGATGCAATGTTTTGTAATTATTACACTTTAATCAAAATAGCGTGGCAGTCCTGTATGAACTGACTGTGGATTTACCTCATGAATTTAAGAGAACAGCGAATGTGTAGTGTATTTAATATACATATTATTTGTTAAAAGGAATTTTATAAATTCTAAAAAAATATTTTATCAAAGAAAAAAGGTTGGTTGTTTTGGTTTAACGTCGCACTAGTGCTGCTCTTTTGTCAACTGGCGAACGTTCGGAGACATGGCATCACAATTTTGATCCTCCATTGAGGGGATGGCTCCCCCCTTCGGTGACCCCACAGGTATAATTTTTATGGGAGCATGGAGGATATTGCGGCCATGGCGGATTTTACGTGCACCAGTCACCATTAGTGTACACGACGGCCTTTGGTCGGCTCGAGTATCGAACCTGCAATCTTCCAATTACGAACTCGGCGCTCTACCGACCGTGCTACCGCGGCACTCACAGAACAAAGGAAAACTGATCATAGCTTCGCCTTCCTTAATGATAGTTTAACCCTTTCAGGGGCGGTGGCTAGAGGGTCTATCCACCTACTTTAGAAATTTTTCTCTAAGTGTGCAGTGGCTACTTTTTTTATCCACTTTTATGAAAAGTTAATGTGTACTTCTAAAATTGAAATAGAGATGTCAGAACTACAGTAACTTTAAGCAGGATGTGCCTGTGACTTTTTTAAATGGACAAGTTGCGGGAAAATTTTTTGAAGTTTCTTTTATATATTTTTATGAAAAATAATTTTTTATTCAAAAGTATTTGGTAGTGTAAATATACTGTAATGCACCTTTTAAATACAACAGATTTACATATTATCTTAGATCATTAATTTTAGTTTGATTTTTAGGAGCATCTTTTAGGTGGATAGACACAGTGGCTAGAACGCCTAGCCACCACCCACAAAAAAATCCCCACATGCTGAATTTTTTTCTTCATCAAATATGACTTGCAGGGGATGTTTACTTTATGATATATATATATTTAAAAGGAAATTCAATCATTTTTACTTAGTGCCCCTGAAAGGGTTAATAACTGAAGACCTCTCCATGGTGAGTAACTTTCACCTTCAACCTCTTGCCAAGACGATGAAAAGATGTCAATGGGTCACATCGAACAAGACAAAAAAAAAAAAAAAAAAAAAAAAAAAAAACCTATAATATCAAGTGCCTACGGTTCTCTCTGAATACAAAATAAATGACCTTTGTTTTGGTGAAACACCGCCAGTACCATGTAAAGTTTGATGAAACCGATGACAATGAGAATTGAGATTAGTCATTCGCGTGACAACCATGATCAAAAAAGGGGGGAAATCGAAGGTAATGAGGATGATTCAATTTTGTACGTCTAAAGTGAAATTGTGAAAAAATTTAACCCACCTATTCAACTAAATGAGCTCGCAACTTCTATATTCATGGTGATTTCAAACATTGAATTTATTCTAATTATATAGGGATAATTTAACAATATTTATATAGGCATATGTAAAATCTTTCAGTCATCTTCGATAGTCGCAAAGCACTGTGCGCGCTGAAACTAGAGTTTTCTAATTCGCACTGCCCCCCGTGCCTATTTTTATTTTATTTATTTATTCTTTTATTTGTCTGATGTGTGTAAAGTCATGCTTTTAATTATTTAAACTCGAAACAAATGTCAAATATTTTTAGAAAACATGATGTTTGTTTACAAAATTTTTATTGTTTAACAATTTAAATTGTAATTTTTAACATATTTTGTATGAAAAAGTGCAAATAAAGAGAATGAATCGATGCATAAGAATTAGAATAAAACTACTACGTTGTGGTCACCACAATACTTCCTTTTATAGTTTCCAATACAACTTTCCGCAGTACAAATTACAAACAACTATTGGTAGCTATAATAATAAGCAGAATCCGTTTGTCTTGGTGAATTCATCACTTGTTCATGCAATTAAGCAGACACTTTTGGTCAGATGTTATATAAATAAAATGTTTTGATAAAATAAATGGTTTTTCTTGAAAATTGCGGTTTTCTGCCTAAAAAAACCTATTCATATCACATTATGCCTACTAAACCCTACGAGTAGGCCGACTAACCCCGTAAGCCGTGTTAGTTGGCATACTTCAAAGCTCTCAAGAAAAGTGTTTTGAGGTTACTTAAACACATTTTTATATGATAGGTCTTGCATGATTTTATAGTCAAAAATTTAATGCAAAAACGAATGCATCCATTAGAATTTCTCTATGTATATTACAATAAATAAATAAATCAAATAATATAAATCAAAAATCAAAATCTGTGCCAAGTAGCCCCGGCCTCCCCTGCATATAATTTGAAATTATAGTTGCAAGTTAATGCTCGGTAAATAGATAAAAACACAAACTGTTTTACTTTATGGTTAATTCCTATTCTCGCTAACAATTGAGCCCTGACAGTTGACACTAACAATTACTAGCCGCTGTGTAAAAATTGGGAGAGAAAAACCATCAATCTATTACTGGCAAGTATAAGAGATCGAAGAAAAAAATTGTGTACCATCCCAAGTTACATTAAAAATGCAGGAGTTTTTAATCTGAAAAGAATATTAAAAACTATAAAAAGTAAAAGAGTAAAATAACAAATTGGGAGCTTTCGTTTTTCAGAAAGGATACACCAGTACATAATATTAATGCATTTCCATACGTTCGTCTGTTATATAAAATTCCCTGAAATAACAGAAATAAAGGAACTAAATTCCTATGCGTTCCTATGCAAATTAAACCCTCAACATTCCGTTAAATTTCTTAATGATTTCCTTACGTTAAATTTCCTAATGATTTCTAATAGATCATAAATATTTCTATAATTTCTTACATTGCAAATTCAAATGTTAATATTAACATATATTTATTTTTGTAGCCAACAACTGGGGTGACTGTGATAATGGTACAAAAGCTGTTGGTTGTGGACCGCAGGAAATCTACCGCAATTGTGCAGACATATCAGTTCTTGCCGGTGCCGGTATTAGAGGATCTGCTGCGTTCAATCCTAGAATTCGTGGACCCAAAACACTCAAAAAATATCACGATACTTCAAAGAAGCATCATGGACAACCAAATCACCGTAAAAGACACTAAAAACTGTTTTTAGAAAAAATTATTTATTGTATGTTTTTTATTTTATTTATGTGTGTGAAATTATTTTATATGTGATAGGAAATGCTTGATTGTTTTACGTACATGTTTTATTTGCTCTTTGTTGATATAAGACTTGTAAATACTGCTTATTCTTGTTGCCGTATTTTTTTTTTTTTTTTTTTTTTTTACTGGGTATATATATATATAGTCGGTAACAAAAGTATCTGAACACTATCCAATACTTCCGATGTAAAAAAAAGTACACTTAATACTGTTTTGTTAAATAAATCCTTGTCGAATCCTGTTCTTAGTCAGTCTAAGAACAGGATTCGACAAGGATTTACTATTTAACAAAACAATATTAACTCTATTTTTTTTTTATATAGGAATTTCTGATAGTGTTCGGATACTTTTGTAACCGACTGTACAGCCAGCAGCAAAATTATTCGAGCGCTATCAATAATTCCTATGTAAAAAAAGTACACTTAATGGTGTTTTGTTAAATAAATGCTTGTTGAATCGGGTGTTAGACTGACTAAGAACATGACTCGACAAGTATTTATTTAACAAAGCAATATTAAGTGTACTTTTTTTACATAGGAATTATTGCTAGAGCTCGAATAAGTTTATTGTCGACTGGTGTCCTTAATTAAACAACCCTATTTTAAAGTTGTCTACAAACGAACCTTTTTTTTTTTTTTTTTTTCAGAAAGTTATGACGTTATATATAGGACATAATAAGGGGATAGGAATTTGTTTGAGCGAATAAAAAAAAAAAAAAAAAAAAGCTTAAAATTTCGCCACTAGGGGACATTTTTCAATGAATTACACTTTTACGACTAGTTTTTTATTTAGATTTCTCCAACTTTTTATCCACAGGTCACTGTAACAAAATGATAAATTATGATTTAAGATAGTTACCTGATCAAAGACGGCATTTCACGACGTGTTCTTAGAATTTTCCCAGAAAACACTTTGGTCAACTGTGAAACATGCTAGCTTACGATTCCAGATGGTGGCTGAAAATTATGGCCATCATGATGAACATTTTTTGTTGTAATAAAGTTTGTAAACTATGCTTGTAGTGTAATTAGTTTTTAAAAAAGGCCCTCTAGCGGCAAAATTTTAAACTATTTTTTTTTTCCAAAATTCAAACGAATTCTCATCCTTTAATTACGTTCCTTAATTACATCCCTTAATTAATAACTTTCATAACTTTCTGAGCAATAGTTTCTTCTGTAGGCAACTTTAAAATAGGGTCGTTTAATTACGGACACCCTGTGTATATATATACGTATATATATATTACTTTTTATTTATATTTATACTTGTAAGATTGTTCCTTTTATCTTGCTTGGTTTAGTTACACTTTATTAATTCGTAGTTCTGTTGCACTCAAGAAGTTCTACAAATATCTAAAAATAAAATAAATAAATAGCGGAATTATTAGTCGAGAAAAAAAATCTGGCTTACCCATGAATTGCTCTAAAGTTTTATTACTATTTTGTTCTCTTATATATATATATATATATATATATATATATATATATATATATATATATATATATATATATATATATATATATATATATATATATATATAGTATGATTAAAAAATTGTTTATTTTTTGTTGCTTGCTTTATTTACTCTTTATCGATTTTTTTGCATTCCAGTATTCAATAAATATCATAAATATATACATATAATAAATATACATATATAACAGAGAACAGAGTTTCGAGTCCTTTTGGATTTGCATCCCTTAATTTCATTATTAATTACATCCCTTAATTAATAACTTTCATAACTTTCTGAGCAATACTTTCTTCTGTAGGCAACTTTAAAATAGGGTTGTTTAATTACGGACACCCTGTGTATATATATACGTATATATATATTACTTTTTATTTATATTTATACTTGTAAGATTGTTCATTTTATCTTGCTTGGTTTAGTTACACTTTATTAATTCGTAGTTCTGTTGCACTCAAGAAGTTCTACAAATATCTAAAAATGAAATAAATAAATACCGGAATTATTAGTTAAGAAAAAAATCTGGCTTACCCATGAATTGCTCTAAAATCATCATTAAAAAATTGTTTATTTTTTGTTGCTTGATTTATTCACTCTTTATCGATTTTTTGCACACAGATTTTCGAATCCTTTTGGTTGCTTTGCGCTGTCTTCGTTTACTTTTTATTTACTTTTTATTTACTATTTGTTGGTTTGTTTATTTACTCTTTGTTGATTTATAGCCTTGATGCACTGAAGAAATATCCCAAAAACATATATTTATATATATATATATAAAAAAAAAAGATTTTAAGTTGTAAAAAAATTGTACTATTTCAACTGTATACTATGTCTTTTAATAAAATAAATTGTTTGCTGAATATTTTGTTCTTTTATTGTTTTTTTTTTCGCCTGCTTCTTTATTTAATTATTCATAAATTAGTTGTAATTATGAAATATCATAAAATAAATGAATGGAAAGTAATAATAATATTAATAATAATAATAATAATAATAACATTCAAATTTTTTCAGAAAAAGTTGCTTCTCCATGATGCTGTAAAGTTTCCTTCTAGATACTTTTTATTTACATTTTATTTATATTTATATTCGTGCTATTTATGTATTTGCTTGGGGAGCAAAGAACTTGATTTTTATTAATTACTTATTTTTTAATAGCTTCTGTTATTAAGGCACTGAAGGGAATTGACAACTATTCAGAAAAATATTACACACATTTATATCATTGTGATCAATGTGAATCCTTTTTTATAACACAACTTTAAAGTTATTTTATTATGTTTTAAATTTTTTAGTTGCCGCATTGATATAATATCATAACGTTTCTTAATTTCACATAGGTAAAGTCAATTTTTTTTTAATGCAGTTTATCCCTTACACGACCAAAAGGTTTCTAATAGTAAATTTTAGAATGTAACTGTTTATTTTTCTTAGACTAAAAAAATAAAAATTATAAGAAAAATACATTAAAAAAATACTAACAGTTTGTAAAAAAATTCTCTTATGGACAACAGGAAATTATTTTTCTCATAGAAATATTTGTCATTATAAGTCCTTTATGTTCGTTTCTTCTCATATACTTTACTTTTGTACAAAATTATATTTGCTGAATAACATAAAAATTGTGAGAAAACACAGTAGGTACTAACAGAATATGAATATTTTATTATTCATTCATTGCAGCCGTGAATGTTTCATTATTGGCGCCAATTGATTTGACAGTTTTTTTTTTTTTTAAACGTTCTCGTTTACATAATTACTTTCGACATACGTTTTATTTTGACATTCTGTATAAAAAATATAGAATAGATTTTAATTAAATAAGGTTTTTATTTTATTGCTGTATTATTAAGGTTATAATACGGAAATCTCCAATTTTAAAATGGGAGGAAATGTTCCTCTTAGTCGTGAAAGGATTATTATGTACCACTATATTCCCCAAAGTTACAACTAAATCTGTGCCCCAGTATTTTCTAGACACTGTCCAGTGATGCCAGATGGTCGTAAATTATTTCCCCAAACAAGTCTTCAAATTTCCCCAAATCAGGGTTTTTTTTTTTTTTTTTTTTTCGAAAAAATCCCCAAATTGATTTCTGCTAAAAAGGGAATTTTTTTTTTTTTTTTCAATAAAAAATATCAAGTACATGTAAGGGGATTTAAGCTCAGAATTTTCCCAAAATGAAGGCAATTTTTGAAAAAAATCCCCAAATAACAATAAAGCTATTAAAAATCCCTGGTCCTAGGGATAAATCATTACGTTGCCAACATTGAGAGAAAGTTGAAGAACTCCCGAGATTTGTCCCCAAAAAAGTCCCCACAAACATTTGGTCCCCAAAATTGTCCCCAGAAGCCTCAAAAATCCCCAAAATGGGGACAAAATCCCCAATCTGGCATCACTGACACTGTCTTAAAACGAACAGGTAAGTTGGCTACGACTTTCTCAAGATATCTTCAAGAACTCAGCATGCACATCACTGATGACCACAAGGATCTTATTCTCAAATTCACCAAAAGTTTGTGCAAACCACAAACTCTCGTGTCAACAAACTTTTTTAGTCGCAGCAAGAGTACCTGTTCGTTTAACAGAGTGTCTACAAAATAATGAAACACACTATGTGTTGCAATTTTTGGAAAGGTAATGGTGCATAATAAATTACACATAAGCAAAAATTTTAATTTATACCTACAGTCGGTAACAAAAGTGTCCGAACACTAGCAAAAATTCCTATGAAAAAAAGTACACTTCATTCGGTTTTGTTAAATAAATCCTTATCGAATCATGATCTTAGTCAGCGTAAGAACATGGTTCGATAAGGATTTATTTAACAAAACCGAATGAAGTGTAATTTTTTACATTGGAATTTTTGCTAGTGTTCGGACACTTTTGTTACCGACTGTAACTCATCATAACGTAGCTGTAGTTCAATGTAAAATACAATCAAGTCAATGAAAATCAAATAAACCAATCAAATATCTCCTAAGATTCTCCATTCTGCTTTAATTGTTGGGATTGGGGTTAAGGCCAACTGAAAGCACGAGTGTCCTAAACCTAGGTGCTGTGCCTTCCGTGGGAGTCTTTCTAAGAGGTCTTAGCCCGTATTTAAGCAAATTTCGGAGAAAATTATGAAAAATTCTGATGGCTAGGGAGTGTGACCTGAGACCGAACCTGAAACAAGCTCTGAACGCACAGTGTTTTAGGAGGGAAAAATATTTTAATTAATGATTTACTTAGAGCTCACCCAGTAGTAGTCCAAAAATACCACCTAGGTTGTGATTGAGTTGTTTAAAAAATATAAAAGGACAGACTAACAAGTACACACCTTTATAGATATTTTTACAGCACAATACTCTTTAACGAAAACGGAACTTCTGGGAGGCTTGTATTAAGCTATTAAGAGGTTACGTGCATTTCTAAGGCTACAAAAAATCTCTCTCTCTCTCTCTCTCTCTCTCTTTCTTTTTCTTTTTTTTTTTTTTTTAGTATAATAATTAAATTTTTATTTAAAGTTTTGAGCATGTTAAGGGGAGTGGGACGTGAAATACCTTCAAAATTTCGATTTTTCAATTAGTGACTTAAAAAATAGTACAAATTCTGCAGATTATAAATTTATATAATTTAATTATTGCTTAGATTTTTTTTTTTTTTTTAATTTGACCATGGTTCGACAGAAAAAGTTTAGCAGAAGAAAGTTCCATGGAAATCAGTTCACAAAAGTTCCTGCTAAACGTGCAGAGAAACTGAACTTGAGTGTTATCCGAATAAAAAAAGATACCGAAAAAAAAAAAAAAAAAAAAAGAAATGTTACGACAAAATGACTATGGGACAGGAATGTTTTAATTATATATAAACATTTAAACTTGAAGGGCTTAAAATGTTTTTTGCATTTTTCTCAATAGGTCATTTTTCTGTATATTGGTACACTTTGTGAAAAATCTATTGAAAGTAGTTCTCTGAAATTTTATATGGAAGTAGAATAAGTATCTCTGCATATAGTGAACCTATTTTTTTATGTATAAACCTTGCGATATTTTTTAAAACAGCAAATAATATGTATTGAAAAATATACATTTCTAATAAGTAAAAAATGGTATTTTTTTTATATATTTCTAAAAATAGAACAACAAAATTTAAAATAGGTTCAGTACATGAAGAAAAGTATTTTCTATCATCATGCGTGATTTCAAGGTAAGATTTTCATTAGTTTTTTAGAAAAGTATACCAAACTGAATAAAGTGAAAAAATCCTTAAGATTTAAAATATATGTTTACAGTGCTATTATAAAAAAAAAAAAAAAAAAAAAAAAAAACTGAAAAACATAAGAGTAAATAATTTGCACAAAATATTTCTTGAACTTCTTGCTAATATCTCCTAAAAAATTTATATTGCTACATGCATAATTAAAATAAGATATTGCAATTGAAGCAACAACCTAAATTTCCCACTTCTCGGTTATCGCAAACGTCTCTGTCCCCTTAAGGGCCCTCTGCACTCACCGCTGCCGGAAGCAAAAGCTAATGTTATGCTATGGAAAATTTTTCTTTACAAATAACTTATTAACTAATACATATTTTAAAATTCTGTTTTCACATTCTGAAAATTCCCAGCTGTTAAATTGAAGGACCTTTTTTAAAAAATTATTTTTTTAATTTTTTATATTTTATTTTAACGCTGCAAAATACGAATTTTCGATATGTGAAATTTTTTCATTTTGTAATTTCAAAATAAAATATTAAAAATTAAAAAAAACTCATTTTTAAAAAAGGTCCGTCAATTTAACAGCTGGGAATTTTCTGAATGTGAAAACAGAATTTAAAATTATGTATTAGTTAATAAGTTATTTGTAAAGAAAATTCCCCCATAGAATAACATTGGTTCGGGCTTCCGGCCACGGTAAGTGAAGAGGGCCGTTAAAGAACAACATTTCAGCAATAATAATACAAAATTTTCATTAAAAATTTAGATAAATTCAGCCGATGGGTTCTGGTTTCCGGAAAACCTTCAGAGAAGTGGTCACTATTTCTCGAAAACTAATGGACTGATCTTATTTAAATTTTGTACAGTTCTTCAAAATAGAACTGACTAATGCTTGAAAGAAGGATTTTTCTCTTTTCTTGTTACAAGTAATTGTACAAGGCTATACGTAAAGTAAAATGTACCCAAAACTGTGCTGTTTTTCTTACAACTCTGCTAAAAATTTTAATTTCAATTTTTTTTTTTTTTTTTCAGTCAATCCTATTTTTAAGAAGCGTGCAAAATTTCAATAATATCGGTGCATTACTTTTTGAAAAATTGAGTGCACCGATTTTCTGTAGGGTCTTCGGAAACCGAGACCCACTAGCCGAATTTTCCACAATTTTTTATGAAAAATTTATAAAATAGTGTTAAAATGTTGCTTTTATATATGCTCAAAATTTTTATTTATTATATTAGAAAAAATATGCTTTTTTGTCCTTTTAAATCCATGTAACCCTTTAATATTAATCAAACAATGTTGGTTGGTTGGTTGGTTGGGTTTTTACGTCGCAATAGTGCTGCGTAGTGGGCAATTGACGACGGCCTGGGACTTACCCCTAGAGGTGGTTCGGAGACATGCCATCACAATTTTGATCCTCCACGGAAGGGATGGCTCTCCGCTTCGGTGACCCCCAGAGGTATAATTTTTATAGAAACGTGAAGGACATTGCGGCCACGACAGGTTTTATGTGCACCAGCCACCATTAGTGTACACGATGGTCTTTGGCTGGCTGGAGTACTGGGCTCTACCGACTGGATTAACGCAGCCCTCAAACAAACAAGGAATACTGTTATTAGAATCTCCTTGTACACAGACCTCACTGGACAATGTCTGTCTTTTTGGGTTCGACGCTAAATCATACCCAACGTGTGATTCCTGATTCTCTATTTCCCTGTGAATTTCCCAATAGGGAATTATAGGAATTATGAGTGTTATTAGAATCTCCTTGTACACAGACCTTAATGAACAATAACTGTCTTTTTGGGTTCAACGCTTAACCCAACGTATGATTTCTGATTCTCTATTGCCCTGTGAATTACCCGACAGGGAATTACGGGAATTATGAGTGTTATAAGAATCTACGTGTACACAGACCTCAATGGACAATATCTCTCTTTTTGGGTGCGAAGGTAAATCATACTCAACGGTGATTTCTGATTCTGCATTTCCCTGTGAATTTCCCGATAGGATACAATTATTCTTTCCTATACAATGCAGATATAAACAGTATAATGTTGCATTTTTCCCTACAATAGTCACATGTCAAGGTTTTTATGATGTGATACGGATAAAGTCCATTCCTAAAAGTATTCTGTATTTTGTAGATATCAAAATATATATTTTTTTTTTTTAAGTAGAAAACAATAGTTATATAAAAAATATTTTAGGCGACAAACATATCGTTCATGTGTGTGATTTTAGACATTTCTTTATTACTTTGGTGGCAATTACCGCTGTATGTAATAGTGTATATTAATTTCCTTATGTCGATATACTGGCTTGAACCATGCTAATTAGTATTTTTTCTTTATTAAGGCCTCGGTAGCCCAGTCGGTAGAGCGCCGGGCTCCTGCCAAAGACCGTCGTGCTTACTAATGATGGCTGGTGTACGTAAAATCTATCGTGACCGGAATATCCTCCATGCTCCTATCAAAAATTATATCTCTGGGGGTCATCGAAGCGGGAGAGCCATCCCATCCGTGGAGGTTCAAAATTGTGATGGCATGTCTCCGAACCACGTCTAGGGATGAATCCCAGACCGTTGCCTATTGCCCATTGCGTAGCACTAGTGCGACGTAAAACCCAACAAACTATTTTTATTTTTTAAGGCGAAAATACTGGCTGGGGCAAAAATAATCTAATTTAAATTATAGAATCTTAAAAAATTAAGTAAAAAAACAAAAAGAGAGAGAATTAAATATTGTATTGTTTTTTAGAACCAATAAAAGTAACAATTACGTTTTGACGTCTAGATATCTGCATTGGCTTCTATGCTGGGAACGTACAGTCGGTAACAAAAGTGTCCGAACACTAGCAAAAATTCCTATGTAAAAAATGTACACTCCATACGGTTTTGTTAAATAAATCCTTGTCGAATCCTGTTCTTAATCAGTGTAAGAACATGATTCGATAAGGATTTATTTAACAAAACCGTATGAAGTGTGCTTTTTTTACATAGGAGTTTTTGCTAGTGTTCGGACACTTTTGTTACCGACTGTACTACAATTATTTAGCAAAAATAAAAGCATATTACTATTTTTGCAAGTCGGATATTAGGACACTAGGTTTTAAAGTTATTATTAATATACATATTTTTAAATGAAGAATGTGAAGATGTGTTCCAATATTAGACCAATGGGACCTAAATGGGTCACTTCATCAAGGAGAAAAATGCAAGGACGAGTACAACTTGTAAACAGCAAGTATAAATTTTAGTGAACAGGTAAAATAAAACCAGAGAAAAAATATTATTTAAACATTTTATTGCCGAATGAAATAAACTGAAGTTAATATTAAAATAAAAATTAAACAAAAGAATGCAAGATATGAATATTAAAATAAAATGGAGTAAAACTATTACTACTAAATTAATATATACATTTAAGAAACAGCGACAAGAGGGAGGAAGATCTTATGCGAAATTTACAGTCGCCAGACATAAAAATTAAAAAAGCACGATCATACAATCTATAGTGTTTTCTTAAATTTTTAATTGTTAAGAAGCAAATGTATTTTCTGTTAATCAATGTATAATATACAATAAATTAAACTTATCTTTAAACAATTCTGCAAAAATGATTTAAAAATTCTAAAATAATAAAAATATATTTATTAGTTTTTGTATAAAAGAATGCATTTCATACAAAAGAGTTTTATACATCTTCTTTACGTTATTCTGACATCAGCACAGCCTCTGAAGTATTCCTGAGGTCCACATCCCATACGCCCTTCACCATCTTCGCAAATATCCCAATTATTCGCTATAACAAGAAAAAAACAATGCATGATGTTAGAAATTTTAATTAATAAAACACAAGTAAGTATATAGGAATGCATTCAACCGTGATTATTTCAAATTTAAACAACTTAAAACAATGATTAATGTAAACATACATTCACATTTAACCCTTTAATGTTCACTACTTAATTTATTTTAAAAATTACTAAACTAATTTAAAAATGGCTTTTAGACACATAGCCGATCATAAATATTTTCAAAAAAATCTGAACTAACTCCACCTGACTTTCCGAACATTGAGTAATTAACAGTTTTGTAGATAAAGTAAAGAAAGAGGAGTTGTTAAACAAACAAAAGAGAGAAAACCATAATAGAGTGTTTGAGTATTTTTCTCCATATATTATGCGATGTTTTATTTACCGCTACTGAACTTTGAGCCCATAGATCATAATGATAAAGAATTTTCCGTTGTGTCCCTGTAAAAACCTATAAATGCTAGATTCACCAAAATGCTTATAGTTAGTGCAACAGTGATTTATAATATTCATATAAATTTTTAGCTCAATTCAATAAGGCGTTTAGATGCTATCGCACTTTTAAAAATTTGGTCCCATAGGCTATAATGATAAATAATTTTTCCTGGTGTCCCTTTAAAAAAAACTATAAATGCTAGATTCACGAAAATCAATATGGTTCGTACTATGATGACTTACAATATACGTACCAACTTTCAGCTTATTCGAACAAAGCGTTTAGACGCTAGCGTGTTCACTCACAGACATACACACACACACACACATGCATACATCATCGTAAAAATAGTGAAAACGGACTCAGTGGACCTCGAAACGTATAGAAACATCAAAATCTCAAATTCGGATTTTTGACATGATTACAATTCTTTCCTCACTATAGTGTTAGGAAAGTAATAAAAAATTAGCATTTTTCTTTTCGAGAAAATTTTTTGGTTTGAAACATCTATATGTTAACCTTATTAAATTCAAATAATATTTAATTTAATAAATAAAAACCCTTTGTAAGAAAACATTATCGACTATAAAAACTCGTAAAAGTTGTTTCAGGTGAAAATAATAGTCCAGCTCTTCATTAAATGAAAAAAAAACTAGATGTGAGTGCATCATCAAACCAGCAATTTACACTCGCGCCCACTAAGAAACTGCAAGTGATTTATGCATTTAGCTCTCTTTGAAGCATTATTTGTTAAATTTTGGACTAGTGCTGCTATCTACTGAATAGAAAAGGAACAAAAGTTAAAAAACTGTGTAAAACAAGGGGGAAATGTAAAAAAACTGCTACATAAAAATTGTTAAATGATGGTCAAATGTTTGGTTTCGCTGCGAAGTCAATGAACGTTAAAGGGTTAAGCAAACTAAAAAGATAAAGAAATATCATACACTTTACAGGGATTGTGAAATATTTTCCATATAAGTTCAGTGTTTCACTTTACAAAAGGTGCAAATTAGATATATTTAACTGCAATCAACAATTAACGCCCTGTAAAAAATATCTGTTAAAAGTACCGGAAAAATCTTACAGCTGGGGTGCCAGTATTTCTCCGTCAAATATACAGAACAAAACTGTACTTTTAACAAAAAACCTGTTTGATTTAAAGGATTTCTGCATAAAATATATCTCAGTGGTACAATTATGCGGTTTTAAACTGTACATTTGATGGAGAAATACTGTCACCCCAGCTGCCAGATTTTTCCTGTACTTTTACAGGTGTATTTTTTGAAGTGCGAAATTTTGTGCTCTAGGTTTCACCATTCTGATAGTGCTCTTCAAGTATCAAGCATCATTAAAATGCTTCTAAATTTTACAGTTGAAATTTTCTAATTTGCACCTTTTTTAGGGTGAAAATTTCCCAATTTTTTCCTTAAATACAGAATCTTCTGTATGTACAGTAAACTCTTAATTATCCGCTAGCGGATTATGCACGTTGCGGCTTATCCACGGGTGTGGGAAAAGTGTGCAATGAAAAGGAAGTGTTTTCTCAACAAGAAACAAAAACAAATGATTGTTTAAAAAAATAAAAATGCATATATAAAAGGCTATAGTATTTTTGTTTTATTTTTTGTACAGTGAATTATAGTACAGTCGGTAACAAAAGTGTCCGAACACTAGTAAAAATTCCTATGTAAAAAAAGTACACTTCATACGTTCTGTTAAATAAATCCTCATCGAATCATAGACTGACTAAGAAGAGGATTCGACAAGGATTTATTTAACAAAACCGTATGAAGTGTACTTTTTTTACATAGGAATTTTTGCTAGTGTTCGGACACTTTTGTTACCGACTGTACTATTTAATTTCGTGCTTAAATTAGCTTATAAATTGTACCTTGGTTTCATCATAGGTACACATATTTGTTTATTGCTTTTACAGACTTTACTACAAGGGCTCTCAAAAAGAGAAATTTGGATACCACTATTTTTATATACTAATTTTAGACTTGACTAATCGTTGATATCTATTCATATTTAAAAAAGAAAAAAATAAAAATAAATGAAAAAAGTACTGTAAAAAAATTGTGGTATCCGAATTTTGCATTTTGAGAACCCCTGGTTAGTAAATAAAACCATTTTAACAAAATGGTTTACTATATTCTCAATATTTTAACTATTTGTATTACATTTTATATATAATATAATCAAGTTTTTGAGCTCGAATAATTTTTATATCACATCTGCCTCTCACTTTTAAACTTTCTGCGGTTTGTCCGCGATTTTCATATCCACGAAACCCGTCCATTCAATTCCGCGGATAATCGGAAGCATATGCTGCAGTTTCAGAGCAGTCTAATAATATTTGCAGAAATTAGAATATGGACGAACAAACAAGCAGACAAACCGAATTCATAAATACCTTCCAAAGTACGTGGAAACTGTTAAAAAATACGTTTTACGAAAGAAAAATTCTTTCTGGCATTTCAAAGTCATGCACAAATGTGAGAGACCTTAAGAAATATTTCCTTTTATAATTTGATCCTCCTTTGGTTTGCAAAATCGTTATCAGATTGTATTTCAAACTTCAAACGACTGCATAAGTTCAACAAACTGTTTTATAACAATGTGTTGGTTAAATTTACATTTCAGATAAGAATTTGCATATAAAATGGGAAAAAAATATTTTGGTTATTTGTGGTACATTTAGTTAAATAATATATCAAAAATAATTCCTAATTTGTTAGCAATGATAATTGATAATACGATGATGATGATGATATGAATGATATAAATTGATCATATAAAAAGTAATTGCCTTGAAAAATTGTTTTATCAGACAGTAATTTGAAATTCAATAAATTCAATTAATTCGACAAACTGTTTTATGACACTGTGTTGGTTAAATTTATATTTTATATAAGAATTTTCATGCAAAATGAGAAAAATATTTTGGTTATTTGCACTACATTTAGTTTAATAATCTATCAAAAATAATTCTTAGTTTGTCAGCAATGATAACTGATAATATGATAATGATGACTATGTGAAAAACATAAATTGGTGATATAAATATTAATTGCCTTGAAAATTTGTTATCAGACAGAAATTTTAACTTCAAAACTGAACAAATTCAACAAACTGTTTTATAACACTATGTTGGTTAGATTTATATTTCAGATGATATTCAGAAAAAATGTTTTGGTTATTTATGGTACATTTATTAGTTAAAGGATCTGTCAAAAATGATTCCTAATTTGTTAGTAATAATATTGTTTTGCCTTGAAAAATTGTTATCAAGCAGTTAACTTTAATGATAATTTGATAACTTTATTTGTTAATTGTAATGTTAATTTTATAACTTAATTATTAACTTTAGTGATAATTTGATAAGTTAAAAATATTGTTTTACAGAGTGTTTTGGTTTTCAATTTATATTTCCGACGCTTTATGAGACAACATTTTTAAATTCAAAAACTGTCATTAAAAAAAAATTATAGTTGGTTTATCTGAGACATTTTTCCTTAGAAAAATACAATTTATTACATTTTCTTTCAATTTTTATTAAAAGAGTGGTTAAATTATTATATTGCTAAACAAGGTGCAAAATTTTCATATTTTTTGCTGAATACATGCTTATTTTAATATCTTCCAAAGCCTGTCTTTTAGATATTTCACGTTAAATAATGTTAAAAATAGTAGTAAATTCGTAGAGAACATAAAACGATTAGTGTTTTATCTATTTTTAAGTTGATTTTAAATAATCTAAGACTTTTCATTTTTAATATAAATCACATAAAAAAGAATTATGGATTTATTGACAGAGATAAATAATTATTTAAATATCTTTCAAAGAAAAAAAAATTAAACTTTCTTTTTGCTTGTTTTAATTTCAATTTACTAATTTTACTATGATATATATGCATATATATATATATATATATATATATATATATATATATATAATACTAGCGGTTGTGCCCTTTCTTCTCACGGAAAATTAATTATTATTCATAGTATGTTATTAATATATATATATATATATATATATATATATATATATATATATATATATATCTTAGTTGAAGATTACTATGCTGTTGAAGATAAATAATAGATTATTATTAGATAGATTATTATTTAATAAATATAATTTGTAAATTTTTCCTCATATATATATATTAATTTGCGTGATTATTCGTGCATAGATTTGAAAATTATTTTTCTCAAATACTAAAAAGCATAATTTCTATTGCCATTTATATTCTGAAAAAAAAGGTATAATAATAGTAAATAAAAAGGCATCAAGAAGGTCCTATACTAAAGCTGTAGCCCTTCTTCAATATTCAACTATTATTCATTATTCAATATTCAAATATATTAGTTTTTTTTTTTTTTTTTCTGCATTGAGTTTTTGTCAAATGCTGAACTTATGGCGATATTTGAATCCAGTATCGATAACAGGGAATCACATAATATATATGCATTATAAATTAGAGAATGTAATTATATTTCAGAACAACTTTGGCAGCCTCACTTGGCGAAATTTTAAATTTGGCACTGAAGTAGCTCATTCGTTTCCCCCTAAGGTATTTTCTAACGTAGCTGCGATAACCATTTTAATTCATCGCCAAATTGGGAGAAAAAAAAAAATGTCAGTAAGAGGGTGCTGTATTAACGGCTGTATTCACCAATAACTTCAACTCCCGGTTGAACACGAAAATTTGAAAAGCTCATAAAGTCAGGGTACAACTTTTCAGCAAAATTTGATGCGTTGTTTATGCCATCTAGCGGCATAGTTACTTCCAATTTTTTATCGGAAAATAACTGATCAAAGATTTTATGAAATCTCCGCGCTAGATGACAGAAGAAGCCGGTCAATTTTTTTAGAAGCTGCACCCTGCCTTTAGACGCTTTTCAGGATTTTGCATTGAACCGGGAGTTGAAGTTAATGGTGAATAGGGCCGTTAATCTTCCATGACGTAAAGCTCAGTTCAGAAACATCATTACAGAATATGTTGGACCACATACATTACACGCAGATATACAAAGCCTTCAAATTTATAATATTCCTCATTTTTGCTCGGGGTTAAAAATAAGAAACATCTACAGTGACTTACCACATTTCCAGTGCCACTGAAAGACGCATCTCTCACAAGTCAAACCTTTTGGAAGTCTGAGTTGAACCTCGACCATATCCTTTCTACTTCCTAGATCCCATCTGTAACCAGATCCATCAGCTAGAGGTATGGGATGTTTGTCCAGACATTCTTGTGTCACTTTAACGCCTTCTTGAACAGGACACAGCTTGAATTCAAAATATCCAAAATGGTTGGCAACCACATTGATTCTAGCAGTAATTTCTTGACCAGACTTGTAATTGCGGACAACAATGCCCCTTCCATAGATTCCACCATCTTCGTTGGGTCGAGGCTCTGGAAGATCCCAAGCATCACCGCAAATGCCGCATTTGCCATTATTTTTTTGCCACAGAGTCTAGAGAAATGATTGCAATTTTGAAATTTTTTAGAGAATATACTTGCCATACATTATTATATTACAGATTGTTTGAAAAACTGTCAATTTTGTGAGCATAATTTGTGGATATTTTTGAATTTGCGTTTATAGAAAAACTGTGAACGATTCAATTTCGAATACAGTTAAATTTTGTTTTAACATAAACGTACAAATGTAGATCATGCAATATTTTCAATAATATTATATTTCATTTGTATTTCTACTGTAATATTTTTAACGCATTCACGCCGGTGCATTTTGTTTACACAGTGTTCTCAAAAGTATCCGAGCACTAGACAATAATTCCGATATAAAAAGGGTACACTTAAAACTGTTTTGTTCAATAATCCTTGTCGAATCATGTTCTTAGACTGACTAAGAACATGAATCGACAAGGATTTGTTTAACAAAGCAGTATTAAGTGCACTTTTTCTTTGGACAGGGATTATTGCTAGTGCTCGGGATTATTGCTAGTACTTTTGCTGCCGACTGTAGCTGTGACCCACCGGTGGATCACGCCGGCGTGAACGTGTTAAAGTGTACATTTTTTCTTTTGAAGTCAAGACATAGGATATATATCTTGACATAGGAAAATAACATAAGATATTTACCTAGGGTCTAATAAGAGATTAGCTAGAAATTTATCTGCGGACTAATAAGAAATTTACCTGAGGATTTATAAAGATTAATAAAACTTCAAAAGAAGAAATTTACACTTTAAAAATATTATAGTAGAAATACAAATGAAAAATAATATTTATAAAAGTATTACATGATCTGAATTTGTAGATTTAAGTTAAAACAAAATTTATCTATATTTGAAATTAGATCATTTACAATTATGTTATACACGCAAATTCAGAAATATTTAGAAATTATGCCCACAAAAATTTGACAGTTTTTCAAACCATGTACACTATCTACCAATAAGTATTTGGACACTTTTGATTTTAGACTTTTTGTCAAATATGTAGAAAAATTCTTCAGGAATTATCTCTAAACTTTAGGAATGTAAAGAAAAATGTTTTATCTCATACATTTCAGTGAAAGTTTTGCCCAGAAAAGAAAAAGGGGACCAGTAAAAGTTAAATCAAAATCCAAATGTTTTGGATCACCCTGTGAAAAGTAATACACGAAATGCATTTTGGCTATAGCATGTGATTATACTGCTTCTTCTAATTACACTGCTCTGCAAAAAAAAAAAAAAAAAAAAAAAAAAAAAAAAATCGAGATTTGACATCATTTTATCTAATTCTTATGTAAAATGACCTCCTGAATCCGAATATGATTCCCATTTTGCCCTGTTACCCACAGTTTTCTAGATACACCACCCCCTCCCTCAATTTCTTTCCCTGTTCGATAATTTTATGACCATGAATTTGATTTGAAGAATGAAAAAGATTTAATTTAACACCCAAAAACAAAAAAATTTAAAATTTAAAAAATAACATTAATAACAGATTAAAAAAGTATAAGATATGTAATGCATAATTTCAGTGGCAAATCCCCCCCCCCCTAAATAATAATAATAAAAAATGTCCTTGTCGCAAATGTCCATGTTTTGCAATTTTCCAATTCTGTAGCCCCTCAGAAGATATTTAACGGTTAAAATAATCCTCCTCCCCCCCCCTCCCAAAAAGGAAATTTATAGCCATAAAATCACCGAAAAATTATAAAAATAGGGGCCATTCGTAAAAAACGGTGGGTGATAGGGCAAAATGGGTCTCCTATTCGGATTCAGGAGGTCATTTTACACAAGAATATGCTGAAATGGTGTCAGAGGCAATTTTCATGCCGAGCAGTGTTATTTGTATAAATTTTTATAAGGCTACCACATATATTTATGGAGATGTAACGGTTTCTTTAAAAAATTGCAAAAATATTGACATTTCTTTAATTGTAACACGCAGAGTATTAGACCCAAAGCAAATCCATTTTTTGGAAACTTAACATACTACATTAGACACAGTATGCTGCAATCAGAATACAAAAGTGTTAAATATCTTGCAAAACATTAGTATTTTTACTAAAATATTTTTAACTACGCATGCGCAAGTTTTTTAAAAATTTCATTTGCATAATTTAATAGCCAAAAGTATGGATCAACTTATATAAAAATTTATGAAAGATAGATTGAATAGAGTTTCAATTCCTCTCAGAAATGGGGAATATTATAGGGAGTTTTATAAATGTTTATTTACAATCAGCGAGAAAACACAGCATTACTATTCTTTGACCACATTTCATGAAACCATCTGCGCAAGTGCTAATTTAACGAGTCCAATGCTAAAATAGGGGTGACAGTCATCTGACTCAGAGAAAATGAGCAATAACAGAGGGCGGAATTATTGGATGTTTTCCAAATTTCAAACTGTCGGTCAAGCTGGCATCCCTCCAACATTTTGGACGCGTCCTCACTGCTAGTTTTAGGATATGTGACTGCACTGTAGTATTCATTCTGTTATATATACATATTATATATGTGGCCGCACTGTATTGGGCATTGATTGAATCAAAATAAAAATGTAAACAAAACTCCTTATAGTTTTGCTTTTATTTTAGAGGAACTGAAATTCTGTTTATTCTATCTCTCAAAACATTTTGAATTTACATTATATTTGTTTGGGGTTTTAATATAAGTAACTCAATACTTTTGGCTATTAAATTATACAAATAAAATTTTTTAAAAGCTTGCGCATGAGTAGTTAAAAATTGTTTAATAAGAATGCTCATATTTCGTAATATATTTAACATTTTTGTATTCTGATTGCAGTATGCTGTATCTAATGTAATAATTCAAATTTCCTAAAACTGACTTTGCACTGGGTCTAATACCCTATGTGCTATAATTTAAAAAGTGGCAATTATTTTTGTAATCTTTTAAACAAACCGTTAAAGAAAATATTTTATTTAGAAATAAATTATCGACATATGTTTAGTAATACGATAATAATTCTATCAATAGTTCTATAATAGTAATTATAATAATAATAATAATAATAATAATAATAATAATAATAATAATAAATTATTTTAATGTTATTGATAATATTAATAAAAGCAGTGATTTTTATTTGAAAAAAAAAAAAAAAAAAAAAAAAAAAAAAAAAAAAAATCTAAAGTAAGTATTAAAACTAACAGTAACAATAAAAATTATAATTAAAACAAAAATTTAAGTGATGAAACAATTTTAAAAATTCTCTTGCATATTTATTTCTCATTCATATAGGCTATAAAGTTTAAAAACTATTATAAAATTTTCATTAAATTAAAGGAATACTTTTTTTAATTCCACGTTTAAAAACATTGAAAAAAAAATCGTGGTTATAATAATAATAATAGTAACAATAATAGCATTACATAAAATAATGCCTTAACAATGGATTTTGTTTTTAAATAATTAAATGAATTTCAATATTTATTTTCTATGATTATTAAGCATCGATTTAATCTAAAAATACACTGCAATTTATTGATTTTTCTATCATATTTTTCGTAAAACAATAGAAAAAAACTATTAAGAAAAGAAAGAATAGAAAAAAGAAATGTGATAACAAGCAATATATAATTAATGATAACAGCAATAATAATATGCATATAAAAAAAAGATTATAAAAGAAAGAAAGAAAGTCATAAAGAAAGAAAATATTTATCGCGCTACTCATTAGTGGAAGGGCTCCAAGTCATTATTATTTCATTTGGTGTCAAATAGTATTAATAATAATAAATATGAAATTAGTGATAATAATAGTAACAACAACATAAAAATATAATTACTGTTATTTTTTCACAAAAATGTTTCGTATTATTATCGTATTTCCAGTATGAATTTCAACCTTGACATTGAATCAATGATAGTAATAGTAAAATATAATACAGTGAAAGATTAAAAAATAAATAAAATAAAACCGAACATGAAATTAATAATATAATATTTTTTAAAAAGGAAGAAAGACGAAAGAAAGAGAAGGGGAGAAAATGTTATTCCTTTACAAAAGACCTTCTTGTTATTATCTTTTCTCTTTCAGTGTCAAATAATAACAATAATAAATAGAAATTTAGTGATAATATAATTAGCAACAACAACGTGAAAAAAATAATTACTGTTATTCCTCCACAAAAGAGTTTCGTACTATTATCGTTTTCACGGAATCAAATTCAACTTCAACGTATAGAATTATTGATAAAAATAATAATAATAATAATAATAATAATAATAATAATAATAAAGAAAAGAAAAAAATGCAGAGAAAGAAAAAAAAAGAAATAGAATAATAACGAACATAAAATAAATAATAATTGTAGCTATAATTAAAAAAAAAAAAAAAAAAAAAAAGTTACTCCTCTACAAAAGAGTTCCATGTTATTATATTTTCCTTCAGTGTCATATAATAATAATTGTAATGATAATAATAACAATAAACAGGAATTTAGAGAAAATGATAGTAACAACAACACGAAAAAATAATTACTGTTATTCTTCCACAAAAGAGTTTCGTATTATTATCGTTTTTAGAAGATCAAATTCAATTTCGACATATAGAATTATTGATAACAATAATATTTAAAAAAAAAAATACAAAGGAAGAAGAAAAAAAAAAGAAGAAGAAGAAAAAGAAGGAAATAAATTAATAACTAACATAAATAATAATAATAATAATAATAAAGAAAAGAAAAGAAACGCAGAGAAAGAAACAAAAAGAAATAGAATAACGAACATAAAATAAATAATAATAATTGTAGCTATAATATTAAAAAAAAATTATAATAATAAGTTATTCCTTTACAAAAGAGTTCCATGTCATTATCTTTTCCTTCAGTGTCATACAATAATAATAATGGTAATGATAATGATAACAATAAACAGGAATTTAATGAAAATGATAGTAACAACAATACAAAAAAAAAATAATTACTGTTATTCTTCCACAAAAGAGTTTCGTATTATTATCGTTTTTAGAGGATCAAATTCAATTTCGACATATAGAATTATTGATAACAATAATATAAAAAAAAATAATAATAATAATACAAAGGAAGAAGAAAAAAAAAGAAGAAGAAGAAGAAGGAAATACAATAATAACTAACACAAAAAATAATAATAATAATAATAAAGAAAAGAAAAGAAATGCAGAGAAAGAAAAAAAAAGAAATAGAAAAATAACAAACATAAAATAAATAATAATAATTGTAGCTATAATAAAAAAAAAAAAAAAAAAAAAAAAAAACATTCCTCCACAAAAGAGTTCCATGTCATTATCTTTTTCTTCAGTGTCATATAATAATAATAGTAATGATAATGATAACAATAAACAGGAATTCCGTGAAAATGATAGTAACAACAACACGAAAAAATAATTACTGTTATTCTTCCACAAAAGAGTTTCATATTATTATCGTTTTTAGAGGATCAAATTCAATTTCGACATATAGAATTATTGATAACAATAATATTTAAAAAAAAAAATAATGATAATACAAAGGAAGAAGAAAAAAAAAGAAGACGAAGAAGGAAATACAATAATAACTAACATAAAAAAAATAATAATAATAAAGAAAAGAAAAGAAATGCAGAGAAAGAAAAAAAAAAGAAATAGAATAATAACAAATATAAAAAAAATAATAATAATCGTAGCTATAATATTAAAAAAAAAAAAAAAAGTTATTCCTTTACAAAAGAGTTCCATGTTATTATCTTTTCCTTCAGTGTCATATAATAATAATAGTAGTGATAATGATAACAATAAACAGGAATTTAGTGAAAATGATAGTAACAACAGTACGAAAAATTAATTACTGTTATTCTTCCACAAAAGAGTTTCGTATTATTGTCGTTTTTAGAGGATCAAATTCAATTTCGACATATAGAATTATTGATAACAATAATATTTAAAAAAAAAAAATAATGATAATACAAAGGAAGAAGAAAAAAAAAGAAGTCGAAGAAGGAAATACAATAATAACTAACATAAAAATAATAATAATAATAATAAAGAAAAGAAAAGAAATGCAGAGAAAGAAAAAAAAAGAAATGGAATAATAACAAATATAAAAAAAAATAATAATAATCGTAGCTATAATATTTAAAAAAAAAAAGTTATTCCTTTACAAAAGAGTTCCATGTTATTATCTTTTCCTTCAGTGTCATATAATAATAATAGTAGTGATAATGATAACAATAAACAGGAATTTAGTGAAAATGATAGTAACAACAATACGAAAAATTAATTACTGTTATTCTTCCACAAAAGAGTTTCGTATTATTGTCGTTTTTAGAGGATCAAATTCAATTTCGACATATAGAATAATTGATAACAATAGTAAAAAATAAATAAATAAATAAATAAATAAATAAAAATACAGAGAAAGAATTCACAAAAAAAAAAAAGAAAGAAAGAAAGAAAAAGAAAGAAAGAAATACAATAATAACTAACATAAAATTAATAATTGTAACAATAATATTTTAAAAAAACATTACAGAGGAAGAATTTAAAAAAAGAAAAGAAAGAAATACAATAATAATTAACAGAAAATTAATAATTGTAACAATAATATTTAAAAAAAAAAAGAAATAATAATATTTACTGTTATTCCTCCGCAAAAGAGTTCCATGTCATCATCGTTTCTTTCTGTATCAAATCCAAATCTCCACATAGAAGAGCGACCTGGGGGCTCATACAAAGCACCATGACTCCAAACTAGATCTATACAGAGAGCAGATAACAAAAACCAGAGCATTGTGCCGAAGAAAAAAATTTTAAACTTCGAACGAACTGTAATGCATCAATGAAATTTATACATTTAACCTTCAATTCGAAACATGTGGAATGATTCTCATAACTCTGTGAATTTTTCTTATTTTGTTTATTTTATTTTTTTAGATTAAAAGTTTATCGCCCGACTTTTTGAGAGAGAAACTTGATTTTTTGTGAGCGTAAAAGATTTAAAAAATAATAATATTCAAATAAAATAAAATAAAATTGTTCAAATTTCAGCCAAAAATACCTTTTTTAGCTTATTTTTTTCAAAGACATTTTACTGTAAAATTCATCAGAGTTCATGACATTGCATTTGTGAATGTCTTTATTCTGTCCCCCCCCTTCCCCCCCCCCCAAAAAAAAATCGATTATAATCGAAAATTTTTATTTATTATGAGCAAATAGAAATGTAATTTTAATTTAAGTTTAACTTTTATTGAACATACTGTTACCTATGAATTAATAGGTTATTTTACATTGTTGTTAGGTATAATAATAATAATAATAATTTATTTTATTTTATTTTTTATCCATCATTATAAAATGTAAACATGTTACACTCAGAAATAGACATATATCCGTCCTTGTATATTAAATGCATAAAAAATTTATGTGACTATTTTAAAATTATCATATACACATATTTTTTAACTAATCAAAACACGTACATGGAGTTGGAAGTCTACAGCTTTTTAGGACGGAGGACTATTAGTCTCAATCTACGGATTTTTACGATATCAGTTTTACGATAGTTGGACATTTATCGAAATCGAAAATTTATCGAAAATATAATTGAATAATTTGGAATTGATGTTATAATTTGAAAAAAAAAAAAAACTAATAGTCCTCCGTACTAAACTAAATTCTGCTGTTGCCAGAATTTCATCAAAATCGTTTTTTCTGTTTATTCCTTTTCTTAGAAAGAAAAAAGAAAAAGAAAAGAAAATTAATAATAATCAGTATCAAAACGGACAATATCGAAAAAAGTTTTTTTTTTTTTTTCGCACTTAGAAATTAAGGAATTGAATAATTACATTTGTGAATTGTGAAAAATAAAAGTACAGTTTTCAACCTACTTATTCGGATATATTTCCTCAAAGGCAATCGAAATCGATATTTTTCGATTGAGAAAATATTTTGTAAATCATACGATGCATTTTGCTCAATGGTGCTATCGTCCTACATTTTTTTTTTATTATTATTAAAAAGATTGTGCCATTTGTTGTTATTAAAAAGATTTTAGGTAGAGAAATAAAGATTTCTCTTCAAAGAAATTAATGTTTTCGCATGCTTTTATTTTACTTCGTTTATGTTTGTGTTTGTCAGTGTCAAATCAAATCAAATCAAGCAAATTTTAACTGACTTCGAGCTGAAATTGGCCATAAATGTATAATTCCGATATCAACATACGCACAACCAACAACATTCTCATAGAAAAAAACCTGGAAGCCATAGGCCTCGAACTTCAGTGAGAATTTTGATTATACGTCTGAATCTACGTCCTCGTATCTGATTGGAGTGAAATTGTGAAATGAGATGAAATATTTAATCAAGTAACTATCAGAGAATAGAAATCAATTTTATTCAATACAATAAAATCTCTGGACTAATGGATTTCAAACTTTTAGTTTGGGATACAACGATGGGACAAAACTGAAGTTACGAAATTATATGGAAGATATATAAAAATACTATTAAGTGAAGTTTTATAAAGATTCAACAACAGATAAGACGCATAAAATATTTTAAAGTTAATAAGTGAGAAAATTATGTTTGCAATTTTCATTTTACAATGGAGTCGTCAATATTTGTTTATAAATACAAAAGCTTATAACCCGAGATATATTACTATACATTACTACTATTATGTAGTTTCATGTTGATAGTAAAACTGAAGTATTAAATTTCCAGTCTAATTTTGCAATTTTAAAAGTCCACTGCTGCCTTAACCCTTTGCAAACAACGTAATTAGGATAATTTAAATTACACTGCCACCGAAATTCACGAACAAAATTAAAATAAAATCACATATACACAAAAAATAAAGAAAGAAATTGGATCTTAAAGAAATTAGCAAAAATTGTAATTTTCATAAACCAAATTCTTTTTTATTTACGTGTATGTTCAATAGTATAAACTTTCTATCTACCACTCATTCACTCAAATTTCTACCATTTTATAATGGCTGTTGTCTCTTAGAATGAAAAATTTGTAGTCGAGAGTATAGTGATGCTACATCTATACAAATTACTGAGTCTATAGTTTTAAAAAAATTGCCAGATTTAACAATTTTCTTCTTTAGGAAATTTTTAATACAAAAGAATACGTGTATAAAATGAAAAAGTGCACAAAAAATAAAAGTACTTTTTAATTGCCTTCTTGACATCGTAAGAAAATAATTTTTGTATTCTTCACATCTGGCTAATCATACCTTTTGAATGATACCACTTTTAATCCTCTTTTCCCATGATTACTATGTTAAAAGTGTACAACAATTTTCATTCTTGCCTATTAATATATAGATGATGAGATTAACTTTAGAATTAATTTAAAACATTAAACATTTAGAGTATACAGTTAAACCCGTTCAAGAATTTCATATTTTCAATATCAAATTTCTGCAGTACTAAGATATCCTTCTTAAGAAGCTTTTCCCGCTTAATATATATATATATATATTACACTGCCAGTTTTCTTTCAAATTTTACATTTTTTTTTTTCTTTTGTTTAATCTGTAAAAATATTTCTGAAGGTTAAAAGAGAGGGTGGTGAGGCAAAGTTATTTTAAAGCGTCTGTAATGAACATGAATTGATAAATACGAGGGTTGCTATTTATATTTCTGGCCTAAGAAAAAAAAAATATTTATGATCAAAATTGGTTTCATTGTTTTCAAAATATTCTCCATGAAGATCAATACACTTTTGCATGCGTTTGAATCAATTTTCGAAGCACTTTTTCCACTCCGATTGAGGTAACTCCAAAACATGCGTTTTAAATGCATCCACCGTTTCTTCGGGTGTCGAAAATCGTTGACCACGTAATTTATTTTTGATGAGCAGGAATAAAAAAAAGTTATTGAGTGCCAAATAAGGGCTGTACGGTGAATGACCCATCAATTATATGTTTTGGCTGGTCGAAAATTCTTTTTATTTATTTATTTATTTTTTATTTTTTTATTTATTTATTTTTCTTGAGACGATGTGGGAGAGCTCGCATTGTCATGATGAAGAATGGTTCGCCTCTTCTTCTGCTTTTTTCGAATTTTTCTGATGAACTCTGGTAAAAAAATGGTAGTGAATTGACCGTCCTGCGTTACTCTAACGCTACTGTTGCCACGTGTCTGGTCATGCAGAAGTAATAGGCAACCATTTGCGTCGATGTGCCTCTTCCGCGAACGACTTTTGTTGGATTTGACTCATCTTGGAAAAAACACACAGTCGATTGCTGTTCTGTTTCGGACTCATATGCAGAAATCCATGATTCATCACATGTGTAGATGTTATACATAACCTTTGATATACCTTGAACGTATTTTTTCAACATTTCCTTGCAGCAAACGACACGGGCCTTCTTTTAATCGTTTGTCATATTATGCAAGATCCAATGGGAAAAAATATTTTTAATGGGCAAATGTTCATGTAAAATCTTATCGATACTTGTCCTACTAATTTCCAAAGATGCCTCAATCTCACAGTATGGCTCATGATGATCTTACTTGATTATTATTTTTTCCGACTGAGTGAAAATAATGCCTGGACCGGGAGTCGAACCCCAGATCTTTGACTTACAAGGTCAAGGCTCTACCAATTGAGCTATCCAGGCCGACAACCAGTGGACATTACTCACTCAGACAACCATTAGGCAGAAACCACCGGTAGTCGGCCTGGCTAGCTCAATTGGTAGAGCCTTGACCTTGTAAGTCAAAGATCTGGGGTTCGACTCCCGGTCCAGGCATTATTTTCACTCAGTCGGGAAAAAAAATTAAAAGAAATCAATAAATATGATTTTCTCCCCAATCAGTTGATTGTGTGATTTCAATATATTGTATTTCTTACTTAATTAGTTCACGCACACTGGCACAACAATCGATTGTGAACGACCTTCACGGAATTCGTCCTGGAGCGAACGTCGACCACTCTTGAATTCGTTATACCAGTTTTTTACAATGTTGTAGGATAGTTCTTTATAGCTGTATAAAGAATTACGTTCATTGAAGCACTCTTGTCTTGATAATTCACGTCGCAAGTTATGAAAAAAAAATTGCACAAAAATGTTCACGAGTGAATTTCATTTTCGGCCAGAGAGGAATTTTTCAATTTACTGTAAACAACACAAATCACGCTAAAATAGCAACACTAAATAGAAAGAATTCTTAAAAGTATCAACAAGGTGGCTTCTTTGATCAAGAAGCAAAAGACAAATATGTTAATAAGTGGAAAAATTTGTAAAAAAAAAAATAATAAAAGAAAAAGGATAATTTTTGCTACATCGTTTGAAGAGTATGTGTCGCAGATGATAAAGTATTACCATGTTAAATACTTTCAGTGGATGATATTTGTGGATAATGAAAAAATTACAGAGAATAACGAAGAAAAGAGTGAATCCGATGCTGTGAAAGAATCGGAAACGTTTCGCTGTTTTATCGAAAGTGTTAAAAATGTTTCAGAAGAAATATTTAAAAACTTAAGACCATTGGACTCTTTTCAATTACAGATTGCTGATAAAAAGTGGAAACAAAAGATTATACATGATTTTTACTGTGAGGAACATCAAGAATGTTAAAGCAAAATGTTTTGTCATCAAACATTAAATTAAATAAATAAATTTAAAAAAAATGAGGTTTCTATGTTAATTTTAATTTATTGACTATTTCCATATGTGTGCAAATTTAATAGTAAATTTCATCTTTTTTTGCATAACTTTATATGTATAATTTTAACAATGTACATAAACAACCACTGGAATAATTCATACTAAAATTTATTATTATTTTAGTTTCAATTTTTTATTAGTCTTCCCACTTAAAAAGTTTTCTCTTCCATCCCAAGGAAAACTTCTCATGTGGATTTCATTGTACGTTTATGCATTTTATATTTCGTTGCATGAAAATAACTATTTCAGCTTTAGGTTATATAACTTAATTTTTTAGGTTATATAACTACTTCCTTTCAATAGATCATGACAATCAATTTGATATCAATATCTTAGATTTGTGTAAATAAATTTATCAAACAACAGCTGGAAAACTGATTAAAACTGATATTTAACTGATTAAAAGTATCTAAGCTGTATTTTCAATATTTGAAAATATAAACATTTTCTGATACTTTTCACATAATAAGAAGGGATTATAGAATACCTGTTTAAAATACTGATAACTCTCCCCCCCCCCCTACTCTCTCTCTCTTTATATATATATATATATATATATTCTGGCCTTTTTTTCTTTGTGTAAATGAAATATTGAAATCCAGTTGCCTTTTTACAATCTCTTAGCCATATAGGGTACAGAAAGTATTGTTTTCAGATCAAAATCTCGAAGTTGCACTTATGCTATATTTACACGTTGTGGCCCCTTAATACGAAAATCTGGTTTATAGTGGTTGGTCCTGTGTATCCATTTGCGTATCTGTGCGCAAAATTCAGCATTACTGAAAATATATCTGAATTAGATGATACATATTATTATCTTATATGAATACTATTTGACGTTTTTGAATTTGTACGAACATTTCGTGTATTGTGGCGAACAAAAATGTCAGATACATTACGTCATTACAGGCGGTTTTTCTGGTTGATACATTTTAACATCCTTATCATGCACTAAACAAAATAAAATTAATATGCATAATTTTATATGCAAAACGCATGTTTCACGTAGAACATGGTATAAAAAGCATTTATTCTTCATTTACAGGGCCCCACAAAAGTATTCGGATATATTACAGCTGTGGTTAAAAATGGCTCGAATTTGAATATTAAGTTATGCTATGATTTTTTTTTTTTTTTTTTTCGGTGCTAAATGTAAGAACATTGTGTGGTGCTTATAAAACCTATGCACAATATATGTAAAGTTGCAGAAATTATGGAAAATAATAAGATTAAGTAACGATTTTTCCAGAAACTAAATCCTTAACAATGTTTTGACGCTAGAGATTTCATAAAGAATAATAAAAACTGTGTAAGCAAACACCATAAATGTAAGCAAATTGTTCATTGGATGGATTAGAAATTTTATGGTGTTTGTTCACACAAAATTCTGATTTTTTTTTTAATCATTCAACACCATATTTTTTATGCATTTTATTGAAAAACTTCACGAGAAGATGAGTGAGTGGGTTTTATATGTCGCACTAGTGATACGCAATTGAAGACGATCTGGATCACATCTCTAAAAGTGGTTCGGCACACCACAATTTAAATCAACTACGGAGGTGATGGGTAAATTACGTAAAATCTATCCATCAGGTGTTCAAAATCAAATGAAAATACCATTCACTGCTGTACAAGAAAATCATTCATACAATATAACGTAATCCTCTTTTTAAATTAATTTTTTTAACGTATCTATTGCTTACTGGTTTAAACACCCACTTATTTTTTTTATAACATTAAGTGAAACATTAACTGAAATAACGCAAATTTTTGGTTTACAGAAGGCACAAAATCTTAGGCATATTACTATAAATAGGAAGTTTGTTTGTTTATTCTTTCGCTTTACAAAACCGTAAGTTTTGACAAATTCAAAAGGAAATTGGTACGAATGGTTCAATGGAGCTATTCACACGACAACTTTTTGCACAGCTTTTGAGTCGATTGTTAATTTGAACCAAATCACCTAAAAGCCCCGTGTAATAGAAGTTGGGAGTACGAACATTTTTTTCTGGCTAGTTATAAAAAATTGTTTCTGCGAGCAATTTCTCCTACGATGATAAACGAATGAGAAGAAAGCTCGTTATACGCGGCGAGAAAAGAGCGCTAAATAGGTGCACCTTGACATGTACTGAACACCAGAAAACCAGTTTTTTGCGCTATCTTTGACTCAACTTGTGCAAGCCTCTTTCTCATTTCGGTCTCCGAAAATTAGAGCAAAAATTGTCTCAAATAAAAGTTGCGTGAAACGTCGTCGTGTGTAATAGCTACAAGCTCAAGAAAGGAGCCGCAATGCTATTGGAAAACAGGTAGCCTCCTTTAAAGGGGTAAAGGGGGGAAAAGTCATGCTGTGCGTTTTGCAATCACTTGAGTTATATACATGGTATTTGGTATGGAAATTCTTCACTCGTAACTATTTTTACAATGCCATTGAAAAGTTCCTCAACCTGCCTGAAAGTGAAGGGGGGGGGGGGGGGCTGGGGATGAAATGGTGATAAAGTTGTGCAGTTTGGAAACCGCTTCAGCTAAAACGTTGATTTTTATTAAAAATTTGTTCATTCAATATGCTCTTCACTATGGTATTAAAAAAATTGCTCAATCCCCCCATTGAAAGGGAGGAAATTGTAGTAAAAATCCGGATTCTGCTGCACAATTTGGAAACTCCGAATTCTCATTTTTCTTCTTCTTCTTCTTTTTTTTTTTTTCATTTTTTTTTCAGATGATTCCGGAAAGACTGGGTTTTTCAGCTTCTAAAAAATTCTAAAAATTTCAGCTACTATATTACTTAATAAAACTAGTATATTGTGGCCACAACAAAACTTTCTTCTATATTTTTCTATAAAAATTCCTACACTGCAGATTATTTTTTAAACTTATTATTCATTAAATTTATTTTTCATGACAAATGAAAACAATTTCCATTTAAGTGTAGCGTAGCATTAACCCGTTAGTAGTCGCTATAGACAGCGCCACCTATTACATATTGCGTACTTTTTATTTAACTCTCACCAATAATTTTAAGAAGTGATGTGATCGACGTTCCTTCGATTTTATTCGTGTTTTATGTATATCAATTGCTACTTCTAAAAATTTTTGGTGGCTATTGAATAAAAAAATCTGGCAATACTGAAGGATGGGCTGCAAATCGACCAACTAGCGACTACTAACGGGTTAAATGTCCAAAGAAAGTCAATTTTACACCGATATTTGTGGAAAAGCTTTTTTCTTTAATATATTATCATTATTATTTTATTGACGAGATCTTATAACGATACCCATGCTAAAATTTTAATCTCAGAGGTGGGAGAGCTGCGCCCGTACATATATAATAGTTCTTTCTTGTTAACTACATTTATTATAAATAACTTTTTTAAATTTCCCTTGGAAAAGTTTAAAATAATTTTCACTGTGTACATTTATATAAAATTTTGTCCTATTCTGCCATATTAAAAATTATGAAGAAAATGGGATGATAGTACCACCTGCTGAGCAATTAATTCCCAAATGTAATCAGCACTGGTTTAAATCAATGTCCAACTAAATATCAAGCTTGGTTAAATCCCATCCATTAGTTCGTAAGACCGTCCACAAAAAGCTAATAATGTATCAAAGGATTAAATTGTTTCCGCTGCATCAATTCTGTTGCTACAGTGAAAATAGTTTTAGAGTCAAAGTGAAAATAAAAGGGTAATTCATTTACTTCCGTCAAAGTCGACTTTAGCGACAATTTGACGACTTGGCGATCAAATTTGACGTCAAATGGTAGTTTAGGTCTCCCGAAGTTCCAGAGCTCTACATTGATAAGCAGTCGATATCCGGAACTTTCTATTGGATTCTACCACAGAACCATTTCTCAACACCATCGCTAAAATATATAAATAGAAGCAAGTTAACTTCTGTGAGTCAGTGTTGTTTAGAGAGCTTTTCTGATCGATTGAACTTTTGAGACTATGCTTCAAGCAATTGAACTTTCTTTGTGAATGAGTGAAATTTCTGCTCTGTGAAATATTTGACATTGTTTGCTTTACTCTTTTGGAACAAGTGACTTTTTTCTTAGACTATTTCCAGAACATTCGTTGAATAGTCACAATTGTGATACCAGCGATAGTTTTATTGAACTGCTTCCAGAATATTTGTTACTTTAACAGTATTATTGAACTGTTTTGAGAATATTTCTTGAAATCCCACTTTTGATGTAATGATTCAAGAAGTTACGCTGTGTAAAGTGCATCATAAACTAGAACCTGCATGTTTCTTTATGAACTACTTTCTATGTAAGAGAAAATCGACGATTTTTGTAACATTTGCTGCCCGACTCCAGGCAGTTCGAATAAATTCCAGTAACTAGAAGTATGTCTGACGCAATGGAGGAATTTCTCGAGACTTCAAGTACGCAACAGAATAGTTAAAGGCCGGACAAAAGGAGATGAAAGTCGAACTAGACAAAATGGCATCTGGATAAGAGAAGCTGAAAACCAGACAAGATCTGTTGAAAGAGAAGATAAAAATCGCACTATACAAGGCGGAAACCGAACAAGATTAACTCTGAGAGGAGGAGAAAGCCAGACGGGCCTAGAGGCCTGACAACATCAGCTGAGAGAGGAGATGAAGACCTGACAAAATATGTTGAAAGATGAGATGAAAGCTGGACAAGACGATCTGAAAGATAAAATAAATGCTGCACAAGAAGTGATGCGGTTCAAAATCAAAGACATTCAAGAGCAGATGTTTAAAGTATGAGAAATTTTGAAGGGGGACATTTTAGAAATAAACGAATATGCACGTGGTACGATTCAAGAGATGAAAGATGATGTCTACAAATAATTTCATACTCTTTACACTTGATAGAAAAGTCCAGAATTTAGAGTTCAGAAACGTACAACTCCTTTAAAAAATCACTTATTGACTTTAGACCTAGCGTGAAGCTATTGAATTTGATGGACAGACTTTAAACAATCAATTACGCATCATAAATTCCATGAATATATGGACCTATATGGTTAAAGTAAACTAACTAATTGCCGCCATCCGAGGACCTGTCGCGGAAGTTTTTCACGGCATCGGATAAACTTAATGATTTAACTATTATGGAGAAGGCTCGGGAAAGTCGAGTCGGTAATATAGGCATTTGATGATTTGGTGCATTTCTACCGAACTGAAGTAAAACTTGCCAACAAAAACTAGGGGAAAGTCTCCAAGGCTGAGTAATCTTGCGTATTTGGGTTGCCGTATTGGTTTAAAGAAAAATTTGGCATCACAGTTCTTCGTCAACGCTATCCGAAATGAACACACTCAAACATTCAACATATCTGATAGATTCCAAAGATCTGAAAGGTGCACTACAGTATAAAAGGTAAGTATACCAAATCTGTATCAAAATCTGCAAGACTTGTGACAATAGTCGGAATAAAAATGAAGAAAGTGATATAGAGAAAACTTTGAAAGCCATATTGGACATCCTGAAGCTCAAAGACAACCAAAAGAAACATCTACGTCGCCTTTTTGGAATTATGTGCTATACATGAAATGGGAAGGCATATCTAACGAGACTGATCCATAAGCACAAATAAAGCTCAGTAAAACTAAAAAAGGGCTTTCTTGCAAAGCGAAAACCACCTTATCTCAAGATAGCTCCTCTTAAGGTCGTATTCACCATTAACTTCAACTCCCGGTTCAACATAAAAATCTTAAAAAGAGTCTAAAGTCAGAGTGTAGCTTTCCATCAAAATTTGACGTTCTGCTTCTGCCATCTAGCGTCGAAGTTTTCATATCATCTTTGATTGGTTATTTTCGACTAAAATATCTAAAAATAACAATGCCGCTCGATAGAAAAAGCAACGCGTCATTTTTTTCTGAAAAGTTGCAGTCTGACTTTATACGCTCTTCAAGTTTTCGTGTTCAATTGGAAGTTGAAGTTATTGGTGAATACAGCAGTTAATGATTTAAAGATCTTGGAGCTCAGCAGAGAGCAGAATGCTTTATATATCGAAAGATATATTAATGGCATTCCATGCTCTATATTGGTTGATACGGGAGCAAATGCGGCATTCTTAAGAACAGATTTAGCTAAAGACCAGAGAAAAATTTATCTATACAGCTTCTTTTATTTCCTTAGAGACGATTACCGGTGAGTAAGTAAAGACACATGGCAAAGTAGTTGAAACGTTGATATGTGGTTCCAAAACATTCGAACACGAAGTCTACATTGCTGACATATCTCCTCAGTGCATTCTGGAATTAGATTTCCTCCAGAAGAAGAATGAATTATGAACAGATGGTAATGTAATTCCTATGCTTACTTCTAACGCAAGGTACTCAGATTCCTGCATTGTAGTTGCAATAGAAAAAATTGTGATCCCCTGCAAGATCTAAATGTCTAGTCAGTAGAATCCTTGAATCTTCTCGAAAGTAACGGTATGCAGTTACTGATTTTTCAAACTCAACTTCAAATAAAGAATTACTGGTAGCAATGTTGCCAACTTGTAGATACTTTTTTATTTAATAATCACCACTAATTTTCAAGAATAATGTTTGATATATATTAGAGTCGATTAGACCGACATACAATTAGACAAAGATTACGATAAAAAATTAGTGATGGATATTGAATAAAAAACTCTGTACAATTTGGCAACGCTGACTGGTAACCGCCTCTTTAGTTTATCTTGAAAGAGAAATCATACTTGTTTGATTACTCAATCTTGATAATAGACATAAGTTTATTGATAAAGAAACTGCGATTGCAATATGTGTACCGGTATTTGATATCATTACCCGTCCTGCCAATGTATCCGAAGCACAAGTACGACATCTAAAGCACCTTATGGAAAATTTGGGTAGATTAAATGATCAAATGTCGGCAGTATGAAATCTACTGAATGATTTCAGGAACACATTCTCGAGATATGATACTGATGTCGGACACTTCAAGATTAAGCAATATCGACCTGAAACGGTAGACAATACACCAATAAAGCAACGTCCAAGACGACTACCTATTTCTAAGAAGAAAGAAGTACAAGAACTGATAAAGGAAATGGAAGTTAGGTGGTGTAAAGGCTGTAAAAATCTTTCCTTTGTACCTTTTTCTCTAAGGCTCCTTTTCCTTTTCTCCAGTGGACGAAAGTAGCATCATTTTTATCATGGGCAAAAGCAACTTTTCTATTGAATATGGTTGGATTAACATTAAAGTTTTGTTTACCGCAGCACATAAAAGATTCGGATACATTATGGTATATAAGAGAAAATGGTTGAAATTGCATTTTCAGTAGTATTAACCATTTTAAATACCTTCCTATATTGTTTGATGAATGCTAATATTTTCTATTTGACTTTCTGTTTGTCTTTGTGCCTTGTCTATAATAATGAATTTCTGTTTATATATAATTGTCTTGTAAAATTTCAGCAGTTTTGTTAAAGAACGTACTATTTTTTGTTATATAAAACCTCTGCAAAACACATACTAAAAATCTTTTTTATAAAAAGGCATTTTGTTTTGTTATTTTATATATTTTTGAATCGGGCCGGGCCGGGTCGGGCCTGATTTTATCGTTTTTTGTTCGGGCTGCGCCGGGCCATAAACCGTTAAAAAATAAACAAGCCGCGTCGTGTAAGTAAAGTTTTCGTACGGGCCGGGCCTGGCCTCGAAATTCCGGCACATGTAGACCTCTAAGTCCCTTATCTTAAATATATTATTACAGCAGAAGGAATCAGAGCAAATCCATATAAATTCAATCAACAATTAACTGTCCTCGTCCCCACACGATGCAAAAGCTTCAAAGTTTCTTTGCTGTACCTACTACCAACGTTTCGTCAAAGATTTTTCAGCAATAGCAAGGCAGGCCTCTTCACCAATTAACAGAAATCAAACAAAAGCACCGGTTTTCACATATCCTCAGAATGACAAGCAGTTTATTCTGCATACAGGCGCAAGTAAAGAAGTGATTCCAGCAGTACTTTCCTTGAAGTTCGGGAATGAGGAACCAGTAATTGCTTGTTTCAACAAAAGCTTGTCAAAACAGAAAGGAACTATTATGTCACAAGGAAAGAGAGATTGGTCATAGTAAAGTCTATTCAGCATTTCCATCATTACCTTTACGGCCGAAAATTTTCTGTTCGAAAGTACAGTCCTTCTTTAAATTGATTATTGAGCTTCAAGAAGCCTAAAGACTTAGTGGAACGCTGATTACAGTAATTTCAGGAATATGACTTCGAGATATTCCATAGAAAAGTCTCAGGTTACGAAAACGTAGATGCGCTTTTTCAGTAACTACGCATTGGAAAACGTTCATATTCTGTACACCCTGAGTTGAAATATGGCATGCAGATGGAAATTCCTATTCATGTAGTTGCATATCGATTACAGATCCTTGATCTCCCGATGAGCTTCAATATGCGCAATTAGATGATCCAGACATCAAATCCATTTCAGAGGGAAAACTAAGTTCTGCTGGCCGACCATCTTAACAGGAAATAGTTTTATGCAGTCCCATAACCAAGTAATATTAGGCAATGTGGGATTCCATACATCCTAAAGGTGGAGTGCTACACCGCAAATGACAAGATGACGATGATAAAACAGTCTGCTGGCAATTAATCCTCCTGAAATGCAGTGTTAATGGCGTCCTGAAAGAAATGCATGAAAGTTCAAGTGGAAGACACTTTGGAGTTCTGAAAACCCTGAGTTTTTACGAAAAACCCTAAGTGAAAACCCTTTTCTGAAAACCCTGAGTTAAGACCAAAGAACGCTTTTTATAGGATCGACTTCTAAGTGCTGTAGAAAAATGGTGTCGAGAATTCCATATATGTGGAGCAAGAAAAGGACCAAAAACTCGAACTAAAGGATGTTTTCAACATTATAATGTAGGCACGTCTTTTGAGAAAATTGCTTTGTATATATCAGACCTCTAAAGGTAACCGATATATCCTTGTGATAATGGACTATTTCACAAAATATCTTGTAATTATACCAATACTAGATCAAGAAGCGGTGGCTATTGCAGATATTTTGATAAAAATTACACTTTAAAACACGTATAAAAATACAAGTTTAATTAAAATCATTAAAATTACAAAAAATGTTTCATCCTGTCAATGCTTTTCACCCTGCTTATCAGGGCATCATCAGTACAAACTCAAGCCATTTTTAGTTGGAGAAAACACCCAGGGCCAGCGCGGGAATCGAACCCGCTCTCCTACGCTCGAAGGCGATTAGCAGTGTGGTGACATATCCACTCGGCCACGGAGGGCCCTCCATTTTTAGTTACAAGTGTAGTAACAGTTCAATTATATATATCAATAAAAATATGTGACAGTTACAGTTAATTTAGATGAAACAGTCTGAAAACTTGACAAGATGAAAAAATTTTTGTAATTTTAATGATTTTAATTAAATTTATCTTTTTATACGTGTTTTAAAGTGTAATTGTTATCAAATTTGTAGTTCTCTACAATGACACGTGTTTCTGGATATCTCTATATGGGATGTGATTTCATATTGCAGATATTTTTGTGCAAGATTGGATATCTCGCTACGAAGTTTCTATGATTCTTCATTCATATCAAGGTTACTATCATAATTTTAACTCGGCGCATTTTTCTGAACTCTGCAGATATCTTGGAATACAAAAGACTTGGACAACATCCTTACTGCCTGCATCCAGCTGAATGGTTCGGAGATTTAATCGAACTCCCTTAAATCATCTATCCCTTCATTTCCAAGAATCAAACTGAGTGGGATATACACCTTCTGATGTTTCTTCTTGCTTTAAGAAGTGCTCCACACGAAACTACAAAATAGACGCCATCAGAAATATATTACTTGGACTAACTCTCCTCTAGCCTTGAGACATCTTCTTCAGGCGATCAAGCGATAGGCTTCCTCGGATAACAACCTATAATATTTAAAGACATTTCAAAAAACAAGCATGAGTTCGCCAGAGAAAGTACTATTCTAGTCAACAACGAGATGCAGACGCTACGAAACAAAGGCTACTGAAAATCGTCATAAAGAAGGTGACCCTATGTGGTTTCACAACGCAAAGGATCAAAAAGATCAATATCCAAAGTTACAACAAAACAGGGAACATTTAAATCATAATTAACCCCTTACTTGCCGCGGAAAATTTACGACATTCGCTTTCCAATGCCACCGTCCTCTCTGAACTCTGAAATTTGTAAATATTTCGAAAACATTGTCAAGATCACTTTCAAAGCTATTTTATGCATTGTCAAACCGTGTCAGTAGTTTCACTGATAACCGTAAAATATAAAGTATCATACTTTGGGAAAACGTATACATACGCGAGGGGCAATTAAAGGGTTGAGAAACTAAATAATGTGGTTGTGAGGATACAGAATTCGTCAAGTAGTATGCAGAAGAAGATTCACATCAATAAATTAGTTCCATACCATGCATCAAATCATGAAAGGATATAGAGAAACTGCCCATGGCATGCAACCTTTGAAGAGAATAGCAATGTGGCAATGGAATAAATCTTTTTCCTTGTACCACTTGTACTATTGCAGTACAAATTCTTTTTACAGTCAACGTGAAAATAAAGAGGCAGTTCTTTAACTTTCAGTAAGGTCAGACGTGGTGACAAACTTGGCGACTTCTGAACAAATTTGTCGAAAAATATCAATTTACGTTCCTGAAGTTTTGAGGCTCTTCATTAAATAGGAATCAAGATCTGGAACTTTCCATAGAATTCTAATACAGAACCATTGTCAAAAGTATAAATACAATCACGTTTGTAACAAAAATTTTAGAAGCTTTAGTTCGAGAACTGTTGCTCAGAATTTCATATAAATTTATATGTTTTCAGTACAAAATTTTGAATAAACACCATAAAAATGCAAGCTTGCATTTTTATTATGTTTATTCAAAGTTTTGTACTTATTACTTTTAAACGCTAGTTCTGTGGTGCTTTTTTTATAAATTTATATGTAGTTGTACCTTGACATAAATTTGTGCTTATCAACTTTTGGTGAAGTTCTCACAACAAGTGGCGCTATCTTCCCATTTTTTTCCCCCATAATTTTTAATATTGCAGTATTAAGTCATAATCCTGTATAAATGCACTTAATGAGAAATATATTTAACCAATGATTGTGAAAATTTTAAAAATATATGCATTTATAATAGCCATAGTCCAACCAGAAAAGAAAATGTTCGTATATGTTACAGCATCGCCTCCCTCACCCTGGGGGAAATACACCCTAGAAGGTATGATTTTTCAATATAGTTATTTTTCAAAATAATTTGTTAATACGTTTCAAAGAATGGTTTACCCACAGATTTGAGTTAATTTAAAATTTATTTATCGATTTTTTTTTTCTTTTTTTTTTTTTTTTTTTAAGGGGAAAAAAAGGAGGTGGTAGACAATTTTAAGGCATCTTCTACAGATGGCACAAAATTGACTTTCTTTCTACATGTAATAATATACTTTTCCGAGTTTAAAATCGTCTGAACTTACCATAGAAAATAATTTTGATAAATAATAAATTTAATAGATAATTTGCAATGTGTAAATTTGTATTGAAAATATAGATGAAAGATTTGTAATTGCTCTCCGATATATCATATATATACATATATAGAGAGAGACAGAGAGTTTACTTTATTATTTTTTTACTTTCTTATATATGTAATATAGAGCAAGTATTGGATTCGCGAAAATTTTCGACATCCGTTTATTGACGGATCTACACGTTTTGGGATGTCCTGAACACGAATTGATAGTTTTTAAAAAATGTCTGTCTGTCTGTGTGTCTGTCTGTGGTTTCTTGTTTTCCCCGTATCTCACGAACCAATGAATGAAATTCAACCAAACTTATTATATAGTTGGACCCTGGCGGGGCATTGTGCTGATTTGGGGATCAATCGCCCAGCAGGTAGCGCTGTGATCACATTTTATGTAAACTTTTAACATGGCAGTATAGGACAAAATTTCATATTTTTCCCCGTATCTCACGAACCAATGAATGAAATTCAACCAAACTTGGTATATAGTTGGAACCTGACGGGGCATGGTGCTGATTAGATTTGGGGATCAATCGCCCAGCAGGTGGCGCTGTGATCACAAAATTTTGTATTTTTCACCGTATCTCACGAACCAGTGAATGAAATTGAACCAAACTTGGTATTTAGTTGGACCCTGACATGGAATGGTGCTGATTAGATTTTGGGATCAATCGCCCAGCAGATGGCGCTGTGATCGCATTTTATGTAAACTTTTAACATGGCAGTATAGGACAAAATTTCATATAAATGTACACAATGACCGTTATTTTAAACTTATGATTGTAAAATTAATATGAATTATTGATAATAGTAGTAGTTAACTAGGAAAAAAAAATTGTGCATGTGGGGGCATCGCTTCCCCCCCCCCCGGGGAAGGAGTAAATTTTTAAGATGGGTATCTTTCGAAATATCTCGTCAATACCTTTAAAACGAATGGTTGAACTATAAATCTGTGATAATTCAAAACAAAGTTATCGATTATTTTTTTTACTTTTAACAAAAAAAAAAAAAAAAAAAAAAAAAAATCGTATTTTTTCTTTTTTTTTTTTAACGAAATTTAACCAAACTTGGTATTTAGTTGGTCCCCGACATAAACTGATGCTGATTATATTTGGGGATAAATAGCTCAACAGGTGGCGCTGTGATCGCATTTTTTCTAAATTTTAACCATGGCAGTATAGGACAAAATTTCGTATAAATGTACATAATGAGAGTTATTTTTAGCTTGTTACTGTAAAATTAATATGAGTTATTGATAATAGTAATAGTTAACTAGGAAAAAACTTCTGCGCATCTGGGGGCATCGCTTCCCCCCTGGGGGGAAGTACCCCCCCCCCCCGGGGAGGGAGTAAATTTTCAAGATGGGTATCTTTCAAAATATCTCGTCAATACCTTTAAAACGAATGGTTGAACTATAAATCTGTGATAATTCAAAACAAAGTTATCGATTTTTTTTTTACTTTTAACAAAAAAAAAAAAAAATCGTGTTTTTTTTTTTTTTTTTTTTTTTTTTTTTTTTTTTAACGAAATTTAACCAAACTTGGTATTTAGTTGGTCCCCGACATAAACTGATGCTGATTACATTTAGGGATAAATAGCTCAACAGGGGGCGCTGTGATCGCATTTTTTCTAAATTTTTAACATGGCAGTATAGGACAAAATTTCGTATAAATGTACATAATGAGAGTTATTTTTAACTTGTGATTGTAAAATTAATGTGAGCTATTGATAATAGTAATAGTTAACTAGGAAAAAACTTCTGTGCATCTGGGGGCATCGCTTCCCCCCTGGAGGGTAAATTTTCAAGATGGGTATCTTTCGAAAGATCTCGTCAATACCTTTAAAACGAATGGTTGAACTATAAATCTGTGATAATTTAAAACAAAGTTATCGATTTTTTTTTTTTACTTTTAACAAAAAAAAAAAAAAAAAAATCTTTTTTCTTTTTTTTTTTTTTTTTTGTTACTGATTGAATATGTATATAGGAAAATATAGCAGAAAGTCTTGTGGTGGCCATAACATACTAGTTTTTTATTATTATTGTTTTGTTTGCAAAATTAGATATTAGATTAGAATTTTTTTTTTTTTCAAGTTTGTTTCCTACAGAGTCCTACACTGCAGTTATTTATTTAGAAAAATGTAGAACAATGTTTTGTGATGACCGCAACGTACTAATTTATTTTAATAACCTAAAAATTACGCTTCAATAATTTTAATCTTGTGAAATGGTTGTACAAATTCCTCATTAAATTTAAGATTAACAAAAGAAATGTGTAAAAATTAATAAAGATTAATATAGTCTATGTGATGTCTTATAAAATAAAAAGTTATACTTTTAAACTCAATTTTAACTTTGAAGTTTAAAGTGTTCTCTAAAGAAAGAAAAAATCTACAAAATGTAAGAATGAATATTTAATGACATAAAAATACAAAAAAATGAACTACAAATAATAAAAATGAGGGGAAAAAATCACAATGAACAAAAATGTATTAAGGAAAATAAAAACACACCGATTGAACAAGAATGGCAATAAAAATAAAATTTCTTATTATATAAAGTATGAATTTTTAAAGATACACTGGCCAATATTCCCAAATATAATATTTTTATTTGGTCCCTATAATAAATCATTTTATATATCAACAATTTATGTAATATATATACAAATATAATTAATACATTATAAAAATTTACAGAAATATTTTCAGATTCCACATAAAAGTTTATGAAATTCCAATACAAATTTTCATAACTCCAGTGATACAATTCTTAAAAAAATTTCATGCCTTCAAAAGAGGAAGGTAAGAAATCGAAATTGAATAGTTTCCCACTCATTATCATTGAAAATTATTTTATCTCATTTTAGTTACAGAGGATATCCTAAAATGATTAGTTTCATAAAATCAATCATTAAAATCTCCTTTTAGTTACAGAGAGAATCCAAAAAGAATTACTTTCAAAGAATTAATCATTAAAATTTCATTTTCGCTACAATGGATGTCCAAAAATGATTATTTTCGAATAATCAATCATTAAAATCTCATTTTAGTTATAGAGGGCGTCCGAAAGGAACAATTAATTATTAAAAATTCATTTTAGTCGCAGACAGCATCAAAAAATGATTACACATACACATTCAAAGAATCAATCCTTAAAATTTTATTTTAGTTATAGTGAACGTCCGAAAACGATTATTTTCGAATATTTAATAGTTAAAATCTTATTTTAATTACAAAGAGCGTATGAAAATAGTTAGTTTCGAAGAATCAATTATTAAAATCTCATTTTACTTATAAAGAGCGTCGGAAATAATTACTTTTGAAGAATTAATCACTAAAATCTCATTGTTGTTACAGAGAGTGACCGAAAATGATTACTTTTGAAAAATTAATCACTAAAATATCATTGTTGTTACAGAGAGTGACAGAAAATGATTACTTTCGAAGAATTAATCAATAAAATCCCATTTTACTTATAAAGAGCGTCGTAAATTATTACTTTTGAAGAATGAATCCCTAAAATTTCATTGTTGTGACAGAGAGTGACCGAAAATGATTACTTCTGAAAAATTAATCACTAAAATCTCATTGTTGTTACAGAGAGTGACCGAAAATGATTACTTCTGAAAAATTAATCACTAAAATCTCATTGTTATTACAGAGAGCAACCGAAAATGATTACTTTCGAAGAATCAATCATTAAAATCTCCTTTTACTTATAAAGAGCGTCAGAAATTATTACTTTTGAAGAATGAATCATTAAAATCTTCTTGTTACCGAGAGTGACCGAAAATTATTACTTTTGAAAAATTAATCACTAAAATCTCATTGTTGTTGCAATGAGTGACCGAAAAGGATTACTTTTGAAACATTAATCACTAAAATCTGATTGTTGTTACAGAGAGCAACCAAAAGTGATTACTTTTGAAGAATGAATCATTAAAATCTCGTTGTTACAGAGAGTGACCGAAAATGATTACTTTTGAAAAATTAATCACTAAAATTTCATTGTTGTTACAGAGAACATCCGAAAATGATTACTTTCGAAGAATTACTTTCATATAATTCAATAGAATCATTTTTTACCCATCATTAAAAACTTATTCCATGAATAAAAATGTCTCCAAAATGTATAAGGTTTTTAAAAGAGGAGATATTTTTTATGCCAGTGACTTTAGAAAACCTTGAAAAAAAAAAAAAAAAAAAAAAGTAGTATTTCCAGATAACACTTTTCAGATATTTTTAAAATGCAAATATGAATAAGGGTAGAGATTCTTAAAAATTATAAAGTTTAATTTCCATTTGATTTTTTTTTCAATGTTTTATAAACAAAACATTTGTTTTCCAAAATTTATAATAAAGTTATAATTTCTTTTTCTTTTTTCTTTCTTTACTTTTCTTTTTCTTTTATGATTCATTTGTTTATTTTTGTCATCAGTAAATTTTGTAAAGTTTTACAAATTAGTTTTAGTAACATAAATTTCAGAAATTATTTGAGGACACAAAAATGAATTAGCACAGACTTTCTTAAAAACTATAATTATATATATATATATATATATATATATATATTTTTTTTTTTTTTTTTTTTTTTTTACTTTGATTAGGAAGACATTATCAGTGGGAGAACAAAGTGCAAAAAAAAAAAAAAAAAAAAAAATCTGTAATTTGGGGCTGTTATTTCTTTAATATATATATATAAGGTTTTTATTTTTTTATTTTTTTTAATGTCTTTTAAATGTAATAGAATTTCTATTTTAATTGTTAGTGATTTGAATCTCTCTTTTTGATACGTAACCAGCCGTGCACTATTACAATTTTTACAACAAAATTACAGTAACAAAGAATAATAAATTATCTTAACAATTAGCATAAAAATTTATATAGCTGCTCTTTTGATTGTATTTTGCTACAAAATTTTAAGTAACTGCACTATTATTGCACATATAATTATATTTTCGAAGTAACGTAAGCACTTAGCAGTTTACCAGTTTAAACAAATTAAATCTTTTTTTTTTTTTTTTTTGTAAATTGCAATAATACTCAGATACTTATACAAAGAAAATTCAAATGTATATTAATAAGCTAATACAATCAATTTTCTCATCAGAAATTAATAATAATCAAAATTTAATAAAACAGAATATAAATGTACACGCAGAAAATTTCATAATTATAAGAATTTCAACAACGGGTTTATTTTATAAATTTGTACAACAATAATTAAATCCTGCAATATGTTTAAGAAAATATAATATAAAGGCTATTGTTTTCAATTATTATTACTTCCAATATAATAAGTCAAAGCGAAATGCTGAAACATAACAATGGTAATAAAACAATAAAATACTACAAGGTAATAAAATGTTTTAACTTTGTATAATACTTTTAAAATTGCGAGCAGAAAAAAAAATAATTTTTTGAAATATAAAAGTATACATAACAGTTTATATATATTTAATTATCAACGTATTGCAATGATAGGGAAATAATAACATAAAACAAAATATAAAATTTTCATTTAAATAATATAAGTAAAACATTCTTGCCAAAGTTGTAATGTACATGAAAGAAAATTAAAATAATATAAGCAAATAAAGAGGTAACACGGAAATGATAACACAAATACAAAAATAGAGACATATAAAAGTACAAATATATAAATAGGTTTTGTTTTTTACACATTTTTTTCATATGTAAACATTTAAAAATACAACAGTTTTTATTATTTTTTTATAAATTTAACAATACATATTCAAGATATATTAGATTAAGGCACTAAAATTCATGTAAGGCACTGATTTATATACAGGGTGATTAAATTAAATGGCTCTATTCACCTTTAGAACCTGGTTTATTACTCAGATTTTTATGAAATTTGCTATTTATGCTATATAGCGTATAGGGAACTGTTTATGCAAAAAAAAAAAAAAAAAAAAAAAAAAAAAAGTTCAAAATTTAAGCACCAGGTGAAAATATGGAGCTTAAATATTTTCGGAGAAAGTAATTAGATTTCTATGATGTTGAATTCACAAGAAATTACACCTTTTTTTTTTTTTTTTTTTTTTTTTTTTTTTTAATGCATATATAACAGAATGAATACTAATTCATTAATTCATTATCTATTCATCCCTGGGGCCGCGGTAGCCCAGTCAGTAGAGCTCCGGCCTCGTAATTGGAAGATTGCGGGTTCGGTACTCGAGCCCGCTAAAGACCGTTGTGTACACTAATGGTGGCTGGTGCACGTAAAATCTGTCGGGGCCGCAATATCCTCCATGTTCCCATCAAAAATTATACCTCTGGGGGTCACCGAAGCGGGAGAGCCATCCCTTCCGTGGAGGATCAAAATTGTGATGGCATGCCTCCGGTCCACCTCTAGGGGTGTGTCTTAGACCGTCGCCAATTGCCCATCTGCGCAGCACTAGTGCGACGTAAAACCCAACCATCTATTCATCCCTGAGTTTCTAAAGAAAATTTTATTGTAATCCTTAACCTTCCTCACGTTTAATTATCCTTCTTTATTTTTCATTCTATTCAAAATTTTTAATATTGTTTCATTGTTTATGTTCCTGTTCCCCTGATATGTTAAATCACATCCTGATTTTCATACTCATTAGTTATATTTCATGCTATTCATAAGATGTGGGTATTCATCACAGGTGCTTCCAAGCTCCTTTTCTATTTTAAAACAATAAACATATATCCCCCCCCCCACTTTTTCTTTTTTTTTTATTCTGGTGCACATTCAACATTTTACCATGTTTTTATTAACTTTTATTCTTGTTTATTTGTTTGTTTGTTTGTTTGTCCGGTACAAATCTTGCAATCGAATTTTAACTAACTTCCCTACTAGCTAGACATTTGAAACTTTCACAGTAGCTCAGAACCCGGTGACAACACAATACTTCGAAGTCAGATTTTCAAATAGTTTTCTTTTAATTAATTAAAATATGAAAATAATAACATCCTAATAGCGTTAAAATAGCCATTAAGATATTAGCTATAATTTAATTGTTGCCAAAAAAATTACGAGTTCATTTTCTTTCGACACAAAAATAAATACATTTAATTAACAAAAATTATAAAAAGTTGTGTTCTATCATTCATCAGAAAATTTAAAACATGGTATATAAAAAGTTTTTTTTTTTTTTTTTTTTTTTTTTAATCTTATAATTATTATAAATTCAATTACTTGATGGTAGAAGTGTCACGTGCCATATTTTCATCTAATGGTTAAAATATGATCATTTTTTTTTTTTTTTTTTTTTTTTTTAAGCATATTCTTTTATCTACCATTAAAATTCCATAAGTAGAACGAACCCATTGGGAAAGAAATAGTTAATTTAATCATAATAACACAACATACAGTTATTAAAATTCAATATGTAGAACAGACTAATGCAGATATGAATAGAGTTACTTTAACCATAATAACCCTGTGTTTCTTGAACAAACAAGTTTAAACTTGCTTTAAACTTGTGTGTATAATGGTAGCATTCGATGAAAAAGTACAAAATAATTACAGATATGCTTTAATATACCATACATTTAAAAACATGTACAATAAAGAGATTCATGTTAAAACTGAAAACATAATAATTGGATACAATTGAACGCTACTTAATCAAATGTCTTAAGTAATAATCGCATAACTAAAAAATAAAAGTTCGTCAAACAAATGAAATTTGAATATCATGTGAAAACAAACTTTGTAGTGAAAACTCATGAGCTTCTGAAATTGTTACTTAAGTAAAAAATTAAAACTTTTCTTAATTATAATACAACTTTAGATTTCATTTTAAAATGCTGTCAAATTCTTTTTTAAAATAAAAAGTACACCTGGTAGAAAAATATCAAATTCAGACAAGAAATTTAACAATTTTAATCGTTGTACTATATTGTTATGCAGTTTAAATGCAAATAAACTACCGTTTTGTTTATTTTTAAAAATGCAGATCAGTCGCATAATGTACATATTTTATTGTAATGCTCAAAAATACTACCTAAATGAAGATATTTTGAATAAAAACGTAATAATAATAGAATATTCTATACGACCCGACCAACATGCTTAATTTTCTATTCTGAATTTAATTAAAATAAAAGGGGAAAAAAAAACATTCTTTTAAATGTATTAAATTTTATACACAAATATATTTTTTATATTAACTGTGTTATTAAAGTACTGATCACGACTTATATATGTCTCTCATGTATATTTTAATCCTTAAAAAAAAAAAAGATTATTTTGCTAATGCCCAAATTGAATGTTTCACTTTTGTAAACAAAATTTGTGAAATCTTGTAAACACCCTTCCCCTCACCCTCCCTTCCAGAATAACCTCTTTTTTCTTCTTCTTCTACTTTTTTTTTTTTTTTTTTTTGGGGGGGGGGGGGGGGGGTACATACAAACGGAATGCTTGCAATTTCGATGACATAAATTTTGCAAGTTTTTTGCAAATACAGTCCGCAGCAAAAGTAATAGAGCACTCGCGAAAATTCCTTTGTAAAAAATGTACACTTAATGCAGATTTGTTAAATAAATCCTTGTCGACTCCTGTTCTTAGTCAGTCTAAGAACATGATTCGACAAGGATTTTTTAACAAAACAGTGTTAAGTGTGCCTTTTTCACATAGGAATTTTTGCTAGTGCTTGGATACTTTAGCTGCCGAATTCAGTCATGCATTTGGAACGCCTGCAAACGGCTTTGCAACTGGAAGTGTTTCATTTGTATGTACCCCTAGGTCTAAATTTTTAAATAATAGAATTTTTTTTTTTTTTTTTTTTTTTTTTTTTTCTATTGTTGAAAAAAATTTTTAGAAACTGATTATTCTACTGATCGTAAAAATAATCTTACAAAAAAGAAAAAATATATATATATTAATGTAATAATTTTCAGGAAAAAAATCTCAAACTGAAATAATTAAGAGTCCTTTTTTGTTTCTTTCACAATACAGATATAACATTTTCATAATTATTTTTTTAAATGTGGCGATTTTGTATGTAAATATACTATTACGGATTTCTATTAAAAAAAAAAAATTCTTTGTACAATTTACTATACAACTGAATTTCATAAAACCTGCTCCATCCATATTAAAAGAAAAAATCCGAAATCGTAGTTGATGCTGTTGATGCTGATATCGTTAATATGCAACATCCAAATTACTATTATATATAGCTGCCACCACAAAATATAGAAATGATTCAAAACGAATAATTTTTTGGGGAAAAATTACAAGGAGAAGATAAATAGTGTTCAAATGTATCCATTGGCTAAAAAGAAATAACATCATAATCGCTTTAAACAATTAAAAACTAAGTTTCCTTAAAACATTGCTTGTGTGTCCATGAAACATTAAGGTTTAATAATAAAACCACAGTTTACAATCCATAACAAATATTTCCAGTCTTAAAACTTTTTCCTCCTTTTTTTTTTAAGCAACATGGTTTCACAACATGATCACTTAGAGTTTTGCAGAAAAACAAAGGCCGGTGGTGTTCTAAGAAAGATTCATAGATCATTTTCAGAAGGTTTTACAATTTCTGGTTGTTCAGGTTTCATATTCTGTGGGTCAGATTTTGGCTTCACATGGATAACTTTGTAACCGTCGACATCATCTAACTCCCGAGACCAGAATTTAGCCGCAATGTTCTTTTCGCCTGATGTTTTTGGTGTCATCTTGAATGTAACTTCTGCTGTTTCGTCTTTAGCCACTTCACTGAAATAAAGAAAAGATAATATAAAAAAATTGTGCGAAATGTATCAATTATTACTTATAAAATAAAAGCTGAAAAAAATATTCTGAAAAATCGATATTTATTAGGAGGCATCGTCAGATTTTAATTGTTGATCAGAAGTAAATAACAGATGCATCTCGATAAAATTTATTCTATATAGAATGGGGGGAAATGTTGGAATACACTATAAAGCGTGGGCGAATTATCTACAACTTTTTCGCGGTAAATTTCAATCATAATATCTGTACTGATAAGTATAAAGGATTTAAGTCCATATTCTTGATTTTTCAGGAGACGAAAAATAAAGTTAAACTAACTAAAAACTAATCAGCAGAATCGATTAGGAAAAGGGGATTATGTTGTTTTATACGCTTTATACCATTCAGTGATTGTCAATCTTCATTTAATAAAGGGAAGAAATTGAATTAAATATTTTATACCAGAGATTAATGCTAAATTTCTGACTTGAATCTTTTTTTACCAATGGATTTTCTCAAAGACTAAATGACATGGATTTAAATCCTTTATACCAATCGATAGAGAAGTTTTTCTGAGTCTGACTTAGTACTTAACTCAAAATCGACATTTTTGGACTTAAATCCTTTATACTTATCAGTTCAGATATAAATAAATGCGTGACTGAATTTTTAAGCAGCACTGTAAAAATTCATGCAATTTTATAGCATAAAGTGATCTAAATTTTCTCGAAATACATACACATTAAATAAAACAGTTATCTTTTACCATCCGGAAATTGAACTAGGGCCATGCGTGCGTATATAGGAGGAAAGATCGTTACTAACAGACAATCGATTCACATGCTATAGTGGTTACTTAGTAATTTACAAATACACTTGAGAAAGGTTAATTATTTTAACAAGATAATTACAAAGTTGCAGCGTAACACGTGAATTTATAGTCTATTGACAATGTTCTCGTCATATGCGCGGATGGCCCTGGTTTGATTCGTAATTGGTCAAAGGTGACTGTGACATACAATTTGTATGTTTTTTGATAAATTCATAGTACTTTATGCTGTAAAATTGCATGATTTCTTTTATTATTTCTTTTTTTTTTTTTTTTTTTTAACAGTGCTTCTTAAAAATTCAACCACGCATTTATTTACAACATGCTTGAAATTTACCACACAAAGACATTGTGGTGTATTCTGGTAATTTTTCCTTTTCTTCTTTTTTTTTACAATGCATTAATTTACCCTTACGTACATGGTACATAATACTGTAACTCAGAGTTATTTATGTTTATTTGTTTGGTTTCAGGAAGGTGTAGATTCAAGTAACCCCATTTCTCCTCTATCTGCTAAGTTCTCCAATGGATGAGTAAAAAAATGCTAGGTTAAAATTATGATTTGGGGTAGTGGCTATGTACATATAATTGTAGGTCAAGATAAAGCAGCGTGAATGTTACAATAGAATATTTAATTTATTTTTCCTTACATGTTAACCAAACTCTCATGCTAAATTCCAGTTTTTAATGTTATATAATGTAACGTAGTTCCATCATACTTACCCTTTTAACCTAAGTTTTAAAGGCTGACTTAATCCTGGTCCTTCAATAGTAAATAAGCCTTTTTTAAGAGGCTTTGGAAGAGGGTTCTTCAGTTTAGCTGTAACTTTAAACTCCTCGCCTTGAGTGGGATCACCTTCAACCTAGGTTTTTAAAAAAAATATTTAGTTGTAGTAATAAACGACAAAGTTATCAGAAAATCTTAAACATAGCGATAAAATATTAATATAAAAATTTTTAATCAAAATATTTCCTATTAGAAAAAATCAAGCACATCATTCGATTTTTTATTGGGTAAAAATTTATTCGAAAAACTTTCTTGTAGATTTAGTTTATATTATTTCGTTAATTAAATTCCTCCTGATATATAGAAATACCAAGTTACAACAAACTAAAAATAAGTTTCATACCACTATTTAAGAATAATAACATTCGTCTTACTTAATCGTCGACAATTATCACAAAAGAATGCTCTTTAAAAATTCCCCTAACAGCACAAAATGTTCCAGAAACGTAACAATCATATAACATTGAAACATTATAAACATTTCTGAAACGTTTAAAACTGTTCAGATTACTTTCCGATTAGTTTCAAAAACGTAGAAATATCTGCGATCGTAACAAAAAAAATCAGATACGTAACAGAAACGTTACAATCACTTAACAGACAGGAAATAAAAAAGGGCGAATATTTCAGAAAGGTATCCGAGAGCATATTAAAATGTGTTACGTTTTTAAAAGATTGTAAGCTTTTTGCAACATAACTGAAACATTGTGTGCTGTATTCTGGTATGAAAGTTACGGTCAATCCATAATAACTTGGCACTTGTGTATGTCTCGGTCCCACCAGTGGTTGAGAGGTTCTCCTCTCAATGCTGGTAGGCGAAAGGCATTTTGTTCGAACCCAAGTCGTGATCATTGGCCTAGCCGTTAGGAGTTTTCATTGATTTTCTCAGAAACTCATGTAGAAACGAGCTAGAACCCAATAGAAAGATCCTAAAAGATGGAATTTGATCCAATCCTAGGCTCCTAGTGCATACAACTGACCTTAATTCCCACACCAACACCACATATCCTGATGCCTGGAAATGTGATTTTTTTTCTTCTTTTATTAAACCTTAAAAAATTAAAATAATATATAAATTGGTTGAATATAATATTTCATTAAAATACAGAGCGTTCTAGAAAACTTCACCTCCGTTTTAACTCTTTAACCCTTTAACGTTCATTGGTTTCGCAGCGAAACCAAACATTCGACTTAATTTAACAATTTTAATGCAGCAGTTTTTCTTAACATTTCCCCCTTGTTTTAATCAATTTTTAAACTTTTGTTCCTTTTCTGTTTGGTAGATAGCAACACTATTCCAAAATTTAACAAATAATGCTTCAAAGGAAGCTAAATGCATAAGTCACTTGAAATTTCTTAGAGTGCGCGAGTGCGAATTGCTGGTTTGATCAGGCATTCATGTCTAGTTTTTTTCATTTAATGAAGAACTGGACTATTATTTTCACCTGAAACAATATTTACGAGTTTTTGTAGTCGATAAAGTTTACTTACAAAGTGTTTTATTTATTAAATTAAATATTATTTGAATTTAATATGGTTAACTTATAGATGTTTCAAACCAAAAATTTCTCGAAAAGGAAATATGCTATTTTTTTTATTTTTTAAATATTTATGATCAGCTATATGTCTAAAGGCCATTTTTTAAATTAGTTTAGTAATTTTTAAAATAAATTAAGTAGTGAACGTTAAAGGGTTAAAGTGTTACTTTAGATAAGCATAGCAAATTACAAAGGTGCTAAAGAATTTTATTAAATTGATCAAAAATTTCAAAAGAAAAAATACCAAAATTTACTAAATATTAATTAGGTCTTATACAGAAAATTTTCACTACATGCGTGTAAAGCATTTAGTATATAAAAGTTGCAATTTATTGAGCTCAAATTAAGTAGGCATATTGTGGATCTCCATCGTACGAACTGTGTAGCTTTACTTAGAAGAGTTCTTATGAATTACATTCTATGGACTAGAATTATTAGAAGTACCTTTTGATATCATCTATTATATTTAGGCTGACCAGATCAAAGTACCTTTATAATAGAGAAGCATTAAAAATTACTACAATTATCAAATTATGGACGCATTTTTTCATTCCTAATAAATAAGGACCAAAAATAAAGTGTTATTGGTTAATAATTTAATTTCTACAATTTTTTAAAACTTAGAAAAATGCCTTCAAAAAAAAAAGGGTGTCCCCATTTGTTCCCAGAAAATGGGGACGTTTGGTCAATATAATTATATTAAAACACAAAGGTATTTTTTTAAGACCGAAATCGCACGATCTGGTCATGCGCGAAGGCTATTCCTTTCTTTAGACATAACCGGAGCTTTGCTTTGAACCAATCGGAAGCATCCGAAGTAGGCTCTATGACTTTCTTAGAGACGTAGACGTTCTTTCGTGTTTACTGTTTATCAGTGTTTACCTTCTAGCTTTGTTAGCATAGTGCAATTTTTTACTTTTTTTCTGCGTAGCGTAAGTTATTTTGTTTATTTAAAATATTCTTGATTGTATTTTAACCGTTTACCTGCAAACTACACCTATGTCACGTTTATTTGAATAATAGTATTTACTTACTTTGGTCAGTTATATGTAACGATGTTTGTTTTAAGTTTGATCATTCAAAATTTCATACTGTGCAACCGCGAAAAGATGGCATACGACCTTGGAATAGTTCATTTTGAAGAAGGGGAGGCCGAATGAAATGCAAATGATGCTTGGCGGCAGTTGTTTTCGCCAAACAATTCTTTGACTTACCAGCTTCTTTGGCACCTATACGAGCAGTCAAAGTGTCTATTGTTGCTAATTAAATAGAAAATTGCTAAATTTCTGTCAATTTAAATATTGTTTTAATTATTTCTTATAATTTTTTTTATCAGATATGCAGAAAATCGATAAAACAAAATAGCTTTAAACATTGCTAAAATTTGTGTTCACATGTATGTTCATTTCTAGTATTTAAATTAATTGAATCCCTAAAATTTACTCGTTTAGCTTTTAACTTCTCGAAGCATACATAAAACAGTTTTTTTTTTTTTTTTGTAAATATTCACTATCATGATTAGTTCAATTATTTAAATCTAAAAATATATCATAATTGAATGATTTGTAAATATTAACTATCGTGATTAATTAAATTTCTTCCTTTCTACTTTTATTACAACCATTATATGATTATGTCATGTTATTTAATGACAATTACAATAATTTAATGTTTATTTTATCAAAACTGTAATGGTTTCTTTTATTTCATACACTGTAGAAATAAACTTTTTAAAAGTTTAAGCAAGTTACTTCTTTCATCCCTTTCTGCTGATAATGATTGTCGGAAGCCATTAAGATAACTTTATTTTAAAAAATCAAAATTTCTTTTTGAATGTTATTTGATCGCCGAAACTTTAAAATTTGTAAACAATAGTACCTCCGAACACTTCTTTTAAATAGTAATTAAAAATAACTCCAAACATTAAGTTTATGAACAACAAATTATAATTTCACATTAAGAAACGGGCTAACAACGCCAAATCTGGAAGCCACTCTACTCTGTGTTACCACGGAAACACAACCTCTCACCTTATTTCATTAATGGAATCATCTGAAAACACGTGATTCGCGTGCCAAGTTATCGCGGTTGTACAATACACAGTACTGAATTTTGTATAAGGATGTGGATAATACAATGCGAAAAGGTAATAATATTGCATATATGGATTTTGGGAACAGCTTTACTATACGGCACCCATTGCTTATTGCCGTTGCCGATGTTTTGATCACGTGGTATGATGGTGTTTTGATTCGGTTTGTGAATCGGTACTGCGAATCGTTTTACAACGTCGTGAATCGAATCAAAATGTCATCAAACAATACTTTTCATTATTATGAAACTTTTTTTATGTTTCACTATGTTTTCTGCTGTTTTCTCGCTTCGCGAGCATTAAAACCAAATAGAACATTACTGGACGCCCCTAATTCGTGAAGCATGAATCAGTAAAAGGATGAAAATTCATGGAGCCGCGGTCACTATGTTTTCTGCTGTTTGCTCGCTTCGCGAGCATTAAAACCAAAAAAAAAAAAAAAACATCACTGGACGCCCCTAATTCGTGGAGCATGAATCAGTAAAAGCATGAAAATTCATAGAGCAGCGGTCACTATGTTTCCTGCTGTTTGCTCGGTTCGCGAGCATTAAAATAAAAAAAAACATCACTGGACGCCCCTAATTCGTGGAGCATGAATCAGTAAAAGCATGAAAATACATTGAGCCTCGGTCACTATGTTTTCTGCTGTTTGCTCGCTTCGCCAGCATTAAAACCAAAAAAAACATCACTGGGTACCCCTAATTAGCGATGCATGAATCAGTAAATGCATGAAAATTTGTATAAGCCGCGATCAGTACACTAGCTGCTGTATGCTTGCTTCGCAAGCATTAAAACCAAAAACAAACACTGGACACCATCACTGGACACCCCTATTTCGAGGAGCATACATCAGAAAATGCATGAAATATGTACTGTAACGGTGAGTATTCCGATGATAGATCGCTACGCAAGCATTATAAATAAATAAATAATCACTGAATGCACCTAATTAAATTACGATGCATGAAAAAAATCTATACTGAAGCAATGGCTATTATGCCCTACCCTTTTTTTTCTTCGTAAATTTATTAAAAAATGTATAAAAATACACTGAAAAAATTTTGTTTTAAACTTTTACTTACATATACCGCGGCGGCTTTAAAAAAAGTAGAAGAAAAGATATAAACGATCTTTAACAATTGAAGATCCTTTTGTTACGTTTCGATACAACAGAAAAAAGTATCGATACTCTGATTCGGGTCTCGAATCACCATCATATCACGTGATCAAAACATCGGCGACGGCAATAAGCAATGGGTGCCGTATAGTAAAGCTTAGCCGGATTTTGCATTGAAATTTTATTTATTACAGATATTTAATGATTCTGAACACTTTTACACGATTCATTCATAATTTCAAAAACTGTAGTTCTATAACTACGTAAATTAATTGCTTGAAAATTATAAACTAGTTAAATTATTATTACGGTTCTTTTATAGGGATGTATTAAAAAAAAAAAAAAAAAAAAAAAAAAAACCTAAATTACGATCTACAGAACAAACACATACAAACTTAAGAAGAAATACGCAATTACTCTCTTGTAATTTTCTCTTTTTTAACTGGATTATTCATTGATTCAATTTATTTCAATCGAAAAAAGTTTAATGGCGAGTCTACCCTGACAAATACACCCAGCATTTAACTTAAATAAAGTTTAAAATTTTTTAAAAATAAATTATTTCCAAATTATATTTATTTAAATACAGTAGCCGCCGCTTTATAAAAACACTGGTTAATAAAATCAGTCGCTTAATCTGATCAAATTGTTGGGTCCAGAATCAACTCAATACAAACCGTCGCTTAATAAAATCAGCATCGCCGGTTAATAAATTCAAAAGAAATTCTCTTTAACAATAAAAATGATCATGTATGTAAGCTAAACAACAAATTATATTTTCTCACCGGATTTTTGAAAAGAAATAAAGAAAAAAAACATAGCAAGCCATCACATTATTACTCTTTGTCAAAATTTTACACCTCAAAAAAAAAAAAAAAAAAAAAAGCACGATCCGCCATGTGTTGTAGTTATGAATTCAAGGAATGAATTCGTCAAATGATTGGTCAATGAGTATTTTTTTCTGTCTTTAAATATTCAAATATAGAGTTTCTAGTTCTTATTTTGAAGCAATTTAGCTGCAAGATATGCAAACGGAATTTTTCTATTTTGAAGGTAAAGCGTAAAACTTTGGTAAAATATGATCGTTTTCTTCAAATGTATAGTCAAAGGAAGCAGACATCGAAGCTTGAAATTTCTCAATTTGCTTCATGTAAAACATAGGAATATAGATTATATTAGTGCCTAAATTGTACCAAACGGAAAAATGGACCGCAAGCGAAATTGAATAGGAAAAGCAAAAATCATCAACCAGGTCAAAGAAAATTTCCATCTTTTACGTAATTTTGTCCTTAAAAGCTGAAAATTTTACATGAATGATAAGTAACAAAAACTCCATTCCTACGGATGCCAGTTGACAGATTGAAGCACGAAGAATAATTTATTTTATTTGGATAATGAATACTCTTTTATTGAGTTCGGGCATGTTCGCCGGATATAAAAATCAGCCACTTAATAAAATCATTTTGATGAAAACAAACATGATTTTATAAAGCGGCGGCTACTGTATTTATTTTTCACTTATTTATTTTTATTTTATCCATTTATTTTCTTTTAAAATATTTATGCATTTATTTATATATTCATTTTATTTTATTGCATTGCATTTTATACTATTTTAGAACTACCGAATGTTTGGAAAGTTAAGTATGGTATTTTCAGAGTTTTTCATTATTAAACGGAACATTTCTGCATCACAAAATATACATTTAACAAACTTACTTCAATCTTGATGTCAGGTTTCCTCACTCTAAAATCATCCTGTGCAAAATAGTCGAAACCTGTTTCTTCAACCTGTGCCATAGCAAGAATGTTAAATGCCGCCTGGTCAACTAACACACGTTCATAATCTTCATATTTCACATCTATAGTGATTACTTTCTCTGAAACAAAAATAGTAAGAAAGCGTTTTAAGTCTATTTATTTTTTATTATTATTATTATTATAAAAACAAGTACTGAGAGAGAAATATAAAAGTCATGTCTTCTCCACCCATCCCTAAAAACACATCTTCTCCGAAAGGAATCCTCAGGATGTCCTGTGGATAAAAGGTAAATCTTATGGACTTCCTCAGGATGTTCTGTGGACAAGTGTGTTGTTAGGGATCCCTCTTGGGGGAAAAAAATGGCATGAACAAACTAATCAATCATGATCGAATAATAAAAAAAAAAATCATGAAGAAAGAATTTTTACCACTACTTTTTGTATAGTTAAAAAAATAAAAATAAGTCACAATGCAGAAAAAAGCACAGGAGAAAAAATACACACAGTCACAAGTGTAAAAAAACAAGAAAAATCCACTAACAACGGCCCAAATATGCATGTAAAATAATCAAGAGAAAATATACTAAATAGTGGGAAGGGCAGGCTTAGGAGTCTTGGAATTGTCGCCAGGGTTTGCTGTTTTCCTAGTTTATTAAACCCAAACTATCGTCCTTTTATATGGAAAAAATGGTGGGAAAGTCAAAAATGCAGAAAATATATTGGAGGGGGGTGGGGTCGGGGGGGGGACATGCCGACGGAAGTGTGGAAAACCAAAAATCAACTGACATTGGTCGACATATGCACAAAAAATAGTCAAAAAGAAAGGAGAATAGGGAAGAATGAGAAAGGGCTTTTGCATCGCCGATAGGGCTTGCTGGATCCTCAGCATGAAATAAATGTACTCTAATGTATATTCCTCCTGCTTTACAGAATACATTAAAATATCAGCGTGTATGCGAATCAGCGTGTATTTCCGTGTACGCGAAAAGTTACATCTCAGCTTTTATGATACATTATAAATGTACCAAACTTGATAAATGATGCATATTATGAAAAAAAAAAATTGCTTATTCAATTTGGGTGTTTATCGGACCACGGGGGGCATTTCTGTTAATAAATCTCTGCGATTTTTTAGATATGTATATTTCAGCATGCATTGATTAAAATTGCATCTTTAAAATCTTTATTATGAGAAACTATGATCATTAAGGTTTTATGTAAACTAATCGCTAGGTGACGCTATTATGTATATATAGAAGAAAATTTTGTGATGACCACAGCATAGCACACTAGTTAATGAGATGTAAAAAAAAAAAATATTGTTCAATTGAACTGACCGTTTTTCTCCTGTTTGTTTCTGTATTAATCTCTTTGACTTAAAAATTAATTATGCAAAAAAAAAAAATTGATATATATAGTTTTCATTGTATTAGAATTCAATTTATCAACCAATCAAATTGAAAACTGTAGGCAGAACTTACCTTCACCTTCGGGAATCTTTTCCTGGAATCTTTCTTTTTTTACACTGTGTTTCAATTCACCGGTGTAAAGAACTGTATTAGCTGCCAACACTCCTTTTACTGTGTATGCTCTATTTTCTACTCCTTTGTTCTTCATTTTAAGTTTAATCTACGAATTAAAAACAAGACTTCAATTAGATATCAGATTTATACTAATTCAACATATAGTAAATAGTATCATTATTTAGCATAACTGTGACACAAGTAATAGCAACCATAATAGTGTTTCAAAATTGTTTTTTCAATATTGATCGCGTATAAATCAGAAATAGGGATAGATAGAAAAGCGTGGTTTATGCCATAAAGTTCATACACACCTGAAGTTTGTTTTCCACCCCAACAGTTTCAACAAACATAACTTTCCCAATTTCTTTTTGTCTTTGCAGGTGAGGCATTGACGACACTTACATAACCCAACTAGATTTTTTATTTGTGGAGCTCTCATATAAATGATGTAATCGATGAGACCCCAGTGCGGGAACTGCAGAAACTGTCAAGGCCCAACTTTGCACAACTGGAGCCTTGGGCAAACATTTTTACAGCACACCCTTAAACTTCCTCACTTAAACTTACAAAAAAAAAAAAGGAGGGGGGGGCATTAAAGTAAGTTTAGCATTTGATTTGAGAGCCCATCCTATAGTATGGGCAAGGAGCAACTGCCCCGCCCGCATGCTTTTACTTTGGACAGGCCATGGTAATTGCAAGCTCACATCGGCGCAAGCACGTTACGGAGAACATGCTAGGTTGGTTGGTTAGTTGGGTTTACGTCCAACTATTTCTGCGCAATAGGCAATTGGTGACGGTCTGGGACTCACCCCAAGAGGTGGTCCAAAGACATGCCATCACAATTTTAATCCTCCACCAGTGAACATGCTAGGCCGAACTTGGGTAGAAATGGAGTATCGCATAGATACCGTGCGTCCTCCGTGCAGCAGGTGACGAACAAACTCTGTTAGACAGCTACTGAAACTTTAGTTTTGTGTAAACATTATCCTTCAAACCACACCTTTCTGAAAATCCCAATTTTTGATTTATACGCGATCAGATTTGCAAAACTATTTTGGAACACCCTGTTTGAAGCAGTAAAAATGCCATATTCCACTTCCCTTTTGCAGCATAATGTAATAATTTAATGTATTTAATTGATTTTTTATAAGTGTATTCGTATTCAGATTTTTAGATATTTATGAATATTTTAAAATACAATCAAAGAAATTAATAATAATAATAATAATAGCAACAATAATTATTCCTGGCAATAAAATAGGTGACTAGAATTGATATTTTGATGCTTTTATTTTTCAGGTAATATATTCTGAAAACGGGAATAAAAACTGTTCACTTAACAGTATCGTTTAAATGATTTATTTATTAACTAGCAAAGCCCCGGTTCTGGAAGGAACCGAATGTCGAATGCGGGAAAATTTTCAAAATCAAACTCGAAATGTACAAAACTCGGCCTGATGCTGCCTGCATGCTAATAAATCAAAGTTTGTTAACGGTTGGTTGGTTGGGTTTTACGTCGCACTAGTGCTGCGCAGATGGGCAATTGGCGACGGTCTGGGACACACCCCTAGAGCTGGTCCGGAGACATGCCATCACAATTTTGATCTTCCACAGAAGGGATGGCTCTCCCGCTTCGGTAACCCCCAGACGTATAATTTTTTATGGGAACATGGAGGACATTGCGGCCACGACAGATTTTACGTGCACCAGCCACCATTAGTGTACACGATGGTCTTTGGCCGGCTCGAGTACCGAACCCGCAATCTTCCAATTACGAAGCCGGTGCTCTACCGACTGGACTACCGCGGCCCGTTTCTTAACGAAACCATATTTTAATTCATGAAATCAATGAAGGTAGTGAATCAACGAAGGTTTTTCTCGCTTCGCTGGTCACTATATTTAAAGGAAACTCTTTTCTATATCGCTTTACAAATAAAAATAAAATTTAAAGAAATCATGAAATTGCTTTAAAGCCCGCTTTGGTTCCCTGATGCCTTCGGCTGCGACCCACTCATTCGCTGGCTCTCGGGTGTCTGTCCCTATTGACTGTGACAGTAGCTTACCAGTGGGCTTCCATTTGGGTGCTTATCAGATGACAGTTTCGAAACAGACAGTATCGAAAAAATTGAAGTAGCCATTTTATATTTGAATCACAGTTACATATGAACAACACTATACGTGGTGTTCATAATATTTTCTTTCACGTTATTTTCTATATTTATTTGATTTATTCGATCAACCATAAAATGACAACAATTTCACACCAAATATAATATTACAATGTGCTATGATCGGCTACATCTATCGCATGAGATAATTAATTTTTGTGGTTATAATAGCAGTTGAGTTAGTTAATAGCAGTTGGTATATAGAAAAATAAATAATGAAGCCCTGAAATATGTAAACCTGATCATGGTACAGCCTTAATGTAGCTCCCCTTGGCGACTTTTGAATTTTTATCGTCACTTTAGACAAAAATACATAATTTATGTTATTATTTTGTTTTGTTTGTTTCTTTTCGTTTTCCTTTCCTTTTATTTCTTTTCTGTTTTTCAACATTTTATAATTTATTTATATTTTTATGCGCTACTTGGCTTAAAGTGGCTTTTACGAAAGTGGTGTCCTTGGCGAAAAATGTCCGATCTATTTCAGCAACAAAATTTTAAAAATTACCCAGAATTATCAATAAGTAAAGCTCTTTAATGTAATGCTGAATTAGCTTTTATGCCAAAAGCAATTCATCTATTTAACATACTATTTAAACGAAAGGGGGGGGGGGGCATCAAAATTGAGGTATATTATTTATTTTATTTATTTATTTATTTTTTTATTTTATTTTATTTTATTTTATTTTATTTATTCATTTATTTTTTTATTTTTTATTTATTTATTTATTTGTCTTTACTTCATTTTCGTATTTTCATTTTTTCATGTGCAGGAGCAAATTTAATATTTATTTATTTATTTTATTTTATTTTTTCCGCGTGAAGCATATTTTATTTTATGTTAGAAGAAAAAAAAGTATATATAGATTTTTTTTTTTTTTTTTTTTTTTTTTTTTGGCAACAATTAAAAATTTAAATATCCGTTTTTAAAGCTTTTCCAAGATATTATTTTCACATTTTAATTATTTTTTAAAAATCTAATCAAAATTTCGTTACAAATAAGATACCAAATGAAAGGGGCATTTTTTCTGATTCCGTCGGTTTAATTAACCTATCGATCGGACAATTAGATTTTTTTAAATTAACTAAAGTATAAAAAGCTGGTGACATTTTTTTTTATTAAGTAAAGTATGAAAAGCTGGTGGCAACAACATACAGAAAAAGAGAAGAAAATCTCTCTTAGCCAATCAACTTGCGTCCAGCAACGGACAAACAGGAAAAAAATTGTCTTAGTCGTATATATAGAGAGAGATTTGTAGTAGGAAGAAAAAATTCGATTAGTGTAATATTTCATGACCTATTGATTCTGAAATTAAAATCATCAAAAAATGAATCCCCCCCCCCCATGATTAAGGCATTCGTATATTTAATATATCTTTTCAACATTTTGTATCACATATTTCGCAAAAAGAAAATTTGTGGTATATCATGAATTATTATTTATTTATTTTAAGAAAACGTGTACTTTGTTTTACAAGAGAAGAAAATTTATTACCAATGGCTGAAAACAATAGTTTGCACTGCTTTAATTTTTAATCATAGTAAAATCATACCAAAAGGAAATATTTTAATTAAAAATCTATTCTAAAAATCTAAAAGTAAATGTGCAAATTCTTTCACTGGATTTCTCAAATTTTGTATCAAAATGTAAAAAAGTACTCTAATTTGTTTAGTTGTCCATCAACTTTTTTTCTGTTGAAAGTCTATTGAAATCCATGTAGAAATTTTGCATGATTTTGTTATGACGAGAAAACGTAATTTAATATGATGGTGTGCTTAGAAATACACAAAATAACAGAATTTAATTAAAAAATCGTCTTAGTTGTAAATCGATCTTAATTTAGTAATAATATTTTACTCTTCCCCAAAAGTGTGGAACAAAAGATTTATAATGAAAATAAAACCTCGGATCGTCTGCAAATTTTCTATAAACCCCAAGGAATTATCGTAGCAGAATCTAGCAACCATTGTAATAAAAAAATAAAATATGCGAATAAAATTAAATACATGAGCTTAGAATTGCACGGTACATTAAAACGTATTAAAAAAAATGCACTGCCACAAATTTGAAATAAAAGAAACTGACACCAATAAAATTGTACAGCAAATAAAGATAATGTGTATAATATGTAAACAGAGTTGAAAGAATTACTTTTAATTTAAAATCTTTAATTAACTAATGTTTCAAAATAATATATTTAAGAATTTATATATCTTAAACTTTACATTCTAAGTAGTGAATTTCGACTGATACTAAACTAGTAAAAAGGCCTTCTAATTAATAGTAACTGGATACTGGGGATAGCATAATGTTTAATAGACAATATTTTAATTTTACATCAATTCCAAATCCAGAACAATGGTTGGTTCGTTGGTGGGGTTTTACGTCGCACTAGTGCTGCGCAGATGGGCAATTGGTGACGGTCTGGGACACACCCCTAGAGGTGGTCCGGAGACATGCCACCGCAATTTTGATCCTCCACGGAAGGGATGGCTCTTCCGCTTCGGTGACCTCCCAGAGGTATATAATTTTTAATGGGAGCATGGAGGACATTGCTGCCACGACAGATTTTAGGTGCACCAGCCACCATTAGTGTACACGACAGTCTTTGGACGGCTCGAGTACCGAACCCGCAATCTTCCAATTACGAGGCCGGCGCTCTACCGACTGGGCTACCACGGCCCTCCAGTACAATGGAAGTATAGACGAAGGTTTGAGTTTTACTTACTGTGAAAGGCGATCCTATGACAATATCATCCAAAAGTTGGAAGTCAAAACTCACATCTTCAAATTCGTCATTAAGATAATATCTTGAGAATACATTCCCACTCTGCCGAAGAGCACGTAACATCACTTCTCGTTCTTCACGAGAACCTATTGAAACATAAAAGGAGTTTATAAGAAATAGAATAATGAATAATAGAAGCAGACTAGAATAAATTAATAAGAAATAACCAAAGACTTGGATAATTATCTTGAATCTGGACTAATTGTCATAGACAAATATTTGTTGTTGCCTGTAACTACACCCCGCGACAAAAAGATAGGAACAAAGAGTTTTTTCTTTGATTTTTCATAAAATAACGTTATCTAAATTGTGCTTATCATTTATTATTATTATTATAAAATAACACTATTTCTGGACTAACTTTTCTTTTAAGACTAATTTAGAAAAATTTTAAGACTAAAATTTTTTTAATTTAAGACTACACAGCGCGACAAAAAGATAGGAACAAAGGTTTTTTTTTTTTTTTTTTTAATTTTTGAATATGATTATTTTGAATATGAATATTTTGAGTATGATTCAAATATTTAATATGTGTTTGATATAATAATATTTTGTTATGATAATAAATGATCAGCACAATTTAGATAAGGTTATTTTATGAAAAATTAAAAAAAAACCTTTGTTCCTATCTTTTTGTCGCGGAGTGTAGTCTTAAATTAGAAAAATTTTAGTCTTAAAACTTTTCTAAATTAGTCTTAATACAAAAATTAGTCGAAGAACAGTGTTATTTTATAATAATAATAAATGATAAGCACAATTCAGATAACGTTATTTTATGAAAATTCAAAGTAAAAACCCTTTGTTCCTATCTTTTTGTCACGGGGTGTATAAAGAAATGCATTAATTTAATTCACATACAAAATAAATATGGTATTCTAAACAAAAGGTCTTATAGGGGACTTGGTTAAGATTTATTCGTTTATAGAACACAAATTGTCCCGTGGTTACACTGTAAAAAATTTCTGTAAAAATAAAGCACTTTTTTAACATAAATACAGCATAGGTTGATGTATATTTTTACAGCTAGTTCCGTAAAAATAATTGAAGATTGGTTATTTCACATTCTGCTGTAAATCGGTATAAAAAAATTTCCAGAAGTCTTTTGGTGCATATGACACGATTTATCAACCAATCAGTGCTGATGTTGACCTTATCTGTTTTTGTAAAGCAAAACATTGTAAGACCAACGGCGCGATTAGCAAAGTGCTGGCCTTTGGAACAGGAGATTGTGAGTTCGAATCCCGGGCTACCCAAGACCGCTTGCTCCTCGTGAAAAAGTAAATTATATGTGTAAAAAAATAAATAAGTTGTGTAATTCTCCCTGCACGCATGTGTAATAATTCCAGGAAATATTTTTAAAGCATACTGTGAAAAGTACAGCACACGTGAGTAAAAATCGCAGCAAATTTATTTTACTGCACATTGTAAAAATACAGCACAATGAGTGAGCAATACTTTTACCAGCACACTGTGCAGTAATCTACTACAGAAAATTTTTACAGTGTAGGGCTTGGGAAGTTTAAAATTTTCTGGACTAGTCTCGGATGTACAGCTAAAAATATAACATGGTCTACAAAAGATCTGTGTTGCAAAAATTTCATATAAACAATTTAATACACAACGGTAGTCAGGCCCTAATCTTCCATTAAAAACAATAAATCCTGCCAAAAGGAATCAAACTTTTAACGAATTCATTCTGAAATTTTTATATAATATTTCTTTAATTTTGTAATAAATTTTAACTTTCTTTAACAAACATTGTTTTATTTTTCCTAATCCATATAAGAATTCTAAATCAATTTAGAAACTGTAATTTTTCAATAATTCTGTTTATTCTATAATTTGCATTGTCCAATGAAATAAGCCAGAACACAAATATAATCCAGAATTATTTTAATTATACCCTGTGTATATCTTGTTATTTATAGTATATCTTTCGTTACTCCGTTGTAAAGCTAACGGTCAGCGTTTACAACTGAAGTATTCAAGATTTACTGGCAACTCTTATGCCGTATTCACCATTAACTTCAACTCCCGGTTCAATGCAAAATCTTGAAAGGCGTCTAAAGGCATGGTACAGCTTTCTAGCAAAATTTGGCACGTTGTTTCTGCCATCAAGCGTCGAGGATTTAATATAATCTTTGATTGTTTATTTTCACCTAAAAAATCTGAAAATAGCTATATCACTAGATGGCAGAAACAACACGGCAAAATTTGCTGAAAATTTGAACCCCGCCTTTATAGGCTATTTAAATTTTTATGTTCAACCAAGAGTTGAAGTTATTGGTGAATAACAGCCTTTGTCAATCTGTGCTGCATTAGCAAGAACTCGACTTTATCCTCAAGTCGTTCCTCAAGTCCAAAATATCCTGGAGTCGTTCGAGTGAAAGAATTATCCTTCTGTGGAGTAAAATATCGACGGCAGATTTCCTAATCAAATTTAGCAATGACTACCAGATTATCATGAATGTGATAATCTGGTAGTCATCTAATCCATGTGATAATCTGGTAGCTGCTCGATAATCATTGTACAGCTCTTTAGACGGGCATTCATTCAATAAATCAATCTACAAAAAAAAAATATTTTAACCCTACAATGCACCCATTTCCATGTGTGGAACACCGACTTTAATGGTTCCTATAGCTATAAAACTATTAGTAGCGACATCTCTTGACATCTTGATAGAAGCTACTAACATTTAGCAATGTAGTAATACGAATCTTTACCTAAAGAGTCATGCGTGTTTTTGTTATAGTGCACTCAGTGTGAAATTTGAATGAAAGTGATACGTTAGTCGTTTGTCTGAATTCAAAAATAAAAAAAGAATAGTTATTGAACAGTTTTGTCTCGAAAAAAAAAATACTGTGTGTTATAACGAAGTGTATATTTTGAAGAGGTAAGTTGTTTTTTTTATATGACAATAGTAAACGTATTAGTAAATCATATTTTTATGTATGTTCCACATACGGTACGTTGAGCTAAAAAGTTGATTTTTCCGTAAAATATGGTTTTATTTTTATAAGTTATCCCTATCTTCTGATCACTAATTACAACCTATATATTTTTGTCGCGCACTAAAAAAAAATTGAGCCTTGTAGGGTTAAATTTGGGTATGTATTTTGAAATATCACATTTGGTAAAGTCTATCTTTGCAAGTTTGTGAATATATATTTTAAAAATTATATTTTGAAACTGAGTGGAAAAAACCAGATCTGTAAGTATAGTATATTTATGTCTTTATCTGACAATGATAAAAAGAAAAGAAAAAAAAAACAGAAAAGAAAAGAAAGAAAGAAAAAGAAAAGAAATCCTATTTAAAATATTCATAAAATATTTCGAATTTTAAACGACAGCATAAAAATGAATGGCGGTTATATTTTAGTAACACTTTCAAAATTACGTGTAAATTAAAACATACTAACGCTAAAAACATATTGAAGAAAAAAGTCTTAAAAATACCTGCAATTACTGTGAATTTTTAATCGTTAATTACAATTCATTTAAAATTAACTGTCGACTGTCAAATATAACAATATATATATAAACTGCTAATCGAAAATATATTTACTAAATTCCTGAAGATGTTTTGTGTGTCAAAGCGAAAAGCTTAGAATGTATACATTTTTAAAATGTTTTTAAATAAAATATTATTTTAATTTACGTGATTTAAAAGTGATTTTATTTTTTAAATATCACTGATACGGGATTTAACAACATCTCTTTTAGGATAATTTAAACAATTCATTTAGTTACAGTCGGTAGCAAAAGTATCCGAACACTATTAAAAATTCTTATTTAAAAAAAGTAGAGTTAGTACTGTTTTGTTAAATAAATCCTTGTCGAGTCATGTTTTTAATCAGTCTAAGTGTACTTTCTTTTAATAGTAATTTTTGCTAGTGTTCGGATACTTTTGTTACCAACTGTATATACATTCACATCCATGCATTTGTGTAACCATAAACACATAAATCATTGTGTTTTCTCTACACTGTAAAAAAAAATCTGGAGTGACTCCACTCGACTTTTCGAACATTGAGTAATTAACAGTTTTGTAGATAAAGTAAAGAAAGAGGAGTTATTAAACAAACAAAAGAGAGAAAACCATAATAGAGTGTTTGAGTATTTTTCTCCATATAGTACACGATGTTTTATTTAACGCTACTGAACTCTGAGCCCATAGATCATAATGATAAAGAATTTTTCGTTGTGTCCCTGTAAAAACCGATAAATGCTAGATTCGCCAAAATGTTCATCTTTAGTGCAACAGTGATTTATGATATTCATATAAATTTTCAGCTCAATTGAATAAGGCGTTTAGATACTATCGCACTTTTAAAAATTTGGTCCCATAGGCCGTAATGATAAAGAATTTTCCTTTGTGTCCCTGTAAAAAAAACTGTAAATGCTAAATTCACCAAAATCTATATAGTTGGTGCAACTGTGACCTATGACATGTGTACAATTTTTTTGCTCATATTAATAAGGCGTTTAGACGCTATCGCACTTTTAAAAATTTGGCCCCATAGGCCCTAATAATAAAGAATTTTTCCTGGTGTCCCTGTAAAAAAAACTATAAGTGCTAGATTCACCAAAATCTATAGGGTTCGTACTATGGTGACTTACAATATACGTACCAACTTTCAGCTTATTCGAACAAAGCGTTTAGACGCTAGCGTGTTCACTCATAGACATACACACACACATGCACACTTACATACACATAAACACACACACTTACATATATCATCGTAAAAATAGTGGAAACGGATTCAGGGGACCTCGAAACGTATAGAAACATCAAAATCTCAAATTCGGATTTTTGACATGATTACAATACTTTCCTCACTATAGTGTTCGGAAAGTAAAAATTATGTAAGATTACGGGGAAAGCCCATCAGCAGAGGTTCCAAACAAAGCCCGTAAATTAAGTATATAATTACTTTAAGTTATGATACAGTCGGTAACAAAAGTATTCGAACACTAGCAAAAATTCCTATGTAAAAAAAGTAGAGTTAATACTGTTTTGTTAAATAAATCATTGTCGAATCATGTTCTTAGACTGACTAAGAATAGGATTCGACAAGGATTTATTTAACAAAGCAGTATTAACTCTACTTTTTTTACATAGGAGCTTTTGCTAGTGTTTGGATACTTTTGTTACCGACTGTACATGCCCGTAAAAAAACATTATGCCCATAAAAAGCTTTTAGGACTGAGGGCCTATTAGTCTCAGACAGTGATTTTTGCGTTGTCGTTTTCGATAGTTGGACATTTGTCGAAATCATTTTTCGATAGTTGGACATTTATCGAAATCTAAAATTTCTCGAAAATATTATTGAATAATTTGAAAGCGATATTATAATTGGGAAGAAAAAAAAATTAATAGTCCTCCGTCCTAAACTAATTTCTGCTTTTGCCAGAATTTCATCAAAACCTTTTTTTTTTTTTTTTTTTTTTTTGAAAGAAAAAGAAAAGAAAATTAATAATAATCAGTATCGTTACAAGAGATATCGAAAACGTTTTTTTTAATAATTTTGAATTAGGAAATAAATAGTGCGCGTGCAATAATATGAAATAAAAATAAATAAAAATATGAATTTAATGATTTGATTTTTATATAAAACACGATCGCGTGCTATCTTAAAATGTAGATGCAAAATTTAAAGTTTAATTTTCTTGGCAACAATTATAAATTAAAATAAATAATTTAATGAAAGTTTGTTCTTTAGATATACGTCGTGTAAGATGTCAAAAAATATACGACAAAGTATTATATCTCTTTATTCTTCTAATAAATTGTCGGGGAGAGAAATTGCTCAGAAATTGAGTATTCCTAAAAGTAATGTTTATTTATTTTGTTTAATTTCTTTTTAAAAAAATTGTAGTGCTTATTTTAATTATACATTTCATAAGTGCAAATTTTAGTTAATTTATAGCAATGTTTCATATACTATTTATATATTTTTTTTTCCTTTCTTTTTTTTTTTTTTTTTTTTTTTTTTTTTTACTGGCATTTTCTGGAATCTCTGGGCTTTCCCCGTAATCTTATCAACGAGATATATAAAGTAGAGTGATAAATGGTAACCCTTCAGAAGGTCCAAGATGAGTCATGTGACATGCTCTCCTTGCACCTGCGTATTCGGCGGTTCCCTTGGTAACAGCTTATTTTCAGTAAATTTCTATGGCAACGGTTCAGAGATTGTTCAATGTTTTTGTTTACTTACGTAGTTTAATATTCTTTTGTTCTAAATCATTTTGATTTTGATTTTACTTCTTTTTTATTTCGTGTAGTTGAACTTTAACCGACAAAATGCTTAAAAATCGTTGAAAAATTATTATTTGTTGTTAAATTTAGCTCTTTAAAAGTTTAAATTTTCTTTTATAAACACTTTTAAACTTTGTTGGGAAACGATGAAAAAAAAGGTATTTATTATTTATTAAAATGTGAAATATGTGTAAAATTATTTTAAAAACAATTTATTTCGGTCATAGGACTGTCGTGTTACCTAATAATAATGATAATTTGTCGAACTGATATTTTAAATGCCAAAATAGCGATAAAAGGGCCAAACACAGCAACCTATTGGAGCATGTCACGTGATTCATCTTGAACCACGGAAAGCTAATCCTTCATCCATTGAATCAGCACTCTAATATATATATCTCGTTGAATCTTACGGATTTTTTTTTTTTTTTACAGTGTATTGCTTTTTCTCCTTTCAAATAAATAAATAAATACCACTTTTTTTTTAAATAAGTGATAAAATTACTTAATTTGAAAAAAAAAAAAAAAAAATTCATCCTACTTTAGCAGAGCTACTTACTTTCATTGTGTTTATACTCTTGAGTCAAATCCTCTCTGTCGTAAGAACCAACAGCTTTAGTGCTAATACTTTGACCAATTCTGAAATTAAAAAATAAAACAATGTGAATTTTTTTTTTTTTTAATTATTTCTTTATATCTAACGCAACATTTCATCGAATACTTTATCTTATCTGAGATTAATAGGGAAATTCATTTAAAGATAAAACAAAATAAATTTTAAAATTAAAACAAACGAAAAAAAATGCATAAATGGCTTTATATGTCGCTCTCATCTCTTTGTTCATTAACGATTTCTTTGCCTTTGATTTAATGAACCCTCTTCAAACTAAGGGGTTAAGAATGTCCTTTAAAACAAGTTTTATAAAACATCTTGAAATGTATTTATTAATATAATATTATGTAGCAACGTATTATTAGTATAAAATATATTTTTTCATAATATTTCTGATGGTAAAATGAACATATGCAATATCTTAAAATGAGAATAAAAAGGGGGAGGAGTGGGTTAATGAAACTCAAGGTTAGCACATAATGAATTACCAAACTGTTTGATTTGTACAGTCGACAGCAAAAGTATCCGAACCCTAGCGAAAATTCCTATATTAAAAAAGTACACTTAAGGGCCCGCTTCACTCACCGTCGCCGGAAGCCGAAGCTAATGTTATTCAAAGGGAAATTTTCTTTACTTATTACTTATTAACTAATCCATATTTTTAAATTCTATTTTCACATTCAGAAAATTCCCAACTGTTAAATTGACGCAGTTTTTTTTTTAATATATTTTTTTAATATTTTACTTTGAAGCTGTAAAATACGAATTTTCAACATGTGGAATTTCTCATTTTGCTATTTCAAAATAGAATATTAAAAATTAAATAATATGTTTTTAAAAAAAGTCCGTCAATTCGACAGTTGGGAATTTTCTAAATGTGAAAACAGAATTTAAAAATATGGATTAGTTAACTAGTTATACGTAAAGAAAGTTTCCCATAGAATAACATTGGCTCGGGCTTCCGGCGACCGTGGGTGAAGAGGGACGTTAATACAATTTTGTTATATAAGTCCTTGTCGAAACCTGTTCTTAGTCGAAGGACATGATTCGACAAGGATTTATTTAACAAAACAGTGTTAAGTGTACTTTTTTTTTTATTATTATTAAGACATTTCTGCTAGTGTTCGGATACTTTTGCCGCTGACTGTATTTTACACTTAAAATATTTAGAATCTCTTCTTATATGATCAACCTATAAAATATAACATATAATCATACATTTGATTAGGCTGCAGTAACGAGCAGAGCGTCGAGCTTGTATGCGAGTTCGATATTTGAGCTGGACAAAGACTGTCATGTAAATTAATAATGTCTGGTGCACGTAAAAGCCGTCGTGGCAGTGTCCTCCATGTCTCGTAAAAGTAATACCTCTGGGAATTACCAAAGAAATGAAGTTATCACGTTCGTGTAAGAACAAAATTGCGGTGGCATATCCATACTTACCAGGCATCAATCCAGGGCCTGATTACCCAAAAGGCTCGGGACGCACAAGCTTCCCCTCTAAAATTTAAGAGGGGCCCCCAAAATGACTAAAAACTGGGTCTTGAATTTTTTGTTTTATATTTTCATACTGAGATTGAATTTTTCTGAGAAAATTCGCCTAAAGCAAGATAAAATACTCACTGTTTCGGGAAAAATCGTATTATTTAACCTCAAAAATCTGAATGTTCTTAATTAATAAGTTATACGGTTTTAATGTTGTGTGTAGAAACCACCCAGATATATGAATGAAAAAAAAATAACTATAAACACACACTAATTTTTGGTCTATAGCATTTTTATATTACAATATGTAAGGAAAGCAAGCTTTTCTGAAATGAAAGAGGGCCCCGAAATGATACTGAGCTTCCCCTAGCTTCAAAGCTTAATCGGGCCCTGCCAACATCCTAATTAATATTCCGTAGTGTTGTTAGTCCCGCCCATTTTTTTAAACCAATAAATTTTTAGAGTAATATTCTCCAAATCCAATTACGATTAAATAAGAAGAAAAATACTCTAAAAAGATACTGGTGTGAAAAAGAAGGTGGGTTAACAATACTACGGAATATTAATTAGTATGTTGGCAAGTATGCACATCTCTTGGTCACCCTTACAGGTAAATTACAGACCATTACCCATTGCCTCCTGCATAGCTCTAGTGTGACCTTGAACCCACTCAACTTCAACCGCGAAAAAACATCATATATTTGATAGTTATAAGTAATCAAAAATTACAAACGTAAAAAATATGGGGAGTCTGCACAGTTTTTATACCCATCCTTTGACTGTTAATAAAGAGCTCAGCTCCTATTTTTGATTATATAAAAGTGGAACTTTATGGATTTTTTCGCAGAACTCAAAAAATTACACAACTCAGCCATTATGACTGTTAACAGTTTAGTTTTGTTGCTTGCACATACACACTCTTGTTTCATATATGGTGTGGGCTGTACTACGTTTTCTATTTCTTCGAGCATTCACATCACTTTTTATCTTTTTACACTCTTCTATATTCAATAGAAGAAAGTATTGGATTCGTAAAAATTTTCGGCCTCGGGTTTTTGATGGATTTACACGTTTTGAGAGCTGTAGAACACGGTTTGACCATTTTTAGAAAATGTCTGTCTGTCAGACTGTCTGTGTGTGTGTGTGTGACAAATATATTTTTTTAATATTGTTACTGGGTGAATTTGTATAGGAAAATATAGAAGAAAGTCTTGTGGTGGCCACAACATACTAGTTTTAATTAAATTTGTTGTTAACTTATTCTTGCTGAAATTACTTATTTCCTTGAAAGTGACATACGGAATTTCTTAGCTCCTACAAATATCGATAAAATGAATATAAAGATTTTATTTTCTTTATCTCCAATAAAATTAATTGTCTTCAAATACTGAAAGTACTAATTCTTTTCAGCAATTTATACGCAAAATACCCTAATTAAAATACTATGGAAATAAGTACTTACACTTCAGTCTTCTTACTAATAAGCTTCAAAGGATTATTTTTCCCTTGATATCTCCAATAAACTTTATCTGCATTTACTTCGGCGAAAAGGAAAGGTCCATCATAAGCTTTTTGAATTTCGCCACGCTTGATAGCTGCAACGCTGCATGGACCACATCTGTATTGCCCTATAATTGAAACAAAAATCCACTATTAAACTGCGTTGCTTTTAAGCACTCACATGAAGATTTTACAAACAGCCAGTCAAATTAATAACCATAACACGAAGTTGAATAGAATAATTAAAATGGAGAAAAATAATAATAAAAGCCGTATTCAAACAATATGAATGTAAGAAGTTAGCAAATACGTAACTGAAGCACATTAAAAATAATTTACGCTCGAAATGAAGATACTTGCCCAGGAGAGGTTGGGGGCAGGCGATTTTGCATAATTTTATAATAAAGAAAAAGTAATAATAATTAAAATAATTAATTAATGAGAATAAAAAAAATGAGAATAAGAATAATTAAAATAAAGAAAATTAATAATAAAGGCCATATTCAAATAATTCGAATGTAAGATGTTAACAAATAAGTAACTGAAGCAGATTAGAATTAGAAATAATTTACGCTCGAAATGAAGATACAGTCGGTAACAAAAGTGTCCGAACACTAGCAAAAATTCCTATGTAAAAATAGTACACTTCATACGCTTTTGTTAAATAAATCCATGTCGAATCCTCTTCTTAGTCAGTCTAAAAACATGATTCGATAAGGATTTATTTAACAGAACCGTATAAAGTGTACTTTTTTTACATTGGAATTTTTGCTAGTGTTCGAACACTTTTGTGACCGACTGCACTTACCAAGCTTGGTAGGGGAGAAGAAAAAATACATATATAAGGAGATTTCACATAATTTTATAATTTTAAAGGTGATTAACATTTTCCGAAGAGAAACGAAATTACTTAACAGATGTTATATTTTAAATAAATAGAGATGTAATTTATGACGAAAAATTGATATATGTACCGTCAGATTCTTCTTGTGGTGTAGCATCAATGGCTTGCCATCCTGAATAACCACCAGGTTCTAGATCTGGCCTTTCCATCCATACTTCATTCCAAACATGGAAATTCCTAAAATTATAACATGCATAATCAGTAAATGGGCATAGTATTAAAAAATATAAAAAGTATTAAAAATATCAAATATTAAAGTATTAAAAAATATCTTCAAAAAGTTAAAATAATAATAGTAATAATAGATTGAATTTCAATTAAAGTTTGTTTCAATTTAATATTTCCGCAGAAAATGTAATAAACTCAACTAATTATGACACTATTTAGTTATTGTAATATTTTAAATAAAAACAATAAAACACATAAAATACATTTTATTGGAAACGCATAATCCTTAATTCGATTGAATAAATCGAACAATAGGCTCTTCCCACCTGACGTCAGAGGTTAAATGACATAGAAAAACAAAGAGCAGACGAATTCTTCTATATCTATAGCGATTGCTAAAATAACACTTTTCTATTCTTATTTTTGATCAATTCGATTAAATCTGTGTTATTTTTTTTATACATCATAATTTTTAATCCATTTTGTGAGATTATTCATCATCTTTTGTTTGCTGTATACATTTACAATCATCATTAAGCTTATATTTGTTATTAATGTTCATGCTGTGAGGTTGAGACGTTAGAACGTCACCACAGTTGTTTCAATTAAGCTGGATCCAGCAAAGTAGGAAGTGGGGACGGTTAAAATCACTCCGTCGCCAGTGACTCGGTGACGGTTGAGGTCGAGCTAGTTTTGTGTCGGCAGGGTGCTGCATTAAAAGACTTAGATTTTGAATATTAGTTAAATCAGAAGTGATTTTTAAAAGTACGGATTGAAATGTAGTGAAAGGAGGGTGTAGGAAGAAGTATAAAAATAGAGATGGTTTTAGTAGATAGTGAGGATGTTGGAGGATCGTATAGTGGTTGTTGGAGGATATTATAGCGAGTGTGCTGATTCTTATTTTGGTGAATATCGAAAGTGGAGTAGAGGAGATTTAGTTGTGTGAAGTTAAGTAGTGTTGAGTGTTGGTGAGTGTCTACTAGTTTTCGGAAGTTCAAGCTGGGATAGAAGGGAATCCTCTGTCCCATAGTGAAGCCGTAGTTGGAGTACGAGTGTGACCGTCTCTACACCTTTCGACTATCTGCTGGGGTGAGATATTTAAAGTTATCTACTTAATTTGTTGATTCATATATTTTGATTAAGTAAAACGCTGGCTGAGCTATATAAATTTACCAGGCCGCCCTCCCATTAATCTGCTCAAATAAACTTTAGTTATTGTTATTTAAAGTCTTGTGTTCTCTTAGTAATCTAAGTATTTAAGTTAAGATGGAGTTTGCAGGAGCGCAAACTCCACAGTGGCGCCCAAACCAATTCGACACCCCCCCCCCCGCTCGGGTTTATTTTACTGGCTCAAATAATGTACTTGAATTTTTTGATGAACTTGAGCGATATTTTCATGTATGTCATATAGATATTTCTGATCGATGTAAATGGTTAAAATACTCCTTAAAAGGAGAACCTAAAATGTGGCTTGACCTAATAGCCTGTCATTCTTTGGGTCAAAATCCCACCTATGAAGAGTTAAAGATCAAAATTATAAACACCTTTTCCTTAAGTGCCGATAGAGCAAGATTAAGGCAGGAACTCTATACATATAAAATGTCTGTCTTTGATAAACCGACAACCTTTTTCCTACGTAAGCTCGATTTAATTAAACAACTCGATCTGAATTTATCTTTTTTAGAAATATTTGATATTGTTAATCCGCTGTTCACGGTGCCAATTCAAGATTACCTCGAGTTAAAGCCAACCGCATCTGTTGATACTCTTTTTCAAATTCTCGATAAATATCAAGCACGTCACGCTATTAAACAGGCGGATAAGTCTAATCGCTGGCAAGAACCCGTCAATGTTCAAAACGAACAGCGAGAAAATTTCGCCCCCCCCCCCTCAAAAGGTTAATTTCAATCATCCGCAACAAGCTAACTTTTCACAAGCAAGACTCAGTGCCTTAAATCAATCTGAAAATGTTGCACAGGATCCAATGAACTCTAATAATACCAAAGTACAATCTATATGTTTAAATTCTCTTTCTGTTTCTTCAGTCAACTTGCAGCATTTAAATTCTTCTCAATGCGTTTACAATCCAAACTCTCAGTTTCCTTCAAATTTAGAGAAGAATGAAAGTTTATTAAATGTAGCGGCTAATCCTTTCACCAATAAATGTTTTCAAACTGCTAAGTCAAGAGATCTTTCTAGTAATGTAAATGCACCTCATAATAAATTACAGTTTAATTCTCAAACTATCAAGTCGTCGGCAGATTCTGCTATTTTTATTGATAAATCTCATACAAATGCTAAACCGGTCGAGTCCGGAAATTTATCTCGGGTAACAGGAAAAATTTTCGCAGACAATGATGTTAAAATTAATGTTGGTACTAAATCTTTATTAAAGGCATCAAACTCTTGTTTTCATTCTGTTCAACCAACAGATTTATCTATTAGTATTCATGCATTTCCTGATAAACTACATTTCAGTTCTAAAACTGTCAAGTCAGCAAAATTGGCTATTTCTAATGCTAAATCATCTTCAAATATTCGACCGATCAAATCCGGGGAGTTATCTAATTTCACAGAAACTGGGTTAAAAGAAAGCGGAAGGTTAAATAGCGGTCCTTCTCCCAAACCACTAGCTGATTTAATTGAAAATGTTGTCGTACAAGTAACAGAAAATAGCAGTTTAAACAACGATGCTTTTCATAAGCGAGCAGCTAATTTAAATGAAAGTAATGAAAAAGGGCATTTAAGTTTTCTACATGTCAAGCCGACAGAATCTTCTAGTTCAAATGAAAAGGCTCCCAATGAAAATGACCGGTTAAACTGTCTTCAACATAGTTTACATTCTCCTACCAGTGCTTCTCGTAAACTGCTAGATAATTTAAAAGCAAATGTAGTAATTTCAACTAAAAATATAAATTCTTTCCAAGCTCGTAAGCCCTCCAAGACATCAACACTCATGAGTAGAGATGGAGCGGAATCGTCCACTGATGCTACGGACAGTGACAGCGTGCCGGGTTCGATCGCAGCCCAGGAATGTGACCTCGCAACGCCTGACCTCCTGCTGCAAGCCTCAAGCCCTGCGATTTCTGCGGCCAGTGCAATGACCAGCAGGATTCTCATGTTTAATGCTAATTTTCTTACATCGGAAACCCCGGGTGAGGTCGTATCGTTCTTTATTTTATTTTTTCTCAAGTATTTGTTTGTCAGAGCTGTACCAAAATGTAAGATATGCCTTGAAGCCTTTCGGACTTCTTATTTTTGTATGAAAGAGCAGGACTTTCTAAAAAGAAAAACTGTAAAATTTAAATTGGTACATGAACTTTCATTTCGAAAATCATGTTTATGCTTCAAATGTCCACATTTTCGTTCTCTCTTAATATATTTTATGTATGTATTAAGTCTTTTACCTTGTAGCCATCGCCTGCAGAATGGGTAATATAAAACTGTTTTTTTTAACCTTTGTAAATATCCCCCCCCCTTTTTTCGTATTTCTATACATATTGTATTTGTATATATAACTAAAATGAACTTTGATAAGTGTATAAAATGAATATTTTTTATTGTTATAACTCTTGTATTCAACTAAAAGTTATCTATATATATATCTATGTGTTTGAGTGGGGAAATATTTTTTTTTTTTTTGGCTATATGCATAAATCACGCGTAACTTTAAACTAAAATCACTAACAAATTAATTTTTTGTCGTTTCGCATGCTATAGCCCAGGAGGAAAAAATTATTGTATATAAACTATTTTTTTATGTATTCAGAGACAATTTGTCTCGTTTATCTATCTACAAAATGTAGTTTTTATATTTTTCACTTTAAGAAGTTTCTGTTTTAGAGATATCTCTGACGATCTAATCTGATGTAGAAAATGTTATTCTGATGACTGACGTTGCTGAATGAATTTTTTCTCAAGTACGTTGACCAGCTGATGTGGTTAAGCCCAGACTGGCTCAGAGGGATGACGAAATTCCACATCGAAAGTTTCGATGGATAATTGAAGTTCATGATTTTATGTTCAATAAAATGATTTGATCAATGTTACAAGTTTAAAATTATGTTTATTCCTTTCTGGATTAACAGAAAGATGGTTGTAAAGCCAAGATCAAGTTGAATTTAATATATTGCCTTCCTGGCCTAACAGGGAGACGTTTGTTAATCCTACTGTAAGCCTGGTTTTAGCTCAGTCAGTCCCGGAGTTTCTGGGGGTAAACGAACGCCTTTTATTTAAAATTTTAAATTAATTTTCTGCGTCCCCGAGTTTTCCGGTCAGGGACTTAACAAATTTTTAAGTTTTTCTCTCCCAGTTAAAATTTAAGTGACGGCTGCACTCACACTTCAGAGATTTGAAATAGTTAAAGAGGGAATGAAGCTATTTAAATTTAATCGATCAAACCCGTTGGGGATTTTCCCGACTAAATTTTTTTTCTTGGAGGGGGACTGTGAGGTTGAGACGTTAGAACGTCACCACAGTTGTTTCAATTAAGCTGGATCCAGCAAAGTAGGAAATGGGGACGGTTAAAATCACTCCGTCGCCAGTGACTCGGTGACGGTTGAGGTCGAGCTAGTTTTGTGTCGGCAGGGTGCTGCATTAAAAGACTTAGATTTTGAATATTAGTTAAATCAGAAGTGATTTTTAAAAGTACGGATTGAAATGTAGTGAAAGGAGGGTGTAGGAAGAAGTATAAAAATAGAGATGGTTTTAGTAGATAGTGAGGATGTTGGAGGATGTTGGAGGATCGTATAGTGGTTGTTGGAGGATATTATAGCGAGTGTGCTGATTCTTATTTTGGTGAATATCGAAAGCGGAGTAGAGGAGATTTAGTTGTGTGAAGTTAAGTAGTGTTGAGTGTTGGTGAGTGTCTACTAGTTTTCGGAAGTTCAAGCTGGGATAGAAGGGAATCCTCTGTCCCATAGTTAAGCCGTAGTTGGAGTACGAGTGTGACCGTCTCTACACCTTTCGACTATCTGCTGGGGTGAGATATTTAAAGTTATCTACTTAATTTGTTGATTCATATATTTTGATTAAGTAAAACGCTGGCTGAGCTATATAAATTTACCAGGCCGCCCTCCCATTAATCTGCTCAAATAAACTTTAGTTATTGTTATTTAAAGTCTAGTGTTCTCTTAGTAATCTAAGTATTTAAGTTAAGATGGAGTTTGCAGGAGCGCAAACTCCACAATGCTTGGTACTTATATCATTAACGGTGCAACATCGTAGGGTGTAAAGCCATTTCGAAGAGTAACTAAGTTAATTAACTTGTTGTAACACCTTTATGCGATTAAATTTAACTTAAAACAATTTTAATTAATTTTAAGTTATAATCCATAAACACTGCACTATTTATTGCTCGATCAGTTAATGTAACAGTTACACTACAACATACAAAAATCGATTCTTACTTGGGAAAATAAATAAACATATAAAGTGTTTTTAAAAATTATTAAACTTACAAATAAAATTATTCTACTGTTTACAAATGCACAATATTACTTTCATTTTATTTTATATTAAATGTTAATACTTTTGTTCTTAAGCACAATATTTAACTGAATTCGCTTCTTTGTTTTTCTATATCACGTGATTGGAGCAGACGACGCTGGGAAGAGCCCATTACTCGATATTTTTTTAATATGCCAATAAGAAGGTAAAAAGGAACTGCAGAAAAAATACGCTAACTATGTCAATGAATTGTGAAATTATTACATTCAGTTACTGCATGCTTCTAAGTTATTACATGCAATACTTAACGACCAATATTCCAATATTAACTTTATAATTCAAACAATGGCGGAATAATGCGACACGTTAAAAATTTTTATACTTAATATTAACAAATTATTGTATATAACATAGTAACATCTGTATTCTACTATTCTTTTCCTGTTTCATATAATATGAAAATATAGCAAAAATATTTGAAAAACTAAAACAATTTTATAAATAAAGATATTTCAAAATATACTCATGATTCAAAGATTAGCTAATATTAAGGATGTCTTATTAAAATTCTTCAAATACTTATTATGATAATTATTAGCATACTAAAAAGTAATTACATATGATCTAACATAATAACATTTGTTTTTATGAACGTTTGAGAATTTTTATGAAATGTAATTATAGATTCATATATTTTACGAAAGCTATTGTAGATTGATTTAAAGTATAATTACGATGTTTGTTTTTACTAAGAAAACATACCAAATTTTTCAAAGCAAGGTCAATATCATTCAATAAGGAAGTCATAAGACAAAGTTTCCTCATTTTCATACTGGTTAGTTGTACTTATATTTATTAATAGTAAAAGCTATTTGATGAAGATATTTAAAGGTGACCTTCAACAGAGCAAATTGTCTTCAAATAAACTGCGCTGTAGGGTATCCGGCATTGGTAAATTAAATCATGTTGTTGAAGATTTTCTAAAATCGCACTAATTTCTTTTCTTACTAAAACATGAGTATTTTCATCCTGCATGTATAGATAACTTAATCTTGGCGCGGGATTATTAAAACTAAAGAAAACTACAACGTCTAGAACAACAAAGAATACTAGTTTTTTTCTCTTTTTGACGTTCTAGACGTTGTAGTTTTCCTTAGTTTTAACTTAATACACTATTTAAATAGAAATTAAAAATTTAGCAAAGTCATCTAATTTTTAAATATTTTTAATTTTTATAATTTCTCCGAGTATTTAAGATAAATACATCTCACTTGTGTTTATCTCTTTTTCTTTCTTTCTGGTTTATTTATCAATTTATTTAAAGTGTTTAATGAATGTTTTTTCGGTTTAAATAGGTCTATATATACATAATTTTCAATTTTCAAAGATGGATCAATTCACTTTTCTTTTTCTTTTCATTTAATACTTTCTGTAACCATTCAACAGAGAAAGTATTGTTTCAGCACTTAAATACTCAGGTTTATATAGAAATATCAGTATTTTTACACTGTTAAAAAGGGTTTCTTAAAAATGAGCTAAATTGTCTCAAAATAACTCCGAAACAATATATACTTAAATTTGAAAACACATATACTCATTTTTGAATTTATTGACATATGAAACATGGGGATATTTATATTCTTATTGGTCAACCTCATTTTTGAGCATGCCAATATATTCAAAAATGAGTAGGATGGTTTATCAAATTTAAGTATATATTGTTTGTATATATTAAGTATATATATTTTGAGACAATTTAGCTTATTTTTAAGAAACCATTTTTAACAATGTAAGTACCACTTATGAATCTAAGACTAAAATATATATAATACAGTTATAGAAAAAACTTTGAGACCACATTTAAAACTATCATAAATTTAACTTTACTGAAAAGGAATAAACATATGGTAATAACAAAATTAATCATTGTAAATCATGATACAATTTCATAACTGAACATTTGTGTATAAATACCATTCGAACTTTTTTTTGATAACATAAGAGCGTGGGAGACTAGAAAGTTGCATACCTTTTTACATTGATATACGGTCTTATCTGGTACTTCGTGTGTTTTCCTTTCACACAAATTACTTCTAAAAGAAGTTTCGTAAAGTATTTCCTAAGCTCCTACATGTCAGAAATGATATTTTATTCAACATTATGAAATAGCAGACCTAATTGTCTTCCGTTTCCATAATTTTTATGTACAATGATCGCATTTTTCGGTACCTTCCTTCCGTGTCTTTCTGCTTTCAGCGGTTTGTGAGGAGATAACTGGACATACATATAATTCTTTCATTTCCATAAATTTTGCGTACAACAATAGTGATACCTTCCGCATCTTCCTGCGTTCAGAGGTTCGTGAGGAGATAACTGGATATATATATATATATAACTCTTGCGTTTCCATAAATTTTGCGTGCAACGATCACATCTTCCGCATCTTTCTGCGTCCAGCGGTTCGTGAAGAATAACTGGATATACATATAATTCTTGCGTTTCCATAAATTTTGTGTACAACGATCACATCTTACGCGTTCAGTGGATCGGGGAGGAGGTAGCTGGACATAATACAATTCTTCTGTTTCCATAAACTTTCCGTACAACGATCGCATCATCCGCGTCTTTCTGGTCTCTCTGGAGGTACCTGGCCATACATATAATAAGATTTTAATAGTATGATTTAAAGCAAGTAACAAAAATTGGCTAACGACACAGTATGTTCAAGACCTCGACTGATAGTCTTAGCATCCCCCTCCCCCGCAGCTGATTCCCCCCCCCCCCATATTTTAATGTACGAAAAAAAATATCAGTGAAATTTATGTGGGTTGAAATGACTCTATATTTAAATTTTTTAAACAGGTTCTGACTAGCGACTGATGTATATAATCCATCATTTTCAGAGTGGCTGACTATTTTTATTTTTGTTTTTAGGGTGGCATTATCCCCCCTGTATTGCATATCGTATCGATTAGCTGAAAACAACTGAATATATAGCTAATGAAAAAAAAAAGAAAAAAAAAGTGGAATAAGTAAAACAATTTACATAATTGGTGACATGAAATATTTTGTGTGCGACACATCTTAAAATAAGAACAGGAATGAAGATAGAAATTATTATAATTTTTTGGTGCTAATATATATATATACAAAGTCGGTAACAAAATAAGTATCCGAACACTAGCAAAAATTCCTGTTAAAAAAAAAGTAGAGTTAATACTGTTTTGTTAAATAAATCCTTGTCGAATCATGTTCTTAGTCAATCTAAGAACATGATTCGGCAAGGATTTATTTAACAAAACAGTATTAACTCTACTTTTTTTATATAGGAATTTTTGCTAGTGTTCGGATAGTTTTGTTACCGACTGTATATGTATATATATATATATATTTTTTTTTTTTTCAGTACATACCAAACTGAATCAATGTTTAGCTTTTCAAGAGGTTCACCATCCTCATCATAGAAGTAGTCAATGGTTAGACTGTTGTGAGTGTCGTGAGCTGATGCAAAGTTTGTAACACTTCTAGCTGGTATGCCAAGAGCTCTACAAACTGCAAGCAAGAAAAAAAAATCATTAATATTATTTAAAAATGAAAATTTCCAATATGTTGTGATGTCGATTATAACATATTCTAAAAAATATATATTATTAAAAAAATAAATAAATAAATAAAGTAACGAACCCATTTTTATGACCTCTAAATTGCAACTTAAATTTACATACAGTATGTTCTTTAAATTTTTACATCTTCCCTCTTCTCACATATTCGAAACCTTTGATTATGTACACTGCTCGACATTGAAAATGCAACACCAAGAAGGAGTGGTCAGAAATTTATGCAAATTTTAGAGTAGACGCACGTCACTGAGTTATGCGAATGATGTGAAATGCGCAGCTCTCCGACGCACGTGAAGTAAGATATAACGGAAGGAACTTGCAGAATGGGCAATATTCGTGTCGTTATTTCTGCCAGACGAATTATCGAAGAAATTTTGTTTTTGTCTCGGAGGACACGTGTAATAGGAGAGAATGCCAGGCCGCCGTCAACGAAGGCACTTCCAGCAGATAGGCGATTTTACGAGGGGTTTGGTGATCGGACTGAGAAGGGGGGGTTGGTCCTTACGTCAAATCGCAGATGATACCCACATGGATGCGAGCACGGTGCATCGGCTGTGGCGAACATGGTTGGAACAAGGAAATGTGGCAAGATTGAGGGGTGCAGGTGCAGCCAGAGTGACGTCAGCACGCGTGGATCGGCTCATCCGCCGACAAACTGTGGCGGACCCGCAAGTCACTTGTACCTCGATTCTGCAGCATGTGCAAGATACCCTGGATGTTCCCGCGTCGACCAGAACCATTTCCCGTCGATTGGTTGCACGTGGCCTGCACTCACGGCGTCCGCTAAGACTGCCTTTGACCCCACAGCACAGACGCCAACGTTTGGAATGGTGCCGGACTAGAGCGACGTGGATGACAGAATGGCGAAACGTCGTGTTCTCAAATGAGTCACGCTTCTGTTTATCCAGTGACAGTCGCCGCATACGTGTGTGGCGTCGACGTGGAGACAGATCTAATCCCGGCAGTAACTGTGGAACGCCCCACCGCGCGACAACGTGGCATAATGGTTTGGGGCGCTATTGCGTATAATTCCATGTCACCTCTAGTTCATATTCAGGGCACTATGTCGGCCCAACGATACTTAGATAATGTACTGCGGCCGGTGGCAATCCCCTACCTTCAGGGGCTGCCTAATGCATTTTTTCAGCCGGATAACGCCCGACCACACAGTGCTCGCATCTGCCAACATGCTCTGCAAGGTATACAGATGCTTCCCTGGCCACCGTACTCTCCTGACCTGTCACCAATCGAACATGTGGGGGATGTGATTGGACGCCATTTGCAGACTCTGCCCCTGCCTCGTTCAGAAGACGAACTGTGGGAAATGGTTGAAAGGGAATGGAGAGCCATCCCTCAGGACACCATCCGCACTCTTATTGACTCTATGCCTAGACGTGTTTCTGCGTGCATCGCTGTCCGCGGTGGTCCTACATCCTACTGAGCCGACGCCGTTCTCTCTCTGTATTCTGACTATCATTTTGAAATAAAGATCACTAATTGTTCCTTGCTGTCTCTGTCTTTTTTCCAAATTTCATCACTTTCTGACCACTCCTTCTTGGTGCTGCATTTTCAATGCCGAGCAGTGTATTATTCTTGCTTTAATATAATGCAGTAGCATGTTATGACTTTTCCTAGTTCGGTTTCTTTTTATTTTGCAAATAAATGCAGTTTGTAGCCATGAATGCATTCCTTGTCTTATAACAATGGTGCGTTAATTTTGCTTAAAAGTTCCGTGTTCTCATGGCGAATGTTGGCGTTTATTGAGGACCGTTTGAATTATAATTATGTGGTAACCTTTTCAAAAAATTGTATGTGTTTATATGTAACATAATTACAACTATTTTTTCTCTACTATTTTGAATTTGGCTTCGATGAGAGCTCTGGCGTAATTAATGAAGAAATCGGAGCGTCACTTCCTCATCATGACTTGACCTGAAAAGTCGACGTTTTTGGGCTCCCACTTCAAGTTATTCAATTACCCCAATTCTACTTACCATTTTATAATAAAATACATATCTGGTCACCTACAGTCGTGTTAAATATGTCAACAATTCGTATATAATAAAATTCATCATAATATCTAGAAGAAAATGCCTGTTTATTTGGATTAACGATTATTGTGTTATTGACTGGACACTTCGCAAGAATTCTAAAGCTGTTTTCAAATTAAACTTCAATAACCAACAGTCATCTACAAAACTTCGTAACATATGTGTTAAGGGGCACTCGCGATTTTCTTAAGTTGAAAGTTTTCATAGCTTATAAGACAATAATTTATATTACACAGTACTATATTTAGAAAAAAAATATTTCTTGTCAAATTTTCAAATAAAGTTTATTTACATGGTTTAAGGACTGTAGTTAACTATAGCAGGAATATAATTCAAGCTCCTTATTCGTATCCGCTCATACTAACTCAGTGATGTTCAAAGGTTTTAGAATTATATAATTAGGAAAACTGTCTTCTTTTGAAGATGGGTATTGAGGGACTTTTACACGGAATTGTTTTAGTGCAATCTATAAACAGACTAATAAATGGTCGTCAATAACCTATATAACACATTTTTTTTTTTTTTTTTTTTTTTTTTTGAGAGCCCAGGTCGAATCCAAATAAAACATCTTATGTCTGCTACGTGGATCGAGAAGTCGAAGTTTACGTCGAGAAAAATAATTTCACATTTCGCCAACAGATGGCGCTTTGCTGCCTAAAGATTAGGCAAAAGTGTAAAACGCAGATGAATGTACAGTCGTTAACAAAAGTATCCGAACACTAGCAAAAATTCTTATCTAAAAAAAGTAGAGTTAATACTGTTTTGTTAAATAAATCCTTGTCGAATCATGTTATTAGTCAGTCTAAGAATATGATTCGACAAGGATTTATTTAACAAAACAGTATTAACTCTACTTTCTTTTATATATGAATTTTTGCTAGTGTTCGGATACTTTTGTTACACCGACTGTAGGATAAAAATACTTCTACTGTAAAAAAGAATTTAGTCTTAAATTATGGTACATGTGCAGGCAGAAACCTGCCTAGTATATGTACGAGAAATCTATTTTTACCATGTTTTTATTAACTCGCTTTCTTGTTTGTTTGTCCAGTACAAATCTTGCAATCGGATACTTTTGTTACCGACTGTACAATAAAAACGATTAATGGGCATTCTTTCTTTTTATGTGGCATGATTACTATAGGCGAATATTTTTTTCTAATGGCAGGTATTATTTTTATATCAAAACTGATATCTTACTTATTCACATACACTTTAAGCCTCAAATCGCCACCTCTTGGCGAGATATAAAACTATTTTATTTTCGACATAAACCTTAGCCTTCAATTATCTACATAATACACATTTGAAGATTCATAGGAATCCTATCAGTATAATTGGAACTATATCGGTCTTTAGCAACAATCAATTTAATTTTAACTGCACTCTATATAGCACAACGAGTAACAAAAGAGAGATATGTGAGATGTGCTAGTTTTATATCGCTCAAATTCCGTTTTGAAATTTTAGAATTTCAATATGTTAAATATTAAATTCCCATAAAAAGGGTTTATCACCTGAAACTGTGTGTTCCGAAGTAACAATGTAAGTTGAAACTGATTATTTTAATGCATAATATGTATTCATGAAATTATTATGAAAATTTATTTCAACAATAACTTCACTATGAATTTATCTCACAAAAAAAACTTAATTATTTACAGGTTACTACGATAACATAAAATTTGAATCTGATTTTGCGATATTTATTCATAATGTAAAGGTTTTTATTATTATTATTATTATTATTATTATTATTATTATTATTACTCACCATCACTGTGTCATTTAATATCTACTCAGAACTACTTACCAGTAGTAACAACGCCGGAGAAAACCCAACATTGTCCATATTTGACTGGTTTCTTTGATTTAAAATACTGCTGCAGGATAGCTACACTTCCACCCCAGAATGTAGGTGCTTGGCCACCTCCATAATCACCAGACCAATTTCCAACTAATACTCCATTGTCATCAGGAGAATTTACCTAAATTGAATAGCAGCAATTATTCATTTATTTCAAATAATACATATAGGGTAAGTGCACCAGTGATTGACACTTTTAGAGCAATCTCTGATGTTTTCAATGTTCTAGTCATCAGAAAATATTTTTTAGAAATCTTAAGTTAGCACATATAGTATGAAAGACATTCATAACCACATATATGTTAAAATATATACATTTGATAACAATTATTTATTTTTATTTTTTTTTTTATGAATTTTTATTTCACACTCACTCAATGTCCCAGACAGCACATCGCTTCCCCAGGACATCTTCAAGATGTCTTTTGGATGAAAAGACATCCCAGAAACGTCTTTAAGATGTACTGTGGATAAGTTAAGCCTAACTGTGCTGTTAGAGGTTCCAGTAATTGACACTGCCAGTTTTTCATTTTATCAGCAATTGGCCCCCTACGTTCCAGTGTCTGACACTGCTAGTTATTCATTTTACCAGTTATTAGCACCCTATGCTCCAGTGTTTGACATAAAATGTTAAAATTTTTATACGTAAAATATATGAATTTATTATTTTTCTTATTTATTAATTATTTTGGGATAGATGTCAATTACTGGAGCGTGCCAATCACTGGAGCACCTACCCTATTTAGCAAATTATCTAGAAAAATATTACTCACTCAAATTTCAAAATTTCAACAAAATGTTCACTTAAAGAAAAAAATCTTTGTACAAGTAATCTCCGGGTATTTATTTATTTATTTTATTTACATCGACTACTATAAGCAAATAAAGAACTATTTTGTTCTTTTCGGGGTGTATTGATGGCGTGGAAGCTAAAGCCGATTATCTACACGAAGCGTATCTAGGGGAGAATACCAGTGATCTTTCTAAGGGTTTTTAGCCCATATTAACGCGAATTTTGGAGAAAAAATGGCTTGACCAACTAGTGCAACCTGTATTCGAACCCAGCATCTTTCGTCTCTCTGCTTTAACAGAAAAATCTCTCAGCCACTCGGGATTTTTTTAATTTTAATACAAATTTTAAAATAGTTTATTATTATTATTATTATTATTATTATTATTTACCTATAGGCATATACACAAACTTTATATTTACAAGTTAAACAAAAGATTTCGTTTACGTTTTTTGCTTTTTAAACGACTTCTTATAAGATCCTATAGTGAAGCACGACATCAATAAGTAATCATTAGTTTTATTATCATCATAGTTATCTATATATTAATAGGCAAGCATAAAATTTGTTGTCCCTTTTTAATATATTAATTATGGGAGTAGAGGGTTGAAAATGGTATCATTCGAAAGGTATGGTTAGCCGGAAGGTGCGAATACAAATATTATTTTCTTACGATGTCAAGAAGGTATTTAAAAATACATTTATTTTTTATGCATTTTCTCCCATTTTTCCCTTTTATACACGTATTCCTTTACATCAAAAAATACCTAAAAGTAGAAAGTTGTTAAATCTGGCAATTTCATAAAGCTCAAATAAAACCATAGACACAGTAATTTGTATAATGTAGCATCACTATACGCAAGCGAAGTGATGACGTCACTGTCTGTCCATGGAGCCATGAAAAGGATTTTCTATGTTAATTGTCCATTGGATTTTTTGTAAAAAATTATTTAAAAATAACGGAAATTATCTGCCGATTTTAATTCCGATATTTGGGTATAGTTATATATAATTTACTGTCTACATGTGTTTGATTGAGTTATTTTTTCTGTAAAATTGATAAAATTTTAATTTAAAATCACAAAACTCCAGAAAAAAAAAATGGCAAACTTCCAGTTGCGAATGTAAACATAAACATTTCATTTCAAAGGGAGATATTTAAACAATAAATATTCAACTAATATACTAAATAAAAGGAAAATGGATTTGTTACTAACTGCTGCATGTATAAGTAGACGATACGGAAAAAATTCCGATTTCCGTTTTTTGCTGAATTTACATGTTTTGAGCTTTCTTTACGTTTCAATTAACTGAAATTGGCTACTTATTTTTTAAAAAAGTGTCTTTATTGCTAGCTTTTGTGGGTAGAAGAAGGAAGTAGAAGATACATAAAAACTTTTGATTTCCGGTTTTCGAATTTTCGATGAATTTACACGTTTTGAGATTTCCTTGCGTTTTAATTAAGTGAAATTGACTACTTATTTTTATTTTTTAGAAAGTGGATTTATTATTCTTTCCTCTGCATATATAAATAGAAAATATAAGATTCAGAAAAGTTTTGGATTTTCGGTTTTCGATAAAGTTACACGTTTTGAAATTTCCCGAACTCAATTCGACCATTTTTGAAAAATATCTTTTTTTTTTTTTTTTTTTTTTTTTTTCAAACACTGTACTTTATGAACCAATCGAATTAATTTAACAGAATTTGATACTTGGTTGTGCCTTGGTTTGACATGGTACCTATTAGCTTCTGGGCTGTATCACACAACAAGGGGCGTTTTCACGTTGCGATTTTCTCTCATTTCAGGAAAGGCTAACATCTACAGAGAGAAATAGTTATATTAAGTAAAACTCTGCTGATTCAGTTAGAGTGAATATCGGCAAACAATTGCCGCAGCTGTGTTGCAATTGCATTACGTTTAGGACAAGGCAATAACTTTGCTTTGCCTCGCTTTGCAAAAAAAATGGTCAAGTTTCGACCACTGGGCGATACTAGTTATTATTATTACTTACCACTGCAGATATATGACGCACTACTTTCACGGGATCAGCTCTAGCAACAATTGAAAGTTTAGATACATGTCCAAGAAGATATACTGAACATTGCAGAACATTTTCTTCAAACTATAAAATAAAAACAAAATATCATATATTTTTTAAAATGTAATCAAATTAGATATTTTTATTTAAGTATTTAATTAAATTAAGTACTTATTTGTTATATTTTAATTTATCTTAACCCTCGCTTTCCCAAGATCAAGGCGTTACTGTAGAAAAATTGCTTTCAGGCAGTGATGCCAGATGGTCGAAAATTATTTCCCCAAACAGGTCTTCAAATTTCCCCAAATCAGGGTTTTTTTTGTTTTTTGTTTTTTGTTTTTTTTTTTTTTTTTTTCGAAAAAATCCTCAACTTGATTTCTACTAAAAAGGGAAAATAGAAATTTTTTCAAAAAAAAAAAAATATATATATATATATACATATATATCGAGCAGATTTAGAAGTTGCAACATTCCCCTGGTTACGTTTGCCATCTTTGGCGAATTAGCGCACTTTTTGAATGAGGCGGGCTTAACTAAATTTTAACTACAAAATGGGGTCAAAATGACCCCATCTTGGGAAAGCGAGGGTTAAATAAATGATTGCAATTTTAAACTATAGAGGATTTTCAGTTTTACATTTTCTCAACCAAACAGTAAAGACAGGCAATATAAAACATCATGTATAAATGTTTTTGACTGACGGTTTAGATTAGTAAGTAAATACTTTGCCATTAATGACCATGCACTTTCGAGTTTAGATGTTTTGTTGAATATCTAGATATATACTTAATGAATTATCCTAAAACTTTACAAGAGTAAATAACATGTTATATCTCATATATTTCAGCAAAAGTTTTATCCAGAAGAGAAAAAAGGATCCAGTAACAAATTATAGGTTAAAAAAAATTGATTAGGATCACCTTGTGAAAAATTTTACTTGAAATGCACTATAGCGCTGCAGCATGTATGATTATTATACTAATTATCCATATCCATTTGTATGAAAGTAGCGTGCATATCCATGGAAATATAAAGACTGCTTAACTTTTTTCTTTTAATTGTCCATTTATTATTATTATTATTATTATAACATGCAGATATTCAACTCAATGCGCAGGGTATGGTACATGTAGGACATTCAACCCAATGCAATATGCTATTTTTAGAAAAATTTATATACTACAATTAAAAAAAAAAAAAAAAAAAAAAAAAAAAAAATTAAATATAAATATATTCATTGAACTATGAGTAATTTTACTGAATAATTTTCAACTGCAAATTTTCATTTCTCTAAACATTTCTAAAAACAATAGATAAAATCAAAAATAAATAATTTCAATATGAATATTTTAATACCTAATATTGGACTTCATCGAATGCTGCCAAAAAAATTACTCTTATAAATGAGATACTCTTCAAATTATAAAACACGTTCTTTCGGAAAAATATAAAACTAATACTTCGAATTAATTATGATAAAAAAGAGTGTAGCAAATCAGTAATGTTTCAATAATTGACAGTGTTACTCTTTGGGTTGGGTTGGGTTCTAGGGTCCTAGGACTTAGGGGGAGTGCCCTCCGTCGGGGTCTATCTAAGGGGTCCTATCACGTATTTACGTATGTTTCGGAGAAAACAACGGAAAACTCCGAACGGCTAGGTCGACGAGCGTGACCTGGGATCGAACCTGACACCATACGTCTACCAGCTTTTAGCGCAGAACCTCTCGGCCGCTGATGGACCTCTGTTTTTCTTCGGTGACTAACACTGAAGTTTTCTTTCAGGCCGCATCAGTCATCGGTGAATGACACTAAATTTTCCGTTCAAGCCGCGACAGTCGATGGTGACTGACGGCGTAAAATACGATATAAAACTGAAGAAAAAAAATAATATTACAGTTTTAAAAAATTAAAGAACACGCTTTTATAGAAATGTGAATTAAAAAGCACAAAATATCTATCTTAGTATTAAAATGCAGGGTAAGAGAAAATCGTGTGAGCGACACACCATAATATTTACATACATTTAAATCTTTAATTAAAATAATTTAGAATTAAACAAAAACCATTTTTAAAAAATCTCGCCTGACTGGGCTCGAACGATAGACCTTTAGGTTCGTAGCGCGGAACTTTACCTCACAGCCACAGCGTACACGTAAGGAAAGTCTTTTTTTACAATATAGATTTTTTGTTTGCTCCCAGAGTGGTTACAAACATACATTATACATACAAACATACATACAGGTGAAGCTAATAAAAGCGTGTTAAAAATACATTGTTTTAAGTTACATTATTTTTAATAATTACTTAAAATGTACGCTATGCAGCGCGTGTGGTCTGACGGAGATTTCGTTATAAATTAACATCACACTCAATGTGTTAATGTAAAATTTACACATTAGCATATAACTTACATTAAAATGGTCCCAGAACTGCATTCAGTAGAATGAATTACTGTATTTTAATGGTCAATTAAAAAATTTTATACATTTTGCGTTTTTTAAATTCGCGCGATATTTTTAAATACTTTATCAGGTTGATTAATAAATCAGATCAAGTTGATTAATAAACTTAGTTCAGACCTTGATATTTTTTACGTATATATCAAGATTAAGTGGATCGGTTCAGTGGATCGGTTTCTTTTTTTTCTTTTTGTTATGAGTGTTTGAAATTTTCAAGTGGTCACCACTTAGAATAGATCAAGTTTCAAAACGAACTTACCCAAAATATTTACAAGATAAGTCCATTCTCCAACTTTGGTTTGAAATAATTCATTATTTCAGAAGTTATCCTAATGAAATAATTCCCATTGTGTATATATAGATAGATTGCAATAGATATATTTCTAAATACACCCATTGACATAAAATTCTGCGCACCAAGAAGTAATTGCAGGATCGTAACAAAATTTGGCTTGAATCACTGACGCCAGATTGTGAACTTTTTTATTCAACAGTCACCAATAAATTTGAGAAGTGATATTTGATATACATAATAGATGATCAATTTTCGAAGTGATAAGGCAACCGTCACAATTAATATTTAGTGGTGGATATTGAATAAAAAAAATCCCCAATCTGGCAACATTGGCTTGAAGGTACAGTCGGTAACAGAAGTCTCCGAACACTAGCAAAATTTCCTATGTAAAAAAAGTACACTTAATACAGTTTTGTTAAATAAATCCTTGTCGAATCCTGTTCTTAGTCAGTCTAAAAACAGGTTTCGACAAGGATTTACTTAACAAAACTGTATTAAGTGCACTTTTTTTACATAGGAATTTTTGCTAGTGTTCGGAGACTTTTGTTACCGACTGTACGTGTTAGGCAGATATGCAAATGATTAGAAATGCAGCGTGATTGCGAAATACGTAATGCCAAAAGGACGTTGAACTCCATTCTTCTTCAAGTATAAAACAGGCAAGCAGAGCTTGTTTGTCTGTACTTAATCTATCACAGAGGGACTCATTTTAAATAGAGATGCCGTTACGCCGCCATAAGACATTATGAGCAGCTATTAGAGTCCGAGAGGGGAAGAATTATCGGGATGATGGAAGCTGGGTGGTCAGGTCGATGAGGAGCCCGCCACCTAGGCCGTTCTGATTTTAATGTGAGGAGGTGTTTGGATCAGTGGACAAAAGGAAGGTCGCTTACACGACGATCAGGCTGAGGATGCCCTTGACAAACCAATAGTCGAGAAAACCGTCACATCATATGACACGTATGCATAGTGCCAATTGTCTCATTGTCAACACTTTCACTGCGAGCCCTATGCCTGTCCGTACCAATGTATGTAAGGCGCCTGACTGAAGAACATTTGCTATCTCAACACCCATTACATGTGCTGCCAATGACACTGCACCCCCTCGTTACATCCGTTTGGAGTGGTGTCGCGCTCGACGGGATTGGACTGTAACCGAATGGAACTATGTCGTCTTCAGCGACGAATTCAGTTCAATTTGAGCAGTGTTGATAATCATGTATATGTATGGAGGCCCTGTGATAAAAGCTTCAATTTTGTCAGTGCTTTACATCGGCACACCTCAACCACAGCTGGTGTAATGGAATGGAATGTCATCGCATACGACACATGGTCACCCCTAATAGTGATGTCACGATGACAGTCCAATTGAACATTCGGGACATCCTTTATCCACATATGTTGCCACTCACGGCAGAGCTCCCACGAGATACTTTTTTAACAGGAAAATGCTCGACCACACACAGCCAGAGTGTAACAGGACTTCCTCCGCCACATTACCACCCTACTCTGGCCTGCTCAATCACCAGATTTGTTACTGATAGAGCATATATGGGATCACTTTTGGGATAGCAATTTCATAGCCTAAGAGTTTGGTCAAATTAAGAGGTACGTTTACAGCAACTGTGGAACGAGATACTGCAATACGTCATACGCGACTTGTATGCCTCAATAACAGCTTGTATCGCATCGCGCATTCACGCTAAAGGGGCCCAACACCAACAGGGTACTAAAACTTCCATTCATTTGTAATTTTTCCTGCAATAAATGTAATTTTGCTTTGACTTTGTAATCATTTACTTATATCAACGTTTTACTCTCGTATCTAAAATTACGTTTGATTCTGGCAACTCTATCTTAGTGCGCAACCTTTTATGGCAATGAGTGTAAACCAACCTGAAATCAATAAAGTTTCATACAAAAAACAAAACTTTATAGTAAAATTTATGGTAATATAATATTCCCCTTTCCTTTATATATATTTTTCTGTTTTTTAAAATATTACTTTTGTTTTATTTAGGTGTGTATCCTTATTATTATAAATTTCAAGAAATGTGCATACTTACTTGTCCATAGTTCCAAACAGTCGGTCGAAGTCTATTACTTGTGCCTCTCCAAATTAAACCACCATCGGTTAATACATATTCTTTTCGATGTTCGCTGTCACTCATGTAGACAGTGTCCTCTGCAAAATATTATATAATTAATGCATTATGTAATTAATGACACTATATTACATTACATTGCCTAGAAAATTAATTGGGCATAAAAATGTGCCTAAATGTTATTAATGTGAGCCATTAGAATTAAAGTTCTATGCAGATGAGCATTATCAGGAGTATAAAATAATAAAAGCGAAATCCCAGATATTCATGTTTTATCTGAATTAAAAATACAAATGTTTAAGATGTTTTTTAATTTAATTTGCGGACTTTTTAACAACTTTTGATTCATTTGTATTGTGAAATTCTCACATTTTAATTCAGATACCCTCAATTCGAATGATGTTTTATAATTTTCTATTAAAGAAAAAAAAGAAGATAAAAGAAAGGAAAAGAGAAATATAACTTAAAAAAAAAAAAGTAATTTATATTAATTATAACATTTTAAGTTAATTTTTGGTCTAAGCTACGTACTTTCTGACTCACTTTTTTACGAATTTTCTCTCGTAAAATTTGCTTGAATTCCAAGTTCATTATTTTTTTATCGGATATAGTTTTCCAATTTTGTATAGAAGTGTATTCCAAATTTTTTCAAAAAAAATTATCGAAATTGTTATTTTGAGTTAATTTTCGGTCTAATATCTGCATACTTTCTTCCTGTCTTATCATCCCCCCCCCCCTTCCGAAATTTTGCATCTAATCTAATTTGCAATTCAGATATTTTAAGATAGAATATTGTTTTCCAGTTTTCTAAAAAATTATATCCAGATTAATATTTTGAGTTAGTTTTTGCAGTTTTCTATCTGATCTGCATACTTTTTTACTCATTTTTTATTTTTTATTTATTTTTTTTTTTTTTTTTAAGGACTGAGGGCCTATTAGTCTCAATCTGGGATTTGAGTCCTCCGTCCTAAACTAAATTCTGCTTTTGCCAGAATTTCATCAAAATCTTTTTATTATTATTATAATTATTATTGAAAGAAAAAGAAAGAAAATTAATAATAATCAGTATCGTTACAAGCGATATCGAAAAAGTTTTTTTTTAATAATTTTGAATTAGGAAATAAAAAGTGCGCGTGAAATAATATGAAATAAAAATAAAGAAAGAAAGGAATTTAATGATTTAACGTTTTTGTTTTTCGGGGCTTGCTCATGCATATAAAAAATGCGTATTAAAAGGAGTCAAAGAAGGAAGCGAAATAAGTATTGAGTTATATTACGATAAATACGATATATAATATGATACGATACATTAGACCTATCGTCCAGGGTTAGTAGGCATTTTCGTTGAAAGAAATAGTTTGTTCGTTCGGTGCAACTTGCACATTAGTCCCGTGAGGTACAACTTTCACATAAGTCCCTTGAGGCACAACTTTCACTTTAGTCCCGTCAGGTACAACTTGCACATTAGTCTCCTTTAATTTTCTTCTTCTTCTTATTATTATTATTATTATTTTAATAAAGACATGAGATTTTTGGGAAAAGATTTCAGAAAAAATTGCTATGAAAGAATGTCCTTTTAAATTCTATTATATTCACTGAAAAATAAAAAAATGTCATTCGCTTATTTTTTTACTCGAAGCAAATAACTTATTTTAAAAAATCTCTGCTCATTATTCTTATATAAAATAATCTTTATTTTTTCCAAATCATGTTTGACACATAACATAATTTTCGTTATCAGCGTGTATAAACATTGATTAAGAATTGTTTTGAAGACAATACTTTTTAAATTGTATCTTATGAATGTTCAAACGATGAATGATTTTATGAACGATCAATTTTATTTTATGAATGTTCAGATGTTCAGGTAGTCCAAAGAAGATAGATGACTGTATAAATATACCGTTTCGATTTTTGTTTTAGATTTTATTTAAAAAATATATTGAAGAATAATTTATATCTTTAATACAAAGTACGTTTTCTGGTGTGTAAAAATTGGTAGAAACATTTATGGGAAAATATACAGGGTGTCCCATAAATAGCGCCCAAATTCTGCACAGCCAGATTCCTCGTTGGGATTACATAAAAAACGCCCAAAGAACTGTGCCAGTATGATCCATAGTTTACGAGAAAAATACGAAAAGCAAAGTATGACGTCACAGCCGGTGCAAGGAAAAAACATAGTATTGGACACATCAACAACAGCATTTGCATATCTTCGATATGCACGGCGGACACTTTGTACATCTGCCTTTATAAGTATTTGCAAATACTGCTGTTGATGTGTCAAGTAAAGTGTTTTTTACTTGCACTGGCTGTGACAACATACTTTGTTTTTCGTATTTTTCTTGTAAACTGTGGATCGTACAGGTACACTGAGAAAAAAAATATACCGCCTTTCTCTAGAATGAATAAGGGACCATTTTCTAAATCCTTTAACTAGAAATATAGATTTCCGAGCTATGCGCATAAGGCACGCCAATAAACTGAATAGACAAAATTATCGAGAATTTCTAGTGTAGACATTTCTAGATGGTGAAACAATATTCTGAATACTCTAAATACTCTGAATCATTTATATTGCGAGAAATTATCGCTTGATATTCTAGAATTTGGTAATAAACCAAGATTATAGTTGCAGAAACCCGCCTCTTGTAGTCTCATTTATTTGCAGAGATTTTAAAATAACTTTGCCCTCGATAATATAGGCAAACGCTCTAGAATTCTAATAGGAGCTTCCAGAACTCGCTTACCAAGGGGACTAGAATTTATAAGGATGACATGGAACTATTTTTTCTAAAGGCACAATTTATATTCTAGATGTCAGTTACAGAATTTTTTTTCTTGGTGTACAGCTCTTTGGGCATTTTTATGTACTCCCAACGAGGAATCGGGTTATGCAGAGTTTGGGCGCTATTTATGGGATACCTTGCCTTAGATTAGAAATCTAAAAAAAAAAAAACTAACATATGAAGCATAATTTTTCCACAAGTCTATTTCCTAAAAATTATTGAAATTTAATCTTCCGAGTTATAAAACTGCCAAACTCACGTTTACACCAAGGATTAAATAGGATGTATATCGGTTGTTTAGATGTATATCTAAGTGATTTGGCTTGTTCCTCACGCTCTTTCTTCACTTTAGTGTCAACTTCCACAATCCAGTCTCCAACAATACAAGTGGGAGTTGTTGTAACCTATTTATAAAAAAGATATAAATATAAATGTAACAATAAATATAATAATAAATACCATCATGAGCTAAAAATAGATAAATAATATTTCTAAAGTAATCAATTGATAACTTAAGTAAAATGTTAATTGCTTTTTACCATGTTTTTATTAACGCGCTTTCTTGTTTGTTTGTTTGTCCAGTACAAAACTTGCAGTCGATTTTTAACTAACTTCCCCACTAGCTAGACATTTGAAACTTTTAAAACAGCTCACAACAGGATGGCAACACAATACCTCGAAGTCCGATTTTCGAATTTTTTATAAGTTTTCTTTTACTTAATTAAAATATGAAAATAATAACCTCCTAATAGCTTTAAAATTATCCATTTAAATATCAGCTATAATTTAATTGTTGCTAGAAAAAAATTACGAGTTCATTTTCTTTCGACATAAAAATAAATACATTTGATTAAACGTGAACGCTAAAAAATTATAAAAAGTTAAATTATTCATCTCACAAAAATTCGACGTCATTATCACTTAAATTTTATACAGATTGATAAAGTACTAATATAGTTCTATAGCTATCATTCAACAGAAAATTTAAAAACATGGTATTAAAAAAGTTTCTTTCTTTTTTTTTTTTTTTAATCTTATAATTATTTAATTTTAAATGCTTCATTATATGCTTATTTTGTTCTAAATATATTTTTAGATCCAAATTATCTTTACCATTAAAATTTTTACGATGTCAACGTGTAAATAATAATAATAATAATAAATAAATAAATAAATAAGTGAAATAAAATATGTACCTCTATTTCAATTCCATTATCTGATGTCGACAAAAGTTTTGTTTGCCATGCGTCAGATGGCAGCACTGCATTTTCTGAAGGCATTACAGGACAGAAGATCATGGTGCCTTGAGCATAAGAAGGTGTTGCAGCATCTGAATATTAAATGAAAAGAGAATGCTAAAAACGATACGATACTGCAATTTATATTATTAAATTTGTTCTCTATAACAGTTGTTTAGAAACATTCATTTTATAATGCATTTTAAAATACTTCTATCAAAATTCTTTTTCGAAATAATTAGTCAATCAGTGATAAAAAGAAGTTTCCTTATTTTGAAGGAAATTATCGAATTTCCGAATCCCTTCAAACCCCACCAAACCACTATTTCTACAACCACTATTTCTAAAACTGTTTTAAATCACTATTCCTACAGCTCTAGCAGTGTTGGGCATAATTGATTAAAAAGTAATTGAGTTACAATTGAATTGCAATGAAATTACAATTATAATTATTTTACTGTCAATCAATTAACAAGTAACTGATTACAAATAAACTGAATTACTTATTCATTTTATTTGTAATAATTCAATTTATTTGTAATCAATTACTTATTCATTTTATTTGTACTAATTCAATTTATATGTAATCAATTACTTGTTAATCGATTGACAGTAAAATAATTATAATTGTAATTTAATTGTAATTCAATTGTAATTCAATTACTTTTTAACCAGTTATGCCCAACACTGAGCTCCACTCACTGGAACAATGCCATTTCTGGTTTTTCATTCAACAAATTAGGATGAGATTTAAAAGAGGTTTTTCCATTTAAAAATCTTGAAATTTTGTCACTATAAACGTTACCATTAGAGGAGTACTTACTGTTTTAAATCATCAAAATCTTAAGCGCATGTGCTTTCAAATAACAATATTTAGCATTTAATTTTGATTATTTGAGCAGAGATCCCCTTGAGGTTCGTATATCTAAGTTTGCACGCTGTATTTAGCTTGCATCGTTAACTGGATTAAGAAATTTTGTGTTCTATATCAGGTATGGTTACAAATTTTGTGTTCAGATTATTGAAGAAGGTTTTGCTCACGAAACTTATTTATGTTCATTTAGGTTGGATTACCAGTTAACTAAAAACCCTTAATTATTTTATTTTTCTGGAGTACTCGACAGGATATGTAGACAGACATTAAATTAAATTTTTCGTTTTGAAGTTGGCTGTAACCAAAGCCGCATTACTTTTTTACGATAAAATAACAAGCTTGTACTTCGCGCTTAGGTCTTGAGTTAAACTTACAGTTTTACTTTTCATGCGTCTTTTACTCAGAGCTGGCAGACGTGGGGTGCCAGGTTCGATCCCAGGTTGCGCTTGTCGGCCTAGACGTTCGGAGTTTTCCGTGGTTTTCTCTGAAACTAGTCTAAATACGGGCTAGGACTAAGCTGACCATATGTCCTCGAAAACTACCTTCGTCCCCCAAAAATTACAACACATTTGGGGACGCCGGTTATAAAGTTATTAATGTTTTATTATAATAATTTATTATATGTGTAATAAATAAGCTGAAATAAGATCTTTTAGGTGCTTTCTACATAAAAATTACTAAAATTTTACAATTTAAGGTGATTTAAATATTTATTTATTTTTCGTCATCGAAATCCGAGGACACCGCCATCTTTGTCCCCAAATTCAATGAAAAAAATATGGTCACTCTAGCTAGGACTCTTTAGAAAGACTACGCCTAGAGTACTACACCTTTCAGAGTACTACGCCTTTAGTACTTACCCCTCAGGCCTAGGACCCTAGTGTAGTCAATTGACCTTAATCTCCACAACACAACACAACTCGTATGTCTTTTAAAAAATTCCAAATTTAAGTTTTTTTTTTTTTTTTTTTAACTAAATACTGTAATACCTCTATATAAAATTGTGACGCTAAATGCATTTTCTTCTTAAGGGCCCGCTTCACTCACCGCCGCCGGAAGCCAAAACTAATGTTATTCTATGGGAAATTTTTCTTTACAAATAACTTATAAACTAATACATATTTTTAAATTCCGTTTTCACATTCTGAAAATTCCCAGCTGTTAAATTGACGGATCTTTTTTAAAAAAATATTACTTTATTTTTTCATTTTATTTTGAAGCTGCAAAATAAGAATTTTCAATATGTGAAATTTTTTTATTTTGCAATTTCAAAATAAAATATTAAAAATTAAAAAAATACATTTTTAAAAAAAACCCGTCAATTTAACAGTTGGGAATTTTCTGAATGTGAAAACAGAATTTAAAAATATGTATTAGCTAATAAGTTATTTGTAAAGTAAATTTTCTCATAGAATAACATTGGCTTGGGCTTCCGGCGACGGTAAGTGAAGAAGGCCGTTAAGAATTTCGTTCTAATAATAACATTTTTTTTTTGTAATATTATACAGTTCACACTTACCTTTCGCGGTAAAAACCAAGCACACCACATCTCTTTCTTTGTCGTATGAGCGGTTGAAAGTAACGCCAAGTTTAAATGGAAAACCTCGCCTAATGACCAAGCAGGGATTTTCAAGCTGCACGATATCATAATCAGCCGTGAAATGCTCCGTGACGTTTTCGTCTATATGGAAGTTGATGTTTTGAACAATTAATACTGCGTCTTCGTTTGCTTTTTCAGGCGAAACTGCAATGAAAAAAGAAAATATATGAAGCAGACAAAGTTGGAAATAATAATAATAATAATAAATAATTAGTCCAGATATATGCCAAAATTCCCGACTTAGTGACTCCTTCAACTTTTATGCATTTTGAAACTACATACGAATTTATAGGTCACCCTGTATACACTGGTTCTCATAATTATAAGGACACCCGTTTTTCTGTATTAACTGAACACTGAACACTATTATTTAAACAAATATATTTTTAATTAATTTGAATTTCATTAATAGACTATATTTAAAAAGTTTTATCGTTTTTCTATCTTAAAAAACTTTAAATATGGTAAAAAGATGACATTTCAGGTGTTCACAATTATAAGGACAGCTCGAATTTTAGTAATTTTCTTCAGTTATTCTTTAAATTAACATTTTATAGTCTCTTTTTAGGGTTAAACAGTCAGACATTCTCTCTGGTATATACATATACATTTTTTTTTTTTTTTTTTTTTTTTTTTTTCAGTTTCAATACCATTTCATATAGCATATATGATAGTCTTAATACATTTAAACTATTTAAAATTGCTTTCCACTTGCATGCACTTTTCTAATATCATAAGTTAAGGTTTTTTCAACTTTTAGTCCATGGGAAAGGCAATGATACAGAAGTTTTCTTTCTTCAAACTATTTCCTATTGCTCTAAAAGTAGAGCAAAAATTTAAGTCTTGCTGAAAAAAATATTATTAACCCCCAAAATCTAACAAAAATTTGATAATTCCACGTTTAAAATTTGCGGATATTCTCTTGATGTTCATAATAATATAAAAAATTACTAAATTCATTCTGCCTTTAGCAGAAGCAGCTCCCTAGAGCACCATAGATCCACCTTTAAAATGCCCGATTCATATCTGCCTTTAAAAAAATCTGCTCTGTTTTTCGCTATCTTCAGATCGTGGCCAGTAACTGTTAAAACTATTTGTTTAATCAAGAATAAAATGTTTTTCATCCGAAAATGCAACATTTTATCATTTAATATCGTCTTTATTCAACTTTAACACAGACGTTCTTTCCCCCATTATATGCTGATTGATTAGTAAAGGTTTTTTATTCATTTTAACATATTATTAATTATTTTAAACATGCATAAATGTGGACCCTAACCTTTCGTTAAAAATTACGAGCAAATTCAGCAGCAGTCATTATGAGTAGAACAGTAAGAGGAATTATGAGTCTTCGATCTCTGTAAAACAACTCTGATTTTGCATCAGATCTCTCTCCTATCGAACCAGCAGTTCAACGTTTGATCACATTTCCTTCAGCAATTTTAGATCTTCGAATTTCATTAGAAATTCGGCGGATTGAAATTATCCTTCCACTTAAAAAACACATTTATCATACTTCACTACTTGAACGTTCTTTTTTTTCGAGGAATTATCAGTAATGTCCGTCCAAGAAAAATTGAAGGCTTATATATGAATTAATCTAGCCCATGGGCTAGATTAATTAAACTACTGCAGTAAATTTAACTACTGCAGTAGTTAACAAATTCGCATGTCAACTGTAATTTATCCGCTAGTAAGTTAAATAAAACGAAAAAATCTGGATTGTCCCTATAAATATGAACATCTAAAAACGTGGAGAAAAACGCATTTTGCATTATTTTTTATTAATTTTGTTTTATATTAAAAAAATTATAACAGTTTTGGTTTTTAGATTACTAGATATATAAAGTGCACTTAGTATATACTTGTTTACAATTATTTTTACATTAGTTATTTCAAAACATAAAGTGTCCTTATAAATATGAGAAGGAGTGTATATCCCGCTGTCTCTATTGAAATAACTTTGGAATGATGAAATCATCACATACCGTTAGCTTATAAAACATCATCTAAATATGAAAAAATAAGAGGAGATGAAGTTGAAACAGAGAATTTTTTTAAACAATAGGTATTTATCATCGGATGAATATTTATATGATAGCGGGAATTTTTCTGCCTCAACGATGCGTTTAAAATCACTTTTGTGTTCTGTTACATGCGCTTGTTTTTGTAAAATTTTACTGTGTTATCATGATTTGTGAATTCGTTTAGGAAAAATGCTTCAAAAATTGTTTTCATACATTTGAAATGCTTTTTCGTGGGATGTAGGGAGAAGGAGGGTGTGAAGCCGTCAAATATTTTAGAATATAAAGACAGACCAAATGCTTTCAGAAAACAGTTAAAGACGATCAACTTTTTAATTAAATTTATAGGTTAAATCTTAATTATAATTTAGAAAAAATAATTCTTACTATACATTTGAAGATCGCTATCTAATCACTGCCATTTATTTATTTTTTCTTTTTTAATGTAATATTGAGAATAAATTAGACTTTTTTTTTAATTTTGAGTGTTACACTACTCCTCTAATATGGAAATCGTACGCATTACCATGGAATATAATTTTTTAAAATAATAATTCTAATAAATTTTTTTTACTGGGTGAATTTTTATAGTAAAATATGGAAGGAAGTAATGTGTGGTGGCCACAACACACTACTTATTTGTTGTTAGTGGATGTGCTTTAGTAATAATATTTTACCATTTCCAGGAAAACTGTTCGGGAACTGAAGTAAATTCCTCATAGAGATATGCTAAATAGTGTATGTTTTAAGCTAAATATTCATCGCTTTTTTTTTTTTTTTTTTTTTTTTTTTTTTTTTTTTGTATAATTACACGTTTTGAGGCTTCCTGATTATCGTAGTCAAGTTTTTTAACGTTTGATCTTTGTCTGTACCTCTTAGAGTAACTTAAAAACGAATAATTTTAGGAGATCCAAATGTATTTCGAAGTTAATATAAGTTTGTTGCTGGAAAATTTTGATCAAGATTGATAAGTTTGAATGAATGTTGCGTGTGAAAATTGTCAGTATATTTTAAGTAAACTTTTGATTTTAATAACAGAATTAAATTCTATATAAATGCAAGTGCATTAATGAAACGGGGGATTGAGGGGGGCTACCGCCCCCCTCACACAGAACTACAGTCGGTAACAAAAGTGTCCGAACATTAGCAAAAATTCCTATGTAAAAAAAATAAATCCTTGTCGAATCCTGTTTTTAGTCAGTGTAAGAACATGATTCGATAAGGATTTATTTAACAAAACCGAATGAAGTGTACTTTTTTTTACATAGGAATTTTCGCTAGTATTCGTACACTTTTTTTACCGACTGTAATTATCATATAAAACTCTTCCGAAGCCTAATTTGAATTGTTTAACATAAGTTTACATAACAGTACTCGTTATCTTACCTCTTAATCTCCAACTTTTTTTCATAGTATTAAATTTCAGGGTAAGAGAAAGTCGTGTGAGTGATACACCAGATTAGTGGATGTCTGTTACATATCCAATAAATCTCCAAATATACAATAATTGGGCTTGTTAGATCTAATACATATTGAAAATATCTAAATCTTGTTTTGATCTACCATGTTACATCTAATAGACATAGAAAAAGGCACGTCTAAATTTCGTGTATATTTAAACATAATAGATATCTATAACTAGTACAGGATATCCAGTACTTTTAATGGACATTCATTAGATATTTTGTACCTTTTATGGATCATTGGATGTAGTTTAGATGTCTAATGAATATCAGTGGCTGTATGGGCAGTAACCGGTGCAGTAAATGCCAATGCCGTATATACACGCTGGCGACACATACAATGCCAAATGTGAATACGCAAAATCCTTTTTTAAATCAAAGTACTGAAAGAAGAATGCCTAAAAGAGGGGGGCGTTTTTCTCAAAAAAAACGTAATTTTACGTGAACCACATTTGATGTGTTAACCTTTTGAAGAACAAGATAATTCATAGCTTCCAACATCCTAATTAATATTCTGTAGCACTGTAAGTACCTGCCTTTTTTTTCACACCAATCTTTTTTTAAGTATTTTCTTCCTAATTTAATCTTAATTACATTTGGAGAGAATTGCTCCAAGAATTAGGTGGTGGGGAAAAAGGGCGGTTAGTAACAATATTACGGTATATTAATTAAGAATTTGGCAGCTACGGGTACAGTCGGTAGCAAAAGTCTCCGAACCCTAGCAAAAATTCATATATAAAAAAATACACTTAATACAGTTTTGTTAAGTAAATTCTTGTCGAATCCTGTTCTTAGTCAGTCTAAAAACAGGATTCGACAAGGATTTATTTAACAAAACCGTAATAAGTGTACTTTTTTATATAGGAATTTTTGCTAGTGTTCGGAGACTTTTGTTACCGACTATTTTTTTTTTTTTTTTCTTTTGCTAAGTTATTAAAACGAAATTCTGGGATGAATCTTCCTAATTGGAAATAAAATTAAGAAGTATATTATTGGTATAAATGGGTAGTATACTATTTCAGCAAAATTATTCGAGCGCTAGCAATAATTCCTATGTTAAAAAAAAGTACACTTAATACTGTTTTATTAAATAAATCCTTGTCGAATGGTGTTCTTAGACTGACTAAGAACATGATTTGACAAGGATTTATTTCAGAAAGCAGTATTAATTGTATTTTTTTTTTCATGTAGGAATTACTGCTAGCGCTTGAATAATTTTACTGCCGACTGTACCACTGTTCTTCAAAGGGTTAAATGATGCAAAATGAAAATAAAATGTTATTACGAGGATCTTCTCTTCTAACAATATTAAAATAAATTTAATTTACATTCAACCACTGCAAATTCACCGTTGAACTGTAGTGTTGTTTTCATGCATTCAACAGATAAAAGAATAATTGTCCTGCTAACTGTCTAGAAAAAAAAAAAAATGCTGTTATACCCAAAACCCCACCCCATTCTTTTACCCCTCCGATTTTGAATCGTGACATAATTGTCCAAGGGCTGTCCAAAAAATAAAAAAAATGGCCTTGGGAGCTACATCAAACAGGATTCTCTATTTTCATTATAAACCGTCTTTGTTCCTATTAACAATGCTGCATTTTTTTCTAGCGAAGCATGTTATGATCACGAAAACAACATACTAGTCGAATGAGAGGGAAAGTCGACAGAACACAACTGGGTGAATTAGCTAACTTAATAATTTTTTATATAGTTGGAAAATTATTTTTAACCCTTTGAAGCAGATTTCTCATCAAACATAATTTTTACACTTTTTTAAATAGTTTTAAGTTATTTTAGATCTAAATAAGTGGAAAATGTTATATTTAAAATTTTAATTAATTTTGGTTCTAAAATATAGAGTGGGGCACCGGTGTTCCTTTCTGCGTTAAAGGTAAATTCATCATGGGACACGGGCGTCCCATGAATAAATATTTTTACAAATTGCACTTATTTACAATTACTTAGATATAGATGTAGCAATAATTCATTACTGATCTTTTTTAAATAATCAAATTTAATTAAAAATAAATTTTTGAAATTGGTTGATAAAATTTTTTCAAACTACTTTTATTTAACATTTTTATTTTAGTAAAAAATTTACTCTGATAATGTAATAGATTTTTTATAGTAACTATTAGACTCTCTTTTATAATAAAAAGCTATCATATAATAATAATATTTGTAATAAGAGCGTCAAAAAATAAATAAGCAAAAGGGACACCGGTGTCCCATCTGCGTCAAAGAGTTAACCCTTTAGTGTACAGTTTTGCATATATGCAAATCGGTATAGTCATGCTAAATCTCCCAGACCGATTCACTCTTTTTTCCTTACCATATTATCCTATGGGATTTTTGTTGCTTCCTTGTATAAGGATATCTCATTAAATAGAGTTTTTCGAATTCTTTTTTTTTTTTTTTTTTGGAATATTACTCTTTGATCACATCGTTTTAGAGAACGAAAAAAAAAAAGTTAAAAAATAATATACAGTTTCCGCCGCATATTAAAATCACATTCGTTCTGAGCCAAAGTGATTTTATTAAGCGACTGATTTTTTATATCCGGCGAACGTTCCTGCCCTTAAGGAAAAAGTATTACTTCCCTGAATTTCGAAAGAAACTTCAAAATATAACGAATAATATAATTAGTAAACAATATTAATTAATTTTTGGTAGATAATTAACTAATTGTTTCTTCGATATAAGTAAATTAAATGCATTGTAAGTTCCCGTGCACTTTCGTTAGAGGAAAATAATCATTATTTTACCAAAAGTTCACGCTGTTCTTATGAATTTAAAATCTTTCCGTTTAAACCTCATGATTTCTAGTAATTTCAAAATAAGAACTAGAAATTGCCTTCTAATAATTAGAAAAAAAAAACATTTCAAATCAAATTTGTATTTTATCATTGCGCTTTGAGAAATACGTTCCTTGAAATTGTTACGGAGATAAGTTGCGGGGCGTGTTTAATTTGTAACTGTGCTGCAAGTATAAAATCTTGAACAATGAGCGATAACGGAGGGTTTGTTGTTCTTTAATTTCTTTTTCTATTAAAAAATAAATAAATTAATTAATTAATAAAAATGTAAATAAAAAAATTTTTTAGTGTGCATAAATGATATTTTTGGCTGCTGAGAAGATATTTTTGAGTTTATTAACCGGCGATGCTCATTTTATTAAGCGGCGGCTTTAAAAGTAGATTGCATTGATTTGATTCGGGTCCTGGCGATTTGATCAAATTAAGCGGCTGATTTCATTAACCAGTGATTTTATTAAACGGCGGTTACTGTATATTAAAATAATAATAATAATAATAATAAAGTAGAATTGGAATTTTTTTTTTTTAATTCCCATAGAATAATATGGGAAGGCAGAAAGGAAGAATCTTGCTGATATGCAGCCTTAAAACACAGTTATACAGACTTAGAGTGCAGTACTAGCATTTATAATTCGTTTAAAGAAGCTCATGAAATGTTTCTTATATATCAAGATCTGAGGAGGAAAAAATTATTGAAGTCAATTTAGTAGTGTCACACTGTTTCAAATTCCAAGATTTACCATACGTTATACAACAATAGGATTCATTCACAAAATTATGTAAGTAGGATATATAAATTTTCTACATGGATAAAAGTTTCCGAATGCATTGCTGATTATAAGTTGTTTTTATTTAATATACACACCTACACATACAACACATATGTAAATATTGGAAGATATGCTTTCACTCTCTCCTTAAAAATTTTCTGTGCACGCTACTGTTTTTATTATAAATTGATTAGAATAGACCTATATCACCAAAATAAATAAATACAATAAATACAATAAAAAATAAATACAATTTTTATTTAAAAAGTTAATTTTTGATTTATTTTATTTTTCATTTTGGTCTTCGATTTTTCAAAAATTTTCAGTAATGATAAGATTTAATTAGAAATATTATATTGAATGCAAATAGTATTAAAAGGCTGGAAAATTAGATAAATTAATTTCATTATAACTTAATTACGAATTATAAAACTAATATATTGTGACCACCACAAGATTTTCTTCTATATTATCTTATACAAATTTACGTAATACAAAATTATTTATTAAATTATTATTGATTAAAATTATTTATCATGATGAATTCAGATGGTTTTTATCTCGGAGAAGTATAACGCTAAATTCCGAAAGAAAGTCAATTTTGTACCAACATAATATATACAGGGTGTCTCATAAGTCTGCCGACATTTTAAAAAATCATAACTATTGAATGAATGGGCTCTTCCCACCGTCGTCTGCTCAATCACGTGATAGAGGAAAACGAATAATCGAATTCTGAAAATCGAATTCAATTAAATATTGTTCTTAAGAACAAAAACTTTAATATTTAATATAAAATAAAATAAAAGTAATATTGTGCATTTGTAAACAGTAGAATAATTGTATTTGTAAATTTAATAATTTTTAAAAAACATTTTATGTGTTTATTTATTTTTACCTATAAGAATCGATTTTTGTATATTGTATTGTAACTGTAACATTAACTGATCTAGCAATAAATAATAGCTTCTTGTGGAATGTTTACGGATTATAAATTGAAATTTTAAAATGTTTTCATTTAATTTAATTGCATAAAGGTGTTACAACAAGTTAATTAACTTAATTACTGGTCTAAATGGATTTACGTAGTACGATATTGCACTGTCACTGATTTAAGTACCAAAAATCAGAGTATTTAAACATGTCTTCATGAACATCAATAACAGGTATAAACTAAATGATGATTGTAAATGTATACAGCAAACAAAAGATGATGAATAATGACATAAAATTGATTAAAAATGATGATGTATAAAAAATAACACAGATTAAATACGATTGATCAAAAATAAGAATAAAAAATATGTTATTTCAGCAATCGCTATAGATAAACAATACTTTGTCTGCTATTTGTTTTTCCTATTCTCGTAAAGGGGGATTTTTTTTTTTTTTTTTTTTTTTTTGTAAAGAAAAAATAATAATTAAGCTATTTATCGATAGAGGACGCTGTGCGTGATCAGATCACACATTTTCATGAAAAACTGTACTGTACTTATTCACATGCAGATGTTTACAGATATATAAATCCTATTCTATGTGTCCGTCGTCACCACAAATTACAGTTTGTAAACGAGTTCTAACACTGCTAACTGCAGCTTCAGTCGGCGGTTCTTATCTGAGGGAAAACATCTTCGCCAATAACGCTTTATCTACCAAGTCAGAATCGCAATTAAAACTTCATGTATGCACAAGCAGGAGGCAAAGTAATAAATAACCTGTTGTAATCGCAAAATTGTGCAATTTATGGAATTTTCATTTGCATATTTTTCTTTTACATCCTTGCGAAAAATTTAACTATTTGTCTAACTATCACCGATAAAAAAATTAACTTTTTTTTTTCTCAATCCCCCCCCCCCCCCCAAAAAAAAAAAATCCTTCGCGAGAACGATTTTTTTGCAAATCGCGTTCAATTCTATCAATTCATTCAAAATTTTTGAATTTTTAAAATGTCTACTGACTTATGGGACACCCTGTATACTGCGATTTTTTTTTTTTTTTTTTTTTTCTCAATTATCACATATCTACGACTCAACCATTTATTTTAAAGGTATTACCGAGTTCTTTTAAAACATAAACTCATACTGAAAATTTACACTGGTGGTATTTCCTTTCGGGAAGGGAAGCGATGTTCCTACATGCACACAACTTTCACCCTAGTTTACTATTACTATTATCAATAATTCATATTAATTTTACAGTCATTCGTTAAAAATAACCCTCATTATGTACATTTGTACGAAATTTTGTCCTATACTGCCATATTAAAAATTATGAAAAAAATTGGGATGACAGAGACACCTGTTGAGCGATTGACTCCCATATGTAGTCAGAACCAGTTTTGGTCAAAGCGCAATGAAATAACAAGTTTTGTTAAATTTCGTTCATACACACACAGAAAAATTTCCTAAAAATAGTCGAAACGTCTTGAAAACATCTCAAAACGTGTAAATCCATCGAAAACCGAAGATAAAAAAAATTTCATGAATTCAATACTTATTTCTTATATATAAAGAAGAAAGTAATAATATGTGAAAATTTTGAGAGTACGTAAATATATTTAAATTTATTTTTTACAAAAAAATATTCTAGAACTATAATATGACTAATATTATCAAACATTCTGGCAAAAATCGAGCGTAGGAGAAAAGATGAATATAAGCTGACAAATCGATGCCATAACTCTTTTTAATTATGTTGAAACAAATTTTTCATCCTCCGTTCGGGCCGCGGTAGCCCAGTCTGTATAGCACCGGCCTCGTAATTGGAAGATTGCGGGTTCGGCCAAAGACCGTCGTGTGCACTAATGGTGGCTGGTGCACGTAAAATCTCTCGTGGCCGCAATGTCCTCCATGTTCCCATATGTTCCCATTCCCATCAAAAATTATACCTCTGGGGGTCACCGAAGCGGAAGAACCATTCCTTCCGTGGAGGATCAAAATTGTGATGGCATGTCTCCGGACCACCTCTAGAGGTGTGTCCCAGACCGTCGCCAATTGCCCATCTGCGCAGCATTAGTGCGACGTAAAACCCAACAATCCATCATCCTCCATTAAATAAAGAATAATTTTAAATCGTTGTTTTATTACATTTCTTGAGTTAAAAAAAAAAAAAAAAAAAGAAAAAAATGTAACCTGAAGAATGTATGATACACACCTAATAATAGTGGATTATAAAATTTAAAAAAAAAAATTACTTAAATACTTTCTTCAAAAAATGGACTCTTATCAAATGTTCATCTAAATAAAAATCATCTGTTTTTATTATATTTCCTTTTCATTTCCAGGAAACAATAGAAAAAATGATTGATTATGACTAGTTCTGAAGCATTTTAAACAAATGTCTCATTTTTTTCCCCCTACATTTTTCTTAGTTATATTAAATGCACTTTTAGTATTCAAATAAAACGCAGACATATATCACTTTATATTTATAGAGGGGGAATTCCCAAAATACCTGAACAAAAGGAGGCATTATAAATTCTTAATCCAAAAATCAGAATATTATTACAAGTATGTGTTTAGCCACGCCTAAAAATGTTCTTGAATCAGCTTTTCTACCCCCCCCCCCCCTCACCCTGTTTTATCTGACCTTCAGGGTAATAGCCACCTCTGGGGAGACAAGTTTTCTCAACTTGTTGCACACCTTGAAATTTGGGAATGCTCGAAAGAAAAAGAGAGGTGACTTCTTATTAGTAAAATTCAAATATTTTTTTTATTTAATTATTGGTGAGTCATAGCTCATCGATCAGAATTTCCCCTGTGGCCTGATCGTGAACACAGCTGATATGGCTTCATAATCTTAGAACATCAATGAAAAAGAGAATATTATAGTCATAGAAACTTCTGTATCGAAACGTATCGATTGATAGTGTTTAGTTTCTGGCCTTTCAATATAGAAGTAAATAAGCGGTATGTTATAAATATAGCTGTACATTATCATAAAAGCAGCTTACGTATTATTAATTTAATTATTGATAGGTCATGGCTGATCGATTAAAATGTCCTTTGTGGTCTAATCTGGGACACAGCTAATATTAAATCACAAACAAAAACATCATTGAGTAAAAATATATCATATTGAAGGAAGCTTTCATCAGTATCGAAATGCGCCGTGAATATTTTGAATTGTGTTAGGTTGAATTGATTAACATCACACGATAGTTGCCTAGTAGACTAATTGGGACGGTCTGGGACTCACTGCAAGAGGTGGTCCGATGCCATAGCACTTTTCATTCTTCGCTCAACTAGGTTCAGTTTCTGGCTTTTCATATATACAGAAATTAGTCATCATAAATACTGCAACAACTGTAGAAATATATTATCATAAAATCAGCATACTTATTTTTTTACTAGTGACTCATGACTAATCGATTAGAATGTCTCCTCCTGTAGCGTAATCAAGAACATACAGTCGGTAACAAAAGTGTCCGAACACTAGCAAAAATTCCTATGTAAAAAAAGTACACTTAATACAGTTTTGTTAAATAAATCCTTATCGAATCATGTTCTTACACTGACTAAGAACAGGAATCGACAAGGATTTATTTAACAAAACCGTATGAAGTGTACTTTTTTTACATAAGAATTTTTGCTAGTGTTAGGACACTTTTGTTACCGACTGTATTTGATAAAGCATCGCATACTTAATATAGCATAACTAAAGAAACCAATGATAAAAGTATATGATATTCAATGAAATTCCCTTCAATATCAAAGCGCGCTGACAGTGTTCAGATTCAGACTTTTCATAAATTCAACAATACATTGTCATAAATACAGTAATACATCATTATAAATACGCAATATACATATTTTTCATCTAATTATTGATGAGTCATATCGATTCATCACTAACTTGATAATAACATATTCAAAAAATCATTAGCATAATCGTAAAAATCATTATCATATTCGTAAAAATGATTATCATATTCGTAATCACCATGAAAAAAGCGACAAAACATATATTTTGAAATTCTTACACACATATGTAATTCGCTCTGTACCATTTTGACTCAAAACCGTTTACATCTTTTCATCATTAACATATCAATAACATATTCATAAAATTATTAACGTATTCGTAAAAATCCGTAACATATTCGTAATCATCATAAAACAAGTAATATAAAAGAGAATTTTTTTAAGTCAATTCCTACTTATAAACACTATCGAAACGGGTTTTTTTAATAATTTTGAATTAGGAAATAAAAATCGCGCGTGCAAAATGAAATAAAAATAATCATAAGGTAAAAAAAAGAAAACCTTTATATACCATGTTTTAAATTTTCTGATGAATCATAGAGCTCTTATCAATGTGCATATAATTTTTAAAGTGATAATGACGTCGATTTTTGTGAGATGCATAATTTAACTTTTTATAATTTTTTAATCTTCACGTTTAATTAAATGTATTTATTTTTATGTCGAAAGAAAATGAACTCGTAATTTTTTTTTTTTTTTTTGGCAACAATTAAATTATAGCTAATATTTTAATGGCTATTTTAAAGCTATTAGGATGTTATTATTTTCATATTTTAATTAATTATAAGAAAACTAATAAAAAATTCGAAAATCGGACTTCGAAGTATTGTGTTGTCACCGTGTTCTGAGCAATCCTGAAAGTTTCAAATTTCTAGCTAATCGTGAAGTTATTTAAAAATCGATTGCAAGATTTGTACAAGATATATATAGGGAGAGTGTGAACTAATAGTAGGAATTGGAAAAGAGATAAAATCCATATTTTGAAATTTTTAGGTGCATCTGTATTTTGCTGTGCAACATTTTGACCAAAAACTGTTTTCATCCTTCCTTTTGTGGCTTAACAGTTCGGCACACAGAAAATTCAATAGCATATTTCTAATCTACGCCAAAAAATACACAAAACTTATATGTTGATTTTTTAAAGAACGAAACTTTTTTCCTTTTCACCAGTTTGACCCAAAATAGTTTTTGGCCCCTATCACTTAAACAGTTCGACTTAGAGAAGTAACAATATCATATTCATAATCACTGTTTTAAAATAAATAAATAAATAAAACAAGACACAAATTGTATATTTTGAAGTTTTTAGGAACATATATAATTATTTTCTTCTTTACTAATTTAACCCAAAACAAATTTAGTTCTAAGCAAGCACTTAAAAAGGTTCGTATCCGCGTGCACATTGTACCCCCCAAAAAATGATAACCAACCAATCACTCTTTCAAGTTTATATAAAATATGAAAATATGGCCGCTAAGCCTTATTCGTTCATAAATGTTTGAAGCCTCATTTTTGTGTTATTCTATCTGTAGTAAGGAGACCAATACGAACATACTCATGTATATATTCAATTTGATGCGACGGGGGGGGGGGGGGGATCAGTTGATCTACATAAACGAAAAGCGTAAAAAAATGAAAGATTTTTTAATCTTAAAATATTATGTTGCGTTCCTTAGCAATGGATATTATATTCCTTCCTTAAAAATTATTTTGCACATTTTCTCTCGATTTAATATAAATAATAATATAAAATAAATAATTTATATTTTTTACACATGTTTTTTACTAGTTACTTAAAAGTAAAAAGAAAGAAAAATCGTTTTTAAGTCCATATCCTATTTTGTCCATAAAAAATTGTCTTGTCGAAAAATAAAAATAATAAAAAATTCAAAATTCAAAATTATTCTAATATTGTTCACACGTCACATTTAAAAGCTTATGAAGATGTTTACACACGTTTTTATGTATTAGCTATTTCCCTTTATTTGCCGAGATAATTACGTAGACCTTGGGAATCTAGCTTAGAGGCAGAAGACATTGTAATGAGAATGAAGCAGGAAAAGCCATTTTACGATCAGTAATTGCCAAGAGTCAGGTTTTCAATAACGTTTATTCTCACACCCCGCACCGCGCCGGTAGATTTGAAATTGTTACACAATCTTCATTCTGACCTAAATACTAGGATAACGGTTAGTGATCTTTGCGTAAAACATCTTAAGAGAATGCTGCTGAATTGGTTCAAAAGAAAAAAAAAATATCTGGTGTGGCATTTGCATTTCTTTCTCTTATCCTTGGATTTCAACACACTGGGGGGGGGGGGGGACATCTTTTTTTAACTAGATTGCTAGTCCCTCATATATCTGGGCCCGTCAGTGGCCGAGCGGTTCTGCGCTCAAAGCTGGTAGAAGTGAGGTGCCCGTGCCGGGTTCGATCCCAGCTCGAACTCGTCGGCCGAGCCGTTCAGAGTTTTCCATGTTTTCTTCGAAACATGCGTATATACAGGCTAGGACTCTTTGGAAAGACCCCCACGGAGGGCACTCTTGTTCATGTCTAGGCCCCTAGAGCAGTCAGTCGGTCTTAATCCCCACAGCCCAACGCTAATATATCTGAATATTGTTATGTGGCACTGTAAGTGAATGATGAATGCCTTCAATAAGCCATTCTACAATAAATATGCTTTATTCTTACAAAAATATATGTGAAATCCATTAAGTTTACTGTAATGTTAAATTTCGCTTATAGACCATAATTTATTTGAATTCTTTTGTGTGTCCCTATATAAAGACCAATTCTAATTTTTTTTTTAAATGGTCAAGTGATATCACGCTATGATACGAACTTAGAATACCGAACTTGTAATTCCTGATAATTGATACTGTCCCTGTTTTTGAATTATGCTGATAAGAGGCACTCGCATAGAAAAACGCTAAAAAGCTGTTTTTCGGATTCAGAAAACATAAAAATATACACATGTTAAAAATTTTGAGAGAAAACTACCGGTAATCTTTTATCTTAAGCCTTATGGAAGATAAAAAATATATAAGATAAAAAACTTTTTATATACCATGTTTTTAAATTTTCTGATGAATCATGAATAAAATACGCGAGGATAAAAAATAATATTTAAGCAATATTTAAGCACGCGGACTCAGCTCAGTGAAATAATAATGAAAATAATAATAGTGAAAAAAAGAAAAAAAAGTTGGTTTTAAAAATAAAATATTACTCCTTTTAGAACAACGTGGATTAGCATCGTGAACTACATTAGCACTTATCAATGTGTATAAAATTTTTAAAGTGATATTGACGTCAATTTTTGTGAGATGCATAATTTAACTTTTTATAATTTTTTTAACGCTCACGTTGAATTAAATGCATTTATTTTTAGGCCGAAAGAATATGAACTCGTAATGTGTTTTGGCAACAATTAAATTATAGCTAATATTTTAATGGCTATTTTATTGCTATTAAGAGCTTATTATTTTCATATTTTAATTAATTAAAGGAAAACAATTCGAAAATTCGAAAATCTGACTTCGAAATATTGCGTTATCACCGGGTTCTGAGCTACTGTGAAAGTTTCAAATGTCTAGCTATTAGGGAAGTTAGTTAAAAATAGATTGCAAGATTTGTTCCGGACAAACAAACAAACAAGAATCGAAGTTAATAAAAATATGGTAATTACAGAGGGGGTAAAAACGGAAATGTTAAAATATCTATTTTATATATGCATATAATATTAATTTAATTAATATGACTAATATTAATTTAATTAATTATTGGCGAGAATAAATTTGTGCCTTAGAATGTTTTTTTTTTTTTTTTTTTTTTCTAAAGTAGAAGCATTTATTTTTCATTCATATTGAGAAATTAAATAATAAAATAGATAAAAATAATTTAGAATCCCGATTATTTACTTTTAACTGATAATCATTTTAAATATACTGAGACTTTGGATAAACATGTCAGTAAATTTACAGAAATTTTTTACAGTGTACAATTATAGCAATAAGTCATTTTAGAAAATTCGACCCCAGAATTACACCTTTTCTACCGTATATATGTAAAACACGCACACACACACACACACACACACACACACACACAAAAGAAAAAAAAAATCTACCAACTGTAGGGAGACATGGGGAGATGATTTAATAAAAAAGCACCACAAAACTGGCGTTGTAAAAAATATTACTTACAAACTTTGAATAAACACCATAAAATGCAATAAACTCGCAACAATTGTTTCGGGTCGAAAACCACACGACCCTTCATCAGGCGAATAAAGTACTTACTTTATTCGCCTTACTTTATTCGTGCTTACTTTATTCGCCTGATGAAGGGTCCGGTGTTTTTTCGACCCGATACAATTGTTGCGAGTTTATTGCATTTTATGGTGTTTATTCAAAGTTTGTAAGTTATATGGGGAGATGATATTCTATCAGGATTTTGACATGCTGTTTTGTACTCACTACTGAATTTGCACAATCGAGATAGATTAAATAATTTTCCTAGTGATACGTCATTTTCGAGCTGTTAAACACGAAAAAAGCTAATATTTTAAATAAATGCACAAAAAATGTATTATTAGAATTGTATTATTTAAGTTACTACTAAAGTTTATTATTATTGTTCGAATAATAATACACAAACAGAAATGAAATTTATTTCTTCATTTGTATTTTGAATTGTGATGTTTCACTGCAAAACGGTATATACTTTATTTAAAGTATCAAACATTAATATGTGTATAGCTTTATAAATTTTTAAAATCTCTTGATGACTATTTTGTGCTATCTCCGAAAAAAATTCCGCTTAAAGATCTTGTGTTGGAAGCATAAAATACCACTTAGTTCTCTCGAATAAACATAATAATAATATACGATGTAATTTAGAAGCAATAAGATCTAAGTAATATATTTAAATTAGATATGATTTTCTCATTTAAATAATGTTCAACTTAGTAGGTGTGCCTTGTTAAGTCAAAAACACATTACAAGCATTATCATTACTGTAACAGCAATTATCATTTTAGTCATGTTTGACTTTCCGCCCATGTTGAGGAAAATATTTGGTCCCACGTGCAAGAATAAATTTAAAGCCAATAAAGTAATTAAATTTATATATTCTTTTATTTAAATTAGAAATAGTAATAATGGTTTATTACTTATGCAAAAAAGTTATATAGAAATGGATGATAAAACATTTTAGATAAATTATTCATTAGTTGTTTATTTTAAGCTTTTTATATGAAATTGGATTTGTCATCGCTCCTTCGTGTCACGCTAATAAACGAGGCGCCTCCATTTTATATTAAATATAAGCTACTATGTTTATCGCTCGTTGGCTTAGTTGGTTAGAGCGTCAAGTTAATAACGCGGAGTTGGGAGTTCGATCTCCAAATGTCCGGCGTGTTACATTTTGCAGCTAATCAGTAGAAAAGGTGTTAATTGATAAAAGAAAATTTTTCGTTGGTTACACATCCTAAGAGTTTAAAAAAAAAAAAAATTTAAGAATTTTTTTTTTTTTTTTTTCTGTAGATATTAAAAAACAAAAGCACAAAATAAAAAATTTTAAGTAAATATATGTATATATATATATATATATATATATATATATATATATATATATTAGAAAGCTTTTTATTGAAATTGGATTTTGTCATCGTGTCTTCGTGTCACACTGAAAAACAAAACGCCTCCACTTTAACGTAAATATTAGTTTTTTCTTTTTTTTTTTTTTTTTTTCGGTCAATTGTTAGCTCAGTTGGATAAAGCGTCATGTTGATAACGCGATGGTTGTAAGTTCCATTCTCAGCCGATGTGTTACTTTATTGCAGATAATTAATAGGAAAGATGTCAAATGATAAAAGAAAAATCGTACGTTGTCTGCACACTACCCTAAAACTTTCTGATTATTTTTTAAGAAGCTTCTTTTAGTTACTAAAACGCACGAAATAATAATGTAATAAATAAATTTAAAAAAAAAGAAAGAAAGAAAGAAAGAAAAGAAAAGAAAAGAAGAAGAAGAAGCTGAAAGTTTTTATTGTGTAGCCCTAAAAAGTTTAAAACGAAAAAAAAAATCTTGCAAGCAGATGCTATAAAAAAATAAATAAAAGTTTCAACAATAAGAAAATTGTAATAAAAATATAAATATTTTAAAAAAATATTTTAAATATTCAAAATATTTTAAAAAGCATTCGAGAACATTTGTGTGTGTGTGTGTGTGTGTGTGTGTGCGTGTGTAAGTATTTGTTGTAATCTTAGAATGTTCTATGATTTTGACTTTTCTTTACTGCTCTTTGATTTTTGATTAGAACGCGTCGTGAGTTCGATTCTCCAAGGGTCGATGTGTTAATTTTTGCAGACAATTAATAGAAAAGGTGTCAATTGATAAAAGGAAGTCTACAGAGTATCCTAAGAATTTTTTATTCGTCTTTTTGGAAGCTTTTTATTATAACTAATAAAAAGTAGAAGAAGAAAAAAAAAGTTTTTCAACAGTAGAAACCTTTTATTGTAGATCCCTGAAAAGCATAAAATAAAAATTTATTTTTGCAAAGGCATGCTATAAATAAATGAAAGTTTCAACACTAAGAAAATTTCAGAGAAAAATATAGGTATTTCACTTCTACAAGATATGATTTATCTCTAAAATGTTCTTTGTGTTGAAACTTTCATTTATTTATAGCATGCTTTTGCAAGAATAATTTTTTATATTATGCTTTTCAGGGCTTCATAAATAAAAAGCTTCTACTGTAAAAAATGTTTTTTTTTTTTTTTTTTTTTTTTTTAATGAAATTTGATTTTTTACCGCGTTACGGTGTCACGCTAACAAACGCGGCTCCTCCATTGTATACTAAATACCTACAATATTTGTCGCTCCTTGCTTAGTTGGTTAGAGCGTCAAGTTAATAACACGGTGGTCGAGAATTCGGTCCCCGAAGGTCCGTCGTGTTAAGTTATGCATATAATTAGTAGAAAAGATGTTAATTGATAAAAGGAAATTTTCCGTTGATTGCACATCCTAGACTTTTTTTTTTTTAGAAGTTTTTTTTTTTTTCCTGGATATTAAAAAACAGAAAATATTTTAGATATTAAAAAAGTACAAAATAAAATTTTTCAGTAAAAAATAAATATACTACTGGCCATTAAAATTGCTACACCAAGAAGGAATAATAATAATGGAATGAAATTTGTTGGACACATACATTATAGTAGGAAGAACAATTGATTAAAATTTCAGAAAATTTGGAGAAATATGTACTGATAAAACAGTACATAAAGTAGCGACCTCTGTGAGCAATAACAGAACATATCTGCCTAGGCATTGAATCGAACAGCAATTGGATGACATGTACGGGTAGAGCACTTCATGAAGTTTTCACACGATGCCACAATTCATCGATGAAGCACTTCATGAAGTGCTTTACCCGTACATGTCATCCAATCGCTGTTCGATTCTGTGCCTAGGCAGATAAGTGCTGTTATTGCTCACAGAGGTCACTGCTTTATGTACTGTTTTCTCAGTACATATTACTCCAAATTTCCTGAAATTTTAATCAATTGTTCTTCCTACTATAATGTATGTGTCCAACAAATTTCATTCCGTTATTATTATTCCTTCTTGGTGTAGCAATTTTAATGGCCAGTAGTGTATATATATATATTTTTTTTTTAGAAGCTTTTTATTGAAATTGGATTTTGTCATCTTGTCTTCGTGTCACACTGAAAAACAAAACGCCTCCACTTTAACGTGAATATCAGCACCTGTTTTCGTCAGTTGTTAGCTCAATTGGATAGAGCGTCATGTTGATAAAGCGATGGTTGTAAGTTCTATCCTCAGTAGCCGATGTGTTACTTTAATGCATATAATTCATAGGAAAGATGTCAAATGGTTTCGCTGTATGCATATGTAACTGAGAAGTTCTGCTCTCGAGGCTGGTAAACGAGAGGGGCTGAGTTTGATTCTATATCGTTCTCGTCGGTTGGTCTAGTCGTTTGGAGTTTTCTATGATTTTTTTTTTTTTTTTTTTTTTTTCAAAACTAACGCCAATACGGGCTAGAATCCCATAGAAAGACTCCCCATGAAATGCGTCCAACCCATGTTTGGATCCCTCGTGCAGACAATTGTGACAACGTGTGGTGTAAATCCTCACGCAACAACACAACTACATCACCTCACCAAAGGTATAAATGCGCCAAATAGCGCTGCGGTCTTCAAACGGAAAATTTTAAAGAATATAAAAATATAACAAAAAAAAGAAAGGAAAGAAAAAAGATTTTGCGCTATATAACTCAAAACATTGTTTCCGAATAAATCACAGAGTTCAATATCTCAGGCATGTCAGTTTTCGAAATTCTCTAAACCTGAAACTATTTCGTAATACAGAAACATCCTTGTAAAGAAGTCTTATGTCATGAAAAAAAGAAAGAAAGAAAGAAAAAGGAAAAACTTGCCTTGTTCAGTTAAGAAATAGGTGTAATTTTTCCTACCCTGAGTCTAAACTAGATGATATATTACGAATCATTCCATGATTCATTGCATTCTATAGCTCCAAAGCCAAAAGCAACGAATATTTTGTTTCTGTATTTTTGGTACGTAAGAACCGGGTCTTCGACGCTTTTTCTCCGTGTTTAATCGTATGAAAAAGTTAAAAAAAAAAAAAACACCTTCACTTTTTTTAGTGTCGGAACTGTAACAAATTCTACTTATTAAATAACATTATAACTTATAATGTTAAACAAAAGGAAACTCTGCAATTTGAATGTATAATTTAATGGTAACTCTTTTAAGCAATGGTTAAATAGTTTTTTTTTTTTTTTTTTTGTTCCAATACGCATTGTATGAATATATGCATCAACTGCATCTAGATCAGTGTCCTGCATCCGGCAGATGGATTTTAAATCAACCCGAACCCGACAAAAAATATTTTCATCGTCTCGAACCCTCAATAGAGAATTTAGACGACATGAATCCAATTCTTTATACCCGAACCCGATCCGAAACCCGACTTCCTACTACTCGAACCCGACCGTAAACCGAAAAACTTAATGAAAATTAATAATTGATCTAAAATTCGTGGAAATCTTTAAGTTATAAAATAAAGTAAATTTTCACTGTCCCACAGTTGATAAATCATTTTTAAAAACCTTAAAAATGGATTAATAATAATTTTTAATCATTTATATGTGTTTTGTACAAAATTGTGTTTCAAGTTAGCATTTGTAACTTATTGTTTAATGCTTATATTCTTAAAAACAACAATAATAATAACTTGATGTTTCTTTGTGTGTGCTTTTATGCGATTTGTTTGTTCCCATTACAATAATAATTTGGGTACACTTCTATTTAAATGTTTATATGACGCTCATATGTAGTATGTTTACACCAATTATGCAGTTATAATTATATCAAACAAATTTCTGCTTATTATTATTATTATTATTATTATTATTATTTTAATGTTTTTAAGTCGGCCCGACTGGTTGAAAACTAAACACGACCCGAACCGGAATCCGACCCGCAGGAAAAATATTCAGTCAACCTGACTCGAACTCGATCCACAAGAGAAAAAAAAATCATCAACCCAGGTAAATTTGAATTACGAGAAATGATTTTTCCACCATTCCATATTTAGACCAGATATGTTATCAGTAAAAAGTTTCAGTGTTGAAAAGGCATTACTATCAAGCTAACTTAAAACTCTGCTATTTAAATGTACATTTTATTAGTAATAAACAGCGTTTTTTTAGCCAAAAATCGGTGTATTTCTACCTGTCTTCTGGATCAAGTTTCGTAGTGGCGGTGTGAGTTTAAGACCGATTGTCTGAGCGAGAAATTTAGTCTTGGATGAAATGTCTTCCGTTAAAATCTTTCTAAAGTGTCCTATCCTATAGTCATGCGAGTTACGGAAAAAACTAAATAAACCAAGAACAGCTATGCAGATGAGTACGACCTGGGTTTGAACCTGGCAAATCCTTTCTGTAGCATTCGGAGAAGAATCTTTTGAGAATTGGTAAAGCTGACAATTCTCTAAACGGTCTAATAAAATCAAATTTGCATCGAAAAATACATCTGTTTTCTTTTCCTTTCCACCACCCCTCCCTTTCTGGTGCTAATACATTATACAATTTATCAGCATTGCAGAACTACTTTCTATAGTCAATGGTCAAAGTGTATCTCTATCTACATAAATTGTATTATATGCATCGGTCTAACGTACGCAAACATGTATTTTTGTCAATAGTTTTCTACCTTCTGCACAGTAAAAAATTTCTGTAACTTAACTAAAATATTTATCCAGAGTTTCTGCAGAATTTTAGTAGTTCTCCGTTAAAAGTAAATAATAAAAATTCTCAGTCTTTCATCTGCATTTTTACTTATTTATTTTAGTGTTTCATTTCGCAATAAAAATAAAGAATGGCACTTCCTACATTAGAAAAAGCATTATAAATCATTAATATACTCTCACCAATAATTAATTAAAATAATATTCAACATAAAGGTACATATATTCATTTTTTATCAACTTCGTTTATTTTTCGCTGTAATTTTAAAGACTTATAGATATGTTTTCCAGAAGATTTTCTGTTGAGATTTTTAAAAGTGTGGTACAAATTTGGGAATTTTAGTGTGTTCCGAATACTCGCAAAAAAAACAAACAAATTTAGCAAGTACATTGGAAAATACACCTCTTTTCCTGCCATACGAATATTTTTCCTTTCCATGGCAGTAAAAATATGGGGAAAAATTAAGTTAAAAATATCCGAAGCCTATTTTTTTTTCTATGTAATAGACATAAAATTCTGAAGAAAAAAAACAGAATTTAATTTAGTACGACAAGACGCTTCTTTTTTTTTTTTTTTTTTTTTTTTTTTTTTTTGGCCTATTTTTCTATAAAAGGGCATGCGATGATTGCATTGCTTTACGTAGCATGGGATTCTATATTCATTTGTTGAAATTTTTTAGTTACAGCTGATATAGGATCCTCTGGCGGACTTTAATTTTTTTATGTTATTTTGACGATGAATTAAATTACCTATAGCAATTGCGCATATCAAAATTTTAGCGAGAATCGTCCGAGCTAATTTCAGTGCCCAAATTTCACCAAGAGGTCCATAATGTTCCATTGCTTTTTCACAATTTTTCTCAAATTTATTTTAAATATTTTTAACTTAATGAGAGAGAGGAAAAAAGAAAAAAACATTTTCCAATTGGTCTAACTCTACAAAATGTCTCCAGGTAAATATCCGTTTTCCATTCTGTTTATTATTAGAAAGAAATTGGCTAAGTAGTTTTTCCTATATCATTGACATCTTTATAAATTAAATTAAATTTCGTTATCCCAGTACCATTATATTTCATCCCCCACGTGCGCTTTTTATTTTATAAATTAAATATTATCTAAATCTTCAATAAATAAATAAATAGATAAAATAAGGTGCAATACAATAAATGACGACAAAGCAAAATAGCTGTCTAAAAGAAGTAGTCCTGTCACAAAGGGCAATCTTTTAAAACATTTTTCACTAAAAAACGGTTTCTTTAAGATCGCACATAACAATTAGCTAATGCTTGTGTACATTTAATCATTTTTAAGAACACTTGTAGGGATATATAAATAACGTATGCCTTAAGATCTCATACACTGTAAACAATTTCTGTAAATTTACAGAAACGTTTATCCAGTGTCTCTGTAAATTTACAATAATTCTTAGTTAAAAATAAATAATTGAGATTCTCAATCTTTATTCTGTATTTTTATATATTATTTCTCATTAAAAATTAAAAATGAATTTTTCTACTTTAGAGAAAGCATTCTAAGTCACAGATGTATTATTGATAATAATTAATTAAACTAAGAAACGCTTATCCAGTGCCTCTGTAAATTTACAATAATTCTTAGTTAAAAATAAATAATCGATATTCTCAATCTTTATTCTGTATTTTTATTTATTATTTCTCATTAAAAATTAAAAATGAATGTTTTTACTTTAGAGAAAGCATCCTAAGTCACAGATATATTATTGATAATAATTAACTAAACTAAGAAACGTTTATCCAGTGTCTTTGTAAATTTACGATAATTCTTAGATTAAAATAAATAATCGAGATTCTCAATCTTTATTCTGTATTTTTATTTATTATTTCTCATTAAAAATGAATGTTTCTACTTTAGAGAAAGCATTCTAAGTCACAAATGTATTATTGATAATAATTAATTAAACTAAGAAACGTTTATCCAGTGTCTCTGAAAATTTACAATAATTCTTAGTTAAAAATAAATAATCGAGATTTTCAATCTTTATTATGTATTTTTATTTATTACTTCTCATTAAAAATTACAAATGAATGTTTCTACTTTAGAGAAAGCATTCTAAGTCACAGGGTTATTACTGATAATAATTAATTAAGCTGAGAAACGTTTATCCACTGTCTCTGTAAATTTACAATAATTCTTAGTTAAAAATAAATAATCGAGATTTTCAATCTTTATTCTGTATTTTTATTTATTATTTCTCATTAAAAATTACAAATGAATGTTTCTACTTTAGAGAAAGCATCCTAAGTCACAGATATATTATTGATAATAATTAATTAAACTAAGAAACGTTTATCCAGTGTCTTTGTAAATTTACGATAATTCTTAGATTAAAATAAATAATCGAGATTCTCAATCTTTATTCTGTATTTTTATTTATTATTTCTCATTAAAAATGAATGTTTCTACTTTAGAGAAAGCATTCTAAGTCACAAATGTATTATTGATAATAATTAATTAAACTAAGAAACGTTTATCCAGTGTCTCTGAAAATTTACAATAATTCTTAGTTAAAAATAAATAATCGAGATTTTCAATGTTTATTATGTATTTTTATTTATTATTTCTCATTAAAAATTAAAAATGAATGTTTTTACTTTAGAGAAAGCATCCTAAGTCACAGATATATTATTGATAATAATTAACTAAACTAAGAAACGTTTATCCAGTGTCTTTGTAAATTTACGATAATTCTTAGATTAAAATAAATAATCGAGATTCTCAATCTTTATTCTGTATTTTTATTTATTATTTCTCATTAAAAATGAATGTTTCTACTTTAGAGAAAGCATTCTAAGTCACAAATGTATTATTGATAATAATTAATTAAACTAAGAAACGTTTATCCAGTGCCTCTGAAAATTTACAATAATTCTTAGTTAAAAATAAATAATCGAGATTTTCAATCTTTATTATGTATTTTTATTTATTACTTCTCATTAAAAATTACAAATGAATGGTTCTACTTTAGAGAAAGCATTCTAAGTCACAGGGTTATTACTGATAATAATTAATTAAGCTAAGAAACGTTTATCCAGTGTCTCTGTAAATTTACAATAATTCTTAGTTAAAAATAAATAATCGAGATTTTCAATCTTTATTATGTATTTTTATTTATTATTTCTCATTAAAAATTACAAATGAATGTTTCTACTTTAGAGAAAGCATCCTAAGTCACAGATATATTATTGATAATAATTAATTAAACTAAGAAACGTTTATCCAGTGTCTTTGTAAATTTACGATAATTCTTAGATTAAAATAAATAATAGAGATTCTCAATCTTTATTCTGTATTTTTATTTATTATTTCTCATTAAAAATGAATGTTTCTACTTTAGAGAAAGCATTCTAAGTCACAAATGTATTATTGATAATAATTAATTAAACTAAGAAACGTTTATCCAGTGTCTCTGAAAATTTACAATAATTCTTAGTTAAAAATAAATAATCGAGATTTTCAATCTTTATTATGTATTTTTATTTATTACTTCTCATTAAAAATTACAAATGAATGTTTCTACTTTAGAGAAAGCATTCTAAGTCACAGGGTTATTACTGATAATAATTAATTAAGCTAAGAAACGTTTATCCAGTGTCTCTGTAAATTTACAATAATTCTTAGTTAAAAATAAATAATCGAGATTTTCAATTTTTTATTCTGTATTTTTATTTATTATTTCTCATTAAAAATTACAAATGAATGTTTCTACTTTAGAGAAAGCATTCTAAGTCACAGGGTTATTACTGATAATAATTAATTAAGCTAAGAAACGTTTATCCAGTGTCTCTGTAAATTTACAATAATTCTTAGTTAAAAATAAATAATCGAGATTTTCAATCTTTATTCTGTATTTTTATTTATTATTTCTCATTAAAAATTACAAATGAATGTTTCTACTTTAGAGAAAGCATCCTAAGTCACAGATATATTATTGATAATAATTAATTAAACTAAGAAACGTTTATCCAGTGTCTTTGTAAATTTACGATAATTCTTAGATTAAAATAAATAATAGAGATTCTCAATCTTTATTCTGTATTTTTATTTATTATTTCTCATTAAAAATGAATGTTTCTACTTTAGAGAAAGCATTCTAAGTCACAAATGTATTATTGATAATAATTAATTAAACTAAGAAACGTTTATCCAGTGTCTCTGAAAATTTACAATAATTCTTAGTTAAAAATAAATAATCGAGATTTTCAATCTTTATTATGTATTTTTATTTATTACTTCTCATTAAAAATTACAAATGAATGTTTCTACTTTAGAGAAAGCATTCTAAGTCACAGGGTTATTACTGATAATAATTAATTAAGCTAAGAAACGTTTATCCAGTGTCTCTGTAAATTTACAATAATTCTTAGTTAAAAATAAATAATCGAGATTTTCAATCTTTATTATGTATTTTTATTTATTATTTCTCATTAAAAATTAAAAATGAATGTTTCTACTTTAGAGAAAGCATTCTAAGTCACAAATGTATTATTGATAATAATTAATTAAACTAAGAAATTTTTATCCAGTGTCTCTGTAAATTTACAATAATTCTTAGTTAAAAATAAATAATCGAGATTTCCAATCTTTATTCTGTATTTTTATTTATTACTTCTCATTAAAAATTACAAATGAATGTTTCTACTTTAGAGAAAGCATTCTAAGTCACAGGGTTATTACTGATAATAATTAATTAAGCTAAGAAACGTTTATCCAGTGTCTCTGTAAATTTACAATAATTCTTAGTTAAAAATAAATAATCGAGATTCTCAATCTTTATTCTGTATTTTTATTTATTATTTCTCATTAAAAATTAAAAATGAATGTTTCTCTTTAGAGAAAGCATTCTAAGTCACAAATGTATTATTGATAATAATTAATTAAACTAATATTTATGTGAAACATAGATTTCCAACATCTCCGTTTATCTTTTTCTGTAATTTTACATAAGACTTAAGATAAATAATTAGCAGTAGTTTTCTGTTGAAATTTTTAACAGTGCACCCAGCTAAAAAAAATCTGCAGAAAAAAATCTGCAGATAATCTGAATGTAATTGGAACAAAAATCATAAAATCTGCAGAATAACTGCAGTGTAAAATTTAAAAAAATTGAAGTTTGGAAGTAATTTTTGTCCCCTTAATTTTTTTAATTGTTCTGAATATAGTAGGTTACAAAAGTCTCCGAATACTAACAAAAATTCCTATATGAAAAAAAGTACACTTAATACAGTTTTGTTAAATAAATCCTTGTCGAATCCTGTTTTTAGACTGACTAAGAACAGGATTCGACAAGGATTTATTTAACAAAACTGTATTAAGTGTACATTTTTTACATAGCAATTTTTGCTCGTGTTCGGAGACTTTTGTTACCGACTGTACCTTCAGATTATCTGCAGTTTTGTGCAGTTTTTATTCTATTTTAAAGTTTTTCTGAAGATTTTCTTTTTTTAGCAGAACAGGGCTATCAACTCTCATTTGTGTACATTAAATCTATTTTCAAAAAATTCTACTCTATAAACAACTGAATGATTATAAAAAAAAAAAAAAAAAGCAAAAGATAAAGATAAAGCAAATTAAATGTCATGAAATCTTTAAAAAATTAAGGAATTATTAATAATATATTTATTAATAATATAATTATTAATATTATTAGTAGTAATACAGTTCTTCTAATGATTTACGAAAAATTTCGCTTTTACATTAATTCTTCTCAAGTTTTTTTTTTTTTTTCCATTTAAGTGCATGTGATCGTAAATTATCTTATAATAACCATATGCTGAAACAAAAAACTCCCACTGCAGATAAAAACGACTATACCCTTGAAATTTGTAGTGAAAACACTTAACTTCGCAATGATCTCTATGGAAATCTACTATCTTAAAAGTCCGACACTTAAACGAAGTGTCAAAGGATCGCGATGACACACAACCTATCATATCGTGTCATATTTCCGGCAGTAGTCCAATAGGTGCATTTATTTCAGCAGTCATATGTCGGTGTTATAGTGGGTGTAGATAAGTGACAGCAGTAGGCAATTGTCATGAATGAATGAATCACTTGTGGATGTGTAATAAAAAAAAAAAAAAATGGCATGAGTAAAATTAAGAGAAAAATGAATGAATGGTAGACGATCATGAAAGACGATCTCCTAAGTTTATAGATGAAAAAATTTTTACGAGTTTGGAAAAGGACTTGGAGAATGTTAAGCGGTAGAATGGTTTTGATGAAACTTTACTAGCATAGAATAAACATATTTTATTTAAAAAATATCAACACTGTGAAATCAAGTAATAATCTTAAGATTCGAAGCTGTATACTGATTTAAACAAAAAAATAAATAAAATGACATAAAAATATTTATGAGAAAATGAAAAATAAGGAGTGGTCTTAAAGTACGATTTAAAGTACTCACATTATGAGGCATTAAAGTTATTGAACTTAAATTGAGATTTCTTTGTGGTTGTAGCAGTAAGTACATAAAATTTTGTATTTAAAAATTATATAGTTTCAGTAAGGTACGCAAGGAGGAGTGGTGATAGGGGAATCTTCTGACTATCATATCTCCGAAACTAATAAAGATACAGCTACGAAACTTCAGAATTAAGACAGAACTGGTGTACAGATGAATTTTCCAAATTTTGGTGAAAATTGGAAAACCGGAAGTGGGGCCGTAAGTCCGTATCTCAAAAACGGTTCTAATGATTTTCTTCAAAGTTGCTGTATAAACACTAGATTAGATGTCCCTTCGAGTGATACAGTTGGTTAGTTCAGTAAAATTGATAAGCGTTCTGTATAAATAGCTGAATTTCAGGAACTGCGAGTGGATTCTTTTCAAAACGGCTGTATGTTTTTTTTTTTTTTTTTTTTTTTTAACTTGCAATATTAACCCTCTTTTAAATATCCTTTTGTATATAATTGTTGTTTTCCGGTCAACAACTGAATATGCCAAATTTTGGTAAAAATCGTTGTCTCAAAAACGGCTCTAACGACATTCTTGAAAACTGTTACATAAACCCATTTTAGATATTTTTTCTCATGCTTTACGTGGTTATTACAGGAAAATTAGTAGTCGTCCTGATCAGATAGATCAGTTTTAGATCTCGGAAATTGGTGCATCAAAAATAAATAAATAAATAAATAAACTCTACTTTTTTTTTTTTTTGTTATGTAAGCTCTACTTTGTGTCTTTACGTTTTCATACATTACCGCAAACTTGTATTAACTTTCTCTTACTGGGAAATTTTTTGTTGTCTATTTCATAAGCTCAGTTCATTGTCTTCTGATCACATTATCTCCAAAAAGTGCATATAATGTGTGTAATAGTGGGTAATGGAAGTCGTGTGGTTGTTTCCCACCAGGTTTTTTTTTTTTTTTTTTTTTTTTTTTTTTTTTTTTTTCAATATATGAGTAAGAGAAAGTAAAAACTAAAGAATGCTGAAAAAAAAGTTCTCTCACTCTAAATAAAAGACACAGGTTTTGTGTAAAAGTAACCGCACAAAGTAATGAAATGAATAAAGGCTTAACATGCTATGGTTTGCTGCCTTTACTCTGCACACCGTTCTACTTTTTTTTCGCCTAATAAACATCAGTGGTTTTTATTCAACTTATTGTGTTTGTACTCACAAACCTCTTTACTCCGAGATATCAGAGTACTTTTTACTTCTCTTATTTGATATACATATTTGAAGCTGTTTAACATAATATTTTCTTTTTAAACTTTTTGTGTTACACTTTAATTTCTTTAAATAAACTCTGAATTTCACAACCTCTGAAAGAATACTGTAGCAAATTTTCCCTCATTTTTACTTTCTCTTACTCTTTCTCTACCACAATGGTACCACAATGGTCCAAGATGTTAGAGTATTTTTTACTTCTCTTATTTAATATCTATAATATTAAAACACAAGGGTATTTCTTTAAGACCAAAATCGCCCGATTTGGGCATGCGCGAGAAAATTTCGAACCAATCAGGAACGGGAATATCCCTTCCCCTTGCTGCAGTGCAATATGAACGTCGATCATAGAGCTGGAGCAGACGACACCAGCAGACACCTGATTAAAGTTCAATAATAAAAACAATTCACACGATACATTAATTGATTCATACTTTCCAAGGAAGTATATTAAAAACAAAGCAATTCGCGAATACTTGGCTATAATCGTATGCATTTTTATTTCACCGAAAATTTTCTTACACAGGATAATATTTCTAGAGTTTTTGTGGCGCCATCTCTGATCGTATAAACATACCATACCATATTCCTAATATCTTTTTTTTTTTTTTTTTTTTTTTAATTTCAATTTCTTAAAAGAAAAAAAGTCTTTTAAAAGTAATAAATTGTCGGAGTTTATTGTTCTTTAAAATTTAACTTTTATCAGTTGAAAACTTTATTTAAGAAAAAATGAAGATAGATGTTTAAAATCAAAGGAGGTTTTATTTTATTTTATTTATTTATTTATTTACTAATCTAATTTTAAATCGATCTCTTATATTTTATTTCTGTACTGTATTACAGAAAAAAATAATTTAAAAAGAATAACCATAAAAATTTTGATATTTTATACGAGTAAAAATTTGCATAAAATAATTTATTATTAAAAATTCAATGAGCAAATTAACTTGCTGAAGTATTAAATGCATTCTTATTTATTCGAGCCCTGAGTAGCATGATCTAAGTGCAAATAAATTGTAATTATAGAATATAAAGAAAACAAAAACACTATTAAAATTTATTTTAAATTAAACTATTTTGCCTTATAAATTTATGTGATTTAAAAAATATTTTTATTTAAAAAAAAAATCTGTGATTTTTTTTTTTTTTTTTTTTTTTAATCGACAGATTACAGATGGCGCCACTGTCATATTGTAACTGAAATGGAATATTATCAATGCGAGCAAATTAAAAATAATATATATGAAAAATATTGAATATTGATGTATGCTTTCTTTCTCCATTCTTACTATAATTTATAAATTCTGTCTCTCTTAAATTACTCGAAATATTTTTTGGTCACATTTAGAGTAAATTTTTATTATACGAAGTACGCTTAAATTTTGTATATTAAAATTTCATGAAATTTATTCACCCTTCCCCTCCAACCAAAAAATAATTGATTACAGCAGTGGATTTTAAACTGGTTAAGAGCAATGCGGAAAACAGGGATGTTTAAAACTTTATCCCATGAAGATTAAAGATGCACATGATCGTCAAATTTTGACGGGTATTAACTAGTATATATTTAAAGCTCTTTAATACAGTGTTTTCTTTTTAAACTCTTTACACTTACAGTTTAGTTTCTTTAAATAAACTCTGAATTTCACAATCTCTAAAAAAAAATACTATAACAAATATTCCTCATTTTTACTTTCTCTTACTCTTTCTTTACCACAATAGAACCGCAATGGTCCGAGATGTACTTTTTACCTCTCTTATTTGATATACATATTTAAAGCTCTTTAATATAGTATTTTCTCTTTAAACTCTTTCTGTTACACTTTAGTTTCTTTAAATAAACTCTGAATTTCACAATCTCTAAAACAATTTTCCTCATTTTTATTTTCTCTTACTCTTTCTCTACCACAATGGTAGAGAAAGAATTGCCTTTAATTAACATTTCGAAACTGAGTTTTTGGATACATTTACACGTTTGGAGGTCACCTGAATCCAAAATTTAGCTTTTTAGCGGCTGGTCTATGTCTCTCTCTTTCTCTCTGTGTGTATGTCTGTCTATGCGTCTACTATGACGTGTGTAGAATACGCTATGTAAAGGCCTTCATTATTGGCTTACTGTGATAAACCCCTTAAGCCTTCAAGGCACCCAGTTCCATATGTGGAACACAGACTTTAATCGTTCCTGTAGCTATAGAACTATTAGTAACGACATCTCTTGACATCTTGATAGAAGCTACTGACATTTAGCAATGTTGTTATACGAATCTTTACCTAAAGATGTCGTTCCCGTTTTTGTTATAGTGCACTCAGTGTGAAATTTAAATGAAAATGATACGTTAGTCGTTTGTCTGAATTCAAAAATAAAAAAGAATAGTTATTGAACAGTTTTGACTCGAAAAAAAAATACTGTGTGTTATAACGAAGTGTATATTTTGCAGAGGTAAGTTTTTTTTTTTTTTTTTTTTTTTTATTACAATAGTAAACCTATTAGTAAATCATATTTTTATGTATGTTCCACATACGGTACCTTGAGCTAAAAAGCTGATTTTTCCGTTAAATATGGTTTTATTTTTATTTTGATGAGTTTTCCCTATCTTCTGATCACTAATTACAACCTATATATTTTTGTCGCGCACTAAAAAAAATTGAGCCTTGTAGGGTTAAAGTACATTTCAAGTGGCGTTATTTATTTATTTATTAATTTATTTTTCTTATTAAACTAAATTTAAGTACTGTGTTGTGTATACAATTTACAAATATATGCATGTGTACATAAAAGTTAGTGAATACATCTTTTACTATTGGATGTAATTAATGAAATTAATTTAGAGAATTATACTTTGTTGACAAAATGTTACTTTGTTTCCAATTTCCGACGTTGAGTTTTTAGTACAATTACGCGTTTTGAAGACCTTTGATAACAGAATTAAAATGCTCTCAGAGGCTTATCTATTTGTCTGTTATTAGAAAGAACTTAAAAAGAAAGAAATTCAAGAAATTGAAATTTCGTATTTTCAGAAAGCTACAGGACGCATAGATGCCAACATTTTAATTTATTCCGGAGTATTTTTTAGCCTTTATTTCGCACCACTTTATTTATAAAAAAAAAAATTCTTCAATGTATAACTTTAATAAAATAAAATAAAAATTACTTTAAAAAAATAAGTGGTATGAAATAAAGGTGAGGCTTAAAATACTCTGAAATAAATTAAAATGTTGGCATCTATGTAGACGCTACTGAAAAATTTTGACTAAGATTTGTAGGTTTCTAAGTGTGGCATCTGAGATTTGAATTTTTTCTTCTTTTTTTATTTGCTGACAACCTTAAATGTTATGAAAATGTAAGTAGAATAATTAAAAGGGGGCTGTCCTCCCCCCTCCCCATCCTGACACACTCACACATACGTAAATATCATATATATAAGACATATTGTAATACACATTCCGATACTAGCAAATAAAAGAAAGTAATATGAATGCTACCCCAGATTTTTTTACATTAAATTAATATATACCCACGGTTGTAATCGTGAGAAGGCTTTTTAAAGTGTTATAAAATTGAAAATTCTTTTGTCAATATCAATAACATTTATTTAATTTTTACTTTGTTTAATGTTGCACTTAATTGAATATTTCTATCTGAATTGTATTCAAATTAAATTGGATCCGTTTGTCAGCATGTAAATTAAATTAAACAGAACCATAAAGGGTAACGCCCATTTCGCCAAGAAATAAAAACTTTACATGTTTCTTAAATGAATAACACATATTTCAGAATTCAGGATAAAGGCCAAATAAACCTTAAAGTTATCACGAATTCAATCGTAATTCATCAGATATGCAGGTGTCTCATTATCTTTTTCTGTTCTAAATTGTAATTAAGATCATACAAAATGCACCTGGAAAATTAGAATAAAGAAATAATAAATCCTTCTTCTATTTTAACAATTATTGTGAAGGAAGGCATTTATTATAATTAAATTATTTTCATATATTAATAAGATGGTACCACAAGGAAGTTTGTTAGAGGGTAGCAAAAAAATTTGATGACGTAATGCTGCTCGAAAAAAAAAATACTGTGTGTTATAACGAAGTGTATATTTTGCAGAGGTGAGTTTTTTTTTTTTTTTTATATTACAATAGTAAACCTATTAGTAAATCATATTTTTATGTATGTTCCACATACGGTACCTTGAGCTAAAAAGCTGATTTTTCCGTTAAATATGGTTTTATTTTTATTTTGATGAGTTTTCCCTATCTTCTGATCACTAATTACAACCTATATATTTTTGTCGCGCACTAAAAAAAATTGAGCCTTGTAGGATTAAAGTACATTTCAAGTGGCGTTATTTATTTATTTATTAATTTATTTTTCTTATTAAACTAAATTTAAGTACTGTGTTGTGTATACAATTTACAAATATATGCATGTGTACATAAAAGTTAGTGAATACATCTTTTACTATTGGATGTAATTAATGAAATTAATTTAGAGAATTATACTTTGTTGACAAAATGTTACTTTGTTTCCAATTTCCGACGTTGAGTTTTTAGTACAATTACGCGTTTTGAAGACCTTTGATAACAGAATTAAAATGCTCTCAGAGGCTTATCTATTTGTCTGTTATTAGAAAGAACTTAAAAAGAAAGAAATTCAAGAAATTGAAATTTCGTATTTTCAGAAAGCTACTGGACGCATAGATGCCAACATTTTAATTTATTCCGGAGTATTTTTTAGCCTTTATTTCGCACCACTTTATTTATAAAAAAAAAATTCTCCAATGTATAACTTTAATAAAATAAAATAAAAATTACTTTAAAAAAATAAGTGGTATGAAATAAAGGTGAGGCTTAAAATACTCTGAAATAAATTAAAATGTTGGCATCTATGTAGACGCTACTGAAAAATTTTGACTAAGATTTGTAGGTTTCTAAGTGTGGCATCTGAGATTTGAATTTTTTCTTCTTTTTTTATTTGCTGACAACCTTAAATGTTATGAAAATGTAAGTAGAATAATTAAAAGGGGGCTGTCCTCCCCCCTCCCCATCCTGACACACTCACACATACGTAAATATCATATATATAAGACATATTGTAATACACATTCCGATACTAGCAAATAAAAGAAAGTAATATGAATGCTACCCCAGATTTTTTTACATTAAATTAATATATACCCACGGTTGTAATCGTGAGAAGGCTTTTTAAAGTGTTATAAAATTGAAAATTCTTTTGTCAATATCAATAACATTTATTTAATTTTTACTTTGTTTAATGTTGCACTTAATTGAATATTTCTATCTGAATTGTATTCAAATTAAATTGGATCCGTTTGTCAGCATGTAAATTAAATTAAACAGAACCATAAAGGGTAACGCCCATTTCGCCAAGAAATAAAAACTTTACATGTTTCTTAAATGAATAACACATATTTCAGAATTCAGGATAAAGGCCAAATAAACCTTAAAGTTATCACGAATTCAATCGTAATTCATCAGATATGCAGGTGTCTCATTATCTTTTTCTGTTCTAAATTGTAATTAAGATCATACAAAATGCACCTGGAAAATTAGAATAAAGAAATAATAAATCCTTCTTCTATTTTAACAATTATTGTGAAGGAAGGCATTTATTATAATTAAATTATTTTCATATATTAATAAGATGGTACCACAAGGAAGTTTGTTAGAGGGTAGCAAAAAAATTTGATGACGTAATGCTGCTCGAAAAAAAAAATACTGTGTGTTATAACGAAGTGTATATTTTGCAGAGGTAAGTTTTTTTTTTTTTTTTTTTATTACAATAGTAAACCTATTAGTAAATCATATTTTTATGTATGTTCCACATACGGTACCTTGAGCTAAAAAGCTGATTTTTCCGTTAAATATGGTTTTATTTTTATTTTGATGAGTTTTCCCTATCTTCTGATCACTAATTACAACCTATATATTTTTGTCGCGCACTAAAAAAAATTGAGCCTTGTAGGGTTAAAGTACATTTCAAGTGGCGTTATTTATTTATTTATTAATTTATTTTTCTTATTAAACTAAATTTAAGTACTGTGTTGTGTATACAATTTACAAATATATGCATGTGTACATAAAAGTTAGTGAATACATCTTTTACTATTGGATGTAATTAATGAAATTAATTTAGAGAATTATACTTTGTTGACAAAATGTTACTTTGTTTCCAATTTCCGACGTTGAGTTTTTAGTACAATTACGCGTTTTGAAGACCTTTGATAACAGAATTAAAATGCTCTCAGAGGCTTATCTATTTGTCTGTTATTAGAAAGAACTTAAAAAGAAAGAAATTCAAGAAATTGAAATTTCGTATTTTCAGAAAGCTACAGGACGCATAGATGCCAACATTTTAATTTATTCCGGAGTATTTTTTAGCCTTTATTTCGCACCACTTTATTTATAAAAAAAAAAATTCTCCAATGTATAACTTTAATAAAATAAAATAAAAATTACTTTAAAAAAATAAGTGGTATGAAATAAAGGTGAGGCTTAAAATACTCTGAAATAAATTAAAATGTTGGCATCTATGTAGACGCTACTGAAAAATTTTGACTAAGATTTGTAGGTTTCTAAGTGTGGCATCTGAGATTTGAATTTTTTCTTCTTTTTTTATTTGCTGACAACCTTAAATGTTATGAAAATGTAAGTAGAATAATTAAAAGGGGGCTGTCCTCCCCCCTCCCCATCCTGACACACTCACACATACGTAAATATCATATATATAAGACATATTGTAATACACATTCCGATACTAGCAAATAAAAGAAAGTAATATGAATGCTACCCCAGATTTTTTTACATTAAATTAATATATACCCACGGTTGTAATCGTGAGAAGGCTTTTTAAAGTGTTATAAAATTGAAAATTCTTTTGTCAATATCAATAACATTTATTTAATTTTTACTTTGTTTAATGTTGCACTTAATTGAATATTTCTATCTGAATTGTATTCAAATTAATTAAATTGGATCCGTTTGTCAGCATGTAAATTAAATTAAACAGAACCATAAAGGGTAACGCCCATTTCGCCAAGAAATAAAAACTTTACATGTTTCTTAAATGAATAACACATATTTCAGAATTCAGGATAAAGGCCAAATAAACCTTAAAGTTATCACGAATTCAATCGTAATTCATCAGACATGCAGGTGTCTCATTTTCTTTTTCTGTTCTAAATTGTAATTAAGATCATACAAAATGCACCTGGAAAATTAGAATAAAGAAATAATAAATCCTTCTTCTATTTTAACAATTATTGTGAAAGAAGGCATTTATTATAATTAAATTATTTTCATATATTAATAAGATGGTACCACAAGGAAGTTTGTTAGAGGGTAGCAAAAAAATTTGATGACGTAATGCTTAATTTAATGAAATAATCTGGTTTGGTATTCATACTACTTTCTCTTACTCTACATTGCCATAGACATATTATTACAGTTGAAAATTGAAGGTAAGAGATCTGGATTGGAATTTATGAATGTGGTTACAGCATTCATAAAACATTTAATTTTATTAAAGCTTACGCATGCGCAATTAAATATTATTTAGTAAAAATGCTCATACTTCATGAGATTTTAAGTATATATATATATATATGTATATATATATATATAATATATATATACATATATATATATATATATATATATATATATTTCATATTTTGATTGCAGCATGTTGTACCTATTCAAACAAGCGCAATTCAAAACTACAAACTTTTCAGGGGTGCGGGTGGGGGGTGGGGTCCAAAACAAACAATGCATGAGGGTTGTGTGTCAGTGTTGGTGTTCGGGTTAAGGCCAATTGACTACACTAAGCCAATTGACTACACTAGGTCAATTGACTACACTGAGTGGTGTGCCTTCCGTGAAAGTCTTTCTAATGCGCCGTATTTCAATGCGCTAGGGGAAAAAGTATACTGTAATACAAATAATAAACTCCTTATAATTAAGTAACCAATAGGAATTGAGTTACGTCACTTTGACAGCTCATAGGTACGGCTTAGGGCCTTTCAAAAAAGGCTTGATTGAAAACCGCTATTTTTTTAGTTCCCCTTTCTGTCGTGAGAGTGACGTAATGGGGTAAGTCAAGTTTTCTAAAAATGACATTACATACATTTTAAATACTTACATATTATAACACAAAATGCGAAAATTTTTAAAAATTGCTAAAGAAAGAAACTTTTATATCGCCATGAATATAATTGCTATTCACAGATGAATCTAAATAATTAAATGAAACTTTATCACATTCTACAGCTATCATGCGCTCCAAGCATTATATTTTACAAGATTATCCACGAATATTTTCATCCATTTTTTACTGTTTGCCTTGTTGCCTTCTTCACAAAATTTTCATTAAAATATATGTTTTAACATGTGTTTTATACCCATGAATTTCCATGAAAATCCATCAAATATTTTTCTGAGTATTTGACAAAACGTCTGAATTCAGAAGTGTTCTATTATTTTATCACCTATTTTTATATAATATGCCTATATAGACTATTATATATACTATAATAGGTTATATAATAGCTTATTATAGAACTAAATAGCCTATTCTTGACGCAATTATCAATAAATCAATCAGATCTGCAATATGTTTTTAATTGGAAGCCGTTTTTTAAGCTTAGGTAGATAAATAAGAAATTGCATACAACTTAATATACGATAAATTTACAAAAAAAAAAAAAAAAAAAAGTTCACTTGTGACATATGCAAAAAGTTTATATTCAATCACCTAGACACTGCATTGAAAGGTTAAAATATATTTAAACGTTAAAATATACCACACATATTAGGAAAATACATTTTCATTTTTCATTAAATTTTTTCTTATTTAAAAAAAGTGTTTGACTTTCAAAAAAAGAAAAATGTAATTTATTCAAAAGTACATTTATGATATTTGTTTGAACATGATTGAATACAAATATTCTAATAGGAAAATTTCGTAATTTATTCGTAATTTACGATTTTATCAACATAGCGAAATTTTAAATTTTTCATATAAATATGAATTTTGAAAATTATTACATTGGAAATAGTAGCATGAAAACTAAACAACGGAATCCACACTGATAAAGTAAATTAATAGGTTAGAATAAGATAAATATATCGAAGTGAACGGTGGATAGCCTATTAGGCGGGGATTTCATTTTGTCACTGTATAAAGCTTTGGTCAAATTCATTTCATTTAACATGATTATGATATGTCTCGCACTAGAAATTTATGAGAGCATAAATATGATGGGGAACTGAGCAGAGTCCACCTATGCCAACTAGTTGAAAAATGCAGTGTTTCAAAGTCGATTTGATTATAAAGGTAAACCTTTACAGTATTAACTACAACCTTTACTTTTAAAAATTATGTTGAAAATGCATAACTATGTACAATTAAAAATTATAAGCTATACTATGAAAACTGTAGAACACAAAACGCGCATTAACTCGTTTGTGACAACCAGAAATTAATTTCTTTCTTTCTTTCTTTCTTTTTTTTTTCTTTTTTTTTTTTTTTTTTTAATTGCAAACAAATTCTTTTTCTTAACACCATGAAAAGAAAAAAAGTCAGAACGAGACTATAAAACAAAGCACAATGAAGCAAATATTTGACATCGATGTAGTTACTTTTCCAAGAAATACTTGTTTCAAAATAAAATGTGACAGAGTGTTAAATCTTCATCTCTTCACTTAATTTCGCACTCTAATGACTGTCAAAGGAGCCGACAAGAGCTACAGTCATATGACATACATCATACAGCAAAATTAATGCGTCACTTATTGTACTGTCACTTGTAAAAGAAAGTTGATTCATTTGCATATGCCTGCGGTTTATTGCAGGTTCTCAAAAGAAACGATTATTACTCTTTAAAACTATAAAGAACTGCGGTATCTGTTTTTAATTTTACAGGGTGATACAGATTCCGTACTGAAATTTTTTTAGGGATAATACACTTTAGTGTTTAAAATATATATATATATATATATATTATTTTCGAAAATTCTTTTCGTAGACATTTTTTTGATAATGTGCATTACATTTATAAACCTTCTTTTTTTTTTTTTTTTTTTTTTTCGCTTCAGTGTGGTTATTTTTCTTTAATACTTGTTTAAATACAAAATGTACCAGAGTGTTTAATCTTTATTTCTCTTCACTTTCTCCCTCTAATGACTATCAAAGGAGCCGACAAAAACAACAGCCACGTGACATGCAAAATTAATACATCTTTTTTTTACTAACACATGTAAAAGAAAGTTTATTTACTTGCATTTTCTTATTCTTTCAGGTTCTCATAAACTGTTTAATTTCCGATTGTTATTTTTTTATATATATTCAACAAAAGAAAGTATTCGATTCGTAAATTTTTGATTTCCGGTTTTCAATGGAGTTAAACGTTTTGTGACATCCGGAACACGATTTAGAAAAATTTTAGAAAATGTGTGTCTTTCTATATGTCTGTATGTTTGTGTGTCAATGTCATCCTTATAAATCTAAATTAAATTAAACTATCCTAACCTTATTTCATTTTCTACGCGTGCTTTTTATTTCCTAAATTTAATATTATCTAATAAACCATGGTACAACTTTAAATTTTCATAAATGATTTTTATGCTTTTAATCTGTATTCTATTTACATTTCATGGTTACCGTAATTTGTCAGTTCAGCTACTTTGGCTAAGCAATCACCTCACGGACTCAGCACTCATCAATTGAAATGAATGGTTGAAATATAGATCTGTGACAATTCTGAACAAAGTTATTTATTTCACTATTTATTTTTTAATTTCATTTTTTAAAGAAATAATCTGGTGTGTCACTCACACTTTCTCTTACCCTGAAATTTAATACTATAAATACAGGTTGGAGATTAAGAGGTAAGATAACGAGTACTGTTATGTAAACCTATGTTAAACAATTCAAACTAGGCTTCGGAAGAGTTTTATATGATGATTAGTTCTGTTTAAGGGGGGCTACCGCCTTCCTCAACCCCCCGTTTTATTAATGCACCTACACTTATATAGAATTTAATTCGGTTATTAAAAAATAATTTATTAAAATTACTATTTAAAAAAATTATATTTTATGATAATACAGACGATTTCCATATTAGAGAAATAGTATAACACTAAATATCCAAAAAAAGTTGAATTTATTCTCAATATTACGTAAATAATATATATATATATATATATATTAAGGGAAAAACAATCGATAACTTTATTTTAAATTATTGCAGATCAATGGTTCAACCATTCGTTTTAAAGGTATTGGCGAGCTCTTTTGAAAGATACCCATCATGAAAATTTTCTCCCCTCGAGGGGGGACTTCCCCCTCAGGGGGGGGGGGGAGGAGAGGCTTCTACATACACAAAAAAAAATCCCAGTTGACTATCTCTATTGCAAAATATATATATTCGTTTCATTTGGTTTAGTGCAGTCTATAGATGTTAAACTCTACTTACCTGCAATTTCTGCCGTAGACGTAATGCATTTGAATACTTTTGAGTGTCCCTGTACACGAACCATTTGCTTCATTTCAAGGAAAAGCTTACTGTAGCATCCATATATGATACACATTTAGAATACCGAGTTTCGAATTTTTGCTACAATTTGCTCTTGAGATATGCTGATAACAGACACACAGACATCCGCACAGACAGACAGACAGACACATACACAGACCATTCGCTAAAAACATGATTTTCGTATTCAGGGGATCTTAGAACATGTAAATATAACAAAAACTCACGTTCGAAAATTTGACCCTAAAACAATACTTTCTCGACCCTATGGGTAAGAGAAAGTAAAAAAATCTTTCTTCAGATGTCGTCTATAGGGCATAAAATTAACTTTCTTTTGACATTTAGTGTTATGCTTCCCTGAGATGAAAATCGTCTGCATTCACCATGGAAAATAATTTTAATAGGTAGTTTTTGTTATAACACTAAAAACCGGAAAATGCAGCTTCGGTATCGGTACCTTATTAGTGCTGAAACTACTCAAAAAACCTGAATGCTAGAACATTTTTTAACAGTTAAATAATCCATGTCTGGTCTGTAAAAAGCATATTTTAGAACCGGAAAGCTATTTAAAATCTGCCACTTACGAAGTAAAGTATGTCGACAGGCCATGTGGTAGACAAACAAAATGTAAACTAGAAATTTTCGTTGCCAAAAACTGCTACAAGATTCCCTTGAAAAAACATTTCTTACGAGTTTAGGAAGTTTGTGTAAGGGGTGGAGCAAAAAAGGTTTAAATTAGTATTTAACATTTTCAACATTCTTTTACAGAATTCAATTACAGTTTTCAATTTTCTTTACACAGATTTTTTTTTTTTTTTTTTTTTTTTTTTTAAAGTGATGTTGGGGGTTAAAGCTGATTTTTGGTTATTAGGACTTAGGTTCGGTGGAGTGTCAGAAGCACTCTAACATTGAAGGGTCTTTTTTTTTTTTTTTTTTTTTTACAAAAATTTGTGCATGGGTTTATGGAAAATTCAGAATGGTTCCTATTTTACATTTCAAGAATTTACATTTCCCTGCAGTTTAATGCCTATTGTAGTGCCACATTTTAATAATAATAACAAACTTATATAATTAAACACTCTAAACTTGAAAAAATTGCATTGATAGTTTCGATTCGAATTAATTACTCGTCCCGTCATCAGGTTAAAAAATCAGGCACGAATGCAGCATGAAAGAGAATATTTACTTCACTTAACAAAAAATTTCTTGTTAAATCGATTTTTTTTTTTTTTTTTTTTTTTTTTTTTTTGCGAAAACAATACTTTCTACAGTTGAATATAGATGAAAGTAAATATTATTACAAAGAAAAATAATTTCTGTTTGTTATCTCTAGTGAGAATGCACTGGGAAAATAATATATACTGCTTTCATCTAGAACAAATATAAAGTCATTTTTTAAATCCCTAAACTAGAAATATACATTTTCAAGCTATGCGTATAAGATAAACAAATAACCTGGATAGATGAGGTGGTCAAGAATTTCTAGTCTATACTTTTCTAGATGGTGAAATGTATCGTGAAACGATGGCTACACTCTAGAAAATAGGTTCTTAAAAATAAGTATATATTGTCTCAAAATAGCCCGAAACAATATATACATAAACTTGAAAACCCATGTACTCATTTTTGAGCATACTAACATGCTCAAAAATGGGGTTGACCAATAAGAATCCCAATATCCCCATGTTTGACATGTCAATGTACTCAAAAATGAGTACATGGGATTTTAAATTTAAGTATATATTGTTTCGGGGCTATTTTGAGACAATATATACTTTTTTTTAAGAACCTATTTTTTACAGTGTAATATTGTCAATATCATGAATCCTTTTTACATTACCAAACAATAAGTATTTGGACACTTTGAAATTTAAACATTTTGTCAAATATCTAGCAAAGTTCTTTTTGAATCATCTTTAAACTTTGGTAGCTTAAAGATTATACATCATATATTTCAACAAAAGTACACTGTAAAAAATAGATTCTTAAAAATAAGTATATATTGTCTCAAAATAGACCCGAAACAATATATACTTCAATTTAAAAACCCATATACTCATTTTGCAGTACAATGACATGTCAAACATAGGGATATTGGAATTTTTATTGGTCAACCCCATTTTTGAGCATGTCAATATACTTAAAAATGAGTATATGGGTTTTCAAATTTAAGTACAGTTCCCGTCGCTTATTAAAATCACATTCGTTCTGAGCCAAAGTGATTTTATTAAGCGGCTGATTTTTATATCCGGCGAACGTTCCTGCCCTTAAGGAAAAGGTATTACTTCCCCGAATTCGAAAAAAAACTTCAAAAGTTAACGAACAATGGAATTAGTAAACAATATTAATTAATTTCTGGTACATAGTTAACTGTTTCCTCGATATAACTAAATTAAACGCTTTCTAAGTTCCCGTGCACTTTCGTTAGAGGAAAATCATCATTACTTTACCAAAAGTTCACTCTGTTCTTATAAATTTAAAATCTTTCCGTTTAAACCTCATGAATTATAGTAATTTCAAAATAAGAACTAGAAATTGTCTTTTAATAATTAGAAAAAAAAAAATCGTGTCAAATCAAATTTGTATTTTATTACTGCAGTTTGAAGACTATGTCCCTTAAAATAGTTACGGAGATAAGTGATGGGGCATGTTTAATTTGTAACTGTGCTGCAAGAGTAAAACCTTCAACAATGAGCGATAACGGAGGGTTTTGCTGTGCTTTAATTTCTTTTTCTATTTAAAAAATAAATAAATAAATAAAAAATCACAATGTAAATAAAAAAATTTTTAGTGTGCATAAATGATATTTTTGGCTGCTGAGGAGATATTTTTGAGTTTATTAATCGGCGATGATGATTTTATTAAGCGGCGGCTTTAAAAGTAGTTTGTATTGATTTGATTCCGGTCCTGGCAATTTGATCATATTAAGCGGCTGATTTTATTAAGCGACGGTTCCTGTATATGTTGTTTCGGGGTTATTTTGAGATAATATATATACTTATTTTTAAGAACCTATTTTTTACAGTGCATATGAGAAAAAAGGGACCAATAATAATAATAATAATAATAATAAAAACTAAAAAGGTTTTGGATTACCCTGTAAAAAGTAATACCTGAAATTCATTTTGAATGTAGCATGTGATTATGGGGATCTTTTTCATTATTTGTATAAATTTTTGTGAGGCTACCAGGTATATTCATGGAGATATAACGTATTTTTTAAAACACTGCAAATAATATTTTCACTTTTTAAATTATAACACAGGGTATTAGACCCAGAGCAAAAACATTTCCAGAAAATTTTGCGTACTTCCTTAAACACAGCATACTGCAATCGGAATGCAAAAACTTTAAATATCTTACGAAATATGAGCATTTTTACTAAATAATTTTTATCTACGCATGCGCTAGCTTTTAAAAAATTTCATTGGTATAATTTAATAGCCAGAAGTATTGAGTAACTTATTGGAAAACCCCAAACAAATATCATTTAAATTCTAAAAGTTATTAGAGATAGAATGAACAGTATTTCAGTTCTCTCAAAATAAAAGCTAAAAATTATGAGGTATTTTACTCACATTCTTATTTTGATTCAATCAATGCCCAGTTATAATAGAATTTTCGCTGATTGTAAATAAATATTGATAAAACACTCTATCATCTTCCTTCTTCCTCTTTTTTTTTTCAATTCCTACTATTAGTTCACACTCTCCCTGTATATATCCTGTTCAAATCTTGCAATCTATTTTTAATTAACTTCCGTACTAGCTAGACATTTGAAACATTCACAATCGTTCACAACCCGATGACAACACAATACTTCGAAGTCCGATTTTCGAATTTTTGATTAGTTTTCTTATAATTAATTAAAATATGAAAATAATAACATCCTAATAGCGTTAAAATAGACATTAAAATATTAGCTATAATTTAATTCATGCCAAAAAAAAAAAAAAAAAATTACGAGTTCATTTTCTTTCGACATACAAAATAAATACATTTAATTAAACGTGAACATTAATGATGTGAATTATGCATCTCACAAAAATTGACGTCATTATCACTTTAAAAAATTTTATGCACATTGATAAGAGCTCTATGTTTCATCAAAAAACTTAAAACATGGTATATAAAAAGGTTTTTTTTTTTTTTTTTAATCTTGTAATTATTCAATTCCTACTATTAGTCCACACTCTCCCTCTATATATATTTATGTATATTGTTCAATTTTTCAATAGCTATTAAAATACTTTTTATTCATCCACTCAAGTTCAAATACATTTTTTAAAACTTGTAGTGGATGACACTTGATGTTAATACAGTTTTTTCAAATATTTATAATTATTTAATAAAAAATAACTAAAATAAAATTTTTCTTCGTTGAGACTTTTTTTTTTTTTTTTTTTTTTTTTTTTTGAGAAGAATTGAAATTTTGTTCATTATATCTCTCATACTAATAAACTGGAGCCAATTTGGGATTTTCACTGCATCAACAAGTGAGAACATATTGTTTGTGCTCGTAGAAATTTGACACGAATCCTTTTTGACTGCATACGTGAGTTTACCCTAGCTAAAATCTTCTCAAGTCTAATTTGTTTTCTTAAGTTTTCTTATTTTTATGATAATAACCCCATTAAAAATTGATAAATTAAAAAAAAAAAAAGAAGTATTTTAAAGTATTTTAAAGAATATCTATTCAACATACTTATTTTGAAGATAGATTTATATAACAATTGTTTGACCAGAAATCGTTAAAATAAAACTGTTTATTTTATTTTTTCCAGTGAAATATACAGGAAAAAAGAAAAAAAAAACCTGCCAGTTTGAACGCCACTCAAAACTGGATTTTTCAACAAATAAAATGAACTATTATGTTGTGACCACCACATACTCAGTACAAAAATTACGCTAATTTGTACAACAGAATATGCTGGCAAAAACAGGTGCCAAAACAATATGCTGTTAAACAAAATAATTTACAGCGAAAACATCTGTAAAAGAGTCTATCTTTAGAGATGTTTCTGCTGTAAATTAGTTTATTTAACAGTAGCCCCCTCATATAGAATTATTTATCAAATAAAGCTTTTCCGAAGCCTATTTCAAATTGTTTTTAACGAAGTTTTATATAACAGTATTCGTTACTTTATCCCTTAATGTCAAATCTATCTTTATGGTATTGAATTTCAGGGTAAGAGAAAGTCGTGTGAGTGACACACCAGATTATTTCCGGAGTGTTTTCTCTTTTTACATAAATGCAGAGTTTCTATCATTAAATAATTTGATATTTTTTTTTCTATAAATAGAGTAACTACAATATTCAGACATTTTGAGACTCTATATTTTTTATTAATGTATAAAAGGTAAATTAAATTACTAATAGGATAGAATACCTCGAAAGTACATGAACAGCATCATTATTTTTTCCAGTGAAATATACAGGAAAAAAAAAAAAAAAAAAAAAACCTGCCAGTTTGAACGCCACTCAAAACTGGATTTTTTAACAAATAAAATGAACTAGTATGTTGTAATCACCACATACTCTGTACAAAAATTGCGCTAATTTTTTACAAGAGAATATGCTGACAAAAATGGGTTCCAAAGCAATATGCTGTTAAACAAAATAATTTACAGCGAAAACATCTGTAAAAGAGTCTATCTTTACAGATGTTTTCGCTGTAAATTATTTTGTCAGATGTTTCTGCTGTATATTAGTTTATTTAATAGTAGATTGCACAGACACCTACTTTTGTCAGCATATTCTGCCGTAAAAGTTAGCGTAATACTTTGCGGTGCAGCTTTTTTCTGTATTATTCTATATAATATCGCCACCTATCTATTAACATGCACAAATTTTAGCTGACAGAATTTCTCACAACAAAGATTTTAGAGATTCAATTTTATAAATTTTACACAATATATGCAGAGATACAGCTATCCAGACAATCACAGAAAATAATTAAAAGCAATATCACTTGTCGGTCGACAAACACACAAATTAAATCAGAATAGTTTAGGATACTGGCATGAATATCATAGACTATCATTTTTCCAATTTAAAAAATTCATAAGTTATTTGGAATTTACGATTTACTTAACATGTCAGAATAAGGCAAAATTATAAACTTCCATTTTGAGGATCATAAATACATTAGACAACTTCAAATTTACATTTATGATATTTGTTTGAACATGATTGAATACAAATATTCTAATAGAAAATTTTGTAAGTTATTCGCAATTTACGATTTTATCAACATAGCGAAATTGTAAATTTTTCATATAAATATGAATTTTGAGGATTATTTCATTGGAAAAAGTAGCATGAAAACTAAACAACGGAATTGACCCCGATAAAATAAATTAATAGATTAGAATAAGATAAATATATCGAAGTGAACGGTGGATAGCCTATTAGGCGGGGATTTCATTCTGTCACTGTATCAAACTTTGGTCAAATTCATTTCTACTAACATGATTATAATATGTCCCGCACTAGAAATTTATGAGAACATAAATATGATGGAAAACTGAGCAGAGTCCACCTATGCCAATTAGTTTCTTATGTTACCCATCTTCCATATCAAGTATAATGTTCTTATACGCTATAGAAGGTTAGGTATAGCCTTCCATAAATGGAGAAAATTGCAGCACAGCAACGGCAGCTATCAACAAATGTGCACCCAAACTGAATCAAGATAGTTTTTCATAACGATCCTTTCACATATTAAGTTTTACGTAATTATACGCGATAAAAGCTCAGACATAGTACTTCCGTAAATGGATCAAATCGCAATGCATCAGAGCTATCTATTGGGCGATATGCATCAAAGGCTGATAAACATCAATTTACGTAAAGATGCCACTAAATATAAATTTTCCTAAAATTGCATGCATTAATTTTTGATTTAATGTTACAACAATAATTTTGACACATTCACACACATGCAAAGAGACAGACGGAAATATTCTAAAATTAGTCAAACTTCTTGGATACAGATTGAAATTTTTAAATCCGACGAAAACCGGAAGTCAAATATTTTTATGAATCCAATACGATGAATGTGCAAAAAATTAAAAATAACTTGGATATAAAATGATACAAAAAGGTAAAGCATAAAAAATTGCAAAATGAGTAAAACATTTTTCAAATATTTTAATATATTCAAATATATATACATATATTCATAATATATATACATATATGGCGAACCAACTTTGGAATTTCCAAAGTGCTTTCATATTGCTTCAATTATTTCTGTAAAACTTGTTTTTTAAAAAGGTAACACATGCAAAAATTAACATACAATATATTTATAAAAATATTTTTATATTGGTATTTGTGGCTTTTCTGATGTGGGAGGGACAGTAAGAAATTTAATACCAACAGTTGATGGTATGTAAGCGTGCAACCGCAGAGAATTTTGCAACGATGTAGCTCAACTTCTTTTAAACAATATGAAAAAAAAATTAATTGCGATAAAAACCGCAAAACATATGTGTCATATCTATGCCCTAAATAGTTTCTTTAAATAAAACCCCTTCCCCCATTTCCGTTTACGTTAAATATGTTGAATGCAACATCACTAAGAATAATACTTTATTACAGTAGAACCCCAATCCATCGTTTTTCATGGGGTGCGTGAAAAAAATATAAAAAAATAAAAAAAAAAAACGATGAAAGCGGGAAAATGATGAATGTGGGTTAAAGTCAAAACACGAATGAAACAATGTTTATGAAATAATACACGCAGTATATATAGTATTCTACTAATATAAACTGATTTTTTACTCTCAAACTTTCAAAGAACTAAATCAAAGTTGTAGAACATTAAGTGATATTTACTTTTAAAAATCAGTAATATTATGTTAATTTAATTTTTGTTCATTTTATAAATTAAACGAGGATTTTCTAGATTTACAATATTTTCTGGTCCTTTTCTGTAATTTCAAGCGCATGTTTAATTTTTTTTTTTTTTTTTTTTTTTTTTTTTTTTAATCGTGCATTTTGAAATGCTGCAATTACGTCACACACTTGGCAATGGCGTAGGCTCAGCCTCAGGAATGTGAAAAAAGGTAGTAGCTGGCCATACTGGATCCATCCATTCTCCTCTTTACAGAAAGTAGAATAATTTATTCTCGAAGCAGCCACTCGCCATTCGTATTCAGTAATTCATAGACACATGTTGCAATATCTGCACAATCCCTGTTCTTCACATAAAACAGCATAAGGTTGAATAGTTGAAGTTCGTTGGGTTTTACAACGCACTAGTGCACTATATGGGCAAATAGCGACAGTCTTGAACTTACCTTTGAAGATGGTCCAGAAACATGCCATCACAATTTTGATCCTCCATGGAGGAAAAAAAGAGTAGGGTAAAAGAAGTAATTCCAGTTTGAATGCTATATGGGATCGCTTGATTTTAAGTTTCATTTCGGTCAGAAAAAAAAAAAATTACAACGATTAATGCGGAAAAATGACTTTTAGAAGCACGATACATGCGAGTTTCGTTAATATTATTTAAAGTGCAGGGACCATAGAAATAAAACGATCAGTGCGGGAAAACGATGGATGCGGGAACGCTAGATCGGAGTTTCGCTGTATTAGTTTTACTAGAAAATAAAAGGTAGCAACTGCAAAATATCCTGTAGTAATAATGATAATTCCAAATTAAATGAAGCCATAAAGACAAAACTAATAAATACATTTCTATAATACTCAAATGATTCTATATGCAGAAGCTTGTATTTATAAACAAAAATGAAAACATGCAACCAATATTTCATACATTATATGTTTTTCTAAATTCATTATTGATTTTGATTTAAACCTCATAACTTTCGTCATAATCACAATTGGTAGCGGGCCCCAAGCTTCCACACATTTTTTTCCCTTTAAACTCGGGCGAGCTCAGTTTTAATATCTTTTTGCATCCTCAGTTCAGGCTGAACTCAGACTTACTTTTTTCGATTTACTCGGTATTACAGAATATTTCCATATTAAAAATTATTTAAAAATGGAATAATCAACGCCATCTGTTGAGCGACGTTTCACCAAAAATATAAGCATTAATTTATATCAAGATGCAACTAAATATAAATTTAAATGCAATCCTGTGTATTACATAGTTCTTACGCTAGGGCTGTAATAAATTGTTTGTGTTTCACACGTAAAGACATTTTTAAAATTAATTAAATAATGTGTTCTGGACTTCTCAAAACATGTAAATTTAATGGAAACCTGAAGTTTAAAATTTTTATGAAGGCAATACTTACTTCTATGAAATATGCAAGAAAATAATAAGAATTGCTACAAACCGTTTGATATTAAATATTAAGCATATTTTCTTATCTAATAAATTTAATTTAAAGATGTCGACTAATAGCAAACCACACTTCCTGGTGTCTTTATTATTTTAATACAAGTAAATTTATTCGCACTTTTATTTATATTAATCTCTTCTAATTTTGTTATACAATGCATGAAATTAGAATATCCGCTTATACATCATCTTATTAAAACATACGACTGCGACTTTAATAACATACTATTGCTTACAAAGCGATTAAGCTGACAATAAAGGAAATTAAAACAATGGGAAAGGCACAATATTCATTTGTTTACCAGACTCTGAAAACAGCGTGGGTATAAAAAGCAAATCATTTTGGATATAAACCAAAAAACATTGTTTCCTGTGGTAAGAGTAACCCTAATAAGGCATTTCGAGTTTTCCTCGTCTAAGTAAGAAAATTGAGTCTAGCAGCTTTAACTAAGTTATTAAAATTCATAACCTTGAACATTTTGTTTCAAGTCTCGTCTATTCCTTTCTTCTATTTTATGGAAGTCAGGATATGCAGAAGATATGGAATCCCGATCCTAATCATCATTTCTCATCCTTAGATTAGGATATTATTCCGGATTGTATCGATAGTGTTTAGAAAATTTATTTTAGTTGTGTTAACAGTTTTATTATTATTATTATTATTATAAGTTTATTCGAAAATTAATACATTTATTAATTTTATGGAAGTTGTAATATAGAATAGTTTTTTTTTTTTTTTTACAATAACATAGCTTTCTGTGATATAGGTGTAATTTTAATGAGATATTTCGAGTTTTCCTCATTTCAGAAATGGATTCTAGTCGCTTTAACTAAGTTATTAAAATTCATAACCTTAAAAATTTTGTTTCATCGAAGTCTCGTCTATTTATTTCTTCTATTTTATGGAAGTTAGGACATGCAGTAGATATGGAATCCCGATCCTAAACATCATTTCTCATCCCGGGATTAGAAAATTATTCCGGATTGTATCGATAGAGTTTAGATTTAGAATATTTATTTTAGTTGCTTAACAGGTTTTTTTTTTTTTTTTTTAATTATTTTTTTATTATTGTTATTATAAGTTTACTCGAAAATTAACACATTTATTAATTTTATGGAAGTTGTAATATAGAATATATATATATATATTTTTTTTTACAATAACATAGCTTTCTGTGATATAGGTGTAATTTTTATGAGATATTTCGAGTTTTCCTCATTTCAGAAATGGATTCTAGTCGCTTTAACAAAGTTATTAAAATTCATAACTTTGAAAATTTTGTTTCATCGAAGTCTCGTCTATTTATTTCTTCTATTTTATGGAAGTTAGGACATGCAATAGATATGGAATCCCGATCCTAAACATCATTTCTCATCCCGGGATTAGGATATTATTCCGGAATGTATCGATAGTGTTTAAAAAATTTGTTTTAGTTGCGTTAACAGTTTTATTATTATTATTATTATTATTATTATTATTATTATTATTATTATTATTATAAGTTTAATTGAAAATTAATACATTTATTAATTTTATGGAAGTTGTAATATAGAATAGTCTTTTTACAATAACATAGCTTTCTGTGATATAGGTGTAATTTTAATGAGATATTTCGAGTTTTCCTCATTTCAGAAATGGATTCTAGTCGCTTTAACTAACAAGGAAACATTCAAAAGGTGTCGTCTTTAAAAAATATTGAAAAAAATATATGTGATTCTACTCTTCATAAAACACCAGAAAGTGAAAAAATTATATCGGCTGAAATGAATTACAGCGACCACAAAATATTATCATCATTAAGCATTATTTGGCGATTTTCCACTGTTAGGCGATTGATTTTAAGTACTTGGCGGAAAAGCGAAACACGGTTCTGTTCGTACACAGCAATCTCGGTGCTAGCGAACTTATCAGCGCTAAATCGCCATAATTTTGATAATTTTTTGTGGTCGCTGTAATTCATTTCAGCCGATAATTTTTTCACTTTCTGGTGTTTTATGAAGAGTAGAATCACATATTTTTTTTTTTCAATATTGTTTGAAGACGACACCTTTTGAATGTTTCCTTGTAAGTTATTAAAATCTATAATATTAAATATTATGTTTCACAGAAACATCGCCTGTTTATTTCTTTCATTTTGCAGAAATTAAGATACACAGTATAATTCTAATCCTGAACATCATTTCCTATCCTTGAATCAGGAAATTATTTTGGAATTTATCGATTATTTTTTAAAAAAAATACGCTATTTACATTAACGGTCATTTTAAATATTAATTTTAATTGAAATTTAATGCATTTATTAATTTTATAAAAGCTGGGATATAGAATGTCTTCTTGTAATGACATAGTTTTCTGTGGTAAAGAGTAACTCTAATGAGGCGTTTCAAGTTTTCGTCACCTCAGAAGTTGTTTGAATTTTCACGTTTTGTGTGTGGTTCAAATATAAGAATTCAATTTTTCTATACTTCCTACCATCCCCTCCTAAACTAGATGCCCGTCGCGTTGCTCGTAAACTTGACAACAGTTCAAGCGGTAGGCAGCGCCACCTGGTATAGATTGTGCGACTTTTTTATTAAACATGACAGCAATCATTTTTTTAAGTGAGATTTGATATACGTAAAAGGCGAATAGAATCGAAGAAAGGTCAATTATACGACGTTTATTTTATAAAAGTGAGATTGATACCTCATATATCACTTTTAAAAATTATTGGTGACTATCGAATAAAAAAATCTGTACCAGGTGGCGCTGTCTACCGCTTGAACTGTTGCCAAGTTTACGAGCAATGCGACAGGCATCTAGTTTAGGAGGCTATGCTTCCTACAATCTGATTAATGTGATGTTTTGTATACATGTATAATTTCGATGACAATACATGGTCAAACGGCAACGAACTTACGGGAAGTGGGGGGGGGGGGGGATTCAGTTCATAATTTGTTTTCGAATTTTTACCTGCATAATCCGATTGCTTTGAATGTGATGTAGATTATCACATATTATAAAATTTATTTTCTTTCTAAAAGCTAGGTAAATTCTCTAAATAAATTAAATTATAAATTAAATTCTTTAATCTTAAACAACTACTTAAAATATAACGATAAACTATTTTTATCCTATAAATAATAAATTTACAATATACGTTTTCTGATTTTTATATCTTCCCTTTCATAATTTTTCAATGTAAGTGAATCAAGTTCTTTAATCAATTCCCAGTATTCTCTTAGCAATCTTAACGTAATGAAAATTCTTTTCGCGCTGTAAATGATAATTTTTTGACGTATTTCTATCTTTTTGTTTTGTGAAACCAGAAAATAATTAATTCGGTTTCTTTTAATCTTGCATCAAAATGTAACCAATGCGCCCTCTTGTCATCTAATTTACATCATCAGCTAGATAAAATATTTGCTTAGCTGGTGGTTTCCCAGGAACTAAAATACTTGGCGAAATCATGCCAACATTCACTAACAACGGTCAATAAATTGCGCGTCGCTTTTTAAAAATATACATATAAATATTCCTAACGTACTGCAACCATTCTCTATCTTAAACTTTGAACTTGGCGTCTATAATTAAACGCCAAATGCATTGTCATTTTTTTGCTCCAGTTTTGGAGCTCGCACTTTCTTACTGATTATCGACCATGTAAGATCTCAAGAGAGATTCGGGCCTGGAGCCCGGCTGATCCTCGGTACTAATTCCCCACTCCTAAGTGTTTTCGTTAAAAAAAAAATATATATATATATATATACTTATGTTTTTTAATAGACTATGATCACGTGCATTGGAAATTTTTTGAATAAACTTGCAAGAGAACAAAATATGTCTCTGAGTTTAATTCCGAGCCTGGACTTTAAATGGAAATTAAGTTTTGATAATGTTTTTATTTTTCAGCCATCGTCATCAAGGAAAATATTCTCTTCACGACAGCCAAGTCAACGCCCTAACATTGAAGTTTTCTATGCATGTATTTATACATATCCGTTGGTTTGAATTTTTTAGTACATTTTGAAAAACGTGTTTTTATTTTAATAAAATTAAACATAATTTATACGTCTCATTAATATATTAAAACCAATGTAACATTTAAAATGAGATAAAAAAAATAACGTCTTAAACGTCTAGGTGTATAGTATTCCTTGTAAAAATTGTGATTCTACATATATCGGTGCAACTGGCAGAACAGGTGAAATTAGATTAAAGGAACATAAACGCTCATTTAAAACAGGAGATTTAAAATTAAAACTCGTAATCTATTCCCTCAATAGTGATCATATTCCAGATTTTGAAAACTTTAAAATTTTAGCTTCTAATATAAATATCTATGAATCCCGTATTTTTCTAGAGGGCGCTTTTACCAAAATGCAACATTCTGCCTTGAACGAGGCTAAAGCTTATTCCTCCTGAATATTTAATCTTGCTATGATGTATTATGAATTTTTGTAAATGTTGTTTGTGCTTGTATGTTTGACACTGAGGAGGGCTAGTGTTCTAGCCGAAACGTCTGTCTTATGTTTTAATGTTTTTAAATAAAATGTATTTTTAAATTTTTAAATTTTTGTGTTTTTATTTATTTATTTTATTTATTTATTTATTTATTTTTATGTCTTATTATTTTATGTGCTTTTTCTAATAGAAATTTCAGGTTACTTATTAATCTCAAAAAAGCTAAAATAAATATATATATACAAAAATGCGTTCTATGGTAACAAATCATTGTAAATTATTATAATTAAATCTTGCAATGCTCTTATATTTGCATTTTTATTGTATGATACATGTTTTCCACTTTCCTCCGCGAACTTTTCTATGTGAAATTTCATTTCATTAATTCATAGATTTTATTACAGTTCTTCAGGTCATGTGATATTGATTAAAAATAAGTACTTGCAAAAATTTCATACTATCTCTGTACTATTCAGTTTTGCAAAGTACATTTATAGCATACCATTTTGTAATCGAATTCTTTTAGAAACAACTTTTAGTAATAAAACAAAATTCAAGTTGTTCAAAATGTTATTTCGATCAATGAATTGTTATTTATTATGATACATAAAAAGGTTCTACTGTAATTATGACACCATCAAATTACTACTCTTGTGTATTAGAATGAAATTTCCTTGTAGCTACTGGTTTCTGAAAGAATATCTCGTGACTTATTGATGTCACTTTTAACTAATAACCTACTTTGAGGTTATTCATTTAATACTAATTGGAGCTCGGTTGAATAATTGTGTTAGTAATATTTTTTCTTTAATCAAAATGTAGAAAGGTCTTTTTTTTTTCCTTCGTTTTTTAATTTTTTATACACTAAAACATACTTGTAGAAATAATTACTGGAGTTAATAATTTTTTTTTTTTTTTTCAGAAAGAAGAATATTATGTAATAATTTTTTATTTAATTTGCCCTTCATAAAAATATAGTAGTTTATATTAATAAGCGTAAAATGTATATATATATAACTTTTGTATCTCAGGCATCATGTATTATTATTATTATTATTTATTATTATTTATTATTATTATTATTATTATCATTATCTTTATTAATTTTAAGATGGTCCCGAATAAATTTCGAAAAGATCCAATGATAATATGCTTAAATCTCTTTCTAACTCTTAGATTTCATAAGAACAAAACATACACTTGCATTATGATATCTGAATGTTTATTTATTTCTCCGTCATTTTATTGGTATAGAAATCGCTTAAGTATTAGTTCTCTTAAATATAAGAAAAAATTAAGTATTAGTGAAAATTTCCGACCTCACTTTTTTGACATTTGCATACGTTTTGAGGTGTGAGAAATTCAAAAATCATAAAATCTATGTGGTTTGCGTTTATAAATTAGTCAGTTTGATAGTTAGTTTGTCAGTTAATTAGTATATAAGACTTTGTAAACAATATCTCAAAAACGAACGATCGCAAAATGGCCGAATCAGTTTTAAAATATCATTTACGATACTGGCAAAAACTCTATTTTTTTTTTTTTTCAATATTCTAATCTGAAAACTTCAATAGCTATTTGAAATTTACGATTTTTTTTTTTTTTTTTTTTTTAACAGGGGAGAGTAGGGAACAATTACGGTTAATATGAATCATGAGAATTATTTTCATCGTACATAACGATATCGGATTAGTTTTAAACACATCTATGATCTTAGCATGAATGCAGTCGACTAGGATTATTCTAATTTGAAAATTTTGTAACTTATTCGAACTTTAAATTAATTTTCTTAACATGGGAGAATAGGTTAAAACTTCATTTAACCCTTTATAAGGCCTTGGGAAGTATACTTTCCACCAACTTTATTAATTTTTAAATGTCGAATCCTGTACTTCCTAAGTGATCCGGCAATCGTAAATGCCTTCATTCTCTGGAAAGTAAGTAGAAGAGATTCGGGACCTAGAGACCAATTAAATTTTCTACTTCGGCTAGCACGACAACTGGTTTCTGAATTTTCAAGTCGTAAACGCAAAGGACGGCCTGTAAGTTTCCTGAGCAGCAAGAAAACTGTTCTAGATGACGTACGATTGACTAAAGTTGATGACCATATGCCAACTTTACAAAAAATATATAATGCAATGCGAAATAAAAATAAATGCAAAACATATGATGTCTTACCTTTGAACAGCTCCCAGTGGGCGGTGGGAAACATAAGGTAAACGCACCAGACCCTTTTAATTTTAAACTCGGAAACTAAGCCACCTAAAAATTCTGAAGATTCGAGCAATGTTCAGGAAGGGAGTTATAGCCCTTTAACAAAAATTAATTCCGGCTATTAGTTTTAAAATAATGTTAATTTAACTAAAAAAAATTTGCACTTTTTGTGATTTTGCCGTTTTCTTCTTAAGATTTTGAATAAGGAAATGAAATTTTATTTGCTCGCTCTCCGCTTATTTTTAACTGATTTCTTCTACCTTTTGCTTTCATATGACTAAAATAAGTATGCAGAATTCATTTATTGTGCTGTTTTTTAAATCTTGTATAAACACACAGAACTTTTATGGGTGTCCACTACTGGTGCCAAAAAATGTCACCATGACAAATAGTGGACAGGGCTATCCACTACTGGCTCATGTGACTTTTAATGCCAGATCCAGTGGTGGACACGAGTTCTGTAATCTACCAATTTTAGAGTTGAATTTTAAAGCAAAAATTCAAAGGGGTCCACTACCGGAACAAAAAAGGGTCCACTACTGGGTCTTTAGTGTGTCCACTACTGGCTCATTTTATGCTCTTCAGATTTTTTATTTTTTACATATATAAATGCTACAATTAGCAATTTTCATAATACAGTCGTATTAAGAAAGAGTTAGTAAAGGTCTGAAATATTAATTATTTTTTGAAACTCTAAAATTTTGGAAATTACGAAAAATATAGCCGGAAAATGTCCTTAAAGTGTCCACTACTGGTGCGTTTACCTGACTTACCACCAAAAAAAAAAAAAAAAAAAAAAAAAATTAAAAATCATATTAATTTTAGGTAATAAGCTAAATGAATTTCTTTTTATAAATCAATCTCAATCCCAAAAATATTTTAGCATAACATTGCTAGAAAAAATGGCCATATAAAGGGTTAAGCTGTGTTATGCGGATTATTCCATTTGAAATTGCATCGAATTGCATGAAATATAATGCATGAATCTAATCCTTATTAAATTAATCAGCAAGGTAAATACATCAAATCGGGATAGGGTAGCCTAGGAGGTGGAACATTTCTGCCTGGACCATGCTGGTGGTCGGCCGAGTTCATGTTTCTTAACGTGAATGTATTGTACTTTATTCTAGAAATTTATGAGAACAGAAATGTGATAAGGAACTGGGCAGAGTGTACCAATGAAACAAGTTGAACTTCAATTTCCTAAAGCATAAAATAATTTTACATTTAAAAGGTAATAAATTAATTAATTTGGCTAGACATACCTTTGTACAGGACTTTTTTTTTATGAGGGAGGAATTATTCCCTGCATAAAATGGATTGGAGTTCAGAACAATTGAGAAAATGTGTCTATTAATCCGCAATGATTTGTAATTGAAAAAATAATCATTTTAGTGTATACATTTATTTATTTTACAGAAACGCTTCAAACTTTTAAATATGTCATGGTTTTCAGTGGGAGTTTTTGTTTTATACTGCAATTTTCTTGCAGAAACATAATTAGTTCCAAAAAATACTGGCTCAAAAATTTAGCGTAATGCGAAAAAATGATGCATTAATACTCGAAGTTTAATTATTCAATGGTGAAAAACCATTATATAGAAAAAGGACTCTAATATGTAAACGATAAATAAAATGTTTATGGCGTATATTTTAAACTTAAAATTATAATCCACTTATTAACTGTAAAGAAACAAAAGTAAAACTATTAGTAAATAGAATATACTCATAATTGAACGATGGAAAATATACCGATGTACTAAAGTAAAACTAACAGATAATAGAATATGCTCATAATTCAACGATGAAAAATAGACCAATATACAAAAGTAAAAAACTATCAGTGAATAAAATATACTCATAATTCACAGATGGAAAATACACAAATATACAGAATTAAACCTATCAGAGAAAAGTACGTGCTCATAATTTAATGATGGAAAATATACCAATTTACAAAAGTAAAAAAACTATCAGTGAATAAAATATACTCATAATTCACCGATGGAAAATACACCAATGTACAGAATTAAAGCTATCAGAGAAGAGAATGTGCTCATAATTCAATGATGGAAAATATACCGATAAACAAAAGTAAAACTGTCAGTGAATAGAATATATTCATAATTCAACGATGAAAAATACACCATCTATATCTATGTTAAAGCAATACTTTTCTTTCTCATTTTAACTGTATACGAATTGAAGTAAAATGTCGGTTATTTAATAACATATTTAACAATTCAACAAATATGTTTATCCTTTAAGCAAATACAACTGTTATGCTTAATTCATTATCGTATAACAAAATAAACAAATAAATAAATAAAAGCCTTTTAGCATGATAAATATCAATTACAATATAGTTTTAGGATTTAAATTATATACATTACTTGTCAAGAAAACGATAATTTACGTTCTTTGTTAACAAAATTAAATTGAAGATTTATAACCTTGATATTAAAATCTTTCTAAGAATCCTTGAACAATGAACTTGAGAGCAAACTGCAAAATCCTTGAAAGTTGCCACCTACGTTTTTGTGTATATGATAATTATTATGCGAAATTGAAAAAGAAATCACCTGTCTACAGAATATTAATTCAACAAATCTTTCTGTAACTTTCGCTTAAAACAAACAATTTAAAAGTTCCACTTAAATAAAAATTCACCTGAGAATTTAACTATATGTTTATAAATAAATATTTCTTTATTACCCAGTTCTAACTGCTTAAAATAAAATAAAATAGAATAGAATGGTTATTAAAAGAGGGGAAAAGCACAATCACAAACGTGAAAAAAACTGACACCGATAAAATTACGAAACAAATTAGAACCAACTTTGTAGCAGAATGTCCATGCCAATAATGGCGCTTACGTGCAAGAGCGGCTACTATAAATAAAAACATTTAGTACTGAACTGTGCATATAAAATATACAAATTTTCTACGTTTTCAATTTTTTCGACTGACATAATCTGTGTAAATTTTCTAATCATTTTATCCCCTCTTAATCATAATCAGAACTTTTTTTTTTTTTTTTTTTGTCGTAGAGAATAATGATTATAGTCCGGTTTATGTATTCTAAAAAGAAAAATGAAATTTGAAACAACTAAAAGTAAAATGTAGAACATAACTAACTAAGCTAAAACGTATTAACAAAACAGAAGACGAAATTTAAATTAGAGTCATGATTTCGTTAATAATTTGTTTTCTTTAAATTGAAAATATTTTCTCAAACAGCTTTCACATATTACAATTTGCTTAAAAAAAAAAAAAAAAAAAAAATCTATCTTGTATTTCTTTGTTTGAAAAATTATGATATTTGTACCTTATTCTTATGTAACTATATCTGACAAAAATTCTTATTTACTACTTAAAAAATAATAATAATGATCCTAAGAAAGCTGTTTTCAGTAAAGCCATTATTTTTATTTTAAAACTTAGAGGTGGAAAAACCCGCAAGCATTAGTTTACATGTTTCTATTTTAAACAGGATGAATAAAGTATGATGTGCCAACATGATTGAAGAGGACATTAACAAATGATTCCCATTATTCTTTAGTTCTTCTTCTTCGTTTTCTTTATTTTTTATTTCCGATATTTTTTTCGCCATCTAGCTTTAATATATAGCTGTAATATATTTTAAAGGGAATACACGCGTAGTTATAAATATTTATTAAAAGCTTCGTTTAAGCTTGCTTACTCTAGTTTTTATTTAAATCGTACCCTCTTTTCTTTTCTTCCTTTTTTTTTTTTTTTTTTTTTTTTTTTTTTCTGCCTATTTCTTCTAAGACGCTTTATTGTAAACTTTATAAGGTGCAAGATCGGATGGGCCCGTATAAGAATGGTATCAAAGATGTTGCAATTTTGCTTTAGACATAAAAAAAAAAAATGTCCCTACAAACATAAGTTGTTGTCCCATCAGCAGATATTAGCAGATAGTGCCAGCAGATTCGCGTAGTTGGCATTTGGTTAGTTAGGATTGTTGTAGTTATCCCAACGTCTTTTTTTGATAACCCGTTCTACATTTCTCATATAATAACCGTTACATCTGCGTTTGAAGATACGAGGACTTGCCACCGGTTGTTATGCGAGAAAAGTTGAGCTTATTATTAGCGAGGGTGGCTAATAGCTTTTTTTGTTTGTTCTTTTAGTAACAAGACTGCGATGTGGTTGGTTGGGTTTTACGTCGCACTAATGCTGCTCAGATGGGCAATTGGCGACGGTCTGGGACACAACCCTAGCGGTGGTCCGGAGACATGCCATCACAGTTTTGATCCTCCACCGAAGGGATGGCTCTCCCGCTTCGGTGACCCCCAGAGGTATAATTTTTCATGGGAACATGGAGAACTTTGCGGCCACGACAGATTTTACGTGCACCAGCCACCATTAGTGTACACGACGGTCTTTGGCCGTCTCGAGTACCGAACCCGCAATCTTCCAATTACGAGGCCGGCGCTCTACCGACTGGGATACCGCGGCCCAATAAGATTGCGATGTATAAATTAGTCCTGTCGTGCTAAATTAAATTATGTCAAAGACAGATTTTTTTTTTCCTTGAAGCATTTAGGCGAAATTTACTTTATGTTTTACTAAATAAAGGAAAGAAATAAAGAGAAAGATAAGATAATCTAAAGCAAACAAGCTGGAAAAAAAAAAATCCTTTCTGAAATTCTTATTACTTGGAAAATATTTTTATAGAAATTTCCCCTCTTACATTATTCAGTAATATCAATGAAAATATGTGAAACGTAAATTGTTGTGTTTTACGATGTATCAATCTACATTACTGTGTATAGAACTTATCACAAGCCGACCTAGGTTATCATTTTAAAGAGAAACAGCAGTGGGTTCTTAAAAATGTTTTTTCAGATGAGAGTGGTATGCGGTCTTTAGATGTATAAACAGCTCCTTAAATATCTAGTGTTATCTTTAACTTATACACGGGTGGTCTACTTTTAATAAAAGAAAAACAAGAGAGTACTAAGTATTTCTTACTAACACTTGATTCTTTCTAAGTTGTAAAATTGTTTTTAACAAGACGATTTTTATAGACATTCATTTAAGTTGCCGATTTTAACCAGAAAATTTATTTGATAAAATATATCTTAAATTTAAGTAGAATTTCAAATTTATTCTTGCGCTCTTCAATTTTGGTAAGCGACGATTCTCAGCTGACCCCGTTGATCGCCATTATTAACATTGGTTGTTAAAACCATTTATGTGGAGTCGGTCTCTGGTGCACAAGACGATATTTAGCCCGCTGTGGATATTGATAATTTTAAATATTATACACTCACTTAAAACATAGAATATTGAAAAACTAAGAAAACTTCATTGTTTCAGATATGCTTTCCTCGGATACGAAATAAATATTTTTAGAAATAAATTTGTATTTTCTCTTGATAAGAGCATCTTTTCATCTCACGGATGTTGCAAAATTTATAAAATCTGTGATAAACAGCGTTTTTGTACTTTTAAAATTATTATTATTATTATTATCATTATTATTATTTATTTTATTTATTTTTATTTTTATTTTTATTTTTTATTTTTTATTTTTTTTTTTTGGGGGGGGGGGGTTATTTTTAAAAGTGTTATTTTTTAACACTTTTCGGAAAGTGTTAAAAATTTGGTTCGTCTGTCTTTCCGCGCTATGCACTGTTAAAAGTGATTTCTCAAATATGAGCGAAATTGAGCTCATTTTTGAGCATATTGACACGCTCAAAAAGTGGGAATATTGGGATTCTTAGTGGTCAACCCCATTTTTGAGCGCGTCAATATACTCAGAAATGAGTATATGGGATTGTCAAATTTAAGTATATATTGTTTCGCGGCTATTTTGAGACAATTTTTAACAGTGTGTATATGTTATTCGAGTTCACTAAGAAATGTTCCCTATTAAAATTAAAGTAAATATCCCCACTGGTTTGTGTACAGGGACACCGGAAAAATTCCAAAGCATTGTGTTCTATGGGAGGTGTTTCTATAAATCATGTTGTAATAACTTTATGTTGCATAAATCCCATGAAATTGACATTTATTAATCATATGCGTAAATAATGGTTTGTATAGAGTATAATATGATTACCATTCGGATTTACAGGGCTGCACAAAAATATTGAGAATATACATTTTTTAACAATGTTTAAAAATGATTATGATTTGAATTAGTTTATCTGTCTTTTCTTTCTGTTCGTCTGAATGTCCATCCGCCTATCTATCCGTCTGTCTGCTTCTAGCTTCCATAAACATTTTTAAAATTTCTACAAAATGATATATGTTATTAAATTTCCTTGTGGCATGTTCCCTATTTAAAATGGTATAACTTGTTTGTGAACAGAGATACCCAAAAGAATGCCAATGTGTTGTATGAGAGACATATTTATAAATCATATTTAAATAACATTATGCTGAAAAAAAAAAAAAAAAAACCTAAAGCAGTCTTTGGGAACTGCCGATAGAAATAAAAACTAAGTAACTTGTGAATTGTATCGTCGAGCTATTAGATTATTATTTTCGAATTATTTTCGGTTTGTAAAGAAGTGTTTATGATCTGTATTATATGATTCGGCACAATATTTGTAGCTACCCAAATTAAATGAACTAAGCCTTATATTAGGTAAAAATATTGTAATATGACTAAAATAATTTTCTTTTTTTTATTATTTATTTGAAAATTTATATTGAAAGCAAAAAGAATATAACAGTCTGTATAAAAACACGTGCTTGTACTTTGTGAACTATGTATATAGTGTGGAAAAAGTACATACATACGTAGAGTATAGAACTAGAAAGAGACAGATGCCAGTAGCCAGTATACTACTTGTATTAGTATACATTTTATACATATATATATATATATATATATGTATATGAGGCATGCCGCGCCGTGCGCTACATATATGGATATATATGTAGAGAGATATACTCTTTGTATATATATAATGTAAACTAATAACGCACGGAGGTATATCTATTTACATATATACACAGTATACATATAGCTCATGGAAAGCGTTCGGTGACGATGACGCGAGTTCCATGATTTTTGTTCACCCAAAAAGTGCTCAACGCGCCTAAAGAAGTTTTCACTTCAAAAATATTGAAATTAACATTTATTATTAAAATGCTCTTTAAAATATGATAAATTTAGCTATAAGATTCACAAGGCTACAGTAAAATATTAGACACATAATAGACACAGTAAAAGACACATTAAGGGCTGCAAATAAAAATTGTGGAATTGGATAATCGTTGTGTTAAGTGCCTTTAAAATTTTCCAACAAAGTTTAAGAGTGATTATGAATTCCATCAGTCTATATGTGTTTGTCGTCTTGTCTGTCCGTTGTATGATTCCATAAACTAAGTGCACTGGAGATGAAACGAGTACATGCTGTTGGAAAGTGTTAATGATGTATGCAAATAACATGATTTTTCGTTCTTTTTTTTTTTCCTCATCTTGATCAAATTTGAAGGCATTTTGAACTTTTGCATGAAAATATCTTTGAAAAGGTTAAATTATTTTTCTCACATGTAAACATACAGTCGGTAACAAAAGTGACCGAACATTAGCAAAAATTCCTATGTAAAAAAAGTACGCTTAATGCTGTTTTATTAAATAAATCCTTGTCGAATCGTGTTGTTAGTCAGTGTAAGAACAGGATTCGATAAGGATTTATTTAAGAAGACCGTATGAAGTGTACTTTTTTTACGTAGGAATTTTTGCTAGTGTTCTGACACTTTTGTTACCGACTGTACGTTAGTTCTCTTTTGTTTAAAAGTATTTCGACGCAATTGGATAGAATTTTTAATTTTTACATTTAAATGTGTTCAAAAATATTCAGATGCCCAATCTTCAGTGCATTTTTTCATTACCATGAAGTTTTGCCAACCCTCTGGATTTTTTAATACCACTATTTTTCCTTCAACTTATTTAGTCACAAAATTTCGTTATTAAATAAAGCAATTTTTACTATTAAAAATTATTGATATTTAGAAATCTGGAGAGTTAGCAATTCCCTAAATACCTATAATTAAAATTGCTTGTATTATCTTTTGAATATTAAAACTAATTACTAAAATACGGTAATTTTATCTGGATATGTAATTTTTTTTCTTTCAAGCTATTTTGGAAAACTTTTGTGACTATTTGAGGCATTATATCGAATTACCATATTAAGCTTTTTTTTTTTTCTTCCGTTAAATATCGTTATTAAATAAAGCAATTTTTACTATTAAAAATGATTGATATTTAGTAATCTGGAGAGATAGCAATTTCTTAAATGCCTATAATTAAAATTGCTTGTATTATCTTTTGGATATTAAAACAAATTACTAAAAAACGGTAATTTTATCTGGATGTTTTTTTTTTTTTCTTTCAGGCTATTTTGGAAAAATTTTGCGACTATTGGAGGCAATATATCGAATTGCCATTAAAAGTGTTTTGTTTTTTCTTTTCCCCGCTAAATATCGTTGTAATAAGCAAACTTTAATGAAATAAATTCGTAAATGTGATGTAATAGATTAAACTCTTAATATCATACTTAAAAAAAAAAAAAAAAAAAAAAAATGTCAGAATTATTATGTATATTTTCCCATTGATTCGGTAATACGTTCCTTTTTTTTTTTTTTTTTTTTTAATAAAAACAATTACATAGTATGTCGCCGCTTCACTTTTTCTGAAAAATTGATTTTGATTATGTGCTTTTAAGTAATTTTTTTAAAGCTTGCCTTCGAAGTACATTTTTTGGTTACTTCAAATTTTAGGCACGTATTTATTTTGGCCAATAGAGCTTAAAACGTTCAATAAAATACACTTATTGATATATATATATACATATATATGTGTGTGTGTGTGTGTGTTGTTAGAATCGAATTTCATTCTACCTCATTGTTAGCTTAGATATGTCTCTAAATATCGTGCATTCACGAATGCATAAAAATGTATTGTGTATTGTTCTAGGAAATATAAGGAATAATATTTCATATGTTTTTTGAAAGTCTGGGATCAAATAGTAAAATTCAGTTAGTCAGATCAAAAATGTATTAATTCAAAAAATGGGTATCGAATAATATTAACGGAAGTATCGAGAATTGTGTTTCATATCGATTTTGAAGGTCTGAAATGAAATAGAAGTTGTATTTGATATTCAAAACTGAAATAGTTGCCAAAGTAAGGAGATTTTTTGGGAGAAAAGTTGATGACAGGTTTATTGGAAATTTAGTAATTCGGAAGAAATAAATTTTATATCGTTTGTGAATGTCTGGAACGAAATAGTAAAGTTTGGTTAACCAGATCGAAAATGTATGAATTCTCAAAAAGAGTACTACATAGTATCTAGAATTGTGTTTCGTATCGCCTTTAACCCTTTCAGGGGCGGTGGTATATATTTTATACCACCTAATTTCACTTCCCAACTGCAAAAATTTATCCCAGAAATTTTTTAGAAAAAACTTACGTTTTTAACATATCAGAAAAGGCCGGTTTTTCTAACCTTAAAATTTTAAATTTCTTTTAGTTTAATTTGCTTCATGAATTCCGGTGGCAGTATAATTTAAATGATCCGAGTTGTCTTGTGCTGCAAAGGGTTAAAGGTCTAAAACAAAATTATTAAAGTTGTAATGGATATTCAAATCACAATGTCCGTCAAATTAAATACATTTATGAAAGAACAAATAGATGACAAGCTTAATGGAAGTTTAGTTGATTTAGAAGAATTAAATTTTATATTATTTTTGAATGTGTGAAATAATTAAATAGAAAAGTTGTGTAAATATTTGAGAATGTAATATATGAATTCAGAAAATGGGCGTTGGATAATATTAATGGAAGTATCGAGAATTGTGTTTCATGTCGCTTTTGAAGGCCTGAACTGAAATAGTTAAAGTTATATTTGATATTAATAATTCAAATAGCTGTCCAATAAATAAAATTTACGGAAGAATAAGTAGAAGATGAACTTACTTAGAACATTACTGAATTCTGAAAAATTAACTTTTATATAATTTTTGAATGTCTGGAACGAAATAGTAAACTTTGGTTAACCAAATCGAAATTGTATGAATTCTCAAAAAGAGCACTAGATGGTATCGAGAATAGTGTTTTGTATCGCCTTTAAAGGTCTAAAACAAAATTATTAAAGTTATATTCAATACTTAAAACTCAAATAGCTGTCAAATTAAAGAAATTTACAAGGGAAAAGAATAGATGAACAGACTTACTGGAAGTTAATTCAAAATAATTAAATATCATATTAATTTCGAATGTATGGAACGGAATTGTAAATTTCGATTACCGGGACCAAAAATGTATAAATTTAGATAAAGGGTAATATATAGTATTAAAGAAAGTATTTTGAATTGTTTTATATCACTTTTTAAGGTCAATTAAAATTATATTTGATATTCAAACGCAAATAGTTGTCAAATTAAGGAAATTTGTGAAAGAACAAGTAGAAGATTAGAAATTTTATTAATTTAGAGGAATTAAATTCTATATAATTTGTGAATGTCTGGATCATAATAGTAAACTTTGGCTAACCAAACAGAAAATGTAAGAATTAAAAGGGGGTATTGGATAAAGTTAAAGGTAGTATTAAGAACTATGTTTCATATAACATATGAATGTCTGAAGTGAAATAAATAAAATGCTCTTTATTATTCAAAACTCAAAAAAAAAAAAAAAAAAAAAAATCGGTTTAAAAAAAAAAAAAAAAAACTAGTTTTTGTATTAACACACACTATTTTTTTCCTCTTTTACACTTCTTGTTAATTTTTAATATCATTTTATTTAAAACAGTTGTGTTGCAGAGTATTGTGTCAGATTTTGTACAGATATCAAAATCCTGTAGAGCAAATCAGAGATGCACAAATTTTTCTAGATGAGGGACTACAAAAGTTTAAAAGTATCAAGCTGGGGGCTAAAAGAAATTAATGTTGCAAAAGTATTTTTGCCAAATGTTGTTTTGGTGATATGCAAAGTATACAAAATAATTAATTTTAAGCTGATCTTGAAATAAACATAACTTTTGTTTAAATGCCATTATTTATTTGATAATCTTTCATTTCACTTTGAATGAATCTTGTTTTATTGACTACACTGGCGGGCCAATTTTAAAGGCACCGTGGTCCATACTTTGTGCATCCCTGAGTAAACGAACATGTACAAAGAATGATTTAAAACTTTGATATTTAGAAAATCTCATGCTTGTTTAGAAATCTTACTATTGCTATCGACGCTTGGAGGTCTTGGTAATTCTCCAGGAACATCAGGCTTTTTTGGTATCAAGGGCAAACCTGGCAAGGTCTTGCCTTCATTCGGTTTGAACTGGGCGCGGAAACACGAATAGCACTTGCCCATCGTTCACCCCTGTGTGAATTCTGAGCAGACGAATTAGGAAAAAAGTGGTTTCGGAACCAGTTCCACAAGTCTGTAGATCAGTCCTGCAAGAAAAGAGAAAGTGTAGGATTAGCTTAGGGTTAGGATACTCACTCTTTGGGAATAGAGGACTAGGCCAAGGCCGACGCCCGTTGCCTAAGGTGGACGATCAGGGTGCATGTGTCCGTAGAATCACGACCGTTTCAAATCAGATTCTATTTCATTTGAACAATAAACTGTTTGAATTAATACGATAGGTTAAATGATGGCTATAGATAAAAGAATCTTTATAAAAACTGGATTTGCCATCAGCAAGTTTTTTTTTTTTTTTTTTTTTTCAAGAACACATTCTTTATTTACGTACATGCTTAGTATAAAGTGGTTTTGAAATTGTGATTTATCTAGAACAGACTTCAAGCAAAATTCTGCGTGTTCGTATAAAACTGTTGTTATATATACTAAACTTCTCGTAATTAAATCTTTTACTTTCATGGTTTAAGTACTTCATAAGGGGGCTTTTGAAATTATGATTTTTGCAGAAGAGTCTGCAAGCAAAATCATGCATGTCCATGAAAAATTATTGTCGCAGTAAACTTCTGGTAACTAAATTTTTAAAGGTAAAAGATTTTCTTCATTTAAGTACTTCATGTGAAGGGGATTTTGACATTATGGTTTTTGCAGAACATAATGTCAAGCAAAATTATACGTGTTCTTGAAAAAGTAGTGTCGTACGATCTTTTCGTAATTAAATCTTTAAAGAGAGACTTTCTTGGTGTAAGTACTTCATATAAAAGGGTTTTGGAAATTACGATTTTTGCAAAATAGTCTGCAAGCAAAATTATGCGTGTTCGTGAAAAACTGGTGTCGTACCATTATCCTCGTAGCTAAATCTTTAAAGAGGAATGTCTTTCTTGCTGTAACTACAAGTACTTCAGATAAAGTGGTTTCGGAATTATCATTTTATAGAATAGTCTGAATGCAAAATTATGCTTGATCATGAAAAACTATTCTCGTGTCATAAAAAATTATTCTCGTAAATCATGTTTAAATCTTTGAAGAGCTTGATTTCTACGGTCCTAAGTATTTTCTATAAAATACTTAGAAACAAGAAACTTTAGCCCCTGATCACTTGTAAGTATTGTAAAACAAACTTTAGGGACAATTTTGGCTGTTCGTAAAAGCTATTCTAATATATCTAACTTTTCATAATTCGTAATTTAACATTCCAAAATCAAAGTTTTTTTTTTTTTAATTGTTATAAATATTTCGAATAAGTACTTTTGAAATTACAATTTTTGTAGAATAATCTTTAAGCAAAATCATGCTTGTTCGTGAAGAGTTATTTGTACTTTCTGAAGAAAATATTACTCGCGTGAAAGAGTTACTCATAAAATCATGCTAATGTACTAAAGTGGTCATACTTAGTACTCATGTTTTCAATAACAATGTGTTACCCCAGTAAGTGCGGCATAGCACCGAGCGCTGCAGATTGTTTAAAACTGTGCAGTTTAACCCGATCAGGTTATTGGAGACCCGAGCCATTTTTCTTATCTCTTATCCGTCAGCATCCACGTATAGAAGAAATACCTATATATCATGCCCATGACTTTTTTCGTAAAAATACCATTTTAAAACTTTATTTTGCAATTTGAATTTTTCAAATATCTCAATTTGTTCAAAAGTTATAAACTTTTAGTAAATGCTTGCATTTTATAGAAATGGGCGTATTTCTGATGAAAAATAAAATATTTGTTTAAATTTCTTCTGCAATATTCATTGTCTGCCCTTAAATTAGAAGTATTCAAGAGTGTTCAAGAATTGTATCACATTTTTTCTTTAAAAATTACGTATTCTAACATTGCTCGGGTCTTCAGCAATCCATGATAAACTGACAAGGTGCCGAAAACTACGATAATCTGATCGGGTTAATTTAGCATTTCAAAAAGAAATGCTAAAATTAAAAATATAAATATGATTTACATCATGTCTGTAGATTATATTTTTAATCCTTTTTTTTTTTTTAGATGCAAATTTTACATATTTTATGAATTGTTAATACGTTTTATACTACCAGACTTACGGCCGTATTCACCATTAACTTCAACTCCCGGTTCAACGCAAAATCTACTGTTAAAGATTTCATTTAATCTTTAATTGTTTATTTTCAGCTAGAAACTTTGAAAATAACAATGCTACTAGATAGCAGAAGAAATGCATCAGATTTTGCTGAAAATTTGCATCCTGACATTATACACTTTTCAAGTTTTCATGCTCAACCGGGGTTGAAGTTATTAGTGAATACACTGTAAAAAATATGTTCTATTTGCTGCCAAAAATTCTCTGTAAATTGAGAAAATACCTTTTTACAACGTAATTTTTTCGTAAATTACGCGTATTTTCTCAAATTACAGAGAATTTCTGGCAGCAAATAGGACATATTTTTTACAGTGTACAGCCGTCAGTCCAGCATTCCTGGAACACAGGCAAAATTTGCTGCAGATAAACACAGAAAATTTTTAATAAAATGTGTTGCACTGTTAAAAATAATCATTCAACGTTTCACCAAAACAATGATCCTAAATAAGCATTTTTAGCTGCATTCAATATTCTGGTTTTAAAATTCGCCATTCAGTGGTGCGTACTACTAAAGTGGCACCACGAAAATGATGAAAAATTGCATCAAAGTATTGGCTATAACTAATTGGAACCATTTTTCCTGTTAAATGTTGGATTTTATTTTTAACAGTGTCACAATAAACAATTTAGATTAATATTACAGGTTAAATTGCGCAACAAATAAAAGGATCGTCACAAAAATTGGATTTGCTTCCAGCAAAATCGTTTGTCTAACTAAAATTTTTAACATCAACGACTTTTTTGGTTGGCAAAAACATAAATCGCGTTAAGTTGGTTTTAAATTATCATTCTGCGAGGAAATTTTGGGGGAAAAACTAGCTTTCGGGAAAAAAACTATTCTTGCACTAAACTTCCTTTAATCTGCCTAAGTCTTTGAACAAAAACTTGGCTTAAATACTTCGTATAAAGTAGTTTTGAAATTCTAATCTTTGTAGAACATTCTTCAGGCAAAATTGTGCATATTCGTACGAAAACATTTTCGTGCTAAACTTCTTGTTAATTATAAAAAAAAAATAATCATTGAAAAGTGATAACTTTTGTTAAGTACTTCATAAAAAATGCTTTAAAAATTATATATTAAAAAAAAAAAAAAAAAAAAAAAAAAAAAAGTTTAAAACAACAAAATTATTTGTTGCAGACGTTCGTAAAGATTATTAAACTCGTTTGTAAATGTTTATTCTCGAACATCATCAAAAAAGTTACTCACTTGAAAGAGTTGCTTCACAGAATTATTAATCATACTAAATTCTGTATTCTTAGTACTTGTGGGAGTGTTTGTGTACACTATACTGGCCATTCATATTCATCCTGTTTACAGTGTAAACGTATCAGCAATAAACATTTTGGATTAATATAATTTATTAACTCAGTTTAACTTCTATTGTCGTCAATCGAGTTGTTAAAATAAAGAATAAAACTCACACTAACGGACGAAAAAGAAAAGTGTGATTATGGCGAGTTTTTAACTACATTTTAGCAATATTGTGTTTTATTGTAAGTACTTCGGTCAAACATTTCCAGTACTTTTCTATCAGTTAGCCTGGTGATATGACCTGTCTTGTAGATCTCTCTTTTTGTAGTGGAAATTTGCTTCCCCGTGCCCAACTGATTTTCTTGAACAATTTTTTGTTGCCTTTGTAGGATATGAAGCAATATATGATCTTACATTTATTGATTGAATCAATATTATGAACATTGTTAAGAAGATTAATTTTTAAAATTATATTGAAATTATTAAAAGAAAATCTCTAATAAATTTTTGAAGTCGCCGAAATTCCTGGATTATTGGTTACAACGCTGTTTGTCTTCTGGTTCACTATATTACTACTTAGTATAAAAAATATGATGAAGAAAACTATCTATTTTTTATAATTCATTTCACCAAGCATCAAATCTTCTCAACAAATAACTTTTTAACATAAGTAATGGGACGGATTAAAGAATCACGACTGGTTTTGAGGCTATAAATTCTTGTCACAAACTGTTTGAAAGAAATATTTTTCATTGGAACTATAAATTGAACATTGATGGATTAGGCCGCGAAACTCACTTAGCAAGAACTCAATTGCACTCAAGCTCAGACATTTTTCTGCTAAATTTGTCAACCGCATTGGTTTAAGTGATGAGTATAAAATAAAATTTTCTAATTATGATACTGAAGTTATTCACTGACAAAGTTTTTTTTATTTTTTATTTTATTTTATTTTAATAAATGGATCATATGTTTGTTTAAAGCAACATGCATAGATTTTAGAAACAGGTTATAAAATGTGTATTTACCAAGAATTATAACCATTCATTACCACTGAAATTTTTTTCGTGGAAAAAAAATGAAGGTTATTAACTCTTTCAAGACTATTTATAGTATTTTTTTTTTTTTTTTTTTTTTTTTTTTTACAATAAGTCTAAACCTATATGAATTGGCTTTATGAATAGATATATACAGTGTGTTCGAAAAACATTAACCTCAGAATTAATTCCTTAAATATTGATCTTAGAAATATACTATAAATTGCAAAGTTGAGTTGAAAAAAGTTACAGAATTTTGTAAAACCAAATAAAAATTTCAAGGGATTTAATTCCAAGAATTAGAAAATCTGTATTGCTATACGGCTCAAATACAAAAAAAAAAAAAAAAAAAAAAAAAAAAAAAAAAAAATCTGTTGAATAGGTGGGTCTCGTACACTAATAAAATGCTGTATAAAAATTCAGCGTTTAGTCATAAAAAGTTATAGAATTTTATTAGATCAAATAAAAATTTCCGTGGATTTAATTACAGAAATTACAAAATCTATATTTTGTAATTTCTCACAACCACCATCCAAAAAATAAATAAATAAAATAAATAAACTCTACACGAATAAAAGTGTAGCGTGCACTAATGAAATGATGCATAAAAACGCAGTGTTTTATCATAAAACGTCTCAGAAATATGACATTAATCTAAATTCGGTATCTCTAGGTTCTCCGATGGAAAAAATACAATCAGGCAATTTTTCAGAAATCATACATGAGTACGAGTAATACAGTGATAATGTAAATGAATATTATTATTTATTAGATAGATTGGAGTGTGTAAGATTAATTTTTTATAACAACTATGTGAAAAATGCCAGAGCCTGGTATCGAATCCGAGCCCTCCGCTTAACGTGCTGATGCTCTTCCACTGAGCCTCCCTGGCTGATAACCAGTTCAGCATTTCTCGCATAATAACCGTTGGCAAGTTCACCGTGTCTTCAAATGCAGATATTACAGGTGAAAATATTAAATGTGGTGCAACTCCATAGACCACGAAATTTCAATTTAGAAAGTTTCGTGAATTTATCAATAATGATAAATATTGAAGAATTTATCAATCCAAAATTTCTAAATATAAATAAATATGTTTGCATTTTTACTTCTTACTAATATCTAAACAATTTTGTTTAAGCATATATCTAAGAGATATTTGTAATACAATACTGAAATTTTGCAAATCATTTAATTGTTGCATGGGGAAACTTTTACTACTTGGAACATTTTTATAAAGTAACCACATCATATTTAAATTTTGTAGTTTTTTAATTGAATTAGCTATGTTTGATCTGTACACCTATTCCTTTTATTTTCCTTTTCCTTACTTTCTTTCTCCCCCCCCCCCAACTTTTTGTAATTTATTATACAAGTTTAGGACCAATGTTTAAGAAACTAAACCGAATTTAAGGGTCCCCTTAATATTGTACAGGAAAATAAATATAATATATAGAAATTCAAACGATTACACAAATTAATAATTTAACATGAACTTTTATTTTATTTATTTATTTATTTATTTATTTTATTTATTTTTAAAAACTTTCACTCTCGACTATATATATCTCAATATAATATTTTATTTTAAGTTTTTAAAAAACAATCTCAATCAATTTTTAATAACTCTATTCATCAATATTGACATAATCTCCAAATACCCTTTACTCTTATCTATATATATAAAGCTGATTGTTTGTTTATGCGGTTTTTTAGTTCGCTACGCAAATTTACAGTGTTCAACCAACTGATACGAAAAATGGTATGCTTATTAATCAGGACAAAATCTAGCTAACACCGTATTTTTCAGTTCAATCGGATAATTGGATCAAAAGATATTAAATTAAAACCGTATTTTAAATTTAAAATGATTAAAAAGAAAGAAATATTTGATGCTAAAATAAACAAATAAAATATATGTTTATTTATTTATTTTATTTATTTGTTTATTTTCCGAAATAAAAAGAAAATATATTTAATTTCGCGTGAAAGATAGTAAAAATTAGAAAGAAATAGTTAAGCTACAAAAATTGATGTTTTTTTTTTTTTTTTTTTTTTTTTTTAAATCAGGAATTTGCGTGTAAATAAATCTTTTTGTATAGATATATTTTGCATTAGCTTAAAAGTTTCATATAATTAAGTAGTATACTTTTTTTTTCTACAGTAAAACAAAATTTTTCGTTCTTATTGATACTTTATGTGCAACTTATGAGACTCTTTTGTGTTCTCACCTTAATCACCTATAGTTATAATTTGAATTTTAGTAAGATACTTTTTTTTTTTTTTTGGATAAATATCATAAAATAGTTTTTTTTTTTTTTTTTTTTTTTTGTATGGAACAGCCTTATTATCGGACTCCTTTCGAAAAATTGGAAATTTCACTCAGAAGTAGCTCGGAGTTTCACGCCAAGATCTTTAATTACAAAACTGCTAAAGCCATTTCAATTTCTCGCAAAAATGTTTAAAGACGCCCAGGGGGTTCTACACTAAAGCTGTGACTTTTGTATTTATTTATTTATAAAATTTATATTAAAGATTTCGCTTTTCATTTTACACCTTTGTTCATCCTTTCATTGATTTTAAAATTCTGTAAACACTACTCAACATTAGAAAAAAATATCTCAACAGTAGAAAAATACGCTATTAAATTATATAAATAGCTTATAAATAGTTTATATCTTACTTTATAGTTAAAATTTATCTATAATTTACATTTAAAAATAACTAATAAATCAATTTATTTATTTTATATTTATATGCAAGAAAGCAGCACATTTATTTTTAGAGCACTTGTTAACGTTACTGACATAAAAACCCGTTTCTGCATTATAATACTCTTTCAAACTTTTCTTTAAAGCATGAAAGAAAAGTTATTTACATTAAAATATAGACCTTAAACAAACGACAGAACAACTTCATTCACATATACAAACACAAACACTCAACATCCTTGATTTTTTTTCCTAGTAATAAAAACTATAATTGGATTCTAATTAAAGAATATTAAAAAATTATCTTTAATTCTTAAGACTCCTCATCCTATTAACAATCAACATTTTCAGAAAACTCAAGGATAAGCAATACAAGGTTGTGGATTATTTAAGACCATAGTAAAGTTCAAACCAGTTAAAAAGTTTCTCACGCTTAATATTAGACTCTAAATGAAATAAAACCTTATTACCTGAATGGTAAAACATAATTACACAGATTAAGAAAAACAATTGACTGAACTACGTTTAATAACATAGGAGGTTAACTTTAAAAGGAGACTTTCCCTTTTCCTATTTTTTTTTTTTAATTATTATTATTATTGTTGTTGTTGTTGAATAAATTAAAGCCATTTGTTTACAATAGTGCCCCGGGCCTGTGTAGAATGGTTTCGTGGAGGTCTTTTTAAGGGATCCTACTCTTAAGTATCTGAGAAAATTACAGAAAACGCCAAAGACCAACGAGCCTTTAATACAGACAAGTTCGACGAGCTCGACCTTCTTCCGAATTCGCCACCTCCCATCTACCAAATTCGACAGCAGAACCTCTCAGATGATAATGGAACTGTAATTTTGTGAAACGAACTACACACACTGACCAATGAATTAAAAACGTGTGTTTCTACAAATGTTCGCTAGTGGCATAAATATTCAAAACCTGTTATCATAGTATGTGGAATGCTCTGCTGGTGTGGTAATAGTTCTCTGGTGTTATTTAATGGTGAACAAAAAGCCATGCAATACCTGGACATATTGGCAGATCAAGTACATCAGGCAATATTATATTTTTATTATGATGATGATGGATACTTCATGGACGATAATGCAACTATATACATCGTACCAGAATGTTTCGAGAAGGCATCAGTCCGAAGGGCATCAGTCCGACTTCTAACAGCTTCCCCGGCCGCCGCAGAGCTGGGATTTTAATCCATTATAAGAAGTTGGTGATATTTCAGAAAGGTATATCAGACAGTAATTTGATCTTCCATTTAATTGACAGAATCTTAAAATCTGTGTAGTTAGTGCATGGTTTTCTCTAGACAAAAATGCACTTCAGAAACTTGTAGATCCCAGACAGCACATCGCTTCCCCGGGATATCTTCAAGATGTCTTCTGGATGAAAAGACATCCCAGAAACATCCTTAAGATGTACTGCGGATAAGTTAAGCCTAACTGTGCTGTTAGGGGAACCAATGCCTTCATGAATACGGGCTGTTATTTGTGCAAAAAAAAGGGGGGGCGGGGGAGGGTCTAATAAAATATTAGTCTTAAAGTTTCTAATTCATTAGCCAGTGTATATATTATGTTCATAACAATCCATACGGAGAGCATTGTTGAGTGTGTCTGTTTTAGGAAACTTATCGTTGCCAGCAGCGAAATCCCATGTTTCTAAAGAAATTACTCATTACATTACCTAATGTTGTTTTTTTTCTCTGTTTTCTATTAAAAAAAATCACAACCGTTAAAGTGATTCTTGCTTTCCAAAAACTGATTTTTTAATTTTAAATATTTCGATCTTAAATATTCCTACAAAACACAAAAAATGCACAAGTTTCATTTTTCACACTTTATAGATTTAAAATAATTTATTAAAAATTTTAAAAATCAATTTTTGGAAGACAAGTATAAATTTAATGGTTGTGAATATTGTGAATATTAAAACGGAATTTGAAAATATTCTTTAGATAATGAGTAATTTTCGTAATAAATATCCCCTTAGAATACCATTGAGTTTCGCTTTCGGGAACGATAGGTGAAGCGACCTTTTAATGTTAATGACAAGGAATTATAATGTAGATCTTCATTATAATATAGAAACGATAGTTCATTCGATATTTTTTTCTTTAAATTATAGAAGTAAGACCATTTACAATGAAAATGTAGAACTTAAGTGAATAATAAAACAAATTCATTCATTTAGATATTTGGTTGTGTTTTACGTCGCACTAGTGCTGCGCAGATGGGCAATTGGCGACGGTCTGGGACACACCCCTAGAGGTGGTCCGGAGACATGCCATCACAATTTTGAACCTCCACGGAAGGGATGGCTCTCCAGCTTCGGTGACCCCCAGGGGTATAATGTTTGATGGGAACATGGAAGACATTGAGGACACGACAGATTTTACGTGCACCAGCCACCATTAGTGTACACGACGGTCTTTGACCGGTTCTAGTACCGAACCCGCAATCTTCCACTTACGAGGCCGGCGCCTTAGATATTTCTAAAATGTATGTTCTACCACTTTAAATTTTTGTCAGTATATTTAATGAAATAATAAAAATCATGATTAAATTCTAATTTAAATATATATATATATGTGTGAGAATAAATAATTTTTAAATGTCTGCATTTCATTAGCAATCAGTATAAATGTTATTAAATCCAAGGATAAGGATCCAAGGATTCTGTAAATTTTATATCTCCACATCTAATTAGCAATCAATGCTTTTCTCAAACCCAAGGATAAGGATTAAGAGGTTGCGGATTATTTAAAAACATAATAAATGTCAAACCAGTGAGAAAATTTCTCACGCTTAGTAATAATCCTTAAATCAAATAAAACTAAAACTTTATTACCGGAATAATAAAACTTAATTACGCAAATTAAGAAAAACAATTATCTAAACTATGTGTTTTAACGTAGGAGGTTTGCCTTTTAAAGACAGTCTCCTCCCTTTTCATTTAATTTTGTGAAATGAACTATTATGTTCTTAGAAACGCATCCGAAAATCATTGTTGAATGTGTCTGTTATAGGTGAACCTTAGAAACAACCTTCAACGTCTGAAAAAGTCAAATACTTGTTTGCGGCTTTCTTTCTTCCAATTCACGATATTATGAAACGGTTTCCTTATTTATCATTTATGTATAATAAAGGAAATAATCTGGTGTGTCACTCACACGACTTTCTCTTATCGTGATATTTAATATTATAAATACAGGTTGGAGATTAAGGCGTAAAATAACGAGTACTGTTATGTAAACCTATGTTATGACAATCCAAATTAGCTTTGGAAGAGTTTTATGTGATAATCTGTTTTGTGTGAGGGGGGTCTACCACCCACTTCAACCCCCTCCCCTCTCCGTTTCGTTACTTCACCTACATTTATATAAAATTTAAATCTGTTATTAAAACTAACAGTTCACTTGAAATTATTCAGACAACTTTCACACGCAACATTCCTTGAAACTTATCAGTCTTGATCAAAATTTTCCAGCAACAATTTTATATTAACTTCAAAATACAACTTTTGGATCTCCTGAAATTATTCGTTTTTAAATTACTCTAAGAGACACAGACAAAGATCAAAGGCTAAAAAACTGGACTTCGGTAATCAGAAAGCCTTAAAACGTGTAAATATACCAAAAACAAGCGACGAATATTTAGCTTAAAAATATACATTATTTACCATATGTCTATGAGGAATCCATTTTAATTCCCGAGCAGCTTTCCTGTACATGGTAAAATATTATAGTAAAGCACTTCCACTAACAAGAAAAAAGAATGTTATAGCTTAAATATTTGCAGCCCTGTATATCTTTTGAATATTATGTACATGCCGCATGGTATACTTAAATACAATCCTATAGTAATAATACACGGCGCAGCCTAAAATACACTTCCATCAATTTTCAACTATTGTCGCATATGTAATCTAGTTCTTTTATGTAGACCTGTAAACGAACAGTGAATGATTTTCCCTACCATATTCAACATGAGACATGTTTTTACGCATATAAAATATATATATTCATTTCCTTTGGTTTAGTGCAGTCTTTAGATGTTAAACTCTACTTATCTACAATTTCCTCCATATACGTAATGTATTTGTATTCTCTTACGTGTCCCTGTACACGAACCATTTGCTTGATCTCAACGAAAAGCTTAGTGTAGCATCCCTATATAATACACATTTAGAATACCAAGTTTAGACTTTCTGCTACTATTTGATTTTGAGCTATGCTGATAACACACAGACACACTGACACAGACCTATAGACGCACATACCAACTACTAAAAACAGGATTTTAGGATTCTAATGGACCTCAAAACGTGTAAATATAACAAAAACTCTCTTTCGAAAATTTCACCCAAGAATAATGTTTTCTCTACTTTATGGGTAAGAGAAGGTAAAAATGTACTTTTTATTTATTTGCTTTAGGTTTGTGTTAAAGTTGCAGACAAGGAATTATAATACAGATCTGCATTATTCTACAGTCAGCAGCAAAATTATTCGAGTGCTAGCAATAATTCCTATATGAAAAAAGTGCACATAATACTACTTTGTTAAATAAATCCTTGTCGAGTCATGTTCTTAGTCAGTCTAAGAACAGGATTCAACAAGGATTTATTTAACAAAACTGTGTTAAGTGTACTTTTTTTACAGAGGAATTATTGCTATCGCTCGAATAATTTTACTGCCAGTCGTATATTTATCACATTTCTTTCAATATCCTATGTATTAATTACACAGGTCGACATGTAAAATTTTGATTTTATAATTTTGGCTGATCTTTATTTTTTTGGTGTGCTGAAACCGAAAATGAAGTCAGTTTTTCTCTATCACGTATAGATTTTTGTCAATACAGGGTGCCTGCCTATACAATTTCTTCCAATACTCTTTGCACCAATATTATTATATGGTAAGTTTAGTATGTTTCTATGATTAATTAACCGTAGATACCTATTGTTATAATTGTGAAGCACTGGTGCAACTTAAAACCATATCAACCAACCAGCCAACCAACCTATTGTTATGATGGTATATGTAAGAAATTGTGTCGGTAAACACACACTGTATTGACAAAAATCCATACGTGACAGAGAAAAATGGGCTGCATTTTCGGTTTTAGCATATCCAAAAACATAAAAGTCAGCTGAAATCATCAAATCAAATTTCGTCAACTTCATTTTTGTAGGCCTGTGTTATAAAATAAAATCATTTGTAAAGAAAATGTAACTTAAATCGAAAGACAAAATAAACTCATTCACTTAGATATTTGGAAAACCAATCCTCTACAGCTTTGAATTTTTGTCTGTACATTGAAAGAAATAATAAAAACCATGAATAAACTCTAATAAGAAGAGTATCTTTATAACACATCCCAACAAATCTGAAAAGTGTCTATGGCTTCGGTTTGTCTATAAGTTAGTCCATTTATCCGTTTATACGCGCTCTAAATCCCGTAATATTCATTCAATTTCTTGAAACTGATGTACGTTGTTCAAGTTTTTATTCAAAATGGAGTAAATACCACCACTGGTATATTTACTTCAGTGGGGCACTATTATTGGGGTACAAGGATACCCCAAAAGTTTCCAAAACATTGCGTTCTATGAGATTATTTTTAAACCACATTTTAATACCTTTATTTTGCACAGATTATAATAAAATTGACATTTATTATTTGTATGCACAAAAAATGTTTTTTTATAGAATACAGAGTGATTAGCATTAGGATTTACACAGCCATTTAAAAATATTCTCGTAAATTAAGAACTATAACCGAAAATTGCAAGCATTGTATTTTCAATTACATTAAGCGTTTTTATTACTTTCTAAAAATGTTTGATTTGAATTAGCCCTGTCTTTCTGCTCATCTAACTCATCGTCAGTTTACCTGTGCTCTAACTCCCGTAAATTTTCAAAGAATTTTTTGAAATTGATGTATATTATTTAAATTCACTATAGAATGTTCTCTGTTTAAAATGGGACAACCGGTTTGTGTACAGGGACACCGAAAGTATTGAAAAGCATTATCTTCTATTGAGATGTATTTTTTAAATCACATTTCAATACATATTATACATTTATTTTGCACAGATCGTAATGAAATTGAATTTTCGATTTTACTAAGCGTTTTTAACGCTTTCCATGAATGTTTAGGCGTGATTATGAATTTAATCAATCTACGTTCCATTCTGCCCTTTTGCTTGTCGGTTGTATGATCAAATGGCAAAAATAGGTATAGTGATGTTTAAACAAGGCAAAGTATCAGTTGGAAAGTATTAATAATCTAAGAGAACTGCATGACTTTCTGTTCTTGTTTTTATATGATTTTAAAACTTCTGTATTACATGAACAATAACATTATTTAATCTAAGGCTGAGGCAGTGTTGCCAGATTGGGGACTTTTTTAATTCAACATCCACCACTAAAGTTTAATTGCAACGGTTGCTTAATAACTTCGAATATTAATCGTCTGTTATGTATATCAAACATCATGTCTCAAAATTATTGGTGAGAGTTGAATAAAAAAAAGTCCCCATTTGGCAACACTGACTGAGGACTTAAAAGTTCTACAATTTTTAAGACGTTACATCTAATCGGCAGCCAGTGATGCCAGGTTGGGGACTTTTTTTATTCAATTTCCACCAAAAATTTTTAATTCTGACGGTTGTATAATCATTTCAAAGATTAATTGTCTATTACGTACATCAGATATCAATTCTCAGAACTATTGGTGAGAGTTGAATAAAAAAAAAGTCCCCAATCTGGCAAAACTGTCGGTAACTAATGTTTTTATAAAACCGAAGGATGAGGGTTAGAAGGTTGCGGATTATTTAAGAGCATAATAAAGTTCAAGCCTATGAAAAAATTTCACACGCTTAAAAATAACCATTAAAGCAAATAAAGCTTTATTATTGTAATAATTATACTTAATTACGTGAATTAAGAAAAACAATTTTCTGAAAAACGCAAATATAGTTACTTAATAACGTAGGAGGACTACGTTATTCTCTTCCCTATTTATTTTGTGAAACGAACTATTATGCTTAAAAGAATCCTTACAAAGAACATTGTTAAGTTAAAGATGTCTATTTTAGGAGAACCTTAGTAAATAGCCTTCAACACCTGAAAAATAAAACACTTGTTTGCGTCTTCCTTTGTTCCGACTCCCGATAAATAACCTTAACCTTTGTCTTTATTATGAGAGAAACGTGATTTGGAGGGAAGTTTTCAATTTATTTTCTGTTTATTTGCATATTTATAGTGAGTATATTAAAGCATTTCATTTCGCGAAATCCTTTGATGAAATTTCTATTTCATAATGGAAGTAAAAACTGAAGAAACTAAGAGTTAAATTGTTTCACGCTAACCTCAAGAAATATATTTCAAAATATTTTCTAATCTTACACTGCTATATATATTTTAAAAAAAGAAAAAAAAAAAAACTACTAAAATTACTATACAAATATAATATATTATAGGGTATTTGAATCATCTTGATTGTTTATAATATAAGTACAGTATTTTTACGGTGTTAAACTTAAAAATACAGTATATGTGTCACATGAGTCATGAACGATATTTATGTCATAAAACAACTATCTCCCAGTAAATATATGGAAGCTGTACTGTACGTCTACAGCAGCCGATCTTTGGGTTGCCCAAATCTTATACACTTTTAATAAATTAATTTACGGTACATGAACCATAAATTAGATTTCTGATACATGTGCTGGCATCTAATTTATGTACATGTACAGTCGGTAACAAAAGTGTCCGAACACTAGCAAAAATTCCTATGTAAAAAAACAAAACAAAAAACACTTCATACGGTTTTGTTAAATAAATCCTTATCGAATCATGTTCTTATTCTGACTAAAGAACAGGATTCGACAAGGATTTAGTTAACAAAACCGTATGAAGTGTACTTTTTTTTACATAGGATTTTTTGCTAGTGTTCGGACACTTTTGTTACCGACTGTAGATTTATCGCACATGTGCTGACAACAATGTGCCTATTATATGTATCGTATAATTACAAGATAAAAACAACTTTTTATATACTACGTTTTTAAATTTTCTGTTGAATCATATAAACTTGACGATTCTATGTATTAATAAATACTTTTTAAATTTTGTTTTTTGATGAATTATCCCATCAACTTGAATCCCTTCCGTAGAGGATCAAAATTGTGATGGCATGTTTCCGGACCACTTCTAGGGGTGTGTCCCAGACCATCGCCAATTGCCCATCTGCGCAGCACTAGTGCGATGTAAAGCCCAACCAACCAACCTATCAACTTTGGGGGGGGGGGGGATTGATCAAATACGTAATAAAAAAAGCAATTACAAGAAATTTTCAAACATTTATTAATTGAATAAAAGTATTAAAAAATACATTGTCATGCGTGTTTTGAGCTGTTCTAAAAGTTTCAAATGTCTAGCTAGCCTAGCCGGAAAGTTCGTTAAAAATCGATTGCAAGATTTGTACTGGACAAACAAACAAGAAAGCGAGTTAATATTAAAAACATGGTAAAACTAGATTTATGGTACATATAGTCGGCACGTTTCTGCTTGCACATGTACAGTCGGTAACAAACGTGTCCGAACACTAGCAAAAATTCCTATGCAAAAAAAAGTACACTTCATACGGTTTTGTTAAATAAATCCTTATCAAATCATGTTCTTACACTGACTAAGAATAGGATTCGGCAAGGATTTATTTAATAAAACCGTACGAAGTGTACATTTTTTACATAGAAATTATTGCTAGTGTTCGGACACTTTTGTTACCGACTGTACCATAATTTAAGACTAAATTCTTTTTTACAGTAGAAGTATTTTTATCCTACAGTCGGTAACAAAAGTATCCGAACACTAGCAAAAATTCCTATATAAAAAATGTACAATTAATACTGTTTTGTTAAATAAATCCTTGTCGAATCATGTTCTTAGTCAGTCTAAGAATATGATTCGACAAGGATTTATTGAACAAAACAGTATTAACTCTCCTTTTATTTTATATAGGGATTTCTGCTAGTGTTCGGATACTTTTGTTACCGACTGTACATTAATATTATAATTTAACGTATTATTTTAATTTATAATCTTACCAAACAAGAAACATTAAGGAAACCGGTTTAGACTATATTTTAAAATTCTCCTCGAACCCCCTAAGGTAAAAGTGATTTAAGAGAAATAACTATTGCAGACAAAAGGAAATAAGTTTGCTGTCGGAAAATCTGGCAAAAAAGTAAAACTTTCTTGACACCTAACAACATATCAGCCGTCCTCCTTAATTTGTCTGAATTGTTCTTCTGCGAAACAAGACTTTAAACAATAGCTTCAAATGATCTTGACTGATGATATCAAGTATTAAAAAAAAGATTAATTCATTCAAAAAAAAAAAAAAAAAAAAAAGTTTAAATGTTACTTGTCAAAATATTTTCAAGTGTATATTGAAGAAGACGGGAAAAGTAAGAAGTAATGCTTATATTTTTATTTAAATTTTCACCGTGCTTTCGAATTTTTAGAGTTATTTTCAATACTTCAATGTTTATTTTGTTTTATACGTCTGTGAGTTATCTTACATACAATTTCATACATACAAAAACTGATTCTTTGTTAAAGAGATTGGCAACAATACAAACTGTTTTCCGACACCCAAAACCATAATCATACTTCTCATTAATTTATCGGCTTTATTCGTCTACCAAGAAAAAGCCTTAAAAAAAAAATGTTTAAATGTAAAATGTAAAAATATTGTCAAGTGAATTTGAAAGAAAACGGGGGAATAAAATAGTGCTTTTATAACTTTTTTTTACATTCAATAGAAGGAAGTACTGGAATCGTAAAAAATTTCAACCTTGGGTTTCCGATGAATTTACACGTTTGGAGAGATCTAGATCACGACTTGACCATTTTTAGAAAATGACTGTCTGTCCGTCTGTCTGTCTGTATGTCTCTCTGTGTGTAACAAAATGTTTGGCAACTGTATCTCAGGAACTATTGCACAAAATTTCATAAAATTTGGTATGTAGTTGCACCTTGACATAAATTAGCTCCTATCAACTTTTGGTGAAAATCGTCATACGTGGTGTTGCTATCCTGCTTTTTCTAGATTTTTAAAATGGAAATATAGGAAAAAATCTCGTATAAATGTACATAAAGAAAATTACTTTTTAATAACCATTATGAAGTTAAGGAGCATTATTAATAATTGTGATAGTCAGCTGGGGAAAAATTTTTGTATATGTAGGAGCATCCTTACCCCTGTGGGGGAAAGTTTTCCCCCGACGGGAGCAAACTTTCCTTATGGGTATTTTTTAAAAGAGACTTTAAAACAAATGGTTAAACCACCGATCTGCGATAATTTAAAATAAAGTTACTGATTTTTTTTAACCCCCCCCCCCCCCAAAAAAAAAAAAAAAAAAAAAAATTATTAAAAAAAAATTGCATTTATTAAGATGTCATATAGAGAATAAAATTGACTTTCTTTGGATATTTAGTGTTATACTGTTTTTCTAGAATGTAAATCGCCTGCATTCATCATGGATGATAATTTTAATAAATAATAATTTTAATAAATTATGTTTACTGAGTGAAATTGAAAAAGAAAGTATAGAAAAAAGCCATGTGTTGGCCACAACGTGCTAGTTTTTATATGCGGTTTCACAGTGCGTCTGAATCTTTATCATCATCATCATCATCATCATCATTATTATTATTATTATTATTATTATTATTATTATTATTATATAGTTTTGAGGTTGTTCAAGTTAAAAATTTTCTTTCTTTATTACCTGTGTAGGATAGCTTATATACAATTTTACAATCAAAAATCTGTCCTTCGTTGAAAAGACAGGCAAAAAAGTGAAGAGTTTTTTGACAACTAATAACGTATCAACCCACCTCCTCAATTTGTCAAGATTGTTTTGCTGCGAAGCAAAGCTTAAAACAATAGTTTCAACAACTCAGTGCTCTTGGCTGATAATGTTAAGTATCAAAAAAAAAAAAAAAAAAAAAAAGAAAAAGAAAAAGAAAAGAAAAGACCTTAATTCTCTGAAATAAAAAAAAAAAAAAAAATGTTTAAATGTAACTTGTCAAGATATTGTCAAGTGTTTTTGGAAGAAAACGAAAAAGATAATGGACAGTGTTTACACAGTGTTTTTCCAATTTTTATAGCTATTTTCAGTAGATCTGAGGTTTTTTTTTTTTTTTTTTTTTTTTTTTTAAGCTTTAATTCTTATTTTTATTAATACCTGTGTAAGATATTTTTCATTTCTTACATGTAAAAATATATTATCTGTTTAAAAAAAAAAAAAAAAAAAAAAAAAAAAAAAAGAGAGAGAGAGAAAGAGAGAGAGGAAGAGAAAGAAAAGAAAAAGAAAAGAAACCTCGCAAGTAAGTGAACTGTTTTCTGACATCTAACAATAAATATAAATCCTCCTCCTTAATTTCTTTAGATTATTCTTCTGTCAAACAAAGTTTCAAACAATGGTTTGAAATCTGGCTCTTGACTTTTGATATTAAGCATTAAAAAAAAGAAAAAAAAATAAAAGAAGAAGAAGAAGAAGAAAGTCAATTTATTACGCACATTTCTTTTCCATTCACTTGAAAATAATTAAATGTAACTTATTAAAATATTGCGAAATATTTTTGAAAAAAAACAGCAAAAGTAGAAAATTGTCTTTTTTTATTATTTTATTTTATTTTATTTTAAGTTTTTACATGTGCTTTTGAATTTTTATCGTTATTTTTAATCTTTTAAAATTTTTTCATCTTTTGTACTTATTTTTTTAATGCATCTGTTCTATATGTTATGCATAATTCCTTATACAAACTTCAACTCATTGTTAGAGAAATAAGAAGAAAATGAACTGTTTTCTAACATCTTACGACGTGTCAATCCTCCTCCTTAATTTCTCTATATTGTTCTTCTGACAGGCATGAATTTAACTGATGATATTAAGCATTAAAAATAATAAAGGCAATTTCTTATGTACATTTTATTTTCATTTATACGAAAACAAATTATTTAAATATAACTTGTTAAAATATGTCAAGTGCATTGGAAAGAAGACCAGAAAAGCAATGAATTGTACTTATATTTTTATTTGCGTTTACGCACACCTTTTGAATTTTTATTGTTATTTTTTATGTTTCAAATTTATTCAGGACCAATGAAAATTTTCTTTAATACCTACGTCAAATATTTTTCACATTATCTTGTATTAAAAAATCCATTATCTGTTAACCCTTTGTATCCTACCGGGACTTTAAAGTCCCATCAAAAAAATTCCTCAATATAGTCTAAATTCACTACAAGATTTCATTAAAACTTCAAAGTCCCTATAGTTTAAGCTTTCCCTATAGTTAAGCTATAGTTTAAGCTAAATTTAATATGAGATGTTTCTCATGCAGCAAAGAAATATAATAAAAAAGTTTCAAACTATTTTTCCAAAAATAAGGTAATTTGGGATTTAAAGGGTTAAGTAAACTAACTGTTTGAAATATTTTTTATTTTATTTTTTAGTGTTTATAATTTTTATTTTAATTAATTACAATATGTATTTCTTCCAAAATTTTGATATTTTTATTTATTGAAAAATTATGAATTTTAATGGCATCAGTGGTTATATTAAACATAAGTAAACACCTCTCAGTTGCTTTGTTAGCTATACTAATTCGTACTCTGCTATTACTCCTATTTAAAAAAAAAATATTTATATATATTACTTTTGAAATACATTTATGACTAAATATAAGATTTATTGTTTTATGGAGGAAGAGGGAAGAAATTGGGAATGAAAGGGTTAAAAAAAAAAAAATAAATAAATAAAAAATACAAGAAAGTTAATTGTTTCCTAAGATCTCCATAGATACCAACAAACATGCCAGCATTTTAATTTATTCCGGAGCATTTTTAGTCCCGCCTTTATTTCATACCACTTTTATTTTAAGAGTACTTTTTTCTTATTTTGTCGTAGTTTCATATTGGAGAAAAATATTCTGTGAATAAAGTGGTGCAAAATAAAGGCGGGAGCTAAAAATGTTCCGGAATAAATTAAAATGTTGGCAATTATGTGTCAACTTAATCCGGAGTATTATTAGTATCCGCCCCTTATTCCACACCACTTAATTTTTAGAGTAATTCTCTTCAAATGTATTTACGATGAAATAAGAAAAAAAGTACTGTAAAAAAGATGGGTGTGAAAAAAAAAAAAGTTAACAATACTCCGGAATATTAATTAGGACGTTGGCAGCTGTGCATCTCACAGCATATCAACTATTCTCTTTAATTTGTCTAGATTGTTGTTCTGCGAAGCAGGGCTTTAAACAATGGTTTGAAACGTAACTCAATTCCTTGTGACTTTTTTCTTCATTCATATGAAAAGAAAAAATAATTGTTTAAATGTAACTTGTAGAAATGTTGCCAAGTACCTTTATGAAGTGTATTTTTTTTTTTACATAGGAATTTTTGCTAGTGTTCGGACACTTTTGTTAAGGACTGTAGGTAATGGGAGTATTATATTCAGTCCAAAAATTTGATATTGAATTTTCACCTGATTTGCTCGTTTTAAGGTCTCCTAAGTCCGAAAAAGTGTTTTTTGGCAATTGCTCAGTATGTGTGCACAGTCGGTAACAAAAGTGTCCGAACACTAGCGAAAATTCCTATGTAATAAAAGTTCATACGGTTTTGTTAAATAAATCCTTGTCGAATCCTGTTCGTAGTCAGTGTAAGACCATGATTCGATAAGTATTTATTTAACAAAACCGTGTGCAGTGTATTTTTTTTTACATAGGAATTTTCGCTAGTGTTCGGACACTTTTGTTACCGACTGTATGTGTGTGTGGAGAATATTCTGACTATCATAACTACGAAACTAATAAAAGTAGAACAACGAAAGTTCAGTACTGAGTAAGGTCTGGTGTATTGATTACCTTTTTAACTTTAGGAGAAAATTGGAAAACCGGAAGTAGGGCATATGAAACCGGAAGTAGGACCGGAAGTCCGTATCTCAAAAACTGTTTTAACGATTTTCTTTAAAGTTACTAAATAAACACCCTATTAGACGTCTTTTCGTATGAAATAGTTCATTAATTCATGAAAATTGATAGGCATATAAGTAGGCTAATTAGAGATCTCGTAAGTGCGTTCCTTTAAAAAATGGCTGCACAGATTTTTTTTTTTTCAAACTCGCTATATTAACTCCTTATTAAATATCTTTTCCTATGTAATTGTTGTTTTCTGGTCAATGAGTGAGCTTGCTAAATTTTGGTGAAAATCAATATCTCAAAAACGGCTCTAAAGATTTTTTTGAAAATTGTTACATAAACCCCTTTTTAGATAGCCTTTCAGATGTATTATGCGAAAGACTATACAGGAAAATTCATAGGGTCATATTACCTATTCTGATTAGGTAGGTCAGTTTTAGATCTGTTAAATGGGTGTTTCCAAAAATGGCTCTACTGACTTTTTTTTTAAACTCACTGGGTAAACTCTGTTTTATATGCCTTTACTCATGTATCAGTTTTCTCTTAGAGGAAAATTTTTAGACGACTAATTTTTTAGGTCAATTTTATATCTTCTGATCACACTGGCAACAGCTTGATGCCATCGTGTTCATATAGTACGTGTAGCAGTGGGTAATGGAAGTCGTGTGGTTGTCACACACCAGAATTTTTTTTTATACATAAAGGTGTGCTGTGCTTTCCTAGTAGTTCTAGATTTTTATTGATAGTTTTGAAGTTGTCCAGGGTCAAAGTTTATTTTCTTTAATACTCGTGTTGGATATTTCACATACAAAAGTTGATTCTTCGTTAAAAAGACCAGCACGTACGTGAACTGATTTTTAATACCTAACAGCATATTAACAATTCACTTCAACTTGTCTAGATTGTTTTTCTGTCAAGCAATGGTTTAAACGTCTATTCGAGAAAAAGTAATAATGTAATTTTTTCCGAATATTGTTAAGTGCGTTTGAAAAAAGATGTGTGGTGAAGTGCTTATATTTTTATATGTATTTTTTACAGTGCGTCTGAATATATATTTTTTTTTTAATGTATATTTTTAAGGTTGTTCAGGCTCAAAGTTCATTTTCTTTAATATCCGTGTAAGTTATTTTACATAAAGAAGTCGCTTCTTTGTTAAAAAGACCAGCAAGTACGTGAACTGTTTTCTAACACCAACAGGATATCAATTCAACAATTCTCTTCAATTCGTCTACACTGTTTCTATGTCAAGCAAGGCTTTAAATAACCATAGGAGATAAAATAAATAAAATGTAATTTTTCAAAATATTATCAAAAGCGTTTGAAAAAAGATGGGTGAAGTGTTTATATTTTAAAATGTATTTTTTACAGTGCGTCTGAATCTTAATCGTTACTTTTTATAGTTTTGAGTTTGTTCAGGTGCAAAGTTTATTTTCTTTAATATCCATTTAAAACATTTTGCATTCAAAAGTCGGTCCTTCGTTAAAGACACTGTCGAGTAGGTGTTTTATGACTGTCTGAGGTGTTTCAACTGTTTTCTGACACCTAACAGCATTCAACAATTCTCTTCAATTTGTCTAGATTGTTTTTCTGTCAGGCAAGGCTTTAAATATCCATACAAAAATTTTTTGTAAAGTAATTTGACAAAATATTGTCAAATGCGTTTAAAAGAATAGGGGTGAAGTGCTTATATTTTTATATGTATATTTCTTAGTGCCTCTGAATCTTAATCTTTTTTTTTTTTTTTTTTTTTTTTGAGCTTGTTTAGACGTAAAGCTTATTTTCTTTAATTTCCGTTTAAAATATTTTCCATACAAAACTTCGGTCCTTCGTTAAAGAGATTGTCAAGTAGATGTTTTCTGATACCTAACAGCATATCAACAATTCTATTCACTTTGTCTAGACTGTTTTTCTGTCAAGCAAGGCTTTAAATATCCATACGAAAAATTTTTATAATGTTATTTGTCAAAATATTGTCAAATGTGTTTAAAAGAAGAGGGGTGAAGTGCTTATATTTTTATATGTATATTTCTCAGCGCGTCTGAATCTTAATCTTTATTTATTTATTCATTTATTTATTTATTTTGAGCTTTTTTAGGCGTGAAGTTTATTTTCTTTAATTTCCGTTTAAAATATTTTATATACAAAATTTCGGTCCTTCGTTAAAGAGATTGTAAAGTAAATGAACTGTTTCCTGATATCTAACAGCATATCAACAATTCTCTTCAATTTGTCTTGTTTCTTTTTTTTTCGTTAAAAAAATGGTTAAATGCGCATACTAAAAAACTTTTTAATATAATTTGTCAAAATATTGTCAAGGATATTTGAAAGAAGGTGGGTGAAATGCTTATATTTTTATACTTTTTTTTTTTTCTCAGCGCGTCTGAATCTTAATCGTTATTTTTTATTTATTTATTTATTTTTTATAGCTTCGCTGTTAAAAACGGTTTCTCAAAAATGAGCAAAATTGTCTCAAAATAGCTCCGAAACAATATATACTTAAATTTGAAAATCGCATGTACTCATTTTTGAGTATATTGACATGCTCAAAAATGGGGTTGACCACTAAGTATCCTAATATCCCCACTCTTGAGCATGTCAATATACTCAAAAATGGGTACATGGGTTTTCAAATTTAGGTATATATTGTTTCGGAGCTATTTTGAGACAATTTTGCTCATTTTTCAGAAACCATTTTTAGCAGAGTTTGAGTTTTTTGAGGTGCAAAGTTTATTTTCTTTAATAACCGTTTAAAATATTTTACATTCAAAGGTAGGTACTTCGTTAAAGAGACTGTGAAGTAGGTGAGCTGTTTCTGACACCTAACAGCATATCAACAATTCTTTTCAATTTGTCTAAATTGCCTTTCTGTCAAGCAAGGATTTAAATATCCATAGGATTTTTTTTTTTTTTTTTTAATGTAATTTGTCAAAATGTTGTCAAGGATGTTTGAAAGTAGACGGGTGAGATGCTTATATTTTAACACGCTTTTATTAGCTTCACCTGTATGTATGCTTGTATGTATGCTTGTATGTAATCGGTCTGGGAGCAAACAAAAAATCTATATTGTAAAAAAAGACCTTTCCCTACGTGAATACTGTGGCTGTGAGGTAAAGCTCCGCGCTACGAACCTGAAGATCTGGCGTTCGAGCCCAGTCAGGGGAAATTTTTTAAAAATGGTTTTTGTTTAATTCTAAATAATTTTAATTAAAGATTTAAATGTGTGTAAATATTTTGGTGTGTCACTCACACGATTTTCTCTTATCTCGCATTTTAATACTAAGATAGATATTTTGTGCTTTTTAGTTCACATTTCTATAAAAGCGTGTTCTTTAATTTTTTAAAACTATAATATTATTTATATGTATTTTTCTCAGTGCTTCTGAATCTTTATTGTTATTATTATTATTATTATTATTATTATTATTTTATAGTTTTGAGGATGTTCAAGTTCAAAGTATATATTCTTTGATACCTATGGTGGTAAGATATTTTAAAATCAATTTTGCATACAAAAGTCATTTATCCATCAAAAAAAAAAAATGTTTGAAAGACAACAGTTTTCTGGCACCTAACAACATATCAACATCAACCCTCCTACTTAATTTGTCTGGATTTCTGTCAAGCGAAAGGTTTTAAACATTGTTTGAAATTATCTTGACTGATGATGTTAAGCATTTAAAAAAAAAAAAAAAAAAAAAAAAAAAAGGAAATATCATGCGGTCTACATGGTTTATAAACCCTTTATCACTGTACTCCTACTTATATTTTTAAACTTTCAGTGCATTCTGTCTCCATCATAACATCTTAAAATACGTTTTGTTTTTGATTAGGTAAAAAGAAAAACTCTCATTTTTTTTTCTTTTCGTTTATTTTAAGTAATCTATACAAGAGGTTACTTTATAGAGGTTACGTTTGCCCTGAATACTGTGTAAAAACACCAAAGCTGCAAAAACTTTTTTTTTTTTTGGTTAATTATGCAGTAATGAGTCTCACAAAAGTATCTTTACAGCTTTATTTCTAAAAATAAGCATTGCTTTCCGGTACCCCTGTATATCGTTTAAAAGTTGTTTACGCATCACATAATGTACTAAAAGAAATTCTCATAGCACTAAGCATTTGATAAAATTCGATGTTTATACATCATAATGTATCAGATTAAATTTCTGGGCCTCTGTAAACAAATCAGTTAAACTAATTACACCATACTTTAAATAATATGTATTAATTACTTTATGTGGTAGTATAAAATAAGGAAATATACTTTTCAAAATACAAATAGTAATGCGTCGGAAATCCTCTGAGATTCCCTGTATACAAACCACTCTATTTATACCCTTTTCACTACAGACCATGCCGTAATAGACTTGAATTACATATACTAATTAAAAGGAACAAAGTGCACTTTTCGCATTTATACCTCTAACACAAGGTGTTAAAAATTAAAATAATAATAATAATAATAATTTTTCGAAACAAATATAATTTTAACGGTTATGATTTTTTTTTAATGTAGAAATAGAATTTAAAAAATATATTTAGGTAAAGAGAAATTTCCACAGATGAGAAATCATCAAACAAAGCAGCAACAACAAAAAAAAGAAAACAAAAATCTTTTTTTGTATGCGTTACCGCTTTGTTTGCAGTTCTCACGCCTACTTCGTCCGTCTATGTTTTATTTCGATCCGAAACAATTGTTGCGATATTTTTTTTTTGTGTGTGTGTGTATTTATTCAAAGGTGTTTTTTTTTTTTTTTTTTTTTTTTTTACTTTTTACTTTTCAACTGCCAGTCCTATGATGCACTTTTACTATTTAAGGCTTATTATTTAATTACTTTTAAAATTTATTTCAAATTATTCAGAGTATCACCCACCACACCATTCTTTGAAATTGTTTCAACTAATTTTGTGTAACCCTGTATATTATATGAATATTATATACACACCATAAAAAATACTTAAATTTAGCACAGAAAATAATACCAATAATTATATATCTTGAAACTCACTTCGAGCCATTTCCAAACATAGCTATAATAAATCAGTATTCTTTTGTGTGGCAATGTAAATCAAAAATAAATACTTTTTATGTCATGTTATGTGTTAGAATTACTTCTTTGCATATCAAAATAGATGCTGATTTCATTTTGTTTAACGCAGGCTAAGTATGTTAAACTCTATTTAGAGATATTTCGCAATGCTTTTGAAAATCCCTGTATACGAACTATTTTCTTGATCTCAATAAAAATTTCAAGTAACATTCTCAAATAGTACAGCTTTCTTTAGAATACCCAGTTTGACCTCCTGCTAATATTTTACTTTGACTTAGAGTGATAACAGACTCACACTCGGGCACACAGACATACACACACACACACGGACGCACATTCACACTCACACACACATACACAAACACAAACACAAACAGCAAAAAAACCTTATATTCGGATCTCAAAACGTGTAATTACACTAAAAACTCTATTTCAAATATTCGAACCAAAAACGATACTTTTTCCACTAAGATTTGTAATAATTAATTATTACCAATACCAGGAATACTTTTTTTCAATTGATAAGAGAAATAAAATTACACTAACTCATTACTATTTCATATAAATCTCAATGAAATGTGTAATCAATAAGTATTTCTTTGTTAAAAAAAAAAAAAAAAAAAAAAAAAATACTTCACAGGTTTAAAAAACGTGCAATAAATTCTGTATGATCCTTATGTATGTAATTAAGTTCTAATCTTCTAATTGCTAAATCATTCTACTCTATTTCGTTGGGCTAATTTAAGCTAGCAAATTTCTCTAAACAACAAAAAATCTACTTATTAACTTAAGCATGACATAAAACAGCTGGATTCTCCCAGTAAAAATTAATTAATTTCTTTGTAATAAATTTTCCTTTTTCAATTAAACAAACATTTAATTAAATGAAGAATTCCGGTAATGTGGCACCAAAGCATAACAACTAATTCTGTCTGCCAACTACTTAATTTCAAACCTAAATTGGCGGCAGGGCAACTGAACTTCAAATAACTTATTTATTTTGATCAGACATTCTTCAAATACTGCTGTGCAAATAGTTCAAGTTGCTATTCAAACAGACAGCTTCGTGTGTGTACTTAGTGAGTAGTACCCGGTGCTACAAAAAAAAGAAAAGAATTTTTATTGTGCCTGTTGCTTAATTAGCTGCAAGATGATTTCAAAGGCCTTATGTTATACAAGATACGGCAACGTGTATAGTGTAGCGATGATGATTTTTTCGTAGCTGTTGTTTATATGAAGTAGATAATGGTAGGCAGATGCAACGTTTCAATAGAGAATTACATTTTGTCGTAAATTTGCCCATAGTATTTCATTTTATGCCCGAGAAAATATTATAACCTTTTTAACGTTCACTACATATTTTATTTTGAAAATTGCTAAACTAATTTTTTTAATGACTGTTATACACATAGTTGAACCCAAATATGTGTATAATGTGTGTATTATTTAAAAAAAAAAAAAAAAAAAAAAAGCATTTTAAATTTTCGAGAAAATTTTGGTTTGATGCGCCTACATATTGACCTGATTAAATTCAAATAATTTTAAATTAAACAAATAACTTTGTAAGAAGACATTATAAATAGTAAAACTCTCAACAGCTGTTTCAGGTGAAAATAATAGCACGTCCTTTCATCAGGGGAAAAAACTAAGCACAAGTGCATCCTCTAAGCAGAAAGGTGTACACGCGCTAAGTTGACCAGACGTCCTCGAAAACTATTTTCGTCCTCAAAAAATTTGAACACATTTGAGGACGCTGGTTATAAAATTATTAATTTTTTATTTTCATAAGTTGTTACATGTACAGTCGGTAACAAAAGTTTCCGAACACTAGCAAAAATTCCTATGTAAAAAAAGTACACTTCATTCGGTTTTGTTAAATAAATCCTTATCGAATCATGTTCTTACACTGACTAAGAACTGGATTCGACAAGGATTTATTTAACAAAACCGTATAAAGTGTACTTTTTTCACGTAGGAATTTTTGCTAGTGTTCGGACAATTTTGTTACCGATTTACAATAAATAAACTGAAATAAGTTCTTTCGGGTACGTCATACATAAAAATTACTAAAATTTTACAATTTAAGATGATTTATTTAAATTGTCCTCAAAACTCGTGGACGCCGCCATATTTGTCCTCAATTCAATTTTAAAAAAATCTGATCGCCCTAACTCGTTCTTACTAAGAATTTTGGAGTGGCTTCTGCATTTGACTTCCTCTGAAACAACATTTTATGAATTTGAGAATAGTGCTACCGAACAGAAAAGGAATAAATGTTTAAAAAGCGATTAAAATAAGAAAAAAAATGCTGAAAAACTGCGAAACCAATGACCGTTAAATGGTCAAAGAGGTTACAAACTTTTTAATTTTACAGAAGAAAAGAAAGAAAAAGAAAAGGAAATTGTTATCCTAGGTGTTCTTTCTATGAAATGGATAACTAATAATTGACAGATCCATCGTATTTTATCCAATAGAGAACTAAATGCTTTTCTTAAATTTATACCTGCTTCATTAAATTTTATTTTATGTCAAAAAATAATAATAATAATAATAATAATAATAATAATAAAAATTTCTAAAAAGTTAAACCTTTTTGGAATTTACCAAAAAAAAACAAGGTTTAGATATTGAGCATTACCAGGTTATAGAATAGTAAAAAATTCTCCTTAGACTACATGAGGTAAAATACATGTAGCTAGGTTTTTATTTTTCTTACTGTTTTTTTTTTTTTTTTTTTTTTTTTTTTTTTAATACAAATAATCTGGTGTGTCACTCACACGACTTTCTCTTACCCTGAAATTTAATACTATAAATACAGGTTGCAGATTAATAGGTAAGATAACGAGTACTGTTATGTAAACCTATGTTAAACAATTCATATTAGGCTTCTGAAGAGTTTTATATGATAATTAGTTCTATGCGAGGGGGGTCTACCGCCCCCATTAACCCACCGTTTCATTAATGCACCTACATTTAAATAGAATTTAATTCGGTTATTAAAAAATAATTCTGTTTTTAAAAAGTAATTTATTAAAATTATTATTTAAAAAAACTATCTATTATGATAATGCAGACAATTTCCATATTAGAGAAGTAGTATAACACCAAATATCCAAAAGAAGTCCATATTATTCTCAATATTAAAAAAAAAAAAAAAAAAAATATCTAAGTTAAAAAAAAAATCGATAACTTTGTTTCGAATTATCGCAGATCGATGGTTCAACCATTCGTTTTAAAGGTATTGGCGAGCTCTTTTGAAAGTTACCCATCATGAAAATTTACTCCCCTCGAGGGGGGGGGGGCAGGAGGCGAGGCTCCTACATACACAATTTTTTTTTCCCAGTTGACTATCTCTATTACAAAAAATATATATTCGTTTCATTTGGTTTAGTGCAGTCTATAGACGTTAAACCCTACTTACCTGCAATTTTCCCCATAGACGTAATGTATTAGAATTCTCTTGATTGTCCTTGTACACGAACCATTTGCTTGATCTTAACGAAAAGCTTACTATAGCATCCCTATATGATACACATTTAGAATACCAAGTTTGAACTTTCTGCCATAATTTGTTTTTGAGATATGCTGATAACAGACAGACACACAGACACACACACAGACACACACACACAGAGAGAGACACACACAGACACACAGACCATTTGCTAAAATCATGATTTTCGTATTCAGGGGACCTCAAAACGTGTAAATATAACAAAATCTCGCGTTCGAAAATTTGACCCAAAAACAATACTTTTTCTACCTTATGGGTAAGAGAAAGTAAATAGACAATGATAGATATATATATAACAAATTTCCTCCCAATATTGAATTAAGTACATTTCAACTTTCAATTGAAAGAATTGTATCTGTCGAGTGTCGATTAGGTTTGTATAGCTGTCAGAGCTTTGACAATTTTACAGAGGACATAGGTCCGATTCCTAGCCAATCATTTTTCTTGTTAATAAAAATCAACATTTTCCTCTAAAACGTGTAGGTTACACAGACAGGTTTTAGATAAAAATATTCAAAATATGTTCAGAGAATTCGAAATTTTGTCAGTTCATAGGAAACAACAAATCAAAGCTTCACCAATGACTGAGAGTTTCTCCTCTCAAAGGTGGTGGACGTGAGGTTTTGACTTCGAATCCAGGACAAGCTCATCAGCCTAGGCGTTAATACACTGTGAAAAAATTCATGCCACTTTGCACAACAATACTGAGGCAGCTTACTTGCCACATCCATGTAGCGAAATGTTACCAGCTCAAACTACATAGTATAATATTGTTATGTAAAGTGGCATAAAACTTTTACAGTGTAATTTTTTATGGCTTTTTCTAAGAGTCGCACGACTATAGGTTGGGATCCTTTAGAAAGACCCCCTCTCTCACGGAGTCACATCTCCCAGACCTAGGACCCTCGTTTAATCAATTAGCCTCAACCTAAACACTACACACCATACCAAATATCAAAATATTTCGTGAAGCTAATACTTCAGCAAATTCATATACAGTAAAAAGCAAAGTTTCGTATATTTTTTCGCGGAAAAATAAAAATAGCTGTAATTTTTATGCAACCCCTCAACCTTATCAGATTATGCTATAAAACGACTCATAAAAATTCCTCTCGAGAATTCCTTAACCCAAGACACGAACTCAGACGAGGGCAAAGAGGTTCCAAAGAAACATCATGTTCGTGGTAGAAAAAATATTTCGGCAAATATTTATCTTCGAAACTTCAGTTTGCGATTTGTGAAAGAAAATAACACATGTCATTCAAGAAACCAGAATAATATTTCATCAATGTTGACATTTTCAGACATTTATCATTATTTCTATGGAAATATTTTTTTTTTTTAGATGTGTGTTTTTGAAGGGAAAGTGAATGTAGAAGAACATATTGGTTATGATACGTTTTGAATTGATTTTCAGGAAAAAAGGGACTTCTTGAGGCCAGTTGAAGAACATATATAACAATTGAATTGTGGGGGGGACTACCTATCAAGAGTTGTGGTTTGGCTCAATGAACATTTCTGCAAATTATTATTATTCATTATTTTATTTTATTTATTTATTTATTTATTTATTTATTTTTTATATCGTCTTCAGTCTGTTCATAAGGTCTACATTTTTAAATATCTGCAACGTTTTTGGAATTTTTCTGTCATTTTTTTTCTTATTTTATATTTACAAAATAAATTTGGGGCAATCATAATTTGCTAAACATACATTTTGACTTCGTAAGGCCAATCGGAGAATTGGCCATAATGGACCGCGGAAAAAAGAAAAAAAAAATCTCTGTATCGAAACGAGTACCTATCGAGAGCTGTAATTTGGCTCAATGAACATTTCTACAAATCCTTATTATTATTATTATCATCATTTAATATCATCTTAAACTTTCGCATGAGGTCGAAATTTTGAAATGTCTGTAAAGTTTTTGGAATTTTTATGCATTCCCCCCTCCCCCAATTTATATTTACAAAATGAATTTAGGGTAATCTTAAAATGTTAAAAATGAAATTTTGACTTCATGATGCCAATCAGAGAATATATATTCTGTTTAATGCATTAGAATAAAAAATAATAATAATATTAATAACTGTCTTATCAAAACGGGTACCTATCAAGAGTTGTGATTTGGCTCGTAGAACATTTCTGCAAATTATTATAAGTATTATTTAATATCATCTTCAACCTGCGCAAAAAGTCTAAATTTTGAAATATCTGTAGTGTTTTTTGGGATTTCTCTGTAATTTTTTCCCCAATTTATATTTACAAAATGAATGTAGGGAAATCTTGATGCATTAAAAAAATATTTTGACTTCATTATGCCAGTCGGAAAACAGATATTCAGTTGAATGGATTGAAAAATAAAGTAAAATAAATAAATAAATAAATACTCGTCTTATCGAAACGGGTATTTATTAAGAGGTATGGTTTGACTCAACATTTATTATTATTATTATTATTATTATTATTATAAATTATCCCTAAAAAAAGGGTTAAATTGAACACGTGTCATTTGTTAATTATATTAATAATATTATATTTTTAAAAAATTAAAGAACACTTTTTTCCAGAAATGTGAACTAAAAAGCACAAAATATCTATCTTAGTATTAAAATGCAGGGTAAGAGAAAATCGTGTGTGTGACACACCATAATATTTACATACATTTAAATCTTTAATTAAGATAATTTAGAATTAAACAAAAACCATTTTTAAAAAATCTCCCCTGGCTGGGATCGAACGCTAGACCTTTAGATTCGTAGTGCGGCGCTATACCTCAACGCCACGGCGTTCATGTAGGGAAAGTCTTTTTTTACAATATAGATTTTTTGTTTGCTCCCAGAGCGGTTACAAACATACAAACATACATACATACATACAGGTGAAGCTAATAAAAGCGTGTTAAAAACACTTTAAAAACACGTAAAATTAAATTTTATGAAAAAAGACATTAAAAATTTTATCGGAAGCTTTACTCTTTTAAATATAGTAAAGCATCATCAGGTATTTTTATTACTCTTTTCCAATGAGCAGTTTTTAAATACAGTGAAAGGAAAAATATTTAAAAACTGCTCATTGGAAAAGAGTAATAAAAATACCTGCTAATGCTTTACTATTTAAAAGCGAAAAGCTTCAGATAAAATTTTTAACATCTTTTAAAAAAAATTTAATTTTACGTGTTTTTAAAGTGTTTTTAATATTGGGTTGTTCGATAAATAATGTCGTTTTATTTTTCATGTTTTTCAAAGTGAATTTATTTATATCAACAACAAACATTAATACATGATATATTGACCATTTCGTTGGATGACCTTTTGCCATTTTTCGGTAAGTTGAAAAATTCTACGTTTAAAGAAGCCTTGGTTTTTAGAAGCGAAGGTTTTAAAAAACGACATTATTTATCGAACAACCCAATATAACAATTATTATTATTTAATACCAAATTCAGCCTGAACATAAGGTTTAAATTTTGAAACGTCTGTAATGTTTTTTGAACTTTTTTTGTAATATTTTCCCCAATTTATATTTACAAAATAATTTTGAAGTTCCCTTAATATATTAAAAATAGATTTGTTTTTTATTTATTTATTTATTTTTCTCGGAAATCTAAATTTCTCTAAATAAACTTAAAAATGTCAAAAAGTCTCAAAATTTAAGCCGTATGCGTAAGCTGAAAATCTTAACTGAATACTGACCATACTGAGTGAGTGACACACTCAAAAAAAGTATTTTTTTAATCTATTTTTGTAATATTAATACTATCCAAAATTAATACACATATCTGCAATTTCTTGCCATTTTTTCTGTTTTCTTTTTTCCTTAATTTATATTCATAAAATAAATTTTAGATAATATGCCAAAATATACATTTTAAAAGTAGTACATTTTATTTTATTTTATAATAACTGGACAATCCAAATTTCTCAATAATAACTTTAAAAAGACAAAAAATTTCAAAATCTAAGTCACATGCGCAAACAGAAAATAATAAATAAGTAAGTCAAAAAAGAAAAAAAAAAAGATTTTTTTAAACCTATTTTTATTAAATTCACATTATCCTAAATTTATTTTGTCAAATAAGTTGCTAAAAAAAATTACAGAAAAATCGCGGACACTTTCAAGACTGAAATATGATATAAAAAATGATAATATTTTCCAAAACTGTTCATAAGCCAGGACTAACAATTTATTGATAATTACCGTTTTCAATAAGATGATCTTCATTTTATTTTTGATCAACAATGGTATTCAAAATACTCCACAAATAGCATAAACTTAAATTAAAAAGTTTACACTGCAATGTACAAAATTATGTTTTGTGTATTCAACGATAGTTAATAAATTATTTTAATCTGTTAGCGCCCAGTGTCCTCATTTGAGGACAGCTAATTAAATGGCGTGCATATTTTTTGTGGTTTCTTGGAATGATTTCTGCTTTTTAGTGACAGTTTATAGCGTCACTCTAAATGATCCCTGAAAGTTTTATGTGCCTACTATTAATTATTATTTCATAATTTGGATATTCATTTTATGATTTTTCATTCGTCGCACACATATATTCGCTTTTTGCGCAGGTATACTAACTTAAATCAAGTTGAATAATAATATATGTTATAATACTTTACTTTCGTGATTTTTGTCAGCATATAATAGGAAATTAATCTGTTACCTCAAAGATTTTCTATCTCGAAGTTTTCTCGCTAGAACGCTAAACGTCAATAAATGAGTATAGCTTTAAATTTAAAAATATCAGAAGAATTGTTTAAATTAATATATTTTACTGTCAGTTTTCTATATTAATTTAGACGTGAAATAATCAGCTAATAATATTTTGCAAAATTAAATTGGGCGTTAACGGGTTAATTACTTAAATTTTAAGATAATACTTGATTAATTAACTCAAAGGTCTTGAGAGAAAATTTTTTAAAAATGTGATGATTCAACAATATTCTTGTAAGTATTGTAAATCAGAAAATAAAAAGATATTGTAACAGTAAAGATGAATTGCTGAACTGTCTACGGTATTTGGAAACCTACTCATCCAAGTAACATAATTTCATGTTGTATTGTACTTTTTCCATACAAAAAGAAAAATGTAATGCCATATTTAAACCTAATAATAAAAGTTAATGTTCTATTATACCAGTAAGAAGATTTTTATTTGTTATGTAGTAAATTGAACACCAAAACTTTGAATAAATTCAAATATAAGTTAATTGACATCAGTCATTAAATTACTTATTTTTAACGGGATTTCAGCACTTGATATTTAAAAATATCGTCAGACTGAACAAATGGATCTAGGTTCAACAATATTTAGACATACTTTTTAACGTATGCTAAATTAAAAGTACAATATATTTTTATGGGGAAGTGAAAGAGAAAGGATATTTTAACTAAGTTAATCAACAATTTTATTTACACAAATTAAATCATTGGGTTCTCGCAATGTATTTATTTATTTATTTATTTTATAAATAAGCAGTATTTAAAGTCTTGTTATTTTTTTATGCCTGTAATTGTTATTGTTAGTATTATTATTCTACTAAATGCAAGAAGACGATATTTTCCTACTTACGTCACCTATCACTTATTATTATTATTTTTTATTTTTTCCCCTTGAATACTTTAAAAAAATTGAAATTTGCAATCAGAGATCCTCAATGGTAATCCATATTATAACTGTTTTAATTTTAATAATAATAAAAAAGAAAAAAATTCATGAATCTTAAGCGTTATAGTTTTTATAAAACTATTTAAAACTTTCGAAAATTTTATATCAAAGAAGTCTCATGACTTTAGCTTTAAAACAGTTATTTCAAATTATGTCCATGACGATATATATAATTTAAATCAAATAATGTCTTGTCAAATTATGTTTAGGTAGAATTTGCGCCCTTAGATATCCCCCTTAGGCTCCTTATTCGGCTCTTATAATTTTCCAATAATAATCTAATTTCACCTCATATGAAATAAAAAGTAAATGGAGTTAACATTATAATCCAAATATTAGAGTAAATAATGGATTTTTTATTAAGATCTAAATATAATCTTCAGTAAATAACTAAATACCAAATTCAAGCCATTTCCGATATAAAATGAAAATGCGTTTTCATAGGTTTATACGATATCGGACTTCTTATTTAAACAAATAATAATAATAATAATAATAATAAATAAAATAAAATAATGTTTCAAAAATTGCTCTTATGAAATAGTAATAAAATATAATAAAATATCTTTCAGTATATCACATAATTTTAAAAAACTTTAATAAACTTTATTTCCAACGTTTCGGTTAAAATTCATCTTTAACCATCTTCAGGGAAGAATGATGTTTAAAAACCATAAACATAGACAATTTAAGTCATTCTATGAAACCACAAATACAATTTCAAGGAAATTAATATATGATTACATAAATTATAAAAATATACTACATACATTTTAAAAAAATGAGCTAAAAACACTTTAATAAACTTGAAACATGATCACTACAAGAAAAAGAAAACGTGATTTAAACGTGTTAAACGTTGAATGACTCCTCCATTCGACTTTCCGAACATTGTGTGTAATTAACGGTTTTGTAGATAAAGTAAAGTAAGAGGAGTTGTTAATAAACAAAAGAGAGAAAATTATAATAGAGTGAGTATTTTTCTCCAAATAGTACACGATGTTTAATTTAACGCTATTGAACTTTGAGTCCATAGATAATAATGATAAAGAATTTTTCGTTGTGTCCCTGTAAAAACCTATATGTGCTCGATTCACCAAAATGCTTATAGTTGGTGCAATAGTAACTCACAATATTCATATAAATTTTCAGCTCAATTGAACAAGGCGTTTAGACGCTATCGCAATATTAAAAATATGGTCCTATAGGCTATAATGAAAAAGAATTTTCTTTGTGTCTCTGTAAAAAACTGTAAGTGCTAAATTCACCAAAATCTATACAGTTCGTGCAGCTGTGACCTACAATATGTGTACATTTGTTTTTGCTCTGTTTAATAAGGCGTTTAAACGCTATCATACTTTTAAAAATTTGGCCCCATAGGCCATAATGATAAAGAATTTTTCTTGGTGTCCCTGTAATAAAACTATGAGTGCTAGATTCACCAAAATCAATAGGGTTCGTGCTACTGTGACTTACAACATACGTACCAACTGTAGCGTTTAGACGCTAGCGTGTTCACATACACAAATACATACATCAACGTAAAAATAGTGAAAAAGGACTCAGGGGACCTCAAAACGTATAGAAACATCAAAATCTCAAATTCAGATTTTTGACATGATTACAATACTTTCTTTACATACGTATGTTCGGAAAGTAAATGTTTCAAGCCAGTGGGATTTTTTTTTTTTTTTTTTTTTTTTCATAAAGATTACATTCAAAACTGTCAGAAGGTAAGTTAAAAGAATTATTTTTATGCGCGAATTATTTACTGAATTCTAATATATATTTATTTATTTTCTAATGTACGTTTTAGTTTGCTATTACGTTACCGACTCGCAAATTTCACTAAATTCAGATTTTTCGTTTCGGTGACTACACAATATAGATCATCATTATAAACAATTTCGAAAATAACCAGTTTCATAATAATCATTTCATTAAAAAATATTTTTTGCCATTCATAAGTTTAAGAAATTTAAACTAAAACATTAAAAACGGCGTTATTTTGCGATTCATCGCCTGCGCTTAGCTAACGGAAGAGTACCTATATTTTTACAAGATTAGAAGATGTATGTATACAATAACAATAATAATAGCTAAATTTCCTAATAAAACACATGAAATGAATATTTTTAAATGCCTGTGTCTAAAACGTGAAATGCATATTTCTAAACCAAGTCCGTAGAAAATAAGTAAGTAAATAAATAAATAATAAACAATAGCTGGATTCAATCTCCAGCAAAAGAGACGAAATCTAAATAGATCTAATAGTAAATAAATCTAATCCCTAAAAAATAAATAAATGAATAATAATAATAAATAAATAAATAATAACTGAATTCAATGCGAATGCCCAGCAAAAAGAGATGAAACTTGAAATACAAATTATCCACTCACATTTAACCAATAAAAGAAAAATGTTAACCTTATCGGAAAACGAACCATAGAAATTAGTAAGTATGTGTATTCAGTTCTTTTCCTCTAGTATCAAAAGCCAATTCATAAAAAATATGTAAATAAATTAATTGATTAATTAATAATCATTATAAATAACATAATAGCTGAATTTAGTTCCAAGCAAAAGAGATGAAGCATAGCATAGATTGCACCACGGAGTATTATTTAAATAATACTCCGTGGATTGCACGTATCAACTGCTTTTAGAGACTGAGTTTAATCTAAAACTAGTTTTACGTTGAACGACCGTCGATAGCTCAGTTGGCAGAGCGGTGGACTGTAGATGGAAATTCCTTCAGAAATCCATAGGTCGCTGGTTCGACTCCGGCTCGACGGAAATGCATTTTATTTTTCATCACTTATATATTAGTACAAAAAAAAATGTATATTATATTATCTATTTGTGTTTTTATTCAATTTAACATAATTATTATTTAACTTTTCCCCCGACTAATTTTAATTAATTTAGTTTAATATTTGATTTAGGATATTGTTTATTTCGACAGATAATATATTTTTCGTTTAGAAAAATATGTAGTTTGTTAGATTCGGAAGAAAAGAAAAAAAAATAAAACACTAAATTTAATTAATTTATATTAGCATTACTTTACATTTAATTATTTATTTATGTTGCATTATTCAATTGAAAAACATAATAAAATATAATTACATTTAAAAAACAAAAAACTGAATATAATAAATATATGTAAATTTATATTAAATTCTGAAATAAATTAATATCTTATAGAGGAAAAATTAACAGAAGATAGAAAGGAGGGCATTAATAAATGAAATCTTTTTTAATTTTTCATTACAAAATAAATAAATTATTACAAAATAAATAAATAAAATTACGCATTTACATTATTCATGTATTTCTTGTAAGAAAGAAAATGCATTTTTCTATGTTGAACAGACAAGATTTTTTTTATTATTTTTATTTAATTTATTTATAGTTGTATTATTTTGTGCTTATTTATTCATATACACGTATATTATTCACGTATTGTAAATGGAAAAAAAAAAAAAAAAAAAAAAAAAAAAAAGATATTTTTTTAGTACTGTAACAAATACTGTGATATTTCTTTAATACTGCAGTAATCAATATGTATAGCTCATATTAAATTTTTACAAAAAAGTTACTATTTGATAAGAAAAAAAAAGTTTGGATATAATTTTATTTCGCAAAATAATAAAAATATAAATAAAACGAAACAAAATTTAAAAGATAGAAAAAAAATAAAACGAAAAAGAAACCTTATCATGCACGAGAACGTTTACGATAACAAAGGGTGTTGGTGCTGATGTTTGGGAATAAGGCCGACTGACTGCCCGAGGGTCCTAAGCCTGAAGGGGAGTACCTTCCGTGCAGGTCTTTCTAATGGGTCCTAGCCCGTATTTACGCAAGTTTCATCACTCAAAATCATTGAAAACTGTGAACAGATGGGCTGACGAGCACGACCTGGTATCGAACCTGGCACCTCACGTCTACCCTTTGATCGCAAAAACGCTCGGCTGCTAGTGGGCCCTGATAACAAAGGGAAACGTATTCATAATTTTTTATAATTTTTTTTCTCTCTGAACTAAATTTATAGACTCGGTTTAAAAAAAAAAAAAAACTTTCAAATGTCCAAAAAAATGTATAGAAAATGAAAACATGTATAAAGAGAAGACATAAGTGAAAAATAAATAAAGAAAAAAAAGTGATTAAAATTTTATTTTATTTATTTATTTGTTTATTTTTTCATAAGAAGTAAAATGTACAACTATTCGATATGTTGAAATCTCAATTTCCTTCTAAATAAAACAAATTTTGAGACAGAAAACTAAAAAGTATTTTTTTAAGGGGGGGGGGGTGGCTTCCCAAATTATCTTACTAAATAAATCGTGTATTAAATGCAAAAATAATAACATTTTAGAAGTTTTTAAAATATAAATAAAATGAAAATGAAGTAAAAATTTGAAATTATATAATATAAAATATCTGATTTTTTTTTTTTTAAGACATAAATCGTCACTAAACTACAAAATGGGTATATAATTTAAAAGTTTTGAATAAATAAATAAATAAATGAAAAATAGAAATTTAGATGTATGTAGTATAAAGCATTTGATTTTTTATAAATAAATTATGACTAAAAAAAAGGGGGGGGGGGTAAATATAGCAGAAACTATTATAAAAATGAAATACACTTGAACCTCGATAACGTGAACACGCTTAACATGAATTGAATTTTAACGTGAACTGTTTCCACAATCCCCGTCAAAATGAAGATTAATTTCTGAGTTATTTATAGCATGAACTACTGATAACATGAACAAATTTTTTAATCCCCTTAAGATTCATGTGAACAAGGTTCGACTGTATTTCATTTAAATAAAGCATGGACAAAAATATATGTTAATATTTGTGTTAAAAGGGATAAAAGAAAAATCTTAATAACATATATTTAAAAATATATGAAATTTTATAAATCAAATTATCTTCTTCTAAACAATGTGAACAGAAAAAAACAAATTCATTCATAATAAAATAGGGAAGAAAAACTGAAGAAAGTTAACAGAAAGAAAAAGAAAAGAAAAAGGAAAAGCAGAAAAAAAAGTTGTTTTAAATATGATTTATGCACTGTAAATATCTTTTTGTGTAACCAAAACTGTTCAATATCTACCAAAATGTATCTTTTGGTGTGAATAAAGTAAATTTTTAACTATACTTTACTCTTTAATTTCTATAAAACAATATTTTATTTAAATATGTCAACCGTAGAATACCACACAAAGGAATTTTATTCTAAAAAATAATCAAAAACGATTCTTAAAACATAATATATTTTATAATTTAGTTTTTAAAATATATAAATGGTCATTTAAAAAAAAAAGGAGGAGGCATTATTGTCTTATTACATCATTTAAGGTCTAAGACTAAAATGAGTTTTTATTATTATTATTATTATTATTATTATTATTATTATTATTTATTAATTATTTGATTATAAACAAACACTTTTTTCTGTAAGTATGTTACATAATTTGTAAATTCCCACAAATGCTTACTTTCTAAAAAAAGAATATTTAATTTGATTAACACATTTTTAAAATGCAAAAATAAGACACATTTTAAAGATAAAAAAATTTGACGCAAGTTTCAAAAAATTAAATGTAAAATCTTGCAAAAAATTGCTTATGTACGAAATCCTTATAAATAAATTATTTTGTAAAATATGTATTAATATTTTCTTTTATAACATATTTATAAACAAAAAATTGTTTATAAATGTAAATTTCATTTTATAAATAAATAAATTATTCGTAAAATAAAAAAATAAATAAATAAAAATAAATGTAAATGTAAATGTAAATTTTATAAATCAAAAATTTCGTGAAATGTGCATTAATAATTTTTTTCTATAAAAAATACATTCACATTTATGAACAATTTTTTTAATATTAATTTTATATAAATATTTTTAATCTTTATATTATGAAAATTACATATGTTAACTGTATAAATGAATTATTTCGTAAAATTCTTTTTATTTATAAGTTACTTTTATATTTACAAACAGAAGAGTTTATAAATATAAATTTTATAAGTGAAAATATTTCGTAAAATATGTATAAGTATTTTCTTTTTACTTAATACTTTTACATTTAATAAAAAATAAATAAATAAAAAATAAATATAAATTTTATAAATTAACTTTTTCGTGAAATGTGTATTAGTATTTTCTTTTTATTTATAAATTACTTTTACACTTGTGACCAAAAAGGTTATAACTGTAAATTTTATAAACAAAAAGTTTCGTAAAATATTTATGTTTTCTTTGTATTTGTAAAATATTTTTACATATGTATAATTTTATAAATGAATTATTTTGGAAAAAGTGTATTCATATTTTCTTTTTCATTTGTAAATATTCATATATATATATGTATATATATCTATATATATATATATATGTTGTGATATTTAATCTCAGAACTTTCTTTTATTAACTTTCGTTTTTCTTGTTCCGGACTTTCTCTTTTTGTTTTTTGTTTCCCGCCAATTGATTGTTCGGAGCACCTGCCGTATCACGTGACGATGTGTCGCGTCTCTCTACAAGTACATTGTAATACTTTTTTCAATCATGTAATTTTCGTTATTCGGAACTGACGTTCCATTTTCTTATTCTATTTAATCATAATTTTTTCTTTTCGTCTAAGATGAATAAATTAAAGTAAAAAACATCTAGGCTTTCTTTCATTACGCAGCAACGAGTGAATTATCCTAAATAATAATTGATCTACATATTATGTAAGAATTTCTCAGTCTAATCAAGATTCATTATAGGAAAAGTAGTTGCTGGTCTTTAATACAGAAGTCATATTAAGGAGATTTTTTCTTCACCAATGGAATATTCGATTACCTGTGACAACCCAGGTAAGCTAAACTTTATTTAATTATATGACTGTTGTTTTAGTAAAGAATTATTAGTAAGAAATATTTGTTATAAATATATTTAAATAACTAATTTGAGGAAACTCCGAACTCATGCATTCATTTATAAAGTATTCTTCCTACAGATTATGATTCTGATATTTTGAATTGAAAATATAGATTTATTCTTGACAAAGTTCAAAAGTTTTTTTTCATTGCACATTGGAAGAAATTGCTACATTTAAAATAATAAAATGAAAAATGAAAATGTAAGCGAAAATATTTGTTTTTGTTTCTTCAAAACTGAAGTGACACTAAATCGAAAGTATTGAAAAGTACTTATTTTATGAAAACTATTTAATTTTATTTTCTTCTTCAAGTACTATTTATCCTAACTGTGTTGATTTAAAATATTAAATGAATATTTACGTAATGAACAAATATTAACAAAACTGTTACAAAAATTTTGTTTAAGTATGTCAGCAACAAAAGATATACAAATTGAACCGCTGAACTCCACAAATTATAATGTGTGGAAGTTTCGTATCGAAATGTACTTGCAAAAAGAGGATCTTTTTACAGTCATTACTGACGATCCTCCCAACCCAATAACCGATCAGTGGCGTTCAAAAAATAGAAAGGCCAGAGCAATTATAAATTTACTCATTGATAATGAGCAGATAGTGTATGTTATGAATCTAGATACAGCACGAGAGTGCTGGAATGCTCTGCGCCAAGTCCACGAAAGATCATCCCTTACCAGTAAGCTTTTCTTACTTAGGAAACTTTATTCCATAAAATTAATGGAAGGTGGTGATGTAAACCAACATATAGCTGACATATATAAAACACGCGACAGACTCACCGCTATAGGTGAAGTCATAGATGAATCGCACCTAGCTGCATTAATGCTATGCTCACTCCCTCCTTCGTATGACGTTCTCATAACAAGTCTCGAATCGAAAGACGAAGCGCAATTGACACCTGAGTATATACGAAACAAATTAGCTGATGAATATGCCAAAAGGCTTGAAAACAAAACTATTCAAAATACAGCGTTAAAAGTCCAATACCATAACAAATCGGAGAAATTCTGCAAATACTGTAAGAAAAGTAACCACAATATAGAAGAATGTTATAAGTTAAAAAATAAAAATAATTCTGCTGTTAAAAGTCACAGTAAAAATTTCAACAAAAAACCCAACTTCAGATCCAACATATGCTCTCAGAACAATGAGAAGCCAGATAGCGCTCAAATTGCAGAGGGCAGCAATAAACCAAAAGCTGATAAATTGTATTCTTTTTATGTTGGAGATAAAACTGTAAATTGGGTGGTTGATTCAGGGTCGTCTTCACATATCTGCAATGATAAACTAAAATTTCGCGATCTTAAAAATAACGTTTCTAACGTCACTATCGCGAACGGCACGCAGCTAAAATCTTTGGGTTCCGGTACTGTGGATTTGTATACCGTAAATTCGGAAAACACACAGAACAAAATAACACTTAAAAATGTTCTTTATGTCCCTAAAATAGAAACTAATTTAATTTCTATAAAAAGAGCAACAGAGAATGGCTGTATCGCTGTATTTGATGATAAAACCTGTAAAATTGTAAATCAGGGTAATACATGCATTGAGGGATATGTGAAAAATAACTTATATGAATGTCAATTAAATTATTCTGAAAACAAACACACAGCGAACATTGTAATACAAACTTGTGATAACGAAAATTGCATAAACAAGTGGCATGTGAAACTTGGCCACAGAAATACTAACCACATTAAAGATTTAGTTAACAAGGACATGGCTGTGGGTATAAAATTAAATGATTGCAAACATAATACTGAATGTAAAACATGCATAATGTCAAAATTAACTGATTCACCTTACCCCAAAGCTGCACAATTTAGAGCCTCCGTACCACTCGAACTGGTCCACACAGACTTATGTGGCCCTATGAAAACCCCCACTGTAGGTTGAAAATATTACTTTCTTACTTTTGTAGACGACTACAGTCGTTATACTATTATATATTTGCTAAGAAATAAGTTTGAGGTATTTTCTAAGTTAAAGGAATATGTGGCTATGACCGCAAACAAATTTGGCTGAAAAGTGCAAGCAATTCGCTCCGATAACGGGGGTGAATACACTAGTATGGAAGTAAATGAATTTTTGAATAAAGAAGGAATTGAGCACCAGTTTACCGTTCCTTACTCTAGTGCTCAGAACGGCGTGGCAGAACGTAAAAATCGTACGCTTACCGAAATGGCTCGCTGTCTGCTTAAAGACAGTAATTTACCGAATTCCTTTTGGGGGGAAGCCGTAAATACTGCAAATTACATACAAAATAGGCTCCCGACCTCCTCATGCGACTCAACTCCTTACGAAAAATGGACCGGCCGTAAACCCGATTTATCAAATATAAAAACATTCGGATGTCGCGCATACGCATATGTACATAAAATACATAGGGGAAAACTGGATAGCACCGCTCAAGAAGGAATTTTTGTGGGATATGATAATCGTAGCAAAGGCTACAGAATTTGCACAAATAATAAAAATGTAATAATTAGCAGAACTGTAAAATTCTTGGAGGATGAAAATAGAGAATCCCACAATAATGAAACATCACTATTCAAGAATGAAAATTCAAATGATGAAATTCCGGTGTCCAAATTACCAATATTAGATACTGATATAAATATAGATATAGCGGGCGATAACGATAGTCCGGATGACACGCAAACTCTGCCGCGACGATCACAACGATTAAATAAAGGTGTTCCGCCCGACAGATTTGCATTTGCAGTAAATGACAAAAGAATTGAGGAGCCTAAGTGTTTTGATGATATACTAAAAATTCAAAACCCAGCTGAAAAAGAAAATTGGCTGAATGCCACACTCGACGAAATGAATTCACTCAGACAAAACAATACTTGGGAACTTGTTGACGCTCAACCAGGGACCAAAGTAGTAGGGTGTAAGTGGGCGTTCAAGGCCAAATACAATAGCCAAGGACAAGTCGAGAAATATAAAGCCAGGCTTGTTGCTAAGGGTTTTTCTCAAAAATACGGGGTGGACTATGACGAAACTTTTGCACCAGTTGCATCGCATACCACTCTAAGAAGTTTCTTGACCATGTCACTATATAAAAATTTGAATCTAAGGCATGTAGATATAAAAACTGCTTTCCTACATGGAAATTTGCAAGAAGATGTATACATGCATCAACCCGAGGGTTATGTTGTCCAGGGCGAAGAAAATAAAATATGTAAGTTAAAGAAAGCGATATATGGCTTGAAACAAGCCGCTAGAGCGTGGAATTTGAAAATTAATGAAACATTGTGTAAATTAGGATTTAAACAAAGTCAACATGACAAGTGTTTATATATCCGTAACAAAGATAACACAGAAACTTACATTCTTGTATATGTTGATGACCTACTTATAGCTGGTAAAAATCACAATATTGACATACTAATTAATCAACTTAGGGAAGAATATCCATTAACCGACCTTGGGGAAGCCAAATATTACCTCGGAATAAATATAGAAAGACCTTGTAAAGGGGTAATTACGCTTGATCAAAATAATAAAATACGAGACATTGCAACCAAATTTGGGCTAGATAACGCACGGCCCTCTGACACACCGATGGAACCAGGGTATATAAAATTAACTGATAATGACAATCTCTTACCAAACAACACAATGTACAGACAGGCTATAGGCGCGTTACTTTACATTTCTACAGTATCGCGACCTGATATAAGTGTTGCCGTTGGCATCTTAAGCCGTAGAAACGAAAATCCTAGAGCGAAAGACTGGGAGGCAGTTAAAAGGGTTATTAGATATTTGAAAAATACCCAAGATATTAAATTAAAACTTTGTAACTCTGGTGAACCTGTTCTTAGAGCATATTCGGATTCGGATTGGGCCAATGATCCAAGTGATAGAAAGTCTATCTCTGGAAATTTATTTAAGATAGGAAAAAATCCAATATTTTGGACTTCGAAGAAACAGTCCTGTGTGTCCATGTCTTCAGCAGAGGCTGAGTACGTCGCAGCTGCGAGTGCTGCACTTGAAATACAGTGGCTCAACAAACTGCTGGATGATTTAAATTTGCCGCAACAATGTCCTATAGTGTTGTACCAGAACAACCAATCTACCATCAAGATTGCTGAAAATGATAAGTTCCAGTCAAAAACAAAACACTTACAGCTGAGATATCATCTTCTGCGAAACTTAATACAAGAAGGCCTAATCAAGCTTCAATACAAACCTACCAAAGAAATGAGCGCCGATACCCTCACAAAAGCTCTGCCAAAAACTGATTTTAATAGACATAGAAATGCATTAATGAACAATTGAAAAATTTCTGAGCTTAAGAGGGGGTGTTGTGATATTTAATCTCAGAACTTTCTTTTATTAACTTTCGTTTTTCTTGTTCCGGACTTTCTCTTTTTGTTTTTTGTTTCCCGCCAATTGATTGTTCGGAGCACCTGCCGTATCACGTGACGATGTGTCGCGTCTCTCTACAAGTACATTGTAATACTTTTTTCAATCATGTAATTTTCGTTATTCGGAACTGACGTTCCATTTTCTTATTCTATTTAATCATAATTTTTTCTTTTTGTCTAAGATGAATAAATTAAAGTAAAAAACATCTAGGCTTTCTTTCATTACGCAGCAACGAGTGAATTATCCTAAATAATAATTGATCTACATATTATGTAAGAATTTCTCAGTCTAATCAAGATTCATTATAGGAAAAGTAGTTGCTGGTCTTTAATACAGAAGTCATATTAAGGAGATTTTTTCTTCACCAATGGAATATTCGATTACCTGTGACAACCCAGGTAAGCTAAACTTTATTTAATTATATGACTGTTGTTTTAGTAAAGAATTATTAGTAAGAAATATTTGTTATAAATATATTTAAATAACTAATTTGAGGAAACTCCGAACTCATGCATTCATTTATAAAGTATTCTTCCTACAATATATAATATATATATATATATATATATATATATATATATATATATATATAAACAAAAAATATTTATTTTTTTTTTTTTTTTTTTTTTTTTTTTTTTAAATTACGCGAATATTAAAAGGCGAGAGAGAGAAGTTACTTTTTTATGCATAATAAATTATAACATTCAAGTGATTCCATTTCAAAAATTATTTATTTAACCTTGTTTTTTCTTTCCCCTATCAATGGTCTATTCTTTTATGTGGTATTAAAACACAACCTTGTATATTTTCGATAGCCTTTGTAAACCGGTTTCCTACATAATAAATGTTGTTAGGGGATTTTTGTCCGATAAGTAAAGGTAAAGGCCAAATATTAGGAGAACAGTTTATTTAAAAAAAAAAAATTCTTTTTTTTGCACTTTATTTATAATTATTATTTTTATAATAATAATAATATAATTACAACCTTTGAGTTCATAAATTATTTTTATAAATAACTTGACTTGATTGAATGAATATCATTAACATAAGAATTATTCAAGTCTTTCTAATTTTAAAACTTTTTTATTTCTTACTAGCAGGTAAACCCAGCATTGCCCAGGTTGAAGCAGTATTTAAAGAATTTTGAAATCAATAAAATAACTGAACAAAGGTGTAAAATAGAAAGAGAAATGCAGGAAACATTTATCGAAGTTTTCAACAGAAAATATTACATATAAATAAATACAAATGGCACAGCTTTAGTATAGAACTTCCTTGGCGACTTCAAATATTTTTGGCTATTTTTGCAATGAACTAAAATGGCTATCGCAATTGTGTAACTAAAGACCTTGGCAAGAAATGTCCAAGCTACTTCGGTGCCAAATTTCAAATTTTGCTAAAGAGCTCAGATTATAAAGTTGTTCCATGGGAAAAAAAAAAAAAAAAAAAAAAAAAAAAAAGAAAAAGAAAAAGAAAGAAAGAAACTACAGTTTTATGATATTTACTAAAAAAAAACTTAATAGAATCCAAATTATAATTATTTAAAATTAAATTGAAAACATAAAAGAACTTCATAAGTTACACATAAAGTATCAATAAAAACGAAAACTTTTGTTTTATTGTACAAAAGGAAAGTACTAATTAATTAAATAAATATTTTAAGCTAATGCAAAATATCTCTAAGAAAATATTTATTTGCCCACGAGTTTCTAATAGAAAAGTGTACCAATTTTCGTAGCGCAACTAAGATTTTTTTTTTTTTCCCTAATCTTTATTGTTTTTTACGCGAAATTAAAAATATATTTTACTTTATTTTCAGAAAAAAATAAACGTATATTTTATTCATTTATTTTGGCATCAAATATTTCTTTCTTTTTAATCATTTTAAAAGATAAAATGACGTTTTTATTTAATACCTTTTGATCCAATTATCCGATTGAACTAAAAAATACGGCGTTAGCTACATTTTCTCCCTGATTAATAAGTGTACCACTTTTCGTAGCTGTCGGTTGAACAGTTTAGCTTTGTATACACTGAGAAAAAAAATATACTGCCTTTCTCTAGAAGGAATAAGTGGCCATTTTCTAAATCCCTTAACTAGAAATATAGGTTTCCGAGCTATGCGCATAAGGCACGCCAATAAACTGAATAGTCGAAATTATCGAGAATTTCTACACATTTCTATGATAGATGGTGAAACAATATTCTGAATACTCTCAATATTCTGAATACTCTAAATATTCTGAATAATTTATATTGCGAGAAATTCTCGCTTGATTTTCTAGAATTTGGTAATAAACCAAGATTATAGTAGTTGCAGAAACCCGCCTCTTGTAGTCTCATTTATTTGCAGAGATTTTTAAATAACTTTGCCCTCGATAATACAGGCAAGCGCTCTAGAATTCTAATAGGGGCTTCTAGAACTCGCTTTACAAAGGGACTAGAATTTATAAGGTTGACATGGAAGTATTTTTTCTAGAGCCACAATTTAGATTCTAGATGTCAATTACAGAATTTTTTCTCGGTGTAGCGAACTAAAAATCAGGACAAACAAACAATCATCTTTACATATATATAGATAAAGAACTTGTTGAACAAGCAGTAGTTTTGAATTAAAAGCTTGTTAATATTGGCCCAATAAGTTCGAACATCGTTTCAATATATTTCTAATTGAATTTTCCACGTCAAAGGAAAAGCGTACCATTGGAATTCACACACAATTGAAAAAATCAGTAAAAGTTAAGAAAACTGTTGATTAAATATTAGTAGAATAATCGAAACACAAACAATAAAATCTCCATTTGTTGAAATATTTTGGTTCGATTCATCAACAAAATCTCAAGTAAATACATTAACATGAAAATTGCATTGGGAATATTAACCCTTCGAACGGCGATTTATTTTCAGTCAGCACTGCTCATGCAGACAATTTAATTTTCTTAGTTTTAAGAGGAGGGATTGATATAGAAACTTACGGTTTTGTTGCTCAAATAATTTGTTATTATTAAAAATAATATTTGTTTCACACATTTATATGAATGTTTATTGTTATATATACATATAAGAACATAATTAGTGTCGGGAAATTCATGACGAGCTGGACTTGTCATTTCAGTTCAAGGGGTTAAAATACGTAAAAATCTTTTACAGGAAAAAATCCCTGCCGGAAATATTTTTTAATATTAAAAATAAAATAAAGAACTAATAATGAAATAACAATGCTAACAAATTACAAATAAAAGATTAATATTAATTTACAAGTAAAAAACTAAAGCACCAAAAGAAAAAAAAAAAGGAAAGGAAAAAAAAAAAAAAAAAAAATTCATTTGTTTGGTGATTCAGAACAGAAAATTTATCATATCTAAATTACTTTAAATAGCACGATTTATAGTTCACTGAAAATAATACTTTCAAAATTTTCTTTGAAATTCTCCTTTACAAAAAAGAAAAAGAAAAAAAAAAACATACATTTTACGTTTATTAAACTCTGGGTTTCCTTTCAAAATATTACGTTCTTTAAAAAGAGAATTTAAAATCTGAGAAAATGTTAGTATTCCATAGCGATAATATTTTTAAACAAGCGATAAAATCAATTGCTAATGATAAAAATATTATTAATAACATAAAGAAAATACTAAAACCAACTTCCTGGTAAAAAAAGTCAAAGAACTAAGAAGAGACGGGAGGAGGGTGAGAGGGACACAGAGATGCTCTCTTATTTGTGTGGTGAATCAGAACAGAGAATTTATCATGTCGAAACTGCTATAAACAATAAAATTTGTACTCATCAAAATAGTAAATTAGCAACTATTTCTTGGGAATTATTGTCTGTAAAAAAAGAAAGAAAAAAGGGAAAAAGCAATGAAAGAAAAAAAGAAAGAAAAGAAAAATATATAATAATTAAAAATAAATAAATAAATAATAAAAAAATAATAACTTTTTTTTTAATTGGTCTAAATATGCAAAACCATATTTAATAAATAAATAAATAAAATAAAATAAGTAACGGATTAACTTCATATTTTTAACCTTAAAACATGAAGTTGCGTTACTTAGCAACAGTTACCATATTCAATTTTTAAAATTCCTTTTGCAGGTTTTATCACAATTTTAGTATAATATTTATTTTAACTTGTTGCCAGCGGAAAAAACTTCCTGTCATATTCCAGGCGGAAAGAAATATGGCAACGTAAAATGTCTGGTTGAAAGTAATAGTCCAATCATACTAATATATATATATATATATATATATATATATATATAAACATAATTAGAAAAATTAATAGTTTTTTTCCCCTGTTTCTTTAGCATATAACGTAAGAATCTATGGCATTAATCAAACTAAAGCAATAACAAAAAAAATTCTAATATTTAATTTTCTAAAATTAATTTTTTAAATTTTGGGAGGGGACACAGGATGCGACATTTCCTGCAACGGTCTACACTATTTCTGTAATGATAAGTATAAAGGATTTAAGTCCAAAAATATCGATTTTGAGTTAAGTACAGTCGGGGAAAAAAAAAAAACGCAACACCCGCTGTAATTTCGTTATTAATTGACGCAGGAACATCTAATAGACATAATTCAAAAGGAAATTAAATGCACTTTCTGAAAATGCTGTCGAATTTTGAATTAGGGGTCATCTACATATTGAAATGAGCGCCAACTTTGATTTTTTTTCAATAGCAACACCCAATTTTGACTTCATATTCGAATTCCTGAGAGTCTGGCAGTGCGGAAAAGTATACTGTTTGTATACTTTATATCTTTAGTATTTATAGAGTTATAATCAAAAATGTGTTAGGGGGTTATCAGTAAATGTAGAAAAATAAAATTAAGATCCTATAAGAAACAGATAAAATTTTAATGTTTCACATCGAAAATCTTTCAGGTAAAAAAGAATTATAAAAATTAATGACTTAACTAACAAAGTTAACTTAGCTGACTTAACAAAGTTAATAAATTAACTTTGTTATTTTTTAAGATTTGATTCGTTATCTCATGCAAAACTTTATAAGAGACGGCCCCTAAACCACTCCAAAAGAAAGATTTCTTTATATCTCGAAAACTAATAACTGGAATGAGCTGCAAATTTGCATACCCATATTTTTCAGCATTAGGATTCATTTTATGTAAAAATTAATATAGGTCATAATTCATAATTTTTATGAATATGAATTTATTAATATTTTTCAGAATTAAAAATATTTTTCAGAATCAAAAGTAATGATGTATTATGTTTGGGTTTCTTCACTGTATCTTGTAAAAAAAAAATTATATCGTTCGTGTTATTTTTTGTGAAGATATTAATAAAAGTTTGAAATATGAATTTAACATTAGCACCTTCAAACTTTTAACGCTTATAACTCTGTGAAAAAATAAGTGAAATATACAACCAATATTTAATAAAGAAGCATCACAAAACTGGCGTTGTAAAATTATTACTTACAAACTTTGAATAAACACCATAAAATGCAATAAACTCGCAACAATTGTTTCGGGTCGAAAAACACACGACCCTTCATCAGGCGAACAAAGTAAGCACGAGTGCTGCAGTCAGAGCGGCAACGCACAAAATCGTTTAAAATGAAAAGAAAAAGTTTATAAAGTGGAAAGTAAATATAGCTACTGGTGTGAGTACAATAGTACGAAAAAACAAGAAAATAAATAAATGAGTGAGATTAAACATATAACAATCTAAGGATAACAAATTTAAACTAAAATCTAAGTTACGTGAGTAATTTCCAAGCATCAGAGAAGAAAGGAGTGGAAGAAATATCATTAACAAGATTTTTCGAATTTTTAAATATGTAAAATGCTTCATGAATATCCAAATGGGAGGAACAGACAGGAGATGAAATTATGTTAGTTTTGGAAAAATCAAAACGATGACCTAGAGACCAGCAGTGGGAAGCAATAGAAGATTTGTTAATCTCTTCATTACGAACATTCCGACGGTGCTCATTTATTCTGTATTTCAAACGCCTCCTAGTTTGACCAATATAACCTAAGTTGCAGGACGAACACGGAATTAAATAAATTCCAGAACGGTTTTCGGTGGGAATGGGATCCTTAAGAGAAGATAATTTAATTTTATTGACGGGTTTGTAAATAACTTTGAAACCAAACGGTGAAAGAATTTTAGAGATTTTAAAAGAGAGTGAAGAATAAAACGGCAAAACAACTGGGATGAGACTGTGATCGTTTAATTTGGGAGCAGAACGTTTAGGATTCTTGAATTTATATAGAGCTTTATCGATGATAGATGGGTTATAGCCACGAGAGAGAGCGAGAGATTTTAAATAATTAATTTCTTTCGAAAGATTAGACGGGTCAGAACAAATATGTAAGGCACGGTAAACATAAGTGTAAAAAGCAGACATTTTTTGTTGAGGGGCGTGGTTAGAGAGAGCATGCGGTGGCAAAGAGACTGAGAAAGGTTTTCTAAAAACAGTAGTTGAGAAACAATCCTTTTCTTTATTCACAAGAACGTCAAGGAAAGGCAAAGAGCAATCCTGTTCAACCTCAAAAGTGAATTGAATGCATGGGTCAATCGAATTGACCAAAGAAAGTAAATTGGACAAATCGACGTCAGGGGAGACAAGAACGAAAGTGTCATCCACATACCTAAACCAGTGAGGAAATTTATATACACCGAAGAGTTTTTCTTCAAAATAGTGCATATAAATGTCGCAAAGTAAAGGAGAGAGAGGACTACCCATGGCCATACCATCATTTTGGGAATAATAAGTACCATTAAAAATGAAGGCAGTTTGCCTGATACACAAATGAACTAAATTTACAAGCTCCTCAATTTCGATAGAAGAATAATGGAATTCACGTAGTCTTCTCTCTAAACAAACCAGAGCACCTTGAACCGGAACATTTGTAAAAAGTGATTGTAAAAAGTTCTATTGCTTCCCACTGCTGGTCTCTAGGTCATCGTTTTGATTTTTCCAAAACTAACATAATTTCATCTCCTGTCTGTTCCTCCCATTTGGATATTCATGAAGCATTTTACATATTTAAAAATTCGAAAAATCTTGTTAATGATATTTCTTCCACTCCTTTCTTCTCTGATGCTTGGAAATTACTCACGTAACTTAGATTTTAGTTTAAATTTGTTATCCTTAGATTGTTATATGTTTAATCTCACTCATTTATTTATTTTCTTGTTTTTTCGTACTATTGTACTCACACCAGTAGCTATATTTACTTTCCACTTTATAAACTTTTTCTTTTCATTTTAAACGATTTTGTGCGTTGCCGCTCTGACTGCAGCACTCGTGCTTACTTTGTTCGCCTGATGAAGGGTCGTGTGTTTTTCGACCCGAAACAATTGTTGCGAGTTTATTGCATTTTATGGTGTTTATTCAAAGTTTGTAAGTAATACAACCAATATACTTTTTCGCGTTGTCACGATCCCAGGAATTCAAATATAAAATAAAAATGGGGCATTACCATTGAAAAAATCAAAGTTGGTCCACGTTTTAATATGTAGACGACCCCCAATTCAAAATTTCAGTTCATTTTCTGAAACTACTCACAATTCCCCGTCGAATGATACCTATTACATTTTTCTACATCGATTAGCAACGAAGTTAAGTTGAGTGTTGCCTTTTTTTTTTATCTCCGACTCGACTGTACATAGTCAGACTCAGAAAAAAATTCTCTGTCGATTAGTATGAAGGATTTAAATCCATGTCATTTAGTTTTTGAGAAAATCCATTGGTAAAAAAAGATTCAAGTCAGAAATCTAGCATTAATCTTTGGTATAAAATAGTTAATTCAATTTTTTTCCCTTTATTCAATGAAGATTGACAATCACTGAATGGTATAAAGCGTATAAACCAACACAATCCCTTTTTCCTAATCTATTCTTCTGATTAGTTTTTAGTAAGTTTAACTTTATTTTTCGTCTCCTGAAAAATCAAGAATATGGACTTAAATCCTTTATAATCAGTACAGATTTATCAATAAATATTTGGACACTTTCGAATTTAGACGTTTAGTCAAATATCTAGAAAAGTTCTTTAGAAATCATCTTGAAACTTTGGTACTTTTAACTTTTGTAAAGAAAATGTTATACCTCAGATATCTCAGCAAAAGTTGTGTCCTGAACAGGAAAACGGGACCAGTAAAAAATTAAACAAAAACAATCTGTTTTGGATCAATCTGTGAAAAGAAATGCTTGAAATGTGTTTTGACTGCAGCATGTGATTATGAGGATTTTTTTTCGTTATCTGTATAAATTTTTATGAGGCTACCACTTACATTTATGGAGACATACATTCATGTTTCTTTAAATAATTGCAAAAAATATTTCCACTTTTAAATTATATAACACATAGACACAGTGCAAAGACATTTTTAGAAAATTTAGCATACTACATTAGATACGGCATACTGCAATCAGAACAAAAAAACGTTACATATCTGACGAAACAGGAGCATTTTTATGAAATAATTTTTAACTAAACATGCGCTAGCTTTAAAAAAATTTCATTTGCATATTATAATAGAAAAATATTGAGCAACTTGTATGAAAATTTCAAACAAATATCGTGTGAAATCAAAAAGTTGTCAGAGATAGAACGAACAGAATTTCAGTTCTCTCAAAATACAAGCTAAAATTTAAGGGGTTTTACTCAGATTTTTATTTTGATTCAATCAATGCCCAATAGTAATACAGTGTTCGCTGGTTGTAAATAAATAATGATGAAACCCCCCTATCATCTTCCTTTTTTTTTTTTTTCCAGAAGAACCGAAATTCTGATCCTTTTATCTCTCATAACTTTCTGAATTTACGCGATATTTGTTTGGGGTTTTCATACAAGTTGCTCAATACTTTTGACTATTTAATTATACAAATGAAATTTTTTAAGAGCTAACGCATGCGTAGTTAAAAATTATTTAGTAAAAATGCTCATATTTCGCAAGATATTTAACATTTTTGTATTCTGATTGTACTACGCTGTGTCTAATGTAAAACGTTAAACTTCCTAAAAATGGCTTTGGACTGTGTGTAATACCCTACGTATTATAAATAAAAAAGTGGAAATATTTTTTGGAATTAAAAAAAAAAAAGAAAAGAAAAGAAAAAAATATATATCCATGATTATATGTGGTAGCCTCATAAAAAATTATACAGATAATGAAAAAAAATCTTCATAGTCACATGCTACAGTTAAAAAACATTTAAAGCATTTCTTTTTATAGAGTGATCCAAAACAATTAGATTTTTGTTTAATTTTTTACAGGGCCCCTTTTCCTCTTCAGGACATAGCTTTTGCTGAAACATATGTGGTATAACATGTTCTTTACACTATCAAACTTTCAAGATAATTCTCGAAGAATTTTTTTAGATATTTGACAAAACGTCTAAATTCGAAGTGTCCAGATACTTATTGGTAGATAGTGTATATACTTATTATTATTATTATTATTATTATTATTATTATTATTATTATTTAAATAAAGATTTTAAAAAAAGTACGGTCATCATTAAATCTAAGAGTATTTATATTATTTATCAAAGAATAGTATAATAAATGACATGTGCGGTGAATTGTTTTTGAAAAAAAAAAAAAAAAAAACTTTAATTTACGAGATGATTTAGATTGAAAAATTTATCATATCTTCAAGTTTTCAAATAATAGAAATTGATAGAAATTGGAGTTGACTGAAATGGTGGTTTCTAAATTATTCTTTGAGATTCTGTTATAAGAGAGGAGGGGGGGGGGGGGGGGAACATACTTATTAAAATTTTCTTTTAGTTTTAAAAATATAACGACGAAATATATCTTTTAAAAATGACAGGAATAGTCCCATCTAACAAATTTACTTAGGATATGAGAAAATATTAATATGATAATTTTTTTTTTTTTTTTTTTTTTTTTTTTGTATAAAAGATAAAATAAATAATTTATAATAGAAAAAATTAATAATATCTTATGAAGAAGAAGATTAATAACAGCTTGCTAACAAAAAATGAAAAAACTGAGGAAGGGAAAATAATACCACAGGAATCATTCTATATCTGTGGCAATTACATCAGACAGTTTTACACGCCTAAACTAATTTAAATAATTCACAAAAACGGTTATAGTATTATTATTATTATTATTTTACAAAAAACAAATAATAAGTAAAATAAAATAATTTTATTCAATTTTTGTTTTTGATTGAAAGATACAATGATTCCATTCTTTAAAAATTAACAAATAATTTGTTGCAATAATACTGATTATGATGACGATGATGATAACATTTAAAATCCGAGAAAATATTAATTAAACTACCATAACTTTTATGTTTAGAAAAGAAATGATTTCGAATAAATGTAACGCGTATTTCAGTTCATCATAACAGTAATTTCCAGATTTTTCTTTTGAAGTATTTTGTAAGGTAAAAGTGAGAAAAGAACTATAATAACTAAATTTTCGCTTTCATTCAAAATTAATAACGATGTTATCCAAGGATAAAAAAGAAAAAGAAATTAAATAAAAAAAAATATTAAACTTTTCGCAAGTAAAGGTTTTAAAAACGAATGTTACTATTATTGAATAAATAAGATTTGTTAATTATTTAATACAGAATATTATAAGGAAAGCACGGAAATTTTTCAAATTAAAAAAAAAAAAAAAAAAAAAAAAAAAAAAAAAAAGTTAATTTACCAGGTAGAAAAAAATTATCAAATTTTAAACATGTTTAAATAATTGTATTTGACTGAAATATTGATTTTAATTTATTCTTTGAGATTCTGTTGAAAAGGGAATTAAAAGAAAAAAAAAAAAAAAAAAAAAAAAAAAAAGGTATATATTTAAACCTTTGTTTTATTTTTTAAATATAACAATCTTATCTTTTAAAAAATGGACGCATTTTTCAAAAATTAAATATACTTAAATCCCGGAAATATAAAGAATAGCATAAAGAATTAGTAATATCATATGAATAATAATAATAATAGCTTGTTATTAAGATAAATAAAAGAAAAGGTAAAATAAATTAATTAATTAATGGGGAAGAAGAAAAATAATATCAGAGGAAATTTGTAATAATCTTATCTTTTAAAAAATGAAAGAACGAATTTCTTAAAACAAATGTACTTAAAATCACAGGAAATATTATTATCATAACGGAAATATAAGATAAAATAAAGAATTAAAAAAAGAAAAAAATAGTAAAATCTTATGAAAAAAAAAAAAAAAAGCTTATTATTAATATAAATAAGTAAAATAAAGTAAAATTAATTAATTAAGAATTTAAAAACAATAGTAGAGGAAATCTGTAACAATCTTGTCTTTTAAAAAATTATACTATGAATTTCTTGAAAGAAATATACTTAAAATCCCATGAAATATTATTATCATAACGGCAATATAAAGGATAAAATAAAGAATTAATAATAGAATAAAATATAGAATTAATGACAGAAAAAATTAATAATGTCTTGTGAAAAAAGTAGCTTTTTATGAAAATAAATAAACGATGTAAAGTAAAATAAATAAATAACTAAACTAGGAATTAAAAAATAATATCAGAGAAAATCTGTAACAATTTTATCTTTTAAAAAATGACAGGATCACTTTCTTGAAAGAAATGTACTTAAAATCCCAGGAAATATTATTATCATAACGGCGATATAAAAGATAAAATAAAGAATTAATAATAGAAAAAAAAAATAATAGCATATGAAAATAATAATAATAGCTTGTTAGTAAAATAAATAAATAAAATTGCGCAAGATAAATAAATAAATAGACTAAGAATTGAAAAATAATATTTATGAAATTCAATCTTATTCTTAAAAAAAAAAAAAAAAAAAAGAAAGAAAGAAAGAAAGAAAGAAAAAGAAAGAAAAGAAAGGAAAAATTAAAGAAAGAAAAAATTAAAGAAAGAAAGAAAAGAAAGGAAAAGAAATAGGACGAATTTCTTGATAAAAATGTGCTTAAAATCCCAGAACATATTATTATCATAAAGACAATAATATAAAAAATAAAATATTAGTAATAGGAAAAATTGATAATACAATATGGAAAAAAAAAAAAAAAGAATACTAATAGCTTGTTAGTAAAATAAATAATTAAATAATGTCAAAAATTAATTAATTAATTAATTAATAATGAAAAAATAATACCAGATAAAATCTGTAATTTATCCGGTGAACAGACAGTTTTTCATATCTAAACTATTTTGAATAATTTATTGAAATGTTGAGAGCAAAAATATTTTTCAATGATTCTTTATTCAGTAAAAATAAAATAAATAAATAAACAAATAAAAATAACGATCCTACTCCTTAAAAAATCACCGAAGGAACTTCTTGTAAATTGAAAATAAATAAATAAATAAATAAAATCCCAGAAAGTTTTAACCAAACTTTTACAAGAAATAAAATGTTAACAACTTATAGGCAAATATTGAAAACAATACAGAGAAAGATTCGTTCATTTGTGCAGTAATTTTTTAACATAAAATTTATCATATCTAAACACTTTTAAAAAAATTAACTAAAACGGTAGTTGAAAAATTTTTTATTGAATTTTCTTATTAAAAAATAATTAAATAAATAAGAAAAGAAAAAGGAATTATGCTTAAATAATTTTCATTTTTATTTAAAAAAATAATAAAGATCCTATCTTCAAAAAATTTTCTGAAATAATTATATTGTAACAAGAATATTAAATTACAGAAAATATTATCTAAACTACCAGAAGAATTTTATAGAAAATAAAATATTAAGAACTTACCGGAGAAAAATGAAAACACGGAGAGAGAGAAAATAATATATCCTCTTATTTGTGCAGTGAATCGGAGCAGAAAGTTAAGTCCGATGTGAACGGATGGGAGAAAGTAGTAATTCTGGCCAACCACAACTTTTTAACGAATAAAGTATTAAAAAGAAAAAGTGAGTGAGTGAAGAAACTCCATACTCATCCGGGTATTCCATCTTTCAACGGATGAGAGTAGGATCAATCTATGGTTTACAATTTTGAAAAGTTTATCGCTACATTGGCGATTTTTTTTTTTTTTTCTTTTGATGGGCGAGGGAGAGAGAATTGTTTGAATTTTCTAACGGCAGTCTTGATGTTCTTTTTGATATTTTAAGTAATATCAGACTTTGAGGAGCTCTTTTTTTTTTTTTTTTTAATGTTTTTAGTAAAGCTGTTAGAAAAAATAGGTACAATGTAGAAAGATTTAAAAAAAATATTTATTTATTTATTTATTTATTTATTTTCCCCATTCGTTTAAATGTAGTCGTTTTAAAAATTTAATATCTCAATAATGACATAACATTGTGAATTTCGATTATAATAATAACAAAAATATTATTAATAGTACTTTTTTATTAACTAAATATTAAAATCTAATAATTCTACACAATTAAGTTTAACTTTTAATTAGATTATTTATTTATTTATTTGTTTATTTATTTATTTATTTTAACTGTCGGTAGTAGTGTAAAAAGGAGAGTTCACCGCCAGGGTGGAGGGACGGAGGGACGATGAGGGACGCGCGGAGCTACGGAGCTGCCACTCCGCGCCTCCACCCTAGCCCTCATCATCCCTCCACGCCACCACCCCGTCGGTGAACGCCTCCTTTTTTGCACTACTTAACCATCATCTTGGACGATGGTTCTCTTGCCATTCAAAGATTGTAAAGTATTTAAATTTTTTGTGTTTGAAAATGAATTTCGGGACTTTACTTTTCGCGATGGAAAATATATTTCAGGGAATTTAATTAAATAATAAAAGGTAGATGAGTATTATATAATGAAAAACATTTAATGAATGGTATAGACTTTAAAATTTAGGTGTTGCCATTGGGAGAATAGAAACTTTTAGACCGCTGACATTAAAGATTATAAATAATTTCCGGTGGGACATAGTATGTTGGATTAAATGAAACAATGGATGACTGAAGTTAATAAACATCAGAGAGAGAGAGTAAGTAACAATTTATGAATATTTTAAGGAATTTAGCATTGTTTAGAGGTGGAAAGTATATTTCGTTACGATAATAAATAATGAATTTAAATAATGGTTTAGACATTAAAATTTTAGTATTGCCATTTGAAGATTGTAAAGTTTTACAGAATGTATAGAAACACGGAGTTAGATGATTCTAATTGTAGGGTAGATGTGGCGTTTCGAAAGACTATCCCCCTTCATCAGGATTTTAAGGAATTTTATTATAACTAATTAAATTACGACATTCATGCTGTCTTCTGATTGGATGACTCTGGATAAAATACTGTAATCTGACTGGTTAATGAATTCACATTTATAGGCTTTCATATGACATTCAAGTAACCCTTTAAAATTGTGTGATAAATGCAGAAATATTGTAACCTTTAATAAAAATTTGGCGAGATTTTATAAACAATTTAGCGATATTTAGGATATATTTGGCGATATTTACGATGTATCTGGCGATAAAAATACGTTTGGCGACAAACTTTCAATATAAATTGCGAGCGACGGAAAAATTTCATCAGTTGCTATCTTATTTTCGTGGAGTGCGGACGTTTAATTTGGTTGCTGCGTAATACTCAGACTGTTGGAGCAAGAGAGGGATCGACTTGAAGAAATGCCTGTTCAACAAACTTCTTCATCTACTTCTGACGATATGAAGTTGACGTGTCCGAATTGTAATGCTACTTCCTCTAAGAAATCTAACTTGAGTAGACATATGAAGATTCACAGCGGTCGAAAACCACATCTTTGTGTTATATGTAAGAAAGCATTTGCTAGGATAGATGATTTAAAGAGACATTCGAAAATTCATGAAAAGAACCCCATAGAATTTGAATGTAAGCAATGCAGTGAAACTTTTAGATGGAAATACGAGTTACTGGAACATGATAGAAAGAACCACCGAAAACCTTCACCTCAACATTCATGCGATGTATGTGCTGAATCCTTTGCATGGAAATACAAGTTATTAGAACATATCAGACAAAATCATCCAAAGTCTCCACCCCAACATTTATGCCATGTATGCTGTGAAAAATTCAACCGCAAGCAAGATTTATTAAAGCATGAAAGACTGAATCATCGAAAGACTTCACCTCGACATTTATGTGATAAATGCAGTGAAAAATTCAACCGCAAGCAAGATTTAAAGAAGCATAAGAGAATGAACCATCAAAATCCATTAGTACCTATAATGAATTTCGACCAAGCTCTACTGAAGGAAAAAACTATGCATTTTAAAAGGCGAAACACACTTAATGTTTTCACAACCACCACCTTTGACAATGAAAATGGTGATATGGACTTGTTTTCGTTGTTTAATAATTTAAGAAGTGACCTTTTAAATGAACTGAACTATCAATTAAGTGAGAAAAAAGCGATGAAATGGTATATAGTTGTAAACGTTACCCTTAGTCGTTCTACTATAGATGGAGAAGAATTTATTTCCCCTCACTTTCGATCAAATATGGAGATGGCACTTTTAGCAAGTGATATGGATCATGATCTGCAAATAGCTTTCAACAAGATAATGAACAGTTTCGATAATTTTAATGAACGAGGATCAGGATGGAATTTAGTAACAATCAATATATTAGAGTTACGTATGGCCAAATTTAACCCATTTTAGATGCAACACCTATTTTTGTAATTGAAATGTTTAAATAAAAGTATGTCTATGAAAAACTCTGTCTTATTTCCAATTTAAATTATCATTTAAGTTTTTTATATTGTTATTATTATACAAATTTTATTCATGCATTTAGAATTTTTTCCCGTAAAAACCATTTTGTTTATGCGCAGCAATATTAATCACATTCATTTATACTACAAAAATATTTTTACGTTGAAATTAAAACTTTACACGTCGTTAAGTAACAAAACATTATAATTATTTTTTTGAAATTGCAAAATGTTTATATACAGTAAAGTTATATAAACTAAACGTTATATTATCACTATGTATTAAATAAGTTTCGAATTTAAGCTCTAACTTAGAAATACTATTATTACATTCTTTAAAAATTGAACGAACATACACTTTAAAAAATTACTATCATATAAATGAAACTAAATATAATAAAAAATATATTCTCACTAAATACGTTTCACATTTATTTAAACTCTAACTTACATTCGTTAAAAATTGAGCACATGCACTTTAAAAAATTACTATCATATAATTTAAAAAAAATTACTATCATATAATAATATTAATCTAAAAAATTGCTTACAAAGACATGCAGTAAAATTATAAATAAAGAAAAAAGAAAATTACTATCATATAATAATATTAATTTAAAAAATGGATACAAAGATATACACTAAAGTTATAAATTACTATCATATAATAATATTAATTTAAAAAATGCATAAAAAGATATACAGTAAAGTTATAAATTTAAAAAAATGACTATCATATAATAATATTAATTTAAAAAATACATACAATGTTTAAAATCAACAATTAAATTTTATATATATTATAATTAACTAAACTTTATGCTGTTACTATTCAATTTATCCTAACACGAAAACTTTACATAAATTTTCTACACATTAAAGTTACATAAACTAAATAAAATTATATAAATTAAACTTTATATTCTCACTAAATAAGTTTAACATTTATTCGAGTTTAACACAGTAATAAAATTCATACTATCTTGAATGAAACAGGTGAATACTTTTAGATTTTAAGTAATATAAAAAAATTAAGTTGATTATAAAATTATTTTAAAATTTTATATTTACATAAAAATGATATAAAACATTAGTTAAAAAAGAATTAGTTACATTTAAAAACTATTGGTTACTAAAAATAAAATAAAAACAAATATTTTATACTAAACATTTCTATTTAAAATTTCGAAATATTAAATTACATAAAAAGTTCAAAGTGTCAAACTATTTTAAATGAAGATAAACAGTTTCTTTAAGATAGATGTTACGCGTGTATTCTATGAATCATGTGTAATCAACACTAACGGATATAAAGATTGAGTTAAAATAATTAATAAAAACAACGCATAACTAGGAAAATTCAATAATTTTTATATTTGAAAAGAACTACCCCACATGATTTTTTTCACAAAGCATACCGTACAATGAGTTTAAATGCTTATTACCTACCTATCAGTTAAACTATATTTTAAAAAAATTAACTGAATAGTGGATGACAAACCACGCTAATATAGTGTAAAATGAATCAACACATTTTGTTTATGTTTTACAATATCATATATTATTTAAACATTGCCTATGAATAATTAACTAAAATACTTTGAATAATTTAAAACGAAAATACTTTTAGAAAAAATAGTAATAAAAAATTATAAAACTTACTTAGAAATTATTGAAGATTCCTCGTGAAAATGCAACCTTCAGTCTTGTACACAAATGCGAGAAACTGTTTTATCGCTAGACGATGACTCATACAGATAAGAATGTTGAATCATACCTATTTGGCAGAAGACTCTTGGTGTTTGAGATCATTTATTTAAATAATGCATTGAGAGTTGAACTTTACAATTAAAATACTGAAGTGTGGTTTCAAAATTATGCTAAGAAAATAATGTTCGTTTAAGTCGCGCTTTTTATATTTAATAAACAAAGATTTAATAAAATGTAACTGTAATATTTAATGAAAGGTTTTAAAATCACTTAATAGGATAAAATTAAAAACAGAAATCTTATTGTTTTAGTAATTATTTTCTCTAGTTATAAAACCAAGTAATAAACTATCTATAAATAATCGGATAGCAAGTGGGATTTTTGTATAATAACTATATATTATTTTAATATATGCATTACATCGCAAGGTAAAATTTTTAACTTATTTATACGGATTGAACTATAAGTAATAAAAATTACTAATTTACATAACTGCTAAATTTTATAAGTTGGATATATGATTTCAAATACTAAACAATAATCCTTATGAGAGAATTGGAGTGACACTTTCACAGAAAGAAATTATCCTTTACAATAAGATTTGCTCAGAATGTCTAAGTGAAAATAACTTACCGTGAGGTCAGTGAGTCATGCAGTTGTATTGAAATTCCCTGTTTTTAGTTAATAGGTGATTAAACTTCTAATGAGACAATTATTATTATTTTTTTTTTTTACTAGCATATAAATGTACATTTTTATATTATTCCTGTATAGATAAAATTTTAAATAATTCATTAAGTGTTAAACTTTGCATTTAATCGATTAAATAAATAAAGTTTTAGTAAAATATAAGTGTAATTTTTTAATGAAAAGGTTTGAAATCACTTTAACTTTATAAGGGAAAAAATAAATAAATAAAAAGAGGTTTTAAAATCACTTAATAGGATAAAATTAAAAAATCTTATTGTTTTTAGTAATTATTTTTATCAAGTTATAATTCTAAGTAATAAACTATCTATAAATAATCGGAAATCAAGAGAGATTTTTGTATAATAACTATATATTATTTTAATATATGCATTACAATAAGATTTGCTCAGAATGTCTAAGAGAAAATAACTTATCGTGAATCATACTAGAATCAAACAGTTGTATTCGAATTCATTGTTTTTAGTTAATGAAATTTCTAATGAGACAATTATTCTTACTACCACATAAATGTAAATTTTTATATTATTCCTGTATAGATAAAATTTTAAATAATTCATTAAATGTTAAACTTTGCATTTAATTGATTAAATAAATAAAGTTTTAGTAAAATATAAGTGTAATTTTTTAATGAAAAGGTTTGAAATCACTTTAACTTTATAAGGAAAAAACTAAAAAGAGGTTTTAAAATCACTTAATAGGATAAAATTAGAAATTAAAAATCTTATTGTTTTTAGCAATTATTTTATCTAGTTATAAACTAAGTAATAATTTTTTTAAACTATTTATAAATGATCGGATAGTAAGAGATTTTTATACAATAACTATATATTATTTTAATATACGCCTTATAATTAAGTCAGTTTTAGAGAAAACCAAGAAAAAATCCCAATGGGTAGGTTGATGAGTTGGAATACTCTATTATACTTAAGAATGCAGGTACGGAAAAACCGAAATACAATACGCGGAAAAACAGGCGGGATTTTCGGCTAAAACTCCAAAGCAGTGGACGGTAAACATAACACACCGTAAAACAACCTACTCACACGACTGCCAAACTAAGAATGAAGGGAAACGTTGAGTTGTAACACCTTATCTACTAGAGATAAGGGGGAATTCCCGGAAAAGCTGAGTCACCCTCATTCGTTCATGTACAACATCTTCCGAGAAAGTTCGTGAAGGATGACTCATCGGTGACGAATTTGAATCATTTGCATAACCGCTAAATTGTATAAGTGTGAATCTTTTAATGTGAGTATTATAGTAATGATAAATTTATTTCATAATCGATAACTCATTTATACATAATCAGGATCACACCTTATATAAAACAATACTATATTTAAAAGTTTTTACTATACAATAAACATTCACATATGGATATTCATAAGGTTTAAGACCGATTAATAAAACGAGGATCCTATAAGCGAAATGCATGAGAGACTTTCTAAGGAATCCTATTGCATATTTAAGCAGGTTTTAGAGAAAACCAAGAAAAATACCCATTCGATTAAGTCGATCAGTTGGACTCGAACCCAACACCTTTTACCATAGAATCGTTCACTAATCGCAAGTTTAATGTGTCATGCAGTTGTATTGAAACTTATTGGTTACAAGTATAAACTTATACCATTAAATATTTAACTGTTGGTTCTATAAATGGATTGCTCTGTGTGGGAGTCTTTCTATATTTAAGTGAGTTTTGAAGACATCCTCGGAAAACTCCAAACAGATAGGTTGTTAAGCTGAATTCGAACCTGGTATTAAACACAGAATCGTTTGATCTTCCAAAATCCTTGTAACAACATGTTTATGAACTTTATAAGAAAATGCTTAATAGGGTTTGCATGCGTTAGCTATATTAATCACTTAATTTTTAACATACATTAAGGTTAGTGGATGAGTGTCAGGTAATTCATTTAAAACAAAAATATAATAAGGGTCGATTGAAACAAACGGTTTGTAGGTTATAATTATTGGATAAAACGTTATGTGTTTCGAAAACCCTTCATCAAGATTGGAACAACCGTTTCGAATGATACTCTCCCTTCATCAGATAGACTTAAACTTTTATTTTCTCAGAATGAAAGAAAACGATAGACGATTTACACTTATTGAAAACCCAACTTATAAATAATTCGACTTTCATTAAAAAACCAAGTCGCATATATACTTTGAAACAATCAATAAATTTTATATTATCACTATGCATTAAATAAGTTTCCCATTTAACATTCAAGATGAATTTATTTTTACATTAATTAAAAATTGAACACGTATTAATTTTTAAAATGTCTATTTTTTAAAAAGTTTTAAAACAGCTAATAAATTTTATAAGCTTTTACAATTAAATAAATTTAGCATATTATGAAAGTTTTACATCACTCGATAAAATTTTTTATATAGGCAATAAAAGAAATTATAAATATAAAAATATTAAATTAAACACATTATAAATATAAACTCACAAAATAAATTTCACACTTAACATTTAAACTCTAACCAATCAATCTTAAAGTAATTTTTTATCTTTTGTACATAATCATAAACCTTTCGTTTCTATTGTAAAGTGAAGTATGACTCATGCTTTAATTAAAATCTCTAATCAAAATTATAAGAAAGTAAAGTTTAGGAAACACCTATGTATTATAAGCAAATTAATAAAGTATAAATATTCATGTTTTTAAGTTAAGTAAAAAAGTTATATAATTAGTTTTACAGAGTACTTAAAAAAATAATGTATAATTAAGTTTAAGATTTTTTTTTTTTTTTTTTTTTTTTTTTTCTATAGTATGTATATATAAATTTTTAGTTAGAAAGTTTTTATTAAAATACAATAATCAAAGTTTTGTACGATGTTAATTTACATTGCATCTAAAACTTTAAATATATAGAAACAATTGTACATTTGGTTTTGTCTGAACCATATATAAATAATAAAATCTTATTCAGTTTAGTTTTTAAAACACCCTAAAGATTTCAGACACACATATTTTTATGTTGTTTAAATAAAATTTTTAAAATGAAACAATATTAATGTTATAAAATAATACACTCAGCATGACTCACGGAGTGTGCTATTCCATCAAATTATTTCGCATACGTGTAATAACATGTCTGACTTAACTATATACTGAATTACCATTATTTCAGAAAAAGTTGGGACTTACCTTAAAACACATCCTACACCCTTGGCAGACTTGAAGAAAATGAATGATACGAGACATTCTTATCAGAGACGCCAGGTCACGAGGTTAGTGACGTCACGAATGATGTGATTGGCTACGCTCAGTCACGTGATCATGACGTCATCCTCTCATCAATGACGTCACCGATTGCTTATCTGCTACCACAACGCGCGGAAAAGTCCAGTACGCAGTGAAAAATATTCAAAGTCTACGGGACATTACTCGAAACGATTCCATTGTCTTATACGGTAAATTGAAATATAACACGCGGAAAAAAGATCGACATATACCGGAGAAACTATGCATACTGCCCGATGAAACTAAGCCGCACAGCTAAGTAGATGCTACCAGGATGAGAGTCAAAATCCAACTGAATTCAAACAATATGACAAGGTCTATAAATCTCCCGTGTTGATTAGATGGTTTTGATGAATGGGTTTTCCCCCACACTTAAGCAGAATGGAGAAGTCATAGGTTTTCCCTCACGTATCTCTTAATTAAGTTTCTTAATTAAAATTATGCAAATTATATGTAAGTCTTTCAAATATCTCTTAATTATGTTTTCTAATTAAAATTATGTAAATTTTATGTAAATCTTTCATGTTTATCATATGCCCTCCTAGTTAAAGATTTAATAAACCTATCTTTTATACAACATAAATAAATTTAATAAGTATAATCTGTTTAATGACTCATCAAACGATGACTCATCAGAAACATGTCTGAACATGAATCTAGTTGAACACTAACATTTTATTGTATATGATTTTGTATTATTGCTTTTTATATTATTCAAACCAAAAGTTATTTTTATTATTATTGTTTACTTATGAGAAACTTAATTTGCATTCATTATGAATAAAAATTTAATTATTAACTAGAAAATCAGTTTACTTATAAGAAACTTAATTTTTCATCAAGTAGTGTTGTTTACTTAATTTCCAATAACGTATATTTAATGACTCGTCAAACGATGACACATCAAACGATGACTCATCAGAAACATGTCTGAACATGAATCTACTTGAACACTAATATTTTACTGAATAAGCGATAATTACTATATGGATCACAAAATCTAATCAACACGGGAGATTTATAGACCTTGTCATATTGTTTGAATTCAGTTGGATTTTGACTCTCATCCTGGTAGCATCTACTTAGCTGTGCGGCTTAGTTTCATCGGGCAGTATGCATAGTTTCTCCGGTATATGTCGATCTTTTTTCCGCGTGTTATATTTCAATTTACCGTATAAGACAATGGAATCGTTTCGAGTAATGTCCCGTAGACTTTGAATATTTTTCACTGCGTACTGGACTTTTCCGCGCGTTGTGGTAGCAGATAAGCAATCGGTGACGTCATTGATGAGAGGATGACGTCATGATCACGTGACTGAGCGTAGCCAATCACATCATTCGTGACGTCACTAACCTCGTGACCTGGCGTCTCTGATAAGAATGTCTCGTATCATTCATTTTCTTCAAGTCTGCCAAGGGTGTAGGATGTGTTTTAAGGTAAGTCCCAACTTTTTCTGAAATAATGGTAATTCAGTATATAGTTAAGTCAGACATGTTATTACACGTATGCGAAATAATTTGATGGAATAGCACACTCCGTGAGTCATGCTGAGTGTATTATTTTATAACATTAATATTGTTTCATTTTAAAAATTTTATTTAAACAACATAAAAATATGTGTGTCTGAAATCTTTAGGGTGTTTTAAAAACTAAACTGAATAAGATTTTATTATTTATATATGGTTCAGACAAAACCAAATGTACAATTGTTTCTATATATTTAAAGTTTTAGATGCAATGTAAATTAACATCGTACAAAACTTTGATTATTGTATTTTAATAAAAACTTTCTAACTAAAAATTTATATATACATACTATAGAAAAAAAAAAAAAAAAAAAAAAATCTTAAACTTAATTATACATTATTTTTTTAAGTACTCTGTAAAACTAATTATATAACTTTTTTACTTAACTTAAAAACATGAATATTTATACTTTATTAATTTGCTTATAATACATAGGTGTTTCCTAAACTTTACTTTCTTATAATTTTGATTAGAGATTTTAATTAAAGCATGAGTCATACTTCACTTTACAATAGAAACGAAAGGTTTATGATTATGTACAAAAGATAAAAAATTACTTTAAGATTGATTGGTTAGAGTTTAAATGTTAAGTGTGAAATTTATTTTGTGAGTTTATATTTATAATGTGTTTAATTTAATATTTTTATATTTATAATTTCTTTTATTGCCTATATAAAAAATTTTATCGAGTGATGTAAAACTTTCATAATATGCTAAATTTATTTAATTGTAAAAGCTTATAAAATTTATTAGCTGTTTTAAAACTTTTTAAAAAATAGACATTTTAAAAATTAATACGTGTTCAATTTTTAATTAATGTAAAAATAAATTCATCTTGAATGTTAAATGGGAAACTTATTTAATGCATAGTGATAATATAAAATTTATTGATTGTTTCAAAGTATATATGCGACTTGGTTTTTTAATGAAAGTCGAATTATTTATAAGTTGGGTTTTCAATAAGTGTAAATCGTCTATCGTTTTCTTTCATTCTGAGAAAATAAAAGTTTAAGTCTATCTGATGAAGGGAGAGTATCATTCGAAACGGTTGTTCCAATCTTGATGAAGGGTTTTCGAAACACATAACGTTTTATCCAATAATTATAACCTACAAACCGTTTGTTTCAATCGACCCTTATTATATTTTTGTTTTAAATGAATTACCTGACACTCATCCACTAACCTTAATGTATGTTAAAAATTAAGTGATTAATATAGCTAACGCATGCAAACCCTATTAAGCATTTTCTTATAAAGTTCATAAACATGTTGTTACAAGGATTTTGGAAGATCAAACGATTCTGTGTTTAATACCAGGTTCGAATTCAGCTTAACAACCTATCTGTTTGGAGTTTTCCGAGGATGTCTTCAAAACTCACTTAAATATAGAAAGACTCCCACACAGAGCAATCCATTTATAGAACCAACAGTTAAATATTTAATGGTATAAGTTTATACTTGTAACCAATAAGTTTCAATACAACTGCATGACACATTAAACTTGCGATTAGTGAACGATTCTATGGTAAAAGGTGTTGGGTTCGAGTCCAACTGATCGACTTAATCGAATGGGTATTTTTCTTGGTTTTCTCTAAAACCTGCTTAAATATGCAATAGGATTCCTTAGAAAGTCTCTCATGCATTTCGCTTATAGGATCCTCGTTTTATTAATCGGTCTTAAACCTTATGAATATCCATATGTGAATGTTTATTGTATAGTAAAAACTTTTAAATATAGTATTGTTTTATATAAGGTGTGATCCTGATTATGTATAAATGAGTTATCGATTATGAAATAAATTTATCATTACTATAATACTCACATTAAAAGATTCACACTTATACAATTTAGCGGTTATGCAAATGATTCAAATTCGTCACCGATGAGTCATCCTTCACGAACTTTCTCGGAAGATGTTGTACATGAACGAATGAGGGTGACTCAGCTTTTCCGGGAATTCCCCCTTATCTCTAGTAGATAAGGTGTTACAACTCAACGTTTCCCTTCATTCTTAGTTTGGCAGTCGTGTGAGTAGGTTGTTTTACGGTGTGTTATGTTTACCGTCCACTGCTTTGGAGTTTTAGCCGAAAATCCCGCCTGTTTTTCCGCGTATTGTATTTCGGTTTTTCCGTACCTGCATTCTTAAGTATAATAGAGTATTCCAACTCATCAACCTACCCATTGGGATTTTTTCTTGGTTTTCTCTAAAACTGACTTAATTATAAGGCGCATATTAAAATAATATATAGTTATTGTATAAAAATCTCTTACTATCCGATCATTTATAAATAGTTTAAAAAAATTATTACTTAGTTTATAACTAGATAAAATAATTGCTAAAAACAATAAGATTTTTAATTTCTAATTTTATCCTATTAAGTGATTTTAAAACCTCTTTTTAGTTTTTTCCTTATAAAGTTAAAGTGATTTCAAACCTTTTCATTAAAAAATTACACTTATATTTTACTAAAACTTTATTTATTTAATCAATTAAATGCAAAGTTTAACATTTAATGAATTATTTAAAATTTTATCTATACAGGAATAATATAAAAATTTACATTTATGTGGTAGTAAGAATAATTGTCTCATTAGAAATTTCATTAACTAAAAACAATGAATTCGAATACAACTGTTTGATTCTAGTATGATTCACGATAAGTTATTTTCTCTTAGACATTCTGAGCAAATCTTATTGTAATGCATATATTAAAATAATATATAGTTATTATACAAAAATCTCTCTTGATTTCCGATTATTTATAGATAGTTTATTACTTAGAATTATAACTTGATAAAAATAATTACTAAAAACAATAAGATTTTTTAATTTTATCCTATTAAGTGATTTTAAAACCTCTTTTTATTTATTTTTTTTTTCCCTTATAAAGTTAAAGTGATTTCAAACCTTTTCATTAAAAAATTACACTTATATTTTACTAAAACTTTATTTATTTAATCGATTAAATGCAAAGTTTAACACTTAATGAATTATTTAAAATTTTATCTATACAGGAATAATATAAAAATGTACATTTATATGCTAGTAAAAAAAAAAATAATAATAATTGTCTCATTAGAAGTTTAATCACCCATTAACTAAAAACAGGGAATTTCAATACAACTGCATGACTCACTGACCTCACGGTAAGTTATTTTCACTTAGACATTCTGAGCAAATCTTATTGTAAAGGATAATTTCTTTCTGTGAAAGTGTCACTCCAATTCTCTCATAAGGATTATTGTTTAGTATTTGAAATCATATATCCAACTTATAAAATTTAGCAGTTATGTAAATTAGTAATTTTTATTACTTATAGTTCAATCCGTATAAATAAGTTAAAAATTTTACCTTGCGATGTAATGCATATATTAAAATAATATATAGTTATTATACAAAAATCCCACTTGCTATCCGATTATTTGTAGATAGTTTATTACTTAGTTTTATAACTAGAGAAAATAATTACTAAAACAATAAGATTTCTGTTTTTAATTTTATCCTATTAAGTGATTTTAAAACCTTTCATTAAATATTACAGTTACATTTTATTAAATCTTTGTTTATTAAATATAAAAAGCGCGACTTAAACGAACATTATTTTCTTAGCATAATTTTGAAACCACACTTCAGTATTTTAATTGTAAAGTTCAACTCTCAATGCATTATTTAAATAAATGATCTCAAACACCAAGAGTCTTCTGCCAAATAGGTATGATTCAACATTCTTATCTGTATGAGTCATCGTCTAGCGATAAAACAGTTTCTCGCATTTGTGTACAAGACTGAAGGTTGCATTTTCACGAGGAATCTTCAATAATTTCTAAGTAAGTTTTATAATTTTTTATTACTATTTTTTCTAAAAGTATTTTCGTTTTAAATTATTCAAAGTATTTTAGTTAATTATTCATAGGCAATGTTTAAATAATATATGATATTGTAAAACATAAACAAAATGTGTTGATTCATTTTACACTATATTAGCGTGGTTTGTCATCCACTATTCAGTTAATTTTTTTAAAATATAGTTTAACTGATAGGTAGGTAATAAGCATTTAAACTCATTGTACGGTATGCTTTGTGAAAAAAATCATGTGGGGTAGTTCTTTTCAAATATAAAAATTATTGAATTTTCCTAGTTATGCGTTGTTTTTATTAATTATTTTAACTCAATCTTTATATCCGTTAGTGTTGATTACACATGATTCATAGAATACACGCGTAACATCTATCTTAAAGAAACTGTTTATCTTCATTTAAAATAGTTTGACACTTTGAACTTTTTATGTAATTTAATATTTCGAAATTTTAAATAGAAATGTTTAGTATAAAATATTTGTTTTTATTTTATTTTTAGTAACCAATAGTTTTTAAATGTAACTAATTCTTTTTTAACTAATGTTTTATATCATTTTTATGTAAATATAAAATTTTAAAATAATTTTATAATCAACTTAATTTTTTTATATTACTTAAAATCTAAAAGTATTCACCTGTTTCATTCAAGATAGTATGAATTTTATTACTGTGTTAAACTCGAATAAATGTTAAACTTATTTAGTGAGAATATAAAGTTTAATTTATATAATTTTATTTAGTTTATGTAACTTTAATGTGTAGAAAATTTATGTAAAGTTTTCGTGTTAGGATAAATTGAATAGTAACAGCATAAAGTTTAGTTAATTATAATATATATAAAATTTAATTGTTGATTTTAAACATTGTATGTATTTTTTAAATTAATATTATTATATGATAGTCATTTTTTTAAATTTATAACTTTACTGTATATCTTTTTATGCATTTTTTAAATTAATATTATTATATGATAGTAATTTATAACTTTAGTGTATATCTTTGTATCCATTTTTTAAATTAATATTATTATATGATAGTAATTTTCTTTTTTCTTTATTTATAATTTTACTGCATGTCTTTGTAAGCAATTTTTTAGATTAATATTATTATATGATAGTAATTTTTTTTAAATTATATGATAGTAATTTTTTAAAGTGCATGTGCTCAATTTTTAACGAATGTAAGTTAGAGTTTAAATAAATGTGAAACGTATTTAGTGAGAATATATTTTTTATTATATTTAGTTTCATTTATATGATAGTAATTTTTTAAAGTGTATGTTCGTTCAATTTTTAAAGAATGTAATAATAGTATTTCTAAGTTAGAGCTTAAATTCGAAACTTATTTAATACATAGTGATAATATAACGTTTAGTTTATATAACTTTACTGTATATAAACATTTTGCAATTTCAAAAAAATAATTATAATGTTTTGTTACTTAACGACGTGTAAAGTTTTAATTTCAACGTAAAAATATTTTTGTAGTATAAATGAATGTGATTAATATTGCTGCGCATAAACAAAATGGTTTTTACGGGAAAAAATTCTAAATGCATGAATAAAATTTGTATAATAATAACAATATAAAAAACTTAAATGATAATTTAAATTGGAAATAAGACAGAGTTTTTCATAGACATACTTTTATTTAAACATTTCAATTACAAAAATAGGTGTTGCATCTAAAATGGGTTAAATTTGGCCATACGTAACTCTAATATATTGATTGTTACTAAATTCCATCCTGATCCTCGTTCATTAAAATTATCGAAACTGTTCATTATCTTGTTGAAAGCTATTTGCAGATCATGATCCATATCACTTGCTAAAAGTGCCATCTCCATATTTGATCGAAAGTGAGGGGAAATAAATTCTTCTCCATCTATAGTAGAACGACTAAGGGTAACGTTTACAACTATATACCATTTCATCGCTTTTTTCTCACTTAATTGATAGTTCAGTTCATTTAAAAGGTCACTTCTTAAATTATTAAACAACGAAAACAAGTCCATATCACCATTTTCATTGTCAAAGGTGGTGGTTGTGAAAACATTAAGTGTGTTTCGCCTTTTAAAATGCATAGTTTTTTCCTTCAGTAGAGCTTGGTCGAAATTCATTATAGGTACTAATGGATTTTGATGGTTCATTCTCTTATGCTTCAATAAATCTTGCTTGCGGTTGAATTTTTCACTGCATTTATCACATAAATGTCGAGGTGAAGTCTTTCGATGATTCAGTCTTTCATGCTTTAATAAATCTTGCTTGCGGTTGAATTTTTCACAGCATACATGGCATAAATGTTGGGGTGGAGACTTTGGATGATTTTGTCTGATATGTTCTAATAACTTGTATTTCCATGCAAAGGATTCAGCACATACATCGCATGAATGTTGAGGTGAAGGTTTTCGGTGGTTCTTTCTATCATGTTCCAGTAACTCGTATTTCCATCTAAAAGTTTCACTGCATTGCTTACATTCAAATTCTATGGGGTTCTTTTCATGAATTTTCGAATGTCTCTTTAAATCATCTATCCTAGCAAATGCTTTCTTACATATAACACAAAGATGTGGTTTTCGACCGCTGTGAATCTTCATATGTCTACTCAAGTTAGATTTCTTAGAGGAAGTAGCATTACAATTCGGACACGTCAACATCATATCGTCAGAAGTAGATGAAGAAGTTTGTTGAACAGGCATTTCTTCAAGTCGATCCCTCTCTTGCTCCAACAGTCTGAGTATTACGCAGCAACCAAATTAAACGTCCGCACTCCACGAAAATAAGATAGCAACTGATGAAATTTTTCCGTCGCTCGCAATTTATATTGAAAGTTTGTCGCCAAACGTATTTTTATCGCCAGATACATCGTAAATATCGCCAAATATATCCTAAATATCGCTAAATTGTTTATAAAATCTCGCCAAATTTTTATTAAAGGTTACAATATTTCTGCATTTATCACACAATTTTAAAGGGTTACTTGAATGTCATATGAAAGCCTATAAATGTGAATTCATTAACCAGTCAGATTACAGTATTTTATCCAGAGTCATCCAATCAGAAGACAGCATGAATGTCGTAATTTAATTAGTTATAATAAAATTCCTTAAAATCCTGATGAAGGGGGATAGTCTTTCGAAACGCCACATCTACCCTACAATTAGAATCATCTAACTCCGTGTTTCTATACATTCTGTAAAACTTTACAATCTTCAAATGGCAATACTAAAATTTTAATGTCTAAACCATTATTTAAATTCATTATTTATTATCGTAACGAAATATACTTTCCACCTCTAAACAATGCTAAATTCCTTAAAATATTCATAAATTGTTACTTACTCTCTCTCTCTGATGTTTATTAACTTCAGTCATCCATTGTTTCATTTAATCCAACATACTATGTCCCACCGGAAATTATTTATAATCTTTAATGTCAGCGGTCTAAAAGTTTCTATTCTCCCAATGGCAACACCTAAATTTTAAAGTCTATACCATTCATTAAATGTTTTTCATTATATAATACTCATCTACCTTTTATTATTTAATTAAATTCCCTGAAATATATTTTCCATCGCGAAAAGTAAAGTCCCGAAATTCATTTTCAAACACAAAAAATTTAAATACTTTACAATCTTTGAATGGCAAGAGAACCATCGTCCAAGATGATGGTTAAGTAGTGCAAAAAAGGAGGCGTTCACCGACGGGGTGGTGGCGTGGAGGGATGATGAGGGCTAGGGTGGAGGCGCGGAGTGGCAGCTCCGTAGCTCCGCGCGTCCCTCATCGTCCCTCCGTCCCTCCACCCTGGCGGTGAACTCTCCTTTTTACACTACTGTCGGTTTTAATATTCTACGCATGAATTTATTTTTTATTTTTCATTACAGTTTCTATAAATTATTTATAACAATATAATATACAAATTTTAATATATAATAGTGCTTAATATTATTGATTTATGATTAACTCGTTAGAGCCCAGTGTCCTCATTTGAGGACAGCTAATAAAATGGCACATATATTTTTGTGGTTTCTTGGAATGATTTCTGCTTTTTAGTGACAGTTTATAACGTCACTCTAAATGATCCCTGAAAGTTTTATGTGCCTACTATTAATTATTATTTCATAATTTGGATAGTCATTTTATGATTTTTCATTCGTCGCACATACATTTGCTTTTTGCGAAGGTATGCTAACTTAAATCAAGTTGAATAATAATACATATTATAATACTTTACTTTCGAGATCTTTGTCAACATATAATAAGAAATTAATCTGTTATCTCAAAGTTTTTCTATCTCGATGTTTTCTCGCTAGAACACTAAACGTCAATAAATGAGGATAGGCTTTAAATTTAAAACTATCAGAAGAATTGTTTAAGTTAATATATTTTACTGTCAGTTGTCTATATTAATTTAGAAGTAAAATAATCAGCTAATAATATTTTGAAAAATTAATTCGGGCGTTAACGGGTTAAAAAACAAATTTATTTAAAAATAATTACAAGCGAAACAAAAATAAGTTAGCATATTTTCTACCATTCTTAAACGAGTAGAAAAATTAAAAGAGCATAGATAAATAAGAATGATAAATTTATTGAAATTTTCAATCACAAAGAAAATTATTCTTATTATGGTAAGATTGAGCAATTAAAATTGAGTTTATTATACATTATTAGCCTTAGTAAATCTAAATGATTTTGCTAAAAATGGCTTTTATATTTTTTTGGATGGAGACATCGTATTAAATGTAGAAACCAATGTCAAAAGTTCGTCTGCTTTTTGACTAGTGTCGGGTGGTTGATTCCCGTGAAATGTGGCTACAATGTCATCCAACGGGGTTGTTAAAAAGGAGAGTCTTCCCCTCTGCGTAGGTTCAAAATTGTGATGGCGTTGTAATAGTGCTACGCAATGGGCAATTCGAGACGGTCTGAGACTCACCCCTAGAGGTGGTCCGAAGACCTGCCATCACAATTTTGATCCTACACGGAGAGGATGGCTCCCCCGTTTCGGTAACCCCCAGAGGTATAATTTTTATGGGAACATGGAGGACATTGCGGCCACGACAGATTTTACGTGCACCAGCCACCATTAGTGTACACGACGGTCTTTGGCCGGCTCGAGTACCTAACCCGCAATCTTCCAATTACGAGCCCGGCGCTCTACCGACTGGGCAACCGCGGCCCTAATCTAATTGGAACTGAAATAGCAACTTTAATTCGTAGGAAATTCTAAAATCTTAACTTTAAAGTTATAAAATGTGAAACTGAAATAATAAATTTTTCTCACATTATAACTTTAAAATGAAATATTAAAAATTAAAAAAGAAATATATTTTTGGAAAATAAAGGCAAATTAAACGGTTGTGGTTTTTCTCAAAGTAAAAATGGAATTAAAAAATTATTTTAATTATTTAATTAATTCAAGCACAAATATCTCATACATGTGATTATACATGTGATATATACATGTGATTCGGCTAGTATGATTCAACATTCGGTATTGTTGTTACGTTTGTCGTTCTTTTGCATATTATTTAACATTATCATTTAGGCAGTGCTTGTATAAAACATTGATTTCCCGTAAATTTTGTGTATGAACAATAAATAATAGAATTATCTGTGATAATTAAGAGCCATATTACAGAGTTTAAAATTTTAAAATCTTGTATTTTTTTTAAACTGAAATTTAAGAAGATTGATAATATAGCAGTATTCAGATCTTCATTTATAAGTAGTATCATTCAAAACTTTATCATTCCAAATTTTCTGGGGATGGACACAGATAATAAATTTTGAGTTCCGCGTGTCCCAAAACTACGTCATTTCTGAGAAAAATTATAGATATTTTACCCTTCAATAGCAAATATTCATCTAAGCTCTCTTTCTCCAGAAATGTCGACATGTTTGCTGCTCTCTCTTTTCATTCATACAAAGTAAAACTTAAATCTCGAAATTTTTAATATTTTTTCAGTTCTATTTATTACCACAAATTGTTGTAACAACAAATAAATAATTTTGTTTTTTCCTATCTCAATGTTTTCTAACCGAATGATAAAAAATCGAAATTTGAAAGAAGAATTTTCCTTTTTTTTTCCCTGTCATATCTGATTACCCCTGATAGCAGGATCATAAATAACTTGGGACCAAAGCGACCAGGGACCGTGATGGCCGAGATCGTAATTTAAAGGTTGCGGGTTCGATACTCGAGTCGGCCAAAGAGCGTTGTGTCCACTAATGGTGGCTGGTGCACAGGAATTCCATCGTGGACTCAAAATTATCCATGTTTATTACATGGATGACATTGAGTTACATTACATTTTACCTCTGGAGGAAACCAAAGCGGGAGAGTAGGATCAAAATTGTGATGGAATGTCTCCGGACCATCCTTAAAGACGCGTCCCAGACTTTCGCCAATTAACCATTGCACAGTACTAGTGCGACGTTAATCTCAACTAACCAACCAACCAAAACGGCTGGACCAAATAGCGGGATTAAAATGTCATGTACACGGCCCTGATTGCACCGAATTTTGGGGCATTTGGTCTTTTGTATTTTAACCAGTCTGTAACTTATTCTCAACATATTAATTTTTATGAATTATGAGCAAAATGTATTTAATCTATATAATGATGTTTTAACTAATATAAAGTCTCGATAAATGGTGTAATTAAAAAATCTCTTTCATAATGAGATATTTTGATAATAGTTTTAATAAATTTCTTAATGAGAGGTGAGTCTGTTAATATTTAAATAATATCATTTTAATAATCCTTTAACAAAACTCACGTAAGCAGGTTCTTCTCTTAATTTTATCTTGCATATTTAATTTAAATCTGCTTGTCTAAACGGACATTTAAAAAAAAATTTCTTTCTACCATTTCTCTTTTCAAAAAGAATTTTTCTAATCAGCCACTATTTATCTCTGATCTAACAGTAACTCTATCTTTCTTTTCAACAACTTAAAAAAATTACAAAAATCAATTAAGTTTACAAATAGCATTTAAAATCTCTGGGAAAATCAGTAAGTCTTAATACTCCCAATTAAGCAATTTTACTTTACTTTAAATCTTTAGAAAATAAATTGATTCATTCATTATTCATTTCGCCAACCTTTAATGCCAGTTTGGCGTCATTTCCTTTTTCCCCATGCCACACAATTACCTCAATAACTTCCGAAATTTTGTATTAAAAAGAATAAGTCCCGGCGTCATTTTTTTCTTCCAATTAACCGCATTTACGGCATGCGTAAGTCAGATAGTCAGATTAACTGTAGCGAAGTTCTCTTTTGCTGAAGCTTGACTCACTCTGAGTTTTAGTTCTTTTCTATACCGAGTTCAAGGCCTAAAATAGGGTTCTGATAATTTTTCCTGAAAGTTATATTTCCGCTGTCTCTGGAAGTGGCAATAGCAACTCGTGTGAAAAAAAAATAATAATAAATAAATAAATAAGAAGTGAACAGTGATTACATAGTTTTGTGAAAACTTCAAATAGATATGATACCAAATAAGGAATATAAGAATAGGTTCAGCTTTAAAAATATAAAAAGTATATATTCAGGGCTTAAATTTAGGTATTGATAAATTTTCCTAAAAATTTATATTTCCATTGTATTTGAAAAGTTGCAATAGCACGCATGTGAAAAAAAAAAAAAAAAAAAAAAAAAAAAGAAAGAAAGACAAATTAATATTTTTCTTCTTCTTCTTATTATTATTATTTATAATCTTCTTAAAATAAGTGACTACGACTAGCGATCGCGTAGTTTTGTAAAATTTTAGAACAGGTCTGATACCAAAAAGGAATATACGAATAGATTCGGCTTTAAAATTATACGAACATACAAATACAGTAACCGCCACTTAATAAAATCACTGGTTAATAAAATCAGCCGCTTAATCTGATCAAATCGCCAGGACCGGAATCAAATCAATACAAACAACTTTTAAAGCCGCCGCTTAATAAAATCAGCATCGCCGGTTAATAAACTCAAAAATATCTCCTGATCTCCTCAGCAGCCAAAAATATCATTTTTGCAAGCAAAGAAAAAAAAAAAAAAATTACTTTTTTTTTTTTGAAATACAAAAAGAAATTAAAGCACAACAAATCCTTCGTTATCGCTCACTGTTGAAGATTTTACACTTGCAGCACAGTTACAAATTAAACACGCCCCATAACTTATCTCCGTAACAATTTCAAGGAACGTATTCTTCAAAGCGCAGTAATAAAAACAAAAATTTGATTTGAAATGATTTTTTTTTTTTTTTTTTAATTATTAGCAGGCAATTTCTAGTTCTTATTTTGAAATTACTATGATTCATGAGGTTTAAACGGAAAGATTTTAAATTTGTAAGAAAAACGTGAACTTTTGGTAAAGTAATGCTGATTTTCCTCTAAAGAAAGTGCACGGGAACTTAGAATGCATTTACTTATATCGAAGAAATAATTAGTTAATTATCTACCAAAAACTAATTAATATTGTTTACTAATTCCTTTATTCGTTATATTTTGAAGTTTCTTTCGAAATTCAGAGAAGTAATACCATTTCCTTAAGGGCAGGAACGTTCGCCGGATATAAAAATCAGCCGCTTAATAAAATCACTTTGGCTTAGAACGAATGTGATTTTAATAAGCGGCGGGAACTGTACTCTCAATTATAGTAATCGTATTCTGCACTCAGTATAAGTTCACGGCAGAAAATAGGGTACTGATAAAGTTTCATAAAAAATTATATTTCCACTGTCCCTGAAAGGGATAATTCAGGGCCTAAAATAGGGTATCGATACATTTTCCTAAAAATCATATTTCAACTGTCTGTGAAAGGGACAATAGCAACTCGTGTGGGAAAAAAAAAAAAAAAAAAAAGTTAGAAAATGACTAATTAATATTGTCTCTATTAATTTTTTTCTTCTTAAGAAAAGAAGTGAATAATGATTACATCATTTTATGAAAATTTCGAACAGATCTGATTCCAAATAAGGAATATAAGAATAGATTCTGCTTGAAAAGCAAATGAATATAAAATACTCTGAACTTCAGTCGTATTTTGATCTTAGTATAAATTCAGGGCCTAAAATATTGTGTTGATAAAAAATTGTATTTCTATTGTCTCTGGAAGTGAAAATAGCACGCGTGTGGGGAAGAAAAAAAAAAAAAAAAAAGACTATTTTTTTTTTTTTTTAATCTCTTTAATCTCTTTAATATAAGTGTCTAGTGATTATTACAAAATGTCTAATTAGTACTGTCCCTATTATTATTATTTTTTTTTTTTTCTTTTTAAGATAAGAAGTGAATAGTGATTACATCGTTTTGCGAAAAATTCATACAGATCTGATACCAAATAAGGAAAATGAGAATAGATTTGCCTTTAAAAATAAATGAATTTAAGAATACTTTTAACTTTAGTTGTATTCTGCACTCAGTATAAATCCAGAACCTAAAATAAGGTAATGAAATTTTTCCTAAAAATTATATTTCCACTGTCTCTGAAAGTGGCAATAATAAATGCATGAAATAAATAAATTAATTAAAATTAAAATTAAAAAAAGATACAAAACGACTAATTAAGATTATCCCTATTATTCTTTTTTTCTTCTGAAGATAATTTGTGAATAGTGATTACATCGTTTTGTGAAATTTTCGAACAGATCTGTTACGCAATAAAGAATATAAGAATAACTTCGACTTTTAAAAAAGTGAATTTAAAAATACGCTCAACTTTAGTCGTGTTCTGCACTCAGTATAAATTCAACGCCTTAAATAGGGTATAAATAAGTTTTCCTAAAATTATATTTCCACTGTCTCTGCAAGTAGCAATAGCATGCGGGTGAAAAAAAAAATGATGATTAATACTGTTCCTATTATTATTATTATTATTATTATTATTATTATTATATCTCTTTAAGTGACTAGTGATTACATCGTTTTGCAGAATTTTGAACAGATCTTATATCAATTGAGGAATGTACGAATATTTTCGGCTTTAAAAATAAATTAATATAAATATACACTCAGTATAAATTCACGGCTTAAAATAACATATTGATAAATTTTCTAAACTATTATGTTTCCACTGTCTCTGTAAGTAGCTATAAAATCTCGAGAGGAAAAAAAAATGTAAAATGACTAATAAAGTTCTTGTAAAGTTCTTATTAATTTTAAGAAGTGAACAGTGATTACATCCTTTTGTGAAATTTTCGAACAGGTCTGATATCAAATAAAGAATATAAGAATAGGTTCGACTTTTAAAATAAGTAAATTTAAAAATACCCGTAACTTTAATCGTATTCTGCGCTCAGTATAAATTCAGCGCTTTAATTAGGGTATAAATAAGTTTTTCTAAAAATTAAATTTATATTGTTTCTGGAGGTGGCATCAGCAACTCGTGCGAAAAACGATCAAAATGTTTAATTAACATTATCGTTATTAATTTTTGTAAAATATTAGTGCTGATCTGTTGTTAATAAGAATACACCCGGCTTATAAAAATAAAAGAATTCACTGCACTCTGTACGCATTCAGGAGCTAAATTGCAAAATAAATATTTTTTGAATGATCATTCAGTTTTAAAAGGAATTGCGATTCTATTTTCAGTAACAGATTCTTCAATTGTTTATACAGAATTTCAGGTTCACTCTAACAACTAATTTGTATCTTCGCTATATCGCCCAAAGAACTAACTTTTTAATGTGTTTTCTTCTTCCTTTATTTTTATTTTTTTTTTTTCCCTCGAATAATTATGCATGAACCAAATCTTTTGGTAAATAATATTATGCTAACAGATAAGTTTGTTTAAATATATATATAAGTAAGTTTAAAAAAAAAAAAAAACTAATAAAAAACTCACCCGTATTTAAACTAAAGTTTGAAAATGGAATAAGGTAAAAACGTGCAAGTTTCTTGATGAAACAGGGGTAAGGATATTTCTGTGAAAGAGGACAGTTCGTATACACCGTAAACTAAAAAGATAAATGCAGAATAGTTATTACCAGGGATTCGTCTTTCCAGACTTTAAAGACATTTAGACAGTACTGTAAACTATATATTTTTTCTTTTAAATATATGCACAGATAACTTTTGATCCTTTAACTGACAGAAATAAGGATCTTTTTCAATGAGATTCAGTGTTTATTGCAATTCACCTGATATTTAATTGTGCATAATTGCACATTTTTAACAAGATTCTTATAAGTGGAAGTTTTCGTCAATACTAATAAATATCTTTTAATCGATCAAGTTCTGACTCAAACGATTTCAATTAAATGACTTAATAATGATAATAATAATAATAATAATAATATAAATTCAAAATTATGTCCAATATTTTTTTTAGACTCAAATTTATGGTTCGGTATGAAATTTTGAAACTTCATTTAAAATAAACAATATTTGTTTTATGTACAGTCGGTAACAAAAGTATCCGAACATTAGCAAAAATTCCTATGTAAAAAAAGTACACTTCATATGGTTTTGTTAAATAAATCCTTATCGAATCATGTTCTTACACTGACTAAGAACAGGATTCGACAAGGATTTATTTAACAAAACCGTATGAAGTGTATATTTTTACATAGGAAATTTTGCTAGTGTTCGGACACTTTTGTTACCGACTGTACCTTAAACATAGATGATTTTTATAAAAATGATCTTTATTTTTTGCTGATAACGCAACTGTATTTTCCTTGTAATCCAGAAAAACAATGTACGTTTGAATTTTCACTCGAAATTTCTCGGCTGAATATTAGTGTAAATGTCTAAACTGAAGCTCATGTAATAGATTGATTATGATCTGATAGTGAGATTCCAGAAAGACATTAATGTCCACTACTAAAATACGTTAAAGAATTACCCAGAAATCCCTTGCTAAAATATATCTGAAAGATGTAAATGTCCACTAGAATTATCCATTAAAGAATTATTTAGAAATCCCTTGGCAAAATATTTAAGATAAGTATTTCTTTGTTTTAAAATAGTTTGTTGAGTGTAATTTCTTTAAATCTTTAAAGTCGTTTTTAATTATGTGTCTCATTTTATATGATCTTGATAAATCGGCATATCTATCTATTACTCTGATTGTTTTAACATAAATTAGCTGATTATTTATTTTCCATAATCTCATGAGTTTTTTAAGATAGAAAAAAAAAGAAAAAAAAAATGCAAAATAACTGTTTTTTTTTTTTTTTGTTTTTTTTTTAATGACTGAGGGCCTATTAGTCTCAATCTGGGATTTTTGCGTTGTCGTTTTCGGTAGTTGGACATTTGTCGAAATCTAAAATGTATCGAAGATATAATTGAATAATTTGAAAGCGATGTTATAATTTGAAAAAAGAAAAAAGAAAAAACTAATAGTCCTCCGTCCTAAACTAAATTCTGCTTTTGCCAGAATTTCATCAAAATCTTTTTTTATTATTATTATTATTGAAAGAAATAGAAAAGAAAATTAATAATAATCAGTATCGTTACAAGCGATATCGAAAAAGTTTTTTTTTTTTTTAATAATTTTGAATTAGGAAATAAGAAGTGCGCGAGCAATATGAAATAAAAAATAAGTAAAAAAATGAATTTAATGGTTTAATTTTTATATAAAACAAGATCGCGTGCTATCTTAAAAAGTAGATGTAAAATTTAAAGTTTATTTATTTTTTTTTTTTTTTATTATTATTATTTTTTTTAACAAATAATTATTGTTACAGGTTATTATAAAAGCATGGTTTCATGTATGGTACTGTAAAATTTGTTTCTAAGTCACTATAATTTGATCTGTTCTCAAGAGCTCAAACATTTTAGCTTTTGAGTCAAGCATTCAAATGAAAAAGGATGTCCGCAATAATATGGAGTCTATTTGACGCCACTGGATAAGTATCAATTTGGTGAAAAATTAACGTTCCTAGAACTTCACTTTTATTTTATTAATTGATCTCCCTCGGGAAAAAAATTAGTAGAAGACATTTAATGTAAACATCAATACATATAGCAAAGTTTATGGAGTAATGAAGTATTAATGTATTTCATATATCCATAGAATTACCATATCATTTATTTATTTACGATATCTAATAGATTGGTAGATTAGTTTGGTTTAACGTCGCACTCGTACTGCGCTATGGATGATTGTCGATGACCTGGGACGCACCCCTAAAATATGGTGACCAGAATAGGTAACCACCTTTATAAATTAAAAGCGTTAATAATTATTACAATTCCCTAATTGGGAAGATAGTTTTATATTCTTCCTAAATGGGGACCAAAAAGCTAATAATTATGATAAACATTTTTTAAAACTTAAAGTAACGTCTTACAAAAAGGGCTCTTGGTCATCACACCTTAAAAGGATGGTCTGGAGACATGCCACCACAATTCTGATCCCCGAAGGGGATGACTTCCTCACTTCGGTGACCTTCAGAGGTATAATTTGGATGGGAACATGGAGAACATTGCGCCCACGACGGGTTTTACGTGCACCAGCCACCATTAGTGTACACGACGGTCTTTGGCCGGCTCGAGAACTAGAACCTGCAATCTTCCAGTTACGAGCTCGGCGCTCTACCGACCGGGCTACCGCGGCCATATATAACACTATAACAGATAATTGACCAAATATTTAAGACAGTCCAATAAATCAGTGCGAATCCAATGTTAGATTAATATGAATGCATTGGTCGCAAACCTAATACGATGATTCAAACGCCACGTGCGACCTCCTAGTTTTTGATGCATTTGCTTTGTCTTCATTTGCTGTATTTCTTTATTTATTTTTTCTTTATTATTTTTGTTTTATGTCGTTAATTAATTATTTCCTTTTTCACATTTGTATTTTTTTTTTTTTTTTTTTTTTTCATGCTTCCCTGTGCACTTTTTTGGATGGTGTTTGCTCACTGCTCGTTATGTGCTTAACAGTTTTTACGAATTAAGCCATTCTAAAAGGGACATGGAAAACTGAAACATGGAAAACTGATGACTACAAAAACTAACAAGTTTTTGCACTGGGTGCAAAAACTTGTTAGTCGGTCTCTGATCCTAAAACTAAGAACAGGCAACTTTCATGAATTTTCCCTTTCGTTTTTCTTTGTAAAAAGAGATAGAGAGAGAGGGGCAAAAAAGGACCTTTATATCCTAGACTTGTTAGGGGGAAAAAAGAGAAAAGAAAGAACACTTAATCAGTGTGCCAGGAAAACGTCCGTCACTTTACCAGATCATCCTACCACGAGGTTTCTTAGTCATGTGCGATGAAAAATGTGTTACTTAATATCGTTTCGAGTAAAACCATTATTTTGTAATCCATTAGCTACCAAAGAAAGTTTATTAAATGAACTTATTCTATGGAAAAAATATTTAATTTTCTCCTGTAAGAGACAAAGATACGAGCCGTTGAAAGGCGATTGCATGTTTTAATAACACTTTCCAGCAATGTTGAAAAGAATTTATGACTTCGATTTGTCTGCCTGCCCGCTCTCTAACTACCGTACATTTTCATGTAATTCTTTGAAACTGATATAGGTTATTCAAGTTCACTATGTGATGTTCCTTATTAAAAATGGGGTAAAAATACGTCTACAGGGACACCCGAAAGAATTCCAAAAGGTTGCGTTCTACATGAGGTCTTTCTGTAAATCATACTTTAATACCTCTATTTTGCACAAATCGTAATGTAATTGGCATTTTCTTTTTCATATGCAGAAGAAAAAAAAAGCTTCTATCATTAAGATTTATAGGGCAGCACAAAAAATAATCACTTACTTTAACCCTATAAGCGTTAAGCCCGTCTTTTTCCGGTATGCATAGTCAAAATAAAAGGCTGGTGTAGCTAAATTTTGAAATATATTTTGCTTTTTTCAAGAAAATAAGATTAATAAACATGTCTAGTATAAAGTATTAAATTGTCATACGTATACTGTGCATAGTATTACTTTTATGAATCATTAAACAGATATACCGAAAAACGGCTAACGCTGAAAGGGTTTTAAAGGTTATAATTGAAAATTGCAGGAATTGCATTTACATTTACATTAATCATTTTTAACACTTTCTAATAATGCTTAAGTGTGATTATGATTTGAATTATGTCTATCTGTCTTTCTGTCTACCTGACTGCCTACCTGTCTATATATCCTTCTGTTCGTAAGACAGCCCTCTATCTACCTATTCGTTTGTCCAACTATTCGTACATATTTCCAGAATTTTTTCAAAATGAACAAAAAATATTTGAGCTTATTATGATATACGTTCCCTGTTTAAAATGGTAAACACAACTAGTTTGTGTATTACGTTCCAAAAGAAATCTAATGCATTGCGTTTTATGAGCAGCATTTTTATAAGTCCCATTTAAGTAATTTTGTACTGCGCAAATCCTAATGAAATTCACATTCATTGTTTATATGCTAAAGCAAATGTTTTCTATAAAATATGGTATGTTTAGCGTCAATATTTTCAGGGATAGACTAAAATATTCAGTTAGATTAAGGAATACAACTGGAAATTGCTGGAACTGAATTTCCATTTTGTGTTAAGTGTTTAAACATTTTCTAACAATTTTTAAGAATGATTATAAATTAAGTTTGTTTATCTGTCTGTATTTCTTTTCTACTGTCTGTCTGTTGTGTTATCACGTAGGCAAAGTAAACTGAAGTACTTTTTTTTTTTAAGAACGAGTACGTACAGTTGGAAAATGTTTATAATCTATGCGAACCGTTCATTCTTTTTTTTTTTTTTTTTTTCTTCCTACCTAAATGAAGAAAAAATATTCCATATCATACTATTAAAATTGAATGGTATGTATGTCCAGATATCTCCTCACAAACATGTTAAACGCAGAAGGACACAAAAGGTATAAAAAGATTCAAAATAACTCAAGAATTACAAATTGACCCTTTAAATTAAATTATTCCAACTAGTTAAAAAGATATAAATTAAAAATCCAAAGCAAATACCAGTACTATTAAAAGCACACTGCTAAAAAAATACCCGACTACAAAAACGCCAAATGCTTAAACAGTGGCAGCGGAATAGTGTTGCGATGAATTACAACATAAAATTAATTACATTGATAAAATGAATTTACAAAGTGGAAAAATGAATAATGAATTCATAAAGTGTATGAGTGAATTCATGAAGTGAATTGCAACATAAATAAAATAAATTGTTTCATTTATGAATAAATAAAAATAAAATAAAATAAACAGAAGTGGAAAATAAATAAATAAATAAATAAAAGGCAATGTTCTACGAAAATAGAAAATAGACTAGAAAAGACCAATGGAAAAGACGGACATAGAAAATTGTAAGATAAATAAACACCCATTAGAGGTGGGTTTGGACACCCCTTACATCCTTGCAAGGGAAATAATCAACATATGCTAATAAGAAGAGAAGAGCGGACACAGTTTCTAACATCTCTCGGACTCTCTATCTCTCTGGACCATCGAAAGCTGATGAAGCAGACTTTCTCCGGATGCACACAAAAATGATGGAATATGTAGCCGGAATTCTAAGAGAAGAGCAGTGGCCTGTCCTGTATCTCCAGTAAACAACACGAATGGAGATTGCCTTCCCAGACCCTGATTACCCAATAGGCACGAGAAGCATGAGCTTCCCCTGGAAATTTTTGAAAAGGCCCCAAATTAGCAAAAAATGGGCCCCAAATTGTAAGCTTGTGGTCTAAAAGCAGTGTCTGATAATAAAAAGTCACAGTACACCTGCCTGCACAACTATCATTTCTAGATTATATAGGAAATATGCTAATGAGCTTTTACACATTCATTTATGGTGGAGTAATTTCATATATTGTGGTGAATATAGGTTGCACCAGTTTATATTTTGGTACAAAAATTAAGTGAATTCACTTATTTACATTTTAAGCGAATTTACTTGTCCTCAATTCCAGGTAACTACAAAATTTAATGAAAAATTTATAATTTTTTCGAGATGTTTGTCAAGCAGTCACTGGGGGCCCCCAAGTGGATTTGTGCTTCCCCTCAGTTGTAAGATTAATCGGGCCTTGTTCTTTCCTTCCCCCCTTTGCAAGTAATAAAATTTATTTTGCTTTTTTATTTGAGCAAAATAGCTAAAATTGAACAATATAGAGACATTTAAATTTTAAGAATACTTTGCATAGGGACTCTGAATAAAAAAAATGGTGTAACATTTTACTGAACTGTTAAAAGATAACATTATATATTCTGTGTATAAATAAATCATATTAAAATTTTGCTACTTAACTTTATGAGTATTATCATTTTAAATAAATATATATATATAACAGATTTAAATAAATAATCTTTGCAGTTTAAAAGTATCTGTCCTCATTTTCTAATCCAGTTATTCCCATTTTACGTAATATGTATATTGTGTGTGTTTTATCAGAACAATAGTAAATTATTTTAGATTTAATGATGAAAAGAGTTTGGTCTAAAATAAATTAGTAAAAGAAAAAATATAATAACAATAATAATAATAAAATTTGTTACATGACAAAATAATATTGAGATTAATAAATAATAACAGGAGACTTGGCGTTGGAATATTAAAACTCAAATAAACTACTAAGGCAGAAACGCAAAAAGAAAATTTTTTGCGATGCATTCTTTTTGCACTGAAGACGGTACGCTTAAGGCTACCGAAACAGCTGTATGCATCGCAAAAATTTTTCTTTTGGCGTTTCTGACGTAGTAGTTTATTTGAGTTTTAAAATATTGAGATTAATTTATAGGATGTGTTGGTTTATTATTGATATTCAGAAAAGGTGTTAAAAAATATTATGAATCCGGGTTTTTCTCACGTACCATTTTAGTCAAATTATGCAATTTATGTAACGCAATGTATCTTGTGGGGTTGAGTGTTTTCTACGTTTTACATTAATTTTAGAAATAGCTTAATTCATGCCAACAAATAGGTTCCGATTAACTAGGTTTAACGTCGCAGTAGGTGTACACAATGAACAATAGGCGACGGTCTCGGAGAATATGTTAGAGAAACCTAAAAATTCAAAACTATATGTGAACGCCCGAAACAGGCATTTGAGGAATCTGAATAGAATTTCTTTAGTTTTATTTATAAAGTGACAAAAATAGTGATTAAAAAAAAACATGAATATTTCAGATATGGTGACTAGCAAAGGACAAAGCTTTCTAGAAGTCGATAAAATTAGAAATGAAAGATTTAAGCTTAGGGTGATCAGCCGTCCTCAGATCTCGAGGACAGTCCTCGAAAGCTACTTACGTCCCAAAAAAATTTGAACACATTTGAGGACACCAGTTATAAAGTTATTAACGTTTCATTATAATATCATATGTATAACAAATAAGCTGAAAAAAATTCTTTAAGGTACTTCATGCATAAAAATTATTAAAATTTTACAATTTTAGGTGATTTATTTATTTTGTCCTTGGTTGGTTGGATTTAACGTCGCACTAGTACTGCGCTATGGGTAATTGGCGACGGTCTGGAACACAACCCTAAAAATATATTTTGTCCTCGAAATTCGAAGACGCCGCCATATTTGTCCTCAAATTATTTTTTTAAATTATGATCGACCTTTAAACCCACTGTACTTTCAAGTACTCCCTCATCCTCCCCCCCCCCCCCAAAAAAAAAAAAAAAGAGAGAGAGAGAGAGAGAGAGAGAGAGAGAGAGAGAGAGAGAGAAAGCGAGAGACATAAAAAATCTGACCTTTAATGGCACTATATCAGCGTGCCAGGAAAGTGTCAGTCAGTTCATCAGATCATCAAACCACGAGGTTTCTTAGTCATGCGTGATGAAAAATTTATTTCTCCGTTATGAGTAAAACCAATGTTCAGTAATTGATCTGCAACTAGATAAACCTTATTAAATCAACTGACTCTACGGATAAAAATGTTTCATTTTTGTACATTCAGAGAAACTCTCGATAGAGATACCATGTGTTTATCTAAACCTTTTATCTTTTTTTCAGACATAAACATAGTAGAATTTATATACTGAAGAGAAAGAAAGTCCCGTTTGACAGAATTAACGAAAATTTCCACGCTTTTTGTCTTGGAAATGCTGGTTAAAAATATTTTTTTCAGATTCGTGCTGCGTAAATTATAGGGCGATGGACAGAGGAGTCTGAGGGCGCTCCACGCTGAATCGTGTGGTATTGTAAACATACAGGTACAAGGTGGTTTCGAGATCATGGGACAAACTTGGAGAGGAGGTAGAGAACATCACAAGGGTTCAGAATTGTACCGGAACCCAAGTCCCCGAACGTCATTTTAACCCTTTAAGGTCTTGGAGATTTTGCATGGATATGGGCGAAGCTCTCCAATGTTTTATTTATTTATTTGTTTATTTATTAAGAGTTTTTGCATGCAAATGTTTACATAAGTAAAAGAATTCTGTTTTTACCGATGTATTTTAATGCACTGATTGCAATAATATCAACATTGTGTATGATTCTGCGAAATAATGAAGCATGCAAGATTTTAAAACACCTGTTTTGTGAATTAAATTTACTTTTTGTGCAGAATGATTAAATTTAATAATTTATTTAATTCACTGAAAGCGCCAAGAATGCCTCTGTCAAAGAGCGCAAAGGATAAGCTTGCCGTCCTTTTGAACCAGCACAGGCTTGATATATATTTTTTCTTCTTTTGTAATTTTAATTGCATATGTATGCATTGAAATATAACAATATTGAGTGTATTAAAATTTCTCAGAAATTAATTAAATTTAATAACATACAATTCAAAGCTTATAGTCCACAGTTCTTAGTTTTCCAAACGTATTCATTAACTAACATAAAAAAAAAATACTATAGTATATTGTACATATGTACAGTTTTAAACTTATGAACTTCCACCTACAAGCTACATTGTGATAGATAGAAAATTTCAAAAACTGACTTCGCACCATGTCAAAAGAATCTTCCTCTTAAAAAACTAGCTAAATAGCTTTTTGTTATTCTACCAGAATTATTGCAACCGGCTAAATAGCTTTTCCGTTACATTACCAGAATGACGACAATCGCCCTCTCTTAGAAAGGAAGACAGTTAATCTTTGTTACAACCTTTATTTATTTATTTATTTTTATTTATTTATTTATTTTTATTTATTTTTATTTATTTATTTATTTATTTATTTATTTTTCTTTTTTTTTCAAAAATTTTAAAAACTTCTTGTTTACTAATTTTTATTTTATTTATTTATTTATTGTTATTATTATTATTATTATTTTATTTATTTTTATTTTTATTTTTTTTTTCATTCGATTTTGCGTTATTAAAACTTTATTTTAATTAAATTTGGGTATTACTTTGTAAATTATTGGTAAATTAATTTTTAATTTTTTTATGTTTGAATTCTGAAATGTAATGTGAATTTTTAGCAATACATTTTTTTCAAACATAAAAATATATTTAAAGAATTAACTTATCGATGAAGCTTCAGAGTAATACACCCAAATATGTTTTAAATATATTCTTAAAATATAATGTGAAATATATTGTTAAATAATAATGTAAGATCCAGGAAAATATTTGAAAATTAACTAGCAGGAAACTTAAAAAAAATTTCGAAAAATTTAAAGTTTTATTTTATTAGATTTAAATAATTTTACAGAAATTTTGGTGTAATATTATATTTCAACGCACATGTACACATTATTTTTATGATTCTATCTAAGACAGAAATAAAAAAAAAAAATAAATAAATGAAAATAACGTCCACTGTTGAAATTTTATAACGTCCATCAGAAAATTTTGTAATACCATATTAAGGTGTTACATGGATTTTGAAAGCTGAAAAAAAAAAAAAAAAAAAAAAAAAAACATATTTTTTCTTTCTTTCTCTCTCTCTCTTTTTTCCCCCAGTATAATAGGTAAAAAATCTTTATTCAAAATTTTGACCATATAAAAATGAGCAGCATATAAATCCTTTTTTTTTTTCTTTTTTTTTATATAAAATTTTCATTAAAACATTAAAAAATTCATTAAAAGGGTACTAGTTTCCGGAGACCGTTCATAAAGGCACGGTTATTCAAATAATGCACTGATCCCATCGAAATTTTGTACACTTTTTCAAACAAGAATTAACTAGTGCTTGAACGCAGAATTTTTCTTTTTTTTTTTTTTACAACTAATTTTACAAGGTTATACTTGGAGTGGTAAGTGTACCGAAAATTTTTCTGTTTTTGCATAAAACTCTGCCATTTTTATCTATTTATTTTTTAGTTCATCGTTCAAGCACTACTCAATTCTATTTTGAGGAAGTGCCCAAAATTCAATAAGATCGGTGCATTAGTTTTTAAAAACTAGAACCACTTTTCTCCGAAAGGCTTCGAGAAAAAAAAAAAAAAAAAGGTCCCACCAACTGAATTTTCCAAATTTACAAAAGAAAATTTTGAATAATTAATTTTATTTATAATTAAAAAAAAAAAAAGCTTTTTTTTTTATTTTAAACCCCTGTAATCTATTAATTATGAATACACTATCTAATAAGTATTGGACACTTTCGAATTGAACGAAGGATTTTAATTTTTTTTATTACAACTAATTTTACAAGGCTATTCGTGGGGGGGGGGGGGAGGGGGGGTAAATGTACAGAAAATTGTTCCATTTTTGCATAAAACTCTGCCTTTTTTTTTTTTTTTTTTTAATTCATCGTTTAAGCACTACTCAGTTCTATTTTGAAGAAGTGTCCAAAATTTCAATACGATGATCAGTGCATTAGTTTTTAAGAAGTAGTGTTCATTTTCTCCGAAAGGAAAAGGAAAAAAAAAAAAACTGTTTCGTATTTTCAAAATTTTGAATAATTAATTTTATTTATACATTTTTAAAAAATGCTTAAAAAAAATAAAGTTTTGAAACCCATGTAATCTAATAATTATGAATACACTACCTTACCAATAAGTATTTGGACACTTTCAAATTTAAACATTTTGTCTCTTATTGAGTTTTTTTTCTTTTAAAATTTGAATTTTGAGGAAAAATGAGGAAATTTAACTAAGTGCATTGTTTGTTTGTTTTGTTTTGTTTTTAACTGAAAAATAAAATTCTAAAAATTTTAAACATAATTTTTTGGAAAACAAGTACCAATTGAACGGTTGGTTTTTTTTTCGAATGCGTAAATAGAATTTAAAAAAAATAATGAGTAATTCTGTAAACAAATCTCTCCATGAGAGAGGAGCCCTATTAAAACAAATTGTGCGTAACAGAATATTTAATTTAAAAGCACTAAATGTTACTGTTTATGTGGAAAGGTATATTATATGCATAATATATGAGTGAGAAAGAAACATTCTAAAATTTATTTCAGAGACCAACCGGCTTAAAAACACTTGCTAATGACTGAATCCACACTTTCACTATACTTTCTCCCACATAACATTCTTCTCCATTTAATCACATTTTACCCAAATTCACCCTCAAATTCCAACATTTTCGGCTTACTCATTTTTTTCTCTGTTTCATTTCCTGTATTATGTTACATATTATGGTCTTATACATATATTTTAAGGATAGGAGGTCCGTTTTCTATCATATTTAATGTTTACACACGTGCGACATTTTCAGTCACAACAGGGAATCTCTATTAACATACTTGGCGGCCTTGAAAATTGGCGACATTCTTTGGCGGTCGTCATGTTATCGCCAAGTGTTATGTGAGTCAATCAGCTATCTGTTTGAAAGGATGAAAGGTGGCCACAGGTATATTTATTTCTAACAAGGTTTGGTGATTGGATATATACCAGCTGCGATAGATTTATTTTCGCTTTTCTGAAAGAAAGCTGGAATTCCTCGAGGCTAATGATCACATACAGTGGCAAACATAAATGTATGGTGTTGGTGTACGTGTAGAAAAATAATTCCCGTTATTATTTATTAAATAATATTTAATTTTTAATGCCGTTTTCATATTCAGAAATTTCATGAATGGTTAATTATAGCTTCGTTTTTTCAAGAAATGATTTTTTTTTTTTTTTTAATACTTGATACTAGCAAGCCCGTGCGAAATTTTCGCACTTTATTTCTGTACTGATAAGTATAAGGGATTTAAGTCCATATTCTTGATTTTTCAGGAGACGAAAAATAAAGTTAAACTAACTAAAAACTAATCAGAAGAATCGGTTTGGAAAAAGGGATTATGTTGATTTAAACCCTTTATACCATTCAGTGATTATCAACTTTCATTTAATAACGGGAAAAAATTGAATTAAATATTTTGGATTAATGCTAAATTTCTGACTTGAATCTTTTTTTACCAATGGATTTTCTCAAAGAATAAATGACATGGATTTAAATCCTTTATACCAATCGATAGAGAATTTTTTTCTGAGTCTGACTATGTACTTAACTCAAAATCGACATTTTTGGACTTAAATCCTTTATACTTATCAGTATTTATTGTTAGTTACCTTAAAACTTGAAACTCATAAATATTACACCAATTTCACCCCCTAATTAGAATTTAACTTATTAGAAGTCAAATCATTATTAGAATCAAATTAATGTTGTGCAATAGTGAAAATAAAATCATTCGAAGGAAGTATTCAAAATAAAATTCATGATTAACGACCCAGTCTTTATACAACCGCAGGCAGTACAGTTTTTAATATAGGACCCTCATAATGCCTTTTAAATTTTTGCCGCCATGTTGGCGATGACTTTTTTAAAAATTATTTTGATGTAATTTTTTGTTTTGAAAAACTAATTCCTATTTTGATTATACTTTTTACCATTGCTTTTTTAGTCAATTTATGATGATAACTCACATTCTGTATATATTTTTAAAGTATAGCTATGTTTAAAATGATGCTTACAAAAATACTGAGGAAGCAACTTTTAAAAATACATTTTTCCATAAAATAATCTCATCAGACAAATGTCGTCATTTTTTTCTTATTAGATCATTGAGCTGAGTCCGCGTGCTTAAATATTGCTCATTTATAAATATTATTTTTTTCCCTTGCGTATTTTATTAATTTGATCATTATCGTGTCGTTTCGACAAAATATAATCGTAACTGGACCACGTTAGAGAAATATTATATAGATTAAATTTGTAAATTGCGAAATTTCACTAAGTGTGATTTTAAATTTTACATTTTCAAAATAAATTTGGGGAAAAAAAAAAAATGGAAAATCAGTTTTTAAAAAATAAGGACTGATTTAACGGTCATGAATTTTCTAAGCATGAAAACAGAATTTAAAGTTATGTGCTATATAATGAATAATAAGAGAGATTATTTTCCCATACGAAAACGTAAGTTTGGATGACTGATACTCACTGATACAGAGCCTTTTAAAACCAATGCCTGCTATAGGCACCTTGCCTAGGTTGAATATTCTCCGTGTGTGCAGGGGGGGGTGTCTTCCTAAGGGGTCTTATCCCGTTTTCATACTTGTTTCAGAAAAAAAAAAAAAAAAAAACGTGCAAAATTCCAAACAGCTAGGCCATTAAGCATGCCTGTGTTCGAACCCGGCGCCTTCCGTCAACTAGCTTAGACATCAGAACCTCTGCGCCACTGATGACGACATAAATGTATGTTTAGATCGTAAGGGGGTAAAAACTACTCAATTTTTATATACAATAAGTATTTATGCATATTCAGATTCAATAATTTTATTTTTTCGTACATATGCTATGTAAGTACAGAATTTGACTGTGAAATTTTGATATGTCTATACGTTTTAAGGAACGTATATTTATTTTTGCTATTAATACGGTTAATTTACGATACTATCATCTCGAGTGAGCTCAAATTTTGTCGGCATTTGATAGGTTATCATCGAATGAACTGTATGTATTTTTTTACTGTAGCACTTAATAGTTCTTTTCGGGAAACAAAAAACTCCAATACGTTACGGCCTATGAACTCAAGTTTGATCATTATGGAAATGTTGCATTACTTTTTGTTCTTTTAAGGGGAAGTATTAATGAATTTAAACTTATTTTGCTCTATAGGACCTATTTTTCTGAGATTAATTATATTATTTAAAATAAAATATAGCTTTTTTACAGATATGCATAAAAGAATTCGGATACATTATGGTCTATTTACGAACATGGAGATAAATACTCAAACATCTTATAATAATTTTCATTTTGGTTTATTTACTGATGCAAATTTGTTAAAACGTCTGGCAACTACTAAATATTCAAAATTTCGAGTTGAGTCACTCCCAGATTCATTTAATTAATTTTCTTTTAATATTAATCAGTTAATTTGAAAGCTGATTGACATGAAATTTAATATGAGATATTTTTATTAATCATTTCATTAATCACATTAATAATATGAGATTTTTTGCTAACCTTACTTCTAGATTAATTATTAGCTAGCGTATCAATATTAACGACATTATTAACCCATTATTAACCAGTTAATGTTTCATTAAAATTGAATTTTATAATCGAAATCATCATTTCTCTTAAATAAATAAAATAATAATAATAATAATAATAATAATAATAAAATAGTGTTTAAAACTTATCAAAACTAGTATACTGTGGCTATCACTGCCCTTTATTCTATGTCATTCTATATTAATTGGTGCGTTGCTATAATGTCCATTGTTCAATGTATAAAGCAATCAAATTACGTTCCTTTTGAGACGGAATTGAATTAAACTTTATGCGTATTGCGTAATATGTGTATTGAAAAAAAAAAATTATATAATTTTGGTCAATATCGCCCACCAGGTTGCGCTTTTATACACGAAAAAATTCTGTAACTGACATCTAGAATCTAAATTGTAGCTCTAGAAAAAATAGTTCCATGTCATCCTTATAAATTCTAGTCCCCTTGGAAAGCGAGTTCTGGAAGCCCCTATTAGAATTCTAGAGCGTTTGCCTATATTCTCGAGGGCAAAGTTATTTAAAAATCTCTGTAAATAAATGAGACTACAAGAAGCGGGTTTCAACAACTATAATCTTGGTTTGTTACCAAATTCTAGAAAATCAAGCGAATATTTCTCGCAATACAAATGATTCAGAATATTTGGAGTATTCAGAATATTGTTTCAGCATCTAGAAATGTGTACACGAGAAATTCTCGATAATTTCGTCTATTCAGTTTGTTGGTGGGCCTTATGCGCATAGCTCGGAAATCTATATTTCTAGTTAAGGGATTTAGAAAATGGCCACTTATTCATTTCTAGAGAAAGGCGGTATATTTTTTCCTCAGTGTATGCTATTCTATTTCTGCGTAGATGAGAATGACAATTATAATGTTGGCTTCTGATGCCTATCGAAATTTCAGCCACCTATTGGTCGATATGCACCAAAAGTTGACAGACACCGATTTACATTAAAGTGCTACTAAATAAATTTTTTTATGAAGTTCTGTGCATTATTTTTTGAGTTAGAGATGCCACAAAATTTTTATCACGCACAGGCAGATCGGTAAACATTTTCTAAAAATAGTTAAATCATATTCAGGAATCTCAAAACGTGTAATTCGGACAAAAACTGGAATTGGAAAATTTTTACGAATCTCATGCTTTCTTCTTATGAATAAAGAAAGTTAAAAAAAAAAAAAAAAAAGAAAGAAAGAAAGAGCTTTGTCTTTAGTGACTAATTTTTAGCTATATAAATGCATCACTTTGCAGAGTTTTGACAGAATTATAAGAAAGGAAATGAGAAAAAAAGCAGACACATGTCTGAACTTTCTATTCCAAGACAAAGCATACGGAATTACAAAAAAAAAAAAAAAAAAAAAAAAAAACGCTATAAACTTTACTAACATTCCCGTTAAATTCTGATCTATGTTAAGCAGAGATTTTTCTTACAATTTAGCTTTTGAAAGGCGCATTGTTCACAGAAAGGCCTGTTTGAAACTTCAAAATAAGATATGGCCAGCGTTATACAGAACCCTCTCTCCTTCTACTTTTTCCATTGTTTGTTCTTAAATTACAATATACAGTACCCGCCGCTTATTAAAATCACATTCGTCCTGAGCCAAAGTGATTTTATTAAGCGGCTGATTTTTTAAATCCGGCGAACGTACCTGCACTCAAGAAAAAAGTATTACTTCTCTGTAGTTGCAAAGAAATTTCAAAAAAAAATAACGAATAATGGAATTAATATATAACATTAATTAATTTAATGGTTTAGATGTTCATAACATACGAAGAAAAAATAAAACATTCAAGCAACATGGAGTCTTTAAATTGAGTCTAGCCACATATTAAACGCTTAAAAGTTTTAATTAGACTAGATAATTAATTTTTTTAACTTTAGTAGAATTGATCCCCTATATGTATACTGTATTTATGCCGATTTATTGTATATAATTGTGTATAATGAAATGCAGATATTTTTCGCAAATAAAATGCTAAATATATTTTAAAAAAATGGAAGTCATTTGTTTTTAAATGTTTAAAAAATACAGCTATTTTCTATATTTATCTTAACAAATCTCAGCATATAACATCAAAACTTTTACATGCACTGATTTGCTTTATTATACACCGGCAATAAAAGTGACACAATTCAAAAATGCAGTATTTGTAAAAGTCAACTTAAAGATAACAACAAAGCATTGACTAGTCTATAACAAAACTGACGCAATTTGAGATATCTTCGTTTGATTAAAAAAAAAAAAAAAAAAAAAAAAAAAAAAACAGCTGGGGAAAATAAGGCGCCTCCAGGAGGCAACTTTGAAATTTTAAAAAGAAAGGAGTTCTTTGTTAAGTCTTCGGAAATTTCTTCATAAAATAGCTGAGGCGTACACCCCGCGACAAAAAGATACGTACAAAGGTTTTTTCTTTGATTTTTCATAAAATAATATTATCTAAATTGTGCTTATCATTTATTATATAATAAAATAACACTATTCCAGGGGTAATTTTTGTTTTAAGACTAATTTAAAAGAAAAATTTTAAGACTAAAATTTTTATAATTTAAGACTACACACCGCGACAAAAAAAATAGGAACAAAGGTTTTTTTTTTTTTTTTTTTAATATGGTTATTTTGAATATGAATATTTTGAATATGGTTCAGATATTTAATATGTTTTTGATATGATAATATTTTGTTATGATAATAAATGATCAGCACAATTTAGATAATGTTATTTTATGAAAAATTAAAAAAAAAAAAAAAAAAACCTTTGTTCCTATCTTTTTGTCGCGGAGTGTAGTCTTAAATTAGAAAAATTTTAGTCTTAAAACTTTTCTAAATTAGTCTTAAAACAAAACTTAGTCCGGGAATAGTGTTATTTTAGGATAATAATAAATGATAAGCACAATTTAGATTATGTTATTTTATGAAAAATCAAAGAAAAAACCCTTTATACCTATCTTTTTGTCGCGGGGTGTAATAAAATTCTCATAAAAGACTAATTTGGATTAATAATTTTTACAAAGTTTTGTTAATGTTACCAACAATGATTTGCATCAAAAGTTGGCAAACATTGCAGGGGGGGGGGGTATCCAGGCAAAAATTGAGGCCTTTTTGTTGCCCTATGCAAACTTCTATTTCATAAAATGGGTCACTTCATAAAATTCAAATCTATAAAATTAGCCCCTTCACAAAATTCAAATCCATAAAAAGGGCTACTTTACATAATTCAAATTCATGAAATGGGCTCCATTCTCGAAATTCAAATACATAAAATGGCCCTTTCCCAAAAGTCAAATTAATAAAAAGGGTCCTTTCACTGATTTTCTTTTTATAAAAAATGATCATTTTTACAAATTTTTTCCATCTTTTCAATATTACTTTAAATGATTGCGTACATTTCATTCAAAAAAATACTTGATGTCAAACATTATATACAGTAACTGCAGAAATGGAAAGTTTTATTATGATAATAATTTATTCACGAAAATAAATAATGATTTTCACACAAAAGAAAAAACCCTGAATCGACCCCTGTATTGTTTAGATAAGCATGAGGTTATTAGTATTTGATGAATAACACAACATTTGTAACTGAATAATTTTATACAAAATAGCCTAGAACCGCAATAAATTCCTCATAAAAAATTACTTTAAACAGATAATTTTTACAAAGCTTTGTTGGTGCGTCTTTACCAACAATGAATTGTCGTAAAAGTTGGCAGACACACTTTTGATAAGCACGACATAGATTTTTATAAGTATTCGGTGAATAAATAATATTATATAAAACAGCCTGAAAAAGCGCAATAAAGTTCTCATAAATGGACATTTCAAATTAATATTTTTTGTAATGACTATCGCATCGCCTCTACCAACAATGACTTATAGCAAAAGTTGGCAGACATTGCTTAGATAAGCACAAAGTAGATTTTTCAATATTTAGTGAGTAACAACCTATTTTACAGTGAAAAACATTCTATAAAATAGCTTAAAATTGCTAAGAGCCCTTAGAATGACCCCTGGAGGACATTTTTTCCTGGATAGGACTCACGTGTAGTTCAGTCGACTTTAGCCTGTACACCACAACACCACCATAATTAAAAAGTGCAATAAATTTCTCATAAGTAAATTTCAGATTCTTCATTTTTACAAAGTTTTTGGTACAACTATAGTATTTCCCCACAGCTGAATTTGGCAATTTTTCTTTGGCGCCGATTTGAACGATAACGATGTCGTTCTGGACTGTTTGCGATATAATATGGCAGCCTGCATGCTATTTATTTTGGATTTTGGTTTTTTGATTTATGATTTATAATATAGCTTATGATTTTATCATTTATGATACATGATTTTTGATTTTTTGATTTATGATTTAGCCACAATCGCCAAAAATAAATCGCCAAATTCAGCTGTGGGGAAATACTATATAGTTGTTCCAAGTTTTTATCTGTAAACATTACTAACAATAAATTCATAAAAAAAAAGTTAACAGACATTGTTTAGATATAAAGTACGAGGTATATTTTTATAACTATTCGATGAATTACACATAATACAGGCATGTGATGAAATTTTTTTTCTTCGGGTTGATACGTTTCTTCTGGTATATTTTTGGCTGCTGATTAAGAAAAAACTGTTTAAAAGTCTCCATCACGTACAATTTTAACAAAAAATGGTATTTTTTTAGCTTAAAGCTCCACTTTTTAACTCTCATCTAATTTATTTCCCGCTAAATTTGGGGGATGTGAGTGAAGAACAAGGAGAGTTATTTCATCAAGATATCAAATAAATGAAGAGAAGGAAGGAACGATGGAGCAGTGATGCCAGATGGTCGAAAATTATTTCCCCAAACAGGTTTTCAAATTTCCCCAATTCATGGTTGTTTTGTTTTTTTTTTTCGAAAAAATCCCCAAATTGATTTCTACTAAAAAGTGGAAATAAAAGATTTTTCAAATATATATAATATATATATATATTTATCAAGCAGATTTTTCTATGATTTAAGCTCAGATTTTTCCCCAAATGAAGTCAATTTTTGAAAAAAATCCCCAAATAACAATAAAGCTATTGGAAGTCTCTAGTCGTAGGGATAAATCATTACTTTGCCAACATTGACAGAAAGTTGAACTCCCCAGATTTGTCCCCAAAAATTTTAGAATTCCCCAAAAAAGTCCCCACAAACATTTGATCCCCAAAATTGTCCCCAGAACCTCAAAAATCCCCCAAAATGGGGACAAAATCTCCAATCTGGCATCATTGCGATGGAGTGTTATCAGATTATTATTGGATGCTGCATAATCTCCCCCTTCAAGGCCTTCAAGCCGTTAACAAGAGGAAAAGCTCTAAACAGAGATTATATCTAAAGAAACACATTTAAAAGATAATGTGTAAGTAATAGTCTATATTAATGTATTTTATACATAAATAGTTTCTGTGTGGGTTTTCCCGATCTTTATGCTCACTTTGTGAAAAACCCTTACGTGATAGGAGGAAAAGAAGTGCATTCTGAATTCAGTGCATCAAAACTCAAAACACATTAGAAACAATCAACGATCGATTAATCGATGATTGCAAGACTTATATTTTTAATTTCAATAATTTGTTGGCATCTTCCTATTCTCCAGTTTGTGTAAAAGTTTTACATGTGGCTACTCTGCTTTTTTCTAGTTTTCTCTATGGATTCCTTGATTATTTGATTTAATAATTTATTTAATTTCTCATTCAAATTGGTTTTGCTTCCTCGATCGGGGCTGGAACAATATAAATTGCTATGATTAGTTACATTGTTTTACGAAATCGATACAGCTTTCACAGCTTTATGAAGTACATGCCCCCTGACGTGTTTTTAATTCTAATTTTAAGCATTTTTATCCAATTATTATTTCTGTGGTTCTTTAGTTATTTTCTCTGTCATTAAGTTTAATGGTCTTTTTTTTATCATTATCATTCGTGTCGGCGTAAGTAATTTAAATTCTTTTTGTCTCCTATTGGTTCTTAATCTGTATCGCAACATTTTTGTAACAGTCTTACCTATAAGTTAAAGTTAGTTCTATTTTTGTTGTGTTGGTATTGTTTTGTATCTATTAATTGCTAAATTTTTGTTAAATTTTATTACGTTATCTATGATATATATGTATAATAATAATAATAATTGAAAAGTACGATTTTGATGTCCTGTGTAATCTAATCTGTAAATGAATAATAATACATGAAATAGCTTAAAAAGAGAAATAAAAAACCTTAAATGAGTATTTCAGATTGATAATTTTTACAAAATTTCTATCTAATACCATTAACAACAATGACCTTATAGCAAAAGTTGGCAGACATTGTTTAGATAAGTATTAAGTACAAAGTATATTTTTATCACTATTCAATGAATAACACATAATTTGTAAATGAATAGTGTTATATAAAATAGCTTAAAAAAGAGCAAAATAAATTATCTTAAACGAGTATTTCAGAATCATAATTTTTACAAGTATCATTAACAGCAATGACTCTTATAGCAAAAGTTGACAGACTTTGTTTAAATAAGTACTAAGTACGAAGCATATTTTTATCACTGTTCCATGAATGACACATAATCTGTAAATGAATAATAGTATATAAAGTAGCGTTAATATATATATAAAAGGATTCATAATTCCTTTTCAGATTCATAATTTTTTCAAAGTTTTGTTGCGATATCATTATTAATAATTATTTATAACATAGGTTAACATACATTGTTTGGATAAGCACGCGATAAATTCTCATATCAATATTCGGTGAATAACACATCATTTAAAAATTGAATAACATTTTATAAATTAGTTCAAAGGGGCTAGTACTCCTTAAACACCCCTCCCCCCCCATGGATGACATTCCTTCCAGGCTGATAAACACATGATAAATTTTATCAATATTCGGTGAATAACACATCATTTAAAAATTGAATAACATTTTATAAAATAGTTCAAAAGGGCTAGTACTCCTTAATCCCTCCACCCAACACTCAATGGATTACATTCCTTCCAGGCTGATAAACACGTGATAAATTTTATCAATATTCGGTGAATAACACATCATTTAAAAATTGAATAACATTTTATAAAATAGTTCAAAAGGGCTGGTACTCCTTAATCCCCCCACCCCATGGATGACATTCCTTCCAGGCTGATAAACACATGATAAATTTTATCAATATTCGGTGAATAACACATCATTTAAAAATTGAATAACATTTTATAAAATAGTTCAAAAGGGCTGGTACTCCTTAATCCCCCCCCCCCCATGGATGACATTCCTTCCAGGCTGATAAACACATGATAAATTTTATCAATATTCGGTGAATAACACATCATTTAAAAATTGAATAACATTTTATAAAATAGTTCAAAAGGGCTAGTACTCCTTAATCCCTCCACCACCCACCCAATGGATTACATTCCTTCCAGGCTGATAAACACGTGATAAATTTTATCAATATTCGGTGAATAACACATCATTTAAAAATTGAATAGCATTTTATAAAATAGTTCAAAAGGGCTAGTACTCCTTAATCCCTCCACCCCCCACCCAATGGATTACATTCCTTCCAGGCTGATAAACACGTGATAAATTTTATCAATATTCGGTGAATAACACATCATTTAAAAATTGAATAACATTTTATAAAATAGTTCAAAAGGGCTGGTACTCCTTAATCCCCCCACCCCATGGATGACATTCCTTCCAGGCTGATAAATAGGTGATAATTTTTATCAATATTCGGTGAATAACATATCATTTAAAAATCGAATATTATTTTATCAATAAAGGAGCTAGTGCGCCTGAAAAAGAACCAACCCCCCCTCCCCCCAAATCAGGGAGGGCATTCCTTCCAGGCTGAAGATACATGTGCAGTTCAATCGGACTTAGCCCCTAAACTACACCACCGCATTCAAAAGCTCAAGAAATGTCTCTTATATGGAAATAAATATTTGAGATTCTTATTTTTTGCAAGTTCTTATTTTTTTTTTTTTTTAAATATATAGTATTATTACTAACAACGACTTATAGGTAAAGTTGGCAGACATTGTTTAGATAAGTACGAGGTAGATTTTTATCTCTTTTCGATGAATAACACATTATTTGTAAATGAGTAACATTTTCGTATAAATGGATCTGATTTAACAGACAGGGAATTCATCATGTGAAAGAAGAGTCGCTAACACCTGTCGTTGAAACAATAAGTAAACTAACATGAACCTGTATCCATGGGTGCTGTCTCCATGAATGCAGTTCTTTGACGAAATACTAAAGATTTCGTTGAAACAGCGGAAAAAAAAAAAAAAAAAAAAAAACTTATCACATAAAGCGAAGCAGAAAGGCATGATGATGTTAAAAAACTTTGAAGAGTTTTGATGGAGATTTTTTTTTTTCTTTTTTATATCTAGGAATATATATTATGAAATGTATAATACTAATAAATGTCACTAGTACATAAATAGTACTAGTGACAAAACAGCTTTTGTTTTCGTGCAGTGATAAAGAGCTTTTATAAAATATCTGGTATGACTGTACATGACTTTGCGAATATTCAGTAATTAACAATTGATTAAATAAATTTAAATCGAAGAATAGGTCAATAAATAAACAAAAGTGAATATCGTAATAGGGTGTGTAAATATTTCTTGCCAAATTGTATGTTGTACAATGAACCGTAATGTATCTGAACTGTTTTGTGTTTCCTCACTGTTAAAAATTTCTGTAAATTTAATGTAAATATTTATGCAGAGTCTCTGTAAATTTACAGCAATTCTTAGTTAAAAGTGAATAATCGAGATTCTCAATCTTTATTCTGTATTTTTACCTAATTTTATTATTTAATTTTTTAATTAAAATTAAAAATGGCTGTTTCTACTTTAGAAAAAGCATTCCAGTCCGCAATATGTTCTCACCAATAATTAATTAAATTAATATTAGTTATTAAAATGAATGTATAAAATAAGTTTTTTAACATCTCCGTTTATTTTTCTCTATAATTTTACGTAAGACTTAAGATAATAGATTACACAGAGTTTTCTGTTGAAATTTTTAACAGTGTGTAAAAGAATTATAATAGATAAGCACGGAATAGTAAACATATATCAGATTTTAAAGTTTTAAACAATGTAACTACTAGTAAAACGAACTTAGTTATTTTACTTCATAGAGTTTGAAACATAAGAATTTTACATTTTATTACATTAAAAAAAAAAAAAAAAAAAGCTATAATTTCTACACGTAAGAAAATTTATATAGTTCATCCAAGGATAATTTATAAAATGGTTATCCAACTTGATTTTAATTTAATGTAGAGTTTATGTCTTTAGTACATTTTACGTAATTTTAGACCTTAGGACTAGAATTTTTCCTTGTAAAAGTACTATAATAATGATAAAGAATCCATTTTGTGCGATGGTAATCTATAATATACCTACTAATTTTTGCTGAATCAGAAAACACGTCCAGACGCTCTTATGTTAACTCACACACATACACGCTACATATATCGCCATTAAAATAGCAAAAATGAATTCAGGACACCTCAAAAGCTCCTAGCTGAATTGTGTCATGATTACAGTACTTTCCTTACGTGGTATTTATTGTGATAGTAAGTACCTAGGTAATTATGTTTGACATTATATATATATATATATATATATATATATATAATCATTTTGGTAGTAGAAGCAAAGAATGAGAACGAAGAATAGTTAGTCAAACAATTCACCAAAAAGACATACACACGCCAAACAAAGCAACAAGATTTCCCAAATCGATTCAGTTATCAAGTTCAATAATAGCACTGACGCCAATCCGCTGTACAACAATACCTGTTGAAAATTGAAATAGGGCCGTGTAATTAGACTCTGATGAAAAGAAGGTTGACTCTAGGACAATACTTCAAGGTGAAAAAAAGAGAGCCCTGTAACGAACAATAATGACCCATTAAGTGCAGTAGAAGCCATGCAACAGACACAAGATCACCAAAACCACAAAGACCAATAAGAATGAACAATCTCTATGTAGGAGAAGCGCAGAAAGGTGAAAAAAAAAATCATCAGGGGATGAAATACACATATTTAAAGAAACCAAATTTAATTTTTAACAGCCCGCAGAACAAACGATACAACAAACCAACTCAACCAAATCCCAACAGAAAACTCAAGGGAAAAAAACAACCGAAGAGAGGAAGGAAGGAGGCAAGCGGTAAGACTTGTGACTTGCCTGTAGGGTTAAACTAGTTTTACGCCGGCAACATTCCCCCAGCCTGCCAAGACCAGATAAGGAGACAAATAGATAAAAAAAAAAAAAGCAAAACTATATATATTATGAAAACCTTTTCAAACATTCCACAAAATGAAACTAAGTATCACACGAAGAACTATAAAGAACATAAATAAAAATTTCTGGAAAAAAAAATTTAAGCACAATTTTAATGAAGACATACAACCTCTATACTTTTTCAAGGGCCCAGATTGAATGTTGCATGTAAATCAGGTGTTATTTCGATCACATTGTATGCAATTTGCTAAAAATTAACAGTATAGAGAGCCCGATAACACCTAAAAGGACGTGTAAACAATTTCAGACTCAAGAAGAAGAAGGGAAAAATAAAATCAAACATATTTTTAAAAAACTACAACCACTAATGTTATCTGAAAAAATTAAAATTATTCCTAAGAAAAATAATAAAAGTAAAGTTATTACTTACTTTACAACTGCAACAGTCACCTCAAACTTTTTAGTTTAGCTATGAGGCTAAATATAATTAATCTTGCAATTAGATGAAGAGTCTTAATTAAATTCTTTACTTAAAAAATTAAATTACTTAGAAAATAAAATTTAATTAACAATTATTTTAACAACTAAACTATTGTAATTGAATTTGATTAAATTTTAATTAAAAATTTCGCAGACATAAAAAATTATGAGTTTCTTCGCAATTACGGTTGTATAAGAGTTCGCATTTGAGGTCTTTATTGGATTCGAAAAGAATTAAGTAATTGCACCTTCTATTAGACCATTGATAAATTAGTCTAAGTTCTCTTAAAGTAGAGAAAAATAATGACCCACTTTTTTTTTTTTTTTTTTTTTTTTTTGGCCAAAAGAAGCATTCACTCTGATTAATGAAAACAATCATAAAATTACTAAGAAATCTAAATTATCCCCTTAAAGAATTATCAAGCTGATGATTAAACTGCTCGAAGATTGAATTGACTCAACCTCGGCAGAAACTTATACTTTAAAATAAAATTTAAATTTAAAATACATATTTATCACTTTCAGCCACTTTTGTGTCTGGTATCTCTATAAAATCGATCGATAAAATAAGTTTTACTGTCTTTTTATTGTTATGTTTATATTTTGTGAAATTTACATTTATAATGAATGGTATTTTTCACATCAGAATTAATGTATCTCATCAATTTTATCATAAAATAAGCTTTGTGTAATCAGTACTAAAAAAATTTCAAATTATTTTATCATTTAATCTTTTGTTTTCCAACATACCTTTCTTTCTTTTTCTCTTTCTCTTTAAATCAAATATGTTCTATGATATACTTTTATTTATTTGTTTATTATTATTATTATTATTATTATTATTATTCTATTATTTATTTATTTATTTATTTTTAGAGAGAGACAGAGATAAAATTAAATATTTATCGTAATACCTTCATTATATCTATATTGTATTTCAATGTTGCTGTGTATTTATTTGTTGATTATTTAGTTTTTGTATAAAACTATTTTTAGTATAATCATTATACTGTCAATAATTAAAAGGCTTTTTAATTTGTCTTTCTTTCTTTCTTTCTTTCTTTTTTTTTTTTTTTTTTTTTTTTTTTGTGTGTGTGTGTAGTTTTCTTCAAAATATTACAAATGAAATAAAATTTTATTTATAAAGATATATATAGCTTTTCTTTCTGTAAATGTAAAGATATCTGACGCATTAAATCGTACAATTAATTTTCTGATTAAATAGTTTAGCCTTTCAGAAAATTTATTATTCAGTTATTTATTTGGCTGTTCTTTCAACGCTACCAATCCATTTCAAACTTGTAAAAAATAATTATTATTTGTTTTCTTTACTTTAAGTCTCAGAGATTTTTACTCCCAAAATAAAACAATTTTCAGTTTCAATTAATTCACTTGAAAAAAAAAAAGACATAAGAATAAATAAATAAATAAATAAATAAATCTTATTTTAGTAAAGTAACACGCAAAAAGTCCTTTCTCTCACCGCACTAAAGTATGAAGCAACTAAAAGTATTTGAGGCTTTGCCAAAATTTAAACATGTGGAATCTTTTAGGATAATTTTGTCATTTAATTAATTTGTGACGTAAACATCTCCAACAAAGAATAAAAATTCTAATGTGCTGTAAGAATGTTAATATTTAAAAAAAAAAAAAAAAAGAAAGAAAATAAAAGAAAAAAAGAAAGAAAGAAAGAAAAAAAGAAAAAAAAGAGAAACTGAATGTCGTGAAAAGTTATTGAATCTTTGTTGATATATATACACTGCCCTATACTGTACTATAAATGATCGACATTTTCGATTTCACCCGTTTTTCAAATATATATCTATTTCAAGAATTATCTAGAAACTTTGAAAGTGTAAAGCAAACGTTATGCCTCATATATTGGGTTGTTCGGAAAATAATTTCGTTTTTTCCTTTGAAAATGAAAGACAATTTTCTTATATTGTATAAATATTTTATTAATTACATATTCTCCACTTTGACCGGTTTCTTAGCGATCTAACGAGTTGTTATTTAGCAGTTTTCATAAACCAATACTTTATTTTGTCTTCATTAGCAAAAACTGGTTTTTCAGAACGTAATGCATCTTCAACGTCAAAATTGCTGGAACAAAATTTGGTAAACCAGTTTTGACACTGGCGTTCTTTAAATAAATTTTCTGTATACCTATCGTACACTTTTTTCCTTGTTTGAACAATATTTTCGCCTTTTTGATAGCAAAAACAAAATATGCCGAAAATGTCGCTTCTGATTTTCTTTATTTGATAGAGCACCAATCAAAATACCAATCAAACACCAATCAATACAGCACCATGCTTTAATATTCTCTATTGAGCAGAATAAAATGAACTTTTTCACAAGCAAGCCTTGCTATATCAGCTGTCACAATATATTATGGTAAAGCAGTTTAATTGTAGGTGTGAAAAAAATACAATTAAGTCTTCTGCTGATAAAAACGAAATTACTTTCCGAACAATCCAATATTTTAGAAAAAATTTTGTCACAAAATCAAAAAATGAAGTAGTCGCAAATTTAAAAAATCAAAATATTTGGGATCACCCTGTAAAAGATAATGCCTGGAATGCGTTCTGGCTGTAGCATGTCGCTGTGAAACTTCTCATAACCATGTCTATCAATTGTTATGAGACTAGCATATATATTCATAGAAATATAAAAATTTCATTAAAGAATTGAAAAAAAAAAAATTGCCCCTTTATAATTATGACATATAGGGTATAAACCCAACACAAAGCCATTTTTAGGAAACTTGACATACTGTATTAGACACAGCATACTGCAATCAAAATGTAAAAAAAATCTGCTAAATATCTAATAAAATGTGAGACTTTAACCAAGTAATTTTTAACTACCAGGCGCAATCATTTAAAAATTCGATTTGATTAATTTAATAGCCAAAAGCATTGAACTACTTATATGAAAACCTAAAAGGATTATTGTGGAAATTCAAAAAGTTACCGTCGATAGAATGACTTAATATTCAGTCTCTCATATAAAAAAGGGGGTGGTGGAAATGATAAATTATCAATATTTACTTACAATCAACGAACATTATATTACTGTTGATTGGATGAAAATAAAAATGTGAATCCCTTCATAGTTTAACTTTTCTTTTTCTTTTTGATTGATAGAATTATTTGAATTAAAATATTCTCATTCAAGTTTTAATTTTTACTGAATGTTACGTAAATAAATTCCGGATCTTACCAATCTTTACCTGACAATGATTAAAGAAAAAAAGAAAGTTTTAATCGCAATCTATGTAAAATCTCTGTAAAATCTATGAATATGATATATAAAGCGTTATTTAATAAGTTAAAGAAAATTCAAGTAATTAATGAAATCCAATTTTTTAATATGACTTTTAATCATAATTAGTAAAATTTTTAAGTTACATTTGAAATTGCTCTCAATAAAATGCCGAAGTATTGATAAATTAAAAAAATAAATAAATAAATAAAGACTATTTTTATATTGATGGAATTATTTGAATTAAAATATTCTCATTCAAGTTTTAATTTTCATTGTCTGTTAATGTTACTTTAATATATTCCGGATCTTACCAATCTTTACCTGACATTGATTTAAAAAAAAAAAAAAAATACATATGCTGTAAAATTTATGAATATAGTATATAAAACGTTATTTAATAAGCTAAAGAAAAATCATGTAATCAATTAAATCCAATTTTTTAATCTGACTTTTAATCATAATTTGTAAAATTTTTAAGTTACAGTTGAAATTGCTGTCATTCTATTCATGGAATTATTTGAATTAAAACATTCTCATTCAAGTTTTAATTTTCACTGTCTGTCAATGTTACGTATATATATCCCGGATCTTACCAATCTTTATCTGACACTGATTAAAGAAAAAAAGAATTTTTTAATAACATATGCTGTAAAATCCATTAATGTAATATATAAAGCGTTATCTAATAACTTAAGAAAAAATTCATGTAATTGATAAAATCCAATTTTTTATCAAAATTAGTAAAACTTTTAAATTTAAATTGCTCTCATTAAAATTTCGAAATATTCGTATTCTCGATACATACACTGTTAAAAATTTCAACAGAAAACTCTGTGTAATCTATTATCTTAAGACATACGTACAATTACAGAGAAAAATAAACGGAGATGTTAAAAAACTTATTTTATACAGTCATTTTAATAACTAATATTAATTTAATTAATTTTTGGTGATAATATATTTCTTTTTCTAAAGCAGAAACAGTCGTTTTTAATTTTAATTAAATAATTAAATAATAAAATTAGGTAAAAATACAGAATAAGGATTGAGAATCTCGATTAATTACTTTTAACTAAGAATTACTGTAAACTTACAGAGACTCTGGATAAATACAAGGGGTGTTCAAATGAAAAGGTACGAAACGACACTGTCGGTATAAATGAAGACTTTATTCAAAGTATGCACCATAGGCCTGAGCACAACTATCCCATTGATTAACGAGCCGAAGGATTCCATGCTCCCAGAATTCCTGTGGCCGTGACGAGACCCAGTCCTTCCCAGCGTCCTTGAGTTCGTCGTCCGAATTGAAGCCCTGCCCTTTCAGATGTTTCTTCAGGGGACCAAACACATGGAAATCGCAGGGCGACATGTCCGGGCTGTAGGGTGGATGGTCAAGCTGCTCCCACTTAAACTTGGCCAGTTCCGCGTGTGTGACCCTGGACACGTGTGGACGCGCGTTATCATGGAGCAGAACCACACCCTCCGTGAGCAGCCCAGGTCTTTTGTTCTTGATGGACCTGCGTAGGCTTCGGAGTGTCTCACAGTGCACATCGGAGTTGATGATTCTTCTGTGCTGAAGGAATTCAACAAGTAGTGGACCTTGGACATCGAAAAAGACGGTGAGCAATACCTTGCCTGCTGACGCCACAGCTTTGAACTCTTTAGGGGGAGGGGACGACGCATGCTTCCACTGCATGCTGTTCCGCTTTGTCTCTGTCTCGTAGTGATGGCACCAGCTCTCATCACCTGTGACGATCCGCTCCAAGAAAGCGGGGTCTTCATGATACCGAAACAGATTTTGAAGTGCTATCCCCATACGCAGTTCCTTTTGCTGGTCAGTGAGTTGCTTCGGAACCCAATGCGCGCACACCTTCCGATAACGCAACTTGCTGTGGACTATTGTCCACACTGTTCCAACGCTGACATCCACCTTCACCGCCAACATTCGTAATGTGACACGGCGATCACTTCTCACTAGGTCGTCCACCTTGTCAATGAGATCGGCCGTGATGAATGTGTTTGCTTGGCCTGGTCTCGGGTCATCAACCAAACTCTCACGGCCTGCACGAAAACGGGCACTCCATTTTCGCACTGACTTGTCGGACACACAGTCTTGCCCGTATACGGTCACCATCCGGCGATGAATAGCGGTCGGTTTAACACCTTCCGCTGTCAGAAATCGGATAACACCTCGCTGCTCCTCAATCGTCGAATTTTGCAACATGAACGCCATCCTGTCTTCTCACGCACTACCACGTCAATTGGACGGCGCTCTTTATCAGAGCCTCTGCTCTCTCCTGCGCGTGCGGGTGCCCGCGCATGCTCCGATCCACAACGGAGACTCCAATCACATCCTTACATGTCTGGCTACGTTCCTCCCATAGTGACATAGGCAAATATGCTAACGATTACGTTGTTTCGACGTTTCGTACCTTTTCATTTGAACACCCCTTGTATTTACATTAAATTTACAGAAATTTTTAACAGTGGCAGTTGAAGAAAAGTTACCTAAGAATACTTGCAATTATATTAATTTTGAAATCTCATATATATATATATATATATATATATATATATATATATATATATATATTAATTAAAATGACGTTTGAATAAAAGAAAACAGTTTTAAAAGGTAAACCAAACATTATAAAAATAATTATTAATTAATATTTATTTATTACAATTATTCTAATGCAACTTAAAAAGTACTTTGATTTTGATAAAAGTTATTTAAATTAAAATATTCTCATTAAAATTTTAATATTTGATGTCTGTTAATGCTATGTAAATATATGTCGCCTTTCTTGAATCTGAAAAATTTAGGTTGGTTTCGTATGTTTAACACAGTATAAATTTATCAGTTAGAAATGCATCTCTTAGACGCAATGTATCCGAATTATTTTTAAGTACTATTTGTATACAAACCAGTTGTGCAAATTATCCCAATTTTTAACGGAAAGCATTCTACTGTATATTTGCATGTATATCGGTTTTATGAAACAAAAAATATTTATGGAATTGAAAACACATGAAACAGACAGACAAACCGAAGTCATAAATTATTTTAAAATTTGTTGAAGAGTGTTAAAAATACCATTAATTCTATTCTCAAAGAATGAAAAATAAATTATAGCAATAAGTGATTTATTACTTTTTTTATATTCAATAGAAGAAAGTATTGGATTCGTAAAAATTTTAGACTTCCAGTTTTCGACGTATTTACACGTTTTGAGAGGTCTAGAACATGATTTTACCATTTTTAGAAAATATCTGTCTGTCTGTGTGTGTGTGTGTAACAAACATTTTGTGGCAACTGTATCTCCGGAACTACTGCTCAGTATTGTATATAAATTTATATGTAGATGCACCTTGACATAAATTAGTGCCCATCAACTTTTGGTGTCAACCGCTCAACAGGTGGCGCTGCTATACAGCGATTTCTACAATCTAAGAGGAGGCTATATCTCAAGTTCTATTGCATATAATCAAACAAAACTTCATATGTAATAAGTTCATTATGAAATATTATGCTGACTCAAGTTAGATGCTTACAGGCCAATAGATGGCGCTGTTATACTGAAAATTTCCTCGATAATAGGAAGGCTATATCTCAGCTTGTATGGCATATAACTGTACGAAACTTGATGTGTGAGATAACCACTATAAAAACACATTTTTTAAGATGTTATTTATAGACAATAAAACTGTCTTTCTTTGGACATTTAGTGTTAGTTTTCTCTAAGATGAAAATCATTTGCATTCATCATGTTAGATAATTTTAATAAATAATAGATTTAATAAATTATTTTCCCTTGGTGAATTTGTACAGGAAAATATAGAAGAAAGTCTTGGGGTGGCCACAACATACTAGTTTTTAATTACCGAATGAAAATAAATGAAAAAAAAAAAAAAAAAAAAAATCTGGAGTGACTCCACTCGACTTTCCGAACATTGAGTAACTAACAGTTTTGTAGATAAAATAAAGAAAGAGGAGTTGCTAAACAAACAAAATAGAGAAACACATAACAGAGTGTTTGAGTATTTTTCTCCATATATCACACGAGGTTTTATTTAACGCTACTGAACTTTGAGCCCATAGATCATAATGATAAAGAAATTTTCGTTGTGTCCCTGTAAAAACCTATAAATGCTAGATTCACCAAAATGCTTATAGTTAGTGCAACAGTGATTTATAATACTCATATAAATTTTCAGCTGAATTCAATAAGGCGTTTAGATGCTATCGTCCCTGTAAAAATCTATAAATTCTGACAAACTTAAACAAATTTTCACATTTTACCCACAATTTTGTCAAAGTCCCACTTTATTTTTTATTTTTTTTATTATTATTGTTACTGAGGGAATTTGTATAAGAAAATATAGAAGAAAGTCTCGTGGTGGCCACAATTCACCAAAATGCTTATAGTTAGTGCAACAGTGATTTATAATATTCATACAAATTTTCAGCTCAATTGAATAAGGCGTTTAGATGCTATTGCACTTTTAAAAATTTGGTCTCATAGGCCATAATGATAAAGAATTTTTCTTTGTGTCCCTGTAAAAAAAACTGTAAGTGCTAGATTCACCAAAATCTATACAGTTGGTTCAAATGTGACCTATAACATGTGTACAAATTCTTTGCTCAGATTAATAAGGCGTTTAGACGCTATCACACTTTTAAAAATTTGGCAAAGAATTTTTCTTTGTGTCTCTGTAAAAAAACTATAAGTGCTAGATTCTCCAAAATCTATACAGATTGAGTATCTGTGACCTATAACATGTGTATAAAGTTTTTGCTCAATTGAATAAGGCGTTTAGATGCTATCGTACTTTTAAGATTTTGGTCCCTTGGCCATAATGATAAAGAATTTTTCTTTGTGTCCCTGTAAAAAAACTATAAGTGCTAGATTCACCAAAATCTATAGGGTTCGTACTATGGTGACTTACAATATACGTACCAACTTTCAGCTTATTCGAACAAAGCGTTTAGACGCTAGCGTGTTCACTCACAGACATACACACATACATACACACATACATACACACATACATACACACACACTAGAGGTGAGTTCGGGCTCTATTTTGGCAATCCGAGCCCGAAACATTTTTGAACTGAGCCCGCCCGAGCCCGAAAAATTTTGTGTGATCAGAGCCCGAGCCCGCCCGAGCCCGATATTGAAAGTGGTACGCTATGCAACGCATACACAATAGTAAAATTAAATACCGTTTTCATTTTCAAATTAATTTTCTTATTATCAATCCTCAATTTAAATAACGATAAATGTTATTATATAACAATTTATAATGTCTGTGTATCTGTATACATGTATATATTTATATAATAGATATTTATAGTGCAGCCCATTGTTTATAACGCGCCTATCAGGGGACAAAAAAATTATCCGAATGAGTGATATAATGAGGCCCGATATAACGAAGGAGGAAGGATTACTGTATAACACTATGACATAATATGCATCCCGTTGAAAAAAGAGTTCTATTTAGAAAAAGGAAAGTCAAAGCTACTAAGGTTTGCAAGATTATTTTGTGATTTATAACCTATCATGACTATTATGACATTACTAAAGGTGCTTTCAAAATAAATAATTTTTTTTTTTTCTTTAACATTTTCCAGTTAGTGAAGAATAAAATAAACGGAACTTTTAGCTTGAATCCGAGCCCGCCCGGAGCCCGAAGACTTGCGTAAGATTTGAGCCCGATCGGGCTCGGGAACGGGCTCGGGCTCGGGCTTACGGGCTCGGGCTGAGCCCGTACACACACACATACATACATCATCGTAAAAATAGTGAAAGCGGACTCGTTGGACCTCGAAACGTATAGAAACATCAAAATCTCGAATTCGGATTTTTGACATGATTACAATACTTTCCTCACTATAGTGTTCGGAAAGTAACAAATTCATGCGTCTATAAACAGCTATAAGCCTGATATTTTTTAACATAAAAGAGAATTCTTATTAATAAAATTTACCTCTTCTTTTTTCTCATTTTATCACATTAAAAACAAATAATTTGAAATATTGTAATAATCATCATTATAACTTAATACTTACCTATTTCGAAATTTTTAATTGACCATTTTATATATTTAAAAATGAAGTATGGAATCACATACGACACGAAAATGACTACTAGACTTTTGTATTTATAATTTCTTTCCACAGATAAACTTTATCTGATGAAAACACATGATAAAAATGGCAGATAAATTAACAGCTTTGCAGTCTTCAAATGTACTATACCAATGATAAGATATATAAAGAGAAACTAAATTCTTAGAATTCTTTGGAATAGAAATTTGTATATTTAGTAGATTAGGATTGTTAAATAAAAATTTTTATGCTTAAAAATATTACTGTAAGGAGATAAGAAAATGAATATTAAAAACACTTTAATTATTATAGTACTTGGGAATAGCATAATTTTTACTTAAAATTTTTACTTAGAATTTTTACTTTCAATAGAAGAAAGTATTGGATTCGTAAAAATTTTCGACTTCTGATTTTTGACGAATTAACATGTTTTGAGATTTCTAGAACACGATTTGACCATTTTTAGAAAATGTCTGTCTGTCCGTCTGTTTGTCTGTCTGTCTCTGTGTGTGTGGCGACTGTATCTCTGGAACTACTGCTCAGAATTGTATATAAATTTATATATAGATGGACCTTGACCTAAATTAGTGCCTATAAACTTTTGGTGTCAACTGATCAACAGGTGGCGCTGCTATACAGCAATTTCTTCGATTTCAGGAGAGACTTATTTGAGGTTCTATTCCGTATAATCAAACGAAACTTGGTATGTGAGAAGGCCATTATGAGACATTATGCTGATTCAATTTGAATGCTTATAGGCTAACAGGTGGCACTGCTATACAGTGATTTTCGCAATTTCAGGAAGGCGATAGCTCAGGAACTACTGCACAGAATTACATATAAATTTATATGTAGATGCACTTTGAATAAATTAGTAACTGCCAACTTTTGGTGTCAATCACTCAACAGGTGGCGCTGCTGCACAGTGATTTCCGCAAGTTAAGGGAAGGCTATATCTCAGGTTCTGTTGCGTATCATCAAACAAAACTTGCTATGTGAGAAAAAGCCATTATGAGACATTATGCTGATTCAATTTGGATCTTATCGGCCCATAGGTGGCGCTGCTATACTGCAAAATTCTTCAATAACGGGAAGGCTATATCTCAAATTCTATGGCGTGTAACGGTATACGAAACTTCATGCATGAGACAACCATTATAAAAACGCATTTTTTAAGATGTTATTTACAGACAATAAAACTGTCTTTATTTGGATATTTAGTGTTAGTTTTCTCTAAGATGAAAATCATTTTTATTCATCATGTTAGGTAATTTTAATAAATAATAGTTTCAATAAATTATTTGTACTTAGAGAATTAGTACAGGAAAATGTAGAAGAAAGTCTTGTGGTGGCTACAACATAATATTAGTTTATAATGTTAAGTAATCGAGATTAATCCTGTATGAAAATATATTGATAGCCTAATGTAGAGATCTAATTTACATAAAAAAATTTTATGCAATCCAAACGACATTTAGTCCCACTATTTTCGAACATTAATTTGTAACATACTGAATCAGCGAAAAAAGCTCAGATATTTTATTCGGCTACCATAGGTGTCAAATATTCAGAAACGTCAAAAATGTTAATAATGTCTGTTTGTTACATTACCATAAGGCTCAAAATAGAGTAAAATGCTAATGTCGAATAATGATTAAAAAAAAAAAAAAAACTTTATAAGCAAGCACCATACATTTATAAACTTACAAAAGTTGTCTCGGATCGAAATAATTACCACCACCCTTCATCCGGCAAAAAACTTCATTGGCAGCTGTTTTTATGTTTAATTCTTGCCAATTTTTTTCGCCTGGTGAATAGAATAATTCGCCTAATGTGAATTATTTCGATTATGTTTATACAATTTATAGGTTTTGCCTACAGTTTATTTATTTTTTAAAATTAAACTAAGCATACGTTTTTTCGGTTTCTAAATCATTAAAATCATAACAGAAAACAAAAAACACCACAGGTTATTAGACCATAATTTTAGTTCTAATACTTTACAGATGCTCTAAAAATAAATTAATAAAATTTGCAAAACTTTTTAATTATTATTATTGTTGTTGTTATTGTTGTTATTATTCTGTCCTTGTCATGAAAATTCGCACACAAATAATTGTGAAAGTATAAATTTTAATAGCAACGCCGCGATTCTATTAAAAAATTTAAATTCCACATACGGAAAATATCAATAAATAAATAAAGATGGAAATACAACATTTTAATTAATTTTGTAGCTAAAAGGTGTTTATTCAAGCAATGACCCAGGAAGCTCGTCGCCACCTTCACCGCATTCAGAATTTCAAAAAAATTTCTCATTGGCTAAATTATCTAAATTTTGCACTGGTTTTGCCATTTAATACCAAAGAAAAAATAAATACCGATTATTTATACGTAAATACTAGAATCACCTATGTATTTTCTTAATTTTTAACACTTTCTAATATATTTTAAACTTCAAACTAAAAACTTACACTTCAAATAGGGTATAGAAAGTGAACTCTCTAAATATTTTGAAGCAATTCTTCAAGATGCTTTTTCTAAAAGTCGAGAAAAACACTTCTCGTAATATGAAAAGCAACAAGTCTCTGACACTAAATTAAAATTTGACAAAGATATACTCTCAGAAATGGATACTCAAATTTCACGAAAATTTCTTCATTTTTGACGAAAGTGTTTCTAGGGATATGCTCCGAGCGAACATTTCGTCAAATTGACGAAATTTGTTTCGTTATCTATACGAGAATACGAATTTCGTCAAAAATAAAAAAATATTTTCTCCTTCTTATTTCGTCAAATTGAGAAAATTACTTTCGTCACTTGTTTGAACATACGAATTTCGTCAAAAGTAAAGATACATTTTTTCATCTAGTTTCATGATGCAGAATAAAATACAAATTATAGAATTATAGAATTACTTACAAATTCGTTGCTTTAGGAATTAAATCATAATTATATTTAATGAAAATATAAATAAAACAGAGCAAACAAATAAAAATCATTTGGACATTTATTTGACAGCTTTGAGACCTGTAGTTACAATGATTTTTGTCTCAATTGATCCATATTTTTACAGAAATTCACAGAAACAAGCGCACACAATATTTTGTAGACATAGGATATCACAAACATCCATGCCCGCACCGCGATTCGAACCCGGGAATCCAGAAGGCAGAAACCTACCGACCGAACCACCAGGCCGGCAAATAAAAGTCATTGTAACGTAAAGTCGAAACAACACAGGAAAAAAACCAATATGGCGTTAATGAAAGCTAGCACATGCTATTGTGAGTAAACAGTTTCATCAAATATTTGAGAGTTCACGTTTCCTCAAAAATCACGTGATCGCTTGACGAAATGGTTGTCAAAAACAACGAAATTAAGCCCGAGGATGTCTGAATCGTCAAAATTGAGTATATTAATTCAGAGAGTGTAGAAATTTATCTTACCTAAAACATATTTTTATTTATTTATTTATTATTACTTTCCTTTACTCATATATCATAGAGAAGGCATTGTTTTGGGGTAAAATTTTCGAAACTGAGTTTCTACTATAATTCAAATTCTCAGGTGGTTAATCTCTGTATCTATGTACCTGTTATCGGCAAAACTTAGAAAGAGATATTAGCAGAAACCCTAAATTTAGTATTCTAAGTTTATATCACATGATAATATTAATCGAAAATTTTTATTGTGATAGGTCCAATTGTTGGTGTTCAGAAAATTACAAAAGATTACAAATAGTACATTACCCCGTGGGAGAAAATTTCTTGGCAGCGTATTTTAACGTTTTTAGCCAGCACTAAATATAATTAACACATCTTTTTAATATGCATAAAAGCATGAATACGATATGAAAAGCATTATCATCAGTTTACAGGGCTTAAAAAAAAAAAAAAAAAAAAAAAAAAAAAAAAAGAAGAAGCTGAAGAAATATATAATAGGACTATAGATGGAAATCGGGCGAAATGCGTTTTCTATTGTGTATTCATTATTTTTTTCTTTTTCTTTTGTTATTCTATTTAATTTAAGTACACATTAAGTTGTGCGAAAAAAATTTATAGTGAATATACAAGGGTACCTAAAAATAATCAAATATGTTTCGAAGAATAACTTGGTATAAAGTTATCTGTATAATTTGAAATAAAATCTCAAAGTTGACATCAACACTGAATGTTTTAGGAATGCATGTACGTATATTAAAATGAAGGTTAAGACTCCTTTCTACTTTTTACATTTTCTTTCTTTCCGGCCACGAAATCCAATGCAACTCTGTGGGGAAATTTGTTTATAGAATTATAAATTACTTAATGTTATTATTATTATTTTTGTCTTTTTAATTCCATTTTCACATCTTGAAAATTACGTTAAATTAGTACTCGTTTTCTGAAAACTGATTTTTTAAAAAGTTAATATTTTAATTTTAAGTTTAAAAATGCAAAAATTTAACTAAATGCATCTTTTTTTCTTTTTTAAGCTGTAAAATGAAATAAAAGAAATTTAAACAGTGAATTTTTGGAAAAGAGTGCCAGTTTAACTGTTGTAAATTTTCTGAGTGTAAAAAAAAAAAAAAAAGGGAAAGAAAAGAAAAAGAAAAGGAAAAATGCATTAATTAATGAGTAATTTCACAAACAAATTTCCCCATAGAGTTACATAGGATTTCATGACCAGAGACGGGGAATCTGCAAGAGGGAGATAAGAAGCCTTAAAGGGGGGTGATAATACTCTTACACAAGAAAGTATATCAAATAAAACTATAAAATTTTGAACTGTTTTTAAAATCCTTTGGGAATGGACTGCGGCAGCCATTTGGCAGACGCAATCGGCGGGTCGCAGGTTCGATACCTGAGCCAGCGAAAGATCGTAATGGACATTAATGTTGGCTGGTGTGAGTAAAATCAACGTGACTGTCCATATAATACCTCTGGGGTTACCGAAGTGGAGAAGCTTTTCCCTCACTAGAGGATCAAAATTGTGATGGCATGTTTTCAGACCACCCATAGAGGTGAATTCCAGATCATCGACTGTTGTCCGATATATAACTATAGTGCAATAATAAACTAACTCCACTCCACTCCGGATCATCCCTACCCTCCGAGGAAGATCAAAGGTATGATGGCCTGTCTCTAGACTACACTTAGGAGTCAGTTCTAAACTGTCGCCAATTGTCCGTAATGTAGCACTACTGCGTCGTAAAGACCAACTCAACCGGAACAACCCTAGGGTTTGAAACCCTGGTAGTCTCTAATTACCCACTGCGTAGCTATAAGTAAGGCTCCTATAATACGAGCTGGCTCACAGCTGATCATTGTTGCCCAGCGAGAATATAGCTTGGCGACGTTTAGTTGCAGATGCATTACTCAGCGTCTTTATCGCCTAAAATGGCGAGTTTGCCTAAACAGAAGAGCGAATTATTGTTTGTACTTGATAAGTTTGGCGGTAATATTTGGCGAAATTTTCTTATAACCCTTGTAAAAAGTAGCCATTACTGTTGCTGTTAAATTAATTAATTTTAAATATTTATACACGTTGAAATGTAGTGTAGGTTGTAAAATACAACATTTAGATAATCAAACAGCAATAAAAACAAAAAATTGATACAAAAAATGCAAGAAAACATATCATAATTACACTTCATATTTGTGATTGAAAGCTAAGCGTACAATTTTCTTTTGGACAATTAATAGCCCATTTCTTTCGCCTTTCTTCATCTGTTGGAAATCTAAACGTTCTAAAAGTGGTTCTGGTATGATATGAACAATTTTCGACTGCAAAACCTCCTTTTTATGTGATTTGATAACACTTGAAATTCGGACCGCGTGGGCAACAATCGCTGAGTGGGAAACAAAATGCCTGATGAGCCAGCCTGTATTGAAGGAGCTCTAGCTATAAGGAAAGGGCACGTGACGTCACTCACAGTCAAATTATGGGTAAAGTGGCAAAACATTGGTATTTCCACCAATAGAGATTGTTCTTTTGCCACTCGAGAGTGGCAAAGATTGATTGACGGAGCGTTTGTTTGTAAACATGCCCTTTCCTTATAGTGCTGCGTCTTACCTCAACCTCAACATTTGGAAATGTTCAAAGGCAATAGCTCTTGTGTTACACCTAAAGCTATAATAATCTGTCTTTATACTAATACAGGAAAGAGAAAGTGAGCGCGCGAAAGATAGTAATGTACATTAATGGTGGCTGGTGTGCGTTAAATCAACGTGACTATCTATATAATACCTCTGGGGGTTACCGAAGTGGAGAAACTATTTCATTGGTAGAGTATCAAAATTGTGATGGCATGTTTCCAGACCACCCCTAGAGGTGAATTCCAGATCATCGACAATTGTCCGGTACGTAACTATAGTGCAATGTTAAACCAACTCCACTTCACTCTGAACCACCCCTGCCCTCCGAGGAAGATCAAAGTTGTAATGGCCTGTCTTCGGACCACACTTAGGGGTGAGTCCCATGCCAAATGTCCATATTGTAACACTACTGCGACATAAAAACCAATTCAAAGTCAACCTCAAAATCTGAAAATGTTCAAAAGCAATACCTTTTATTGCACACCTTAAACTGTAATCATATGTCTTTATACCAATGAAAGATAATAGAAAGTAATATGAATGCCACACCAATGTTTTATGTATATATAAAATATTCTGACACATTTTCTTCAAGGATATATTTCTATTCCTGCTAGTAATAAAATATTTCATATATATATTATCACATGCTAATAAGACGATAATAAGAATTTTTCATAGAAATATCAATCATATAGAAGAGTTTGTGACAAAAAACGGCTTCCGCGCGCATTTCCGAATCGCCTACTAACGTTTCTAACTTGCCACAATAAAAAACAGATTGTTCTGGTAGCGTTTCCTGCGTTTGTAACTACTAAGTTTCTTTCTAATTCCTGTGACATCATTTCCACCAGATTATTGAAATCATCATTCTTGACCTCGAATAAGCCTACACACAAAGTAACAACTTAAAGCAAAAATGACAACGATGTTCCTTGGTTATGTGGATAGTTTTAGTAAATTCTAATATTTCGCAAGGTTTGAAATAGTTTGTTTGTTTGGTAGCAATTGTTTTTTTTTTTTTTTTTTTTTAGTTGAAAATATTTATTTATTGTAGAACTGTAAGAAATTTTATTTACCATAACGTTAGTGTCATAAGTTATAATCTAAACTTAATGCTGAATGTTTATACACAAGTGAACCTAGAAATATATTTGAATTTTTGTTACTCCGATTTCATATTTCAATTTAAAACAAGAGAAAATCTTCAACTTTATTAACACGCTTTTACTAGCTTCACCTGTATGTATGTTTGTATGTATCAATGTATGTTTGTAACCGCTCTGGGAGCAAACAAAAAATCTATATTGTAAAAAAAGACTTTCTCTACGTGAACGCTGTGGCTGTGAGGTTAAGCTCCGTGCTACGAACCTAAAGGTCCAGCGTTCGAGCCCAGTCAGGGGAGATTTTTTAAAAATGGTTTTTGTTTAATTCTAATTTATTTTAATTAAAGATTTAAATGTATGTAAATATTATGGTGTGTCACTCACCCGATTTTCTCTTACCCTGCATTTTAATACTAAGATAGATATTTTGTGCTTTTTAGTTCACATTTCTATAAAAGCGTGTTCTTTAATTTTTTAAAACTATAATATTATTTTATATTTAATATTAAAGAACATTATACAAATTTGTATATATGTAATTAATTAACGTTTGGCGATAAATTCTAAACTATTCGATGCGTGGTGACGTAGTGAACTTTTCACTTAAAAACATGACTTTATTTTTTATTTTTGGCCAAAAAAAATATTTAAAAAAAATATTTTTCTAAATATAAGTTACAGGAAAAGAGGGGCCATATAATTTACATTTTGTAATTTAATATTAGCACAGCCGCTTGTTAAAAAAAATTTCCTATAAGCCACTTTTGATTTAAGTAAATTTTGCAATCTAAAGCATATTTCTATGATCTGCAGTTTGAAAGATAATCAAAATTTGGTAAATGCAAATGTGAAATGTTACTATTGTAAAACTTCTTCTTTCCAGCAGCATCTATTTCATACTACTAACAGAACCATGTGTAATGTACAATTATACCGCAATTTTTCAAAATAAAGGGCGAAAATAAAATCGATATGAGACAGGATTCATTTTAACAAGCCAAAATTGGCGGGGTAATGCACTCAGTCATTTCCTAAACATACGTGACAGATAAAAGAGAATCTAACAACAAACATATGTGAAAAACTGTCTTGCCAAATGCAAATATCGTTAAAAAATTAGTTTTCTTACTTTTGAGATATCCCAACTTGGCGATAAATGCTAAACTAATCAATGTGTAGTGACGTAGCGAATTTTCCACTTGGGAGCATCACTTCTTCTTCTTCTTTTTTTTTTTTTTTTAAGTGAAAACTTTATTAGGCGCGTTGAGCACTTTTTGGGTGAACAAAAATCATGGAACTCGCGTCATCGTCATCGAACGCTTTCCATGAGCTATTGAAGTGAAAACTTCCTTAGGCGCGTTGAGTACTTTTTGGGTGAACAAAAATCATGGAACTCGCGTCATCGTCACCGAACGCTTTCCATGAGCTATATGTATACTGTGTATATATGTACAATATAGATATACCTTCGTGCGTTATTAGTATACCTTATATATATACAAAGAGTATATCTCTCTACATATATATCCATATATGTACCGCACGGCACGGCATGCCTCATATACATATATATATGTGTGCATAAAATGTATACTAATACGAGTAGTATACTGGCTAAAGGCATCTGTCTCTTTCTAGTTATGTACTCTATGTATGTACTTTTTCCACAGTATATACATAGACAAAGTACAAGCATGTGTTTTTGTACAGACTGTTATATTCTTCTTTTTGCTTTCAATATAAATTTTCAAATAAATAATAAAAAAAAGAAAATTATTTTATTCATATTACAATATTAACACTTCTTTACAAACCAAAACTAATTCAAAAATAATAATCTAATAGCTCGACGATACAATTCACAAGTTACTTAGTTTTCACTTCTATCGGCAGTCCCCAATGACTGCCTCGTTATTATTATTTTTTTTTTTCTTTCAATTACGTTTGTTCCTCTATCCTTTCGGCTAATAATTTCCCGGGCACAACCACCTTTCGTGACTCCACTGCCCTTTTCCCTCTTCTCATTTTTTTTTTTTTTTTTTTTCTGTTTTACCTATTTAAAATATTCATCACCCTCGCGCGTGCTCCGTACGCTCCTGTAACGCATTCTTGGAAATGCGGTTGTACTGGTCGAGCACCTTGTCCAACAAAAACTCTGTAAAGTTAAATCGCAATGACAAAGTCCTATCTATAAGTTAGAAGTCTAGAGTTAGAAATCTTATCCCAGTTCCCCCGGATCGAGCACATTTCTATGAGGTGCTTAAGTAGATCATAGAGTAGTTGGTCGCCATCCGGTAATCTGGCGTTATTCGCCCCTTTAGACGGTATCTATAGTCTAGGTAGGTAAGGGCCGTCCAGAGGTTTCCAAGATTCCAAGCAATCAGTCACCTCCTGAACTTATGTGACGGATGAAAGAGAATCTATAACAACAAACGTATCCGAAAAGCTATTCTGCCAAATACAAATATCGTTAAATAATCAGTTTTCTAACTTATGAGACATCCTAAATTGGCGATAAATTTTGAACTATTCAAAGTGCGGTGATGTAGCAAATTTTTCAATTGGGAACATGACACTTTTTAGTCTTTTATTTTTAAACAAAGAACAATATTTTTTCGAAGTATAGATAAGAAAGTAGGGACCATATAAAATTGCATTTTGTATTTTAATGCATGCACAGCCGCTTCTTAATATATATGTATACTATAATTGAAAACCACCTTTGATTTAAATTAATTTTGCAATCTAAAGCATACTTATGAGACCCGCACATTGAAAGATGCTGAAAATTTGGTAAATGTGAAATATGAAATGTTAAAACTTTTTTCCAACAGCAATTGGGCCCACTAGCGGCCGAGCGGTTCTGTGCCCAAAGCTGGTAGATGGGAAGTGCCAGGTTCGATCCCAGGTTGCGCTCATCGACCTAGCCGTTCGAAGTTTTTCTCTGAAACTCGCGTAAATGCAAGCTAGAACCCCTTAGAAAGACCCCCACGGAGGGAATTCCACCTACAGGCCTAGGACCCTAATATAGTCAATCGGCCTTAAACCCTACAACCTACCAACCAAGAGCAATTATTTCATAGTACGAAAAGAACCGTACATAATGTACAATTATTTTGCAGTTTTTCCAGTGACTGAAAGTAAAGGGCAAAAATAAACTCAAGATATGATAAGAGGCAGTAGTCACGTTAACAAACCACAATTGACGGAGCAATGTACTCAGTCACCTCCTGAACATATGTGACGGATGAAAGAGAATCTAACAATAACTGTGCTGAAAAGTTGTCTCGTCATATTCAAATACTCGGAAAGTGGCACTTAACGGGAAGAGCAAAACTCGCAGAAATATGCAGATGGGATCAAATCAGCCTCCAAAAGAAGTCACGGCCGAACTTCTGAGAATATTGTTTTAGTTATTCAGCATAGTTCAATTTTTTTTTTTTTCTTGCAAATGCACAGGCTAGTTCACGGAATAACAGAGATAATCAGGAACCTAAAAATTTTGTGATTAATACATGTAATTATCAATCAAAAATTAGGGGGTAGGGGGAATTCTTCTGTTAAATAATTAGCTTGAAAATTTAAATTTAAACAGTTTAACTTCATTCGAAATATTCTGTGATTATTCAGTTTTCTTCTATAACAGGTTTTATTTGATTATTTATTTTTACTACTTTTGCGTTATATTATCGAAATATGTTTTTACCAATACGAAAAAAAAGAGAGGGAAATATGTTTGGATATACTGCTTTCAATTTTTAATTATAAAGGTAATTTTAGGTAAATTGAACTACAAATAAATAAATTAATAGGTAATTTTCATTTAAAAATATTCCATTTATTTTTTATGTATTTGTTTATTTTAATGATTCTTTTAAATGGAGATCTATATATGTTCTGAAAAATGTAGAAAAATAATATGAAATCTATCACAAAAACAAGTCCTTCCGACTTAGTCGGAAGTGTAGGTTGATTTCTTTTTTCTAAAAAAGTGGCCACAATTTTGAAACAAGATGGTGGATAAAAATTATTAATAAACTTAGTGTATTGATGTAGACTATGTACACATGGAGTTTTATGTACATTGATTCTTTTTTCAAGTGGCCCACTTTTAGAAAAAGATGGTGGATCAAGTTGGTCAACGAACATATTAAATGTATTTGTAAGATAAATCTACCGTACAAATTTGGTTCGAATTTATTCAGTATTTCAAAAATTATCGTGCTGACAAATTTTCCTGCCATTTTTTGGTTAGGCTGCTTTCTATACTTTTGTAAACCGTACCCTTAATATTTGTTCAAATCCTATTTTATTAAAATCTGAAATTAAATAATTGAAAGCCATTGCAATTGACAGAGGTTATGACCCTTCCATTATAGACAAAGCTATCCAAAAATTACAACTCCCTCGTATTTCGTCTACTAAGTCAGTCTCTTCTAATATCAGCATTGTCTTACCCTATTTTCCTAAATCCAGTCAAACCATAGCTAAAATTCTCAAGCAATATGATTTTAAAATAATATTTTCGCCTTCCAATAAACTCACCTTTTCTCAGTTAAAAGATCCCATTGATATGCATAATTCTTGGGGCATTTATAGTATTTCCTGTCAGTGTGGTTTATCATATATTGGCCAAACTAAACGCAGTCTTAAATTCCGTCTAAAAGAACATATGAATTACGTTCGCAAAAAAGAAACCAATAAATCGGCTATTTCAAAACATTGCTGGGAGGAAAATCATAATTTAAAATTTAATTCGGCTAAAATAATTTGCAGACCAAAATCCATTCATGAACTCGATTTCTTTGAAGCTTTTCATATTTATAAAAATTTTAAAAACCTTGTAAATTGTGTTTTCGCTGTTCCCTATTTGTGTGATTGTTGGAAATTGTACATTCAGTCCACATTTTCTTAATTTTTCTACTGTTTACTCAGCTAACATTCCTAAATTCCTATTGGCCACACTCCCCACCTTTGACGTAATCCTATTGGTTGAACTAAATTCGGTCCCTCTCCTATATATACGAGCACTTGTCCAGATTCAGAATTCTTTTTGCACTGAAGACGGTACGCTGAAGGCTGCCGAAACAACTGTATGCATCTGAAATATTTTTCTTTGGCGTTTCTGACGTAGTAATTTATTCGGGTTTTAACAGTTGCACTAACTTTAAGAATTTTGGTGAATCTAGCGTTTATAGGTTTTTACATGGACACAACGAAAAATTCTTTATCATTATGATCTTATGGGCTTAAAGTTCAATATCGTTAAATAAAACATTGTGTAATATATGGAGACAAATACTCAAACACTCTATTACGGTTTTCTTTCTTTTGTTTGTTTAACAACTCCTCTTTCTTTACTTTACCTACAAAACTGTTAATTACTCAATGTTCGGAAAGTCGAATGGAGTCACTCCAGATTTTTTTATTATTATTATTCAATAAGATTATAACGCTAAGTAATACACAGCCAGTAATTAACACGCGTACAACATAACATGTCGGAATTATTTTCTGTAACCCTGTAAACTATTTTGATGTATTAGGGTTATGTGAATGACAGTTTCTCACCGGAAAGTAATAAAATAATTTCATCACTTTTTAATGTGGGGGGTTAAAGACGCTTCAGACGAATTGCGATGCACGTCATCTTCGATGCAGACGATATTTTACGAAAACCATATTTGTAAGTTTCTTAATTATGCATGTTAATTTTCATTCTGATGAGTGCAGTGCAACAATGTTAAAATGTGCTTTAAATAAATACTGCCCGTACACCGCAATGTATTGAAATTTTTTTTTTGCGTGTCTTTGTACAGGAATTAATTAAGCGCTATAAACACCAAAATCTATGCAGCTAATTTTAATAAGCCAATTAATAATCATAATAAGAATAGCCTTGATTTACCAAGTGTCAGGCTTTAAACAAAGGCAACTTTGTTTAAAGCGACAACTCAGACAGTTGTCGCTTTGCTACAACCATGTAAGAAAGTAAAATTTGATTTCAAACGATATATAATATAAAGGATAGTTTAACTGAACAAATTTTATCAAAACTTCAACAATGTATTGAGAAAAAAAAAAGTAAAACGTTTTCCATTGTTAGCATGGTTTGGGGAGATCCGTTCATTGATTCAAATAATAAATTAAATCTTTAAACTAAATTGAATCATTTTCAGAGATAATCTCATTTTAAAAAAATACTTCTAAATAGTGTAGCATATAGTTATTAGATCGCAGAAAACAAAACTGAAATAAAACACACCCACTTTTTTTTTTTTTTTTTTTTTTTAGAATAAACTCTGTTTACTGATATGCAGAATTTTGATATGCAACGGGAAAAATTAATAATAATAAGTTAACTACGCTGAATTCTGTTACGTCACGAGAAAATAATAATATATATATAAACATGTGGCTATAAATTTTTTGAATTGAAGGATTATGATGGCATTTTTAATTTCTTGGTATCTTTTGGATTTTAAAATATGTAAATGAAATTATGTAAAAGATGATACTATTATTATTATTTTTTTTTTTTTTAATATCGCGTAAACCAACGTCTATTAGTTTGAAATGAGAAGTAGATATAAATTTCAAATGCAGGTGTAAAAATCGAATGCTAGGCGGGCACAAACTAATTAATTTACAAATTTTAGTACTGAAATTTAACTCAAATAGGCGATTTTTGAGACATTTATAGATACACCCCGCGACAAAAAGATAGGTACAAATGGTTTTTTATTTGATTTTTCATAAAATAACATTATCTAAATTGTGCTTATCATTTATTATTATCATAAAATAACACTATTCCTGGTCTAATTTTTGTTTTAAGACTAATTTGGAAAAATTTTAAGACAAAAATTTTTCTAATGTAAGACTACACACCGCGACAGAAAGATAGGAACAAAGGGCTTTTTTTTTTTTTTTTTTTTTTTTTCATTTTTGAATATGATTATTTTGAATATGAATATTTTGAATATGATTCAAATATTTAATATGTTTTTGATATGATAATATTTTCTTATGATAATAAATGATCAGCATAATTTAGATAATGTTATTTTATGAAAAATTAAAAAAATCCTTTTGTTTCTATCTTCTTCTCGTGGTGTGTAGTCTAAAATTAGAAAAATTTTAATCTTAAAACTTTTCTAAATAAGTCTTAAAACAAAACTTAGTCCGGGAATAGTGTTATTTTATGATAATAATAAATGATAAGCACAATTTAGATAATGTTATTTTATGAAAAATCAAAGAAAAAAGCCTTTGTACCTATCTTTTTGTCGCGGGGTGTACTAATAGTGTTTAAAATCTCAACTGCGAAGTCTCAACGGCGTTTTGACAACAATATATTTAGCATACATTTTTTATTAGTGACTTGTTCAATGAGACCAAATCTGCTGACGTTTCTGAAAAACATTACGTATATTATTTTAATTGTTTATGACAGGCTCTTCGTGAAAATTCAATACGTCAGTCTGCTGGCAAATTTTGTATCTTTAGTTTGAAACAGCTTAAAAATAGTGTCGGAAGTATTGGTATCACCTAATGGCCCAGTTTTACATAGCGAAGTCATAATGTTTAAAGAATAAAAACTCCCAACTGTTACTTTTCACGTACAAATAATCAGAAGTGATTTCCGTCTTTGAAGAGTCGCGTGTAATTACGAGAAAAAGTAAATAAATAATTGTCAAAAGAAGAATTAGAGAAGATGTGCAAAATGTAAAAGTAGGAAAATAAGCTCAAGCATAAAATTGGTGCACAAGATGTAAAAGAATATATGATTAGTATGAGAAAAATAAATGATAAATTCAGATGATAAACCAGGAGGGATAGTCATCACTCAGATTTTGGAATTCCAGCTAAATTTTTATTTATTTATTTATTTATTGCTTCCTAGTACCGTCATAGATCTGAAAATATTTAATCTCCACGCGCCACATGGTGACTAAACAAAGTAAAATTATGACTTATAAAAATTAAACAACTTGCCACATCTTTTTCCTCTTGTGATTTTCATAAACACAAAATTTAACAATCGATTGCATGAAATTTCGTATTTATTCATTTGGTAGCAAAAATGTGTCACATTTCGGCAATCAGTCACCAAACAAGCATTAATTTTGTTTATTTGCCGCCTGTTTGAGAAAAGCTTGAAGCATCTTTGAGAAAAGCTTGAATTTTGTAGATCAATATGTCAGGTAGACGTAGCGTCGGGTTGAAGAAATAAAGGTCGTCTAAGGAAGTCAGTATTGAAGGTAAGATGTTGGTTGAGATTGGGAAAGTATAAGCTGGATCCAGCGTAGTTAATGTGAAATCGCTAGATTGAAGGTGTCGAGTAGAGGTGGTTTTGGGCTGGCATGGAGAGTCTAAAAGGAAATTAGATGGTGGTGGTGGTTGGGTTTTACGTCGCACTAATGCTGCGCAGATGGGCAATTGGCGACGGTCTGGGACACACCCCTAGAGGTGGTCCGGAGACATGCCATCACAATTTTGATCCTCCACCGAAGGGATGGCTCTCCCACCTCGGTAACCCCCAGAGGTATAATTTTTGATGGGAACATGTAGGACTTTGCTGCCACGAAAAATTTTACGTGCACCAGCCACCATTAGTGTACACGACGGTCTTTGGCCGGCTCGAGTACCGAACCCGCAATCTTCCAATTACGAGACCGGCGCTCTATCGACTGGGCTACCGCGGCCCAAAAGGAAATTAGAATCTACATAGATTGAGAAAAGTGGTTGAATATGATTAGTTTTAAAGGAGTAATTGGATGAATCGAAGTGAATGATATTGCCTATTTTGAAAGAGATTAAATAGCGAGATGTTTGCGCGGAAGTTGGTTAATGTTGGAGTTATTTGGGAGCGGCTTAAGCGATAGATTAGTAGCTAGCGAATTATATTGTGAAGTGCGATAGATTAGTGAGTGGACGTGCTAAAGTAAATGTATGAAATTTAGTATTGCACGAGGATAAGTAGTAGTGCAAGCTTATTCACCGAGAGAGTATTGGATTACGGAAGCATTCTTCGATTGCTGAAAAGTTCCGGCAAACCCCGGAAAATCACCTATTAAAGCCACAAGTGGTGAGTACGTTTATTTATAATATTTTTAATTTACTTATTTGATAAGTCTGTGAATTCCTTTATACACCTTCCTTATCCTTATTATAAGCCAGCATAAGTTTAATTAGTTTTTATAAGTAGAGTCTCTTGATTATCTTCTAATTAAGATGCGGTCTGTAGAAGTAGGTGCACAGACCTTACAAATGGTGTAATAAATCGTACTTTAGTAATCGGCTGCTATTTCGTTATTAGTTATGATTAAACGTAAATTAAATCAAACAGCTGCGAAATGATCGCACATTTTCGGAATCGGAATTTTTTAAAAAGAAAAAAAACATCAATTTTGTTTATTTGCAACTAAACAGTTTTGTTTTTGACAATCAACAGAGCAAATTTGTGGATTAATGAGGAAATTGCCTGTTTCACCAATCAATGGCAAAATAGTTCCCCATTTCGGTAATCGGCCGCAAAAAATATTGCGTTTTATTTGTCAGTCGGTTTCAAAGATGCGTATCTTAGATCTGATGAACTTTCATGCATATTTAGACTGTATAAATTCATTTTTTAATTTTTTTTTTTTAATGCTGAGATGTGGTGATTATTCCTTATTTTTTTAACTCGTATAAAACAGTTCATAAAGTTTTATAAAAGTGAAAAAGGTATTATTTACTTTTCTTTAAATTCTGTTTCCTCGGATATGCCTTTAGAAAGACCCTCACGGAGGGCCCTCCCCCTCAGGCCTAGGACCTACAGCAGTCAATCGGCCTAATTCCCAAACCCAATCCAATCCAATCCAGTCCTCGGATAAGCCAAAATATTTTATGATATGGTGACATTTAACAATTATTACAACATTTTAGCAACATTTACAGTTCTGGCGAAATTAATCATACTATAATAAATTTCCAAAAATATGACGTGTAAGCAAAAATCAGACCTACAACTTTCAATCTTCAATTTCGCTAGTCTCCGATTTCATAGATTGCATGTAATAGTCTTTTTTCTGTGTCTGTCAAATTAAAATGAGCAATTTATAATCGACTACAAATTATAAAGCGTATGCTATGTGCTACGAATTTTTCATTTTGGTATTTATTTTCTACACGAGAAGATGATTACATCAAATTAAGTCATTTGAACACAATTAAAAGAAATAGTTTTAGAAACTTTTTTTTTTTTTTTGCCTGTTTCCTAAATAGTCCAGTCAATAAATACATTCTACCTTGCAAAAGGTGGGGTAGAAGATTTTATTTTTTTAATTTGCACATATTAGTACTAATATGCAAAAAACGAGTTATCCAACATGGTCGTCCCCGGGAGAATTTTTGTCGGCTGAAAAACCTCGAAAATTTACTAGTTTTTTGGCTTTTTTCAAAATATCTCAAAAATGGCTAAATTTAGAGATATTTTTCTATTGTAATGTTTAAAGAGGATTAAATTTCCTGCAATTTCCTTCATTACACCTTTTTTGTACTACTAATAGCAAGCGCGTAACAGCTTCTTGAAAATAAACAGATTTCTCAACTTCGTAAAAAAAGCGCATTACTCCTTATAAATAATGTACAGTAATTATTAGAATTAGAAGCTTTATTTACAGAAAGCTTAACAACTTTTAATGGTATAGCTGTTATATCTGTTGTCCTTGAGATTTTTGGATTTGGTGATCAAAAACGTAATACGGAAATATACACACCAGATGTATTTTTTTACAATAAATATTGTACGAAATACTGTTTTATATTCTTGATTGTTCTCTTAACATATGCCTTGTTAAAATAATCGTGATGTTTGAAAGGAATTAAATATGTTCGCCAGATAAATTGGAGATTCTTTCTTTTTTTTTCTTTTTTTCACTTAGGACGACAGATAACAAATCTGCTCCCTTTTAATTTTTCCCTTCCCCTTTTTACTAACTCTCTCTCTTCTCCCGGCCACGCACTGACAATTCTGGCCTAATAACAGTAGTCATCATCAGACTCCAATAACTACTAATGTATAGTATTCTATCACTGCAACACATAATACACACACACACACATATACAAAGAAAAATAAATAAAATAAAAAATATTTGTACATAAATGTAAATGAATAAATATTAGGGGGCTAATAAGCAAAATCTCAATGCATTGATACATAAATATTTTAATTCTACTATTTATTAAATAATAAAATGTTAATGATATTTAGATATAATACATAATGTTGTAATAAACATTCATTACTGCTATATTAATATTGATGATAATAACAAGATACAATTTTAATTTTAAATGAACTTCATAAATAGGCAAACTTGTTTGAAGAACAATAGCAAATAATTGCAAAAGTGAATTGTAGAAATTTAACTTTATATGTAAATTATAGGGAGATTCATTTAGCCTTTAAACAAATAAAAAAACGTATATTAATGTATAATATACATGTTTATTTTCTTCGTGGTTATTTTGAAAGCCCGGGTTCTTAAATTTCAATAGTCATCAGAGGTAGAAGGAAGGTGTGTTGTCCTCAAATTGTTCCTCTCCGTCTTGCAGTAATTATAAAAGCTCTTAGAATAGCTTATCTTCTTCAGCCTCGTCAAATGATGAAATTAGTATGACATTTTCCTGTTGAGGATTAGAGTCCTTGTTACTATACCAGTTTCACTGAGTATTTTATAGCCAACATTTTGGAAGCAAACTGCTTTTTTGTTGGCAGTTTCGGCTATTAAAACATCTTCACCATATTTTTTGCAAAGGCGTGATGTAACCGTTCTGATGCCAGGACGAAAATCACCCTCTATTTTATTCATCAAATCATTTATGCGATTGGCACTCCTCCGAGTCGTTTTAATGTTAGGAGGAAATTGATTCCATTGCCTCATCAGTGTTACTTGCAGGGTAGTATCCTCGTTCAATCTCACTTTTTGGCCTCCAATGCAGTTTTTGATGACAAAACCTGTGATACCCAGCATTTATAGCAACTAAACCTTTTACATTTCCGATGCATTCGAGTACTTTTTTTCTTCTCTCATCCCCACGATTTTCGTCATTTACATGTGTTTCTTTCACACCAGTTTCATAGCATGGTGGATAGAATTTCTTTCATGCTCAGGAAGTCGTTCCTGTTTTTTTAAAGAAATCTTCAAGTATCCCCTCTCCACACAAGAAACACTGATCTTTAAAACTGAAACCTTCAGTTATTGATGGAAGATATGGAGCCGCACAGTTTGGACCAGCTCCATCACCAGTTGTATGACGCCGTACATATGCTGCAATCATTCGCTCATTGATGTATCGTTTGTGACAGGCATTGTGAATTCTTACTTGTTTTAGGTTCTTCAAAAAACACTAATGTTCTTCATTTTGACACTTTGCATTGCACTTTTACAGATTGTTTGTATACCTTTCTCCTTCAGAATCTTTACTTCACATTTATTCAAACTGATTTCAAAAATAAAACAAACACTCCACGTATTGTAATAGAAAAAGCTCACAGGTTGAAACAGTACGTTCGCACTGAACTGAATAACATAGATGTTCAGCCGAGGCAGCGTACTACAGGATGAGAAGAGGCGGGAGGAAAGGGAGAGCTTTTTGTGTGAAAGGGGGGGGGGCAGTTTTTTTTTTTTATATATATATACCTTCTTTACTACGAAGCAGATGTCATTTTTTAAGGTCAGACGGCTGAGTATGTCCCTTCCTTTCTTTCCGTTTTCTAAAAAACAATCATGCACCAAACCATTTCTTTAAGTTGAATTTTATTAGCTTGAGAAAAAATGCCGACTTTCAAGAGGCTGTAACACGCTTGCTATTAGTACTACAAAAAAGTTGTAATGAAGAAAATTGTAGGAAATTTAATCTTCTTTAAACTTTATAATAGAAAAATATCGCTAAATTTAGCCATGTCTAAGATATTTCAAAAAAAGCCAAAAAAGTAGTAAATTTTCGAGGTTTTTCAGCCGACAAAAATTCTCCCGGGGTCGCTCATGTTGGATAACTCGTTTTTTTCATATTGACACTCATATGTACAAATTAAAAAAGAAAAATCTTCTACCCCACCTTTTGCTAGGTAAGCCCTTTTTTACATACCTATTGACTGGACTAAAAGTAATGTTCAAAAAAAAAAAAAAAAAAAAAAAAAAAAGAAAGAAAGAAAAAAGCGTTAGAAATTTAAAGCTATATTACCTCTGGATAATTTTATATAAATTCATGCAATATAAAAAAAAAGATATATGGTGTGTAACAAGTAACAACCACATGACTTCCATTACTCACTATTTCCTGTATTACACGCACTTTTTAGAGATAATGTGAGTAGGGAAGAAAGGCTGGTTCTAGCCCAGCAGGGGGGTGCAAGGGTGCAAGGCGGAGCGAACGGAGCCGTGCAGGTGTCACACCACCCTCTGAGGGCCTAGATGAGTTGGTATTGACCTTGAGACATCCTCTGACTTAATTGTGAAACGTGATGAGGGTATTAATTAATGTTGTTAATGAGGAAATTTTAATGAATGGCGTGAAAGATGATGATGGTTTTAAAAAAAAAATTTTTGTGGGGTTGTGTGAAGACTATTGTTTATGAGTAATGAATTATAAAAATTTAAAAAAAAAATTTAAAAAATTTAAAAATTTAAAAAAAAAATTTAAAATTTAAAAATTGAGAAATAAATAATAAATAAATAAAAAATAGGAATTTAAGAATGAAGGATGTTGATGTGAATATATTATGAAAGAAATAGAGAGATCTGACTGGGGTTCGAACCCGGCGCCTGTTTGAAGTAAGGAAACAGTAGTTTACAAGTACTTTAACCACTGTTCTTTAGAAATATACCTACACAGATCTTTTTAAACCTAAGAATACAAATGTTTGAGAATGATTCAACCATTTAAATATTATTAATTACAGAATAATTAAAAAATAATAATTGAAGATCTTGTAAAATTCACCAAATATTTGTATTCTTAGGTTTAAAAAGATCTGTGTAGGTATATTTCTAAAGAACAGTGGTTAAAGTACTTGTAAACTACTGTTTCCTTACTTCAAATAGGCGCCGGGCTCGAAACCCAGCCAGATCTCTCTATTTCTTTCATAATATATTCACATCAACATCCTTCATTCTTAAATTCCAATTTTTTATTTATTTCTTATTTATTTCTCAATTTTTAAATTTTTAATTTTTTTTTTAATTTTTAAATTTTATTAATTTTTTTTTTTTAATTTTTATAATTCATTACTCATAAACAATAGTCTTCACACAACCCCACAAAAATTCTCTTTTTAAAACCATCATCATCTTTCACGCCATTCATTAAAATTTCCTCATTAACAACATTAATTAATACCCTCATCACGTTTCACAATTAAGTCAGAGGATGTCTCAAGGTCAATACCAACTCATCTAGGCCCTCAGAGGGTGGTGTGACACCCGCACGGCTCCGTTCGCTCCGCCTTGCACCCCCCTGCTGGGCTAGATCCGGCCTTTCTTCCCTACTAATGTGGTCAGAAAACATAAAACTGACCTAAACTAGACACTTAACAATTTTCCTGTAAGGGAAATTGATTCATGTGTAAAGACATATAGAACAGAATTTACATAGCAAATTAAAAAAAAAAAAAAAAAAAAATTAAAGCCTTTTTTTTTTTTTTTTTTTTTTTTTTTTTTTTTTTTAATACTAATTTCTAAGATTTAAAACTGACATACTAATCAGGATGAGCGTTAATTTTTCTATAATAACACCTCAATACATGTGAAAGGATAGCCAAAAAAGGGTTTATACAGCAAATTTCAAGACAATCGTCCGAGCCGTTTTTCATATACTGACTTTCACCAAAACTTAGCAAACTGAATTGTTCACTGAAAAAAAATTAGATATGAAAGGATATCTAAAAGGGAATTAATATGGCGAGTCTGAAAAAAAATCCATACAACCGTTTTTAAACGAACGCACTGGCGAAACCTCAAATTGACCTACTTATACAGGATGCATATCAGATTTCCTGAACTAACCAACTAATACGTAATAAAGGACAACTAATAGGTTGTTTATGTAGCAACTTTGAAGGAAATCGTTATGGCTGGTTTTGAGATACAGACGGTCTCACTCACCGTTTCCAATACCTTACTTCAGTTTTCGTTTTTAAGTTTTACCCAAATATTTTAAACATCATCTGTACACCGTTTCGTTGTTCTATATTAATTAGTTTCGGAGATGTGATAGTCAGAAGATTCCCCACACACATACACAACACACACTGATCAAGCCGACCCCCCCCCCTTTTTATTTTAACTCGAGATACTTTAAAACATGTAAATGAGGTTAAAACCTGATATTGAATTTTTCGACCCGATACAATACTTCCATTACTTACAGTATTAAAGTAAAGGAAGTAATAACATACCAAATAATGTGTACACCTCACACACATGCAAAAGAATTAATAAATAAAAACAGATTGATTTTTTTTTTTAAATAAAAATTGTATAATATTTTTCGATCAATATTTAGATAATACTAAAACACTATGCAGACAAATTTACTGTAACGAATAATTTATTCGTTAACCAAATATTTAAGATTAATGAATAATTTATTCTTTAGTCAAAATTTAATTATTACCAAATAATTTATTTAGTAGTCTGTTAGTAATGCAGAGAGGATACATTTTTCTCAACATTTTAAAATTCTCACTATTTTATTTTTTGATGAGAAAAAGATAATACGAAATCATCACTGGCTGATAAAAATGTTAGCAGTCCTCTTTTTTTTTTTTTTTTTTTTTTTTTTTTTTTAATATATATATAAACACATTACAGATTAAAGAAATGCCGTAGTAACTAGAGTTGAATTACTCATTTCACTTATCATTCTCACATGATAAGTGAACTATAAATATCTCTAATTTATAAGAATTCGATAAGTCAGTGCAAGTGAATATTTGAATGCGATGATCCTCTTTTAAAAAAAAATATCAAATTTTCATCGGTGACTCATATTTAGAGGATTTCTTTCTAAGAAAATTATTTTTGTAATGTTAAAATTATTCATACAAAATAATCTATACGTAAACATTTTAGCAATAAATGTTAAAAATATGTGTCATTCATTGCAATTCCCGTTATGAATATGTTTTTATTATCTTGACGTTTATTTTTGTGTGTGTGAATAAAATGGAATCTTTCAGTTTAATTTTCAGCCCCTCCTGATTGACTTAGAATATTTAGTTGTATAAGGTTTGATGATAATACCATAATTTCATGACAAAGATTAGGTGCTCCATTGACATTGAATAATGCAGTATAAAACAATATTGCAAAAAAAAAAAAAAAAAAGAAGAAGAAGATGATGATGATGATGATGATGATGACTGTGTCAGAAAGGGAGAAGAAGAAAAATTTGTACCAAAAAAAGTTGGAAAAAAAGTAGTACAGAACGAATAGTATAGAAGAGTAAAAGTCGATTTTATTTGAAAAATGGTTGGCATAGGTGAGCTCTTTTTCAGCGTACATATTATCCTAATTTTCCGTGTAATTTTATTGGTGCCACTTTTGTATTTTAATTTTGATGCAGTTCTATGCTATTTCGCATGCAATAAACCCATGATGTATACGTTTGTTTAAAATATTGCCATATTCTCTTAGGCTATGAAATCGTAATTTTTGTTAAATTTCGAAGTTCTTAAAGTGGAATTTTCATGTGAAATAATGTTCATGCCAGTGACATAAATGATGTTTTTATTTATGGTAACTAATCTGCTTCTTTGCATTAAATATAGTCCTTATAATATTGTTACGAATCTGTAAATAATAGTTATTTTTATATAATTTCATTTAAAGAGGCATAGTCATGTTTCAAATTGTTAATTTTCTGCATTTCAAGTTTGTTTTCACGTTAAAATAGCTGAGTTTCCTTTAGGAAGGCGTTGAAAAGCTTCACCAATGCAGGTAATGTCCTTGGCGCTAAATTTGGCATCTTTTTGGACAACTTTGACGAGAAAATCCTTATTATCGATATCCCGAATATTTAAGCTCTAACTCGATTAGGACAGAAGTTACTGGAAAATTCTCGTTTAGTACAAGGATATAAAAGGAAATCCGATCCGACCAAGTGAGACCATTTCTCGCCAACCGGCTTATCGTGAATAGCACCTGGCTGAGTCTCTTATACTGTTTGTCTCTTATACAGCCTATTGCTGTCTGTTAATGCTATAATATAGTTTATACTGTGAATTTGATGTTGTCAACTGTAATTTAAGCTGTGTTTTCTGGCGAAACTGAAGATGATACGTGGTTAACAGACCTGTAATCTTCTGGAATTTTCGGTAAATAAACTTTTAAGCTTCTGCAAGACTCGCTTTTCATTCAGAGACAATTCAAGAAACCCTGAGTATGCAACAATATGTAAAAATTTCCCCTAATTTACTGTGTTAAGGTAATCGAAAATTTTGAATAAATTAAGAGGTTTTTCAAACTAGAATGTTGAAAATTATTAGGTTTCGAGACACTATGTTATTTTAAAACTGGCCCATTTTGTTTCTGGAGTTTTGAAATTTAAATTAAAATTCTGTCATTTTGACAGTGAAATAGCTTAATCTAACACATGTGCACTTTAACTAATTTTAAATTATACCCAAATATGGGATTAAAATCGGGGAATAATTTTCCTCAATTTTCAATAATTTTTACAAAAAATCCAATGGACGATTAACATAGGAAATCTTTTACTTCGCCCCCAACGGCAGTCAGTGACGTCACATATCGCTTGCGTATATCTTCTGCATATATAAGAAGAAAGTATAAGATCTGGAACAACTTTTGATTTCCGGTTTTCGATAAATTTACACATTCTGAAATTTTCTTGCGTTTCAATTAACTGAAATTAACTACTTTTTCTAAAAAAGTGGATTTATTACTAGTTTCTGCATGTATAAGAAGGAAGTAGAAGACACAGAAAAAATTTCGATTTTCAGTTTTCGATGAATTTACACGTTTTGAGATTTTCTTGCATTTTAATTAACTGAAATTGATTGCTTATTTTTAAAAAAGTGAATTTTTTACTAGCTTCTGTATGTATAAGAAGAATGTAGAAGATACGGAAAAAATTTCGATTTCTGGTTTTCGATGAATTTACACGTTTTGAGGGTTTCTTGCATTTGAATTAACTGAAATTGGCCACTTATTTTTAAAAAAGAGGCTTTATTATTCTATCCTCTGCATATATAAGAAGAAAGTATAAGGTTCAGAAAAATTTTAGATTTTCGGTTTTCGATGAAGTTACATGTTTTGAGATTTCCTGAATTCAATTTGACCATTTTTAGAAAATATCTGTCTAATTATGTTCTAACACTGTATTTTATGAACCAATGGACTTAATTTAACCGAACTTGATATTTGGTTGGACCTTGGTTTGAATTGGTGTCGATTAGGTTTTAGGCTATATCATCGAACATGGTATTGCGATTTTCTCTCAATTCAGAAAAGGCATCTACTGTGTATTAAACTTAGAGAAATGTATTAAGTAAAACTCTGATGATTCATTTTGAATGCATATCTGCAATTTAATTCCGTTTACAAGAAGGCAATTACTTTGTTTTGCTTTGCTTTGCAAAACTGTGGTCAAGATTCAACCGCTGGTCGATACTAGTTCTTATAAAAAGAAATATTGAAGAAATTATTTATATTTTTCACACAAATATCTTTGTTGAATGAGAAAAATTCTGTTGCAACCATATCTACATCAACACCTTCCAAATTAAAGAAGACACCGCAGAAGTGAGTGATGAAAGTTCCCTTTTTCTTTTTTTTTTTTTTTTTTTTTTTTTTTTTTCTTTCTTTCATCATTTTTCTCCCTGCCATGATAAGCTAGTTATAAATATCCGTGAATTATTATAATTCAGAAATAAAGGTTATCAAACCATAATCGGTGACTCAGAATTAAATAAGAGCAGGATTTTCTTTATATAACATCGTTATGCGATGTTAAAATTATTAATGTCTTCTTCAATGTTTTCAGAAAAAATTGAACAGTTGTGTGCATAAGAATGCGTATAATTTTCAATTCATTTGTATATTATGTTGTTATCATTAATTTTCATCAATGGGACTGCTGCCAGGTGTTTGTCAATGCGCCAGGTATTTGCTGAAAGTATAATTAGGCAATAAATAATTTAATAAACCAGTTGAAATAAGATAAAATCTTTTAGTTAGTATGTTTTTATGTAAAACATTTATATAGTAGGTCTCTCAAGGGGTTTTACAAAAGAGATTCAAATGATTTAACTTTAATTAGGATGATTTTTTGCAAATGCAAACTTTAATTATTACTAGATTCTGCATGCTTGCTTCTAACCGATTTTTACACAATACCACGTGAGTATGGTATACTCTAAAGAACGAATGTTGAAATAAGATAATTTCAACAATCTTTTAGTTGTGAGATCTTTATGTGAGGTGTTTAATGTAAACCTTGATTTTACAAAAAAGACTAAATGATTTAACTCTGATCATGATTATTTTATTTTATTTTATTTATTTATTTATTTAATTTATTTTTTTTTCTACTTTTCAAAATACAAACTTTAACGAATTGTTGCCCGAAGTTTACACAAAAATGTATGAGTAGTGTATATTGTAATTTAAGTGGACGAAGAAATATAATTTTAAAACCTTTTAACTACGACTTTTTTTATGTTGGTATTTATGCAGGACTTCCAAAGGTTTTACAAAAGAGATCAAATGATATACTCTAATTAAGACTAATTTTTTAAGATTAATTCTTTAACGAAGTATTTCCTGATGTTCCTACAAGAACCGTTAAAGTATGGCGTACTCTAAAGAGTGAATGCTGGAATAAGATAATTAAAAAAAAAAAATAGTTATGAAATTTTTTTCATACAGTATTTATGCAAATATTTTTAGAGTTTTTTACAAAAGTGATTAATGGGAGCTTTAACTCTAATTAAGATTAAATATTCAAATTGTTAATTGTAACGAAGTATTTCCTGTTTTTATACAAATCCGTATGAGCATGGTATACTCTAAAGAATGGATGAAGATAACTTTAAAAATGTTTTAACTATAACTTTTTATGCAAGATATTTATTTATACTTTCCTGATTATTTTTTAAAAAAAGGATTACAAATTTAACTTTTATTAAGACTAACTATCCAAAATTCAATCTTTAATGAAGTGTTGTTCGATTTTTTAAAAATACCGTATTTGAGTATAGCCGACTCTAAAAAGTAAATGTTGAAATAAGTTAGCTTTAAACATCTTTTAGTTGACGTTTTTGAGGTATTTATCGAATCTCCCAGAGGATTTCACAAAATAGATCAAATGATTTAACTCTAATTAAAATTAAATTTTTTAACCGCAAATTTTGGCAAAGTATTTTATCATTTTCATATAAGTCCGTATAAGTATGGTATACTCTAATGAAAGCCTAAATAAGATAACATTATTATTATTATTATTATTATTATTATTTTTTTTTTTTTTTATGTTATTTAGGTAGTTTTTGTGTAAAGAATTTAGGCAGATTTTCCAAAGGATTTTTATAAAAGAGATCAAATCAAAAAGTACCAATATGTATTATTTGTTAATACTATTGTTATCATAAATAATTTCTATTAATTTCTATTTATTTTCATTAATAAATATTAATAGTTAGATAAAAATATAGAAGTTTCATATTGATAAAGAAATTAAATTACTAAATTAAATATTTCTTTAATTGATAGAGAGCATTATTTGTCTTATCATTGTATATTTGAAATCAAAAAACGTTCATTTTTTCTTTATGAATTCTAACCAAATAATTTTTTGCTCGATTAATTTTGTAATAATTTTAATTTCTTCGAAGTAGAATTTTTAATTTACTCATGTAATTCGAACCAATTATCGAGAATAATGAAAAATAAATTAAATAATTGTCAATAAATATTCTATGTTGTTTTTTACAGGAGGTTGTTTGCTGAGAATTTATGCAGCATTGTGGTGATGCATATGCGTTTCAAAATGCTATTTATTGTATTGGATATACAGGGTAAGCCAAAAGTCCTTGGCCGATTTCAAACATTAGTATAAAATCGGGTAATTCACATATAATACTGCAATATGTGCCACAGTGCTTGTTACGTAGAAAAGTTTTGTTTAAGCAAGTAAAAGAGTTAGTTCTAAATTTTGCTCATAGATAGCGCTGTAACATTATCCCCCCCCCCCCCAAAAAAAAAAAAAAAAAAAAAAAAAAAAAACATGAAACACATAAAACAATTAGTTATAGAGCATTTTATTTTGTAAAATACATAGCAATATTTTAATTCGTATGCTTTTTATAACTTGAATAATATGCAAACAGTAATCATATTTAATTTACGTGTTCGCTATCAAGTAAGCCGCAGGTGAAGCATACTGTTACTTTTTACTGCATCAATTGTACTGCGGCAGGGAAAGTAGTTTCTACAGACAAAGGGAAAATAAAGAAGCAGTTCATTCATTTTCAGTGAGATTAGACTTGGTGACAATCTTGGCAACCAAATTTGATGAAAAATAGTAGTTTAGTGTTCCCGAAGTTTCGAAGCTCTCCGATGCACGGGAGCTTAGATCTTGAGCAAATTCGACATTGTTAAGAAATTTCCTTTACGCAGGTCATTCTATTTCCCTAAAGGCTGTTACCGGTGAGTGTGCAAAGATACTGGACAAGATAGTTGTGATGTTGAAATTTGGTTCCAAAATCTTTGAACACCAGGTCTACATTGCACACATATCTGACCAGTGCATTCTGGGAACAGATTTCGTCCAAAAATTCAACTTTGCTGTAAACCTAAAGAAGAATAAATTACGAACAGATGGTGAAGAAATTCCTGTGTTTAGAGCCAATGCAAGTTACACTAATTCATGCAACGTAGTCACAGTAAAAAAAGTTATAATTCCTAACTGAATGAACTGCTTTTTTATTTTTGCTTTGCCTGTAAAGCTATTTTCACCGCAATAGAACAATTGATGCAGGGAAAGGACTTAATCCTTTGTAACAATACTCTTTGTCTTTCATGTAGCCCAACAAGAATAGCGTCATGTATGTGCAAAATTTGAATTTTTTTTTTTTTTTCCTTATGCTGAGTTTTCTTATATTAAGCTTTTTACCATTAAAAAAAAGCATTGTAGTGCAAATTCTACACCACTTACTTGACTTCATATTAAAGTTTAGAATGAGTTTTAACCCACCCTATACATTTGTATTTATTGTAATATAATTTAGATCTTCGCCTTTTAAAGTAAATTATTTTTACTTGTTTTATTAATTGTATTTTTTCATTTCGTTTGCAATATCTTGTCGGGATGCAAACGATGTAAATTTACGATTAGACTTACACCGTTTCAAAAACAGTATGCATATCTTTTCCCTGTGGATGAAAGCATTTTTTTGAAAATGGTTCATCTATATTTTGTTAAATAAAACAGTTCATGATTTACCTGAATTCATATTTACTTATAGCTATGGGTTTTCTTCTTTCATTGTATGGTTTATTTCTTACTTTATTTCTTATATATTTATTCATATACGTATTGTGTCCATTTTGAATCCTATAACATATGAATCGTATCTCTTTTTTTTCACACTATAATTTTATTGAAATCTATAAATCTATAATAAATAGATAAGGTAAATATTGATAAATAATGAATAATTTTCTCTTTAAATTCGTTTTTTATTTTTATTTATTTATTTATTTATTTTTATTTTTATTTATTTATTTATTTTTATTTTATTTATTTTATTTATTTTATTTTATTTTATTTTATTGGGGGGGGGAGGGCATTTGAATTTAGATTAGTTCTCATAATATAAAAAATACGCGCTAGTATTTAAAATCTTTTTACTTTTTTATAAATTTACATTCATGTAATATTCTTAAATACTTATGTAATACCCTTAAATACTCTATCATATTTATCCTTTAAAAAAAAATCTAAAAACGTGATCACGTGTGTTTTAACCCTTTAAGTTCACACTATATTTTCTTTTGAAAATTGTTGAACTAATTTTAAAAAATCTGGTGTGAAACAACCACACGACTTCCATTACCCACTATTACACGTATTATATGCATTTTTTGAGAGATAATGCGATCAGAAAACATAAAAGTGAACTAAAGAGAAAATCGTTAGAGCCGTTTTTGAGATACCAACTTTAAAAAAAAAAAAATCAATTATTGACCGGAAAACAATAATTACATACAAAAGGATATTTAAAAGTGAGTTAATATGGCGAGTTTGAAAAAAATCCGTACAGCTGTTTTTAAAGGAACGCCCTTGGGAGACCTGAAATTGAGCTATTTATACAGGACGCCTATCAATTTTCCTGAACTAACCAACTATATCATTCGAAAGGACATCTAATAGAGTGTTTATATAGAAAATTTGAAGAAAATCGTTAGAGCCGTTTTTGAGATACGGACTTACGGTCCCACTTCCGGTTTCCGATGTTCCACTTCCGGTTAAAATCAATTATTGACAGGAAAACAATAATTACATACAAAAGCATATTTAAAAGTGAGTTAAAATGGCGAGTTTGAAAAAAATCCGTACAACCGTTTTTAAAGGAACGCCTTTGCGAGGCCTGAAATTGAGCTATTTAAAAGGGACGCCTATCAATTTTCCTGAACCAACCAACTATATCATTCGAAAGGACATCTAATAGAGTGTTTATATAGCAAGTTTGAAGAAAATCGTTAGAGCCGTTTTTGAGATACGGACTTAAGGTCCCACTTCCGGTTTCCGATGTCCCACTTCCGGTTTTTCAATTTTCACCAAAATTTGGAAATTTCATCTGTAGACCAGATGTATTTCAATTCTAAAGTTTCGTAGCTCTATCTTTATTAGTTTCTGAGCTATAATAGCCAGAAGATTCTCCACATACATACACACACACACACACACACACACACACACATACATACACACTGACCAATTGCCAAAAACCACTTTTTTGGACTCAGGGGACCTTAAAACGTGTAAATCAGGTGAAAACCCGATATCGAATTTTCAGACCGAATACAATACTTCCATTACCTACGGTAGTAGGGTAATGGAAGTAAAAAGACTATTATACACACAACGTGAACATAAATTTGTATGAAAAAAAACAAAAATAGTAATTTTAATTTTCAAGAAAATTTTGTCTTGAAATATCTACATATTAATCTGATGAAATTTAAGTAATAATTAATTTAATAAATAAATAACTCTTGTAAATACACACTATAAATTTCAAAAACTCGTAACAGTTGTTTCATGTCAAATTAATAGCACGGCTCTTCATCAGGAAAAGAACTTGTTAGGAATGTATCATCAAAGCCTCAAAGTGCACTCGCACCTACTAAGAAATTTAAACTGATTTCTGCATGTGGCTTCCTGTGAAGCATCATTTGTTAAATTTCGGAATAGTGCTACTATCTACCGAACAGAAAAGTAACAAAAATTAAACCAATTGGAACAAGGAAAAAATATTTAAAAATGTAACATAGAAAATATTAAATATTTGGTTGTAGTGCGAGATCAAGGAACATTAAAGGGTTAATAATCAGGTCATCAAAGATTTATGTTCAACTTTCGCAACAGAAGTAATTGCGGCGTTCTTCTCTGAGTGCCCCAGTTTTATTTTTCCACAATTTCAGATTTAATCGAAAACCAGCTCTCAAAATTTAAAACTGCAAACCTCTTACAGTTGATGAACTGAAAGATACATCAAAAGAAATGGAAAAATACTGATTCTTAACAAACAAAAACATGTTTGAAAGACTCAATTATCCGTGACTTACTCCAGCCTCAGATTCACAAAGAACTGTTCTTACAAAGTTACATTTCTTTGGACAAATACTATACGATTTTAAGTGCTTTTATGAAATGACCCAAATTTGAACTGTGACCTTCACAAGATTGGTCACTTGACCTTGCACTTTGCAAGTGATATATATATGTAGAGGGTACTTCAGTTAATATGCAAACAGCTGAATTGATAGCTCGAGTTGAACGGGCTTGGGCCTATTCTCGAATTGTCGAAAAACTCGGACTATCGAATTTAGCAATGAAAAAAACTAGTATGTTGTGGCCACCACATGACTTTCTTCTATCTTTTCCTATACAAATTCACTCAGCAACAATAATTAAAAAAAAAAAAAAGTGGGACTTTGACAAAATTTTGGGTAAAATATGAAAATTATTCTAAGTTTGTCAAAACACGGAAACCGTGGGACTTTGACAAAATTAGGGGGAAAATGCAAAAATATGTTAAAGTTTGTCAAGACACGGAAACCGTAGGACTTTGACAAAATTAGGGGAAAAAAGCAAAAATTAGTTTACGTTTGTCAGAACACGGAAACCGTGGGAGTTTGATAGAATTAAGGGGAGAGGAAAAAAAAAAATCTGGAGTGACTCCACTCGACTTTCCGAACATTGAGTAATTAACAGTTTTGTAGATAAAGTAAAGAAAGAGTAGTTGTTAAACAAACAAAAGAGAGAAAACCATAATAGAGTGTTTGAGTATTTTTCTCCATCTATTACACGTTGTTTTATTTAACGCTACTGAACTTTGAGCCCATAGATCATAATGATAAAGAAATTTTCGTTGTGTCCCTGTAAAAACCTATAAATGCTAGATTCACCAAAATGCTTATAGTTAGTGCAACAGTGATTTATAATACTCATATAAATTTTCAGCTGAATTCAATAAGGCGTTTAGATGCTATCGTACTTTTTAAAATTTAGTCCCATAGGCCATAATGATAAAGAATTTTTCTTTGTGTCCCTGTAAAAAAACTGTAAGTGCTAGATTCACCAAAATCTATACAGTTAGTTCAACTGTGATCTATAACATGTGTACAAATTTTTTGCTCAGATTAATAAGGCGTTTAGACGCTATCACATTTTTAAAAATTTGGCCCCATAGGCATAATGATAAAGAATTTTTCTTTGTGTCCCTGTAAAAAAACTATAAGTGCTAGATTCTCCAAAATCTATAAAGATTGAGTATTTGTGATCTATAATATGTGTATAAAATTTTTGCTCAATTGAATAAGGCGTTTAGATGCTATCGCACTTTTAAGATTTTGCTCCCATAGGCCATAATGATAAAGAATTTTTCTTTGTGTCCCTGTAAAAAAACTATAAGTGCTAGATTCACCAAAATCTATAGGGTTCGTAGTATGGTGACTTACAATATGCGTACCAACTTTCAGGTTAATCGAAAAAAGCGTTTAGACGCTAGCGTGTTCACTCACAGACATACACACATACACACATGCACACATACACACACACATACATACATCATCGTAAAAATAGTGAAAACGGACTCAGGGGACCTCAAAACGTATAGAAACATCAAAATCTCGAATTCGGATTTTTGACATGATTACAATACTTTCCTCACTATAGTGTTCGGAAAGTAAAAAAGTGGGACTTAAACAAATTTTCACATTTTACCCAAAATTTTGTCAAAGTCCCACTTTTTTTTTTTTTTTTCCTCTCCCCTTAATTCTATCAAACTCCCACGGTTTCCGTGTTCTGACAAACTTAAACAAATTTTTGCATTTTCACCCCAATTTTGTTAAAGTCCCACGGTTTCCGTGTTTTGACAAACTTAGAATAATTTTCACATTTTACCCAAAATTTTGTCAAAGTTTGTCAAGACTCGGAAACCGTAGGACTTTGACAAAATTAGGGGAAAAAAGCAAAAATTAGTTTAAGTTTGTCAGAACACGGAAACCGTGGGAGTTTGATAAAATTAAGGGGAGAAAAAAAAAAAAATTTCTAAGTTTTTTTTTCGTAAAAAGTAAAAAAATCGATAACTTTGTTTTAAATTATCACAGATTTATAGTTCAACCATTCGTTTTAAAGGTACTGACGAGAACTTTCGAAAGATACCCATCTTGAAAATTTTTGCCTTTATCACCCTGTTGAAAATTTAGAAAAAGCGGGATGGCAACGCAACCTGTAAGACGATTTTTACCAAAAGTTGATAGGCACTAATTTATGTCAAGGTGCAACTACATACCAATTTGTATGAAATTCTGTGCAGTAGTTCCATAGATACAGTTGCCACAAAATTTTGTCACACACACACACACAGACAGACAGACAGACAGACAGACAGACAGACAGACATTTTCTAAAAATGGTAAAATCGTGTTCTACACCTCTCAAAACGTGTAAATCCATCAAAAACCCGAAATCGAAAATTTTTACGAATCCAATACTTTCTTCTATTGAAGATAGAAGAAAGTAAAAAGTAAATTTGTAGATACAGTGAAGCACCTATAATCCGGAATTCTATAACCCAACAGCATCAATAAATTGGTACTAATGACTTTTCTGTTTTTTTTTTTTTTTTTTTTTTTTAACCTCCGTCCATAAATCGTAGTAGTACTCAACTTGTTATTCGTAGCATGCTTGCCAAGTTTTATAATTGTTAGCAAAGTTTACTGATTTTCATTTAATTTTATTGATTTACGGACTGGCGTGGATTCTTCACAGATTAATCAGAAGGATGGTAAAAATTCCAAAAAAGAACACTGAAAATTTTGTCTCGCAATGGCAAATCCAAAAGTTATTAATAAAAGTCATCGGTCCTATTCCTGATACCGAAAGCCAAAATAAACACGACTACCCGAAATCTCAGTTAACAGTTTTTAGGACTTGAAAAATATGATTTTATCAGCAATAACCAACTAATAAACGTGCATATGTTAAACAGTCAATGACAAAATGAAAAAAAAAATCTGAAGTGATTCCACTCGACTTTCCGAACATTAAGTAATTAACGGTTTTGTAGATAATGTAAAGTGAGAGGAGTTGTTAAATAAACAAATAGGAGAAAATTATAATAGGGTGTTTGAGTATTTTTCTCCATATAGTACACGATGTTTTATTTAACGCTACTGAACTTTGAGCCTATAGATCATAACGATAAAGAATTTTTCGTTGTGTCCCTGTAAAAACCTATTCATTAAAATGCTTATAGTTACTGCAACAGTGACTTATAATATTCATATAAATTTTCAGCTATATTGAATAAGGTGTTTAGACACTATTGCATTTTTAAAAATTTGGTCCCATAGGCCATAAGGATAAAGAATTTTTCTTTGTGTCCCTGTAAAAAAAACTGTAAGTACTAAATTTACCAAAATCCATACAGCTCGTGCAACTGTGACCTATAACATACGTACTAACTTTCAGCTCTTTCGAGCAAAGCGTTTAAACGCTAGCGTGTTCACTCACACACATACACACACATACATACATATATCATCGTAAAAATAATGAAAACGGACTTAGGGGACATCATAACGTATAGAAACATCAAAATCTCAAATTCGGATTTTTGACATGATTACAATACTTTCCTCACTATAGTGTTCGGAAAGTAATAAATAAGAATGAAAGAGATGAAATTGACTGACATATTTAATAGAATGTAGCATTATCAAATACCTGATCTTATTTGTTATTAAGTAAATTTTAATACAAATTTTATTTATTATTATTATTTATACAAAAATAAACTATCTGCATTATTGTTTTATAATTGTTATTTTAAAAATTTTAATTTATTTCAAACGTTATTTTAATTAATTTCGTTTTTGATAAGAATTTGTGTACATCTTTTAAAACTAATCTTTAAAAAATATTTTTTTAGATGTTGCTATTGATATATGATTTAGATATATATATTCGGAACACCTATAATTCAGCAATGTCTATATCCCACCGATGCCAGGTAATCGATGTTTCACTGAAATAATAATTGTGCTTTATGGCATTTATTGGTGTGATATCATAAAACCCTTCACACATGATTACTTCATGAAAATTTGAAATTTCCTCCTGTTTATAGCAGTATTCTACGAGCAATTTTTGTTTCCTACACAGAAAAAAAATATACCGCCTTTCTCTAGAATGAATAAGTGACCATTTTCTAAATCCCTTAACTAGACCTATAGATTTCCAAGCTATGCGCATAAGGGACGCCAGTAAACTGAACAGACGAAATTATCGAGAATTTCTAGTGTACACGTTTCTAGATGATGAAACTATATTCTGAATACTTTAAATATTCTGAATCATTTATATTGCGAGAAATTCTCACTTGATTTTCTAGAATTTGGTAATAAACCAAGATTATAGTTGCAGAAACCCGCCTCTTGTAGTCTCATTTATTTGCAGAGATTTTTAAATAACTTTACCCTCAAGAATATAGGCAAACGCTCTAGAATTCTAATAGGAGCTTCTAGAACTCGCTTTCTAATGGGACTAGAATTTATAAGGATGACATGGAACTATTTTTTCTAGAGCCACAATTTAGATTCTAGATGTCAATTACAGAATTTTTTATCAGTGTATAGAGAAATATTTGTATTCTATTGGGAAATATTTGTATTCTATCGTTAAACTCCCTGAGAAATCAGGAATGAGAAATAAGCTGGGAGGACAAAATGTCCGTGATTTAACCTCGTATCCTGAAAACCGGAAGGGTCCACTATGAGCTGGATCATAAATGTGTTAATAAAGTAAAAAATAAAATTTCACAAGTCTGAAAAGTAATAATAATAAATAAATAAATAAATAACAATAATTAAATTTATTTTACTGTTTCTTATAAAATTTAATTCGCTAAAAATTAATAAAAATGTATAAAATTACATTATGTCTTTTGTTGTTGTTGTTATTATTTGTAAAATTCGTGTATTTAATTTAATTTTGCTTGAAATCATGAAATTTAATATCCTATTTTTGATTATAAAAACCATATTTATATTAATACCATACCATATCAATAATTCACTGAGAATAAAAATATACCGCCTTCCTATAGAAAGAATAAGTGGTCGAGAATTTCTAGTCTATACGCATGGTGAAACAATATTCCGAATATTCTGAATATTCCAAATCTTTTGTATTGCGAGAAATTCTCGCTGGATTTTCTAGAATTGGGTAATAAATCAAGATTTCAGTTAAAACCCGCCTCTTGTAGTCTCATTTATTTGCAGAGATTTTTAAATAACTTTGCCAACGAGAATATAGGCAAACGCTCTGGAATTCTAATAGAGGCTTCTAGAACTCGCTTTCCAAGCGGACTAGAATTTATAAGGATGACATGGAACTATTTTTTCTAGAGCCACAATTTAGATTCTAGATGTCAGTTACAGAATTTTTTCTCTCCGTTCTTTTCTACTTTAGAACAATATTTATATGGTTAATCTAAAAAACAATAAAAAATTATAAATAGGAAGAATAGGGATAACAAAGTAAGACACAGCAAATGATGACGACACGAAATGTCTGACTAAAAGCAATAGTCCTGTCCCACTTAAAAATAGAGAAAGATAAAGATAACATCTAGAATCTTAAAACTTTTCGTCAAACATTTTCTTACTTGTGTTCATTTTTTGTTATTTCTGTTATTTATACATTTATTAAAAATTTTCAAGAAGTGTTGAAATCACTATAACTACACTCACGTTTAAATATGCGCTTGATTTAATTAATTTCATAAAATTTCAATCTTTATAAAATATATCAATAGATCTGGGACTGTATGCAGCGGCACGTAAAAGTAAAAGTCATAAATTATTCTTCAAACAAACCGCTTGGCGATGTGCTAGCTAAATGCGTTTCGAACATCCTTCCTCAATTTGATGAGCTTATTAAATGTAACAAGCACAAGTGGGAAGGGGGGGTAATCATTTTAATCATGCGTGTAGTAATTTAGAAAAAATTGCACTTAATTCATTTATCTTAATTAGAACTTCTGGCGCATTTTTAATTAAAAATAAAACTAAACAGTTTACAAGCTAGACATGCGTTTTAAAGCAGTCATTTTACTATCGAGTCCATGAAACGTAGAAGCTCTTATTTAATGTGTGATGTTAATCAGTGAAGTTTTACATTACAATAGAGAGTAATGAATATGTTAGAAAACACTTTATTTTTGTTATATCGTACTGTAAAAGTATAGTATCAATATCGTAGGAAAAAGGAATGCGCATTTATTTTATACTAGCAGGCTACGCCCGCTTCGCTGGTCACTATTTTTAAATGAATCACAATAATTAATGGATTCTCAAAATTGCATTAATTTGTATCATGTGATAAAAAAAAGAGAAAAAAAAATTCTGATCGGGAAAAATGTCGCACCGGGTCCCCACTGCCTTCGGCAGCGTAGACCCGTGCGCTGCGCGCACGTATTCCTTCACTATCCTTATAACTTCTCAAAATTCAATGTTATTTCTCATAAACTTTCATTCTCAAGAAAAGGAATTAAAAAATATATCATTTAGCATCGGGTAAAAACTCACACCGGGACGCCACTGCCTTCGGCAGTGCAGACACATGCGCGCGCAGCGCGCATGCTTGAGGATATACGTGCGCTGTACACGCATATTCCTTCTGAACTCAAACTTTTATTATTAAGAAAAAAAAATAAAAAAAAATCTTTTATCATCGGGTAAAAATTCGCACCGGGTCCCAAACCCATGCTCGCTGCGCGCCTATTCCTTCCCCACCGTTCCAGCCCCTCCTAATTAACTTGCATATACCAATTTTGAACGGTCTTACTCAATTAGCTGATATGCAAAAGAAAACCACTTTAAATTGTAAATCAGGTGAAATCTCGAATTCCACTTTCGATAATGTAAAAGAACTTTAAAATATCTTTCGAATGATGTATTAGAAATAATTTAATCATAATTAGAATATGAAATATTGAAATTTAAAAATATTACAGCGCCATCTGGCGGTAGAAATTTCTGTAATCTATTGTTCCATTCCAGTTACTTATTCTTACTCAATTAGCTGAGATGCAAAAGAAAACCTGATCAGGACACTTTAAATTGTAAATAAGGTGAAATCTCGAATTCCACTTTCGATAATGTAAAAAAACTTTAAAATATCTTTCGAATGATGTATTAGAAATAATTTAATCATAATTAGAATATTAGATCAATATTACAGCGCCATCTGGCGGTAGAAATTTCTGTAATCTATTGTTCCATTCCAGTTACTTATTCTTAGTCAATTAGCTGAGATGCAAAAGAAAACCTGATCAGGACACTTTAAATTGTAAATCAGGTGAAATCTCGAATTCCACTTTCGATAATGTAAAAGAACTTTAAAATATCTTTCGAATGATGTATTAGAAATAATTTAATCATAATTAGAATATGAAATATTGAAATTTAAAAATATTACAGCGCCATCTGACGGTAGAAATTTCTGTAATCTATTGTTCCATTCCAGATTAACAAAGCTTTCAAATGGTGTATTACTCATGAAATTATTTTAATTAGTAGATGAGATACAAAAGAAAACCTATCAGGACACCTCAAAACGTGTAAATCGGGTGAAATCTCGAATTCCATTTTTCGATAATGTAAAAGTACTTTAAAATGTGTATCAACTAAAATAAGCTTTCAAATGATGTATTACTTATGAACTTTTTTTAATTAAAAACTGAGATACAAAAAAAAAAATGATTCAGGACACCTCAAAACGTGTAAATCTGGTGAAAACTTTCGATAATTTAAAAGAACTTTAAAATATCTTTCGAATGATATATTACAAATAATTTAATCATAATTAGAAATTGAAATATTGAAATTTTAAAAAAATACAGCGCCATCTGGCGGTACAAATTTCTGTATTCCACTGTTCGATTCCAAATCAAAAAAGCTTTCTAATGATGTATTACTTATGAAATTATTTTAATTAGTAGCTGAGATACAAAAGAAAACTGATTCAGGACACCTCAAAACGTGTAAATCTGGTGAAAACTTTCGATAATTTAAAAGAACTTTAAAATATCTTTCGAATGATGTATTAAAAATAATTTAATCATAATTAGAAATTGAAATATTGAAATTTTAAAATATTACAGCGCCATCTGGCGGTAGAATTTTCTGTAATCCACTGTTCGATTCCAAATCAAAAAAGCTTTATAATGATGTATTACTTTTAAAATTATTTTAATTAGTAGCTGAGATACAAAAGAAAACCTAATCAGGACACCTCAAAACGTGTAAATCGGGTGAAATCTCGAATTCCATTTTCGATAATGTAAAAGTACTTTAAAATGTGTATCAACTAAAATAAGATCTCAAATGATGTATTACTTATGAACTTTTTTTAATTAATAACTGAGATACAAAAAAAAAAAAAAAAAAAAAAAAAAAAACTGATTCAGGACACCTCAAAACGTGTAAATCTGGTGAAAACTTTCGATAATTTAAAAGAACTTTAAAATATCTTTCGAATGATGTATTAAAAATAATTTAATCATGATTAGAAATTGAAATTTTGAAATTTTAAAATATTACAGCGCCATCTGGCGGTACAAATTTCTGTATTCCACTGTTCGATTCCAAATCTAAAAAAGCTTTCTAATGATGCATTACTCATGAAATTATTTTAATTAGTATCTGAGATACAAAAGAAAACTGATTCAGGAGACCTCAAAGCGTGTAAATCTGGTGAAAACTGTCGATAATTTAAAAGATCTACTGTTCAATTCTAAATCAACAAAGCTTTCAAATAATGTGTTACTTATGAAATTATTTTAATTAGTAGCTGTGATACAAAAGAAAACCTAATCAGGACATTCTAAAACATGTAAATCACGAGAAATCTCTAATTCCATTATCTACGGTAGTTTTATTAATGGAAGTAAAAAGAAAAATAAATATTTTTTATTTCCCCAAAGCCTATATATACCACGGTAGTCGGGTAATGGAAATAAAAAGAAAAAGAAAAAGTATTTTTTAGTTCCTTCAAATGTATTTTGTTGCTATGGAAACATCTATCGTCTATTGAAAGATGGATTACGTGTTAGAATAAAATTTATTTTGCAATTAAAATGTAACTGCTTTGTTTATTAATGAAATTTGATGAAATTTTAACTGCAGGTTGGTTTTGTGCTGAATAGGTTGTATATTAAGTGTTGTGTACGAAAAAGAAAATTTGAAGCACTTTGAAATTTGCAATTTTTAACCCCAGTTAAAGATCATGTGACATTAATGACTTGCACATGTTTTTTTTTTCCATTAGAGACAGCCGTTTAAATCGTCTGCTGAATGCTGATAGAATGCTTCTTTTTAAGCAATAAGGATTTTTGGTCATTTTCGCGATCGATATGGGTCAGCATTTTAATTAATATCTCCGAAACTAATTAAGATTTTTAAATTCTGTTTCGAGGAAAACATCGGAAAGGCTCCAGAGCATCCGTATGTCAATTCTTGTACTTCTGCGTTCAATAGGGGCTGAACGTATAAAAGAACAGACAGACAGACAGACAGATAGACAGACAGACAGACAGACAAACCTTTCCATTTATTATTATAGATTTCTTTACATAAAAATTGCTAAACGTCAGGGAAGGCCTGTCTCCCTGTTGAGATTAACAAAAATAATCTATTTAAAAAATCTTTTAAAACCCAAATTCTTAATGTATCGTATCGCATAAATCTTTTCGAAGTTAGAATAAAATTTAATTTCAAAAAAAAAAAAAAAAAAAAAAAGTAACTTTTTTTGTTTACTAACCAAAAAAATTGATGAAATTTGAAATGCAAGTTGGTCTTGTGGGGTACAGGCTGTATATTATATTTTTGTGTTCGTGAGAGAAAATTAAAAAAAAAAAAAAAATTGAAAACTGCAATTTTTAATCCCATTTCAAAAACATGTGACTTAATGTGAAGCAGATTTTCTTTTTTTATTTCTTCTAACGGTTTCCATACAATCTTCTGATGTTGCCACCTAAAATTCATACTTTAATTAATTTTAAAAAATCTAATTCTCGAGCTGTATCCATCGGATTCACAAAAAAATTCCCTTTCATTTGGTACCTTATTTGTAACGATACGACTGATATTTCTAATTTATTTTCTAATATTTTTCTAATTTATTTTCCTCATTTTAAATAATTGTACGGTTTTTCTTTTTTATTCTGTCAAAAAAAAAAAAAAAAAAAAAAAAAAAAAAAATGGCAACAATTAAATTATGTTGAGATTCACAAACATATCGTAGGGAATGACAGTAAGTACATAAGAATTTGAGGGGGGGGGATGGTATCTGTGTGTCCGTCTGTCTGTACCATAATAAAGGCCACATAAATCACCCGATGGACTTGCAAGTTGGTACACATGTTCAAGAGCTACACAGAATAGCTGTATATTTTAAGGGGGGAATTCTGCATGTTGTTCCTGTACAGAGACACACCGAAGTTTTTCGTACCAATAATGTCTATAGATAGAATTTGCACTTAAATGTAAGAAATTTACCTCTATAGCGGCCGCAAAAATCACTCGATCCACTTGCAAGTTGGTACGTATAATCATGTGTCATACAGAAATAGCTATATATGTTTTTGTGTCTATATCGTTAATGGTTCGTGCACAGGTACTTACATTGTATTAAACATAATGAAAGTAATATACATTGTTAAAAGCCTGTTTATATAGATAATGGTGTGCATACACTTAGTGATTATCTACATGACTGCACAAAAGGATCCCGATAACGTTATACAATCTTCCAAATGAAGATAAATTTAGTACATACATTTATAGGTATCATGAAAGTAGATATACCGTTATTGCCTGTGAATAAAATGATTGTAGTTTGTGTATAGAGACGCACAAAAAAGTTTTGCAACATTACATATATAGACGGATTTTTTTTTTTTTTTTTTTTTTTTACACTCCATACTGTGTAATGAAATTAACATATGTTATTAGAATGTTTAAAAGCATGTTTTCTGTAGAATATCGTGGACATAAAATTAGTAATTCACAAAATTTAATGTTTCGCCTTTTTTAAGATTTCCGCCTTTTTTGATACCACTATTTTCATACAAAAATCCTTATCGCATTTACATAAGTAATGTTTCGTGATTAAATGAGATAGAGATTAATGTACAAAAAATAGTGGTAGCAGCAATAGTTGAAATTTCTCCTCATTGTCTATTGCATTACATTAGAGATTAATGGAAATGTTTGTTAGTTAATTTTCTATATTTTTGCTGTATGATACTGTAAAAATATGGTAATAATATCACAGAAAATTAAAAAAAGTGCACATCTATTTTTATTATTTACGTAATAATATGGGAAATTTCTGAAAATTAATTTATCTTAATTAAAACTCTTTCTATATTTTTATTATCAATTAAACTAAACGATCAATTAATTTGATACGTGTTTGTTAAAGTACACATTACAGTATTGAGTTGATGAAACGTACCTGCTTTTTATTCACCGGACAAAGTTATTTAATGCAATATTGTATTACAATAGGAAGTAAAGAAACTATTTGATTAAGAATTTTTTTTCACTTTAGTAATATTGTACAGTAAAAAAAAATGCAGCCATATCGTAAAAGAAAAAAAAAATCCATCTCTGTTCTGTATTATTTCAAGTTATGCAAAATATAGCTATATTTTAATTCCAATTCATTTGTTGTAATTGCAACATCTGTCGTATTTTTACTTTCTCTATTAGAAAAAGTATTAGTAGAGACTTGGGTTAAAATTTCGAAATTGAGTTTTTATTATATTTACACATTTTGAGATTCCCTGAATTGAAAAAAACTGTTTTTTTTTTTTTTTTTTTTTTTTTGCGATTGTTTTGTGTGTGTGTCTGTGTGTCTATTATTAGCAAATTTCAAGAACAAATAACAGAAGAAAGTTCAAACTTTGTATCCTAAATCTGTTTCAAATGGATGCTATAGTAAATATTTCGTTGTGATCATTGAAATGGTTCGTATACAAGGAAATCCAAAAAATTAAAATTCATTACATATATGGGTGAAATTTTTGACAGATACAGTTTAACATGTGTAGACTATACTTGGCAAAATCAAATTATTTTTTTTTATTTTTTTATTTTTTTACGCACATAAAAGAACATTTTTTCTAGAATGTGGTATGAAAACCATTTGCCAATCGTTTACAAGGATACTCAAAAGAACTATATATAGTGGGACTATATACTTGGAAATCGGGGGAAGTGCATTCAGGTTGTGCTGTGTATGTTATTTATATACGATAAGTACACAATGTAGTGTGTACATTATTCATAGATGACATACAGGGCTACGAAAAATTAAGCGAAAATTTTTAAATAATTAGAAATAAAAATTTTATTTCTAACGAATATAATTGATGGAAGTGCTTTATTATATTTTACGGTGCCCAGGAAAACTGTTTAGGAACGAAAATTAATTCATCATACCGATATGGTAAACAAAGTGTATATATTAAGTTAAAATTTCAGTGGTTGTTTTGTGTGGAATTACGCATTTTGTGGTTCCCTGAATACGAAAATCAAGTTTCTAACGGTTAATCGTTGTGTGTATCTAATTGCGAATAATTCAAATGTTCTATTTTGAAGTTCTATGAGGTGACTACTTGAAAATTTGCATCAAAGATTGATAAGTTTTAAGGGGTGGTGCCGGTGAAATTGCCTAAATAATTTAGAATTAAATTTAATAACAGTGTTGAATTCTATATAAACGTCACTGACAAAAAAATTCTGTAACTGACATCTAGAATCTAAATTGTGGCTCTAGAAAAAATAGTTCAATGTCATCCTTATAAATTCTAGTCCCTTTTGAAAACGAGTTCTAGAAACCCCTATTAGAGGTCTAGAGTGTTTGTCTATATTATAGAGGTCAAACTTATTTAAAAATCCCTGAAAATAAATGCGAATACAAGAGGCGGGTTTCAACAACTATAATCTTGGTTTATTACCCAATTCTAGAAAATCAAGCAAGAATTTCTCGCAGTACAAAGATTCAGAATATTTAGAATATTGTTCCATCATCTAGAAATGTGTAGACTAGAAATTCTCGATCACTTCGTCTATTCAGTTTATTGACGTGCCTTATGCGCATGGCTCGGAAATCTATATTTATAGTTAAGGGGTTTAGAAAATGGCCCTTTATTAATTCTAGATGAAGGCGGTATGTTTTTTTGTTTTTTTTTTCTCAGTGTAAGCATTCAAATTTTATACATATATTTTCAAATATTTTTTCTTGCCAGTTCAAAGGACTAATCATTGGTTTGTATTATATTTTAAACGAATTGCTTGATCTTTTACATCATGATATTTATATATTCTGAAGTTCAGTCTGAGGAAAAATTCTGTAACTGGCATCTAGAAACTAAATTGTGTCTCTAGTAAATATAGTTCTATGTCATCCTTATAAACAGGGACCGATTTACTCACTTGGAGACCCAGGGCACTCATGTTTAATGGGCCCCTTTTCCTCGTATTTTAATATTACAACAAACAAAACAAACTGCATATTTTTGAATAACGCATCTAAAAATTCTTTTCACTTCACTTTTCATTTTATTGGTAAGAATAAGGCTTAACTAGATCTTATGATTGCCTATCGGATCAACGTACATCGCGCTCATGTATCTGCGCTGCGGTGCATGCCTCGGATTTAGTTAGCTTTAGTAAGAGTGTGGAATGCTGTATCGGTAGTATGCAGTTGTATTTGCGTTTAGCAAAAATATTGCAATTTTTTCGATGTGCTGATAGTTCTTTTGAACGATCATACCGCCGATTTATAAAACAGTGCAGTAATACAATTAGTAGTATATATGCAGTAATACAGTGCAGCATGAATTTTAATAATCTATTGACGAAAAAAACAAAAAACAACGATCATTATAGGAAAATTTGGAAATTTTTGATTTTAACTGTTTTTTTTTTTTTTTTTTTTTGTTGTTTTTTTTATGTATGATGGAATTTCTTGGAGGTCCCCTCAGTGTGAGGGCCCAGGGCACATGCCCCGAATGCCCTGCCTTAAATCAGGCACTGCTTATAAATTCTAGTTCCCTTTGCTATACCGAGTTCTAAAAACCCCTATTAGAATTCTAAATCCTATTCATATGTTATCGTAGTCAAACTTATTTAAAAATGTCAGTAAATGAAGGCGAACTTAAAAGGCGAGTTTTAGTAACTTATAATCTTGCTTTATGACCGAATTCTAGGAAATGAAGCGAGAATTTCTCGCTGTACATAGGATTCGTAATCTCTATAAGATTCATAATATTATTTCACGTCCTAGAAATGTATAATCTAGAATTTCCAGATCATTTCGTTTATACAAGTTTACCTTATACGCACAGCTTGTAAATCTATATTTCTAGTTTAGGGTTTCAGAAAATGACTACCTATTCGTTTTAGATGGAGGCGGTATACAAATATATATATAAATAAATTTTCAAGGAAAGACACAACTCAACTTCTCAGAAAGCCATTTTCACCTACGAAGTTCTATGTTTGCTCGTGTTTTGAATTCAGTTTTATGGATCGCGTTTTGATTTTAGTTTTTCTGAATGGTGTTTCAATACATCAGAAAATATTATGTTTCTACTACATCTCTTTCATTTCAAGGTAATTTTTTCTTGAAGGTTCAAATTATGATTTCATTATTATTATTTTTTTTTTTTTAAGGTTCACGTTGTGTTTTTTTTTTCTTTTTTCCAGAAAGTATTCTGCTTTTATTTTTCTCGAAAATATTCTATCTTTATCTCGTTTAATTCATTTCAGGGTAATTTTTTCTTGTATGTTCGTACTATCAATTGATATTTTGCTAAAATGCATACCAATTACAGAAAACTTACAAGTCTTTGCTCAATGCTGTGAGGATAGCACTTCAAAACGTCTTGTAGCATTATGAGCTTTTCAGTTAAAATTCAGTCTTGTTCTGTTTTGGTCCAAAATTCTTTTGCTCATCTGAAAATTAATAGGTTCTTTTCATTACACAGTTCTTTTTTTTTTTTCCCCTTAGAATACTATCCTAGAGTCAACCTTTTTTCCCTTCAGAATCTAATTACACGGTCCTATTTTAATTTTCAACAGGTATTGTAGTGTAATAAAATAAAGTAAGTAATATTATTAATCTTAAAAATTATATCAATTTAGGATCTCTAAGTTACTCTATTTGGCCTGTGTATGTTTTTTTTTTTTTTTTTTTTTTTTTTTTTTGGTGATTTATTCGACTGACTATTCTTCGTTCTTCGTTCTTATTCTTTTCTTTTATTATTAAATGGATTATATATATATATATATATTTCCTCCTTGCAAATATCTCCAAGAAATAAAAAGTGGCATCGCAATTATTTAATTTAAATCTTATAATCACAAGTCTATTTATTTATTTACATTGTTAATTTCTTGTGACGTAGTTGCATTCTGCACATATAATTTATAATTATTATTTTCCCTGGAGTATTAAAATTCCGCATAGCAACGGAAAGAATTTATTCTAAAAATATAAAATGTTTTCTTTTATTAATTGAGTAGTGAATGAATCTTCCAAAAACACGCAAACCATAGATAATTTTTTTTTTTTTTATCTCAATACATTGTTGCTCTTGCGATGTAAGTTTTTCTGTTAAATTTTCCTTTTTCATTATTTTATTCAGTTGAAATGCACGCATTGAATCCATAGATAACATTTGACTTTCTTTATACCAATACATTGCTGACATTTTCTGCATTAGTTTATGGAAATTTAGGCTTTTATTATTAAGAAGATTGTGGATCATATTATATTATAATTGGAAGAATAATTGTAAAAAAAAAAAAAAAGATTTACTTTATATATAGGTTTTTAACGATAAAAAAATCTCAATATAAAGTTAGTAATAAAGCGAAAGCGAAATTTTTAGCATCATCAAGATGTCAGCTACTAATAAAAGCTTTTTTCATCTAGGAAGTAGTAAGTGACAAACTCATACCCATTAGGGGGTCGAGTAGTATGTCACTATTACGCAGAGTTACTACTGTAAATCGCAGTTCGATGCCACAAACAAGAACTAACACAGCAAGAGAACGAAGGACGTTTACATTACGCAAATGAAATTCCGCAAATTCCGCTGAATATTTAACGAGATTCCTTGTTTACCAAATGATTAGTGGGTTAATTGAAGGCCGTCAATTAAGAAGCATAAAATTTGTTATAATTCTGCATTTTACTATGTTTAAATAATTATTTTAAGTTATTTTCACATTTTAGTGATAAAAATCTCGTTTTATAAAAGTGTTGTATATTGTAGCGTATTCGGCAATTTTTTTGTAGGAGTCAAGACCGGTTGAGTTACACGATGAAATGAGCCCTGAGTGACTGGAGACCTTTCTAAAGACTCCTATCCCGTATTCACACCTACTTTGGCAAGAACCACAAAAAACTCAGGAAGATTAGATAGACGAGCACGACCTGAATTCGAATCCGGCACTAAACATCTACTAGCTTCGAGTTAAAACCCTTCAGCCACTGGTGGGATGTGATATGTTCCGATTCAAATTTTTATACGTTCTATTCTTTGTTAGAGTTCTGTTGTCTGAATATGACTGAAATACAAAGTTCAAGCCAAGCTTGACCCGAAACAAGAACAAAAAGTGAGCTCAGACAAAATCCAAAACAAGGAGCGAACAGAATATGTGCCATGTGCTCCAGAATGGGAAGGGCGCCGAAAAAGACAGGTTTGTCGCCTTATTTAGATATGGGAGAAAAAAAAAAATGATAATCTGGTGTGTCACCCATATGACTTTCTCTTATCTTGAAATTTAATTGCCGAAACGTAAGTGGAGGTCTACCTGTTGAAACTTAAAAAGATATTGGGTTCTGGATGTGTGTCTGTTTCTCTGTTTCTTTGTTTGTCACGCGATAGCAGCCGCAAAAATTACCCTATTGACTTGCAATTTGGTACACATGTTCATGAGCCCCACAAAATTAGCTTTATAGTTTTGGGTGTGTATTCCATTTGTAGTTCGTGTACGGGGACACGCCAAAGGTTTTCTAATTTGTATGTACCGCGATATCAACCGCAAAAATAACGCTATTGACTTGCAATTTGGTGAACATGTTCACGAGTACCACGGAATCAGCTGTATAGTTTTGTGTGTGTATTTCATTTGTAGTTCGTGTACATGGACACATCAAAATTTTTCTTATCATTACGCCTTAAGGGCAGAATTTGTATGTACCGCAATAGCGGCCGCAAAAATCGTACAATTGACTTGCAAAGTGGCACACACTTTCATGCTCTGTATAGAAATAGCTGTATATTTTTTATGTCTATATTGTTTATGGATTGTGTACAGGAACACGCCAAATGTCTTATCATTGCGGCATATGGGGTGAATTTTGTTTAAACGCATCTTAACATCATTACTTTGCAATCAACAAAATGAAATTTGCGTACATTACTGAGATGCTTAAACTTATGTTTTCTGCAGAAAATATGTGCTCTTAGACTTTCTAATAAATGTACCTTAAAAAAGTGTTCTAACAATGTCACGTAATCATCCAAATTATATCAAATTTCGAACAATTATTCATGAAAAACGTAGAATAGGCTGAATAGTTTCTACTGGTGTATACAATGTTTATGGTTCGTTTACGGAGACACTCAAAAGAATTTCGTGACATTAGAGCCTATGTACAAATTTTTATTTAAGCGCACTTTAATGCGTTTATTCTGCATTTAACATAATGGAATTAATATACATTATAAAAATGCTTAAGCGCATATTATATTTACTATGTAAAAAGAATAAATAAAAGGATCTATTGAGTAATGTGTGATGCAAATAAGACGTTGAGGCTCCTGATCTGCAGATCCACTAGTACTATAAATACAGATTGGAGATTAAGGGGTAAGATAATGAGCACTGTTATGTAAACCTACGTTAAAACAAAACAAATTAGGCTTCGAAACAGCTTTTTTTTGACAAATAATTCTGTGTGAAAGGAGCTACCGTCCCCCTCAACCCCCCCGTATCATTATTGTACTTACATTTATATACAATTCAAATCTGTTATTAGATTCAAAAATTCATTTAAAATTATTCAGACAGCTTTCACACACAACATTCTTTGAAACTTATCAATTTTGATCAAACTTTTCTATTAACCAACTTATTCACTTATATTAACAAAATGAAACATTTGGATCACCTGAAATTATTTGCTTTTAATTTACTCTAAGAGACACAAACAAAGATCAAGCGTTAAAAACTTGACTTCGGTAATCAGGAAGCCTCAAAACGTGTAAATACACAAAAAAAAAAAAAAAAAAAAAAATAAGCGATGAATATTTAGCTTAAAAAAATACATCTTTTACCATATGGCTATGAGGAATTAATTTCAATTTCGGATCAACTTTCCTGCACATGGTAAAATATTATAGTTAGGCACTTCCACTAATAATAAAAAAGAATCTTCTAAAGGTTATGTACATACCACATGGTGCACATAAATATAATTCTATATTAATAACACTCTGCACAACCTAAAATACACTTTCATCAATTTTCAAGTATTGTCACACTATAATTTAGTTATTTTGTGTAGCCCTGTAAACTAACAGTGAATGATTTCCATACCATATTCTACATCAAACATGTTTTTACGCATATAAAAAAATGTATTCGTTTCATTTGGTTTAGCGCTGTCTACATATGTTAAACTCTACTTATCTGCAATTTTCTACATAGACGTAATGTAATTGAATTTTCTTAGGTCTCCCTGCAGACGAACCATTCGCTTGATCTCAATGAAAAGTTTAGAATAGCATGTTAAAACCAATAAAAATGACAACGTCAGAAACGCCGAAAAAGAACAAAACATGCTTTCCACATTTTGTTCTTTTTCGGCGTTTCTGACGTTGTCATTTTTATTGGTCTTAACAATCCAGCGGCATGTCTCCTTTTAATATTTAGGTATAGAATCTCTGTCTACATGATACACATTTAGAATACCAAGTTTGGACTTTCTGTTATTTTTTGTTTCTGAGATATGCTGATAGCAGACACACACAGACCAACCACTCAAAACATGATTTTTGGATTCAGGTGATCTCAAAGCATGTGTGTAAAACAAAAACTCAATTTCGAAAACTTTATCCAAAAACAATGCAAGTGTTAAAAGAAAGTAAAAACTGAAAAATTTTGCAAAAAAAATATTTTCGAATCCTTTCGCTCGATAATCCTAACAAAGCAGAAAAAAAAAGAAGATGAATAGTTGAAAAGGAATCATTTACAAGCAGAGCATGGGGGAGGGGGGGGGGATATTTTAGCCTATTCGTATTTTCTCGAAAGCTAAAATAAATAAATAAATAAAAGATTATTTTCTCTATTTTCTTTTCCTAATAAATAATTTTTTTATTCAAAATTTTGAACATATAGACGAGCAACATTTAAATAATATTTTATAAAATTTTCGCTAAATATTTGGAAAATTCAGCCGGTGGATGTCGGTTTTCGGAGACCTTTCAGCTAAGAGGTAGACACTGTTTCTCAAAAACTAAAGTACCTATGTTATTGAAATTTCTCACACTTCAAAACATAATCGACTAGTGCTTGAAAAAAGGATTTTCCTTTTTTATTATTATTATTATTATTATTATTATTATTATCATTATTATTACAATTAATTTTACAAGACTATACGTGGAGTAAAATGTATTGAAAATTGTATTATTTTTGCATAGAAGAATGCCAAAACTTATTATTTAAATCCTTCGTTAGAGCACTAGTCAATTTTATTTTGAAGAAATGCGCGAAGTTTCAGTAAGATCGGTGTATTAATTTTTGAGAAATCGTGTTCACCGCTTTTCTGAAGGATCTTCGAAAACTAGGACTCACCATTTCAATTTTCCAAATATTTTAAGGAAAATTTTACAAAATATTGTTTAAATGTATTTTTATATGCTCAAAATTTTGAATAAAAATTTTGAGTATTTCGTCAAATATAATATCTATTTCTTATCTATATAGGTGAAAATACAGGGTGGGCAAAAAGTGCGTAGATACTTTCAAAATTCATAAAACCCGAAAAAATAACCGAAATAAAAAATGGTTTGCAGGTTTAGCATTGATAATTGATAGGTCACGGGATTTTTATTTTTAAGATAAGAAAATAAAATAGTTCAAAAAGCAGCCGACAGATGGCGCTGGTACAGTCGATAACAAAAGTGTCCGAACACTAGCAAAAATTCCTATGTGAAAAAAGTGCACTTCATACGGTTTTGTTAAATAAATCCTTGTCGAATCCTGTTCTTAGTCAGTGTATGAACATGATTCGATAAGGATTTATTTAACAAAACTGTATGAAGTGTACTTTTTTTACATAGGAATTTTTGCTAGTGTTCGGAAACTTTTGTTATCGACTGTATATATATATATATATATATATATATATACATATATATTATTTTGAGTGTACCTGTATTTTGTGTTTGCTAATGAAAAAAAAAAAAAAAAAACTCTTCAAAGTTTTTTAGTATACAGTCGGTAACAAAAGTGTCCGATTGCTAGTATTCGGACACTTTTGTTATCGACTGTACCAACGCCATCTGTCGGCTGCTTTTTGAACTATTTTTTTTTCTTATCTCAAAAAAAATCCCGTGACCTATCAATGCTAAACCTGCAAACCGTTTTTTATTTCGGTTATTTTTTCGGGTTTTATGAATTTTTAAAGTATCTACGGACTTTTTGCCCACCCTGTAAAAAGGATGCTATAATTTTCGTAAAATTTTCTTTGAAATTTTAGTTTCAGGTGTGTGTGCAGAGGGGAGGGGTTCGCCAAAATCTCTCCTTTTCCCAGGTGAAAAAAATCCTACTTTCGACCCTGGTCCGGACAATTTATTTTTTTGGTTTATGGCCTGTCATCGCCCGCTCGGATTAAAGTATGTTCAAGTTCTTCTCTACCGGTATGCATTATAAGCATGCTTCTTTTCACGATTATTCTTTATTATGCAATTTGTTAACTGATTAGAAAGCAATATTAAGGCTTCATAAAGAACACTGCATATTGTTGAATAGCAATATAAAGAAATTTTAACTTTTAGTAACTACAAAACTTTTATTTTTTTATAGAAAAATTTGTAAATATCAAGCAACTACACTGTTAAAATAGATAATAATTCAACGTTTAACCAATTTCTGCAATTTATAATAATGCTATTCTAAAATACAATTCTGGAATAATGCTAAGAAAAAAAAAATTGTAAACTTTTTCAAAAGGTCAAACCATCGATATCGGATGTTAGTAAAAGCAAATTTCAAATATTGTAGTGAAAGAGGAATAATCCTGGAAAATTTTAATATCGATTTCATGAAGAATATGAATTTCGAATTGATGATCGTGTGAAAATTCTAAAAAGAGTTATTTGAAAATTTTAGCAGTTTTTTTTTTTTTTTTAATCTTTTGTTGCTCATTTTTTGAGTACTCTAGAGTGCCTCAAAAGCTATATTCTTCTTCTTCACCCAACAATGACATCACACGCGCCGCACGTCTTTACTTGACCGCCAACCCCTGCAACGCCTCTAATGAATATCGCTCCCATCCCTATCTGGGTCGGTCCATTCGAGGTCGTAGGTCAATTAGAGACAACACTCAAGGGGGTGAAGTAGTGAGTCAGGAGCGTTTAATTGCCTAATCATAGCAGCTATTCTCAAGCAAAGAATTGTTAAGAACACTTAGAAGGAGGTTAATTGATCCTCCTGAGCAATGGTCAAAAAGAAGTTGAAGTTGTAGTTGATTGTAATCTTTAAGTACTCTCGTAAATGAAAAAAAAAAGAAGAAGAAGAAGAAAAGAAATGCTGATTTCAATTTTGAAGCATTCCATTGCGCGTGACCTTTTAATAACTGCAAAAAGAAGTGGATAGCTCAAAAAAAATGGGGACATCTTTGCATAAGTGGATAAATCATTAGATTATTTAGGGGGCATCTGTTTTCCCTTATAATTTCAAAGATGAAAGTAGCGTAAAAAAATTTATTAAATAAAAGTGTATTATTCTCTTTCATCGTTGTTTTCTAAGTATTTCATTGTTTCTAAATTATCTAAATGAAGTTAGCCTGTTTTTAAGCACTCTTAAAATTAAGATATTTTGGGGATATAACCGTTGAAGACGGAATAATAAAAGTTCATTCGCATTCTGATCAAGCCACGATGTGACCTGAATGTATAAGCTCGTGAATGTTTGGATTTATTTATAAAACCCAAATTTAAAATAAGGGCTAGTATGTTGTGGCCACCACAAGACTTTCTTCTATATTTTACTATACAAATTCACTCAATAACAGTTAAAAAAAAAAAAAAAAAAAAATTACTATTTTTTTCCAAGTTTTTTTTCGTTAAAAGTAAAAATAGTCGATAACGTTGTTTTAAATTATCACATATTTAAAGTTCAACCATTCTTTTTAAAGGTATTGACGAGACCTTTCGAAAGATACCTATCTTGAAAATTTACTCCCCTCGAGGGGGGTGGCGAGGCTCCTACACATACACAATTTTTTTCCCTGTTGACTATCTCTATTATAAATAATTATTCTAAATTTCATAATGATTACTAAAAAATAATTCTCTTTATGCACATTTCTACAAAATTTTATCCTATATCACCATGTTAAAAATTTAGAGAAAGCAGGATGGCAACGCAACCTGTAAGACAATTTTTACCAAAAGTTGATAGGCACTGATTTATGTCAAGGTGCAACTACATACCAACTTGTATGAAATTCTGTGCAGTAGTTCCTGTGATACAGTTGCCACAAAATTTTGTCACACACACACACACACACACACACATAGACTGACAGACAGACAGACAGACATCTTCTAAAAATGGTCAAATCGTGTTCTACAGCTCTCAAACCGTGTAAATCCATCAAAAACCCGAGGTCGGAAATTTTTACGAATCCAATACTTTCTTATATTGAATATAGAAGAAAGTAATAATAGAATAGTAGAACCTTCTAAACAAAACTTGCAATGAGTCATGTGAAATGAACGTATGCAAATTAAAATAGTGACGCCTGTTATTAAGAAATTGACAAAGCAATTGTCAACAAATATATAGATATTATTTTGACAATTTAAGGGTCATTAACATATTTCTTTTTCACGCTTATGAATGGGCAGTTTTTAAAGTTATTTCTAGTGGAATTTTAAGTTGCAGTTTTTCAAGTAATTATTTTCTCTTACCACATAAGGCAGAGAAAGTATTGTTTTAGGGTCAAATTTTCGAAAGTGTGTTTTTGTTCTATTTACACGTTTTGAGGTCCCCTGAATCCGAAAATCATGTTTTTAGCGTTTGGTCTCTCTCTCTCTCTCTCTCTGTGTGTGTGTCTGTCTGCTGTCTGTTATCAGCATATCTCAAGAACAAATAGCAGCAGGAAGTCCAAACTCGGTATTCTAAATCTGTATCATATAGGGATGTTGCACAAAACTTTTCGTAGAGATCAAGCAAATGTGTACAATAACATCCAAGAGAATTCAAACAGATTACGTCTGTGGGGGGGGGGATTTTCTGGTAACTACAGTGTAAAATCTATAGGATGCCCTAAACAAAATGGAATGAACTTTTTTTTTTTCCCCCTGCATAAAAGCATATTTTATGTTGATCGTGGTATTGATATCATTTTCATTCGTTTACAGTGCTAGCAAAAGTATTTGGATATAGTATTGGGGCTATAGTTTAAATTGCTTGAAGTGTATTTCATTTTGTGTTACGCGTTTTTTATATAAGAGTAAATTTATGTGCATATAGTGTATAGAAAAATATACAGGGCTACCCAAAATTCAGCTAAACGTTCTTTTCCATTGAATGTAATTGATGGAAACGCTTTGCTACATTTTACTATGTAGATGATCACTGCTCAAGAAGGAAAATTAATTGTTCACACCCATACTAGTAAGTAATAGTATACCCCCATACTAGTAAGTCATTTTCACACCCATACTAGTAAGTAAGCAAAGTCATTTTTTTTATTTCTATCTTGAACTCTGTTTTTACGTCCATTGCCCTACTACAGTAGGTAATGGAAGTATTGTATTTGGTCCAAAAATTCGATATCGAGATTTCACCTGATTTACACGTTTTAAGGTCCCCTGAGTCCAAAAAAGAGGTTTTTGACAATTGGTCAGTGTGTGTGTGTATGTATGTGCGGAATCTTCTGGCTATCATATATCCGAAACTAATAAAGATAGAACTACAAAACGTCAGAATTGAGACAAGTTTGGTGTACAGATGAATTATCCATATTTTCGTCGGGAAAAAAAAAAAAAAAAAAAAAAAAAAAAAACTTATCAACCCTCCTCCTTAATTTCTCTATATTGTTCTTCTGACAAGCATGAATTTAACTGATGATATTAAGCATTAAAAGTAATAAAGACAATTTCTTATGTACATTTTATTTTCATTTATATGAAAACAAATTATTTAAATATAACTTGTTAATATATGTCAAGTGCATAGGAAAGAAGACCAGAAAAGTAATGAATAGTGCCTGTATTACTTCCATTACCCTACTACCGTAGGTAATGGAAGTATTGTACTCGGTCTGAAAATTCGATATCGGGTTTTCACCTGATTTACACGTTTTAAGGTCCCCCGAGTCCAAAAAAGTGGTTTTTGGCAATTGGTCAGTGTGTATGTATGTGTGTGTGTGTGTATGTATGTGGAGAATCTTCTGGCTATTATAGATCAGAAACTATTAAAAATAGAGCTACGAAACTTTAGAATTGAAATACGTCTGGTGTACATATGAAATTTCCAAATTTTGGTGAAAATTGAAAAACCGGAAGGGGGACATCGGAAACCGGAAGTGGGACCGTAAGTCCGTATCTCAAAAACGGCTTTAACGATTTTCTTCAAACTTGCAATATAAACACTCTATTAAATGTCCTTTCGAATGATATAGTTGGTTAGTTCAGGAAAATTGATAGGCGTACTATATAAATGGCTCAATTTCAGGTCTCGCAAGCGCGTTTCTTTAAAAACGGAGGTACGGATTTTATTCAAACTCGCCATATTAACTCTCTTTTAAATATCCTTTAGTATGTAATTATTGTTTTACGAACAATAACTGATTTTTTTAAAAGCTGGTATCTCAAAAACGGCTCTAACGATTTTCTTGAAAATTGTTAATAAATCCTTTTCTTTCTCATGTATTACGCGGGTATTAGAGGAAAATTAACAGCTCAGAAATTTGGGTTTCAAAAATAACTCTAGCATTTTTTTTCTCTTACTTTTTACCTCGCTATATGTAAGCTCCGTTTTATATGTCTTATATGTGTATAAAATTTCTCTTACTGTGAAAATTGTATGTTTCTACTTGACACTTTTATGTTTTCTGATCACATTTTTTCCCAAAAATGCATATAATACGTATAATAGTGGGTAATGGAAGTCGTGTGGATGTTTCACACCAGATTTTTTTTTTTTTTTTTTTTTTTTATGTCATGTTTTGAGGTCTCTGAATATGAAAGTGCAATTTTTAGTGGTTGATCTGTATGGATATTTGTTATCAGCATAATTTAAAAAACAAGTAACTCCAGGAAATATAAATTTGGTAAGTTAAAGTTCGTATTAAGCTTCAACTTGAGGAATTTGATCAAGATTAGCAAGTTTAAAGGTAAATTAATAATATGCCTTGATTTTTATTTATTTATTTATTTTTATAGTAAATTTATAGTAAATTTATAGTAAATTATTTTTATAGTAAATATAGGCACTATAATTAAACGGGGGATTACAGAATTATATGTCAAATAAAACTGTTCCTAATTTTTTTTTTTTTTTTTTGATTATTTTTAAAGTAGATTTAATATTATTTATTACCTTCCCTTATTGATCTTACGACTTAATGTGCAATCTATATTTATGGTATTGCAATGTAGGGTAAGAGAAAGTCGTGTGAGAGACACACGAGATTATTTTGTATGTACCTGAACATATCTGGATATTTAATTTTTTATATCTTAATTACAAAATCAGTTACCAAAAAAAAAAAAAAAAAAAGAAAAGAAAAAAAGGTGCAAAATTTTAACTTTTTAATGAATGTTTGTATTGCGATTGAATTTGACAGTTCGTAATAAATCTAATAATTTCTTGATTTCAAATTCAAAATGAATACCAATTTTGTAACAAATACATTAGTTAATTAAGATTTTCATACCAATTTTTAAATGGATTGGGTGAAAACAAATTCGCATGGAGCAACTGGTGACTCCCGAAATTTGGAACTCAAGCAAAATAAATTTAAAGTTTAAAATTCTGAAAAGCTTCTAAATAATGTTTTAAGAACTGATGAATGATATTATTTTAAAATTATTATATGGCTTCATATTTTTTATGATAACTATCTGGATATTTTTAATTGTATCGATTTTGAGGATTTTCATCGTCTGGGTTTTAGGCCTGAATGGAATACCCTTTGTCCGTATTTTTCGAAGGAAACCTAGCCTAATAAACTAAAACATGAAATTAAATAATTGCTGTATCAGGTTAAAGTTCATTTATTGCTATACCAACACTTAGACATTTATTAAATCAAGAGTAAGAGTACTTTTAAAAGCTTTGAGCGTGCTGCATTGTATCGGAGAGAGAGTGAATGTGAATATTCTTCCTCAATTTTTATTTTATATAGTGCTGCCATCTGTGATTAGGATTAAATAACAAAGTAAATAGGATTGTGTTGGGGAAGGATGTCTATACGTGGGTTGTTGTTATAGAGTTTAGTACCGATTTTTTATTTCAGGAACTTAGACTTGGATGGAATGTCTTTTGTGAAGTCAGTATAAGGGGTCATAAACAGCATTTTCTCAATATCAGGGAAAATCACTGAAAATAGGCAGGCTTACAATACAAGAGTGGTATCTTTTCAAAAACTGTACGTCCAGCGTACAGGCTAAAGAGCAGAACATTTCGACGACGATGATCACGCCAATGCATGGTTTCTAGGCTTAGGTGGATTGCCAGAATTAGGTAGATTCTTTAAAAAGACACTGAACGAATGGGTATCTTTCTAAAAGGCTTCTGGGCCGCGGTAGCCCAGTCGGTAGAGCGCCGGCCTCGTAATTGGAAGATTGCGGGTTCTTTACTCGAGCCGGCCAAAGACCGTCGTGTACAGTAATGGTGGCTGGTGCACGCAAAATCTGTCATGGCCGCAATGTCCTCCATGTTCCCATCAAAAATTATACCTCTGTGGGTCACCGAAGCGGGAGAGCCATGGCTTCCGTGGAGGATCAAAATTGTGATGGCATGTCTCTGGACCACCTCTAGGGGTGTGTCCCAGACCGTCGCCAATTGTCCATCTGAGCAGCACTAGTGCGACGCAAAACCCAACCATCCATCCATCTAAAGGGCTTCTATCCCACATTCACGCGAATGTCGGTAAAAATAAAAGCCACAAAAAACTCCGAATGGTTAGGACGCCGAGTGCGACCTAGGTTGGAACCAATCTCTTTCCATGTTCTAGCTCTGAAAGCAGAACTTCTAAGCCCTTAGTGAGGCGTTGGTGTTTGGAGTGTACGTGTATTGACTATGTTTGGATTCTATACCTATGTATTATTCCTTCCATCGAAGTCTTTCTAAGGGAACATAACCCGTACTTGCGTGAGTTCCGAAGAAAACCACAGAAAATTCAGAACGGCTAGGAGTAACCGAGAAGTTCTGCTCTTGAAGCTGGTAGACGAGCAGTAGCGGATTTAATCTCAGGAGAGCTGTTCGGAGTTTTTCGTAGTTCTCTCCTAAATTCGAGTAAAAACGTGCTAGATCCTCTTTATAAGATACCCTCCCCCCAGAGGGCACTCCATTAAGGCCTAGAACCCTCGTGTTGTCAATCAGTCTTAACACTTACACCACACTGAACAGCTAGGCCAACGATCGTACCCTAGGTCCCTTAGTGAGACAAATAATGAAATAAAAATGAAAATTCAATAAATATGGTTTATGTCTGTAAATGAACAGACTGATTTACATCAATTTAAAATATTTATTCCTTACTTCGATATTATAATTATTAAAAAATAAAAGTCACCTTAATGTAATTTTTATATTTTAATAAATAATTAAAATCAATTTTTGAAACCGTTATAATATATATGTATGTATGTATCATTTTATAGTGTAACATATCAGGTATTATATTCAAACATTTCTAGTACATTTTGAACAACAGTTTAAAATAGTTTATAAAAAGTTTTATTTGATATAAACATCTATTAGCAGGCTTCGCCCGCTTCGCTGGGCACTATATTTAAAGAATTTCTTTTTAATTGAATAATTGAAACGTTTAAATAAATATATTTCGATTGGCGACTATTTTCTTCACAGTTTTAGTATGGGATCTCCTTGACAATATCAAACATTTTTTGAACTTCTCGAATCTGTGCAATAAAACTATTATTAAAACGAATATTCTCGAAAAGAATCAAATACAAATGTTAATTCTTCGAATAGTCTGGAAACAGTTGAAGCTGTTACTCGTACAGTAAAAGTCACTATTCGATGAATGGTCGAATCAGAGAACGCACGTAAGTCGTTTTCGCAGCAATCACTATAACGCACGTATGTACGCTTCACGCGCATGAAAAGGAAAAATCACTGTACAGCCCTACATCGCGGTGCATGAATCTCAGAACACACGAAACTCGATTCCACGGCAATCACTATCACCGCATGTTAAAACCAAAAAACATCACTGGACACCCCTACCTCGCTGTGCATGAATCTGAAAACGCATGAAACTCGGTTCGGCAGCAATCACTATCACGCATGTTAAAACCAAAAAGAAAAATATCCCTGGACTCCCCTACCTCGCTGTGCATGAATCTGAAAACGCACGAAACTCGGTACCGCGCAATCACTATCACGCATGTTAAAACCAAAAAAACATCACTGGACGCCTCTACCTCGATGTGCATGAATCTGAAAACGCACGAAACTCATTTTCGCAGCCATCACTGTCAAGCATGTTAAAACCAAAAATAATCACTGGACACCCCTACCTCAAATCAATGAAAATCAAATAAACCAATCAAATCTCTCGTAATTCCTCAAAACGTAGATCTAGTTCAATGTAAAATACACTCAAATCAATGAAAATTAAATAAACCGATCTAATTTCTCATAATTCCTCAAAACGTAGCTTTAGTTCAACGTAAAATACACTCAAATCTATGAAAATCAAATAAACCAATCGATTCTCTCGTAATTCCTCAAAACGTTGCTCTAGTTCAAAGTAAAATACACTCAAATCAATGAAAATCAAATAAACCAATCAAATCTTTCGTAGTTCCTCATAATGTAGCTCTAGTTCAACGTAAAATACACTCAAATCAATGAAAATCAAATAAACCAATCAAATCGCTTGTAATTCCTCTTAACGTAGCTGTAGTTCAATATAAAATACACTCAAATCAATGAAAATCGAATAAATCAATCAAATATCGCGTAATTCCTCAAAACGTAGCTCTAGTTCAACGTAAAATACACTCAAATCAATGAGAATCAAATAAACCAATCAAATCTTTCTTAATTCCTCATAACGTAGCTCTAGTTCAACGTAAAATACACTCATATCAATGAAAATCAAATAAACCAATCATATCTCTCATAAGATTCTCCATTCTGCGTCATTATAGAAATGGGAAGTTTTATTTTCATATTTTTATTAGTTAAAAGAAAACTAATCAAAAATTCGAAAATCTGACTTCTATGTGCACAATGACCCTTCGGAGGGCACCTTCGTGTTAAATCACGTGACTCTCCGAGTTACCGTTTTCGAGAACAGTGAAATATACATATATATATATATACAAATATTGCTCACTTAATAGTATAAGATGTGAAAGGTCACTCATAAAGCACTTAAAGCTGTTAGTACATTTCAAAATTTATTTCAAAGAATTGTCACCTATACTACTCTCTAAAACGTATTCGACTAATTTTGAGTAGCTCTGTTGTACTTAATATCAGGAGGTTCAGATGGTTGAATAATGTTGGTATAGAGCGGCCTCCGGGTCCACTCCATAATTAAAAAAATTTTGAATTATTATATCCTCTATCCTAAAATTACGCTATTTAAATAATGTACTTCAAGAGAATTTCAAATTAGCTGTAAGAGGTAGTACCTCTTCAGTATTCCTATTGGTTGAACTAAATCCGGTCCCTCTCCTATATATACGAGCACTTCTCAAGATTCAGAATTCTTTTTGCACTGATGATGGTACGCTTTAGGCTACCGAAACAGCTGTATGCACCTCAATATTTTTTCTTTGGCGTTTCTGACGTAGTAGTTTATTCCTGTTTTAATATTCCAACGCCAAGTCTCCTGCTATTAGCTGTTAGAATCCTGAAAAAAAATATTTTGGCGACTTGGCGACAAAAAAAATTTAAATGCTTTGAGAGATGCAATATATTACTAGATTCTCGATCATTTTCTTACTTAACAAAATTAATAGATATGTAGTTGATACGCCTTACGCCTTAGATTAAAAAAGTTAATTGAAATTTGACATCGTTAAAATCTATTGTTATTAGAAGACATGCTACCTGTACAGACTGAATTATGACAACTACCTGAGTGCTACTGGAAGCTTCGGCAAGATGCCCCCAGATGGTGGTCTTTCTAAAGTGTGCTAGTTTCTATTCACGCGGATTTCGGGAGAAAAAACAAATAAATAAAACATGTAAAACGCTGAAAGCTAGCTTCGACGATATTGTTCGATCCTAGTATAGCCATATACCCGCCGTATACCCGTAGTCGTATACCTGCTTAAACCACATGAATAAGCATAAAATTTTCTAAAAGCGTAAAAAAAAAACTGCCTTTGTTAAAGTTCAGAACACTGCTAATGGAACTCCCTAATGACATCATTATTTAAATTCGTTCTCTGAAAAAACTTTTTATATCTTATTAAAGTTAAAATAATTTACTTCGTTAGCATAGCCCCACCAGTGACCGAGCGATTTTGAGCTCAAAGATGATAGACGGGAAGTGCCGAATTCGATACCAGATCGTGCTCGTCGATCTAGCCGTTCGGCATTTTCTGTAGTTTTCTCCGAAACTCGCGTAAATAGGACTAGAACCCTTTAGAAAGACTCACACTGAGGGCATTCCACCCATAGGCCTATGAACCTAGCGTAGTCAATCGGCCTTAACACACACAACCTCAACCTTTATTAATATAATTATTTAATTTTATTATTCGTTAGTACAATTGTTTAATTTAATGAAATATTTTGTATCAGCGCAGCAGTAATTAAATTTATTATTAAACTGCAGCTGCAGTTGATTCGAATAGTGCTGCCATCTATGAGCAAGGTTATAAAATAGAGACTTTAGATTGGTTGAACTAATAAAAATTCACTTTCCTAACTATTTTTCGTCCACTTTCACGTTGCCTTGAAGAATACATCCTTTAATTTACTTAAAATATACAAATGAATTATAAAGGAAAAGAAAAAACTTTTGTTATAACATATCATTTTTTCGTATATCTTTTATTTCTGTTTGGAAAACCATATAAACACTTTTGAAATCAATTGACGATTCAAAAAAATTTACTGTACGTTCATTTGCCTTGAAAGAATAAATTTTTTATTTCCTTCTTATAGTAATCTTTTTTGGATATATTTTTTCAAAATCATCGTACGATTCATCACCAGCAAAGTATTACGTAACAAGTCATCTCGCGCAACGAGTTTGGTGCATTTGTACTCTGCAAAAGTTGAGACTTAACTTTTCCACAAATGGCTAAAATTGCAGCATTGCAGTTTCGAGAAATGTTGATGGGGCTGTTAGGATTAAGGGCCCGCTTAACTCCTCCTCGCCGGAAGCTGAAGATAATGTTATTCTATGGGAAATTTTCTTTACTTATAACTCATTAACTAATACATATTTTTAAATTCTGTTTTCACATTCAGAAAATTCACAACCGTTAAATTGACGAACCTTTCTTAAAAACGTTTTTTTTTTTTTTTTTTTTTTATATTTTATTTCGAAGTGGTAAAATACGAATTTTCAATATGTGAAATTTTTCATTTTACAATTTCAAAATAAAATATTAAAAATTAAAAAAATATGCTTTTAAAAAAGGTCCGTCAATTTAGCAGTTGGGAATTTTCTGAATGGGAAAACAGAATTTAAAAATATGTATCAGTTAATTACTTATAAGTAAAAAAAAAAAAAAAAAAAAAAAATCACATAGAATAACATTGACTCGGGATTCCGGTGTCAATAAGTGAAGAGGGCCTTTAAGGCTAACTGACTGCACCAGGGTCCTATGCCTGAGGGTCTTTCTAAGAGGTCCCAGCCCACATTTACGCAAGTTTCGTAGTAAACCATGGAAAACTTCTAACGGCAAATCCGACGGACGTGATCTGGGATCGAACCGAGAACCTCACGTTTACCAGTTTCGAGGTTAGAAACAGTTGGCTGCTAAAAAGCCGCACGGAGAAGTAAAGCAATAGAATATTTAAAATTTCTCCTACATTTTCTTTTCATCTGCTCTGTAAAATAATAGCAGATTTAGAAATTTCTACATTACGTTTACTACAACATTGCTTATATGATGTTGCTCTTGGTTCATGTTCTTTCTTTCTTTCCCCCCCCCCCTTTTTTCCCCCTGAAGAATTGTACTACATTATTTTTTCGGAGACAATTTTTGCGTGTTTGTGAATAGTGTACATGGTGTTTATTTTAAACTTACCTTTTAATTTCTTCATCTACTTTTACAAGTAATTTGTATTGTTCTGTTGTTGTGTTGTTGTAGAATCTAAACAATTTGATACAAGTGCAGCATAAAGGTTGGATGTAAAAAAATATACCTTAGTTGTTATTTAATTTATTAATGATATTTTCCTGGTGAATACAGACTATTTTCATCTGATACAAGCATAACACTAAATGTCGCTTTTATAGATGAACTCTAAAAAAAATGTTTTTTTCTTGTTATTGTTAAAAAAAAAAAAAAAAAAAAAAAAAAAACGGTAATTTTCTTTTAAACTACCAAAGATCTGTTGTTCAACCATTCGCTAGGTATTGGAGAGTTATTTTCAAAAATGCTCATATTGAAAATTTACATTCCCGAGGGAGATTTTAAAAATAATGATGAAACAAGATATCAACGCCCCCTGTTGGGGTATTTTCAAAAGATAGTTAGCATCAACTTAAGTCAAGATTCAACCAAAAATTGACTTCGTGATATATAGCGTCCGCAACATTTTGGATACACACAGATAGACATTTTTCTAAATCTGGTCAAATTGTGTTTTGGAGACCTCAAAACGTGTCAATTCATCAAAAACCGGACTGTAAAAGGAAAAAAGATATTGGATTTTAGTTAACAAAATAAAGCACATCGGTTGGTTGAAGCAAACCATGCACAAAATAAGCAGCGTAACGTTGTCTCTGCCTGATTGTCGGCCATTTGGGATGGAAAGCGTCTCATATAGTACAGTCGGCAGCAAAAGTATCCGAGCACTAGCAAAAATTCCTATATAAAAAAAGTACGCTCTAAGCGTACTTTTTTTATATAAGAATTTACTAAGAACATGATTCGATAAGGATTTATTTAACAAAACAGTATTAAGCGTACTTTTTTTATATAAGAATTTACTAAGAACATGATTCGACAAGGATTTATTTAACAAAACAGTATTAAGCGTACTTTTTTTATATAAGAATTTACTAAGAACATGATTCGACAAGGATTTATTTAACAAAACAGTATTAAGCGTACTTTTTTTATATAAGAATTTACTAAGAACATGATTCGACAAGGATTTATTTAACAAAGCAGTATTAAGTGTACTTTTTTTATATAAGAATTTACTAAGACCATGATTCGACAAGGATTTATTTAACAAAACAGTATTAAGCATACTTTTTTTATGTAGAAATTTTTGCTAGTGCTCGGATTCTTTTGCTGCCGACGACTGTATTTATTTCATACTGAAAAAATAAAAAACAAAAACCATACAATTATTACTTTGCCTAGTAAGTGATTACATATAATTTTGGGCATTTAGGTTTTTTTACTATATCCCGCAATGTAAATGTTGTGTTTGGCGAAATATTTTATTGTATCTGCTGGTTATCCTTGTCGCTGGCTGCAATTTGCTAACCTGCCGCTTCAAGTATTTGGCGCTGCTCTAGGCGAACAATTTTTTTAGCCTTGTGTTGTGCAGCTTATCTTGTTCTCACTTTGACGTGAAGGTGCAGTCTGCAGCAAAAGTATCCGATCACTAGCAATAATCCCTGTCTAAAAAAAGTACACTTAATACTGCTTTTTTAAATAAATCCTTGTCGAGTGATGTTCTTAGGGTTACATACAAATGGAACGCTTGCAATTTCGATGGCGTAAATTTTGCAAGTTTTTTGCAAATACAGTCGGCAGCAAAAGTAACAGAGCACTTGCGGAAATTCCTATGTAAAAAAAGTACACTTAATGTAGATTTGTGAAATAAATCCTTGTCGAATCCTGTTCTTAGTCAGTCTAAGAACATGATTCGACAAGGATTTATTTAACAAAACAGTGTTAAGTGTGCTTTTTTCATATAGGAATTTTTGCTAGAGCTCGAATACTTCTGCTGCCGACTGCAGTCATACATTTGGAACGCCTGAAAACTGCTTTGCAACTGAAAGCGTTTCATTTGTATGTACCCCTTAGTCAGTCTAAGAACGTAATTCGACAAGGATTCATTTAACAAAACCGTATTAAGTCTACTTTTTTTATATCAGAATTACTGGCTAGTGGTCGGATACTTTTGCTGCCTACTATAGTAAGCGAGTACGGCGTTTAAAGTTACAAATAGAATAACAAAAAGACAAAACACAGTAAAAAATTCAATTAAAATTTTATTAACTTTATAAAAAACAATTAATAAAAACCGAACAAATTAATGACTTTATCAATAATAATCTGAATAAAGTCTATATAAATAGCCGGAGCATAAAACATTGCATAAAAAGATAAAGCTGGAATATAAAAAATATATATATCGAAATGTGAAATAGCATTTATCTCTTTGCACATTAATTGAAATTCAGTTTGGCAAATCTTGTCTCATTCAGAGAACAAAAAATTTGAACATACGTCTATGTTTAACGTACAACGTTTACATGTTTGGACCCCAAAACTTCAATCAGTTGCCTGGAATTAAAGTTGACGGCAATTACTCTGTTTCCTGGTCTTGCTGGTGTAAAGGTTTGTTTAAATTCTATAGATTCCAAAGGTTGAATATCTCTGGAAAATAAATAAATAAACAAATCAAAATAAATTTGAAAAAAAAAAAAAAAAAAAAAGTCAAACATTTGCTAAGTTAAATATTTATCTGTATATATATATAAATTACGTGTCATGATGTTTGTCCGGGGTAAACTCCTAAACTAAGGAACCGATTTTAATGAAATTTTGCACACTGTGTGCAGTTTGGTCCAACTTGAGAGATAGGATAGTTTTTATCTCAATTTATTTTCACAATATTGTTTTATTGCAATTATTTGTTAATTATAGACCTTTATTAAAGTTGCTCCAAAATATCTGTGAGTTCCATTAATTTAATTGTTGCCAAAAAAAAAAAAAAAAAATACGAGTTCATTTTCTTTCGACATAAAAATAAATACATTTAATCAAACGTGAACGTTAAAAAATTATAAAAAGTTAAATTATGCATCTCACGAAAATTGACGTCATAATCAATTTAAAGATTTTATACACATTCATAAAGTGCTAATGTAGTTCTATCATAGATATAGTAATATATATAGATCTCTCATGCCCATGTTATCGTACAAAGATTTTTGATGCCGAAAAAAAAAAAAATAAATAAAAGCTTTAGAAACAGCCATTAAGTGGTATTGGGAAAAAAAAAAAAAAAAGAAAAAAGAAAGAAAGAAATATGAATTTGAAACTATATCTGGAGTCTTCCATTCCCCTTTAGCAAATAAATTATTCATAAATTTTATTTGCTAAAATATTAGTATGTATTCCCGTGTGTATTCACTCGGGGAAAGACGGCCATATTTTGGTAAAAACGTCGTCTTTTCCCAAATGAAAAGGAATAACTTTTTTCTCCCCAATGATCACTCTATTCTATATATGCTATACTATATCTATGAGTTCTATACGCAAGCGAAGTGTGACTCACTGACCGTCTGTGCAGCCAAGAAAAAGATTTCCTATGTTAATTGCCCACTGGATTTTTTGTAAGAAATTATTAAAAATCGAGGAAATTTATTTCCCGATTTTAATCCTTATATTTGGGTATAGATATGTATTAGTTATCGCGGGTGTTAGATTGAATTATTTTGCTGTCAGATTGACAAATTTTTAATTTTAAATTTCAAAACTCTGTCGCCCTTGGCTCTTTTTTAATATTATTATTATTATTTGGCGATCAAAAGCGTAACACGAAAATATACATGACAGATGTATATGTATGCATTGTACGAAATGTAATATGTATTATTCATTGTACGTATGTATAACATGTAATATGTATTGTACGAAATATTGTTTCATATTATTCATTGCTCTTTTAATATAAGTTGTTAAAATAACCATGATTTTTGAAAGGAATTAAATATTTTCGCCAGATAATTTGGCGATATTCTTTTTTTTTCGCCAAGGATGACAGAAATGAAATCTATTCCGCTGCAAAATATTAGTATCTTACATCAGATATTTTATTTAGACATTTGAAAACAAATTTGACTTCAAACTATGATAGAATATTTAATTTTCCTTTTAATTAGTATATTATTAGTATATTAAAATTTAAAAGCATGGTATATAAAAAGTTTTTTTTTTTTTTTTTTTTATCTTATAATTATTCTTATCTTAATCCTCAATGTTTCCCATCTTTATTAACTTGAATTTACTATTAAAATTTTAACATACTCAAAAACTTCTCATCACTTCGTTAAAATACACTAAACTTTTCCAAAATCTTTTTCTATTTAAAATGATACATGTATTTACTTTAAATGTCCAGTATTTCATAAGATTTCCAATTTTAAAGTTTTAAAATATTTATCAAATTTACTTATTTTTCTGGTTTAGCCTTATTGTTTTCCTTTTTATAACTACAGCTGTTGCCCTCTTTAAAATATTTAAAATGATGAGGTCATTTTATAGTAAAATTATCCATTATGTATTATATTTCACTCCTCCATAAAAATTGATTTTAAAATCGTCTGTTTCTTTTATACTTTTATTTTAATAGAATTTTAATAGAATTTAATTTATATATTAGTCATTTTAGCAATTTTATCCATAGTAGCATTAGAAATAATATATATCACTTCTCCATTAAAATTTATAGGACCCTACAATAAAATTAATTTGTGCTTAATATCAACACTACGAAAATTTTTATCAATCGCTTCCAAATTTTGACCTAAGTTTCAAATCTCAACCCTGTGGGTTTTTACATCGGCTACAACGTTTTCGTCTTTGTTCGTAAATAATAATTTGACTGTACTAAATAGTTTACAGCCGTATAATTCAACGTATAACTTAGTCACAGCAACGCGTGGCCGGGTCTGTTAGTATATATATATATATATATATCTGCCAGAGACAAAATTTAAATCATTACGAGAGGATTATTCGAATATTTTGTATACCGGTTATGGAAATAGTTTTATTCTTCTTTTTAAATTACATAGTTGTTTTCTTTAGCAATTTAAATATCATTAATTATTAATTTAATTATTAATTTAAGCAAATTATACATTGATTATTAATTTAAATACAACTCAAGTGATTACTTTTTTTTGTGTGTGTGTGTGTGTGTGTGTTATTAAGATATAATTAAATAAGGTTTTATTTTTCAGCTTTAAACTGAGAATAAACCAAATGAATTAAATTCAAAATTTTTTGTTTATTAATTTAACTGTAGAGTCGTGTAAAAAATAGGTTACTCCATGATTTTGAATTAGAATACCCTCAAAAAAAAAAAAAAAACTTCAGCTATTAAAAATGATGGCAGAATTAAACCTAATGAAATGACAGTTAATATCAAAAAGTGAAATAGCATTGCGCACCTTAACAATACTATGTTTCTTTTAATTGCATATTTATGGACTTATATAGACGAACTAAAAAATATACAAAAACACAGACTAATTGTCAAAAGGTCAGTGGAGGCGTTCCTGCTAAAGCTGAAAAAGGTTTTGGTGTCTGTGTGTACCGCGATAACGGACACAAAATATCACCCGATTGCCTTGTAAACTGGTACATAAGTTCATGAATCCCACAGAATTAGCTGTATATTGTTAGGTGTGTATTCTGTTTGAAATTTACGTACAGTGATACACCAAAATTTTTCTTATTATTACTGCTTATAGATAGAAAATGTATGTACCGCAATAACAGCCGCAAAAGTAAAGGTCGTATTTCGCAAGACATCACTGTAAAAAAAAAAAAAAAAAAAAAAAAAATGTAAAATCAGGGTATTTGACCGTATAATTTTAGGTGAAATGGCCGTTTCTACCTAAACGGTCATAAACCGTAAATTAATGTTTTGGAAGCATAATTTAGGAAATAACCGTATAATTTTACGGGAAGTGACCGTTTTGCTATAGCTAAACGGTCGTAGCCCGCAAATTGATTTTTCGAACGTATAATTTTTTGAATTTTTGCGAGAAAAAGCCGTTAATCTACGCAAATTGCTCTTATCTTTCATCAAACCATTTTCTTATGAGAAAATCTCTTCAAATGCTATCATTTCAGTGACATCAAGAGAGAATTCCAATTTCTTCCATTTTCAAACTGAAACTATGATTGTTATTTATACTAATTGAATGTGTTTAATTAGGCACGCATGACGCATAGAAACATCCATTGGTTTTAATAAGCTATTGTTTTCTTAATTTTATTCAAAAAATGTCCATCTGACTGAAACTGAGTAATTGATACTGATGAAATTGATTTTCTTTGTCTATTAACACGAAAACATTAAAAAAGAAAGCTAAAATGGTGTCTTGATTTGAAGCCAGATTTCTAAAACACAAACTACGACCTAATAATTGTTTTATCCACTAAACGTATTTTTTTTTTTTTTTTTTTTTTTTTCTTTCCTTAAGCATACAGCATTCTAACTGCTCTTAACCCTTTAGTTAAGCCTTAGAAAACTGAAATTTTTAATGCTGTTTCCACATTGCATTTTTTACAATATGCTAAAATAAAGTTTATTTCAATATGAAATGCATACTTAGCTAACCATTTGAAGGTAAGTTTTATGATTATTATCTATGATCTTCACTGTTAAAAAACAAAGCTGCTTTATCTGAATATGACCATCAGATATGTACATTACATCATATATAGCAGGTTCTGCTCTCGAAATACTTCAGTCCTTTTTTCATTCAATGGATTTGGATTTTGGGAATAAGGCCGATTGACTGCTATAGGTTCTAGGCCAGAGGGGGAGTGCCCTCCGTGGGGTCTTTCTAAAGGGTTCTAGCCCGTATTTACTCAAGTTTCGAAGAAAACCACGGAAAGCTCCGAACGGCTAGGCCGACGAGCGTGACCTGGGATCGAACCCGGCACCTTATGTCTACCAGCTTTCAGCGCAGAACCGCTTGGCCGCTGGTGGGCTCCCTTCAATGGAATACAACTTAAAAAAAGAAAGAAAAATCTTCTGCTATTCTAAAAGTGCAATTACGCCTAACACTTCATAAACACAGTATCAAATCGGCCTTATAATGAAAACCTGTTTGGATGAATAAGAATTAGGCTTTAGTTATATCTTCTTTGCACCCACTACTGAAACCATAAAGATCGAAGACCATGAAAAAAATCGTATTAATTGGAGATACAAATTATCTGTATTTATGTAAAAGATTTATTATTATTATTCAAAGTTTATTCTGCGTCTCGGTTAATTTTCAGAGATCTCACATAGTTTTCAAAAGTTTCATTTTGTTTTTGAAAAGGGTGAGAAATTCTCACCCATTATTTACCTCTAATGAGAATCTTGAAATAGGACTACCTCTTTAGTGCTAGTGTTTACGAATAAAAAAGGCCCACCAGCGGCCGAGCGGTTCTGCGCTCAAAGCTGGTAGACATGAGGTGCCGGGCTCGATCACAGGTCGCGCTCGGCGGCCTAGCCGTTCGGAGGTTTCCGTGATTTCCTCCGAAACTTGTGTAAATACGGGCTAGGACCCTCAGAAAGACCCATCGGAGGGCACTCCCCCTCAGGCCTAGAACTTACAGCAGTCAATCGGCCTTATTCCCAAATCCAATTCAGTGCGTTTACAAATAAAAATGATTTCGAAAAATAGTTAGATTTTTTTTTTCACAAAATTGAGTATCGTAATCTTTATAGGAAAAAAAAAAAAAAAACTTTTGTTTTTTCAATATGAGAATTGACTAACTTCTTAATTTTGTAAAAAATAGCAATTTTAGATTTTAAAATAGTCTTAAAATAAAATAAGTTTTATGCATAGTTTGAACGTTAACAATTTAATCACTGTAAAAAATTTCTGCAAAAATAAAACTCTATTTTTAACATAAATACAGCATAGGTTGCTGTAAATTTGTATAGCTAGTTCTGTAAAAATAATTGAAGATTTGTTACTTCACATTGTGCTGTAAATCGGTTTAAAAAATTTTCCAGAAGTCTTTTGGTGCGTATGAGAAGATTAATCGACTAGTCAGTTCTGATGTTGATTTTATCTGTTTTTGTAAAGAAAAATCTCTGTGATTCCAACGGTGCGGTTGGCAAAGCGCTGGCCTCTGACACAGGTGATAGTGTGTTCGAATCCCGGGCTACCCTAGACGATTTGCTTCGCATGAAGATTAATAAATTAGCTTTTGCGTGTAAAAAAGATAAATAAGTTTTTTAGTGTTGTGGATTTCTCTCTGCACGCATGTGTAATAATTGCAAGAAACTTTTTTAAAGCATTCGAGAAACTCAAACTTTAACTTTTAATTTTACGGTCAATGCTACTTTTTTTGCAGGTTGGTTGTATGTTTCATCACAACGTAAAATTACTGGCGATACATCATTCATCGTCTATATGTATTTTTACGGGCTTTGAGTGGAATCTGTGCTGCCGGGCTTTGCCCGTAATTTTACTGCAGCATTTTTTATAGTGTAAGATAAGAGTAGAAAATGAACATTTCCTGGATTTTCTGCAAATTCTTAAAATATCGTTTTCTGCAATTATATGAATATATATATACATATATATAAAAGTATGTACGTGGGTATATATCTTTATATATTTTTTTCTTTGTAAATAATTTATATGTACTAAACATTTTGCAATTATGAATATAAAGTTTTTTTTTTTTTTTTTCCCTGGTAAAACAATTAGTAAGTATAGTTAATTTTATGTATAAATTCGAAAATTTGTAAATAAAGTAAAAAATTAAATAATAAAGCCAGAGCTATAGCAACAATGTTTGGCTAGGCGCCTGGTGCTGTGACACTACTTACACCACACTTGCTTCTTTTCTGAATAAATCATTATTTGAATTTCTTAATAAGTAAGTCAAAATATAAATGTTTTAGATTTCTAAAGTATCTGATTTATTCTGCAACTTTTATATTAGTTTGTTTAAGGAGAAAAAATAGCCCATTACCGTTCACTGGTTTCACTGTGAAACCAAACATTTTTGAAAAAAAAAAATGCTTTTTTTTTCATTTGTATATTTATGATCAGTGATGCATCTAAAAGTCATTTATTAAATTAATTTCACAATTTTCAAAAGGAAATATATAGTGAACTTTAAAGGTAATTATACTTATATTAAAAACACTTTAAATACACGTAAAATTAAATTTTATTTAAAAGATGTTAAAAAAATTTATCCAAAGCTTTTCGCTTTAATAGTAAAGCATCATCAGGGATTTTTATTATTCATTTCCAATGAGCAGTTTTTAAATATTTTTTCTTTTCACAGTCAACAGTTAAGTCTTTTAATAACGTGAATATCAGCAAAGTCAGTTTGGAGTCCGGTAAAGGTTGCATCAAGGAGCTAAGAAAAATAAGAGAAGCTGGAACTATTGAAATATCACACAAGGCTATTGTAGGAGAAAAACCATCATGAATTAGCAGAAATAAACTATTATCTATTTTATAATATTGTGCCAAATTATTTGCAAAATTGCAGCAACTTTGGAATTTATTGCATTTTTGCATTTAATTATGTTAATAGCTTCGGAAATGTAAAGTTCTTGGATAGTAGATGGTGCTGTAATAATTTTGGCTTTATCCCATATAGGGTTAGCGTTTGCGTTGGCATAAATGAAGTCGACTAGAGTAGAACTATTTCCTTCTTTGATATTTCGTATATGTTCTTGTATTCTTTTATTTAAAGTCCTCTTAGTCTGTCCAATATAATAGAAAAGTTCTTTATTGCTTTCGATGGGAGTTTGATAGACTCCTCCAGTGGGTCCATTTAAGTCGCGGTCATGAAGGCTTAATTGTTTAATAGTTGAAGCAAGCTTTAACACACTTGGGTTAATATTTATCTACAAGACATACAAACGATTTCTGATAACGTCATACAATCATCCAAATGTAGTTAAATTTTGTACAAATATTTATGGATTGCATGAAATTAGGTGTATAGTTTTTATTTTTTCATATGATGATTGTGGTTAGTGAATAGAGATAGACAGAAAAATTTTGTACCATTACGGTGTACAGACGGACTTCCTTTTAAGTGCATATTAACATGGTTACACTCCATTCAGCGAAATGAAATTAACGTATGTTATTAAAATATTGGGTTGGCAACTAAGTTTCCGCCGTTTTTTTAAATTGGAAAAATCTGTATGACATTAAATATTTTTGGCACGAAGTTGTACATCATTCGAAAGAGAATATATTGTTCTATCTAAATATATGTTTCGTTGTTACTAAGATACATTTTCTTGTTATTTACAGATCATTAACATGGAATGTCAAGTTGAAAAGAATGAGCATTTTCGACACCTCCTTCTTTTTGCCTTTAATCAAGGTTCTAAGGTCGCAGAAGCTGCTCGCAACATTTGTGCTGTGTATGGAGTAGGTACTATAGCTGAAAGGACCGCCTGTGATTGTTATGCAAAGTTCAAAAAAGGAAATTTTGACCTCAAAGACGCACCTCGTTCTGGACGTCCAGTTGAGTTCGATGAAGAGCGATTGAACCACCTTTTGCATGAAAATCCGCGTCAAACAACAAGGGAACTGGCAGAGACAATGGATTGCTCCCACACTACTGTAGAGAAGCATCTTCACTCGATGGGCAAAGTTCAGAAGTGTGGAGCATGGGTGCCTCACACTTAAACGGCGGGAACTTAGTTGCCAACCCAATATTTAAAAGCATGATCTCTGTAGAAAATGTAGACACAGGATCAGTAGTTAACTTATAGAGATACACAAAAGAATTTCTATACATTATGCAATCATTTCGCACCAAATTTGGTACATGTATCTATGAGTTACAAAGAATTAACCTTAACAAAAGGTTATGAGTTAGCTAGTATCTACACCCCGCGACAAAAAGATAGGTACAGAGGGTTTTTTGCTTGATTTTCCATAAAATAACATTATCTAAATTGTGCTTATCATTTATTATTATCATAAAATAACGCTATTCCCGAACTAATTTTTGTTTTAAGACTAATTTAGAAAAGTTTTAAGACTAAAATTTTTTCTAATTTAAGACTACACTCCGCGACAAAAAGATAGGAACAAAGGGTTTTCTTAAACTTTTCATAAAATAACATTATCTAAATTGTGCTGATCATTTATTATCATAACAAAATATTATCATACCAAAAACATATTAAATATTTGAATCATATTCAAAATATTCATATTCAAAATAATCATATTCAAAAATTAAAGAAAAAACCCTTTGTTCCTATCTTTTTGTCGCGGTGTGTAGTCTTAAATTAGAAAAATTTTAGTCTTAAAATTTTTCTAAATTAGTCTTAAAACAAATATTAGCCCGGGAATAGTGTTATTTTATGATAATAATAAATGATAAGCACAATTTAGATAATGTTATTTTATGAAAAATCAAAGAAAAAACCCTTTGTACCTATCTTTTTGTCGCGGGGTGTACTATGCATAACTTAAATATAGCATTCTGGATATTTTTTTTACAAATTTGTACATTGTCCTGGAGAATACGTACAAATATTTTAAAACAGAATTAAAAAATTGATAATTGAAATTATATTAATTACATTAGCCTTTAAACTTACCTAAAAGGTGTTTTTAATGGTAAACTTAAGCCTGGACTTTCAATCACAAATTTGCAATCAGTCAAATGTCGATTCAATGGATTAGTGAGCTTGATGATCAACTCAAATGGCATTCCAACCCTTAATGTCTCTGGGCACTGAAACACAAAATTGCGGAATATTGCTCATGAGATTTAATAAAAGAAAATAGACATTTAACACAAAAATAAGTCATCTGAATATATATCTACTATTTTTCCCACCATGCCATCTGATATTGCACTTATTCTAGTGTAGTATTTACTTACATAATACGATTATGTTAAGATTTTACATAATAAGAAATTTTTATGAAATAAAAAATCTGGGGCATTCATTTACAATAAGAATAATATTTCTCACACCTGATATATTATATAGAAAAATTTTGTCTATTCGATAGAACTAATGATTCTACAATTATTCTTGCCTCTCAAACGCAGAAGGGTTGGAATTTATATATTGGAACGATTTATTGGGATGAAATAAATATTTATTCCTATATTATATTTACTTAATTGTGGGAATAGAAGCGATATATTCTATCTAGTACATATATATTAAGATTCCAAAAACATATGAAATAATGTAAAATATGAAAAGAATTCAATTTTTCAATATGTCTGCTGGATGAAATTATTATGCTAATTATCGCATTTAATATTTGAATATCGATGTTAGACAGAATTTATTAAAAAAATACTTCATTGCAAAATTTCTAAATGTAATAAAATGTAAATAGTATGTATATAAACTTTTCAGAAGCTCATATCTAAAGCCCTAAGTATTGTCATACATTCGTGTAAAGCTAATATCTTTTACTTACTTATTTGTTTGTTTTCTGGCATACATAGTGTAAAAAAGGATTATTATATTTGATTAAATGTAAATCATAGATCTGTCTTGCTATAAGTAAAGTTTCAAGTTTAGAAATTCCTTCTAACCTTGGAAACTACTTATAGCCAGATAGAAAAAGATTTTACAAATGTCAGTTAAATGATGTGTTCTATAAAAATAGAAGACAAGCGTATAAATTACCGCTAACAGATAGCGTTGGATCCCTAAATATGAATAAAGTCCACTTATTTAGACAGTTTAAGAGCTGGTTCCATCGTTACAGACGGAATAAGTTTTCACAAATGGCAATTAAACTGATGTGCTGTATTCAAGCCGAAGAAAAGTATTTTAAGTGTGTTAACAGGTAGCGCCGAATTCCTCATTTATAAAGTTCACTTATTCAGACGATTCAAAAGATGATTCTCTTTAGATAATACAGTAAAGCACCGTTTATACGTCTCTCGTGTATACGCCTTTTACATTTATACGCCCTTTTGGGTCCCGATTCATTCCTATTTATTATAATGTAAAAATTCTTCGTTTATACGCCCTTAATATCGGTTATACGTCTTTACAACTATTCTAAAATTTGTCAAATTTCTCGACCGGTCATTTTTCCGTTTAAAATAAGATCTAAAACCCTTTATAAATGTCAATTTTGGTGAGTATCTGAACTGTGTGTGCATGTGAGGCCGATATTATGACCTCAGAATTATTCCTAATCAATGAATTAATTGGAAAAAAAAATAATGTCTGATGCTAATTTAAGTGATAATGTAGAATGTGAAGAAGTTCATACATCTTTTTCTAAAAATGCAATGGGCTGCATTGGAAATCCTTATGCTTATTTTGTGTGCCAAAACACACACACAAAAAAAAAAAAAAAAAAAAAAAAAAAAAACATTTAGTGAACTTGATTCAATTCACAGTGCATTTCTTAGTACGCACAGACAATCAGCACATCAGGCAAGTATTAAAGATTTTTAAAAGTAACTAAATAACTATCTACGTAGTCATAAATCGTACAATATACTTATTAAAAATACGCAATATATATCTAATTAATACTCAAGATGTGTTCCTATAGTATTCAAGATTGTGATATCGAAAATCACATATTCTAAATTATATAATAGATTTCAAAATTTAATTCTCTTCCAATTCGTTTTCTATCTTTATAAAAAGTGATCTAAAATCTGCGGTTTCTCTTCTAGCAAAATATCAAATTCGTTCTCTCTCTCTGTTTTTTTTTCAATAAATAAAAATAAAAGTAAGAGATGTGGCTTCGCTCGCATAATGTTCTGCGAAGTGCAAATTTTTTCATCTCAGTAAAGTAAAATAGAAAAAATATTTCCTGATGTGTCACTTTTGAACATAGAACAGATGCCTCAGCTCATTAAATAGAAATTATGTACTTTGTATCAGCTAAAAGACTGAGGATAAGGTTTTAACCATAAATTTTTGTGGTTGAGTTTCTAACGTACATTTCCAATCTTCTCACGAATTATTAACGGTATTTTTGGCTAAGAAAAGAATCGCCAATATATTTTTCAAAGTTATACTGATTTATGCACAACTGAAAAAAGTGGGTGTTGTTCAGTTGTCCATCAGAATGAAGTTTGGCGATATATCTTGTGGTTTTGATGTGAAGTAAATGAGCCAAACTTCGATCGCTTTTACCGCTGCTCTTGCTTAGTTAATACACGTCTTGTGTTCTCTAAAAACTCCCCGTGTCCATTTATTCGTAAATGAATAATTTTTATCTTGATGTTTTCAAAAAGTCTTTATCCTGATGTAATCCTATAGTATTGGAATACTTCATCAAGAATATTTTTGTCACGAATTTAAAGTAAATAAAGCCTTTAAAGTCAGCTCCAGATTCCTGGGTGAATTGTCTTCGCAGTGCAAAATCTACGGCCATCACTTTAAATTAGCTTAAACATTCTTCTCCATTTTATCAATACATCGCTTCATTAAAAAAAAAATAATTAGAAATTTTTGCTACACCAAAAATTGCATCTATGTCTAATCCTTACATCAAATCAAGTTCAGTAATCTACTTAACAAAAAAATGTAATACAATAATCAAGAATGGGATATATGATCGGTACTCATAGTCATGCATTAAAGGTTGAATTTTTTCCTTATATTTATAATAAATCTTTTTTTTTTTTTTTTTGTAATAGTTATCTTCAAACTCAAATTCTATTATAAAATACTATCCTATTTTTTAAAACTTTGTTTCAATTAATACACATATAAATTTTGTTTTAGTGCTATTAAATTTGCATTAATCAAAAGTGTTATTATTAAAATTTCGATTATACGTCTTTTCATTTATACGTCCTTTTACGTCAGTCACTTGAAAGACGTATAAACGGTGCTTTAAAAGATTTCACAAATGTCAATTAAGTGATGCGCTCTAACGAAAGTCGAAAAAAAAAAAAAAAGCTTAAATTGACATTTAAAGATAGCTCAAAATGCCTAACTTATAAATAGAGTTCACTTATTCAGATGGTTGAAGATATGATTCTACCTCTCCAGATGAAGCAAGATTTTACAAATGTCATGTAGGGGAAGCCGGGGTAATAAGAGACAGGGGTTATAAGAGACGCAGTCAAAAAACCCACCAAAAGATATACTTAGACAGCATTAAAAATATGTAATATTAAGTATCATGTGTATTCTTTACTACAATTGGAAAGTTTATAACATATTTTGAATTATTTTTATACGACGAAAAAAAAGCTTCACTTTGAACTTACCCTGAAAGTTCGTGACTTTTTCTAAATTTTTCTTTATTATTATTATTATTTTTTTTTTTTTTTTGTAAGTAAGTAAGATGTTTGGGATTTATTAATGTGTAACCTTTTGACCAAGACTATGACTTTTGATGTACAGTTTTTTAAAACCTTGAAAGCATTCTTTATTTACATGTTCTAGGCATGTTTCTTATTACCCCATTTTTATTTTTTGTGGGGGTAATAAGAGACACAGGTCTCTTATTACCCCCACGGTTAATTCCTGTGCCCCCCCCCCCCCCATTTGTAGTTCCTGATAATTCTGCCTGACTAGTTTACGAAGAGTTTACCTAGTGTTAGGCCCAGTCTAAGTTTACCAAGAGAACTTTTTTTTTTTTTTCACTTTAAATCAAAAAGCAGTTTCACTCATGCTAGACCATATTTAGTTGATATGATTATGTAAATTTATGTTTAGAATGTGTATAAGTTAGTATTTAGTCATTAATACTTCATTACATAATAAACAAGTTCATTTATAATTACTAGAAAAATATTTTATAACATTTTGTTCGCTTGTATACACTTCAAAGATACGTCTTTTTTGCCTATTTTCGACTACACTTTAGAAAATGGATAAAATATTTTCTTTCTATTTTAGAAATTATATTGATGTTTTTGGTTAATCCCTAAGTTATGTTGATTATGTAGAACTATCATTAAGTACAATATTATATTATTTAGGACCTAATATTAAAAGAAATGAATTTCACAAACACATTTATGACAATTAATTTTCGAGCAAACATATTTTTTGAATGGATGTAAATAATAAAAATTTAAAACTATTGGCTGATTCAGAATCGTTTCCAGATATCTTTAATTATCTCACATGATTTTACATTGCTATATATGGACAGTTACAAGCCTGGTCTCTTATTATCCCCCGTGGGGTTATTAGAGACAAGGATTTAATGAAAATTTAAAAAAAGAATTTAACAAAAAATCTAAATTCAAAAATCACCTAAAAAATCAAGAGGAGTCCATTTAATGAAATTAATACGAGACATTTATTTCAAGTTATTTTGATTAATAGTATAGATTTTATTAATATTTTTTGTCTCTTATTACCCCTTTTGTCTCTTATTACCCCGGCTTCCCCTAATATGTTTTATGAGAGTAGAAGAAAACTGTTTAAATCCATTGGTAGCGTTGAATCCCTAACTTTTAAACAGAGTTCATTTACTCAGGCGGTTCATGAGCTAATTTTATCGCTTTAGATAGAACAAAATTTTACAAATGTCAATCAAGTAATGTGTTCCATAAAAGTCTAAAAATGCTGTCTAAATTGTTGCTAATTGCGTTGAATAACCTAACTTTTCAATAAGGTTCATTTAATCAGACGGTTCAAGAACTGGTTCTATCGCTCCAGATTCAACAAGATTTCACAAATGTCACAATGAAGTGATATGCTCTACGAAAGTACAAAAGAATTATTTAAAATGCCGCTAATAGATGGAACTGAATTCATAAATTCCACATGTTTTTAATATGAAAAAGTAATTTTAAGTATTAAGCTAAAATTTTAAGAATGATGTTTATATTCAGTTGTATATTAAATTTTTAAGTAGAGAATTGGAAATAAACAATCAATCGTTTCTGGTGAAAAAAAACAAAATGAATTTTTTTTTTTTTTTTTAATAAATATACAAAATATCTACACATAAAAAATTGAATGATTCAACTATTCAAACAAATTATCTAACAACGTAAAGACTAAACAACATTCGTTCATAACTTTAAAATTTTGAAACATGCATCAAATACATCTGTTGAAAAAAATGGAAAAAATAAAATTGGAAATTTTCATTAAATTTATCCGGTTTTTATATGCAAACATATGTTACATATGTCTGAAGTTATAACATAATACTGTTATTATTATTGTTGTTGTTGTTATTTGGGTTACTACAAAAGTTCGAGAGTTATATCATAAATAACTTTAGGCTATTTTAATACATGGATTACCCCTGAAAGGTTACTAAAAAACTAAATATTGATAATCCTATTGTTTTTCTCCATTTTACGAACTTAGATGTACATAGAAACCAGACATATGAGTTCTGCACATTTTGACAGAACTAAACGGGTTGAACTGTACTGCTAAAAATTTCTGTAAATTTAAAGTAAATATTTATCCAGAGATAAATTTACAGTAATTCTTTGTTAGAAGTGAATAATCAAGATTCTCAATTTTCATTCTGTATTTTTACCTAATTTTATCATTTAATTTTTAAATTAAAATTAAAAATAACTGTTTCTACTTTAGAAAAATCCTTCTAAGTCCTAAATATATTTTCAACAATAATTAATTAAATTAATATTAGTTATTAAAATGAATGTATAAAATAAGTATTTTAACATCTCCGTTTATTTTTCTCTGTAATTTTACGTAAGACTTAAGATAATAGATTACACAGAGTTTTCTGTTGAAATTTTTTAACAGTGTGCGTTTCCAAAGATTCTCTCTTTAATTGTCAAAATAACAAATTTTTCTTGAATCCTGTTAAAAGAGGAAATGAAATATGTGTTTAGTATAACACCAGAGGGACGGGAAATCTAGAAGAACAGAATTTATAACAAAAGCTGAGTTGCATCTATTGAAAGCGTGGCTCGTAAGAAAGCATAGAAATTGGATTTCGAAGATCATCCAAGTTCCTCAAATGGTGAAAAACAAAACAATTATCGGTAATTAGTTACCCAGTAATTTTTCCAGTGGTAATCCATGTAATATAATTAGTTAAATCATGTATAAAGTCATCCTTGAAATCAGATACGAATTTTTACAATCCCTTAATATTATCGATTTTCACAGCGGACATTGCTTGGAAAAGCATTAGTGAAATATTTATTCAAGAGCTACAGAATTCGTTTTCTGCTAACTAAACTGAAATTGTAACAATCTTGTGTTTTATGTACAGTTGGTTACATATGCCATATATCTCAAAATCACAAACCTGTTCCATGAGATTTGGCTTTTGAGCCAAAAAGTCATATACTTCTGCCCATGTTAGTTGCATTTCCTGAACAATAGGTATGGTATGTATCTTCATCATGGAATAGTCTACTTTCTTGTCTGAGTAGATATGTTCTGTGATAGTGATTTACAATACTTCGGAAATCGGCCACGAACTTTTGCAATCACCAATATCATGGATTTTTGCTATAGACATTATTTGGAAAACATATTAGTGAAAGTATTTATTCAAGAACTACACGCTATAAAAAATATGTCCTATTTGCTGCCAGAAATTCTCTGTAATTTGAGAAAATACGCTTAATTTACGAAAAAATTACGTTGTGATTTACAATATTTCAGAAATCGGCCACTAACTTTTGCAATCACCCAATATCATCGATTTTTGCTACAGACATTATTTGGAAAACATATTAGTGAAAGTATTTATTCAAGAACTATACACTGTAAAAAATATGTCCAATTTGCTGCCAGAAATTCTCTGTAATTTGAGAAAATACGCTTAATTTACGAAAAAATTACGTTGTCAGAACGTATTTACTCAAATTACAGAGAATTTCTGGCAGCAAAATAGGACATATTTTTTACAGTGTAGAATTGGTCTTCTAGTACCTGAACTTTAATTAATAACGATCTTGTTTTTATGTAGTGTTGCTTACGATTCCATATACAGGGTATCTAAAATTAAACTTGACATTTTAAAGCGCTCTGTAGCAAAAATTATGCTACAGTGTGTCATAAAGATAATAGCATAATCAGATGATAGGGCTTTTATCTGATACAAAAATGTGCCAAAAACCACCACTAAGAGTGTGTATTATAGGAATTGGAGTATGACTGAGGAAAAATGAGGGAAAATGATTCGAAATCATTTTTTTTTTTTTTACGCCTTGGCCTCCACACTGTTAAAAATGGTTTCTCAAAAATGAACAAAATTGTCTCAAAATAGCTCCAAAACAATATACTTAAATTTGAAAACCATGTACTCATTTCTGAGTATATTGACATGCTCAAAAATGAGTATATTGGGATTCTTAGTGGTCAACCCCATTTTTGAGCATGTCAATATACTCAAAAATGAGTACATGGTATTTTCATATTTAAGTATATATTGTTTCGAAGCTATTTTGAGACAATTTTGCTCAATTTTGAGAAACCATTTTTAACAGTGCGAGATCACCAGACTCGAATTCTTGAGACTTTTGGCTGTGGGGAAACATGAAAGTCTTGTTATACTGTGACATTTGTATCCGACCTTAAAAGTAGTATAGCTCACCATGTGTGCAACGTTCCCTAGCAACACTGCTTTAAATAACTAAATGTGATGCCCTTTTACGCTTCCAAATGGTAGCAGACAATGATAGACATTGTATAGAGCAAGTTTTGTAAACAATATTAAATTTTGCAGATTTTCAATTGTTAAATTTTGTAAATTATTGTTATATTCTCAGTAAAGCTAGTACGCCATTTAGTGATGATTTTTGGAACAGTTTTGTAATAGATAAAATTCCCATCATCTGATTATGCTATTACACAATTTTCATGAAATTCTGTTGCATAGTTTTTTATACAGAGGCACTCTAAAATGTCAAGTTTGAATATGGACGCTCTTTATATTAAAATGAATGAAAAACACAAATCTGTTGTCTGAGATTTGACTTTTGAGCCATGAAGTGATTCGTATTTGAATTATAACATTATCTAACACTCATCTGGTGTGACAATGATTTGTAGCATTTCATAAATTGGGCACGAACTTTTGTAATCACAAAATATTACCGATTTTTACAGTGGATATTGATTGGAAAATGTAGTAGTGAATTTTTTTTTTATTCAAAAGCTATAGAATAGGTCTTTTTATAATAACTGAACATTATTTATATAACAATCCTACATTTTATGTACAGACGCTTACAAATACTATACGTCTTGAAAACTACAAACCTGTAATATGAGCTTTGGCTTTTGAACCATAAAGTCGTCTTCTTCAGCCCATGTTTGTTGCGTTTCTTGAACAGTAGATATGGCATAAATTTTCATCATGGAATAGTCTACTAATTTGTCTAAGTACTCGTCAGCTGTGACAGTAATTTGCAGTACTTCAGCTAAAATATACATTATTACAATCATTAAAAAATAATTTTAAAAAAGAGCAAAGATGTAACTATTTGAGATTTTTTTAGATGTAACAATTTGAGATTTGTTGCGTCTTTGTTTAAGGATGCAACTTTATATTTTAAAGCAAAGGAATCAGTATTTTTTACGTTTATTGTACATGTAATGAAAGGATGATTATTATATTAAATTATGCTAATGCTATATATATATATATATATATAAATCTTTCTCAACAAAATTTAACTCAGTTCTTTATGCCCGTATCTTACTTTTGACTCAGACGTTTCCTCTTTATGCATTTGTAAACTCTTAGATTCTGTAAAAGACTATTTCTTATTATGTAGAATTTAAGGTGGTCTACCGGAAATGGTGATGACGCTTTTATTCTGTCTGAAAGAAATAGGCTTTAGATTGGGTGAGATTAACTTCGCACAAGAGTTACCTGGGAGCTATTGGCGACCTAAAAGAATTCTAATCTTAATAAAATTATGATATTTTTGTCCAATGCTCATCTTATTACAACGTTTAAGTGGAAAGAATTTTCAAATCAATTTCCATAATTTTCTCCAACTACAAAGTTATGAAATAAAATTAACAATGAATCCATGATATATTTAATCTAGCCCCAGAAGCTTGCAGCTTCTTACATTACCATGACTTCTTTCCAACGACCACTGTTGGAAGAAAAGTCTCAAATTAAGCATTAAGAAAATAAAATGTTCATGAAATTTGCCAAAGCTGTTACTTTAATTTTTTTCCCCTCTGGTGAAGAGTGAGTTACCAGTAAAAACTATTTTTCCGAGAGATTACATAACTAGTCTTAACTTTGGTCATTCATGAAGAGAATGGTCTCTCTCGTTTTGGTCTGAGCGTCACTGAAGTGAGGAAGCCCTCTACTCCATGGAAAGTAAAAAATGTATGTCATATTTCTGGCCAATTCCTAGAGCTTGATCGTAGACCATCGCTAATTGTCCACTACGTTTTTCTAGAGCGACGTCAAACCCATTCAACTAAAAGTACATTTTGAAATTTATAGTTGTACTCTTTTACAGATGAATTCTTCTGAGAGAATATCGTCAACGTTTGTAATATGAATAGCTCTAATCTGGAAAAAGATTTCTCTTTCCACATTTAGTTCTTCCCAAACTTGAATTTCAGAATTTTCATGGTAAATCTGAATATACGCACCATATATGTGAGACTAGTCCCTAATAAATATATATAAATATATACAGTAAAAACTAGAATCAGTTAATCAACTAGAATCAGGGCTCTAAATTACATCGGTTTTTATCCATTGCTCTTCAAATACAATCACGTTTTCCACTTTTGCATCGAAAAACGGATAACAAATTGCCACACTGAATTTTAGCAATTAGTCGCTACCTGTTAATTATGTTCATTTACGGTCCATCTAAATATGAGACAGAAACGTGCTTTGTCACCTCAATACTGAATAAAACATCCTAATTAACCAAAAATAAATGTTAAACGAGTCTAAAGAAAAATAACAAAAATATTGGCCTTCTACTTTTTAAGAACTCTAGACAGACAGTAGAAGGAATCCAGCTATGCGGAAGGAGTCTGGAGTTTCAAATAATCATAAATCAGGAATGAATGACGGCATTTTCTCCAACAACAGTTCGGCCAGTTTAATTTATGAGTTCAATTTTTATTTCTACCTTATATGAAAAGAGTTTCTTGCTACTTTTTTAATCAGTTATTTGCTATTTTATTCGTTAACGTTACGATATTTATTTTTCAGAAGCCAAATTTATTTTTACTTTTTTCTTTTTCTTTTCTTTCTTTCTTTTCTCTTTTTTTTTTTTTTTTTTTTTTTTTTTCAAGGTTTACTCTATTTTTTTTCTTTTTTGTTCGTTTATTTACCTACTAAAATGAACAATTTCCACAATTTAAGGGAGGGCTATATCTCAGGAACTACTGTGCAAAATTGCATAAAATTTTAAATGTGGATCATCTCGATATAAGTTAGTGCGAATTAACTTTTGGTACTAATCCCTCAACAGGTGGCGCTGCTATACAGCGATTTCCTCTGTTTAAAGGAAAACTATATTTCAGATTCTAATACGTATAATCAAACAACACTTGATATGTGAGAAAGCCATTCCGATTCAGTTTGGATGTATATCTACCAATAGGTTGCGCTGCTGTAGAGCAATTTTTCCCGAGAACGGGAATGTTACATTTCAACTTCTACGGCATCTAATTGTTCGAAACTTGATATATGACATAACCATTATGAAAACAGATTTTTTAAGATGTTAGTTAAACTGTCTTTCTTTGGATGTTTAGTGTTAGTTTTCTCTAAGATGAAAATCGTCTGCATTCATCATGGTAGATAATTTAAATAAATAATAGTTTTTGTAAATTATCTGAACTGAGTGAATTTGTATAAAAGAAGTATAGAAGAAAGTCTTGTGGTGGCAACAACATACTAGATTTGTTTGTAATTTCTGTAAAATAGAGTGAAATTTTTTTTTTCCGTATTACGGAAAAATGTTAAAGCTGCAACTCACGGAAAGTAAAAATGAAGAATTTGATTTAATTAATGTACTATTAAATCATTAAGAGAAATACCTATTATGAGGATAAACAAGAGAGCAAAATCATGCACTCTCATATATTATTAAACACATCTCCACATTTGTAGGAAAAGAAATATCCATTAGGGTTGAAATCTTGAAGGAATAATATACAAGGAGTTGGCATACGGCGTATCACCGCGTAGGAAAAACGAAGTTATTCTTCGACCACATTTCATGGAACCATGGAAGCATCTGCGCAAGTGCTAATTCAACGAGTTTAATGCTAAAATAGGGGTGACAGTCATCTGATTCAGAGGAAATGTGCAATAACACAGACCGCGGAATTACTGGATGTTTTCTAAATTTCAAACTGTCGGTCAAGCTGGCATACCTCCAACATTTCGGACGCGTCCTCACTGCTAGTTTTAGGATATGTGGCTGCACTGCAACTGTTGTCTATTAAAGATGGCTACCGCAATAGCAGACAAGGCTACCGCAGGAGCCATATTGAATCCACCAAAACCAGCCATTAACTATAGTTTATCTAATGGTAGATAGAACTTTGTTCTTTTATTTATTTGGCTTTTATTTGACAGCTTTAAGATCCATAATTACAATGACTTTCGCCTCGAATGATCCACATTATATCCTGTCGTCACCATAACGATGGAGAATTTCTTGCATAACTGCGTTACTTAAGGCGACGACGTTGGACTTTCAAAATAGCAAAATTCGATTAAGAATTCAATATTTCAATTTAACTAAAACCTGAAACTACTTAACAGTAGTAATGTGTGCAAAAAAAAATTTTCAATTCCCATCCTTCTACGCTGAGTTATGATTGATTAAGTATATGATTGATTATGATTGATTAATGATAAGAGTTTGATTTTGTAAAATAATACTGAATCTATCGTAAAATGAAATCTTTAAACATCATTTTCTCAAAACGAATTTTTATGTAGTTGCGTCAAGTTAAAAATGTTCCACATGTCTTATTTTTTGTTGAATCTATATGAAACTTCATTTAAAGATTTCTTGTGTATCTTAGCACAAAACAATTTTCTATTTTTGATTTTTGAAACTTTAAAATTTTGAAATTAAAATAAAAATTAACGAAATGTTTTTGAAAAAAAACTGAGAAAAAAAAAAAAAAAAAAAAAAAACTTTTTTTCGCACACTTATGATCGAAAATAAAAAATTTCAACTAACTTTTGTTAAAATCATTTACAGTCGGCAGCAAAAGTATCCGAGCACTAGCCGTTAATTCTGATATAAAAAAAGTACACTTAAAACTGTTTTGCTAAATAAATCCTTGTCGAATCATGTTTTTAGACTGGCTAAGAACATGACTCGATAAGGATTAATTTAACAAAGCAGTATTAAGTGTACTTTTTTTAGACAGGGATTAGTGCTAGTGCTCGGATACTTTTGCTGCCGACTGTACCTGTAAAAAAACATTTGAAAGTTTAAGACAAAAATTAATTCGCAGGGAGAATTTTGAAATTTAACAATTAATTAATAATTTTAATTAATATCTTAATTAATTATAAAGTGAATGTTAATTTTAATATGAAATTTTTCATCTCTAAATGAGACTATATGAAACTATAACATTTTCCAGTCATAGATTTATAATTAATGTTTTTTATTACTTTCTCTTACCCATAGGGTCGAGAAAGTATTGTTTTAGGGCCAAATTTTCTAACGTGAGTTTTTGTTATGTTTACATGTTCTGAGGTCCCCTGAATACGAAAATCATGTTTTCAGCGAATCGTCTGTGTGGATGTCTGTGTGTTTGTTATCAGCATATCTCAAGAACAAATAGTAGCATAAATTCCAAACTCGGTATTCTATATGTGTATCATATAGGGATGGTACAGTAAGCTTTTCGTTGAGATGAAGCAAATGGTTCGTGTACAGGGACACTCAAAAGTATTCAAATACATTACGTCTATGGGGGGAAACTGCAGGTAACTAGAGTTTAACATCTATAGACTGCACTAAACCAAATGAAACGAATATATATTTTTTGTAATAGAGATAGTCCACAGGGAAAATTTTTTTTGTCTATGTAGGAGCCTCGCCTCATCCCCTGGGGAAGGGGTGGGAAGTCCCCCCTCGAGGGTTGTAAATTTTCATGATGGGTATCTTTCAAAAGAGCTCGCCAATACCTTTAAAACGAATGGTTGAATCATCGATCTGCGATAATTTAAAATAAAGGTATAATTTTTTTTCATTTTTAACAATTTTTTTTTTCTTTAATGTAATTTTGAGAATAAATTCAACTTTGTTTTTGGATATTTAGTGCTATACTACTTCTCTAATATGAAAATCGTCCGTATTATCATAAAAGATAATTTTTTTAAATAATAATTTTAATAAATTATTTTTTTTAAACAGAATTATTTTTTAATAACCGAATTAAATTCTATATAAATGTAGGTGTATTAATGAAACAGGGGATTGAGGGGGGCTACCACAGCCCCCCTCACACAGAACTAATTATCATGTAAAACTCTTCCGAAGCCTAATTTAAATTATTTAACATAGATTTACATAACAGTACTCGTTATATTACCTCTTAATCTCCAACCTGTATTTATAGTATTAAATTTCAAGGTAAGAGAAAGTCGTGTGAGTGGCACACCAGATTATTTTGAAAGTCCACCATCGCCTTAATGGCTCATATGGTTACAATTTAGGCTTCATGTTTAGTTCAAACTTCTAAAATATGCAGAAAATAAAGTTCAATTTTGCTTTTAATATACACAGGCAGTAAATCATGCATCGTTTAGGAATTATAAATCAGTTGCCCATTTTTTTCTCTTCTTTTTCATTATTATAAAAAAAAAAAAAAAAAAAAGTAAGAAAGAAAAATTCTTAATTTATATTTCAATGTAGCAGAAATTAATTTTTCGATAAAAAGTGTCTCTGATAAGTATGTAGACAAACTTATCTAGATTATCCTAATCAAGCAGAAAAACAGTTATAACATAAATAAGTATACTTCTGGAATATTTACCTTGATTTGGTTTAAGTGTAAATTTTCCTCTTTGCCTTGTAACTTTTTTCGCCAATATCCCGGTATAGTAAACAGTGCTAGCAGATAATACTGCACTAACAGTCCTCATTTCTGAAGAGTTCTTATTTTTGACTCTAACTGTAACTGAAAAAGGTTGTCCGATCATGATTTTATCTATCTCTTCTAAATCAAATGACACGTCTTCATTTTCGGGACGTGGCATGTCAAATACCGCATAGCGGATACTTGGAGTAACACCATAACGAGCAGCGTTCAAAACAGCCATCCTCTCTTCGATTGTTCCTATAGATTGAATTAAAAGAAAAATAATCATAAATATACTTCTGTTCAAATATAAAGTATAGATTTTTTAAAAGTTATATCCAAGTTTCTTTTTTCTTACAAAGTTGTAAAAATTAAATTTCCTGCATTTAAAGCAATGTGCAGCGTATGATATTGGTCATAAAACTTCAAATTTGCCTAACAGTCGCTTAACATCATACACTCAGTATTTATCGAAAGATTTAGGAAAATATTCACCGATAGATGGCGCTTAGTGTATCGTATGTTTTTTCCTTATAATGAGTCGTTATTCAGGCTATAAAATGATTAATTCAGTAATAATAATAATAGCAACAGATAATACACATTTGTGGCTTAAAGCTTTTTGATGTATGATTCTAACATTGAAAAAAAAAAAAAAAAGTTATTATTTGCAAAGCCTTTATCACAATAAGAAAAATACTATTGGAATAATTTTTATTTTACGTAAAACAGTTTTCTTTTCTTTCAACGCATGATGAAAAGTATTCTTTTGTTCAAATTATACACTCTATTACAAAAAAAAAAAAAAAAAAAAAAAAAAAAAAAAAACGCACCAAGAAGAAGTGGGGACAAAAATTGGTAAATGGGGTGGAATGGGTGATCCGAATGGGACAAAAATTGGTAAATGGGATGTACATGTGGAGAAAAACAATTGATTACAGTTTCAGAAAATCTGAATGATTTAATCAAGAGAAAGGTCCTCACAAAGTAAACAAGTTAATAACGCGTTGGTCCACTTCTGGCCCTTATGTACGCAGTTATTCGGCTTGGTATTAATTGATAGAGTTGGCAGATGTGCTCCTGTGAAGTATCGTGCCGAATTCTGTCCAATTTTTGCGTTAGATTGGTAAAATCTCGAGCTAGTTGTAGGACACTTTTAATGATGCTCCAAGCGTCCTCAATGGAATAGAGAACCGGGGACTGAGCTCAACCCCACTGAGCAGTCTATTAAGGGTATTGGAAGTCACTGAAGTACCAGTTGCACGTAGGATCGACGATAATGATGAATTGGTGCTTGATTCCATCAAAACCTGTATGTATGTCAAATTGTGTTCAGTCTGCATTATTCCTTCTTGGTGCGTCACTTTTTTTGTTATAGAGTATATGTGATTAAGGCAATGTGATTGATGTCCCTTAAATCCCTTCGTCTTCAGGAAGTTTAATTTCAACAACATTCTTAAGACAATTATTTCAACAATATTCTTAATTTCATACCTTCTTGATCTTTGTATTCACTGACGATATTTTCCGCGTCAGTATCTCCAACATCGTCATCAACTCCAATTTTCTTTGTTAGCATAAACTGGCCTATTCTAAAAAAAGAAAAGAACGAAAATATACATAATACTTGAACTAAAAACATTTTTTGACACTAAAGAAAAAAGAAAAATATGGACAAATTCTGTTGTTAATATTTGTATACGTTAACCGGTAGGTGGCAATGTTATGTAGAATGATATAGAAGAGAGTTTAGTGATGCCCATAGTATACTAGTTTCATATTGTACTTATTTGGAATCTTGGAAACCTCTTGACGGCCCCTACCTACCTAGACTAGGCCAATTTTAACGGGTTTGATACCGTCCAAAGGGGCGAAAAACGCCAGATTACCGCATGGTGACCAACTATTCTATGAGCTGCTAGAGCATCTCATGGAAATGAGCTGTGTCCGGAGGAGCTAGGATAAGACATTTTAACATTAGTCATATTGTACTTACTTATATTTATCACTAGCAGCTTTCCTCCAACCTCCTTCGACAGTTTCGTCTCTTGTCCATTTAATAATATCGGCATTGACCTCCGAGAAGACGAACGGACAGTCAAAATCGAAACCCACTTGACCTCGTCGCACAGCTTCGACAGACGCTGGGCCCATTTGGAAAACATCTGAAGAAAAAAATAAATTATTTTACTTCGGGAATATTTATAATACTTAATATATATATATATATATATATATATATCAAGATATTTTAGTCTACAGTTTGTGCGAAAAATCTTGGTTTTAATTATTTAAATATTGATTTGAAACCTATATTATAAATTGGAAAGTTGTGCAAATAAAGGTACAGAATTTTATAAAACAATTAAAGATTTCACGTGATTCAATTTCAAGAATTTCAAGAATTACAAAATTAAAATTTTTATACTGCTCGATACAAAACAAAGAAAATGTCCAAGTGAAAAGTGGGTCATACACTAATTAATTGATGTACAAAATTTCAGAATTCTATCATAAAAAATCTCAGCGATATGAAAAGACAAGGAAGATTTTCCAATATCTCAAAAAAAGTTTTTTGATGGGGGAAAAAAAAAAAAGAAAAAAAAAAGAAAGAAAGAAAAGAAAAAGAAGAAAAGAAGTACATAATCTGACCACCTTTCAGAGTGCATATGAAAATTATGAATAAAAATAATTATACGGTAAATAAAAAATAAACATTTAAAATTTCATTTGGAACTAATCTGTCATTATGTTTGTTTTTGTTTATATTCAGGATTTTTTTTAAGTTACTGAGCTGAAATATTGCATATCACCGTATTAAATTACAAGACACATTTTTCTCACTGAAATATTTTTTGTCTGGCGGCCATATAAAAGTCTTTATTTTTTTATTATTGAAGTTGAAGTCCTTAAAATATCGATCGATTTTACAAATTGATCAAAGATTTGAAGGACTTCAGTCGATTTCCATAAAGTTCATTCATTTATTTTTGTTCACAAAAGTCGTTAATTTAAATTACAATTTTCTTTATGAATAGGAAATATAAATCAAACAGTAATCAAATTAAAACATTAAATAACTAGCTAAAAATATAAGTTGTTTGGATTTTTGATACTTTACTCAATTTTAATCTTTAATCAGAACAAAATAAATAAATAAATAAATAAATAAAGTACAATTTTTCAATTTGAATATAAAATATCAATAAGAGACGTCACGAAGAAATCACTATAAAATGTTTATAAATGATTCATAATATTTAATTATCGAAGAAAACATTCAAAATTATTACGAAAAACGTGTAGACAGTACTTAGAGATGATGACAAAATGTCTTAGATGACAAAATGTCTAGAATCTAGAATGGCTGACATGGCGCTCAACTTATTAAATGGAAGTTCTTTCAATACAATGTACTAATATTAATAATAAATTACTATATTAATAATAAAAGTTCACAATTTAAATTTCCTCGGATTTGTTTCAAAATATTAACAGCTATTTATATCTGTGCATCAATATTTTAAGAAAAAATTTCTGGAAACAATTTTCATCGCAAATTCTTTCTTTAAAATATCATAAAATTAAACATTATAAGAAGCATCATAACAATAGGCAGTATAACGGTTATCAAAATTTAAATGGTTATAACTGTTTACCTTATTATTACGAATCTTATAATCTATTAATTATTATTTAATAGGTTGCAAGATCTTTCGATTACAATTTTCCATTATTAAGAGAAACCATTCCAAAATTCTTCTTGTAATAATAATAAAATAATTATAACAATCTCAAATCACCAGTCTGGATTTAAATAAAGATTCTTTTAATAGTACTATATTCGGTTAAACATCAGACTTAAAATTTCCTTTGATTTACTTCGAAATGTTAACAACTATTAGTTAGTTAAGATTTTTAAGAAACTTTTCTGTTAAAAATTTTCATCTCAAAATTTTCCTTTGGAATATCATAAGATTAAACATTATAAGAAACATCATAACAATAGGCATCATAATTATGGTAGTGACTCTTTCCAATTATTGTTGTCGATTCTAATAAATTGCAAGGTCTTTTGATTGCGGTATTTTCCATTATTAGGTGTGTTAGGGGCCAATTGTCTACACACAGGTCCTTGGATTAAGGGAGAATACTCTCCACTGAGGGGTCTTTCTAATGGATCCTAGCCTATATTCACGCGAGTTTTGGAGAAAACTACGGAAAACTCCGAACAACTGGATCAATGAGCGCGACTTGGGATATGATAGTATATTACCATTCAAGCTACATAACAAACAGTATTATCCAATTATTAGTGTAGATTTTAATAAACTGCGAGATCTTTTGATTGATATTTTCCATTATTATATGTGTTCGGGTTAGGGCTAATTTTCTACACAAGGGATCTGGGGCTAAGTGGGGATACTCTCCATTGGGGGTCTTTCTAAGTGATCCTAGTTAGTATTCACGAGAGTTTCGGAGAAAACTACGAAAAGATCTGAACGTCTATGTCTAAGAGCGCGACCTGGGATCAAACCCGGCACTTCCCGTCTTCCAGCTTAGACAGCAGAACTTTCCAGCTACTGATTCCATTATTAGGAAAAGTCATTCTAAAAATCTCTTATAAAATTACAATAAAATAACTATTACAATTTGAAATCATCAGTATGGATTTAAATAAAAGTTCTTTTAATGCAATATCTGTGTGTTTGTGTTTGTGCGTGTTTGGGAGTAAGGCCGATTGACTACACGTGGGTCCTAAGCCTAGGGTGGTGTACACAAGACCTTAGTTCGCGCCCCTCACAAATGCTCCAGCTCCAACCTCCGACGGCTCCTCGCGCTCCCTCCCAGCCAGGGAGTTCTTCCCAGTTAGCTGCGTGGAGAGAAAATGACTATCGCTTCGATGCAATTTCCTCATATATCCTTGTATAACATGAGAATATTCTAGTAACTTTTGTACTAATTGAAACAGAGCTTAGATATTCGGTATATCGATAATAAGGGATTTTCTAGCGAAGGTCACCAAGGATTGATAAAGTTGCCAAATTTAGTACCAACGACATTACCTGCCCTGGTGAAGCTTTTTAACGGGTTTTTATAGAAAAATAAACTCTTATAATGTGATAACAAGCTAGAAAAATGCAGAAAATTAATATTTTATAACCTGACTAAAACTCTTTGAATGAAATTACATAAAAAGCGTTAATATTTACAAATCCGTAACAATTTTTTAATTCCATTTTCACATTTAGAAAATTCACAACTGACAAAATATTTATCTTTTTTCAAATATATATATATATATATATATATTAAGCATTTTGTAAGCTGTAAAGAGCGAAAACTAAATTAAAAGCCTTTTTTGCACTTCATAGCTTCAAAATGAATTATTAAAAAAAATTTAAAAATCACCTTTTGTAAAAATAAGAACATTTGAACGGTTGTGTATTTTGTAACTGTGAATTTTTTAAATATAAAAAAGTACATTTGTCAATGAGTAGCTCACAAGACGAATTTCTCCACAGAATAACATTGGGTTTATTATCTATTAAATAATGTGAAGTATTTCCTTAAGTACTTTCAAAGCCCACCAACAGCCAAGCGGTTCTGCGCTCAAAGCTGGTAAACTTGAGGTGCCGGGTTCGATCTAAGGTCGCGCTCATCGGCCGAGTCGTTCGGAGTTTTCTCCGAAACTTGTATATATACAACATTAAATACTTTACAAATCTAATAAACTTTTGATAAATATCAGTATGAGTATGGAATAATTCTTGTAAAATTAAATATCAGTATATTAAAATTATGATAATACTGAATTTTTCTGTGTCTAAGGAAAATGCATTTATGCATAGCTGAATATTTAAATTTATTTTCTTTAAAATTTACAAAGTTAATATAGTGCAATTTTAAAATTAACTATTTTTTTTTTTTTTTCTTTTCTTTTTTTAATGTAAAAATAAACTGGTAACAATAACAAACAATATTAATAAAAATGATAAAAAATGTATGTGTGTAATTTAAATTTATTTCATCAATTAGTTTCTATCAATTTTAAAACTACATATTAAATATGTCATGTGGAAAAATAATGTAAAGAAAAACACAAATGTCAATAAATCTGATTTTAAGTTATAAGCTCAAGCTCATCCTCATGTCTTATCAATTTCTGTTATTTTAAAAATATATCTTAAAAAAATATTAAACATATCTGGAAAAAAAAAAAAAAAACATATATATATATATATGAAAAATAAAAATATGTGTTTTATATGATCATTAAATAAAAATGTCGGCAAACATTTTCCCATAAAAATTTTAATATTAATTTTTTTTTTTTTTTTTTTTTTTAAATATCTCTTTAAATAATTTCTTAACCCCCCTCCCCATTTTTTAAATTAATGAATGTTAACATAAAAATGAACTTTGAATAAAAAAACTTTCAAATAATAAAAAACTGTTTTAGCTTATAGAAATGTTTATTTGAATTAATCGATCGCTGCAGATAGCGCAAATGATATTATGAATTCAGAATGAAGATTGCAAATGCATGCTATCTCACAGCATCTTGATCACTGCCGAAGTCTGCGCGCATGCGCATTAGAAGGAGCAATTTGGAGCCGTCGGAGCTTGGAGCTGGAGAATTTGTGAGGGGCGTGAACTAAGGTCTTGTGGTGGTGTACCCTCCGTACAATACCCTGTTAAATATTACAATTTAAATTTCCTAGGATTTACTTCAAAATGTAAATATTATTTATCAGTCAATATTTTAAGAAAAACTTTCTGTTAGCAGTTTTTATAACAATTTCCTCCTTTGAAGTATCATAAAATTAAATATTTACAAAGCACAGTAACTGCAGGCATAATTACAATTATCATAATCCAAATGTAAATATTTATGGTTATGATCATTGCTGATTATAAGTCTGGATTTGGGCCCTCCGTGGCTGAGTGGTTATGTCACCACACTGCTAATCGCCTTCGAGCGTAGGAAAACGGGTTCGATTCCCGCGCTGGCCCTGGGTGTTTTTCCGTATCCTCGTATTGTAATTCTGTCATGTGCTATCTGTAATTATCTGACGAAGATTTAAAAGTGGACTACGAGTCAAGCATACAAATCTGATGTATATGTTATCAATAAATAAACAAACAAAGAAGTCTGGATTTTAACACATAAAAAAAATCTCTTTAATGACAATTTTCGACTATTAGTGGAAATCATTTCGAAGATTTCCTTTTATGAATAAAAACAGTGAAATGACTATGACAATTTGATGTCATCAGTTTGAATTTATATGAAATGTACTTTTAAATACAATTCTCGTTTAATAATACAATTCACACTTTAATTTTACATGGATACAACATTTAGCAGTTAAAATTTTAAGGAAAACTAATGAATAGTTCTTACTAAATAAATGAACAAATATCATTACTTCATTTTTTCCTTTATTCCAAATAATTCAGTAATTTCCATTAAAAAAAAAAAAAAAAAAAAAAAAAAAAAAAAAGAAAAGAAAAGAAAAGGGTAATGTGAACGACATTCTTTTCTATATTAACTGAATTTTCGTCTATGACTATCCTTTCCCGCGCAGAACATCTACGTGGTAGTTCCTGCATACCTAATATGATTTTCACTACTTGCATTATAATTTCGACTTCAGAAAATATTTTTTTTTTCCGATACTAAGTTAAAAATTCTTATATAATTAAATTAAATTACTGTTATATTATAAATAAATTATTTCCTAAAATTTGACAGAATTAAATTACCATGTCACCATACATAACAGAAATTCCATAGTTAATAAATGAATCTACAAAATAAATAAATAAAAATAAATAACATTTATTCTATTTATAATTAATGAAAAATCTAAAAAAGTATAACAGATGGCGCCATAACGGTTCTGCCGAATAGCCACCATTAAATGTAATTAAACAGCCATTTAACTGACATTAAATTCTTCCAAATATACTTCTAAATATGAGATTCTTGAGTATGTGTATCAGCATAAAAAGTTAATATTTTTTCAATTCCTTTAATAAAATATACATTTCAAGTGTATTAGGTTAAATTTTTGTAACCGAAATCTCTAACCAAAGCACTTATAATCGCTTTGTCTCTAGCCCAGCAGCCGAATTTATGCTTTGGATCCGGATTGATCAATCAGATAACACCTTACGGATTACATACAAACGGAACGCTTGCAGTTTTGATGACGTAAATTTTGCAAGTTTTTTGCAAATACAGCCGGCAGCAAAAGTAACAGAGCACTAGCGAAAATTCCTATGTAAAAAAAGTACACTTAAACCAGATTTGTTAAATAAATCCTTGTCGAATCATGTTCTTAGTCAGTCTAAGAACATAATTCGACAAGGATTTATTTAACAAAACAGTGTTAAGTGTGCTTTTTTCATATAGGAATTTTTGCTAGTGCTCGGATACTTTTGCTGCCGACTGCAGTCATACATTTGGAACGCCTGCAAACGGCTTTGCAACTGGAAGTGTTTCATTTTTATGTACCCCTACGTCACTATAGTATCGTTTCGACAAAATTTAATCGTAACTGATCCACGTTAAAGAAATAGTATATAGGTTTTACCAGACCAATGTTACACGAAAAGCGCTTAAATTAGAATTTTACAACTTCAACCAAATGCAATGTATTTTAAAATAAATTTAGATATAAATATAGTATCAGTAAAAGACTTTAGAATTTAAAAAATTCGTTTACATATAACATATTTTATAATAAATTTAGGTATAAAATTTAAACCTTTTTCATCTATTAAACATTAAATATTCAGAAAAAAGAATAACATGAAAATATTTAAAACTATATGGCGATTCCATAAGGCATTTTGCTGTTATGTTTATCAGGATCAGATATTTAATTAGGATTTTATAATTCCACCCAAATGTAGCGTATTTTAGAATAAATTTAGATACATATTTTGTTATCTTGATCAGTGTTAAACTTTAAATTAGGATTTATAACTTCTACCAAATGTAACAAATTTTAGAATAAGTTTAGGTGTACAATTTAGTACTTTCTATTGGACACTAAACATTCTATAATAAATCTATTGGACACTAAACATTCAATAAATGAATTATATTAATTAAAAATTCCAAAAGACATATTGCTGTTATATTTATTAGTATTAAATGTTAAATTAGGATTTTAATAAGATTTGGCCATGTATTTTAAAAATTAAAACGAATTTTAAAATTTAAATTATTTCTTTATACGTACAGTCGGTAACAAAAGTGTCCGAACACTAGCAAAAATTCCTATGTAAAAAAAGTACACTTCATACGGTTTTGTTGAATAAATCCTTGTCGAATCCTCTTCTTAGTTAGTCTAAGAACATGAATCGATAAGGATTTATTTAACTGAACCGTATGAAGTGTACTTTTTTTACATAGGAATTTTTGCTAGTGTTCGGACACTTTTGTTACCGACTGTATATCCCTTCAGTGGAGGATCAAAATTGTGATGGCATGTCTCCGGACCACCTATAGGGGTGTGTCCCAGACCGTCGCAAATTGCCCATCTGCGCAGCACTAGTGCGACGTAAAACCCAACCATCCTTCTTTATACGTATTTTATAGTAAAATTAAGTATAAAATGTTATCTTTATCAATATTAGACTTTAAATTAGAGTTTTAAAAATTCTTCCAAATAAAACACATTTTAAAATAAATTTTGGTATAGGTATTTTTTTTTCCCTCTATTAAACGTTAAATATTCAGAAAACAAATTACATCAAGTTATTAAAAAATGTATGGAAGATCCAGAAGGAATTTTGCTGCTATCTCAATCAATACATAGATGTCACATTAGAATTTTATAACTTTAACCAAATGTAATATATACTTAAGAATAAATCTCGGTAGGCATTTAAATCTATTTATCTTCCGGCCTTTCCACGTATTAGGAGTTAGTTTAGAAAAGTAATTACATCAAGACATTCAAAATTACATAGAAGATCCAAAAGGAATTTTGCTGTTATCTTAATCAATTTTAGATATTATATTAGGATTTTATAATTTCAACCAAATGTAATAAATATAGTTAAGAATAAACTTAGGTAGACCTTTCCATCTATTTACCTTGCGTCTTTTTCATATATTAGACATTAAATGTTTAGAAAATTAATTACATTAAGACATTGAAAATTACATGGAAGATCCAAAGGGAATTTTGCTGTTATCTTAATCAATTTTAGATATTATATTAGGATTTTATAATTTCAACCAAATGTAATAAATATATTTAAGAATAAACTTAGGTAGACCTTTCCATCTATTTACCTTGCGTCTTTTTCATATATTAGACATTAAATGTTTAGAAAATTAATTACATCAAGACATTGAAAATCACATGGAAGATCCAAAAGAAATTTTGCTGTTATCTTAATCAATTTTAGATATTATATTAGGATTTTATAACTTCAACCAAATGTAATAAATATAGTTAAGAATAAACTTAGGTAGACCTTTCCATCTATTTACCTTGCGTCTTTTTCATATATTAGACATTAAATGTTTAGAAAATTTAATTACATCAAGACATTGAAAATTATATGGAAAATCCAGAAGGCATTTTGTTGGTTTTGAATCAATAGCTTATCAGTATACAAACTAACAGTACACTAACTAACTATCACTACATAACTAACACTTCATGCCACTCACTATTACTTGTCTCTTGCGGTGTTGAATCAATTGACTGCCATCCTCCATAACCAGGCGGTAAATCTGGACGAGACATCCACACATCATTCCAAACATGGAAGTTCCTATAAAACATAATGAAATAAAAGTTAAAGAATAAAGTTCAAAAATATTTGCAAAGACAATCATTGAAATATATCTGCTCTAAATAGGAAATAACAACACACTTTGCATGAAATAATGGCACATAAAAAAGAAAAGAAAAAAAAAAAATAAGTTTTTACTCTAAAATGTATTAAATATTTTGAACTGTAGTTGGAGGGCACCAAGAACCTAAATGCGTTACTGCTTAAAGGTCCTCTTCCCTTACCGTCGCCAGAAGATCGAGCCAATGTTATTCTATGGGGAAATAACTTATTAACTAATACATATTTTTAAATTCTGTTTTCACATTGAGAAAATTCGCAACTGTTGAATTGACGGACCTTTTTGAAAAATTCATTTTTTTTAAATTTTTAATATTTTATTTTGAAATTGCAAAAAGAAACAAATTCACATATTGAAAATTCGTATTTTGCAGCTTCAAAATAAAATATAAAAAATTAAAAAAATATTTTTGTTAAAAAAGCTCCGTCAATTTAAAAGCTGAGAATTTTCAGAATATGAAAACAGAATTTAAAAATATGTATTAGTTAATAAGTTATTTGTAAAGAAAAATTTCCCATAGAATAACATTAGCTTCAGCTTTCGGCGGCGATGAGTGAAGTGGGCCCTTAACCAGGTATTATCATCGGAATTATACAAGCATGCACAATTTAAGCTCATTCTGATTATAAGGAATGGGTTAAAATTCGAAATTGAATTTTTAACTAAACTTCTGAGGGTCACCGAAAAGGGGGAGCCATCCCCTCCGTGGAGGATCAAAATTGTGATGGCATGTTTCCGGACATTACTTTTGGGTGCGTCTCAGACCGTCGCCAATACCCACTGCGCAGTACTAGTACGACGTTAAACCTAACCAACCAACAACCAAATTTTTAACTGAAGTTGGGGTCCTAAAGCACGCATTACTCTCGGACACCCTCATACTGTTGTGATATCTAATCTCAGAACAATTTTATTAACTTTTGTTTCCACGTTCCAGACTTTTTGCTTCCCGCCAACTGATTGTTTAATGCACCTGCCTCATCACGTGACGATATGTCGCGTCTCTCTACGACTACTGCAATGCTTTTTTCAATCATGTAACATTTCTTGTATGGGACAGACGTTCCATTTATAATTCTACTTAATCGAATTTTGTGTCTAAGATAAAAAGTTTTAAAAAGAATTTTTAGTCTAGACATTACTGATTCAATGAGAAAATAACCTATACATATTGTGTAAGATTATACATATTAATCTACATTTTATTACAGAAAAAACAAGTAGTTCTGCTTTAAAATAGAAGTTCGCCTAAAACTAATATATATATATTCATCGAATTCTTCAAGTATATAAATTCTATTTTTCGCTAATGATAAAAATCACGAGATTCAACATCAATAAATCTCAAGGGCTGGATTACCTGTGATGACCCAGGTGAGTCAAACTTCTTTTAATTATTTGACTATTAAATAAAGAATTATTTATCATTAAAATATATTATATAACTTACTGAGGAAAACAACGTATTCATAGCTTTCATGTATAGTTTTTATCACATACTACTTGATCATGTAACGTCAGCGGAATTACATGAATGCAAATTTTCAGCTCAATCGAATACTAAGAGACGGGTTAAAAATCGAAATCAAATTTTTAACTGAAGTTTGACTCGCCAAATCTCCTCCCCTAAGTCCTTTACTACAGCGTCTAGAATAAACAGTGTGGCAATCGCCTATAACCATGATGTTAAAATGATGCTACAAAAATTAAGGTTACCCAGATGTCGCTGTGATCGAAGCTATTGCTCAAATCGAAGACCTGATTGGCTTTTCCCAGTTTCGTCAGTTTAATCACGTGATCTAAGCATCTAATTAACCAATAGGGAGTCTCGGTTTTGTTGTCGTGACACTAGCTTCGATTACAATGACATCTGGTGACAGGCTTAATTTTTTTAGTACAATTTTATTTGCCGCTTTCCACACTGTTTATTCTGGACGCTGTACCTTTACTACTCAAGCGTGTATTGTCATCGTAGTTATACAGTCGGTAACAAAAGTGTCCGAACACTAGCAAAAATTCCTATGTAAAAAAAGTACACTTCATATGGTTTTGTCAAATAAATCCTTATCGAATACTGTTCTTAGTCAGTGTAAGAACATGATTCGATAAGGATTCATTTAACAAAACCGTATGAAGTGTACTTTTTTTACATAGGAATTTTTGCTAGTGTTCGGACACTTTTGTTACCGACTGTACATGTTTGCGCAATTTCAGCTCATTCGGATGATGGGTTGGCTGGGTTTGAGTTTCGCATTAGTATTGCGCAAAGGGTAATTGGCAACGGTCTGGGACGCACCCCTAAGGATGGTACGGAGACATGCCATCACAATTTTGTTTCTTCCCGAAGGGGATGGCTCCTCCGCTTCGGTGACTCGCATAGGTACCATTTCAATGGGAACGTGGAGGACATTGCGGCCACGATAGATTTTACGTGCACCAGATACAATTATTGTACATGACGATTTTTAGCCGGCTCGAGTAACCCACAATCTTAAATAATGAGCTCGATGCTTTACCGACCGGGCTATCGCAGCCCCGGATGATAGGAAATGAATTAAAATTTGCTTGCAAGATTTGATCCTGTCAGACAATAAACGTGGTTAGATAAAAGCATGTAATAAAATAAAGTAAAATATGTATGATTTAACTTAATTATGTAGAAGTATCGTAAATTTTAACTGTGACTAAAAAATAACAGAGACTGGAAACTTAAGTTTTATTTGCTGTTCTGTTTCTGTATATAGTCCTCATCCAAAGTTATACGTACAATTCTGCTAGCGCTATCCGAAGCTTTCATTAGAATTACTCTAAGTATTGCACACACAAATAAATAAATAAATAAATAGACAAATCAAAAGCCTAATTCTATTTCAATTAGCTCCGGTATCTCCTAAGTTTATTTTCTAAAAATTAGCAAAATTTAATTTGTGTTGACTTTATGTCCTGTTAGTGTTAGTATCAATTTGACTTTGAAATGTTATGGATTTAACTTTTATATTTTAGTTTTACCAAATGAATAATCGAATTGAATTTTGTTCACACTTACCAAATTGAATCGTTGCTGACACCTTCAATCTTCTCGCCATCTTTATCAAAATATTTGTCAACTGTCAAACTTCTGTCAGTGTCGTGAGCAGATACGAAATTTGTAACAGTCCGACAAGGTATTCCTAACGTTCTACAAACTAAACAGAAAATACAAAATTATTATTCAGCAAAACGTAATTGATCAAATTATAATTAAAATAGGTTTTAATATTGTTCAATATACATTTTAAAACTGAGAGTCGTAGTGTTTTTCTATATACTTATTTTATAATAATTATTAAAATTAAATAATCAGTACTCATAAAATGTGAATACTTTGAAATTGTAGCCTAAAAATACACAATATGCCAGTCAAACTTCTGTCAGTGTTGTGAGCAGATACAAAATTTGTAACAGTCCGACAACGTATTTTTAATATTCTACAAACTAGTTAGAAAATACAAAATAATTATACACTGAAATGTAGTATATCAAATCATAATTAAAACGCGTCTTAAGATTGCTAAATATATGTTTTAAACCGAGAGTTGTAGTGTTTTTCTAGATAATTACTTTAAAATAATTATTAAAATCATACAATTAGTACTCATAAAATGTAAATACTTTGAGGTTATACAGTCGGTAACAAAAGTGTCCGAACACTAGCAAAAATTCCTATGTAAAAAAAGTACACTTCATACGCTTTTGTTAAATAAATCCTTGTCGAATCATTTTCTTAGTCAGTGTAAGAACATGATTCGATAAAGATTTATTTAACAAAACTGTATGAAGTGTACTTTTTTTACATAGAAATTTTTGCTAATGTTTGGACACATTTGTTACAGACTGTAGCCTAAAATTACAATGCTATTCAAACTTCTATCGGTGTTGTGAGCAGATACGAAATTTGTAACAGTCTGGTAAGATATTTCTAACGTTCTATAAAATAATTAAAGTATACAAAAAAATATTATTCAGCAAAATGTAATTGGTCAAACCATAATTAAAATACGTCATAATATCGCTCATTGTACATTTTAAGACTGCCAGTCGTAGTGTTTTTCTGCATAACTATTTTATAATAATTGTTAAAATTACATAATTAGTACTCATAAAATATTAATACTTTGAGGTTGTACCTTAATAATACACAATATGCCATAAAAAGTAAATAAATGAAAGGAAAGTCAAAATCAAAATGAAAAATGTGTACAATTATAAAACATATCTGCACTTTCCGTTGCAGCTAAAGTGACCTTTTTTTTTTTTTTTTAATTTATTTTAGGACTGAGGACTATAAGTCTCAATCTGGGTTTTTGCGGTGTCATTTTTCGATATTTGGACATTTATTGAAATATAAAATTTATCGAATATATAATTGAATAATTTGAAAGCGATGTCATAATTTGAAAAAAAAAAAAAAAAAAAAAAAAAAACTAATAGTCCTCCGTCCTAAACTAAATTCTGCTTTTGCCAGAATTTCATCAAAATCATTTTTTTTTTTTTTTTTTTTTTTTGGAAAGAAAAAGAAAAGAAAATTAATAATAATCAGTATCGAAACAAACACTATCGAAAAAGTTGTTTTTTAATAATTTTGAATTAGTAAATAAAAAGTGCGCGTGCACAATGAAATAAAAATAAGTAAAAAAATGAATTTAATGATTTAATTTTTATGTAAAACATGATCACGTGCTATCTTAAAAAGTAGATGTAAAATTTAAAGTGTATGTGGTGCGTGTGGCATCTATAAAAATTGTTTTAAGAAATATAATTATTATTATTATTATTATTATTATTATTATTATTTTAACGGTGCATTTTTGTCCGTTTGCAAAATTAAAATGCATCAAAAAAGATTTTTTCTGACAGAATGTACATAAATTATTATACTATTTAAAAAATTGAAAACTTTAAATTATGATTTATTTTTTAAAAACAAATTATAATTCAAAATGAAAACAAATACAAATAACTACAAATATAAATAAAAAATTATAAAATACAATTAATCAATTTTCGCTACAGGTCTATATAAAAAAAATAATTAATATATATAATGACCCTCATCTGTCATTCACGATTCCGGTTTACACCGCTTCAAAACAGAGACTTTTGGCAGCCATTTTTTTCCCCCCCGTTTGTTCAATTTAACTTACGAAAACATACATATCATTTTCATACATGTTTTGTATCGCACATATTGTTATTTATTCCCTTTAAAACCTTGAAAAACTATTCAATTGTAATGTTTTAATGTTTAATTAAATATAACGGATCACTGGCTATTATAAACATGAACCTATAAATAGAATTATGTAACTTCATGATTATAAACAACGCAATGCTAAATAAAAACAAACATAAACTGTTGCCATTCAGAAAATACAAATTCCAAATGGACAACTCTTTAATTACGAATGAACGACTCTTTGACTGTTTCATTAAAAAAAACGCTTAAAATATTTCTAAAACATATGGACAATATTCCTGTGACGTCACAGTAGGTAAAATCGCCGAACATTTTGTAAACGATATTTTGTAAACAAACTAGATTCAAGATGCTATTTTATTGTTACGCATAACATTTTCCTAAATATTTCTCCAGTGAAACTTAATAATCAGATATCTGTTCAAACAAGAACAAAAGAGAAATGTAAACAACTGAATCGAATGATAAAGTTAAGACGTATCGTAAAATTGCAGAACCATATCGTAAAACTGCAGAACATTTTATGTACACACACACACACATATATATATATATATATATATATAATGGATAAAAGATTAATAGGAACATTTTATACAGACACGCATATATATATAGACATCAAAGCTTAAATAATTAGAATTTCAGTCACTTTAATAAAGTAATTTATTAAATGGAACATCCATTTAAATTTGTTAACATCGCCACAGTTCACATGGCAACTTTTAATATTACATATGTTGATTAATATTAAAGTATATTACTAAAACTGGATTAAAAACAAAACAAAGGTATCACTATATCACTCTTACTTCAATTTCATATAATCTGTAACTCTTATAAATAATATTGCAAGATAAAAATTTTCAAGCCACAATGCTTTTCTATGGTAGAGTTGAGGATTGTTTGCCTAACCAGCTGATATTCTTGTAGCCTCGAACCCAAAGTGGGAATATGGTCCATTAAAGCCTTAAAAATCTTAAAATATTTGTAAAAACATATTAAAGTCTTTAAATATTTTTATCAAGCTTCATTATTTGTTTACATTGTAAGGTATGATTGGCGTCGAGTTCAGTACGTAAATGTCGCCAGTTGATTTTAGTTTTGAAATTAGTGTAAAGTTATAGTTGGGATAGAATGTTTGGTTGGGCAAGTAAAGGTCACCAGTTGAAATGAGTATTGAAAGTAGGGTAGTCTAAGGTGATAATGTCGAGTCAAGATAAAATGTTCGGTTGAGAATGAGAAAGTCCATAGCTGGATCCTGGATATTTTGGCGATGTTGTGGGTGAGATAGCTGGTTGGGAGTATAGAGTAGAGGTGAATTTGGGTTAGCATGGAGTGTCTGTAATTATTAGATAGTTAGTTAGAAAATACGCAAGCAAAGTGATGACGTCACTGGGTGTCAGTGGATGCAAGAAAAAGATTTCCTATGTTAATCGCAAATTGGATTTTTTGTAAAAAATTATTAAAAATTGATTAAAATTATTTCCCGATTTTAATTCCCATATTTCGGTATAGATATGTATTAGTTATCGTGTGCATGCATTAGATTAAGTTGTTTTTGCTGTAAAATTGATAAAATTTAAATTTTAAATTTCAAAACTTTAGAAAAATAAAATAGCAAACTTCCATATTCGATTGAAAACATAAGCATTTCATTTCAAAGGATGATATTTACACAATAAATATCCAACTAATATACTAATTAAAAGGAAAATGATAAATATTCTATCATAATTTGAAGTTAAATTTGTTTTCAAATGTCTAAATAAAGTGTCTGATATAAGATACTCATATGTTGCAGCGGAATAGATTTAGTATATCTGTCATCCTTGGCGGAAAAAATATATCGCCAAATTATTTGGCGAACATATTTTATTCCTTTCAAAAATCATGGTTATTTTAACAACTTATATTAAGAGAGCGATGAATTATATGAAACAATATTTCGTACAATACATATTACGAAAATAAACATCTGGCATGTATATTTTCGTAGTATGTTTTTAATCTCCAAATACAAAAAACGCCAAAGATGACACAGTTTTGAAATTTAAAATTTTGTCAATTTGACAGCAAAATAACTCAATCTAACACAGGGATACGATAGCATATCTATACCCAAATACGGGTATTAAAATCGGGAAATAATTTTCCTCGATTTTTAATTATTTTTTACAAAAAATACAATGGACGATTAATATAGGGAATCTTTTTCTTGCATCCACGGACGGTCAGTGACGTCACACTTCGCTTACGTATTTGGAAACAGGATCTTCGATAGTCTTAAAAAAAAGTATTTTGGTAAAATGAAGTGAATCGTTATTTACTTCCTCCATGGTAATAGAATATCTCTTCTATAGCTTCATGACTTCCTCTTACCCATAGGGTCGAGAAGCCTAAAATTACAATGCTATTCAAACTTCTATCGGTGTTGTGAGCAGATACGAAATTTGTAACAGTCTGGTAAGATATTTCTAACGTTCTATAAAATAATTAAAGTATACAAAAAAATATTATTCAGCAAAATGTAATTGGTCAAACCATAATTAAAATACGTCATAATATCGCTCATTGTACAGTCACCCAAAAAAAAAACGCCACCCCCCCACCTAATTTCGCCGTAAATTATCGTAGAAACATTTGACTGGTACCGATCGATTTGTAATAACGTCTAGTTTATAACGGTATAGTTAAATTTTGCCTAAGGGGTCATCTACATATTAAAACTGGCATTAACTTCATTTTCTTCAATGGCAACCCCTATTTTTGACTTCATATTCAGATTTCTGAGATCAAGGCGGTTCGAAAAACATACCTATTTATATACCTTAAATCAATTTTAAATAGAGTTACACGTGAAAATGTATTAGGGGTCCGTCTATACATTTAGAAAATATAAATCACGATCTACCACCCAGTATACATTATTTATTAAGTTTCACACCGGAAAAAAATTTCAGAAATGTTAGTTATAAAATAAAAAAAATGACTAATTCACAGAACTTTCTGAGTTAGTTTATGAATTAAAAGATTTTTATTGGTTTCTATTGATTAAACATCAGATAGTTCACTTCATACGAAGAAAATTAAATAGCTTGAATAGATATTAAAATATCTATCAAAAGAAAAAAAAAAAAAAAAAGGTGAATGGTTTTAAATTTGTTTGAAAATTCAAAATTATTTTAACTCAAGCTGCCGTATAATTCTCTGAAACGGCGGCACTCAACCTGGTTCCCACGGCCGTTTCACAGTCACAATGGGAGTTTGTTCTGATACTGCAGTACTTTCATTTTCTTTAATTGACTTTTTTAAAATATTAAAACAGATTTTTTTATTTTTATTTATTTATTTTTTTAATTAATTATTATTATTATTTTTTTCATGACATTATTAAAAACTTTTACATAAATCTCCACGATATTCTTTTGCTTTTATATTTTATAATGTGTAACAAATTAATATGCAAAATAATAAATCCTACTACTTAATGGGATGTTCTAAAATTTTACACTTTAACACAGATACCGAAGTGGACGGTGGGTGTAGAAAGGCTGACTACCCTTAATCTAAATCTTCACTTGAAAAGGTCAAAATGTTACACAACTCTTTTTTTTTTTTAAGGAAAAAAGATGAAGATAAGGAGGAGAAGGAAAGATCAAAACGAATATAAAGCATATTAAACGTTAATACCTTTTAAACACTGGAAAAAGGCGGGGTTTCGTATTGTGTGTCATTTGGGAGCTGTAGAGTGCCAGAAAATTACTTTATGTAATAAAACTTTTCATTTAAAGGGTATTTAAAGCAGCATTATATTTAATACATAGACTATTCAGAAAAAAAGTTCCATTCATCTGGTTCATGAAAAATAAAGAACATTTTCTGGCATTGCTCTATGTATATACATTCTTGTCAAAGTATCCCGGAAGATTACTGGTCCCTCCCCTTTCCGTACATTTTTTTCACTTCAGTCTTTTTAGAGCCGTGTCAGCCATCGGTGGCTGACACTGATCTTTCCATTTATGCTAAGTCAGCCGGCAGTGTAAAATCTATATATATAAAAGAAGACTTCCTGAGTGAGGGGGTGATCTATCAACGCCCAGACCAAACCCCTGGACCTAGAAGCATGAAATTTTGTGACAATTTTCGTTCTATGACGTAGGCATCCACTAAGAAGCGATTTTACAAAATTCGCCCCCCAAGGGGGGAAAAGGGGGCAAAACGTGATTTCACCAAATCCTTCATATCTCAAACAAAAAAACAGATATCCGTAAAATTTTTGCTTTAAAATATAGCTAACACAAATGTCTAAAAATTAATTTCTGGAATTCTCAAAATTCGGTCCCTAAGGGGGGGGCGGGGGCGGCAAAACGTGATTTCACACGCGTAAAACGTGATTTCGCATAATCCTATATATCTCAAACAAAAAAACAGATATCCGTAAAATTTTTGCTTTAAAATAGAGCTAACACAAATGTCTAAAAACTAATTTCTGGAATTTTCAAAATTCGGTCCCCAAGGAGGACGGGGGGGGGGGGGCAAAACGTGCGAGCAAAACGTGGGGGGCAAAACATGATTTTGCATAATCCTATATATCTCAAACAAAAAAATAGATACACGTGAAATTTTTGCTGTAAAATATAGCTAACAGAAATGTCTAAAAACCAATTTCTGGAATTTTCAAAATTCGGTCCCCAAGGGGGCGGGGGGGGGGGCAAAACGTGATTTCACATGCGTAAAACGTGATTTTGCATAATCCTACATAATCTCAAGCAAAAAAAACAGATATCCGTAAAATTTTTGCTTTAAAATATAGCTAACACAAATGTCTAAAAACAAATTTCTGGAATTTTCAAAATTCGGTCCCCAAGGGAGACGGGGGGGGGGGGGGGGGGCAAAACGTGATTTCACATGCGTAAAACGTGATTTTGTATAATCCTATATATCTCAAACAAAAAATTAGATACACGTGAAATTTTTGCTCGAAAATATAGCTAATAAAAATATCTAAAAAACAATTTCTGGAATTTTAGAAATTCAGCCCCCAGGTGGGGCAACAAGGGGGGGGGGCTATGGGGCAAAAACAAATGGAAATACAGTTAGGCCGTTCAAAATTGGTACAGACAGGTTTTAAAGGCCTGCAAGTCGAATGGGGATATTTTAAAAAGTGTTAAGTTATTAGGAGGGGCGTGAAGGGGGGAGGGGAGAGGGGGGGCAAAAAAATAAAAATAGTGTTATCGTTCAAAATTGGTATATAGAGGTTATCGATACTTACAAATTGATTGCGGATATTTTCGAATTTTTAAAATTATTAGGAGGGGCGGGAAGGATGGTGGGGCGGTAAGGGGGGGCTATGGGCAAAAACAAATAGAAATACAGTTAGGCCGTTCAAAATTGGTACAGATAGGTTTTAAAGGCCTGCAAGTCGAATGGGGATATTTTCGAAAGTGTTAAGTTATTAGGAGGGGCGTGAAGGGGGGAGGGAGAAGGGGGGCAAAAAAACAAAAATAGAGTTAGATCGTTCAAAATTGGTATATCGAGGTTTTCGATACTTACAGGTCGGTTGCGGATATTTTCGAATATGTAAAATTATTAGGAGGGGCGGGAAGGGGGGGGGGGCTACGGGGCAAAAACTAATAGAAATACAATTAGACCGTTCAAAATTGGTACAGATAGGTTTTAGAGGCCTGCAAGTCGAAAGGGGATATTTTCGAAAGTGTAAAGTTTTTAGGAGGGCCGGGAAGGGAGGGGGCGGAGGGGCAAAAAAAAAAATAAAATAGAGTTAGATCATTCAAAATCAGTACATAGAGGTTTTCGATACCTACAAATCGATTGCGGATATTTTCGAAATTTTAAAATTATTGGGAGGGGCGAGAAGGGGGGGAGCGGTGGGGCAAAAAAAATAAAAATAGAGATAGATCGTTCAAAACTGGTTCTTAGAGGTTTTTGATACTTACAAATCGATTGCGGATATTTTCGAATTTGTAAAATTATTGGGATAGACGGGAGGGGGGGCGAAGGGGGAAAATAATAGAAATAAGAGTTAAAGCATTTTGGGAATTTTTTCCGAAGGCAGTGAGAACCCGGTGCGACATTTTTCCTAATCAGATTTTGTTTCTCTTTTTTTTCACGTGATAAAAATTAATGCAATTTTGAGAATTCATTATAGTGATTCATTTAAAAATAGTGACCAGTGAAGCGGGCGTTGCCTGCTAGTATGATATAAAACTACAGAACTTACCTAGTTTTAAGTAATTACTGACAATTTATTTAAAATTTACTTCATGTTTTTTTTTTTTTTTTTTTAAATAGGATTTTTATAGGATTATATCGTTAAGGCCTAATGGGGTTTATTGAAACTCGATAAACATAACACGCTTCTAAGCAGCACGTGTGGCCTGAATGGGATTTCCATAAGAATTTGCGTGGCGCTCAATGAGTTAATCGTAAATGTATTTGAAGTTAATTACTCTAAAAATTAAATTGTGTACACACAGGGGCGGGAACTAACAATGTTACGGGTTAGGTTGGCAAGTATGCATATATATTTTGCTTGATGTATAAAAATTTATAACACATTTTCTTCTTTTTTTTTTAGTATTTTGTGTTTATATCTCTCATTAAAAATAAATACAATATTCATATATAAACATTTCCATACAGTAATGTATATAAACATATTGATTAAAGAAGATTTGTTGATATTATATAATTATTCTTCTATCTGTATAGTATATTAACACAAATATATTTTGTAAATTTCGCAGCATCGAAAAACAGCAACATAGCTTCCATATCAAGGCTTAATGTAAATAGGACGTAAGCGTACTGTAGCTAGTGTTGAAATTAGAAAAAAAAAAAAAAAAAGAATAACAGTGGGCTAAAAGTACGCCGGAATAAATTAAAATGTTGTTTATTCTGGTTTTAGTCAGGTGATATCACTCGCGCTAAATAGCTGGATCCGCCCTCTCTTAAGCTCAGGTTCAGCTCATCATAAAAATATTGTTTTTAATATCTGCCGCACCAAAATGTTCAAAACACAAATGCCAATTTTCATATATTTTGAAATCTTCCCGTTTCAACTTTAAAAGCATTTAGATTAATTTATTTTATTTTGAATTTTTAAATTTAGACGTTTAAAGTCTTTTAAATGAAATTTCAGGATTCTGTAAGATTAATATCTATATATTTGAAAGTAATAAGACAATTCCTTTGTTTTAAATTTTTATTCCATAATAACTGTGACTTTGATTTCGTGATTAGGAAATTGAAAATAAATACTATTGAGCTATGTTCCAATAATAGATCTTATAAACTTAAAAAAAAAAAAATAATAATAATAATAAAGCAATTTTTCACTATTTGATTCTGTATTAAAAAACTTTTAATAGAAATTTGATATTTTATTATGTTACATTATGGGATAAATTTTAAATAACACAAAGCTTACAAACGGTACAGTAACCAAATGCAAATATCCCACAACAAAATTTAAACAGAAAATTTATGGTAAAAAATCTGTTTAAAATTATTAAATATTCATAATAATAAGAATAAAACGATTGTTGAATGCATAATTGCTGTTTCATGCAATCAGTTTCGCTGTACCGTGTTTTCTAAAACAAGATATTTAACTAGAGGTGTACGTACTCTTGAATATTGAAATGCGAAAAAAGGTGTAACAGGATTAAAATAGAATTTTATCAGCGAAAAACTAGAAAAAGATATTTAATACTTATGAAGAAAGACTTAACATATTAGGATGGGATTTATTCTTCTCTTGTGGCGTAAGCCACGCCTTTTCACAAATTTTCTAAAACTTTATAATATAAAGCAAAATAATTTTGCATATTTGTAATTAAATCATTTAAGTTTTGTCTTCAATAATCGATGTAGTAAATACCATTGTGATTTATGCATACCAGCGTCACATACAGAGTCAAATAGAAATATGCAAATTAGTCTTTTTTTTTTAAATAGTGTTTCAGCGAATCAGAGGCGTGGCTTCTTTTCTTTTGAAATTCTTTCACAATCCCTCGCCTACATTGTGATAACTTTACAAAAATATGCCAATTTGTATAATAAACATCGAAATATTGCTTAGGAAACAATAAAAAATGACATAAAGGTAAATTAAAATAGCTTTCCGTCAAATTATATACAAACATTTACTTATAGAGGATACAGATTATAACAAGTGACGGCCCCCTAACAGGAATAAAAAGTGAAATATCACTGTAACTCAAAAAATAATGTTAGGAACGAGCTGTAAATTTGGAAACCCATGTTTTTGATGATGCCCGTTCTATTCGTGCGAAAATTAACATAGGTCATAATTCATAATTTTTTCAAATATGAATTTATTAATAATTTTCATAATTCAAAAAATGTTTTTTTAGCAAAAATTTGCATGGAATATGTTTGGGTCACTTCATTCTAACGAATAAAAAAAACAGAATTTAAATATCATAATTATTTCGGAAGATATGATTTAATGTTTGTCACATTCATTTAACATTAGCATCCCCAAACTTTGACAGCTTATAACTCTATGAAAAATTGAGCGAAATATATAAACTATACCATTTTCCGTGATGATTTGATCCAAAGAATTCAAATAAATTATAAAAAATGGGGGTTACCATTGAAAAAAATGAAGTTGATGTCAGTTTTAATATGTAGACGACCCCCTAAGTAAAATCTAACTATAACATTATAAACTAGACGTTATTACAAACTGATTGGTACCAGTCGCATGTTTCTACGATAATTTACGGCAAAATTAGGTGGGGGGGTGGCGTTTTTTTTTTTGGGTGACTGTACATTTTAAGACTGCCAGTCGTAGTGTTTTTCTGCATAACTATTTTATAATAATTGTTAAAATTACATAATTAGTACTCATAAAATATTAATACTTTGAGGTTGTACCTTAATAATACACAATATGCCATAAAAAGTAAATAAATGAAAGGAAAGTCAAAATCATAATGAAAAATGTGTACAATTATAAAACATATCTGCACTTTCCGTTGCAGCTAAAGTGACCTTTTTTTTTTTTTTTTTAATTTATTTTAGGACTGAGGACTATAAGTCTCAATCTGGGTTTTTGCGGTGTCATTTTTCGATATTTGGACATTTATTGAAATATAAAATTTATCGAAGATATAATTGAATAATTTGAAAGCGATGTCATAATTTGAAAAAAAAAAAAAAAAAAAAACTAATAGTCCTCCGTCCTAAACTAAATTCTGCTTTTGCCAGAATTTCATCAAAATCATTTTTTTTTTTTTTTTTTTTTTTTTTTTGGAAAGAAAAAGAAAAGAAAATTAATAATAATCAGTATCGAAACAAACACTATCGAAAAAGTTGTTTTTTAATAATTTTGAATTAGTAAATAAAAAGTGCGCGTGCAAAATGAAATAAAAATAAGTAAAAAAATGAATTTAATGATTTAATTTTTATGTAAAACATGATCACGTGCTATCTTAAAAAGTAGATGTAAAATTTAAAGTGTATGTGGTGCGTGTGGCATCTATAAAAATTGTTTTAAGAAATATAATTATTATTATTATTATTATTATTATTATTATTATTTTAACGGTGCATTTTTGTCCGTTTGCAAAATTAAAATGCATCAAAAAAGATTTTTTCTGACAGAATGTACATAAATTATTAAACTAATTAAAAAATTGAAAACTTTAAATTATGATTTATTTTTTAAAAACAAATTATAATTCAAAATGAAAACAAATACAAATAACTACAAATATAAATAAAGAATTATAAAATACAATTAATCAATTTTCGCTACAGGTCTATATAAAAAAAATAATTAATATATATAATGACCCTCATCTGTCATTCACGATTCCGGTTTACACCGCTTCAAAACAGAGACTTTTGGCAGCCATTTTTTTTCCCCCCGTTTGTTCAATTTAACTTACGAAAACATACATATCATTTTCATACATGTTTTGTATCGCACATATTGTTATTTATTCCCTTTAAAACCTTGAAAAACTATTCAATTGTAATGTTTTAATGTTTAATTAAATATAACGGATCACTGGCTATTATAAACATGAACCTATAAATAGAATTATGTAACTTCATGATTATAAACAACGCAATGCTAAATAAAAACAAACATAAACTTTTGCCATTCAGAAAATACAAATTCCAAATGGACAACTCTTTAATTACGAATGAACGACTCTTTGACTGTTTCATTAAAAAAAACGCTTAAAATATTTCTAAAACATATGGACAATATTCCTGTGACGTCACAGTAGGTAAAATCGCCGAACACGTGGCCGATATTTTGTAAACAAACTAGATTCAAGATGCTATTTTATTGTTACGCATAACATTTTCCTAAATATTTCTCCAGTGAAACTTAATAATCAGATATCTGTTCAAACAAGAACAAAAGAGAAATGTAAACAACTGAATCGAATGATAAAGTTAAGACGTATCGTAAAATTGCAGAACCATATCGTAAAACTGCAGAACATTTTATGTACACACACACACACACATATATATATATATATAATGGATAAAAGTTTAATAGGAACGTTTTATACAGACACGCATATATATATAGACATCAAAGCTTAAATAATTAGAATTTCAGTCACTTTAATAAAGTAATTTATTAAATGGAACATCCATTTAAATTTGTTAACATCGCCACAGTTCACATGGCAACTTTTAATATTACATATGTTGATTAATATTAAAGTATATTACTAAAACTGGATTAAAAACAAAACAAAGGTATCACTATATCACTCTTACTTCAATTTCATATAATCTGTAACTCTTATAAATAATATTGCAAGATAAAAATTTTCAAGCCACAATGCTTTTCTATGGTAGAGTTGAGGATTGTTTGCCTAACCAGCTGATATTCTTGTAGCCTCGAACCCAAAGTGGGAATATGGTCCATTAAAGCCTTAAAAATCTTAAAATATTTGTAAAAACATATTAAAGTCTTTAAATATTTTTATCAAGCTTCATTATTTGTTTACATTGTAAGGTATGATTGGCGTCGAGTTCAGTACGTAAATGTCGCCAGTTGATTTTAGTTTTGAAATTAGTGTAAAGTTATAGTTGGGATAGAATGTTTGGTTGGGCAAGTAAAGGTCACCAGTTGAAATGAGTATTGAAAGTAGGGTAGTCTAAGGTGATAATGTCGAGTCAAGATAAAATGTTCGGTTGAGAATGAGAAAGTCCATAGCTGGATCCTGGATATTTTGGCGATGTTGTGGGTGAGATAGCTGGTTGGGAGTATAGAGTAGAGGTGAATTTGGGTTAGCATGGAGTGTCTGTAATTATTAGATAGTTAGTTAGAAAATACGCAAGCAAAGTGATGACGTCACTGGGCGTCAGTGGATGCAAGAAAAAGATTTCCTATGTTAATCGCAAATTGGATTTTTTGTAAAAAATTATTAAAAATTGATTAAAATTATTTCCCGATTTTAATTCCCATATTTCGGTATAGATATGTATTAGTTATCGTGTGCATGCATTAGATTAAGTTGTTTTTGCTGTAAAATTGATAAAATTTAAATTTTAAATTTCAAAACTTTAGAAAAATAAAATAGCAAACTTCCATATTCGATTGAAAACATAAGCATTTCATTTCAAAGGATGATATTTACACAATAAATATCCAACTAATATACTAATTAAAAGGAAAATGATAAATATTCTATCATAATTTGAAGTTAAATTTGTTTTCAAATGTCTAAATAAAGTGTCTGATATAAGATACTCATATGTTGCAGCGGAATAGATTTAGTATATCTGTCATCCTTGGCGGAAAAAATATATCGCCAAATTATTTGGCGAACATATTTTATTCCTTTCAAAAATCATGGTTATTTTAACAACTTATATTAAGAGAGCGATGAATTATATGAAACAATATTTCGTACAATACATATTACGAAAATAAACATCTGGCATGTATATTTTCGTAGTATGTTTTTAATCTCCAAATACAAAAAACGCCAAAGATGGCACAGTTTTGAAATTTAAAATTTTGTCAATTTGACAGCAAAATAACTCAATCTAACACAGGGATACGATAGCATATCTATACCCAAATACGGGTATTAAAATCGGGAAATAATTTTCCTCGATTTTTAATTATTTTTTACAAAAAATACAATGGACGATTAATATAGGGAATCTTTTTCTTGCATCCACGGACGGTCAGTGACGTCACACTTCGCTTACGTATTTGGAAACAGGATCTTCGATAGTCTTAAAAAAAAGTATTTTGGTAAAATGAAGTGAATCGTTATTTACTTCCTCTTACCCATAGGGTCGAGAAAGTATTGTTTTAGGGTCAAATTTTCGAACGTGAGTTTTTGTTATACATACATGTTCTGAGGTCCCCTGAATACGAAAATCACGTTTTTAGCGAATGGTCTCTGTGTCTGTCTGTCTGTCTGACTGTGTGTCTGTTATCAGCATATCTCAAGAACAAATAGTAGCAGAAATTCCAAACTCGGTATTCTAAATGTGTATCATATAGGGATGCTACAGTAAGCTTTTCGTTAAGATGAAGCAAATGGTTCGTGTACAGGGACATTCAAATACATTACGTCTATGGGGGAAATTGCAGGTAAGTAGAATTTAACATCTATAGACTGCACTAAACCAAATGATACGAATACATATTTTTTGTAATAGAGATAGTCAACTGGGAAAATTTTTTTTGTGTATGTAGGAGCCTTGCCTCCCCCCCCCCCCCTGGGGTAGATGTCCTCCCTCGAGTGTAGTAAATTTTCATGATGGGTATCTTTCAAAAGAGCTCGCCAATACCTTTAAAACGAATGGTTGAACCATCGATCTACGATAATTTAAAATAAAGTTATTGATTTCTTTCATTTTTAACATTTTTTTTTTTTTTTTTTTTTTACTTTAATATTGAGATTAAATTCAACTTTTTTTTGGATATTTAGTGTTATACTATTTCTCGAATATGGAAATCGTCTGTATTATCATACAAGATAACTTTTTTAAATAATAATTTTAATAAATTATTTTTTTTAAACTGAATTATTTTTTAATAACCGAATTAAATTCTATATAAATGTAGGTGCATTAATGAAACGGGGGGTTGAGGAGCGCCAGAACTAATTATCATATAAAACTCTTCCGAAGCCTAATTTGAATTGTTTAACATAGGTTTACATAACAGTACTCTTTATCTTACCTCTTAATCTCCAACCTGTACTTATAGCATTAAATTTCAGGGTAAGAGAAAGTCGTGTGAGTGACACACTAGATTATTCTTATTATGAGGACTTTAAATAGAGCACTTAACGAAACACTGGGATGTGTTATTGCTGTTGTGTTTTCGGGCCTATATTTTTTGTCAACCAGCAGTTTTTTTATTGTCATTCATATTTATTGATCGGGTAGAATTTTTTTAATTTCAGAACGAAAATTATAAAATATCGAAACACATTTGATTTATAAACAAAAACTGAAAATACATTTAAATGATCACGTGGTAATCTTCATGATCTAAACATTGTTTTCAAGATTTATCGTTCACATTCCGTCATTTTTGACGGGGTTATATACTAGTAAATAAATAAAATAACTACTATTAAAATTTAAAAATACTAATGAAGCAATAATAACGAATATCATGCAATTAAATTATGATAATTCTATTCTTTTAAAGATTGTAGTGATATTGAATTATTTGTGTTAGCTAACAAGTTATTTTTCTTTGTGTTGCTCAAAATATTATTTTAAATTAGCATTCATTCACTTTGAACTAGATTTAATAAAATTAACAGAATTATCTTATTTATAAGTTATTTAAGTAATTTTTTCACTTATTTGAATTAAATCTTCAAATTTAAATTAGCCGCTTAACCGTGAAATTTGTTAATCCGTCCATTAATCCAACGATTCACATCCACACATATGTTATTGTTAACATCTAATCTACTTTAATACATTACGCTAGTTACATTCACAAATTTATAACTCATTCAGTTTAAAATGCATACATAAGAAATTTGCATATTGTGTCAACAAATATAAAATTTAAATTGCAGTCGGCAGAAAAAGTATCCGAGCACTAGCAATAATTCCTGTCTAAACAAAAGTACACTTAATACTGCTTTGTTAAATAAATCCTTGTCGAGTCATGTTGTTAGTCAGTATAAAAACATGCTTCGACAAGAAATTATGTAACAATACAGTTTTAAGTGTACTTTTTTGAGATCGGAATTATTGGCTAGTGCTTGGATACTTTTGCTGCCGACTGTAGTAGAAAAACATCACGCCTCATCGAATTTAATTAAATTTTTAAAGACCTTTAAAGCAGAGACATTTACTAAAGTTAAAATGCATAAAATGAATGATAAAAACAAAGCATGGTAAATGTTTCGATCTGTGTAACAGCTTCTTATTAATATTAAGGTAAAAATTCACACTGTTTTTTCATAAGAAATGTGAGTTTTCTCTTTTTTGACATTGATACTATTAAACCATAAGGAAATGTTACACAAGTTGAAAGGTTTATCATGTTTGGATTTTTGAGTTTTATATGTTTTTAACTTAAATAAATGTCCCCATATTAAATGCCTTTTAAAATTTAATCGAATGCAAAGTACTTACAACACATGAAAAAAAATTATTTTACAATAGTTGTAAGGTGTGAGACCTCACTCTTTAGGTTTCAGATGCTCGAAATTGCGCTAAGTTATCCATGGAGTGATAGGTTGGAAGAGATGAAATTACCACATGATGGCCTCTGTAAAAGTGGGAGGTTGTACATGGAAGAGTTGGGTTAGTGTAAAAAAAGGTTGCTACAGTCGGCAGCAAAAGTATCCGAGCACTAACCAGTGATTCCGATATTAAAAGAAAACACTTAAAACTGCTTTGTTAAATAAATTCTTGTCGAATCCTGTTCTTAGACTGACTAAGAACATGACTCAACAAGGATTTATTTAACAAAACAGTATTAAGTGTACTTTTTTTTAGACAGGGATTATTGCTAGTGCTCGGATACTTTTACTACCGTCAGTTGAATTTAGCTTGGCGTTTGGTTCAAGTGGGGATATAAAAAGTGTTAAAAGAAAGTTGCGAAGCTTTTGTGTTCAGTTGCATATCAGTATTTTCAAGTGTTTGGTGTTTTGGAAATAAGGCCGATTGACTGCACAAGGATTCTAGGCCTGAGGTGGTGTGTCTTCCATGGGGGGGGGGGGGGAGGGGCTGTCTTTCTAAGAGTTCCTAGCCAGTATTTATATGAGTTTCGAAGAAAGTCACAAAAAACTTCGATCTGCTAGCTAAACGAGCGTGAGCTGGAATCGAACCTGGCAATTTTCGTCTACCAGCTTTCTACGCAGAACTATTCGGCCCCTGGTAAAGCCCAGTATTTTTAAAATGGATGTTTTGGGGGAAATAAAATGAATCGTTACTTCAGTTTTTTTCTTTAAAATTAAACTTCCGAATTAGGGAAGTGTTCTTTTTGGATGGTGTTTTTCTACAGTATTTATGATCGAGTTCCTAGATTAAGAGTTACGAAGATTCTTCGCAAAACCTTTGGAGTTAATTATTTCCTAATATGAAATAGCGCAACCTCACTTCTGAGGTTAAATTAAGAGTTTGATGATATAAGATTTAATTTAAGTTTGGTGAGTCAGTAACTTTATAGTTTCTTAAGAATTAAGATATGTTTTAAGCACATTTAAGTTAAGTACTTGTATGAAAGTCTATTATACCTTCTTCATTTAAGATTTTTTATAAACAGTGTTGAATTTTGACTCAAGTTGTCTTCATTAAAGCTACTAATATAAACATTTTCTATTCGTTAATATGGTAGATAATCCAGAGGCCATAAACCAAGACTTACATAATGTCAAAAAGTAATACTCTATCAAAATATAACTGAATATTTTAGAATAACTGGAAAGTAAAATTTTTAGCAGAACTACATTTTAAAATAAACGAAAATGATTGTTTCCCTATCGCTAATTTTTTTGACATTTTCTAATCTTAAATGTGAAAGACATGATTTACCTGTCGTTGCCACTCCCGCGAATACCCAACATTGTCCATATTTCACCGATTGCTCCCCTCCATTCTTAAAATATTCGTCCATGATTGCCGGGCTTCCCGTCCACATCCATGGAGCTGTACCGTCGTCGTACATCCCTGACCAGTTTCCGACGACTATACCTTTGTCGTCGTTTTCACTATTTACCTGAAACATAAAAGTTAGTAATTTCAAAGGATATAGATATATGTATTCGGTGTACTGGAAAATTCTGTCATTTTGAATTTCTGTCGTTTTGAACCGGAAATGTTTCCTGGACAACTTTTATAAAACTATTAAGAAGATATTTGGTAAAGTATAAATATTTTTAAACAAAAAATTCTGTTGTCATTTTATTTAATCAAAATGAAAGAATTTTCTTGTACACTTAGTAATTGAAATATACTAGTTAATTTAGTTAATTTCTTCTGAGATTTATTTTATCACAAGCACATGACACATACGCTTTATGTATTAAATTGTTTGTAACTTAAAAAATTACGAAACTGTTAGGGTAAGTGCACCAGTGATTGACACTTTTAGAGCAATATCTGATGTTTTTAATGTTCTAGTCATCAGAAAATATTTTTCAGAAATCTTAAGTTAGCACATATGGCATGAAAGACATTCAGAACCACATATATGTTAAAATATGTACATTTGACAACACTTCTTTTTTTTTTTTTTTTTTTTTTGTGAATTTTTATTTGACACTCGCACTCAATGTTCCAGTAATTGACACTGCTAGTTTTTCAATTTTGCAATAATTGGCACCCTATGTTCCAGTGTTTGACATTGCTAGTTATTCCTTTTACCAGTTATTAGCATCCTATGCTCCAGTGTTTGACATAAAATATTAAAATTCTTATATATAAAATATATGATTTTATTATTTTCTTATTTATTAATTATTTCGGGATAGATGTCAATTACTGGAGTATGCCAATCACTGGAGCACCTACCCTATTCGAGCTTTTTTTTTTTTTTTTTTTTTTTTTATGAAATTAAATTTTAATATAAAAAGTGAACATAAAATTGAGCGGGTTGCTAGACAGAAGAATATACACTACCTTTCCATAAATAGCCGGACACTTCCAATTTCAAACATTTTGTCAAATATCTCAAAAAGTACTGAACACATCTTGAAGTATATGAAACGTGTTACATCTTATATATTTCAATGAAAGTTTTTGCCCGAACGCAAAAGGGGTACCACTAAAATATTAAGGTTATAATAGTTCTTTTCAACCTTCAGTATCTGTTACATAATTGAATTAAAAATATTACGCTGGTTTTCGGAAGTTAAGCAAAAAATTGAATTGAAACTGAATTTTAATATAAAAAGTGAACATAAATAGCACGGATTGCACGCAAAAGGGGTACCAGTAAAACATTAAGGTTATAATAGTTCTTTTCAACCTTCAGTATTTGCTACATATTTGAATTAAAAATATTACGCTGGTTTTCGGAAGTTAAGCAAAAAATTTAATTGAAATTGAATTTTAATATAAAAAGTGAACATAAGTAGCATGGGTTGCTAGACTGAAGAATATACACTACCTTTCAATAAATGATCGGACACTTCCAATTTCAAACATTTTGTCAAATATCTCAAAATGTACTGAACACATCTTGAAACTTTAGGAGTATATGGAACGTGTTATGCCTTATTATATTATATTTCAATGAAAGTTTTGGCCCTAACACAAAAGGGGTACCAGTAAAATATTAAGGTTATAATAGTTCTTTTCAACTTTCAGTATCTGTTACATATTTGAATTAAAAATATTACGCTGGTATTCATAAGTTAAGCAAAAATTTGAAAAACAGCCACAATACTCAAGCAATATTCAAGTAAATTGGACATTAAACGACGTGTGAACACAAGAAAATGTGATGCGAATATAAAATTTTCTTACAGTATATTCGTGCCGACATTTTACATTCCGTAATATCAACAGCAACTTAAAATATCGTATATTCAGACATACTACAGTCAGCAATAAAAGTATCCGAACACTAGCAAAAATTCCTATGTAAAAAAAGTAGAGTTAATGCAGTTTTGTTAAATAAATCCTTGTCGAATCATGTTCTTATACTGACTAAGAGCATGATTTGACAAGGATTTATTTAACAAAACTACATTAACTCTATATTTTTACACAGAAATTTTTGCTAGTGTTCGGATACTTTTGTTACCTACAGTACTTAAATACAAGGTGATCAATTTAAAAGAGTACTCGTTGGTTTTTCATATTACCCTTCAATCTTATAGGTGTGGCAACTATTCTAACACTGAATTTTTAAAATTATCATTCCTTACAGAAAATGTTGAAAATGTTCGCCACCATTTTGAAAGCAAACAGGAACACGTCGAACCAAGTTTTCTGACACATTTCGCAGCATTGTTGGTGGTATTGAAGAGATTTCTTCAGTTACGATTTGTTTTAACCCTTTGCGGCGCAAGACAATTAGGATCATTTAAATTATACTGCCACCGGAATTCATAAACTAAATTAAACTAAAAGAATTTTTAAATTTTAAGGTTAAAAAAAAAACGGCTTTTTCTGCTATGTTATAAACGTAAGTTTTTGCTAAAAAATTTCCGGTATGAATTTTTGCAGCTGGTAGGTGGCATAAAATATATACCACCACCCCTGAAAGGGTTAATTCATCGATATTTGCAGGACTTCTCTAGAAAACCTTATCTTTGAGATAACCCCGCAAGGAAAAAAAAAAAAAAGAAAAAAAAAAAAAGAAAAAGAAAGAAAGAAAAAAAAAAAGAAAGAAAGAAAGAAAAAAATCTAACGGGGTAAGGTCTCACCCCCGTTACATTTTTTTTTTTTTTTTTTTTTTTTTTCTTGGAAGGAATGATAATGTAAAAAATTTTGAATTAAATTATGCTTTTCAAAAATAAAAATTATTATAGGATTAAGTAACACTGTGCGTCTCCATTTCTGTTTTACCTCACAAATAAAATTTAACAGTCTAACAGTGTTTGAAATTGTCTCCCACACTTAAACAAGGTTCAAACAATGATATTTCAGTGTTAGAATAGTTGCCACATCCATCAGTTTTAAGGGTAATAAGAAAAATCATCGAGTACTCTTTTAAACTGATCACCCTGTATAATTAAATATCAATAATCACTTTGATATTAAGAAGTTGTACACGATCAATGATCACTTTGAACAGCTATATAAGCCGGACATGAATGTTTTATACTGTTTATAGTGATATTATTGGGTTTCATTAGTAGAAATAGCAATGCACTTTGGTCACATACAGCAGTTTTAAGCCTATGTAGGGTTTCCAGGGAATTGGGGGCCAAGTAAATTTTGAAAAAAAAAATTGCTCATTTACTTTGCTGATTAATATCCGGGACATGCGACAGTGTGAAATAAACATGTTTCTTCCGGGAAAGTGGGATAATGGGACAAAAATGAGCTTCAACTATAGAGCCTATTGCAGAACAATGAGATTAAAGTGAAATGTGTCATTTTATCCTATTATAAATATCCTTTACATTCCTTTAATATATTCGATTTTATACAATTTTTAATCTACACTGAGAAAAAGTTCTGTAACTGACATCTAGAATCTAAATTGTGGCTCTAAAAAAATAGTTCCATGTCATTCTTATAAATTCTAGTCCCCTTTGAAAGAGAGTTCTAGAAACCCCTATTAGAATTATAGAGCGTTTGCCTATATTATCGAGGGCAAAGTTATTTAAAAATTTCTGCAAATAAATGCAAATACAAGAGGCGGGTTTCAGCAACTATAATCTTGGTTTAGGCACAATTCTAGAAAATCAAGCGAGAATTTCTCGCAATACAAAAGATTCAGAATATTGTTTCACCATCTAGAAATATGTAAACTAGAAATTCTTGATCATTTCGTCTGTTCAGTTTATTGGCATTCCTTATGTGCATAGTTCAGATATCTATATTTCTAGTTTAGGGATTTAGAAAATTACCACTTATTCAGTCTAGATGAAGGCGGTATATTTTTTTTCTCAATGTAATAGGACTTTAATACTCATCGGTAGATACAGGATAAAAAGTATCTTTGTGACGAAAATGCTCTATTTATTTGTATACATTAAAATATGAAGATTCTAAATATGTAATGTAGAAAAACATATAATTTTTAAAACGATTTTGTTTAATCCTTTGTCTACCGATGGTACTTTAAAATAACATTAGTTTAGAAAGCGCATAAAATGGAATTTCTGGGGAAAATGTCAAAGATATTTCTGTACTGATAAGTATAAAGGATTTAAGTCCAAAAATGTCGATTTTGAGTTAAGTACATAGTCAGACTCAGAAAAAAATTCTCTATCGATTTGTATAAAGGATTTAAATCCATGTCATTTAGGCCTTGAGAAAATCCATTGGTAAAAAAAGATTCAAGTCAGAAATTTAGCATTAATCTTTGGTATGAAATATTTAATTAAATTTTTTCCCTTTATTAAATGAAGGTTGACAATCACTGAATGGTATAGAGAGTATAAATCAACATAAATCCTTTTTCCTAATCGATTCTTCTGATTAGTTTTTAGTTAGTTTAACTTTATTTTCTGTCACCTGAAAAATCAAGACTATGGATTTATATCCTTTATACTTATCAGTACAGAATTATAAGAATAGAACATATATACCTCACTCTAATCTCACTACACGGCATTACACTGGGAAAAAATATATACCGCCTTCATCTAGAATGAATAAGTGGTCATTTTCTACATCCCTTAACTAGAAATATAGATTTCCGAGCTATGCGCATAAGACACGCCAATAAACTGAATAGACGAAGTGATCGAGAGTCTACTCATTTCTAGATGGTTAAACAATATTCTGAATAGTCTGAATATTCTGAATCTTTTGTATTGCGAGAAATTCACGCTTGATTTTCTAGAATTGGGTATTAAACCGAGATTATAGTTGCTGAAACCCGCCTCTTGTATTCGCATTTATTTGCAGAGATTTTTAAGTAACTTTGACCTCGAGAATACAGGCAAACGCTCTAGAATTCTAATAGGGTTTCTATAACTAACTTTCAAAGGGGACTAGAATTTATAAGGATGACATGGAACTATTTTTTCTAGAGCCACAATTTAGGTTCTAGATGTAAGTTACATAATTTTTTCTCAGTGTAGACACACAGATGTAGCCAGTTTTTTTCCAGAACGGTTTTACAGAATGCTCCTACTGATTTTGCTTGGCATTTTTCATGATCTCCACGTGTGTTATAATTAATTCCTATATTATTCCAAGAAAGTTCCATCAATCTTAGAAAAAATGTAAGGAACATAAACAAGGAGTACTTTTTTACACTTTTCTAAGGTCCAAATGTATTTTTCAACCTCAATGTACCAGTGGTACACTAAAATACCATCTCAAAAAATCATCATTAATTACTATGATAAGGTGATATGCATGATTTTTATTGCAGACATCTTTAAAAAAATTTCTAAAGTAACTAAAAAAAATGTTTTAGGTACATTTTTTGTCTTTCATAATGCTGATAAAGGGTTAAAAAGATTGAGCAGTGAAAGGTTGATTTTTATATGTTGTAAATTTTATTATAACTTTAAAGCAAATGACACCAAACGCTGGCATTCTTTGAAACAAAAACTGGTTAAATTTACGGTTTTTCCTAGTCACGGTAAAAAAGAAAATGTGTAATGCAAATACAGCTTAAAGTTGTTTCTCGAAAAAAGTTTTTTGAATCTAATTATGCTTATGTATATGCTTACTTTTGAAAAATATTTGTGTTTTATTTATTTAAAAGTTTTAACAAATTTCTACACGAGTAAAAAGTATGAGAAATTAAAATTTGTATTCACTACATTTGAATTTATAATTCTTAAGCCCTAAGGATTACGAAATCTAAGAAACCCATTCAACCTCAAACCGATATTATTTTTTATTATCCACTCCTCCATAAAAACTAATATGAAGTGGCCACCACAAGACTTTCTTCTATATAATTTTACACAAATTCATGCAGTAGAAATGACAGAATTATAACATTAAATGCCGAAAGACAGTCAATTTTATGTCAACATCAGAAGAAAGAAGATTTTCTTTCCAAGGCTTTTTTTGTTAAATTTTTTAAAATTGATAACTTTTTTTAAAACTTATCACAGATTTATGGTTCAACCATTCGTTTTAAAGGTATTGACGAGATCTTTCAAATGATATCCATTTTGAAAATTTACATACCCCGGGGTGTAAATATTACACCTCCCGGAAGGGGGTACTTCCCCCTTAGGGGGGAAAGCGATGCTCCCACATTCACAAACTTTTTTTCCTAGTTTACTTCTACTATTATCAATAATTCATATTAATTTTACAATCACACGTTAAAAATGACTCTCATTATGTACATTTATACGAAATTTTGTCTATATTGCCATGTTAAAAATTAAGAAAAAAAGAGATCACAGCGTCACCTGTTGAGTGATTAATCCCCAAATCTAATCAGCATTAGTTTATATCAGGGTCCAACCAAATACCAACTTTGGTTGAATTTTACTCCTTGGTTCGTGAGCTACAGAGTTTACGAATTTCGTGATACACACACACCGACTGACACACATTTTCTAAAAACAATCAAATCGTGTTCAGGAGATCCCAAAACGTGTAAATCCACTGAAAACTGTAGTTCTAAAATTTTCACGAATGCAATACTTTCTCTATATATACATATAGAAGAAAGTAAAAAAAAAAAAGAAAAAAGAAAAAGAAAAGAAAAAAATTGTGCAGCATATACATTTTTTTAAAATCCAATTCAATTTACTAAGGTGTACATACAAATGAAACACAGCCGGTTGCAAAGCCGTTTTCAAGCGTTCCAAATGTATGACTACAGTCGACAGCAAAAGTATCCGAACACTAGCAAAAATTCCTATGTAAAAAAGGCACACTTAACACTGTTTTGTTGAATATATCCTTGTCGAATCATGTTCTTGGACTGACTATGAACAGGATTTGACAAGGATTTATTTAACAAAACTGCGTTAAGTGTACTTTTTTTACATAGGAATTTTTGTTAGTGCTCGGATACTTTTGCTGCCGACTGTATTTGCAAAAAAAATTGCAAAATTTACGTCATCGAAATTGCAAGCGTTCCGTTTGTATGTAACCCTAAAAAAACTTTAAAAAAAAAAAAGAAGAAGAAGAAGAAAGAAAGAAATGGAAAAAAGCATTGTGCATTTTTTTATCAGTTTCATCTAACGCTGGTATAAAATTTGCGTTTGCCACAAGGAACTTCTTACTTTGGAAATACCAATGTATTTGGGAAAAATCATGACTGCGGTGAGCTACCTTTGAATTATAATGTCATAGGTTAATCTCGAAGGTCACATATACGTCATTTCCAAAATTATATGACTTCTAGTCGGTTTTCTGCAATACTAAACAAAGCAATCACTTTCTATCATTTTTTTTCATCAAAATCCTTGATGAATCTTTACAAAAATATAGATTATATACCATTCATTCTTCCCATTCACTAAATCGCCTTCTTACAGCTTGAGAAATTATAATTACAGCAAACATACGATAAAGTAACATAAAAAATTTATTTATTACTAAATAATAAGGAGATATCGCGATTAATTTATTTGGCCTATTAAATAATTCCCATGTTACATAGTTCTGTAAATTAAAACTATTAATGTTGATTTGTTTAGCTTCAGGAAGCCATAGATTGGAGTAAGCCACATCCGCCCTATTCTACAGTGACGGTCTTTGGTAGGTCTAGGAACTATGAGAGAAGTATAAAACCGTGCAAGGTGCCTATGTAGAAAAGTCTCAAGTATAATAAATAAAAATTAAGTTTCAATTTCAAGTTTTTTTTTTTTTATGATAAAAATCCAAGTTTTCCGAAATTAATGCTGGAAATAATGTCATAACTAAAACAATGTATTAGAATAAAGAAAGTAAAATTTTACCCATGTTTTATATGCGTGCATTTCGACTGAATAAAATAATGAAAAGAGATAACTTAAAGGAAAAAACTTACATCACAGTCGCAACAATGCATTGAGATAAAAAGTAAAATTTTATTTATGGTTTGCATGATTTTAAAATATTCGTACATTGTTTCAAATAATAAATTAAACATACAAAATTCATTGGTCCCCTCTCTCTCTCTCTCCCTTTTATTTATTTATTTATTTATTTTTTTTCATATATATTTATGATCATTTATGTGTCTAATAATATTTTTTAAAATTTAGTTTAGGTATCGTGAATTTATAACGTAGTATTTATACTCACTAATTTTGAAATTGCTCTTGATACGAGTATTGGACTAGCTCTTCCAGTATAATCGAGACGAGCATGATTTAACATTAACATGGCTGCTGGTAATACAGTATCGTGAAACTGAAAAAAAAAAAAAATAATAAATAAATAAATAAAATAAAATAAAGCAATAAATATAATTAAATTGCTTTGTAAAATGTAAATACAATCTTGCTGTCAAACTTTAACAGTAAGTTTTACGGTGAATAAACGGTTGGTTTATTGGCTGGTTGGGTTTAACGTCGCAATACTTCTGCGCAATGTGTAATTGGTGACGGTCTGGGACACACCTCTAAGGATGGCCCGGAGATATGCCATCACAATTTTGAACCTTTACGGAGAGGATTGACCCCCTGCTTCGATGAACCCCAGAGGTATAATTTGGATGGGAACATGAAGGACATTATGGCCACGACAGACTAAACGTGCACCAGTCACCATTAGTGTACACGACGGTCTTTGGCAGGCTCGAGTGGCGAACCTACAATCTTCCATTTACGAGCTCTGCGCTCCACCGACTGAGCTACCGCGGCCCCGGTAGCGGCAAATACGGCATATAAACCATAAAAAAAATTTTGGCTCACCGTAAAATTTGAAACTAAATTTTGGTACATTGTAAAAGTTTAAAACTTCACTGCCAATCTTCAGCCATAAGTATTACGGATGTTCAGCAATGAATGAGCTTCTCTGTTGGAGCAAATGACCATCATATTCGTGTATGGAGGACCTGGGGCCAGCGGTCTCAATCATCCCTTATTTTACAGAGTTATACAGCCTTTACCTCTGGTGCGATAATGCGGGGTTTTATCTCCAACGGTAGCACATAGCAGGTCGCCTCTAGTTATATTGCGTCCAACTTTAGGAGCGCAACGATATGTTGATTCCATCCTGCGGATTCCATCCTTATCCTTCATGGAACTCATTCTGGGGCCAGTTTTTAAAAAGATAATGCCAGGAGGTCCCATACGGCTCGCATATCTATGGAATGCCTCCGTGTAGTTAATACTCTTCCTTGGCCATCAAGATCACCAGACCTTTCGGCCATCGAAAATGTCTGGTCGCCAAATTCGGACACCCAAAATGTCGCAGATTTGGTGCAAGAGTTGATGAATACTGGCAAAATGGATCGCAGGGTGTCATAAAGAATTTTTTATCGCTCATTATGTAGATGTATAGAAGCATGCATTGGTGCGAGGGGCGGTTTCGCCAATTACTGAGTTGCACATTCAGTGTGCAATTGATGGGTCCTATAGACTTGAGGTTTTAGTCATTTCATTATCAGTAAAAGATCTGTACACTTAATTTCATTTCAATAAAAACAGACACTTTCTTCAAAGCGTTTAACTCTTTTTTTTTAAATAGTGTATTTAAAAAAATAATAATGATGCCTGTTACAGCACGAATCATCTTCTCCAGCTATATTTAAGTTATAATTAATAAATACTTATATTCTTTAGAATACGTACACAGATTCTGAAGACTTTTAACTCTTAAGTATCAGTCGTAGAACTTTGCAATTGCAATTCCCTGGAAGTTGTAATTTCTCGTGAAGGTATCCGAAAAAGTCACTTAATTGTCATGAGTTTTGTTAAGTTAGTCGCCAAGGCATCTCAGATGATTACGATGTCAATGGGTTTCAATGTAAAGAATCTTCCAATAACGGTCGTTTGATGGTAACAGAAATATCAGGACGCGATAACTAGTAAGTATCATTTCGTGCAATGTGAGTTATCTTCGAAAAGTATTTTAAAATTCATAACAGTGACATTAAGTCAGTTTCGTTTTAGTTTCTCTCTATAACGTTAAGTAACAAATTTCAGATACTGTGCCAGTACTTTGTCAGTACCTTCTGAACAAGTAATAAAAAAAGAAAAAAATTAAGTCAATTCCTACTTCAAACATTATCGAAAAAGTTTTTTTTAAATAATTTTGGATTGGGAAATAAAAAGCGGGAGTGAAAAATGAAATAAAAATAATTATAAGTTTAAAAAAAAAAAAAAAAAAAAAAAAAAAAAAACTTTTTGTATACCAAGTTTTAAATTTTCTGATGAATCATAGAGCTCTTATCAATGTGCATAAATTTTTTAAAGTGATAATGACCTCAATTTTTGTGAGATGCATAATTTAACTTTTTATATATTTTTTAATCTTCACGTTTAATTAAATGTGTTTATTTTTATGTCGAAAGAAAATAAACTCGTATTTTTTTTTTTTTTTTTGCCAACAATTAAATTATAGCTAATATTTTAATGGCTGTTTTAACGCTATTAAGATGTTAATACTTTCATATTTTAATTAATTATAAAAAAACTAATGAAAAATTCGAAAATCGGACTTCGAAGTATTGTGTTGTCACCGTGTTCTGAGCAATCCTGAAAGTTTCAAATTTCTAGCTAGTCGGGAAGTTAGTTAAAAATCGATTGCAAGATTTGTACAAGATATAGGGACAGGGAGAGTGTGAACTAATAGTAGGAATTGAAAAAAGGAATTTTAAATGAAAGCCAATATAAATAAAATTTCCCCCCCCCCAAAAAAAAAAAAGGTGGATTTCTATCTTTTTTACTTTTCTTTCTCTCTCTCTCTCTCTCTTTTTTTTTTTTTTCCAGGGACATTCCTGATCCATAGTTCTTGATTTTATTAAAATTTCATAACTAACATTTTACTATAACAATAACAATGATAATAATAATAATAGTAAATACAAAATGTATTATGTGTTTAAAATATACATTGTGATACATAAAATATACATGGATGCTTAATTGTTTTAAATACTCACCTGGCCATATATCCACCGACGACCTCTTGGTTCTTTTTGTGTTCCTACGAATATTTTACCAACGTCATTTAAAACATATTCTTTTCTAGCATCTTCTTTGTCTAGAAATACGGTATCCTCTAAAACGAAATAATTTTACAATGTTACTATCATTTAATTAATTAGTTATTGGTATCAATTAAATGAAAATGTAGAAAAGAAAAGAGAAAGCAAAAGTGAAAAAAAAAAAAAAAATATATATATATATATAGAAAGAAAAAAAAAAGAAAGGAGCATGTATGATGTCTAAATTATTTAATACACTACCTAAACATAAATGACTAGACACATTCGAATTTACAAGTTTTGTCAAATATATAGAAAAATACTTGACGGATCATCCAGAAACTTATGTGTTAAATTAACGTGTATTATAACTCATAACTTTCAGAGAAAAATTTGACCCGAATACAAAAAAGAAACAAGTAAATATTGACGAAAAATAAAATGTCTGGTATCACCTTATAAAAATAAACCTTGAAATGCGTTGTAGTTATAGCCTCTAGGGTTATAAGGCTTCTTTTAATTATTTGTCTATATTTGTATATGAATAGCACTCATATGCACTGATATTCTTTAACAACATTTCTTGCGACCATGGAAGCCTCTGCGCAAGTGCGGACTCAACGAGTCCACTGTTAAAATGGGGGAGATAATCTTTTCGTTGAGATAAAATAAGCGATAAGGAAACATCGAATGACTAGATGTTTACTAAATCTTAACCTGTCGATCAACTTGGCATACCTCCATGCTTCTGGACTCGTTCTCACTGTTAGGCGTATGGAACGTGATTGCACTATATACGAATAAATATTTCTTTAAAATAATTCAAAATGTAAATACTAAGTTTTTTTTTTTTTTTTTTTGTTTGTTATTATAATATGTAGGGTATTCAACTTAATGCAATGCCAATTTTAGGAAACTTGACATGTTACGACATAACATACTGCAATTAGACTACAAAAATATCAAATATATGGTGAAATATGAGCATTTTTACTAAACAGTTTTTAACAGTGCATGCGCAAACGTTTAAAAAATTCCTTTTGCATAATTTATTAATTAAATGTATTAAGCTACTTCTATCGAAACCTAGTGGAAATAATGTGATTATTCAAAAACTTATCGTCGATAGAATAAACTGAAATTTAATTCCTCTCAACGAAAAAAAAAGCAAAACTATGATCGTTTTACGTAATTTTTATTGTAATCTTATCAATGGTAATACAGTATACGTTCATGTTCATTGTAAATAAATATTAATAAAACCCCATATTACTTTACTCTTTTTTGAGAGAAACTGAAATTCAGTTCACTCTATCAACGGAGACATTTTGAATTTTTACGATATTTACTTTGGGTTTTCATATAATTCGCTCAATGCATTCGGCTAATAAATTATGAAGCAGAAATTTTGTTAATGCTTCCGCATGCGCAGTTAAAACTATTCAGTAACTTACAATTTATAATCGAAAACAGAATAATATGAATATGTATACTGTTGCGTACTCGGGGTTCGTGAGTTGTCTGAGAATGAAAGGCGAATCTGGGAAAGGTGTAAGTCTATTTACAGAAAATTTTAGAATATTACAAGTCTATACACCAAGCATCAACTTTGTACTCTCTCCTGACCGCTGTGCTCTATACTTCAATTGTTCTTCCGCCTTCCTGGTATACTTTTGTCTGTCGCCGAAAAGGCCGCTTAATTCCTTCTTGAACACTTCCCAGGAATTCAGAGTATCTTCATTGTTTACGTACCATTGCTTTCCAGTACCATCAAGGAAGAAATACACATTGGCTAAGCACATCATGTCATCCCATTTGTTAAATTTAGCCACTCGATCGTATTCTTTAAGCCATTTCAGAGGGTCTTCTCCAGGCACTCCTCGGAAGGTCGATGGGCTCCTTGGTTGCTGGTAGGTAGGAGTCAAAACGACGGGCTTGGTCTCTTCTGGCACTTTGGTTTCTGGCATTTTCGTTTTCTTCTTTTTGCTCTCTGGAAAATAAAGTCCGTACTCGGGAGATTGTCCTCTTAAATGGAGGCTTCTGCGAAGATTATCACCGTTATCCACGTTTGCAAGGTTTATTTACCCGGCGCCTCCACCAAAATGTCACACAGATGTCGTGAAGAGTCAAAGTGAACACTCGAAGTTAAGTAACAAACGTAGTTTATTAGTAGAACAAACTTGTAACACAGCTACACTCGGATGGGAGCATCCACAAACTGAGGAACAAGTCGCTTATATACAATATTCGAATATTCCAGAATACAAGATTAACATAAATTAGAATATTCTAGAAACTGCTAGAACAGGAAATTAAATATGCAAAGATAATTATAAGAATTTAGAAATAATTTTTAGAGTCTTTAAATTTACTTGCCCCCGGCTGGAATCGAACTGAGGCCGTCTGGGTGACAGTCCAGAGACATAGCTCTACGCCACGGCGGCTGTAAAGATAGCTGACTTTGTGGCAATATGTGCACAGTCGCACAGGCAGTATAGATTTTGATGAATTCTTTATCATTGTGGCCTATGGGCCCAAATTTTCTTTAAGTGCGATAGCGTCTAAATACCTCATTCGATTGAGCTAAAAATTTATACACATGTTACAGGTCTTCATTGCACAAATTGCATGGATTTTGATGAATCTAGCTCTCACACATTTTTACAGAGTTACAACGAAAATTTGTTATCACTATGATCTATGGGCTTAAATTATTTGAAGTGCAGTAGCATGAAATTAAACAATGGAGAAAAATACTACTATAATTTTCACTTTTGTTTATTTAACAACTTGTTAAACTTTATTTTATTACTACAACCGTCAATTACTTATTGTTTGGTAAGTCGAATGGAGTCACTCCAGATTATTTTTTTCTTTCTTCTCTCTCGCTTTGTCTCTTTGTATTTTTTTTTCCAGTGTAACTTTGTACATTTGAATAATAAATTAAGCAAAATAAATTTTTTAACGCTTGCGTATGCACAGTTAAACATATATAGTAAAATCTCTCATATTCCATTACATATTTTCATTGCATTGGTTTAAAAAGTCTGCGTGTTGTAAAGAAAAAATGAACGAAAAATTGTCGATGCTGTTCAGTGAATCTTTATATTTTAACGAATATACACACTATTGTCATACGATAATCAATTGAGAGGAATCATAATTCTATGCCATAGGTACAACGCATTCCAAACATTATTGTTTTTAGAGGATCAAACCAAATATCATTTTCTTCCTTTAATATGTTTCTAGTTCTCCTTTTCAACTTTGGGACCAAACATTCGCAGAAATTTATAAGGCATAACATATTCTTTACGATCCTGAAACTTCAAGAGAATCTATCAAGTTGTAAGGTCTGAGCACTTGCCTCGGCTGCTTCAGACCCCATTTTAACTTGAACTTAATTTAATAAAAGACATTATGAGACTCTTTATATAAATTCAAATAAAAGGTTTATTTTTACTCAAAATATTGGGAGGAATTGCGTGTGGAGAAACTCAGCATTTAATCAGATAAATAAATAAATATAAAGATTCATCTCACGACTGGTGGTTAACTAGATCCGGCGAAAAGCTGGCTGCTTAGCTATTAAAAGATACAGTCTATTCAAAGCCCAACCAATGAAGAGAAATTCTCTACCGTCACGCTACTTATCCCACACTAGAGTGACAATACTTCGACAATAACTAGATTCGCTCAACACCCTATCTCGTAATAATCCCCTACTCCATACGCCACCAACAACACACTCTTTTACCACAATGCGCGATTTAACTACCTTGAAAACCGACAACCTCCATCACTTCAATTCACTAATTTCAATAACTAATCGTATTCATACACCCTACGCAAACTGTGTGAGTCCTACTTTTCTTTTAGTGACTGCATACCAGCGTAAACTCATCCCAACTCCAATCTATTACGTTATTCTGTTGGGCCAACACCACCTATAATAATGCCTCCGAGCTGAGCTCTACGTCACGGAAGATCGGCCGATTTTATCCAATCCCCACGATCCAACATGTATCATAGGAAGTGTTGATTGGATTAAATCGGCCGATCTTCCATGACGTACAGCGCACCTCGGAGGCATTATTACAGGTGTTGGTTGGGCTCAGTCTTCGTGTTTCCACCTCCGATTTACTTTCACTTTTCACCACTGGTTACATCGTTTTGTCTCAACTCCGGCTCTACGCAACGATTTTACTTTCCATACCGCTTACCTGCGGTGACCTGCAATTGACTCAACCTATTCTACCTTACAAAGTATCTCTTTAAATATTAGACAAAACATCTAAATTTTTAAAAAATGTCCAAATACCAGGTGTCCCATACATATAAATGTATTTTACCACCGCACTTTAAATTGTAGAAATCGAGGGGGAAACAGGCTAAAAATACATAGAAAAAAGCATGGGACGAGAAGGTAAAAAACTTACAATAATAAGTGTGTGGGAAAAAAAAGCTAACACTGGAAGGAATAAAAGGTCAAAATTGACGAGAAAAATTTATCAAAGCTCGGGAAGGGATTTGACTCGGGGCTCTGAAGCTATCGTCGAGGTTTTGTTACGTCTCATCTGTTATGTAACTCGGTGGTGGAGGGGGTGGGTAGAAGCCACCGCTTTTTAGAATGTAGAAATCGAGGGGGAAATGTCTAAAAATCCATAGAAAAAGTAAGGGACGAGAAGGTAAAAAACTCGCAATGTTAAGTGTGTGGGGAAAAATATGGCTAATACCCGCAGGATAAAAGGTCAAAATTGACGAGAAAAATTGATCGAAGCTCGGAAAGGAATCAGTCTCGGCACTGAAGCTATCGTCGAGGTTTTGCTACGTCTCGCCTATTATGTGATAATATCTTTAGACATTTTAAAAATTTATAGAAATTGAAGGAATTGGTAGGTTTGAGTGCGGTTTGTAAAAAGTTATTCTCATAAAAGTTTTTCTTTCTTTCTTTCTTTCTTTTTTCTTTTTTTTTTCTTGGTAAAGAAAAAAGACCATAGTTAAAATTTTAGTAGATAGAAGGCGCTGTACAGGAACAAATCACAAATTTTCATGAAAAGTATACTTCCATGCAAATCTTTACAAACATATAAATTCTATTCTATGTGTTCGCTATCACCACAAATTACAGTTTGAAAAAGAATACATCATCGGTAATTACAGCTTCAGTTGGCGATTCTTAGTTCAATGAAAACACCCTCACCAAAAACGCCTTTTCCACCAAGTCTGCATCGCAATTAAAATTTCATTTATGCACAATTAGGAAGCAAAATATGGAAACATCAGATATATTTCTTTACCCTTAGGCGTGAAATGAGAGTTCAGTTTCAAGGCAATATGACAACATTTTCTGATAAACCTAGAAAATTTTAGTGTATTTGATTTCTCATAAGTAAATTGAAATTCTTATTTTAATTTTAATCAAGTAAATAATTTATAAAAATTTGACCTATCTTCGGAATTTTCCATTAGTTACTTATTTTTATTAAGATTTCTTCTTCTTAAAACCCGAATAAACTACTACGTCAGAAACGCCAAAGAAAAATATTTGAGTTGCATACAGCTGTTTCGGTAGCCTTAAGCGTACCGTCTTCAGTGCAAAAAGAATTCTGAATCTGGAGAAGTGCTCGTATATATAGGAGAGGGATCGAATTTAGTTCAACCAATAGGATTACGGAAAAGGTGGGGAGTGTGGCCAATAGGAATTTAGGAATGAGTAGCTGTGTAAACAGCAAAAAAATTAAGAAAATGTGGACTGAATGTAAAATTTCCAACAATCAGACAAATAGGGAACAGCGAAATCACAATTTACAAGGTTTTTAAAATTTTTATAAATATGAAAAGCTTCAAAGAAATCGAGTTCATGAATGGATTTAGGTCTGCAAATTGTTTTAGCTAAATTAAATTTAAAATTATGATTTTCCTCCCAGCAATGTTTAGAAATAGCCGATTTATTGGTTTCTTGTTTGCGGACGTAATTCATATGTTCTTTTAGACGAAATTTAAGACTGCGTTTAGTTTGGCCAATATATGATAAACCACACTGACAGGAAATACTATAAATTCCCCAAGAATTATGCATATCAGTGGGATCTTTTAACTGAGAAAAGGTGAGTTTATTGGAAGGCGAAAATATTACTTTAAAATCATATTGTTTGAGAATTTTAGCTATGGTTTGACTGGATTTAGGAAAATAGGGTAAAATAATACTGATATTAGAAGAGACTGATTTAGTAGACGAAATACGAGGGAGTTGTAATTTTTGGATAGCTTTGTCTATAAAGGAAGGGTCATAACCTCTGTCAATTGCAATGGCTTTCAGGTATTTAATTTCAGATTTTAATAAAATAGGACTTGAACAAATGTTAAGGGCACGGTTTACAAAAGTATAGAAAGCAGCCATTTTTTGGTTAGGCTATTGGCCACACTCCCCACCTTTTCCGTAATCCTATATGTTGAACTAAATTCGGTCCCTCTCCTATATATACGAGCACTTCTCCAGATTCAGAATTCTTTTTGCACTGAAGACGGTACACTTAAGGGTACCGAAACAGCGGTATGCGACTCAACTATTTTTCTTTGGCGTTTCTGACGTAGTAGTTTATTCGGGTTTTAATATTCGAACGCCAAGTCTCCTGTTATTATTTCTTTTTCTTCTTCTTCTTTTTTTCTTTTCTTTTCTTTTTTTTTTTTTTCTGAGACTAAATTAATATTTTCGTAGATTTTTGCATTTAATAATTTAGTTTTAATTTCTATTCTCGTTGTAAATATTTTACATGTAAAGTTAAGGTTGTAATCAAACAGTTGTAGTTCTGGTTAATATAAGAACATTTTATAAAAATAATCTAAGATCTAAGATGTTTAACGTAATAATCTAAAATGTTTAACGTCTTGAAAGTCAAAGAGAAAAATTGAATAGCAAACAATTGTTTCGGCAGCATTTTGCATACCTTATTTAGCACAGCTGAAACAGCTGTCTACTATTCAACTTCTTTCTTTGGCATTCAAGTTGTTAAAGATTTTTCTTGAGCGTAGTTATTTAGCGCGAAGTATCCTTTTAAAATTCAAGAATTTTATTATTAAGAAGACACATTAAACTATTAAAAATCATACACACAAAGATTTTTACCCGAAGCTGTGCTTTATTTTATATTTAAAATTTACAGCATAAAAACTGACACTATCTGCTGATGATATACAGATTTTGATGACACAACTGCTCCGGGCGGGATGGAGTTTGGAGGGTCCATATTCAAGGCTATTGTAAACTAGTTCTATGGATTGAAGGTAATTCTGTCAGTTGAATGGCATGTTACAAGTTCTATTGTAAAATGTGCTTTAAATAACCAAGAAATAAACAAAACATTAATTTTGGAAAACGTCACTTTTCAGTTTGTTTCTTGCAGCATCGAAAGCAAGAAGAAAAAAGATCTCTAAAATTTTTTCTTTGTTGCTCCCACCAAATTTGCACTTTAGGTTTTTTCATTGCATTAACTTGGAGTGTCTGTGCTTCTTTATCAGTACTATAAGACGCATTTATTGTTAGAGACATTTTTTGATCGATTTTCATTTTTGCAGTTTTAGACACATATTTTTTATGTTTTCTTTTCATTTTTCTTTTACTTGGTGTTTTTGATTTTGGTGGAGCAGAATTATGTTTTACATGATGAATATAATGATCGTTTAAATAGAAATTTCCCTTTGAATTTTCAACTTTTGAAGTATTGACATTTGATTTATTTGTATTACTGCTGTTGCAAATATTTTTATCATAATTTGAACGTTCTAATAATATTTTGTGTATATAATCTTCTAAATCATTATCAACAAATTTCTTTTTAAAGTTTACCTGGCAGTCAAAGTATATTGAGTTTGTACTTAATGTTTCTTCAGAAATTGAATCTTTATTGTAATTTTCATTCAAACTCAATTGGTTTTCTTTAGAAGATGCATTTTCATCATTGCCTTCAGTTTCATTTTGATTCAATTTCTCAAAGTAATTCTCATTTTCAATATCTTCAGTATCATTTCGACTCATTTTTTCAACAACATCATTATTATCAGATACATTTTCTGTCATAAATATTTCATCTTTTTCAAACATGATATCATGAGCAAAACGGGAGATATTTTCATATTCAGTAACATTTTCAGACTTTGATAAATCTTTGACACTTTCCGATTCTTCTTTATTCGTAAAGTTTGCAATATTTTGGAACTTATTTTCGAAATTAGGTTTTTTCTGATAGTTTAATTTGTTAATATAGGACTGTCTGTAGTTTTCAATTATGTTCGGCAAAGTCAAAAGTGGAGTGACTCTTTCTGCAATTATTTGTAGTCTTTTAAATTCATCTTTTATATTTACATCACCCAGGAATACTTTAAATTCCACGTTAATTTGTGTATCATTGCTATCGAGTTCTACAAGAACTCTATGAAATCCATTCGACAGTTCCCCAGCATAGACAAAGTTGTTCGATTCTAAATTAGAGAGCGTATATTCTATAGCTCGTAATTTAAATAATTTTTGATTTATTTCACCACATCTATATTTTTTACGTAATTTATCCATTTTTTAACCAAAAATAGCTCACTTAAATACTCAAATTACTTGGAATCCGCTTTCAAAACGAGAACAGTCTCAAATTACACACTACTCGTAATTTGCTCAATGACTGCAAAGAGTTAGTTTTTTAGCAAACTATTGTTGTGATTTCTCTTTATACATTGTTGCTTTGCATATTTCTTTTATTGTTTAAAACAACTTTTTTCGTTATTATTAAGAGGTATTCTAATTGTTGGAAATGTCAAGTATTGTTGCATTTCTTCATTAAAATGCAAAAAAAAAAAAAAAAAAAAAAAAAATTAAAAATTCTGTCAAAGACAGAATTTAGTTTAGTATGGAGAATTATTAATTTCAATTTGTAAAACTTTTATTTTTAAATTTTAATTTATTTTTTTATCTCATTTTTTGGCCGTAAAACTTGGCCGCGTACAGTCGGTAACAAATGTCCCCGACCACTAGCAAAAATTCTTATATAAAAAAGTGCCCTTAATACAGTTTTGTTAAGTAAATCCTTGTCGAGTCCTGTTCTTAATCAGTCTAAAAACAGGATTCGACAAGGATATATTTAACAAAACTGTATTAAATGTACTTTTGTTATATAGGAATTTTTCATAGCGTTCGGAGACTTTTGTTACCGACTGTACTTTTTAAAATGGCTGAAATGAATTAAAATGAAGTGTTGCCACCTAAGTTTCTTACTTTAGTTAATTTTAAAAAATATAATTGTCGTGTCGAAAAACCGTTTGCATCCCTGGATTCAGAAAAATTGCCCCTTTCACTTAGTACCAAATTTGTAACGATAGGCTTGATATTTCTAATTTATTTGTGTGTTACACAAAACTGGTGTTACTACAAAAACTCCAGATTGAAACTAATCGTCCAGATAAACTGTTTTAATCGTAAAACCGTACATTTTATAAGACTCTGATTTCCATATTTCTCGTTACGCGTCCGTGCAGCGCCTTCTATCGACAAAAAATTATTTATTTATTTATTTATTTATTTTTTTTTCTGTAAAAAAAAAAAAAAAAAAAAAAAAAATTCCTCTTCTGGAGAATAACTTTTCCGCAAATCGCGTTCATATCTATCAATTCCTTCAGTTTTTATGAATTTTTAAAATGTCTACTTATGAGACACCTGGTACATTACTTCACACAGTGTGCATTGAAAAAGCTTATTGTAGGAGAAGAGTTACTTACTGTAATCTTATTATTATTACATTTATTCCAATGCACATTTCCTATATAAATATAATCATAAAATCCATTTTGTTACTATATGCACTGAGGTCAATATGCTCATAGCTACAACCACTGCAATATGTATTTCCTATAAATTAATACTCCTTCATCCATAAAGTTAAAAATGAAAAAAAAAAAAAAAAAAAAAAAAAAAAGGATTTTGTTTCTAATTTTATATTTAAAAAAAATCTGGTATCCAACAATCACACGACTTCCTTTACCAATTGCTACACTCTTTTTGAAAATATTATGATCAGAAGTCAGTAAATTCATTTAACAAATTAGACACCTAACAGGTTTCCTGTAAGAGCTAACTGATGTATATGCCGTGAAGAGATATAAAACAAATTTTACATAATGAATTTAAAAATAAAAAAATAAATCGTTAGAGATGTTTTTTGAAATACTTATTTACGAGATCTATAACAGACCTACCTAATAAGAACCTCTAGAAATTTTGCTGTTGTAACCCAGTTGTGCATGCTGAAGTATATCTGAAAAGTGATTTATGTAACAAATTTGAAGAAAATCGTTAGAGCCGTTTTTGAGATACCGCGTTTTGATCCGATTGTCAATTTTCACCAAAACTTGGCAAACATATCTGCTCACTGGAAACCAGTGTTTGTTGAGCATAATTGATTAAAAAGTAATTGAATTACAATTGAATTACAATTGAATTACAATTAAATTACAATTATAATTATTTTACTCTCAATCAATTTACAAGTAATTGATTACAAATAGATTGAATTACTTACTCAATTCTTTTGTAATAATTCAAATTATTTGTAATCAATTACTTGTTAATCGATTGAGAGTAAAATAATTATAATTGTAATTTAATTGTAATTCAATTACTTTTTAATCGATTATACCCAACACTGCTGGAAACTAACAAATACATATGAAAGGATATCTATAAGGTAGTTAATACGGCGAGTTTCAAGAAAATTCATAAAGCCGTTTTTTAAAGAATGCACTTGCGATACCTAAAATTGACCTACTTATACAGGGCGTCTATCAAATTTTCGGATCTAACCAACTAATACGTATGAAAGGAGATCTAAAAGGATGTTTATATAGCAACTTTGAAGAAAATCGTTAAAGTCGTTTTTGATGTATACACCTACGGATCCATTTCCGGTTTTTCAATTTTCGCCAAACATTGGAAAAAATCATCTGTACACTAGACCTTCCTTAATTCTGAATTTTCGTTGTTCTATTATCATTAGTATTGAATATATGATAGTCAGAAGATGTCTCACACTCACACACATATACACTAACCAGTTACCAAAACCACTTTTTTGGATTTAGGAGACCTTAAAACATGTATATCAAGTGAAAACTCGATATCGAAATTTTTGACCAAACGCGATAATTTTCATTACCTACGGTAATCAATATATATTCTTGGATAGTTTAATATGTGATCATGAAATACTGCTATTATATTTTCATTAAGAACATGTTGAACTATATGTCTTTGAAAAGAATTAAACGATGAATAACCGTTGTCAGAAGAAGGCTGACAAAATTGCTCGACTTTTTTCAAGCCACTTTTAAGCGTTTGCCTAAAACAATACATTCTTAAAAAAAAAAAAAAAAAAAAAAAAAAAAAAATCTTGCGTATTCGTATTTAATCCCTTAAATTCCATCAGCGTATATATATGCCAGTGGTATTAACCGCATCGATTTATAAGGATAAAATATAAATCATTTCAATTTGGATACTTATAATTCTTTTGTTACATACAGTAACATTTTAGAAGGGGTGCCAAAAGGCGGGACTGGCCGTTCAAAATAAAAAATCCGCCGCTCACAAAGGGTTTAATTTTTACTTTTAGTAATATCGAATAGAATACATAAATCTTAAATTTCACGAAAATTTCTGATACTGTTCTACCATGGATCACGAATTTTTCACCCCATACAATGATACTAATATGGAATATTATATAGAATATCGCTACATTCCTTTCAATTATATACATATTTAAAGATAAATACGTAATATTTTCCAGTTTAATTATAAAAATTACGCAAAAATCTTAATTAGACTCATACCTTTACTCCAAGGATTAAAGAGAATGTAGACATTTTGAGGGATACTGTAAACTTCTGGTGGTGCACTCATATCTCCAGCAACATACGATACTATCTTCATTCTCCAAACACCTATTGCTGCAGTGCCTGCTATTTGTACGTCGATAGTCACCACAGCATCTTGGTGTTGATGTGTTCTTATATCCCACAATTGTCTGTCTCTTGTGAATGAAGACACACTTGTGATTGGAAGACTGACTAAATTACCCTTTTGCATCATATGTGGAGGTGGACCTAGGAAATGAATACAAAAATGCATGAAATAAATATTGGGTTGTTCGGAAAGTCATTTCTTTTTTTCTTTTTTCTTTTTTTAACTCTTTGAAAATGAAAGACGATTTTTTTATAGAGCATGGTTGCCAATATTTTAATTTATACCGGAGCATTTTTAGCCCCGCCTCTATTTCGTACATTTTTATTTTTAGAGCATTTTTCTCCTATATATAACTACGATAAAATAAGAAAAATTTATTATTAAATAAAGTGGGGTATGGAATAAAGGCGAGGCTAAAAATGCTCCGGAATAAATTAAAATGTTGGCATCTCTGATAGTGCGCTGTTAAAAATTTCAACAGAAAACTCTGTGTAACGCATTATCTTAAGTCTTATGCTAAATTACAGAGAAAAATAAACGGAGATGTTAAAAAACTTATTTTATACATTCGCTTTAATAACTAATATTAATTTAATTAATTATTAGTGAGAATATATTTCGAACTTAGAATGCTTTTTCTAAAGTAGAAACAGAAATTTTTAATTTTAATTAAAAAATCAAATAATAAAAGTAGGTAAAAATACAGAATAAAGATTGAGAAACTCGATTATTCACTTTTAACTAAGAATTACTGTAAATTTATAGAGACTCTGGATAAATATTTGCATTAAATTTACAGAAATTTTTAACAGTGTGTATAAATATTTTATTTAATGATAGATTCCCAACTTTGATCAATCTCTTAGCAATCTCACGTGTTGTTACTTGGCGGTTTTCATAAATCAATACTTTATTTCGGCTTCACCAGCATCAACTAGCTTTCCAGAACGTAATGCCCCTTCAACATCAGAGCTGCCAGAACAAAATTTTGTAAACCAGTTTTGACACTAGCGTTCTGTCAATAAAACTTCTCCGTACATACCAGATACTTTTTACCCTGCTTGAACAGCATTTTAGCCTTTTTGATAGTAAAAAAACAAAATATGCCGAAGATATTGCTTCTGACTTTCTTAATGTGATAGGGCACAAGCAAAAACTATTGTGCAGAATCAAAGTAACTTTCTCACAAGCAAACCTTGCTATATCAGCTGTTAATGTTAATGTTATAATAATAATAATGTTAATAATAATAATGTTAATAATATAATGTTAATGCAGCTTAATTGTGAAGATGGTGTGAAAAAAATACAATTAAATCCTCTGTTAGGAAAAATGAAATTGGTTTCCGAACAACCCAAATATATATATTCATAATACAATAAATTTAGTATTTTTGCAACAGTGATGCATAGAAATTAATTACATGCATGTTTTCCGTCTGATTTTTAAAACACAAACAAAAATTTAGAATTATTTAAAAATTTATATGATTTATATTGGGAATTTTGAAAGACGAGCACATCGGATATTGAATCATACTTTTTCAATGAAATTTAAGATTATTTTCAGATAAGTTGACAAAATATTTAGAAATAATTTATCATAATAAGAATTCAAAAAAGTTGAATATCTCATAAAATATGAACATTTGTATGAAAAATGCTTGAACTGCGCATGTGCTAAACGTAAAAGAACAATTTTGAATAATTTTATGTTCGAATCTATACATAGGCCAACTCATAACAAAAGCTTTTCAAATACCGTAAATATTCAAAAAGTTATACACAAAAAAGAAAGCTATTTCTCAGTTACTGATTAAAATTTATATTTTAATGAAGAAATAACTCAAAATTGTTATTTTCATTACAAGTTCAGGATAATTACATTTAATTACATAAACATATGTTAATACTTTAAATACATACAGAAATTTATAAATGAAGGTAATGCATATCATGCACGTCATGCATATTGTTATAAATTCTAATTTACACGTTTCAGCACATAAAATTTTGCAAAAGTTTTTATTACTAAATAAATAATCGTCCATTTAATAATTTAGTAAAATTATTGACTAATTCTTATTGAACACAGCAATTTGTGAATATCCCCTTATTAAAAATACCTTTTAGTCAATAGTTAGAAAACAATTTAATTTTTTGTGTATAAATTTCTTAATTTTCATGATATTTGATACGGCTCTTAAAGTGAGTTGGCCTATACTTTTGACCAGGAAATTGTACAAAAAAATATATATATTTTATAGGTCGCACACGTGCACTGAGAAAAAAATATATACCGCCTTCCTCTAGAATGAATAAGTGGTCATTTTCTAAATCCCTTAACTAGAAATATAGATTTCCGAGCTATGCGCGTAAGGCACGCCAATAAACTGAATAGACGAAATGATCGAGAATTTCTAGTGTACACATTTCTAGATGGTGAAACAATATTCTGAATACTCTAAATATTCTGAATCTTTTGTATTGCGAGAAATTCTCACTTGATTTTCTAGAATTTGGTAATAAACTAAGATTATAGTTCCTGAAACCCGCCTCTTGTAGTCTCATTTATTTGCAGAGATTTTTAAATAACTTAGCCCTCGAGAATATAGGCAAACGCTCTAGAATTCTAGTAGGGGCTTCTAGAACTCGCTTTCCAAGGGGACTAGAATTTATAAGGATGACATTGAACTATTTTTTCTAGAGCCACAACTTAGATTCTAGATGTCAGCTACAGAATTTTTTTCTCAGTGTGCAATCAAAACACTTTTTATACAAAAGCTCATATTTCCCGAAATAAATAATATATTTAAATTTTTATTCCAATAAATTATTTCTAAAGTATTTTGTCAGGTGTTATTTGAAAATAGTTAAAAAATCTATATGAACGAACAAGTTATCAATATTACTTACAAACTTTGAATAAACACCATAAAATGCAATAAACTCGCAAAAATTGTTTCGGCTCGAAAAAACACACGACCCTTCATCAGGCGAATAAAGTAAGCACGAGTGCTGCAGTCAAAGCGGCAACGCACAAAATCGTTTAAAATGAAAAGAAAAACTTTATAAAGTAGAAAGTACATATAACTACTGGTATATGTATATATGTTAGTAGTTATATGTACTTTCTACTTTATAAAGTTTTTCTTTTCATTTTAAACGATTTTATGCGTTGCCGCTTTGACTGCAGCACTCGTGCTTACTTTATTCGCCTGATGAAGGGTCGTGTGCTTTTTCGACCCGAAACAATTGTTGCGAGTTTATTGCATTTTATGGTGTTTGTTCAAAGTTTGTAAGCAATATTTTTTACAACGCCAGTTTTGTGGTGCTTTATTATTAAAGTTATCAATATTACACGAAATTGAAAAAGTAAGATCTTTACCAAATTCAAGGTGCAGACGCACAGTATCTAAATTAGGGTGGAACGTCTTCTTGAATCGAATGGCCATATAGAAAGTTTGTCCTCTTCGAAGGATGATTGCGGAATCTTTGCTGTCAAGTAACTCATATTGGCTAGTATTGTGAAGTTTGGCATTTTCTCGAACATAAAGCTCTACACCTTGAACTTGAATAGGACGAGGACCAACTGTAAAAGAAAAAAAATACATTTCATGTTATTAACAGAAAAAGTATATTATTTTAAGACTGTGTGGCATCGTCAAGATCCTTCTTTTGTACTCGACTGCCAGTGTGAGGTCCGAGTTGCCTCTTTGTCTGCAGGATCATGAAAACGGACATTCCGTGTATCCTTTCACAGCCTCAGATGCTAAGACACCGAAATTTCACGGTCAACTTTGAAGTCGACGCTTTGCGCTCCCAGGCGGAGGTTGTACCGAGACAAAGTGATGCCAAGCAAGCACCAATATAAACTATTAAACTAGGTGTGAACCAGTGGCGTATTCTCTGGGTATGCTAGGCATGCGCCGCATACATACCCACTAAAAACTATCTAAACTTTAAACAGAATTTATTTAAAAATAAATTATTTCAACTAATTTTGTTAAATACTCTCTTCCATTTATACATTATCCGTCATTCAGTTTTGAAAAATTATAGTGAAAGGAAATTTCTTTTGTTAAATTATTCCTGGATAAATCCGAGTGCTTTTTTTTTTCTTTCTTACTATTGTCGTTAGTACCCTCCGGCTTTGTTTAGGCGTCATCTGCTGACCAATATCATCCCAGAGATACCGTCACCCTCTTCTCCTGCTGACCGGTTATTGCTTAGGTCATGCTGCCTTTGTAAAGCATGCCCTGATATAGAGATTTTTTGCTGTTTGAGGGAATATTCAACGTCCCTCTAATTTTCTCTCGTACTAAGTGCAAGGGGAGTTCCGCTGTGTAAACGATTCAAGGCATGCGATCCTTGGAGAGCATATTCTGGAGTTTTAGGTATTTTTACAGCGTTAGGGATTTTGTTACCTTCGGTAGAGATGTTCGCATAGAGAGTTGGTTTCTTCAACTGATTGATAAATTAAAACTTATACTTCATTTTACAATGATGTAATAAAAAAACTTAAAAAAAAAAAAAAAAAAAAAAGTTGATTTGAAGATGATGATTAAATTGCAAAATAAAATTTTGATAAATTTCCAAAGATTGTTTTATGTGCCAGAATTTTTTTTTTTTTTCCTTCAGTCTTTTTTACGTGAGCCTGTATGCGCTATGATGGCCACTGATCGCAGATCTATAAAAAAATTGGCAGATGCGTAGCTTTGATCTTGCAGGTGTGCATAGATTTTTTTTTTTTGTTGTTGTTTCCTTTCTTTTTTTGCTTCTTTTCTTTTCTTAATTTTCGAATCTGAATTTCTATAATTAATTATTTTGTTTATTTATTTATTTATTTTGGAATGTTCCGTTAATTTTTCTGCTTTATTTTATTAAATTTTATCTAATTTGTGTGTTTTTCTTTTCCTCCTGCCTTCCTTAGTAAAGATCGCTATTCTGTTTATTTTTCATTCTTTCACATTAAGCCATGCCATTAAATAGTTTTTATATAATAAAATTTTAATACTGCTTCTTCTTTTTCTTCTTCTTTTTTTTTTTTTTTTTAACGTTAGTTTTGAACAAGAAACACTTTCTTAATTTGGTTATATCTTTTCCTGAGCGAAACTTTCTTTTTTCTTTCTTTCTTTCTTAAAAAAGAAAAAAAAAAATACACATAATAGTTGCGTTTTAAAAAATAATTCTTTATGTAAAGGCGTAATACCTCCTTTTGAAGAGAAACGTTTAGTATTTTTAATGCATTGTTCTTCTCGAAATCAGATGGTAATATGATAGAAATAATTAAACTTATAAAATACTTAACTTTGTTAAAAATTGTAACAATTAACTTCTTGTATAAGAACTTTCAGAGTTCAGATAAGCAAAGCACCTATATTCAAGCGGTCCCTTAAGGCGTGCTAATAGCAGTGGGGTCTTCAGTCCGACATTGTGCGGTTGTGGAAGACACAACGCAGCGAGAGCCTAAAGCCAAGTTTTCAGCGATTTTAATGGATTTTTTCTTTCCGGTTCCCACTATTCCTTTTGTCTTTCTTTTTTTTAATTTTTAAGCTATTGCATAGCTTTTATCGCGGGCTTTGAGCACGGCGACCGAATCGAAAAATTCCGTAACGAAAAAAAAACCTAACACAGTTCGGCAGACTTCGGTAGACTTCGGCTATACGAAGCTCGCACGGATCGAGACGAGCTGCTCCGAAATCGGACGAATACGTAAGCAGCTGTTTGTGAGAAAGTATATAGGTGTATAGGTATCTATCATCTATGTACAACAGTGAATAGCTGTACGCGTAAAATTTGTATAAAGTAGATCAGAAAAAACTTGAATATCCCCATTCGACTTGCAGGCCTTTAAAACCTATTAAATACCTTTTCTCTATTCAAATTTGTTTTCTTATCGGTCACCACGCTCAAAAAGAGTAACTTGAATTAATAAAAAAAAAAAAAAAAAAACTTGAATATCCCCATTCGACTTGCAGGCCTTTAAAACCTATTAAATACATTTTCTCTATTAAAATTTGTTTTATATCGGTCACCACGCTCAAAAAGTGTAACTTGAATTAATATCAAAGAAAAAAACTTGAATATCCCCATTCGACTTGCAGGCCTTTAAAACCTATTAAAATACCTTTTCTCTATTAAAATTTGTTTTCTTATCATTATTGTTATCTTATCATTATTGTTATCTTATTCATTAATATCAAAGAAAAAACTTAAATATCCCCATTCGACTTGCAGGCCTTTAAAACCTATTAAATACCTTTTCTCTATTAAAATTCGTTTTCTTATCGGTCACCACGCTCAAAAAGTGTAACTTGAATTATTATCAAAGAAAAAACTTGAATATCCCCATTCGACTTGCAGGCCTTTAAAACCTATTAAATACCTTTTCTCTATTAAAATTTGTTTTCTTATCGGTCACCACGCTCAAAAAGTGTAACTTGAATTAATATCAAAGAAAAAACTTGAATATCCCCATTCGACTTGCAGGCCTTTAAAACCTATTAAAATACCTTTTCTCTATTAAAATTTGTTTTCTTATCATTATTGTTATCTTATCATCATTGTTACCTTATTCATTAATATCAAAGAAAAAACTTGAATATCCCCATTCGACTTGCAGGCCTTTAAAACCTATTAAATACCTTTTCTCTATTAAAATTTGTTTTCTTATCGGTCACCACGCTCAAAAAGTGTAACTTCAATTAATATCAAAGAAAAAACTTGAATATCCCCATTCGACTTACAGGCCTTTAAAACCTATTAAATACCATTTCTCTATTAAAATTCGTTTTCTTATCGGTCACCACGCTCAAAAAGTGTAACTTGATTTAATATCAAAGAAAAAACTTGAATATCCCCATTCGACTTGCAGGCCTTTAAAACCTATTAAATACCTTTTCTCTATTAAAATTTGTTTTCTTATCGGTCACCACGCTCAAAAAGTGTAACTTGAATTAATATCAAAGAAAAAACTTGAATATCCCCATTCGACTTGCAGGCCTTTAAAACCTATTAAAATACCTTTTCTCTATTAAAATTTGTTTTCTTATCATTATTTTTATCTTATTCATTAATATCAAAGAAAATCCTTGAATATCCCCATTCGACTTGCAGGCCTTTAAAACCTATTAAATACCTTTTCTCTATTAAAATTTGTTTTCTTATCGGTCACCACGCTCAAAAAATGTAACTTGAATTAATATCAAAGAAAAAGCTTGAATATCCCCATTTGACTTGCAGGCCTTTAAAACCTATTAAATACCTTTTCTCTATTAAAATTTGTTTTCTTATCGGTCACCACGCTCAAAAAGTGTAACTTGAATTAATATCAAAGATAAAACTTGAATATCCCCATTCGACTTGCAGGCCTTTAAAACCTATTAACTACCTTTTCTCTATTAAAATTTGTTTTCTTATCATTATTGTTATCTTATCATTATTGTTATCTTATTCATTAATATCAAAGAAAAAACTTGAATATCCCCATTCGACTTGCAGGCCTTTAAAACCTATTAAATACCTTTTCTCTATTAAAATTTGTTTTCTTATCGGCCACCACGCTCAAAAAGTGTAACTTGAATTAATATCAAAGAAAAAACTTGAATATCCCCATTCGACTTGCAGGCCTTTAAAACCTATTAAATACCTTTTCTCTATTAAAATTTGTTTTCTTATCGGTCACCACGCTCAAAAAGTGTAACTTGAATTAATATCAAAGAAAAAACTTGAATATCCCCATTCGACTTGCAGGCCTTTAAAACCTATTAAAATACCTTTTCTGTATTAAAATTTGTTTTCTTATCATTATTGTTATCTTATTCATTAATATCAAAGAAAAAACTTGAATATCCCCATTCGACTTGCAGGCCTTTAAAACCTATTAAATACCTTCTCTCTATTAAAATTTGTTTTCTTATCGGTCAACACGCTCAAAAAGTGTAACTTGAATTAATATCAAAGAAAAAACTTGAATATCCCCATTCGACTTGCAGGCCTTTAAAACGTATTAAATACATTTTCTCTATTAAAATTTGTTTTCTTATCGGTCACCACGCTCAAAAAGTGTAAATTGAAATTATATCAAAGAAAAAACTTGAATATCCCCATTCGACTTGCAGGCCTTTAAAAACCTATTAAAATACCTTTTCTCAAAAAATAGAGTTAGATCATTCAAATTTGGTACATCGAGATTTCGATACCTACAAATCGATTGCGGATATTTTTGATATATTCTCATTGCGGATATATTCTCATTTATTCAATAAAAGAAAAAAATTTGTTTTCTTATCGGTCACCACGCTCAAAAAGTGTAACATGAATTAATATCAAAGAAAAAACTTGAATGAATATCAAAGAAAAAAAAATACTGCATAAATAAAATAAATAAATAATTATAATTGCATAAGTTGATAAAAAATGCTATGCAATAGCTTTACCGCGGCAGTCCTCGAGTGCCACACGTATTTTTTTTTTATTTCTTAAGTGTTATAAAAAATTGTGATTAATTTTTTTTGAAAATTCATTTAAATACAGCTATTAGTGAAACGGCCATCAATAGGTTAATATAAGAGTCCTTTAGATGTATGATTTAAAGTTAAAGCGACAAAATGTGTATGTAAAATTTTATATAAGATACCGAGAAATTGAAGCCCACCAGCGACTGAGCGGGTTTGCGCTCAAAGTTGGTAGATGGGAAGTGTCGGGTTCGATCCAAGGTCGCACTCATCAACCGAGCCGTTCAGAGATGTCCGTGGTTTTCTACGAAACTCGCGTAAAACTGGCTAGAACCTCTTACAAAGACTCCCACGGACGGCATTCCACCCATAGGCCTGGGATCCAAGTACAGTCAATCGGACTTGAATCCTACAATCAACCAACCAAGAAAATGGAAACATCCGAGCTTAAATTTGATGAAATGATATCGCCTTGATGAGTAGTGTTCTTTCCATAGTTGACTTCAGAGCATGCACAGATTCAAATGTTACGCTACGCCACTGGTGTGAACTTATGTATCTCACGTGACCAAAAACTTTCTGATTTGTAGTCATCTTGTGGGAAAATAGTCCCCCCCCCCTCTTTTGCATCTCATCAAAATTTTGGAGGACTGAAAAATTAGAAAAAACTCTAGAGATTTGGATTATGCACAGTGTAGAGAGAAATCGTTTTCCTGAACTTCTCTGTAATTTTTACACATGCTAGGAATCACATATGCATGTGATACATGTTTTTCTGATTGTCCTGTATGAACAGGATGTTAAATAGATTTTTTTTGTACTATTTCTTCTTATTATTAAAACTTTGTTATATTACTTAACAAGAGTATTTTTTTAGTTTCACTAAAATAATAAGTTTGAATTTTAAATAAAGTTGTAATTCAAGTGATGCCTTCTATGTTACTGAATCTGTCACAGTTGTACAAAATTCTTTAGACTTGACTCTGAATACTACATGTTTTTTTACAATTCATAATTTTAGTTTTTTTATATTCAGTTTTCTTAGATTTATTCTATACTGAAACTCAACGGAATTCTTTTTTAATTAATGAAACGCACCATACTCTTCTGAAGTAAATTCATATACAACATTGTCATAAAATTTTATCTGTTAATCAAACTGGTCGCTATGGGGTGATCTTGCGTTTTTCGCCTCTTTGAACAGTATCAAACCCGTTAAACTTGGCCTAGTCTCGGTAGGTAGGGGCTGTCCATAGGTTTCCAAGATTCCAAGTGAACTACTACGCAGAATGTCCTATCAAAACCATTCAAATTCATCACAGCCCGATTCTTCACTTTTATTAGATAAAAGGTGATCAAAGAATTATACCAAAACGGCAATGAACGGGGGTGAAATTGGAACCACTTTTTTATTTTTGCCAAATATAGATACCTTTTAAAACACAGTTTTTCGACTTAGTAAAAATATTTTTGTGATCAATTTCGTTATATTTAGGTGTTTGCAGATAGTTAGTGGATGCAAAATCCAAATCTGGTATATTTTTAGGGACAATTATAGCTTTCAAGGGCCTAAATGTATCTGGGGGATGAAATTCGGCCACTTTACCTTATTTGACGATGTAACACATATTAACGAGAACCAAACACATTTATACCCATTTATACCATTATAGTTTTTAAAAAGTATCTGTAAAAATAAATAAATAAATAGTTTTTTTTTTTTTTTTTTTTTTTTTTTTTTTTTTTGGGGAGGGGGGGGGGTTAGTCTCATACATTTTTATTGTTTCAAAACAATTACAGATGTCAACAGTAGAATACAAACAAGCGTTTAAATGACTATAATCGCTTTTACATCACATGTTAACTGGGATCTAGCTTGACAGAGTGGAGACAACTGGAAGGATTTTGGAAGATGTTAAGAAATTTGATTTTTTATGTTTTAGCATCAAGCAAGATATAAATTGCATTATAGTTTCATATTGTCGTATCTAGCATTTGAAATAGTCACGGTCTTCTGTTTAATTATGGTAAAATCTTAACCATTTATTAATTTACCAGCATAATGTTCTGGAAATGATAGTATAAAAATTTTTGTCTGTAACTTTCTAATTATGTTTTATAAAATTTATTTTTACATCAGAATTATTTCTTGAAAACACTTCCGCCGTCTTTTTAAACAGATGTAATTTGCATAATGTTTATCTCATTTTATCAACTCATTTTACCTACTATATATAACATATAAGTTATAAAAATAGTAATAAAACCATACTTTTCAGCATAACAAACTATTTAAAATATCTTTATATTTCAAAATATATTTACATTCCGACGTTTCGGACTCCGTTTTATTAAAGAGCTTTATTTTTCTTGTAATGTGCATGATTGTGATTTTTTTTTAGATGTTTTTAACTCATTTTAAGATGTATATAGAGTGTTTTTTATATAAGTTATGTAATCACGTATTAATTTCTTTATGAAATAGTGCTTGTAATATCCATGAATGGCTTAATTTGATTTATGTTTATAGTTTATGTACATCATATCCCTGAAGATGGTTAAAAATTGAATATTAACCGAAACGTCGGAATGTAAATATATTTTGGAATATAAAGATATTTTAAATAGTTTGATATGCTGAAAAGTATGGTTTTATTACTATTTTTATAATTTAATTGATAGCATATATAAGTGGAATATATTTATTTATTTATAACATATATAAAAAGAAAAACTACCTCTTAGATTTGGGGGAGGTGCGACAGCTCTTCTCCTACGATCAACATCTTCTCTCAACCTGGCGTATTCTTCTCTACGATAAGCGTCTTCATCTGTATGATCTCCTACTACATTATGTCTGCCCACAGGATTTGGGGGAGGCATTCTATGAAGATCTTATGAATCTTTTCTTTATCTTAGCTGCAACAGGAAAAAGAAATTAACATTTTAAAGAAAGAAATTAAAGAAAGATACTCAATACGTACTAATACGAAAAAAACATTCTTAAAAATTTAAAGTTTTTGTACTACCATCTAATTTGTTAAAAAGTTTGTGAATTTGTCAATTCGTATTATTATATGTTTCTTAAATTATCCTTAATCATAAAATATTTTGCCAAACATTTTCAATATCTAGTTGATGATATCTGTATTTCCTTTTATATCACTATATTATATCACTTTTATGTACGTAATTTAACCGGTGTTTTGATTAATTTCAACATTGGTTTTGAAAATATAATAAAATATATATAACAATGCAAATCAATGTCATTGAGTTAAAACGCTCGAAATACTGATATTAAATGATATCGAAGAAAATTTTTTACAGTTCATTGTATTTGCTTATATATACACCGAAGAGCCATTACATTATGACCACCCCTCGCAGAGAGCAATAAAATCGTCCGGAGATAAAACTGCGCAAGGGCAGTTGATGTTGAAGTATATAAAGAGCCCATGCACTCTCTTTCTATATGTAGAGTGTTTAGCGGCATAATGGGAAAGACAGCTGATTAATCAGATTTCGATAAAGATTAAATCATTATGACTCGGTGTCTGAAAACATCAATTCCAAAAACGGTGCGTTTGGTGGGCTGTTCACGTGCAGCCATTGTGAGTACTTATCGAATATAGTGCATTGATGGTGAAACGGCAAGTCGCCGGCTAACCACGACGAACTGATTCCAGAGGAGAGTGGAGACTGTTCGGCATGACTGTAGAGCTACAACAGCCGAAATCACGACCGTAATCAGCAGCTACAATAGTAGTGACCCAGAAGGTGTGTCTCAACAAACAATAGAGTGTAACCTGCTGAGTATGGGCCTACGCATCTGGTGGTCAATCTCTGTTCTGACTGCTCGTAATCGCCTTTCAAAAAGCCAAGAAACATCGGCATAGGACCATAGAAAAATCCAAGAAAGTCGTCTGAACCAAAGAATCATGTTTCTGATCAATCATATTGACAGGCGTGTTCGAACACGCCGATTTTCAATGGATAGGTACCTGGGTGCACATTTGGCCGAATACAAGGCGATGGCAGCAGTATTATGGCACTGACAATGTTTTCAAGAAACACATTAGGGCCCATCATACTTATAGAACAATCCTAGCTATCTCTCCATTATGTGAACATTATTGTAGACCAGGCGCACCCCTTCATGGCAACAGTTTTCTTGGCGGATGATGGTGTTCACTAACAGAATAATGCCCCATGACAAAAGGGTTCAATCGTCAAGAAGTAATTTAAGGAACATTCTTATAAATTTTAAATCATATTTTGACCTCCGAATTTACCTGACATGAATCCAATACTTGTGGTTCCACCTGGAAAACCGAATTCGTTCTGTCATGGTATCATCAAACAATGGATGAGGACCAGTTTGTGAGTCCTGGTAGCAGATACCTCAGTCTACCTATAAACACCTTATCAAGTCAGTTCCTCCCCAGGCGTTGGCAGTTTTGAAAGTGAAAAATGGTCTTACTACATATTAAACGGGAAGTCATCATGTAATTCCGTGTCAGTCTATTTCAGAGTCAGTCTATTTCAGAGTCATTTTCTAATAATAATAATATTTCTTGTAAATGTGATTATCCAACTTTGGTAAGATATGTGAGTAGAAACCATAAATTCAGAATTACTGGTAAACTCCATGTTGTTAATGATATTTATTTATAAAAAAAAAAAAATGATTAGTTATGGCACTAAACGTAGACTTCCTTCTAAAATAAATGTACCAGGAATAATTAAATAATTTTCTTATGGTATTGATTTTTTATATATAAAATATCCATATCATATAATAAACCAATATCATATTTTAATCAATGAAAAAATTTAGTGATGTTAAAACTTGCAAATGAATTATATCTTAATTTTTCATATATATATATATTTATAACAAATCTGATCTATTTAAGTCCATAAAGCAACTACAAAATGACTTTGTGATTACTTATGTTAATAAATCTCCAAATAGTTATACAATAATAGGTAAATATTATAATTATTCTCTTTTAAATGCTTCATTATCTAATAATAATACTTTTAATTTAACTACAAGTAATATTATTATAAATAATCGAAAAATTCATAGTTTTTATAAGTTACTTACACTTCTTTTTAATAATTTCAATTGTCCTGATATAGTACTTATTCCTAAGTTTAAAAAATGTGCTATTAAATTCAGAACTATGACTATAGGTTGTAATGGTACATAGATCAAAAATGCAAATAAACTTTTTCTAGATATCCTTAAACAAATTTATAATTTAACTAGTAATGCTGACAATATTCATTGCCTAAAAAACAACTATCAACTCATAGATCATATTGAAAATCTAAAAAATATTAATAATATTATGAATTATTATTTTAAAGATCTTTTTAATAATATTATTTTGTCAGACCTCTATCAAAACATGTATATATATATTGATTAATTTAAAAATAAAACTAATCTTCATAGAAATTTTAACGCTAAACATTTTAAAAAATTTTATTAATTTTGTAATTCCCAATAATTATATTTTACATAATAATTATATTAATATGCAAAAAGTTGGAATTCCACAAGAGGGATGCAGCTCTAGTCATATGTTTAAATAAAAATAAATAAACAAATAAATAAATAAAAGTATACACTACAGTTTACATGAACTTTATTTTTTGTCTCTGAGGTTTAAATTTCCATGGAATGACCCACAGAATACATCAATAAATTTTTAAAAGCACATGATAAAACTCATATTAAACAATATCCCTAACAGCACAGCTTCTCTAAATGACATTCCCAGGATGTCCTATAGATGAAAAGGACATCTGTGGACATCCTATGGACATATTCAGGGTGTATTATGGAAAAATGTGGTGTTAGGATTAGGGCTAACTGTCACCAATCATGAATTATATTATTAATTACACTTCTAAAGAACTAAATAATATACAAGTAACTATTTTTTTTTAAATTCAAGATTGAAATAAAACAATGGATCGTTGAATATTATCAATCATATCTGACCTGAAAAACTATAATTACGCTGACAATGTGCGGTAGCCATAAATTAAACTGAAGCTAAGTCATCAATTCTCATCTATCATATTTGATAGCACTTATAAGATAATGAAGAACTCGACAGACTACGCATAGAAGATAATAATTGTTTTTAAATAATATCACGAGCATAGGTTAAACGTTATTGACCTTAAAAATAAACAAACAGCAATTAACCCTTTAAAGTTCACTATGTATTTTCTTTTGGAAATTACAAAGCTTATTTGAAAAACGACTATTAGACACATAATTTATACATACGTAAAAATAAATGATATTTTTAATTTTCGAGAAATATTTGGTTTAAACGTCTACATGTTAACTAATTAAATACAAATAATAATTAATTTAATTAATAAATAACTTTGTAAGTGTATTAAAAGGAGACCTGGCGCTAGATAACTGAACCCAGAAAAAACCTACAATGTCTTGAACGCCAAAAAGAGATACTGAATAGCAGAGAGCTGTTTCGGTAACATTTATCATACTGTCTTTAATGCATAATGAAATGAGTGGAAAGTGCTTCCATATATAGGAAAGGAATCAGATTCTGATAAACCAATAGAATTACACGGAATTCGAGAGATTGGCCAATAGGAAATTGGAAAACGGTAGTTGGGGAAAAAAAAAAAAAAAAAAAAAAAAGGAGAAAAAATGTGGATTGAATGTTAAATTTCCAACAATCAGACAAATGGAGTACAGTGAGATTACAATTAACAATATTTTTAATATTGTCATAGATGTAAAACGCTTCAAAGAAATCAATCTCGTGTGTAGATAAAGGCCTGCAAATTATTTTAAATAAAATAATTTACAGGCTCAAACTATTTTAATTACAATGAAGACCGAAGAGCTAAAATGTGACAATAGTGGACACATTTATGCTCTATTTGTGGACACTTTTCAAATTTTGCAGAAAAATGCGAAATAAGCCAATCAACTAGAAATATACCTTTAATTAAGAAAAGATTATTTCTTTATCACAATAGGTTAATAGATTGAAAATATATAGATAAACTTATATCGGAAACTGTAAACAAAATGCCACTGAAAATTTTAACGGTTTCAGCTAGTATATTTCAATTGAAATGTTTTTGTAATTTACTTTTATTTAAAAATCTTAGTTCGTTTTTTTTTTTTTTATACTCTTCCGAAGTGTAACACTTGAAACAATATCGTTTGACGTTCTATTTTTCTTATTTTGATCAAATGAATGCCAACTCAGAATTATATTAAACACATTAGAAGATCCTAGATCTAAATTGTCGAGTCATTTTCTTTAACACGTTCATGCCGGCGTGACCCACCGGTGGGTCACAGCTACAGTCGGCAGAAAAGTATCTGAGCACAAGCAATAATCCCTGTCCAAATCCTTGTCGATTCACTTTCTTAGTCAGTCTAAGAACATGATTCGACAAGGATTTATTGAACAAAACAGTTTTAAGTGTACTTTTTTTATATCGAAATTATTGGCTAGTGCTCTGATACTTTTGAGTAGACTATGTAAACAAAATGCTCCGGCGTGAACATGTTAATATCTCGCATGCTAAGAATGTTGACTGTCTAGTAGTGAATACCGGATGATTCTTAAAAGTTGCTGTAAATAGGTCACCAGATGAACAGGGCTGTCCCCTACTGGGTAATGGTGACACATCATGGCACCGACAGTGGGTACCCTTATAAATTTTATATGCCACTACAAAATTGAAAATTTACCACAATAAATTGTACGTACAATTTTAATCGGGAGAAAGCAGTGTGTACACGAAGTAAGCTCAGGGTAAGTAATAAATACATTCAAAGCCGACAAATTTTTCTTACCGTATTCAAAACTGTAAGGAATAATGATAAAACTATAAAAAAGCTCGCATTATTTTAGTAAAATTAATCTAATTCTAAAAGTGGTGGCTTTAAATCTTAGTACTTTAATATACTAATTGTAGATAGTTGTACTACATTTTAAGATCATAAAGCGAAGTATACCAGGGCATAGAATGTTGGTATCTGATTTTGACTCCTTAACTGCCCCGGGCGTATATATACGCTTTTCTGAAGTACAATCCTTTGTATTGTACCGATATCAGTGGAACTATTCACGTGGCTTTCGAATACAATAAAATAACCTTGAAAGGGGTCTTGAGAGTGTTTTCGAACGATTTACTGATTTCAGAGTTGAGAGAGAACGGTAGCGCTGGGAACCGAATCTTGTATATAAGTATGGCTCGACAGGTAAGAAGTTAATTATAAATAATTATAAGATAAAAAACTTTTTAGAAACCATGTTTTTAAATTTTCTATTAAATCATAGCTATAGAACTAACTACATTAGCACTTTATCAATGCGTATTGTTACGAAATTGTAAATAATTGTATTTATTTTTGTATAAATTCTTCCAAAGAGGCTTGGTAAACTGGTAAAATGTCAATTTTCTGTATTTCCAGCTTTTTTCGCGTTAAAATAGTTTAATTCTCCCTATAAAACGTATTAAAAAGTTCCAATAGGCAGGAAATGGATTTGGCGCCATATTTGGCGAGGTTTTTTTTTTTTTTTTTTTTTTTACTTTGGCGACTTTTTTTGGCAACTTTTGGCGAGAAAATCCTTATTATCGATATTCCAAAGATGGACGTTCTAACGTGATTGGTTAAAGAGTTACGGGAAATTTAAATAAAAAAAAGTTGGTTTTAAAAATAAAATATTAATCCTTTCAGAACATTATATATTTACATCATGAACTACATTAGCATTTTATTAGTATGTAGAAAATCTTTAAAGTGATAATGACGTCAATTTTTGCCAGATGCATAATTTAACTTTTTACAATTTTTTAACGCTCACGTTTAATTAAATGTATTTATTTTTATGTCGAAAGAAAATGAACTCGTAATTTTTTTTGTGGCAACAAATAAATTATAGCTAATATTTTAATGACTATTTTTATTGCTATTAGGAGCTTATTATTTTCATATTTCAATTAATTAAAAGAAAACTATCGGAAAATTCGAAAATCTGACTTCGAAGTATTGTGTTGTCACCGGGTTCTGAGCTACTGTGAAAGTTTCAAATGTCTAGCTGTTAGGGAAGTTAGTTAAAAATAGATTGCAAGATTTGTACCGAACAAACAAACAAACAAACAAGAATAGAAGTTAATAAAAACATGGTAAAATGGCCACTACTCGTACACTTACTCCAACAGGAAAGTATATTGGAAAAATTTTTATAATTTATACAAATCATATGGCTTTTCTTTCTTGTTCACTTTTCATTTCTTTTAATCTTTCTTTTCTGGTTAAAGTACGCAACAAGCAAATATTATCATAAGGATGATTATTGTAATAAAAGAACATTGTAAATGCTGTGTATAATCAAAAATTAATCTACAGAAATGTGTTTTTCCACTTTTCTTTGTTGTTAAATCTTCCCACCCATCTACCTACAATTAATTGTTTTGAAAGCAACCATTACTGCGCATTTAATAATACACATAGAGGAAAATCAAGTGATGCACAGTGATTATGTGACCTTTACGTGAAGAATTTTTAATGCATTATTTTAATGACAAAGAAGTGATTATATAGATTACAATATACGTAGATACATTTAAAGTCAGATTTACATCTTAATTATTTTTAAAACAAAACGGTATAATGCTGTTTGAGAGATTTATTTTATGCAGTTTCCTGTATGATAAAATATAACAAAGGAATTCGTAAAGTAGAAAAACTGTTGCATAGCATTTATAACAAAATAAAGACATAAAAATATGATTTCATAAAAAACTGTAATAAGATTTTAAATTGATATGATTTGCATCTTAATTGCTTTTTAAATAAATATATATATTTAACTCAACGAGATTTGTAATTTTTTTTCAATTTAGATTATCACAAAGTTATTTAAATTTGATTACATGCCATGACATATTTTATTTCATTTTACAGTGTTAGCCGTTTGCGTAATAGTTTCATGTATGGGCGATGTACTGAAAGCTTAATAAATTATATAGAAAAAGTATGTGAAAATCTCCAAATTTTTCTGTAAAAGGACATAATAAAGTAAAGTACCACCTTTTTATAATGATAGATATTATGAAAACGCTACGTACGATTCGTCGCATAAGTACAAAACAAAAACATGTCACCATTTAAGGAAAAGATTGTGATTACCACAAACAATGGAAAAACAGTAGTTTTATTTATTTATTTTGCTATGTTACTATCAAAACATTTTTAAAGTAAGCATAGTGCAACGTCTATGATGAATATGTCCGTCTGATTGTGGAAAACGTCATACATAATATTTATTCCATGCTGAAAATATTTTACATAAAATAAGTACACTGTCAAAAAAAAGTCCTGTTTGCTGCCAGAAATTTTCTGTAATTCAGAAAACTACGTTCTATCAACGTAATTTTTCCGTTGATAGAACGTATTTTTCTGAATTACAGAAAATTCCTGGCAGCAAACAGGACCTTTTTTTAACAGTGTATACTATAATTGCTTTTCCTGGTTAGACCTTTAAGGTTTCGCTAACCTATTCCACTACTACTGATTGCAGCCCATCGCGTCCGGCAACTGGCTCAGCTGTACGCGGATATTATTTCCGTATTACGTTTCGCCTCTTATCTAGTACTTGATTTGATTGCTAAACTGGCCTCCAAATGTTAAGGTGCAACTTGTCTTCTGGTTTTCTTCTTTTGAGCATAATTTTGTAACAAATGAGCATATGAATACAAAATTAAGATGGCAGATTCGTTATTAAATTGTCAATGTAATTTTATATAATTTTAGCTTAAGTAATAACTTTTAAACTGATATAACTTCAATTTTTCACAAGCTTAAGATTTAGAAGAAATGAAAAAATTAAATAACTTTAGCAAAGAAAACTAAATGAGAAAAGATGTCAAGTGGGCATTACGGATAGTTGAAGTTACACATGCCACCAAATGTTAAATTAGAATCAGATTTTTCTTCCTGAATTCCCTTTTCTTTTTCTTCCATAAAGAACTTTTTGGGAAAATATATTTATATTAATTCATAAATTTTAAGTATCATGAAAACAACAAAAATGTCAATAAAAATAATTTTTAGATGAACATCTCATACAATTTTCATATTCGTACGTGTATATTTAAAAAGTTATTCACATAAGAAAAAAAAAAAAAAAGAATAATAATAACAGAATAATGAATACAGGAAGAAAAATCTGGTTTTAATCAGATATTTGGATGTATGTGCATCTTCACCTATCTGTAATGCACCCTTTTAAATTTAGTTTTCTTTGTTAAAATAATTTAAATTTTTTCATTCCTTCCAATGCTTACTTTTGAGAAAAATTTAAGTTATATCAATTTAAAAAATATTATTTATGTTAAAATTCAATTAGTGATTTGATAACGAACATGAAATCTAAATTTTATTTTCATGTGTTCATTTGTTTTAAAATTATTCGCAAAGAAGAAAACAAGAAAACAGGTTATACACGAACTTCCTGAGGTCATTGTATATACATATGCGTATATTTATATACATATGCGTATATTTATATAGATATATAACATATATATTTATACACATTTAGTGGTTAAGTACAATGCAAAATCGATTAAATTATCCACTTGTATTCTATGTTAGTATCAATATTTTTATGAAATTTATGTTATAGTATTATACTTCATTAAAAATTATTAAACACTATTTCTTTCATTTTTATTGTTGCATACTTAATTTCATTTATTATAAAATTAATTATCGTATATAATGTATTTATTTTAACAATAATTAATTTATAAATATTAGTATCATTTTCAACTTTTTAAAAATGTGATTTATCAAAGACAATTAGCATTTAAACAGGAAAATCATTTCTGGGTTATTCACATATGATTTACAATAGCCATAAAAATTGGGAGAGAAAGTTTCTATTCAAACAAATGAAGGTTAGTAGTAAATGAATATGATATGCCGCCACAATCTCATGTTACTATACATAAAAGATTTAAACGGGATTCACTCTTCTACTCAACAAAATTTGAGATACAGCTCTTACGTTGTTTAAAGAAAAAAAAATGCACAACAGTTACACTATTGAGTAATCTAAAACAAATAAAAATCAATAGAGTTTTAGGAAATTAGCTTATTTGTAAATAGTTTCATACGGTACTGTCATGCAGGCCGAGATATAAGTAAAAAATGCGGTAAAGGAGCATATGTGCTAAGCAAAATGCGCTAAATTAGAATTAATCTGATACACTGTTAAAAAAAATGCAATTTTGTTGCCAGAAATTCTCTGTGAAAATTACAGAATTCACCGTAATTTGAGAAAAAAGTCGTAAATTACAGAAAAATTACGTTGACAAAACGTAATTTTCTGTAACTTTCACAGAATTCTGTAATTTTCACAGAGAGTTTCTGGCAACAAAACTCCATTTTTTTAACAGTGATATCTTATACAATTTACTTTATACAATAATTGGTGTGATTATAAATATCGAGATATAGATTTATTATGAGAACAGTGAAAAACAAAACAGAGTATAACATAAGATTTTGTTGTTGCGTCCATTCATTCGTGAGATACAGCGTCCACAAAATTTTTCTAAATACACACACACAAACCGATATACACAGACACACAGACATTATCTAAAAATGGTTACATCGTGTTCAGGGCGTCTCAAAATATGCATGTCTATCCAAAACTGCGGGTCAAATTTTTTTAAAAATCCAATACTTTCTTCTTATGCATATAGAAGAAAATGAAAATCTCAAAAATTCATTATGAACTGGAAACCAAAAATTTCTTAAATATAATATTTCATTTTCATGAATATATAATAAAATACAACGGAGAAAGTGTTATGAAAGAAAAAGAAAATCGTTCTTGAAACCACACCCAAATTTTTTCTAATGACGTCACATAAGAAACAGACGTATCAACCATATATAATTATGGATTTCCAAAGGAACATCTTTACAAAGGTTAAAAAAAAAAAATTATATTTATTCATCCTTTAGAAACACGTTCCCAAATTTCGGTTCCGTAACAAAACACGCTTAAATTAATATTTAATTTACAGTTCGAAATAGAAAAGAAATTTTTATATTGAGCATTTGTACACAGTAAATAAGACAGAAATTAAGAAAATTAATTAGAAATTAAAGAAATTTACTTTTAATCAAAAATACGCTAAGACCTGGAAGATATTTTTAGCTAGTACTAATTAGTAAGTTAAAAATAAAAGGGCCCTCTGCAAATTAAATGTACACCGAACTTAAGACACTGGACTTTAAAATTACCAAAATATCAAGGAATAGCATACGTTAATATTTCAAAACTATATCGATAAATGTAATGAACTAAATAAAATTAAAAGTTATAACTCTGAAAGTATTTTTTTCTAAAATAAATAAAGAAAGAAAAAGGAAAAGGAAAATAAAAAATTTCTTCAAATTACGGGATTTAACTGGAAGGAAATATGTTATGGAACTCTCGTTTTTTTTTGTTTTTTTTTTTTGTTATGTAAAAAGGAAATTCCCCATAAATTTGTTGGGGAAAATCTCGTGTAAAAATGAGTGCAACTTTAACTTGCGGAATTTGTTCTTTATTGGGTTATATGGGCTTCGTAGGCTACTCGGACATCAACAAGTGTCAGCGTACGATCTGTTCAACGAATCATCACTGATATAAACTTTCAGAGTCGAAAGTCTATTCGTGCTCCGTCAGGTATACCAGTTTTTTTGGCTCTTCAGTGTATAAAAAAAAAAAAGTAAAGAATAAAATAGTTAAGGCACCCTGGTTAATTTCACGCAAGTGGACAAAAAGGCAATTTTTTATATTTTAATTAATTCAATTATTTTTAATTTTTCTTAATGGAAAACATAAGGGAAATATCAAATAATATAACACGTTATATATAGAAGAAAAAAAAATTATATCATTAATTGAAAAGGAATTTTTAAATTTAAAAATAAGTAAGCAAAATGTTAATTCTAAATTTTTACACTTGTCATGTCTGTCGCGCTGTTAAATATTTTCTTTTATATATATTTGTTTACTTATCTAAACTTTAGAACTTTTTTTCAATTACATTTCAGGTGAAAGTTGTGTTTGCGTAAATTCAATTATCTGAACTTCAAATGTGTCTCAAATTTAGAGATATTGAGTAATAAAGAAGAGTTACTAAAATCATATCTGTTTTTTTTTTTTTTTTTTTTTTTTTTGTTCTGCCATTTTTGTCATGCTACATTTTTTTTCCTTATTAATTGTAAATTATTTTGCTTAAATTCAAACTTTTGTACTTTTTATAAGAAATACATACGGTGCACCAAAATTTATTGAAATAAATTGGTATTTAGTATTTAAGTGTGAACAAGAAAGTTTTCTGATGTCTAACCTTTCCCATATGAAATTAACTTCCTAAAGTTCGCAACAATTATTCAATGAAATCAGTATTATTAAGCTTTCTCCTAAATCTCAAACTACTTGGTCACCAAATGTGAAACAATTAAGTGAAATGCCAAACAGTGTTAACCCTTTCATTCCCAAATTTTTTTATCCATAAAACAATAAATCTTATATTTAGTTATAAATTTATTTCAAAGGTAATATATATAAATATTTTAAAAAAAAATAGGAGTAATAGCAGAGTACGAATTAATATAGTTAACAAAGCAACTGAGAGGTGTTTATTTATGTTTAATATAAGCACTGATGCCATTTAAAATCATAACTTTTCAATAAATAAAAATATAAAAATTTTGGAAAACATACATGTTGTAATTAATTAAAATACAAATTATAAACATTAAAAAATAAAACAAAAATATTTCAAACAGTTAATTTTCTTAAATTGCCCAAAACAGGAAACTGATTCCGATATTATTATCAGAATAGAAAAAAATGTATATTCATTTATCAACAAGGATAGTGAAATCATCTAAAATATATTTTTTAGGCGGTAAAATGTATATATATTTTAATATTGTTCATTCTGAATCAGCAAGATTGTTAGATGGTAAGAAAGAAAATCTAAAATGTTATTATTCCAATTGGCATCACGGGGAATGAAAGGGTTAAAAGCCTTCTAAAAATTCTCCTAAAGTTCAAATGACTAAGTCATCAAATGACAAACAATTAATAGAAACAACAATTATTGTTGATTCCTTAAAAGTACAAAGCTCTCAGATTTATTTTCACAGAAAAACAAAACCATTAGTTTTGGTTTCAAAACTAACCCATCTAAAACGATTAAAGCAAGGAAAACATTAATTTTCTCAGGTTGAAGCTTGGTGACTGCAGTTTTGACGCGAAAATTGTGTAATAATTAGGAAACATTACTTTCAAGAACCTTGGGATTAAGCAATTTAAAGATTGAAGCCTCGAGGTATGCAAGACCTTTCGGGTTCAAGGTTCTTACTGTCTACCAAATGGTCGAAGAAAATTGATGTTCCATATAAAACAAATAAGGAATATTATGATATTAGTTTTGTAACTTAAAATAGGACTTTTTCAGGAAGTTTCTGAAATTCTACTTTGTTATATAACATGAGTTTTTTATTTTTTATTTTGTCTTGTAATTTTCCTTTACGTGTAGTGGATGGGTCAATAAATTATGCTCAGGGGATTGGGAAATGCTACGACTTCCACTGGTTTCTAGGTCTTGTGTGGATTTATTATTATTATTATTTTTTTTTTTTCACATGAAGTTGTGCAATAACAATGTACCGTTTATACAAGAAATTATAAAATACTAGGATATTGATTTTGTAACTCAAAATAGATACTTTCGGGAATTTTTTAAAGTTTTTGTTGTTATTCGTTTGTTACTTTTCTCCATATAACATATATAACAAAATCTAATATAATTTTATGTGTTGAATAATATTAAAGCTTTAGAATGATTATGTTTTGATTTTGGTATTCGATATTATATTTTTTTCATGATTTTATATGTTGTAGGAGCGGAAATCAGAAATGAGGCTTATTTAGTGTAACACTATTTATTTTTACATTTAAAAGTTACACACTTAACACACAAACAAACAAAAGGAACTATATACAGGGGGGAAAGTTAAATGGATTTGATTAAATAGTAAGGAAAAGAGTTCCACACCCTACATGATGTGTTTTTGTGGTCGTTAGCCATTGCGGCGAACGTCGACCACACATTGCATTCACAGTCACTTCCCTCTCTGGAATCAGAATGTTCTGTTTTTGGGTCTCCCGACAACCGCTGGGGGGCGCTGGGTTTGTAGCATAGGTGCGCTACAATGTATATATCTTTATATATATATTTATTTTGTGCGTGTGTATGTCACTGAACTCCTCCTAAACGGCTGGACTGAGTTTAATGAAATTTTTTGTGTGTCTTCAGGTGAATTCGAGAATGGTTTAGATTTACAAATGAAAGTTGTAACTTAATTAGTTCTTTCTTAATTAATTTTTAACCAACTCTTTCAACAACTTTTCCACCTAGATGGCGTGAGTTGTCGTAAACACGATGTCAGAATTTATTTAATGTTGAAATGAAAAATGAATTTTTAACCGTATCTTACGAAGTGTTTAAAATATTTTTTCAAAGTTAATATTTTAGAATCGTAAACACGATGTCAGAATTTATTTAATGTTGAAATGAAAAATGAATTTTTAACCGTATCTTACGAAGTGTTTAAAATATTTTTTCAAAGTTAATATTTTAGAATCGTAAACACGATGTCAGAATTTATTTAATGTTGAAATGAAAAATGAATTTTTAACCGTAAGTGTTTAAAATATTTTTTCAACGTTAATATTGTTAAAATGTTAAAATTAGTTAAAATGGTATATTCTTTTAAAAAATTCGTCAATATCCGACGGAGTTATTTTATGTTAAAATGAAAAATAAATTTTTAGGCCATTATTATTTGTGCAGATGGAAAATGTACTAAAATTTTTCCGAAAAATTTCACGATCACAAATGTTGACGGATATCCAATATATCGTCGAAGAAATCCCGATAATGGCGGACAATCTTATCATATATGGCGGTCATCTATGTCAACAACATGATATTGACATTGATAACCGTTGGGTGGTCCAATATTCGCCTCTGCTGAGCAAAACATTCAATGCTCATATTAATAGCAAGAAATTCAAACTTCTTCACACTATAAATTTTAAATCAGCACAACCGGTTTCGAAAGGACGTAGCCTTTCTTCATCAGGTGCAAACACGTGCAACTGCCTTGGAGGCAAAAGCAAGACTGAAAGCAGGACAAAATCCAGAGGGGGAGGAGCAACAAAACAACCAATAGGAAGCAACATGCAGGACAGGACCAATCAGAGAGGAACACACGTACACACACACCACAAAATGAGGAGGGAGGAAAGGAGTAAACAATTATTATTTTTTTTTTTTCAATAATATTAAACTAATAAGTAAATTTAACAAAATTTATCCATTAATTATTATTATTTTTATTTAAATTAGAATTATTTTATTATAACTAATATGATGTTATAAACATAATGAACATAATGAAGGAAATTATTTAATTGAATTAAACAAATTTTTCCAGGCTGTAGACAGCAAAGTGGAATCTGGATTTTGTCCTGCTTTCAGTCTTGCTTTTTCCTTTAAGGCAGTTGCACGTGTTTGCACCTGATGAAGAAAGGCTACGTTCTTTCGAAACCGGTTGTGCTGATTTAAAATTTATGGTGTGTGAAGAAGTTTGAATTTCTTGCTATTGTCTGTACGCCAGTTTTTTTAATTTATTTTTGGTGCTCATATTAATGTTCAGTTCTGCAGTTCAGTGAAGAGCATCAAATACATTTGCAAGTATGTGAATAAAGGCAGTGATATGGTTGTATTTCGAGTTGAAAATACCAATGTGAATGCTCCTCCGGTGAATAACAACGATGAAATAACACTTTACCAAATTGGCCGGTACATCAGCTCCAATGAAGCTGTTTGGCGTATCTTTGGTTTCCCAATTCATGAACAGGATCCAGCAGTTCTTCATTAACCGTCCATCTTGAAAATGGCCAGCGCGTATATTTCACGAGCGAGACAGCGATTGATCGTGCTATAAATCCACCAAAAACTACACTCACCGAATTTTTTGAATTGTGTAATCGTGCGGATGCTTTTGGTGCTTTTGCACGGACATTACTCTATTCAGAAGTACCACGCTATTTCACATGGACTCCAACAAAAAAATGGATGCCCCGCAAGCAAGGCACGCCGATTGATGCATATCCCGGTTTATTCAAATCAAACACCTTGGGACAAGTATTTACAGTCAATCCAAGGCAGACTGAGTGCTTTTATCTTCGACTGTTATTGGTTAATGTCATCGGCCCTTTGTCATTTCAAGATTTACGTAAAGTGAATGGACAACAGTATCCAACGTATAAAGATGCATGCCTTGCACTCGGCTTGCTGGAAGACGACAACCAGTGGGAGTGTATGCTTGCTGAAGTAGGACTGAACTGTACAGCAAAACAAATTCGTCTACTATTCGCTATAGTGTTGACTACATGTTTCCCGGCCCGAGCAGAGACATTACGGGATAATCACAAAGATTCAATGACTGATGATATATTGCATCAACATCGTTCACGGTGCAACGATCTAACGATAGTATTCAGTGACGCTATGTACAATGAAGCATTGATTGCTATTGAAGATCTTTGCATTATCATTGCCAACTTACCACTCAGTCATTTCGGTATGCATTCAACAAATCGAAATGCATCTGATTTAATAAGCACTGAATTGAATCGTGAACTACAATACAATACTGTAGAAATGGCAGCGATTGTTGCTCGCAATGTCCCACTAATGAATGAAGAACAAAGAACCATTTACGACCGCATCATGCTCGCAGTTTTGGCAGGACAAGGTGGATTCTTTTTTTTGGGGGGGTGCACCAGGTGGAACTGGCAAAACATTCCTTATTTAGCTAATTCTCGCCGAAATACGATCAAATAATGGCATCGCATTGGCTGTTGCATCATCTGGCATTGCGGCAACTTTATTGGATGGAGACAGAACAGCTCATTCATTATTTAAACTGCCACTAAATATTCAAAATAACCCAGACGCAGTGTGCAACATAAAAAAACAATCATCCATGGCCACAGTGCTGAAATAGTGTAAAATTCTTATCTGGGATGAATGCACTATGGTACACAAACATTCGATTGAGGCGTCGAACAGGACATTGTAAGATATAAAAAACAACGACAAACTATTTGGCGGCACTCTGTTACTCTTTTCAGGTGATTTCAGACAACCATTTCCCGTTATTCCGCGTTCAACATACGCCGATGAGATCAAAGCGTGCTTAAAATCATCGTCATTGTGGCGTAATGTTGAAAAAGTACAACTGAAAGTAAATTTGTGCGTTCAAAAGCTTCAAGATCCATCCGCTGAAACATTCTCAAAACAATTGTTAGATATCGGCGATGGAAAAGTTACTACAGGTGAAACTGGATGCATAAAATTACCGACCGATTTCTGCACAATCATTGATTCTCAAAATGCTCTTATTGACCAGATATTTCCCGATGTACACAGACGATACACAAATCATGAGTGGCTGGCAGAAAGAGCAATTTTAGCAGCAAAAAATGTGGACGTCAACGAATTGAATCTCAAGATACAACATTTGTTACCAGGAGACTTGGTGTCATACAAATCTAATGATACAGTTTGCGATGCCACCGAAGCTGTAAATTATCCAACAAAGTTTTTAAACTCATTGGATTTACCAGGCATGCCACCGCATATTTTACAACTGAAGGTTGGATCTCCGGTTATTTTGCTTCGTAATTTGAACCCACAACGGTTGTGCAACGGCACGCGATTAGTCATAAAAAAATTAATGAAAAATGTTATCGAAGCCATCATTTTAAATGACAAATTCCGAGGTGAAAATATATTACTACTGCGAATCCCTATTATACCCACAGATGTGCCAATTCAATTTAAACGCCCTCAATTTCCAATTAGATTGGCATTTGCAATGACTATCAATAAGTCTCAGGGCCAAACGATGTCTGTCTGTGGCTTAGATTTGAGCACATCATGTTTTTCACACGGACAATTATACGTGGCTCTCGAGTAGGCAAACCATCCAGTTTGTTTGTATTGGCGAAAGATGGGATAACAAAAAATATTGTACACTTTGTTGCATTAAGGGATTGATATTGTTTTTTAGCAATATTGTTATAAGTAGCGATATGTATATAATTTTAAAGAATCAATTTTAATAAATTAAAAAGATAAATGATTGGTGTTTTGTTATTTTTATATTCTTTCACCGTTCACAGCGCTCCATACATCTTCCACTTATATACCACATCCTTACACACTCACAATAATTTAGTTATTTTTTTCTAGCAAAATATTCTCTAGAAATAATTTATATGACAAAACAACGTTTGTCGGGTCAGCTAGTATATATATATATTTTCAGGGTTGGTCCAGGTTTTAATTTTTGGGGCCCATTTTTGTGAAAAACAAATTATTTGTGTGAATTTTTTATTTATTTTTGTGAAAATCTAAATATTTTTGTGAAAAAGAGAATTGTCGCTAGAAACCTTTCATTATAAGCAATTACTCTATCTAATGTTTAATATCAAGTTAATAGCATTTTATTAAACAAGTATAGACACTCATCAAAAATAGCACTGTAAACATGGAAAAATTTTACAAAAGTATTATTTTTATAAAACAAAATTTTGTGAAAGGGCTGTTTTTATAAAATATGAATTTTGTGAAGTGGCCCATTTTCTGAACTTGAATTTTGTGAAGGGACCCATTTTAAGGATTTGAATTTTGTGAAGTGGCCCATTTTAGAGATTTGAATTTTGTGAAGGGGCAGCAAAAAAGTCCCAATTTTTTCCTGGATCGGCCCCTGATATTTTTTTGTATTCGTACATTTTTATATTTTTATTTATGTATTTACCTCTTTAAGCGTAATGTTAGGTTTGCGTGTACTCAAATTTTTGGTAAACTTTAAGTTTTTTTTTTTTTTTTTTTTTTTTTTTTTTTTTTTTTAACTAATATCCACAGATTATTGCCAATTTCTCTCGTCGTAGCTGTAGTGTGACGTTAAACTTACTCAAATACAGTCTACTTTAATAATAAATTGGCTTCAACAAGTAATCATTCTTATAGATCGTTAAAGCATACTATAATATTGATAATAAAGCAGCAAAAAACTGGCGTTTAAAAGTAATAAGTATAAAACTTTGAACAAACACCATAAGATGCAGGAACTCGCTACTGTTGTTTCGGGCCGAAAGAAAACACGACCTTTCGTCAGGCGAACAAAGTAAGCACGAGTGCTGCAACTAAGCGGGCGTAAGTTGCTGCTTGGTTTGAAGCATTCGTGCCTACTTATTCGAAGCGATATGCAGAAGTTTCTTTAACCCTACAAAGCACATGGTGCCATATGTGAAACAACCACTTTAAAGGTTCTTCCACCTTTATGAAATACTGGCACAGACATCTATCGACATTTAAGCGTAACACACATACATAGCAACTATATAATTCAGGCTATTGCCTGTAGATGTCACTACTGTTCCCTGCCTTGCGTTTCACGTTTGTGTACATTAAAAAATAAACAAAAAATAGTTATTAAACAGTTTTGACCAGGAAAAAAAAATAATAATGTGCGTTAGGAGAAAAAACATTTAGTTAGAAATAATTCATATGGTTTAATTTTATGGTTAAGGTTTAGTGTACCATATATGGAACTGAATTTATAAAAATTTAAAAAAGAATTTTTTTTTTAATTACTTCCTAATAAAATATTTCGTTATGATTTTATTATTATTATTGCCCAACCTCTAATTATTAATATCATCAAATATATCTGTTTACCCCGTTAACGCCCGAATTAATTTTGCAAAATATTATTAGCTGATTATTTCACTTCTAAATTAATATAGACAACTGACAGTAAAATACATTAACTTAAACAATTCTTCTGATAGTTTTAAATTTAAAGCCTATCCTCATTTATTGACGTTTAGTGTTCTAATGAGAAAACTTCGAGATAGAAAAAACTTTGAGATAACAGATTAATTTCCTATTATATGTTGACAAAGATCTCGAAAGTAAAGTATTATAATATATATTATTATCAACTTGATTTAAGTTAGTATACCTGCACAAAAAACAAAGATATGTGCGACGAATGAATAATCATAAAATGACTATCCAAATTATAAAATAATAATTAATAATAGGCACATAAAACTTTCAGAGATCATTTAGAGTGATGCTATAAACTGTCATTAAAAAGCAGAAATCGTTCCAAGAAACCACAAAAAATATACGTGCCATTTTATTAGCTGTCCTTAAATGAGGACACTGGACACAAACGGGTTAAGGAACAGGGGAAAAAAAAACAGGCTTTGTAGGGTTAAATTTCTTGGCAAACGCAAATGCACCTTGTTGCTTTGAAGATGTACTCGTGCCTAGTATTTTCACCTGATGAAAGACCGTGCTAATATTTTGACCTGAAACAACTGTTGCGATTTTTTTAAATTCAATTTATAGTGCTTACATAAGAAATTATTTATTTATTAAATTAATTATTATTTAAAATTAATTGGGTTAACACATAAATGTTTGAAATCAAAAATCTCTCTAGAATTAAAAATGCTTTTATTTATTTATTACTTTCTTCAATATATATAGAGAGAAAGCATTGGGTTTGTAAAAATTTTCAAATTCCAATTTTCGATCGTTTTATACGTTTTAGGATGTCCTGAACACGATTTCACTGTTTTGAGAAAATGTCTGTCTGTGAGTGTGTAAATTTTGCGGGCGCTGTATCTCACGAACCAATGAACAAAATTTAACCAAACTTGGTATTTAGTTGGGTCCTGACATGAACTGGTGCTGATTAGATTTGGGGATCAATTGCTCAATAGGTGCATTGTGATCCCATTTTTTTCCCCTAAATTTTAACATGGCAGTATAGGACAAAATTTCGTACAAATGTACATAGTTATTTTTAACGTGTGATTGTAAAATTTATATGAATTATTGGTAATGATATTGGTAAGTTACAGAAGAATGTTTGTGCATGTGGGGGCATCGTTTCTCCCCCTGGGGGGGAAGTATTCCCCCCTCCCCGGGGTTGTCAATTTTCAATATGGATGTCTTTCAAAAGATCTCGTCAATACCTTTAAAACGAATGGTTGAACCATAGATCTGTGATAATTTAAAACAAAGTTATCAATTTTTTTTTTCAATTTTTAACGAAAATATATATATATATATATATATTCCTTCTGATATTGGCAAAAAAATTGACTTTCTTTCGGCATTTAGTGATAATATAATTCTGACAGATAAAAATCGGCTGCATTTATCACGAAAAATAATTAAATAATTTAATAAATAATTTTTATTGCATGAATTCTGTGTAAAATTTTATAGAAGAAAGTCTTGTCGTGGCCATATCATACTAATTTTTATTTATTTCACACATTTATGACCAATTATGTTTCTAATAGGCATTTTGAAGTTAATTTAGCAATTTTAAAAAGAAAATATGTAGTGAAAGTACAAAAGTTAAAAGTTCATCATCGTTATTTTTTCACTTCCTGAAATTCCGTGCCATACTTTTAATTTTTAACATATACAGTATATTATGCAGGTGCTTGGAGGTATCAAAATACATTGAAATGCTATACAGTCCTTGTTGTGTCATATAAAATATGATAACATATTTGTATTCAAACTGTTCAAGTGGAAATTCCAGGAGAAACTTTACTTCTTCAAGGCTAAACTGTAGACTGTTATTTTTAACTCTTTAGAATACTGATTGTTATCAGGTCTTTTTAAAACATATTTTTGCAAATGTATTTGAAGCATATTGTTCTTTAAGAATTTATTTTGATTTTACTTCAAAATTTAGCTTTCATTAACAGTGTTAAAGGATTTTACGTAAAATTACATATTTTCTCACGCAATAAAATTTCTTAATTACACAGGTCTATATCTAAAATTTTGATATGATGATTTTGACTGACTTTTTAGGTGCGCCAAAACCGAAACTGAAGCCAATTTTTCTCTATCACGTATAGATTTCTATGAATACAGGGTGTCTACCGAAACAATTACTTCCGTTACTCTTCCATCAATATAATTATATGGTAACTTTTATAATAGTATATTTCTGTAACCAGTCATGAAAACATACTAGAAACTACCAAAAATGAAGAAATTGTGTCTGTAGATACCCTGTATTGACAAAACTCCGTGTGTGATAGAGGAAAACTAGCTTTAGTTTCGGTTTCTGCACACCAAAAAACATATGTAGGGGGAGCGTGGGGGCAGGTTGCAACAGTTTTTAAAAAATTAAATATATTTTGAAATGTATCTACGTTTTCGTGTTTATAATTGCTGTTTTCCATAGCATAAATATTCATCTATTATATTCATAAAAATAACTTTCGTTAATTTTTCTAATTTTAGCACACAAAAAAAAAAAAAAAAATGTTTTTTTTTTAAATTATTTGGCTGTTACAATTTGCCCCGGATTTGGGGCAAATTATAACAGTTATGAGGGAAATACTGATAATGATAAAAGACAATATTTCAATATGTTTTTGCTATCAATAATTTATTAATTTAATTTTTTTTAAAAAGGCAGTAAATAAGTAATGTTCAATTGTACCTTCTTGGTATAGTAACAACGAATTATATCAAATGGATTATAGTAAAATAAAGAGAAAATTAAACATCTAATCAATATAGAAATCACTCTCTGTCAGAACTGAATTTAATATAAAACAAAGATATGCTGTTCATTTTCCCTCTCACACATTTAATGTGTGCCCACATATTGCAAATTAAGCATTATACCCATTCATAGCAGGGTTCGTAGTCCCCGATTTTTTTTTTTTTTTTTTTTTTTTTTAAGGACACATTCAGGGATGAGAAAACTCCGCCTGTTTTGCCACCACTTTTTTTCCTTAGAGAAATTGTTATTGTATTTTTAAAGTAATATGTCGTGATTAAACAGGATAGAACTTATTGTATAAAAATAGTGGTAGCAAAAAAGACATACATTTTAGATTTATGAAAGTGTACTGAAAAGAAAAAGGCTGAGACTACGATCCCTGGCTGTAGGCTTCTCTAAAAGCTAAGAAAAACCACTCCTTTGCTTTGATTCAAAATTTATATTTGGAGTTAAAATAATTTTCGTTTTATTATTATCCTTTCGTTTTATCATTTATTTATTTCATTTATTTCTTCCTTTAATCTTTTTCTTTCTTTTTTCTTTCACTTTATGTTTGTGTTACTTTTTTATTATCGCTTCAAAATATTTTTCAAATGCTCTTTTTTTTTTTTCCCTCGGATGATGATGTCTAATATTTGTACCTTTCTCGAAGATTTCAGCTGTAGCTAAATAATATATGACCTTTTGAAGCTCTTTCAGACTTCTTTGTATAAATCCTCGTTATAAAACAAGAAAAAACAAATTCATAGAATAAATAATTTACTTGTTAACATTTAAAATAGAATGTCTAATTACATGAATGTTACATCTTGCCTCAATATTTTGTTTCAACTTGCCCCTTTGAATGATTTTGAACATTTTGTTTATTTATAAATAAATATATACAGGGTGATTCAACGATGATGGGAAAAACTTTGAGGGGAGGTAGGATACATCATTAGGAATCAGAATTGTATGGGAATCCATGTCCCCGAACGTCATTTTAACCCTTTACGGACCATGTGTTTTCTGTGTTTTTTACCAGTATGCCGTTCCTCTTGAATGATGTATTATTTAACAGAGATATTCTATTTATAATTGTTTATCATACAAAAAGCCATGCATAATAAAAGTTTTGTTTCCGAATAATGCACATTGCTTGAATAAATATCAATATTGTGAAAATATTTTAGATATACTGTAACACACAGAATTTAAAAGTTACAACGTAGGTGGAGTTTCAAATACGAATATTTCTACGGTCATGGAACAAACATTAAGGGGTTGAACAGTTTACTAAAACATACATCTTTTGTATAGGCATAACACAAAAAATTAAATATGAAATAAAAAACATTGTGGAAAAAACGAAAGTAAAAACGTAAAAAAAAACAAATGCTTATCGTAATTTAGTGAAGCTAAGCCGTGAGCTATCTTTAAAAAAACATTGATTTTGGGGGGGACTGCGGCTTATCTATCAGTGCGGGCTATATAATGATAATGCCAAATTCCGTCGTCCATACTTTTTGGAACAGTCGATCTCCCCCGAAAACGGAAGTTTAGTATATTCGAGTTTCTCGAGCACTGATTATCGCTTATAATCTGTTATTTATTAACTAATAATCTCTTATTTTTATTAATTTGCATATACGTCTGGAGTTCGCTATCTTGTTCCCTTGTTTTTGATTTTTTGCATCGTATTTGTATACTGGCTTTGTTTTATTTAATTATTTATTTTTATATACAGTGCCTTTTAAAATAATTTATTACTTTCATTTATAATTAATTATTTTTATGACTTTGTATATATGCCTGGATTCCACCATCTTGTTCCCGTGTTTCTCATATTTGTTGCATTACATCTGCATACTGGTATAGTTTGATTTTATTTTATTTATATCGAATTATTTCTTAAATAATTTATTATTTTCATTTATAATTAATAATTTATTATTTTTATTAACTTGCGTAGATGCCAGAAGACTGATATCTTTTTTCCTTATTTATCTGTCACACCACCGCAACAATGCTTGCATAAGCCGCGGCTTACCTTCCGGTGCGGTTTATCTAAGATCATTGGGTTTTTTCGCAATATTTTAATAAGCTGCGGCTTACGTACACTAAATTACGGTATTCTTTAACCACATTTCTTGTGACCACGAGAATTTCGGAGCAAGTTCTGACTCAACGAGTCCAGAAGGAACGCCGAATGACTGAATGTTTACCAAATCTCAACCTGTTGGTTAATTTGGCACCCCTCCAAATCTTTGGACTCTTCCTCAAAGCTAGTTTCCGGAAACGTGGTTACACTATAAGTCGTATGTTTACCATTGGTAAGTAGCTAAATTATGTGTTCTCGCGTTCACAATAAATATTCCTAGTCTTTTTAATAATCTACCTGATGCTTCCACTCGGTGCATTAACGGTAGTTTTAATTACATTATTCGTGACGAAGTTTTCGACATTTTCTCAAAAATTTCGTTTCCCAAATAACTCCGCCAAAGGCTGAGTTTCTACTTTCGAAGTTGCACGGTAGTTTTTACAGCAAAATACGCTGGCAAAAAGGGGTGGTGCCAGCATATTCTGCTATTAAATAGAAATAATTTACAACAAAATCATCTGTAAAATAGTCTCTCTTTACATATGTTTCCGCTGTGAATTGGCTTATTTAATAGTATATGAAATACCTGCTGCACTAAAAATTAGGAAAAAAGAGACAGTAACGTCACCTGATTTTTAATAAATTTAAATTTGTTTCATGAAAGGCGATTGTCTCCAAAGTTGACAGACAATAATTTATGTCAGTGTGAAACTGCATATAAATTTGTATTATATTCTGCGTATTAGTTCTTGAGCTAGAACTGCCACAAGATTTTTATCCCATACACACAGAGAGAAAAGCAGACGGTTTCTAAAAACGGTCCATGTGAAATTAAAAATTTTTGCGGATCCAATACTTTTTACTTTCTCTTACCCATAAGGTAGGGAAAGTATTGTTTTTGGGTCAAATTTTCGAATGCGAGTTTTTGTTATATTTACATGTTCTGAGGTCCCCTGAATACGAAAATCATGTTTTTAGCAAATGGTCTGTGTGTATGTCTATGTGTCTCTGTCTGTATGTGTGTCTGTGTGTCTGTCTGTCTGTTATCAGAATATATCAAAAACAAATTATGGTACATTAATGAAACGGGGGGTTGAGGGGGCAGTTGTCCCCCTCACACAGAACTAATTATCATATAAAACTCTTCCGAAGCCTAATTTGAATTGTTTAACACAGGTTTACACAACAGTACTCGTTATCTTATCTCTTAATCTGCAACCTGTATTTATAGTATTAAATTTAAGGGTAAGAGAAAGTCGTGTGAGTGACACACCAGATTATTTTAATTGAAGATAGAAGAAAGTAGCTACCGTAGAAAAATTGTTGATTAGTGTCAGGTGGCTTTCTATTAATATCGGTACATACAGAACTCACAAAATTAGCGCATGTGTAAATAACATTTCATTTCTTTTCCTCACAAACTTTATTAAATTACCTGTTTTCACAAGCCTCTTTATTATGATTCCTTTTATTATTATTGTAATTACCAGAAAATAAAGAAACGACCACCGGCACTCGATAGTGGCTGTTACCAAGTCAAGAAAACTTCAAACTGGCTACATTATTCAAACGAATTAAAGTAATTAGTCTAAATTAGGAATTGAGGAAGGAAAATGTTTGTAAAGATATGAGATTTAACTGAGCAATACTGGTTAACAGACTTAAAACTGGTTGTTTAACGTTATGAATGTCAATATTGTTAACAAAAACCAACAATCACTGTCTCATCACCTAAATTTAGATTGTTCTGCCAGAATAAAATGAGCTCACGTTGATGATAAAATATTATTAGAATAATAAACAACGTCACTGTCTTAGCAATCATATTTGTGGTTATCAACGTTTGAAAGTTTTTACAATATGTTTCCTAAAACTGATTCTTACAAATTTTAAATAAATAATAATAATATATATCCAGTGTGCTACTTGCAGTATTTTTCTTATACTACGATAAAATATACTCTGTAACAAAAAAAAAGTGACGCAACAAGAAGGAGTAATGCAAACTGGACACATACATACAGGTTTTGATGGAATCAAGCACCAATTCACCATTATCGTCGATCCTACGTGCAACTGGTACTTCAATGACTTCAAATACCCTTAATAGGCGGCTCAGTGGGGTTGAGCTCAGTCTCCGGATCTCTCTTCCACTGAGGACGTTTGGAGCATCATAAAAAGGGTCCTACAGCCAGCTCGGGATTTTACCAATCTAACGCAACAATTGGACAGAATTTGGCACGATACTTCACAGGAGCACATCTGCCAACTCTATCAATTAATACCAAGCCAAATAACTGCGTACATAAGGGCCAGAAGTGGACCAACGCGTTATTGACTTGTTTACTTTGTGAGGCCCTTTCTCTTGATTAAATCATTCAAATTTTCTGAAACTGTAATCAATTGTTTTTCTTCACATGTACATCACATCTACCAATTTTTGTCCATTCGGACCACCCATTCCACCCCATCTACCAATTTTTGTCCCCACTTCTTCTTGGTGCGTCGTTTTTTTTTTTTTTTTTTTTTTTTTTTTGTTATAGAGTGTATATATTATTACAGTTTGAGGTGTAAGATTTGAAGCTTTTGAGGTGTAAGATTTGATTTATTTGATTTAAGCATTTTTAAAGTTGTAGAGAGTAAGGTTTACCGCCCTTTTTAACCCCACGCTTGAATATTAAAGCTATATAAATAAAATAATAAAGATTTTTATTTAAATTATAAGAAAAAAAAAATAAATTGTTCAGAGGATTTTTGCCCTAGCCTCTCTTTGAAATTTATTCGACTAATCTTGAGTAGCCTTGCATATTTTTTTATAAATAAAAGTCAATGTGTATGTGTGTGTGTACGTCTTGCATCTCTTATAAAATCACTGAACCGATTTCAGCCAAACATGGCACATTTATTACTTATTACTAGAGTTGAAGTAATGTGGTTGAGTTGACATCTCTAGCGCGTATGCAAGGGTTATGTGAGGGAAATTTCTTATGATTTCTGCAGTAATAATGCAGCTAGAAACTCAAATTTGATATGTAAATTACTTTTATTGAATACGTTCTCCCTAAGTTGAGGTTTTTTAAAACTAGAAATTAAATCGCTGAAATGAATGAAAATAATTCGAAAATTATGCTTTCGTCAGAATTTCATGAGAGCAATTTTAATATTTTACAGTAAATATGTAAAATTAGCATAGTGTCTTAATACAATTAAAATCAAAATATTGCTTTTAAACATCTTAGAATGACGTCACTGTCAGAAAATCTTATAAATGTAGTATTATCCTTTTTGAAAATGACGTCATTTATTAGAAATCATTCGATAGGAAGAATGTATTTTCATAGATAAAACTGATAAAAACAACCTCTTTCTTATAACAACAATTTTTCTTTATAAGAGTGTTGCCATTCCAGGGTTATATTTTTCAAATGAATTATTTCAAAAATAATTCATTGGCAGCAAACGATAACTTTTTAATATTTCTGAGGCTTATTAATAAATGTAGGAATTAAAAAAATAAGATTTATATATTAAAAATGATTCATTTATATATAGTGACAGCGAAGCAGGCAAAACCAGACAATTGTTTATAAACTGCATGATAGTCATAAGATGAAGCCATTTGTTCTAAATATCATATAAACCAAAGTTTAGTAATTTGAACTGACATAGAGAAATGAATGTGGAAATACCATAGATATAGTAATTTATATAGATATATCCTCCCCATGTTAATGAGCAAGGATTTTTGATGCCGAAAAAGTTTTTTGGCATCAGCCATTAGAGAGTTAAAACTCGAAAATAGTAATAGAATAGAACGTTAATGAATTTTGAAAATGCCGAAATATTGCTCGGCTTTTAAGTGTTCTAATAAATATATGAAAAGAAATGGAATAAATTTTCATAAATAAGTTATATTCAAGTAATTTATTAAAAATATAAATTTTATAATCAGTTGCTTTATTATTATTATGAAACGATTACTGTCTTCATATTTAGTGGAATATTTTTTTTTTAATTTTAGGATTTTATATAGGTAAGTAATATGGAATTCTCCAAATTCTTTTAAATGTAGTTAGCAGCCGCGAAAGTTTTAATATATAACTAGTATGTTGTGGCCACCATAAGACTTTCTTCTATGTATAATCCTATACAAATTTACGCAATACAAATTGTTTATTAAATTACAATTTATTAAAATTATTTTCCATGATGAATGCAGACGATTTTTATCTCAAAGAAGTATAATAATAATAAATGTTGAAAGAAGACACTTTTGTGCAAGCATGAGTATACTAGAGTATAGTAAAAAAAAGAAAACGAAAAGAAAGAAAGAAAAAGTGGTATGTGGTATCTGGAGTTTTTCATTCTCTTTTAGTGCATAAATTTTATTTGCTAAATTACCTGTGTGTATTCCCATGTATATTCACTCGGAAAAATACATCCATAGGAGAGTAAAATGGCCGTCTTTTCTCGAGTAAAAAAGGTATCACTTTTCCCCTGTCAATGATCAATCTATGTCTTATTACTATATCTATGGGAAACACATGTGTAAAAATCAAGTGCTAGGTGGGCGCAGATCCACTTGTTATGAAACTGATTTTACTTTTCAGTTCACTTTTGTGTTTTGGCGATGTTTGAAAATAAGCCAATATGAATTAAAATTAAAAATATTTATAAAACAAATAAACCTCAAAGACATAATGAATTGAAATATAAAATAAAATAAAATTTCCTTTCCATTTCATTTATGCGTTTCGGCAATAGCTGAAAATAAACCAACTTTAGTTAAATTGAAAAACTTTTATAAAACAAATAAACCCTCAAAAACAGTAAAAAATTTAAATATAATATTAAACTGTGTTTCTCTTCCATTTCATTTATGCGTTTTGACAACAACTGAAAATAAACCAACGCAAATTAAAATTAAAATGACTATTATTCAGATGGATCATGTAGATACTGTAGAGTTAAACTACCAAGGAATCAAAGCTGCTTTTTTTAATTTTGACATCTTATAAACTCTCCAACTGACTATTTCATTTTTGAAATTAGTCACTGCTGTCACTGTGACTCATTCACTGGTAGGAAACTAAATATTTCCGACTTGCAAATCGGAAGCAAATTTAATTCACAAGGTTATTCCACTTAGAAATTAAGAAAAATAACTATTATTATTAGGATTAAAGCGACAGGCGAAGGTCAGCTGAATCTAGTGAAATCTGGCGTCTGTATTCTAACTGGGTGATCGGGTTTTACACTTGTCTAAATCGCATCAAGCCGGAGGGACATTTTGGATGGCAGATGGGCAAGGGTGTTGGCAACTAACTTAAAAAGTCAGTAACCTCAAATGCCATATCTTCTACGTGTAAGATTTGACAGAAGTTCAGCAACCTGTTCCAGCTTACAGAAAGTGAAACATGAACATTAGCACTTCCCTCTTCATCAAAAAAGAATGTTTTTTGATAGATACTGATGTTCTTTAGGAATGTCTGATGGAATTTGTTGTTTATTTAGTCTGGACTAGTTTGATGTCTGAAATTAAATGGCAATCACAAAAGTGTTGAAACAGAGGTTTAGCCAGACGTTTGCTCTGTTCCTAAGATAACTTTTGCTCTGATGCTTTTAGGTTTATTATTATTATAAGTTTTAGGCTTATTATTATTATCATTACTGCAATCTCTCTTTTAAACTGGGAAAATAGTTTTAAAGGAGCGTGACTCACTTGTTGTAATAAAAAACAGTTCAGTTGAGTTGGTTTTAATGTTAAATTATAGCTACGCCTTAGGCATTTGGCGACTGCCTATGCCTTACCCCTGGGTGTAGTCCGGAGACACACCATCACAATTTTGATCATCTGCGTAGGAAATGTTTTCTCTGCTTTGGTAACCTCTAGAGGAATAAACTGCAGGACATGGAGGTGGTATTGGTATTAGAGGTAAGGTCAATTGACAACACGAGGGTCCTAGGGCTGGGCGATGTACCCTCCACAGGAGTCTTTCTAAGGGGTCCTATCCCGTATTTCGAGAACATTGCGGCTGGTGCACATGTCTAAATCATATTAAATATGAAATCTATTTAAATTTTCAACATTATGGAACTGCATTGCTTTCTATTGTTAAAGAATAACTTACTTAAAATACATCGTGTTACCAAATTTACAATGATTTACAAGAAAGACAATATTCAAAAGTAGAGTTAAAAAAAATCCTTTGTGAAATAAATAAATTCAGAATAAATAATGAATAAATTATTCATTAAGCGCATAATTATTATTACGGGTTATATTAGACACCAAAGTACAAATTATGTACTGTAATACACAATTTGTACTTTGCATATTTCTACTCCGTATTTGTAAAAACATTATGGTAAAATCGTAAATGTCTAAGAACTTAAATGAATGGAGGGGGAGGGGGGGGGGCTGAATGACTGGACTAGAGTTTTAGGCTTTGGAGGAAAACCCTCTGTGGCGGATCGTTTTAAACAATCCTAGGCTATATTAACACGAGTTTCGCAGAAAATTATGGAAAACATCGAATGGCAAAGTCGAAGAAAATAATCCGGTATCGAACCTGGCTCTTATCGGCTGTCAGTTTCGAAAACAAAACTTTTTAGCTATTGATGGAGCCGAAATAAAAGGAATTCTTACGATCGGACAAGATTATTGTTATATTACAAGCCGAGTTTAATCGATTTTTCAGTGATGCGACGACGGTATTCATTTTTGGACGTGCTATAAATTGTATAAATACCGTTTAAATAGTTTTCTTCATACATTTCTACATTATTTGACTATATTTTAAACTTATTTTTAATTGTTGGATTTCTAATAAGGGTTTATCTGTATAAGGGTCATAAATGAAGGTCACTTAAGCCTTAGAATGTCTTTTTTTTTTTTTTTTACTTTTTGCATCATTAAGGTTATCTCAACAGAATCTATTAAGATGTCAGCTTACTTCCGTTTACTACTTTAAGATGATGTCATATTTTATAAAATCTTACAAGAGAAAATGTTAAGAATTTTAGCATCAAGCTAAGACCTTGAACCCTTGGTCTAAAAAAAAAAATTCTTCTCCCTAGATACATTAAACATTAAGTTAAGATGTCACTTCTCAATCTCATCTAACGCTTTAAAAAAGAGAATGATTTAAGTTCCTTCTATTCTCAAACTCTCATAGAATAAATTCAAATTCTTTAATGCGTTAGAGCATGATGTCTCTTATGACAAGAAATAATGCAAATATGTCAAATCAAGGGATGATTATTTTTAAAGCAAATTTTGTTATGAGACATGAAAAGTCAATTGAAAATTTGTAGAAAACAGTACCGGTGTTAATCAAAGATGAATGAGAACTTTGTAATCTAATATACAGGGTGTTTCAGTGAACCGTTTCAGAACTTCTAAGAGGGGTAAGGTACATCCTGACAACTCGAAATCATATAGCAATGTGGGGTCGGAAATGCTTTCCTGAAGCGGTGTTGCACACAGAAGCAGCATAAAGAAAAGAGACCGTAAGTGAGAAATCGTTTTAATAATACATGGAAAGAAGCAAAATGTACATGGATTAAAGTAAGTGTTCGAAGTTTCTTCCACGGGCTACAATGCACGCCTCACATCTCCGACGCATGGACATCCGAACATTCTGGAATACTCCAGGCATATCTCGAATTTCTCCGTCAGGAAAGCATTTCTGACTGCCCATTGGTATATGATTTTGGTTCGTCAGGATGTACCCTACCCCTCTTAGAAGTTCGGAAACGGTTCACTGAAACACCCTGTATAATTGCAAAAATATATAATAGTGTTTCAGGTCAAAATACTTAAGCTCGACGCTTTATCAGGTGAAAATAATAGGGACAAGGGCAGCATGAAAGCAGTAACGAAAGTAAAATTACACAATTGTTTCGATTCGAAATATTTAAGCACCATGTCTCATCTTTTTTTTTTTTTTTTTTTTTTGCAATCAAGAAAGCTATTTTACAAAGTTTTCATTCATTTATCAACTAATAATTTGTTTGTTTGATTGTCTTTCTCTCCGTAAAATGATCAATAAGGCATAAAATTAATATTTGGTTCTTGTTAAAACATTGTTTTAAAAATATAATATTTATCTTAGAAGATTTTAGTATGTAAACGAATATGTTATAATATATAATTATTTTGTTAAAATCCTTTTTCAGGATATATAGAGAGATATGCATTTTTTATTTATTTATTTATTTATTTTTATTTTATTTTATACCGAAACTTTATTAAGCGACATTTTATTTTAAATTACCTTAATCTGGTGCAGTGCTGCAGAAATATTATAAACTGCAATGTGCTAAACAAATAAATATACGTCATTCCCTTGTTAACTTGTTTTTCCTATGGAAAATCAAATGTCAGATATTGCTGTACGGTGCTTTAAAAATGTAAGTAATATTCATTTATTAAGAGTGTATGATACCTATCCTCGCTGACAACCAAATCCAGTGTTATTCTCAGGGGAAATTTGGTTCCAAAATCACTCATTACCTGGTGTACTTATTATTATTATTATTATTTTTTTTTTTTTTTTTTTCACTTTCAGAAAATTTGTAACAGTTAAAAAGCTCGTTTTCTAAAAATTGATATTTTAAATATTTAATTTTAATGTAAAAAAAGCGAAAAATTAACTAAATGAATATTTACCTTTTTTTAGATGCAAAGTGAAATGCTAAAAAGAAAAAGAAAAATGTAAAAAAGAAAGAATTTAACAATTGTGAATTTCAAGAAAGTGAAAAAGGAATTCGAATACGAAAAATATATTATGTACTGAGTAATTCTATAAAAAAAAATTCCCCATACAATAACACGGGTTCTAGTTATCGGCGAGAATAGATATTTTATGATCTTAATGCATTCCCCCCCCCCCCCCCCATGATTATTTGCTTATTCCTCGATTTATTTTTTCATAAAACAGTTGTTGAAATTTAGAATTTTTTTTTAATTGTTTGAAAAGAATCAGCTTTAACAAAATTCAACTAATAACAAGTAAAGTGATTTACAAGTCCTGTTATATTTTTACACTCTTCTATACATATATATAAGAAGGAAGTATTGAATTCGTGAAAATTTTAAACCTGCAGTTTTTGAAAGATTTACATGTTTTGGATTTTCTAAACATGATTTGAACGCTTTTAGAAAATGTGTGTCTGCAAAAAAAAAAAAAAAAAAAAAAAAAAACGTTGCGGGCGTTATATCTCATGAACCAATGCACGAAATTTTACTTTATATTTAGAAATTTTGCTATGGCAGCATAGGGTAAAATTTCGTATAAATGTATATAATAATATTTACTTTTAACTTTTTTATGAAAAATTTATACATACATATATATATAACAAATGAATACATATTTAATATAAGAACTGAAAACTATATGAAACATGGGCAATAACCAAATAAATGAAACTGAAATAACAGTATATATATATATATATATCTGCATGCAAAATTTTGCATTTTCTGTTATTTTGGTATGCCCTTGTTTGGCAAATTCTAATTAATAAATTTAGTTCACTAATACATGATTTGTTATGCTGCATTTGCGCAACTTTTATTGTATTATTGTTAGTTCTAAAACTACCTTCTTCAAGTTGAATTGATTTTCCTTTTCTTGCATTGTATTTAACTTCAGAGAACTTTTATCATTTTTATAAATTTCATCAATTCAAAATTACTTTAGAATGTAGAAAACGAGAGTGAAAAAAAGCTAAAAACTCCATAGAAATAGCATGGGACGAAAACCAAAAAAACTCACAATGTCAATTGTGTCAAGGAAAAAAAAAGGGCTCACACAGGAAGTAATAAAAGGACAAAATTGACTAGAAAAAGACATCGAGGAGCGGGTAGGTCTGGGGCATTAGACCTATCGTCCATGATTAGTACGTCTCGCCTATTATGTATGTATATATTCGTAATCTTTTTTTTGTATTTTTTCTGTTTCATCTTATTCAATGTTTCTTTTTTTCATCTATTCAATGTTTGAAAAGGTTTCCAATATATATAGACTATATATATGTGTGTGTGCGTGTGTATTGCAGTAATAGATAACCTGAAAAAAATTGCATATATAAAGAATGGCTTCCTCCCTAGGGGATAAGTTTTTAATATTAGTGACTTTCAAAACAACTCGTCAATGTCTTTAATATGAATGAATGAAACACGGATCTGTGATATTGCAAAAAAAAAAAAAAATATCGATTTTATTTTTCATTTAAAAAAAAAAAAAAAAAAAAAAAGATCTTTAGATGTCGGCACAATATTGACTTTTTTCGACGTTTAGTGTTATACATATCTGAAATGAAAATTGTCTGCATTCATTACGGAAAATAGTTTTAATAAAAATTTGTACTGCGTGAATTTGTATATGAAAATACATAAGAAAGTTCTGTGGTGGCCACAGCATATTATAGTTTATTAATGTAATCATTTTAAAGGTTGTTTTACAATTGATTATTACCTTTTACAAAGGAAAATAATGTTTTTTTAATGATCGTTTTCCCCAATTCTTAATCAAAATATTTTTTTTTCATTTAGAATTATTTTTTTATTAATCCCTAAATAAATAATAATGCTAAAATTTTATTTTAAATCTTCTTCTTTTTTTTTTTTTTTCATGAATACTGAGAATTATTCAACGAGTCCTTGGTTAGAATTGGTCAAAGTTGAAGGTTTTCTGGTTCCAAGAACATAAACAATTTTGCTATAGCTAGGCAATTTTCAGCTTTACTCATCGCCAGTTTAAACTCTACGAAGTCAATTTTCATTTCTGGAAAATATATGATAGTTTCATGTGAGGAAATTCAAGTCAATGGTCTACTATTATCACGGTTATTAATTCAGATTGTTGTATAGTGATACATTATATTCATAAATCGGTTAACAATACGTAATCTATAGTATAAATGTATATAAATATATGTTAAAGAATATTAAAAACCAGTAATATGCCATAATCTAAAGAAAATAATTATACGAAAAATGTATAAATACATTAGGATATAATAATATTTAAAAAACTGACAGAATTGCTTGAAATATTTAACAAGTAATATATGTAAAAGAATATGTATATACTATATACATATACATATGAATAAAATTTCAATACGATTTTCTTCAAACAGTTATTTTTTCTTAAAGTAACCATTATAATATTTATTTTCTCTTACCCGTAAGGTAGACAAAGTACTTTTTTTTTAGTGAAATTTTCTAAGTTGAGTTTTTGTTACATTTACACGTTTTGATGTCCTCTGAATCCAAAAATCATGTTTTTAGAGGCTGGTCTGTGTATCAGTCTTTTATCAGCATATCTCATAAACAAATGCGAATGGTCTGTGTGTCTGTCTGTCTGTGTGTGTGTCTGTTATCAGCATATCTCAAGAACAAATAGTAGCAGACATTCCAAACTAGACATTCTAAATATGTATCATATACGGATGCTATACTAAACTTTTCGTTGAGATCAAGTGAATGATTCGTGTACAGGGACACCCAAGAGAATTCAAATACATTACGTTTACGTAGGAAATTGCAGATAAGTAGAGTTTGACATCTATAGACAGCACTAAACCAAATTAAACGAATACATTTATATATACATATATATATATATATATATATGCATAAAAACATGTTTCATGTAGAATATGGTGCAGAAATCATTCCTTGTTCGTTTACAAGGCTACACAAAAGAACCAGGTTATAATACGACAATACTTGTAAATTGATGGAAGTGTACTTTAGATTGTGCCGTGTGTTATTAATATAGAATTATATTTATGTGTACCATGTGATGTGCACGTAACTTTCAGAAAATATACAGGGCTGCCAATATTTAAGCCATAACATTCTTTTTTTATTTGTAAGTGGAAGTGCTTCACTATAATATTTTACCATGTCCAGGAAAGCTGCTCAGGAATTGAAATTAAGTCCTCATAGCACATATGATAAATAATGTATTTTTTAATCTAAATATTCATCCCTTGGTTTTTTGTATATTTACACGTCTTGAGGCTTCCTGAATACCAAAGTCATATTGTATAGTTTGATCTTTAACTGTATCTGTTAGAGTAAATTAAAAACAAATAATTTCAGGCGATCCAAGTGATGTATTTTTAAGTTAATACGTTTACTAGAAATGTTTGTTCAAGATTGATAAGTTTCAAGGAATGAAGTGTGTGAAAGTTGACTGAATAATTTTAAATAAACTTTTTAAATTAATAACATATGTGAATTCTATATAAATGTAGATGCAATAAGGAAGCGGAGGGTTGAGGGCACATAGAATTATTTGTCAAATAAGGCTGCTCCGAAGCCTAATTTGAATTGTTTTAACATAGGTTTACATAACAGTACTCGTCATCTTAACTCTTAATATCCAATATGTACTTTTAGCATCACATTTCAGGGTAAGAGAAAGTCGTGTGAGTGACACACCAGATTATTTGAAATATATATTTTTTTTTCCATTTATAATAATATCTTTGCATAAATTTCCATTAATTCTTTTTTCGATTTTCCTTTTTGTTTACACGGTTATAAATCGTCGATCTCATGACAAACAGGCATAACGCAAAATTACTAAATTTCAAATACAAATCATAAATTTCTTATAACTAGGCCACCAATAGGAATAGAATCACGCCACTTTGACATGTCATAGATACCATTTTTGAGTTACTCAAAGCTTTATTTCAATTGTTTTCCTTAAAATCGCAGTTTTTAAAGTTACGTCTCTTTATTTAGTATGAAAGTGACGAAATATAGTGTCTATAAATCATTCATATATTAATTCTGTATGTTATCGCCGAAAACCATAAGGTCTAAATGAAATACTTTTAGTAAAATAACTTAGGCTCCTACGTTATATGCTAAAATAGCAGCAAAATAATCTACTATTCATTTCCTAAAATTAATTTTTTAAATTTTTCGACATTTTATAAAATAGTCCGTAAGTTTAAAAAAAAAAAAAAAAAAAAAAAAAAAGTTTTAATCGTCAATTTTTTTTTTTTTTAATCTAAATGTTCACTTTGATATCTATTATCAAATATTAAATTTATCGAGTTGTTTTTGTGTTTTGAAAAGGATAAAAAAAAGCATATATGTATTTTTTGTAACTTTTTAATGCAATAAAAGTAATTTTTTATTAAAATTTTTGAGCATATAAAAAACCAAAATTCAAACATTTTTTTTTTTTCATTAAAAATTTTGGGAAAGTTTATCTGAAACTCTTCAGAGAACCAGTGGACAGGATTTCTCAAAAACTGGTGCACTCATCTCATTCAAATTTCATATACATCTTCAAAACATAATTGATTAGCGCTTAGATGAAGAGTTTTTTTTTTTTTTCGTACGATTACAACTAATTTCAAAAGATTATTTGTGGGGTAAAATATACCGAAAACTGTAATTTTTTCATACAATTTTGGCCAAAAATTCAAATTTCAGTTTCTTTTCTTTTTTTTTTTTTTTTTTTTTTACCTTCATCTGATCTTAAATATTTAATTTTGTAAGCAGTGTTAAAAACATGTCTCTGATAATATAATAAAAGTAATTTTTTTGATAAAATTTCTGAACAGATAAAAAAGCAAAATTTAAACAACTTTTTTTTTTTTTTTTTTTTTTTTTATCTTCATTAAAAATTTTGGGAAAATTTATGTGGTGTGTCCTGTTTTCCGGAAACTCTTCAGAGAGGTGGTGGACAGGATTTCTCAAAAATTGGTGCACTGAGCTCATTAAAATTTCGCACACTTTTTCAAAATAGAATTGATTAGTGCTTAAATGAAGAGGGGTTTTTTTTCGTCCGATTACAACCAATTCACAAAAGATTATTTATGGGGTAAAATATATCAAAAATTGTAATTTTTTTTCATACAATTCTGTCAAAAATTCAAATTTCAGTTTCAATCTTTTTAAATTTTTAACCTTCGTCTGATCTTAAATATTTAATTTTGTAAGTAGTGTTAAAAACATGTCTCTGTTGAACTCTTTAACATAGACCTAAAAGTTAATTTAGCCTTGCAAATTATTCAAAAAAAAAAAGTTTTTAAAAATTCAAATTGCTCTATATTCCATTTTCGAATATAGATGTTGGGATTATTATTTGCAAAAATCCCTCAAATAATATGAACTGTTATTATTCAGATTTTCATTTTAAAAAAGAACTGAAATGTATGAATATATTTCATAAAAAGAATTTTATTAATGGGAGTCTGTATTTAGATAATTATTGATGGAAGATTATTTAAAGTTATGCCAAAGTTTAATTTCTTTTTTTAAGTCATATTACTTATGTATATATTTGTAAAACATTTTAAAATCATGTTAGTGCTTTAGTTCTATAAAACTAGAGTTCAACCGCCCTTTAATATTTGAAATAATCTGGTGTGTCACTTACACGACTTTCTCTTACCCTGCATTTTAATGCTATAAAGACAGATTTCAGATTTAGAAGTAAAATAAATAAGGTAAGGTAATAAAATTTAATCTAGTTTAAAAATAAGCTAAAATAGGTTTACGAACAGTTTTATTCGACATATTATTCTGCATAAGGGGGGCAACCGCCCCTCTCACCCCCCCCCCCCCCTCGTTCAATTATAGTGCAAACCTAGTGAAATGTAACAAAGCACTTCTGTCAATTACATTCAGTGGAAAAGAAAATTAATTTAATTTTGGGTAGCCCTGTAAACTCAAAAGCCTTGTCTGCAAATTATATACACATTGCGTTGTGTACTTAAATTTACTTTTTTATAAAAAACACATAACACAAAATGAAATGCATTCCCAGTTTCCAGTAATATTCCCAAGCAATTCCCTGTAAAGGAATAAGGGATGATTTCTATACCTCAATCTACACAAAAGATGGTTTTATGCATATAAAAAAATATGTTACTTCTATTTTGTTTAGGGCAGCCTATAGATGTTACACTGTACGTACTAGAAATTTCGCCCATAGACGTAATATATTTGAATTCTCTTGGATGACCCTGTATACGAACTGTTTGCTTGATCTCAACGAAAAGTTTAGTGTTGCACTTCACTGTTTAAAAAAAAAAAAAAAAAAATTCTAAAGTAGGTACAAATTTGTAAGATATTTGGGTAAAGCAATGTTTCAAATTGGAAAGTTCTGTTTATAACCCAAAATGGGTCAGGAAATCTATCTATTTTGAGTTTACAAACTTGTTATGTATGATTTATTGAAATTTATTTTTCCGACTGAGTGAAAATAATGCCTGGACTGGGAGTCGAACCCCAGATCTTTGACTTACAAGGTCAAGGCTCTACCAATTGAGCTATCCAGGCCGACAAGGTTTGACCAATTGAGGACCATTGCCAACCAATTGAGCTATCCAGCCGCAGGTTTACCTGCGGCTTATTTCTGTCGAGCTATCTACATGATAGACCAGATGTTTCTGCCTAAAAGGTTGTCTGAGTGAGTAATGTCCACCGGTTGTCGGCCTGGATAGCTCAATTGGTAGAGCCTTGACCTTATAAGTCAAAGATCTGGGGTTTGACTCCCGGTCTAGGCATTATTTTCATTCAGTCGGAAAATAAATTTCAATAAATGATTTTCTTCCCAATCAGTTGATTGTGTGATTTTAATATATTGTTATATATGGTTCACTATCTTATTTTATACTTTTGTCAATAATAAATAAAGACGTGGTAGAAAATATTGTATTACTTACTTCTTATAAAAATAAAAATAAACTAACATGCGTAGATGATCTAAACAAAATGTAAACATTTCGTATGTGTACGTATGTACACTGCAAAAAAATAAACCCCAAAATAATTCTATCCCAAATTGGTCTCGTATCCAATTTATTAGGTTGAAATTTTGGGTTACAAACAGAACTTTCCAATTTGGAACATTGCTTTACCCAAATACCTTATATTCTTTTCTACAGTGTTCTGTATGATATAGATATAAAATACCAAGTTTAGTCTTCTTGCTACTATTTGTCCTTGATATATGCTGATAACAGATACACAGACAGACACACACGTTCACAGACACAGACAGACATCTAACATGTTTTTCGGACTCATGGGATCTCAAAACGTACAAATATAACAAAATCTTAATTTCGAAAATTTGACCCTAAAACAATACTTTCTCTACAATATATATGGGTAAGAGGAAGTAAAATACCAATATACATACATACATCGATCTGTTCAATATTCAGCTTTTGAAATAATATATGAAATAACTATTTTCAAATTATTTATTTCCTTAACTTAAAACTACCTTTTAGATTTAAAAAAGCTAAAATGCATAGAAAACTCGGTTAAAATAATTTGATTGATATTATGTTGGAACTTGAGTATTTGATAATGACTATTAACTTACATTTATTTTCACGTGTTATTTGTTATCACAAAGCCTTTTTAAAGCATTGAAATTTAAAGAACGGGAATATTTATTTGTCATATATTTTCTTACATAACAATTTCCAGTATCGAACTTCCGGCATTTTATACAGTCGGGAAACCTGTTGCATTTTATTCTTTAGAAGATTCAAAGACCACATCATTCTTAAAAATCATTGTCCAAGTTAGATAGAAACTAGATCAGCCGAATGAAGGTTATAAAAAAATAGTTTAATAGCTGAGAATTTTGCACTCACGAATGATTGATGGTAGCTATTCTAAAGTCATCGCGCTTAATTCTTTACAATTTTAAATTCAGGTGTGCATTTTAATGTGTGTATATAAATATGTGTATGCATATATGTACATATACAAACGTTATATACATAGATAGCATACATTAAAATAATTGTTAGTTATTAATTTATTAATTCTATTTTATTATTTTTTTAAGCATACAATCATTCAAGTCTAATGTAATTAGTCTGACTCTTTAAGAATAATTTAAACAATATATTAAACGCTTTTCAATAAATTTAGCAGTATTTCTTCTTTCCGTCTGTCTGTCCGTCTGTGTTCTCATTTCCATGAATATTTCTGGAATTACATAAAACTGATATATGTGATTTATGTTTTTTTTTTTTTTATATTTTCTATAGAACACTTGCCTGACTGATTTGTGAGTGTATAAAGACCCACAAAATAATTCTGATACATTACGGTCTAGAAGACTTCTTTCTTACAAGCACTTCCAACATCTTTACACTGCTCTAAATACGCGAAATCCACATACATTTTTCAGATGCAAGAAATAATGTTTTCTATTAAAAAAAAAAGTATGTAATTAATATTACTGATTTATTTATAGAGCCGTACAAAGTTATTTAGATTTATTATTCGGAATGTCTGGAAGTACATTTTCAGTTATATTATGCTTTTTGGAACTTCCCGATGATGTTTAAGAGTACTTATGACTTAATACATGTTAATACGTGTTATATGATGGATACCCCAGTACCACATCTTCTCCGAAAAGCATCCCCAGGATGTCCTGTGGATAAAAGGGAAATCCTATGGAACTCCTAAGGATGTTCTGTGGACAAGTGTGCTACCATGGTAAATACAATTAAAAAGTATCTTCTAAAATTCTGGAAATATTCATGTGAAAGAAAATGCGAACAGACATATAGAGGAACAAAAATCTTAAACACATTTAACCCTTTAAGGTTCACTACTTAATTTATTTTAAAAATTACTAAACTAATTTTAAAAATGGCTTTTAGACACATAGCTGATCATAAATATTTAAAAAATAAAAAAATAGCATTGTTCCTTTTCGAGAAGTTTTCGGTTTGAAACATCTGTAAGTAAACATTATTGAATTCAAATAATATTTAATTTAATAAATAAATCACTTTACAAGTAAACATTATCGACAACAAAAACTCGTAAAAGTTGCATAGATCCCAACATTTCAATTTATTCCGGAGTATTTTAACCCTTTGCGGTGCAAAGTAATTCGGATCATTTAAATTACACTGCCACCGGAATTTACGAACATAATTGAAGTGGAAGAAATTTTAAATTTTCTCGTTAAAAATAGGGCCTTTTCTTGTATGTCATAAATGTAAATTTTTGCTAAAAATTTTCCGGGATGAGTTTTTGCACTTGGGAATTAAAATTAGGTGTTCCATCAGCGGGAACACTGCGACTGAAAGGGTTAAACGTTGTAGGAAAGAGTTAAAAATATCTTCCAAACTATTCTTAATTAATGAAAGATGCGCTATAGTAATAAGTGAAACTTTTTTTTTTTTTTTTTTTTTTTTTTTTTTTTTTTTTTACAATTATTGCATGAATTAAAATAATAATAATAATAATTCGAAATCTGTATATATATATAAATTACGTGTCACGATGTTTGTCCGGGGTAAACTCCTAAACTAAGGAACCGATTTTAATTAAATTTTGCACACTGTGTGCAGTTTGGTCCAACTTGAGAGATAGGATAGTTTTTATCTCAATTTATTGTCACAATATTGTTTTATTGCAATTATTTGTTAATTATAGACCTTTATTAAAGTTGCTCCAAAATATCTGTGAGTTCCATTAATTTAATTGTTGCCAAAAAAAAAAAAAAAAATCTGGAGTGACTCCACTCGACTTTCCGAACATTGAGTAACTAACAGTTTTGTAGATAAAATAAAGAAAGAGGAATTGCTAAACAAACAAAAGAGAGAAAACCATAATAGAGTGTTTTTTTCTCCATATATCACACGAGGTTTTATTTAACGCTACTGAACTTTGAGCCCTTAGATCATAATGATAAATAATTTTTCGTTTTGTCCCTGTAAAAATCTATAGATGCTAGATTCACCAAAATGCTTATAGTTAGTGCAACAGTGATTTATAATATTCATACAAATTTTCAGCTCAATTGAATAAGGCGTTTAGATGCTATCGCACTTTTAAAAATTTGGTCTCATGGGCCATAATGATAAAGAATTTTTCTTTGTGTCCCTGTAAAAAAACTGTAGTGCTAGATTCACCAAAATCTATACAGTTGGTGCAAATGCGACCTATAACATGTGTACAATTTTTTTTGCTCAGATTAATAAGGCGTTTAGACGCTATCACACTTTTAAAAATTTGGCCCCATTGGCCTTAATGATAAAGAATTTTTCTTTGTGTCCCTGTAAAAAAACTATAAGTGCTAGATTCTCCAAAATCTATACAGATTGAGTATCTGTGACCTATAATATGGGTATAAAATTTTTGCTCAATTGAATAAGGCGTTTAGATGCTATCGCACTTTTAAGATTTTGGTCCCATAGGCCATAATGATAAAGAATTTTTCTTTGTGTCCCTGTAAAAAAACTATAAGTGCTAGATTCACCAAAATCTATAGGGTTCGTACTATGGTGACTTACAATATACGTACCAACTTTCAGGTTAATCGAACAAAGCCTTTGGACGCTAGCGTGTTCACAAACATACACACATACACACATACACACATACACACACACATACATACATCATCGTAAAAATAGTGAAAACGGACTCAGGGGACCTCAAAACGTATAGAAACATCAAAATCTCGAATTCGGATTTTTGACATGATTACAATACTTTCCTCACTATAGTGTTCGGAAAGTAAAAAAAAAAAAAAAAAGAGTTCATTTTCTTTCGACATAAAAATAAATACATTTAATCACACGTGAACGTTAAAAAATTATAAAAAGTTAAATTATGCATCTCACGAAAATTGACGTCATAATCAATTTAAAGATTTTATACACATTGATAAAGTGCTAATGTAGGTCTATCATAGATATAGTCTATATCATTATATAAAGCGCAAAAAATTGTTTGTTTGTGGAGGGTAATCTCTGAAACTACTGAACCGATTTAAAAACTTCTTTCACTGACCGAAAGCTACAGTATGCCATATTGTTATAGGCTATATTTAATTTTGATAAAATAAATTTTAGTTTAAAATCTGAGCATTTTAATTAAAATCCCCATAGAAGCCGTAATAGAAATGGAAATAATGAAATATTAAAAAAAATTAGCTGCTGCCAACATAAAAGAAACATTTACATATTCATTTCGTTTTTAAAATATCTTGACGTGAAAAGAAAAGAAATATATTTGCACGTGCATTAAATTGAAATTCATATAAAGCTTTTTTAATTGTTAAACTTACACGTTAAATCTGACGTCATTATAGAATTAAAAGTGTTTATTTTTCTAATAATTTAATTTGATATGATATGATATAATATCTAAGCATCAATGTTTAAACCACGGAGTCTTTATTACTCCGTGGTTTAAACTGATGTGTGTAAACGAAATTGGAATTTAAAAATAAATAAATAAATAAAATAAGAAATTCTATTTTATAATATTATTTCCACGGAGTAATATTTCATTTTAATTTATAATTGTTGCCAAAAAGATTTACGAATTAATTTATTTTTAGACATATAATAAAATATATTTTCACGCGAACAATAATATGAAAAGTGAACTGGATTTTTTGTAAAAAAATAATAAAGATCGAGGAAAATTATTTCCCCATTTTAATCCCCATATTTGGATATAGATATGTATTAGTTATCATGTGCATCCGTTAGATTAAATTGTTTTTGTTGTAAAATTGATAAAATTGGAATTTTAAATTTCAAAACTCTAGAAAAAAAAATGGCAAATTTCCATATTCGATTGAAAACATAAACATTTCATTTCAAAGGATGATATTTACACAATAAACCTCCAACTAATAAACTAATTAAAAGGGAAAGGATAAATATTCTATCATAATTTGAAGTCAAATTTCTTTTCAAATGTCTAAATAAAGTATCTGATATAATATACTAATATGTTGCAGCGGAATAGATTTGATATCCGTCATCCTTGGCAGAAAAAAAAATATCACCAAATTATCTGGCGAATATAATTTAATTCCTTTCAAAAATCATGGTTATTTTAAAAACTTACATTAAGAGTGTAACGAATAATATGAAACAATATTTCGTACAATACATATTACGAAAGTATACATCTGGCATGTATATTTTCGTATTACGTTTTTGATCGCCAAATACAAAAAACGCCAAGGGTGACAGTTTTGAAATTTAAAATTAAAATTTTGTCAATTTGACAGCAAAATAACTCAATCTAACGCATGCATACAATAACTAATACATATCTATACCCAAATATGAGGATTAAAATCGGGAAATAATTCTTCTAGAATTTTAATAATAAAAAAAAAAAAAATCCAATGAGCGATTAACATGGAAAATCTTTTTCTTGCATCCACGGGCGGTCAGTGATGTCATACTTCGCTTGCGTATTGAGATGTTTAAATTTATTTGGCGACTATTTTTAGCAACTAACAGTTATGGCAAGTAGCTCAATATACATAGCGCATACAGCCATTACTGAAATGTAAATAGCATTTAATTATTTGAGTTACATTATGTTGACTGGAAGCCTATTTAATATACCTATGCTCTATAGCTATACTAATATAAAAAAAAGAAAGGTTTATATGCATATGTAGAGAACGATCGCTAGAACTAAAAAGCCGATTGCTTTTTTTTTTTTTTTTTCTTTCAATAATCAAAAGTTACACTGTCTCTCTCTAAGTGCTAGAAGCTATAATAAATTTTGGTAAAATAAATTTTTAATTAAAATTTTCAATATTTTAATTGAAAACAAAGCATAGATTTGATATCTATCGTCATTGGCGATTTTTGTATTTGGCGATCGAAAACGTAATACGAAAATCTGTATATTATATCTGTACGAAAATCTGTATATTATCGTAGCAAATACGAGATGTATGTGTTTACTTCAATTACCCTACTACCGTAGGTAGTGGAAGTATTGTATAGGTTTTGGCAATTGGTCAGTGTGTGTGTATATGTGCACGTCTGTGTGTAATCTTCTGGCTGTCATATCTCCAGAACTAATAAAAATAGAACTACTAAACTTCACAAGTGATTCAGGTCTGGTGTACAGATAAATTTTCCAAATTTTCGTGAAAATTGAAAATCCGGAATTGGGTTATCGAAAACCTGAAATGGGACCCTAAGCCCATATTCAAAAACACCTCTAATGATTTTCTTCAAAGTTGCTATATAAATAATATATTAGATGCCCTTTCGATTGAAAAGTTGCTTAGTTCAGGAAAATTGATAGGCGTCCTCTATAAACAGCTCAATTTCAGACTTCGCAAGTGCGTTCCTTTAAAAACGCCTGTACGGATTTTTTTCAAACTCGCCATGTTAACTTCCTATTAAATATCCATATCCTTTTGTATGTAATTATTGTTTTTAGGTCAATAATTGAGTATGTTAAGTTTTGGTAAAAGTTGGTATCTCAAAAACGGCTCTAACGTATTCTTGAAATTTTTTTCTTTAATCCACTTTAGATAACCCTTCTCAAGTATTACGTGCTTATTACAGGAATATTAACGGTCATCCTGATTAGGTAGTTCAGTTTTAGATCTCGGAAATTCGTGTTTAAAAAAATAACTATCTATTTTTTTCCCCTTATTTTTTAACTCGCTATGCAAACTCTGTTGTATGTGTCTTTATACGTGTATCAAGTTTCTCTTACTCGAAAATCTCAAAAAATGCAAGTAATATCTCCAAAAAATTGTATATATTACGTGTAATAGTGGGTAATGGAAGTCGTGTGGTCGTTTCAGACCAGATTCTGTAATAGTATATATTGTACGAATATTGTTTCATATTATTGATTTCTCCTTTAATATACATTATTAAAATAATAATCAATTATGGAAAAAATTAAATATATTTGCGAAATGAAAAAATAAATAATAATTAAAGCTATTATGACGTCAATTTTATCAAAAACATTTTCATGTCATAGGTTTGTTTTTCAATATTTTTTATTCATGAGTAAAGAAATGTTTCTTTTTATGAAATAAATAAATAAATAAATAAATAAATAAATTGCATTAAGTAAAAATTGCCAACATTTAACAACTAATTAAAAAAAATAATTGTAAAATTATATTTTGACTTTCCAGTTAATAATATTGCCTGACTATAACATATAAACTGATATATTTCTTGATTTTTTACATATCAATCCATCTTTAACTAAAATTTGTTCATCAGTGCGAAGCCGGACGGGTCAGCTAGTAATATATATAGATCTCTCATCCCCAAGTTATCGTACAAAGATTTTTGATGCCGAAAAAAAAAAAAAAAGCTTTGGAAACAGCCATTAAGTGGTATTGAAAAAAAAAGAAAGAAATATGAATTTGAAACTGTATCTGGAGTCTTCCATTCCCCTTTAGCAAATAAATTATTCATAAATTTTTTTGCTAAAATATTAGTATGTATTCCCGTGTGTATTCACTCGGGGAAAGACGGCCATATTTTGGTAAAAACGTCGTCTTTTCCCAAATGAAAAGGAATAACTTTTCTCTCCAATGATCACTCTATTCTATATATGCTATGCTATACTATATCTATGAGTTCTATACGCAAGCGAAGTGTGACTCACTGACCGTCTGTGCAGCCAAGAAAAAGATTTCCTATGTTAATTGCCCACTGGATTTTTTGTAAGAAATTATTAAAAATCGAGGAAATTTATTTCCCGATTTTAATCCTTATATTTGGGTATAGATATGTATTAGTTATCGCGGGTGTTAGATTGAATTATTTTGCTGTCAAATTGACAAAATTTTTATTTTAAATTTCAAAACTCTGTCGCCCTTGGCTTTTATTATTATTATTATTATTATTTGGCGATCAAAAGCGTAACACGAAAATATACATGCCAGATGTATGCATTGTACGAAATGTAATATGTATTATTCATTGTACGTATGTATGACATGTAATATGTATTGTACGAAATATTGTTTCATATTATTCATTGCTCTTTTAATATAAGTTGTTAAAATAACCATGATTTTTGAAAGGAATTAAATATTTTCGCCAGATAATTTTGCGATATTCGTTTTTTTTCGCCAAGGATGACAGAAATGAAATCTATTCCGCTGCAAAATATTAGTATCTTACATCAGATATTTTATTTAGACATTTGAAAACAAATTTGACTTCAAACTATGATAGAATATTTATCATTTTCCTTTTAATTAGTATATTATTAGTATATTAAAATTTAAAAGCATGGTATATGAAAAGTTTTTTTTTTTTTTTTTTTTTTTTTTATCTTATAATTATTCTTATCTTAATCCTCAATGTTTCCCATCTTTATTAACTTGAATTTACTATTAAAATTTTAACATACTCAAAAACTTCTCATCACTTCGTTAAAATACACTAAACTTTTCCAAAATATTTTTCTATTTAAAATGATACATGTATTTACTTTAAATGTCCAATATTTCATAAGATTTCCAATTTTAAAGTTTTAAAATATTTATCAAATTTACTTATTTTTCTGGTTTAGCCTTATTGTTTTCCTTTTTATAACTACAGCTGTTGCCCTCTTTAAAATATTTAAAATGATGAGGTCATTTTATAGTAAAAGTATCCATTATATCATATATTATATTTCACTCCTCCATAAAAATTGATTTTAAAATCGTCTGTTTCTTTTATACTTTTATTTTAATAGAATTTTAATAGAATTTAATTTATATATTAGTCATTTTAGCAATTTTATCCAAAGTAGCGTTAGAAATAATATATATCACTTCTCCATTAAAATTTATAGGACCCTACAATAAAATTAATTTGTGCTTAATATCAACACTACGAAAATTTTTATCAATCGCTTCCAAATTTTGACCTAAGTTTCAAATCTCAACCCTGTGGGTTTTTACATCGGCTACAACGTTTTCGTCTTTGTTCGTAAATAATAATTTGACTGTACTAAATAGTTTACAGCCGTATAATTCAACGTATAACTTAGTCACAGCAACGCGTGGCCGGGTCTGCTAGTGATTCTATAAATTTTCACACGTCACTCTCTCTCTCTTAGTGTGTGTGGCGGACGCATGCCTGCTAGTACTAAAATAATAATAATGAAACATTTTGCAAATAAAAGGAAATTATAGTCCTAAGATCACTTTTTATTTAAAAAAAATTAATAAAATTATGTAACAAATAATTTACATATTTTCATTACTGCCTAAAGCTATAACAGCAAATTCCGAATTTTAAATATTCACACTGAGAAAAAAAAATCTGTGACTGACATCTAGAAATTTAAATTATGGCTCTAGTTAAAATAATTCCATGTCATTCTTATAAATTCTAGTTCCTTTTTCTAGCGAGTTCTAGAAACTTTTATTAGAATTATAGACCGTTTTCCTATATTACTGTAGTCAAAAGTATTTACAAAACTTTGCAAATAAATGCGAATACAAGAGGCAAGTTTTAGTAAAGAAAATTTTGCTTTATGATCCAATTCAAGGAAATTAAGTGACAATTTCTCGCAATACAAAGGATTTCATAATATTCATAATATTGTTTAACAATCTAGAAAAATATAGACTAGAAATTCTTGATCATTTCGTCTATCCAGGTTATTTGTTTAGTTTTTACGCATAACTCAGAAATCTATATTTCTGGATTCAAAAAATTGGCTTCTTATTCCTTCTAGTAGAATGCTGTATATATATATATATATATATTCTTAGTGCAATTTAAGTAAGGGATTCAACTGTCAACTCAATATCAAATTGTGGTTTCATTAAGAAATTTTCCTAATTTATGAACATAAATAAAGATACATATAAAATATTTCAACTTCATACTAAGAAAATATGAAATTTTATGTAAAGAGAAAAAGATTAGGTAAAGAAAAATTATATTAACAATATCTCTTTTAATCTTATATATATCGTATATTTAAGACTACACATGAGTCAGGTTTACCTTTTATGACCCAATTCTAGGAAATTAAGAGATAATTTCTCGCAATACAAAGGATTCATAATATTCATAATATTGTTTAACAATCTAGAAAAATATAGACTAGAAATTCTTGATCATTTCGTCTATCCAGGTTATTTGTTTAGTTTTTACGCATAACTCAGAAATCTATATTTCTGGATTCAAAAAATTGGCTTCTTATTCCTTCTAGTAGAATGCTGTATATATATATATATATATATTCTTAGTGCAATTTAAGTAAGGGATTCAACTGTCAACTCAATATCAAATTGTGGTTTCATTAAGAAATTTTCCTAATTTATGAACATAAATAAAGATACATATAAAATATTTCAACTTCATACTAAGAAAATATGAAATTTTATGTAAAGAGAAAAAGATTAGGTAAAGAAAAATTATATTAACAATATCTCTTTTAATCTTATATATATCGTATATTTAAGACTACACATGAGTCAGGTTTACCTTTTATGACCCAATTCTAGGAAATTAAGAGATAATTTCTCGCAATGCAAAGGATTCATAATATTCATAATATTGTTTAACGATCTAGAAAAGTATAGACTAGAAATTCTTGGTCATTTCGTCTATCCAGGTTATTTGTTTAGTTTATACGCATAACTTAGAAATCTATTCTAGCTTAGGGATTCAAAAAAGGGCTACTTATTCTTTCTTGTGGAATGCAATATATATGTATATATATATATATATATATATATATATATTCTCAGTGCATTATAGATAAGGGATTCAACTTTCAACTCAATATCAAATGTTGGTTTCATTAACAAATTTTCTTAATTTATGGACAGAAATAAAGATACATATAAAATATTTCAACTTTATACTAAGAAAATATAAAATTTTATGCGAAGAGAAAAAGATTAGGTAAAGAAAAATAATAATAATAATAATATCTCTTTTAACCTTATAGATATCGTATATTTAGACTATGCGCATGAGTCAGGTTTACCTTTTCTCGCTTCCTATGCAATCCTATGAGATTTTTGCTGCTTAATTTTATAAGGATATCTTATTCATAAATTGGTTTTTTCATTCTGTTTTTTCATATCTATTCTTCAAACATGTCCCTTTTTATCTTAGTGAGCAATACAAAAAGTAAATTTAATTATTTTACTACATTAAGTAAACTTATTGCTCTAATCTTCAATCTCGAAAAGAAACAGTTACATTTATTATTATTTTTCCTTTTTTTTTTTTTTTTTTAATTGCTCACTGAAATAAAAGAGGACATTCAAAGGGCGAAATTCAAAAATCAGAATCCAAAAATTTAATGTTTGGAGAAAATTTCAAAAGTGAAATTTTCTCAGTAAACTAATAGAACTTCGCCGCCTTACAATACGAAGCAATAAAAAATCAAATAATTAACTTTTCCCAGTAAAGGATTCATTTTTCCCAGTCAGTTTGAAAATTTTCCCAGTAAATTAACAGAATTTCTTCACCTTATAGAAGTAACAAAAAATCAAAGGATTAATTTTTCACAGTCAAGGATATGTTTTTCACAGTCAGTTTCAAAAATTTTCCCAGTTAACTAACAGAATTTCGTCGCGTTATAATATGAAGCAACAAAAAATTCCATAGCATTACATTGAGGGAATCTGACTTAAATGGAGCCTTAAAACTCAGTGATTCCCTTATCAATAACACACACGCATACACACACACACAAAAAAAAAATAATAATAATAAAAAGAAAGAAAGAAAATAAAAGAAAGAAAGAAAAGAGAAAAGGCTGATTTTATCTATTTAACATACCTGGTGAATGAGAGCCGCCTTTTTATTACTTTAACTTTGTTATATTTTAATAAATTTACATAAGTATTCTTATGAACACCAATTTGGAACTTCGCCCTTAAACACTGAATAAATTTATATAGAGAACAAAATGAAGTAATTGGTGTTTATGATTATTACAACATATATATATCCAACGGAAACTCTCACTTTGAATGGGAACTACTTTTTCCATATAAGGAATAACTTTCGTCACTAAAATATGCTTCCGCCACATAGCATCATCCATAATTAATTACGGAAACAAATCATGAATGAAACAGAAGGTATGAGGTAACATCCTTCAGTTTTACGTTCATTTCGAAATAATTACATTTACAATGTAGTGATATACTATATAGGTCAGTTAAAGCAAGAGAAGGTCTGATAAATTTTCTACTTTAAAAACATGTGACATGCCTTTATCTATGTATGGAATTAAAGCACTTATTATTATTGTTTATTTATTTATTTTTTAATTTGATAAAATAACCTAAACTACTTGTCAATACTGATCTTAAAAAAACACGTATAGAAGTGTAATACCATGCTTAAACATTCATTATCTATAAACTAGCAAAACCCCGGTTCGGGAACGAATCGAATTCCGAACGCGGGAATAATTTCAAAATCAAACTCGAAATGTACAAAACTCGGCCGGATGCTGCCTGCGTGCCAATAGATCAAAGTTTGTTAACGAAACCATTTTTTAATTCATGAAATCAATAAAGGTAGTGAATCAACGAAGGCTTTTCTCGCTTTGCTTCTTTTCTATATCGCTTTACAAACAAAAATAAAATTTAAAGAAATCCTGAAATTGCTTTAAAGCCCGCTTTGGTTTCCCGTTGGTTTATTTTATTATTATTATTATTATTCGTTTTTTTTTTTTTTTTTTTCTTGTTTTTTTTTTTTTTTTTCTTTTCTTTTTCTTTTCCTTTCCTTTCCATATTTACTGAATTCGATTCTTTGTTTTTCAATATCACGTGATTGAGCAGACGACTATTTTATTTATTTAACGTTCATTTATATTTCCATTAATTTTTGGAACTCTCGTGCAACTTTATCTAAATTGTTTTTTTACTCCATTTTCAATTTTCATTTTTTCATGTGCATGAGTAAAATATTTTATATATATATTTTTTTTTTTTTTTTTTCGCGTGAAAGCATATTTCATTTTATGTTTGGGGAAAAAAAAAAAAAAAAAAAAAAACTATTTTTTTTTTTCTTTTTTGCAACAATTAAAATTTTAAATGTCCACATTTAAAGCTTTTACCAGGCTATTATTTTCACATTTTAATTAATTTTAAAAAATCTAATCAAAATTTCATTATAAATAAGGTACCAAAGGGAAAGGAGCATTTTTTCTGAATCCGTTGGTTTAATTAGCTTATCGATCGGACAATTAGATTTTCTTTCATTAACTAAAGTATGAAAAGCTGGTGACAATTTTTTTAATTAACTAGAGTATGAAAAGCTGTTGGCAACAACACACAGACAAACAGAAGAAAATCTCTCTTAAACAATCAACTTGCGTCCAGCCACGGACTTACAGGAAAAAACTCTCTTAGCCGTTTATATAGAGAGAGATAAGGTTAAACGAGTATACACTGAGGAAGTATATATATGTGTGTGTGTGTGTGTGTACTGCCTTCCTGTAAAACGAATAAATAGTCATTTTCTATATCTCTAAACTAGAAATATAGATTTCTGTGCTATGTGCACAAAGTAAACATATAACATAGGTAAACGAAATTTCTATTTTCTAGATGGTGAAACAATATTATGAATATTAAATATGTTATGGATCCTTCGTATTGCGACAAAATCTCGCTTGATTTCCTAGAATTGGGTCATAAAACAAAATTATAGTTACACTACCAACCAATAAGTATTTGGGCACTTCCGAATTAAGAAGTTTTGTCAAATATCTAGAAAAAGTCTTCAGGAATCAACCTGAAACTTTGGGAGTATAAATAACATGTTGCGCCTCATATATTTCAGCAAAAGTTTTTTTTTTTTTATTATTATTATTATTATTTTTTACCCCTGAAGAAGAAAAGGGGTCAGTAAAAAATTTAAAAAAATCAAAATGTTTTGCATCACCCTGTAAAAAGTAATACTTAAAATGCATTAATTTGCTACAATCTAATGCATCTGACTGTAGCATGTGATTATAAGGTTTCTTCTAATTATCAGTACAAATTTTTATGAGGCTACCACATATATTCAGTAAGATATGACGGTTTCTTTAAAAATTTGCAAAGAAAAAAGAAAAGAAAAGAAAGAAAAAGAAGATGATAGGGGACTTTATCATTATTTATTTACAATCAGCGAATACTGAATTACCAATGAGCAATGATTGAATCAAAATAAAAATGTAAGTAAAACCCCTTATAGTTTAGCTTTTATTTTGAGAGAAACTGAAATTCTATCCATTCTATAACTCATAACTCTTTTAATTTACACGATATTTGTTTGAGGTTTTCATATAAGTAACTCAATACTTTAAGATATTAAATTATGCAAATAAAATTTTTAAAAGCTTGCGCATGCGTAATTAAAACTATTTAGTAAAAGTGTTCATATTTCTTATGATATTTAACATTTTTGCATTCTGATTGCAGTTTGCTGTGTATAACGTAATATGACAAGATTCCTAAATTATCAGTTTGTTTGATTAAGACGTTTAAACACTATCGCATTTTAAATAATTTAAGCTCTTAGGCCATAATAATAAAGAATTTTTCTTTGTGTCCCTGTAAAAAGACTATAAATGCTAGATTTACCAAAATCAATATAGTTCGTGTAACGATGACCTACAGTACGTATATACGTTTTCAGCTCAATCGAATAAGGTATTTAGACGCTATAGCACATTAAATGATTTCAGTCCATAGACCATAATGATAAAGAATTTTTCGTTGTGTCCCTGTAAAACTTTATATGTGCTAGATTCACCAAAATCAATAAGTTTCATACTTCGATGACCTATGACGTAAGTACCGATTTTCCCTTAATTCAAACAAAGCGTTTAGACGCCATCGTGTTTACGCACATACATACAGGGCCTGATTACCAAAAAGGCTCGGGAAGCCCAAGCTTTCCCTCTAAAATTTAAGAGGGGCCCCCAAAATGACTAAAAACAGGGTCTTGAATTTGCTGTGTTATATTTTCATACTGAGATTGAAATTTTCTGAGAAAATTCGCCTAAAGTAAGATAAAATACTCACTATTTCGGGAAAAATCTATTATTTAACCTCAAAAATCTGAATGTTCTTAATTAATAAGTTATATGATTTTAATGTTGTGTGTAGAAACCACCCAGATATATGAATGAAAAAAAAACTATAAACACAAACTAATTTTTGGTCTATAGAATTTTTATATTACAATATGTAACAGGAAAACAAGATTTTTTGAAATGAAAGAGGGCCCCGAAGTGATACTGAGCTTCCCCTAGCTTCAAAGCTTAATCGGGCCCTGCATACATACATACATACATACATATATACATCATGAAAAAAAAGTGTAAAATCGTAGATATCTCTAAAAAGAGGGGGGAGGTGTTCGTCTGAAAACCATAGTTGGTAGTGTACTACTACACATCATGACAGTCACAAATATAAATTTGCAACATTCTACATTTTTTTTAAGCTAAGAGAGATGCAAAATCAATTTTACAAATCATAACTACAGTACTTTTCTTACATAATACGTTCGGGAAATAAAAATCAGTTTTTAGAAAACGAGTACGAATTCAATTATTATAAATTTTCTGAATGTGAAAACCGAATTTAAAAAATACATTAGGTAATGAGTAATTCTGTAAACAAATATTTCTATAGAATAACATGGGGTTAGTCTTCAGGCAGCGATAAGTTCCTTTAAATAGTTATTAATCTATTAATATTCTGCAATGAATGTATATTTTACTGCTGTTCATATAACCGACTGCTTGCATAGGACATTACTTGGATATGAATGGATATTTGAATGAATTAAGGTACGTATTACGGAACGTGAATTAAGGTACGCAATATTTCGGGAATTCAACAGTGTAACTTAACCATAACCTTATATTAATCTTCACCCCTGAAAATGCTCGTCTTAGAGTTCAAATAAAAACTTTGTACAGTAGGACCTCTATTATCCGAAACATTTTAACAAAAATTCTCGGTTAATAAAAATCCATTTTTAAAGTTTTTTTTTTTTTTTTTTTTTTTTTTTTTTTACTCTATACACATTCTTTGTATGCAAAATGTGCAGACATTCCTTATGCGCAACAAACAAAACTTTATTTCACACACACGTAAAAGGTACTTAATATTTAAAAATTCAAATTCAAATAATTTATTTTGGTTTCTATTTCTCAATCTTAAAATTAAAGCATTCTCGACGATACTTTCTCGATTAAAAATATCACTTAACTTTTTTAAATGTATGAAGTGCATACATATCGTTCTGTATATATATTTTTTTCCACACCAGATCTTTTCAGGTACAGCACCCGTCGCTCATTAAAATCACATTCGTCCTGAGCCAAAATGATTTTATGAAGCGGCTGATTTTTATGTCCGGCGAAAGTTTCCTGTACTAAAGAAAAAGGTATTGCTTTCCTAAATTTGTAAAGAAATTTCAAAGAGTAACGAATAATGGAATTAATGAACAATATTAATTAAATTTTGACAGATAATTAATTCATTGTTCCTTCAAAATGAATACATTAAACACATTCAAGTTCCGATGCCTTTTTCTTTGAAGAAAATTATCATTACTTTGCCAAAAGTTCCCGATTTGTTTCGAAATTTAACATATTTCCGTTTAAATCTCTTACTTCTTTGTTATTTCAAAATAAGAATTAGAAATTGTCTTTTAATAATTAAAAATTAAATAAATATATATCACTTGCGAAGTGAAAAAAAAAAATTAGCGGGAATAAATTACATTTTTGCTGCTGAAGAGTTTTTTTTTTTTTTTTTTTTTTGAATTTATTAACCGACGATGCTGATTTTAATAAGTGGCGGTTTTAAAAGTAGTTTGAATTGATATGATTCTGGTCCTGGCAATTTGATCAGATTAAGCGGCTGATTTTATTAACCAGTGAATTCATTAAGCGGCGGTTATTGTATTTTCTTTTCTTTTATATTTGATATATTGTTAACTCAAAGTAATTCTGTTTTTGAAAGCGACATTGCGCTCCACTGTTTAAAAATCTTCCCAGGAACTTTATGTTACCAACATTTAAAAAAAATAAACAAGGAAAATTCGTAATTACTCGACTTTCCGAACATTTAGTAACAATCAAACGACTAAGCAAATTCAAAATTATTCAGTAAAATAAATAAATAATAATGAAATAAAAATCATGACAGGAGTTTGAGTTCATATATTGTGCAATTGACTGTAATGTATCCAAATTCTTTATGAGTTCTTATAAAAGAACTGTAAATGGTAAGCATCCAATTTCGCAATGACCAAAATTCAGAAGCCTATAATGAATAATATTTTATTTTAAATAATTTAACGCACTTTAGACAATTACATCCCTTATTACGCACTATGTGTAAATTCTTCTAAGCTTCTCTGTAAAACAATTATAAGTTCAACATATACCATAATGACCATACTTTGACAAAGCAATATAATGTCTGTCACTCTTGCTCTGTTTTTGGTTTGTCTGTTTGAATTTAAAAGTCAAATATTTTCAAGGGACCCACCAGTGGCCGAGAGATTCTGCGCTTAAAGCTGGTAGACGAAAAATGGCAGGTTCTGTCCCAGATCGCACTCATCGGTCTAGCCGTTTGGAGTTTTTCGTGTTTTTCTCCGAAACTCAAGTAAATTCGGGCTAGGATCCCTTTAAAGACTCCCCTACGGAGGACGCACCATCTCAGGCCTAGGATCCTCGTGTATTTAATCGGCCTTAATCTCAAGCAATAACATCTTCTTAAGGACATATATTTTCCTTACATATTATATGTTCGGAATGGGGAAAGGAGTTGCTTTCGCTTTAGGCCAAGGGCTCAATACTTTTATCTATTAAAAAAATTCAATAACGTTTATTTAAAATAAATAAATTTATTTATTAATTAATTTCGGTTTTGAAGGAGCATCAAAAGTTTCTTTCCCGATTTTTCTCTGTAATCTTAAAGAATTATAGCTATTTCTAAACAGATGAATAATAATTAACATTTATTTTGCGTCTATATTGCAAAATATTTGATAAATTATTTTTATGGTAAATTATATGGTTAAAGGGAAAGCATTAACATAGTCACCAAACGAGTTGATTGTGGTAATGAATCGGTTGCATTAATTGTAATTAATGTCTACAACTTATTGCAATATGAATATTTTAGTAATTAAAATACAAATCATCTCAGAGGAAATCTATAAAGGTCAGACTTCATATTATAATTACAAGAAAACAAAACTGTGTGAAGAAATACATCATGACACACTTTTCAGTAGTATACTCTGGGGGAAAAAAAAAAAAGGGATTCTAGAAACTAAACTTCGGCTTTAGTAAAAATAGTCCCATGTCATCCTTATAAATTCTAGATCCCTTTGCTGACAGGTTCTAAAAGCCCCTATTAGAATTCTAGATCGTTTTTCTATATTATCGTGGGTTCAAACTTATTTAAAAATCCGTGCAAATAAATTCGACACAAAAGGCTAGTAACTATATTTACTTTCTCTTACCCATAAGGTAGAGAAAGTATTGTTTTTGGGTCAAATTTTCAAACGCGAGTTTTTGTTATATTTACATGTTCTGAGGTCCCCTGAATACGAAAATCATGTTTTTAGCAAATGGCCTGTGTGTATGTCTGTGTGTCTGTCTGTTATCAGCATATCTCAAAAACAATTATGGCAAAAAGTTCAAACTTGGTATTCTAAATTTGTATCATATAAGGATGCTACACTAAACTTTTCGTTAAGATCAAGCAAATGGTTCGTGTACAGGGACACTCAAAAGTATTCAAATACATTACGTCTATGGGGGAAAATTGCAGGTAAGTAGCGTTTAACATCTATAGACTGCACAAAACCAAATGAAACGAATATATATTTTTTGTAATGTAGATAGTCAACAGGGAAAAAAAATTGTGTATGTAGGAGCCTCGCCTCCCCCCTCGAGGGGAGTAAATTTTCATGATGGGTATCTTTCAAAAGAGCTTGCCAATACCTTTAAAACGAATGGTTGAACCATCGATCTGCGATAATTTAAACCAATTTATCGATTTTTTTTTTTTTTTTTTTTTTACTTTTAACGAAAAAAACTTAGAAAAAAAAAATCTTTTTTTTTTTTTTTTTTTTTATTATTATTATTGAGAATAAAATGGACTTTTTTTGGATACTTAGTGTTATACTACTTCTCTAATATGGAAATCGTCTGCATTTTCATAAAAGATAATTTTTTTAAATAATAATTTTAATAAATTATTTTTTAAAAACAAAATTATTTTTTAATAGCCGAATTAAATTCTATATAAATGTAGGTGCATTAATGAAACGGGGGGTTGAGGGAGGCGGTAGCCCCCCTCACACAGAACTAATTATCATATAAAACTCTTCCGAAGCCTAATTTGAATTGTTTAACACAGGTTTACATAACAGTATTCGTTATCTTACCTCTTAATCTGCAACCTGTACATATTTATAGTATTAAATTTCAGGGTAAGAGAAAGTCGTGTGAGTGACACACCAGATTATTTTTGGTTTATGACCCAATTCTAGAAAATCAAGCGAGAATTTCTCGCAGTACAAAGGATTCATAATATCCATAATATTATTTCACAACCATCTAAAAGAGGATAGACTAGAAATTGTAGATAGTGTGTGAGCAATGAGCTGCAGCCACCTTTAATCAAATAGTTTTATTGATTCAGTAAATGTATGTATAAATCAATAAAACCATTTTGTTATTTTAAACAAATGTCGGTTGGATCAACAAAACTTTTTGATTCAAACAACAAAATAATTTAGGTTCTGATAACAACATTTTAAATAATTATTACATTATCAATTATTTAATAATTATTATATTATTTATTATTTATTACATTACTATAAATATACCAGATGTATTTCAAACAACAAAATAAGTTAGGTTCTGATAACAACACTTTTATTGAGGTTATATTAACAAAACAACAACAACAAAAAAAAAAAAAAAAAATGCTTGGTTAAACAAAATTGTTACTGTCTGGACAAAATATTTCTTTTCCATGTAGTAATTAAACGAATTGATCACGATAACAACATTTTTATTGAGTTATATTAACAAAAAAAAAAAAAAAAAAAAAAAAAAAAATGCTTGGTTAAACAAAATTGTTACTGTCTGGACAAAATATATCTTTTCCAGGTAGTAATTAAACGAATTGATCACGATAACAACATTTTTATTGAGGTTATATTAGCAAAAAAAAAAAAAAAAAAAAAAAAATGCTTGGTTAAACAAAATTGTTACTGTCTGGACAAAATATTTCTTTTCCATGTAGTAATTAAACGAATTGATCACGATAACAACATTTTTATTGAGGTTATATTTAAAAAAAAAAAAAAAAAAAATGCTTGGTTAAACAAAATTGTTACTGTCTGGACAAAATATTTCTTTTCCATGTAGTAATTAAACGAATTGATCACGATAACAACATTTTTATTGAGGTTATATTTAAAAAAAAAAAAAAAAAAAAAAAAAAAAAAAAAAAAATGCTTGGTTAAACAAAATTGTTACTGTCTGGACAAAATATTTCTTTTCCAGGTAGTAATTAAACGAATTGATCACGATAACAACATTTTTATTGAGGTTATATTAACAACAACAAAAAAAAAAAAAAAAAAAAAAAAAAAAAAAAAATGCTTGGTTAAACAAAATTGTTACTGTCTGGACAAAATATTTCTTTTCTATGTAGTAATTAAACGAGTTGATCACGATAAAGAATCGATTGCGTTAACTGTAATTATCCACGATAATTTTTCCCATTATGAACATTTTACCGATTAATTAATTTAATTTATAAAATATTCATAAAATGCAAAACATATCTCATAGTTAAGGTCAGACTTTCTCCTATAATACACCAAAAATAAACAAATGAATAAAATAAAATAAAAAATGAATAATTTCTGATACACTTTCCAGTGTAAAAGTTAAAACGTATATAAAATACTTCAAAAATTTACATAAAATGAAATTGTGGGACCTGTTTCAAAAATTTGATCGCTGTACATTTAAAAAACAATCTGATGAGTTATAAAATTTCGAATACCATTAAAATTTATTTAAATCATGTAATTGCCTGTACACGATAATGCGTTCGATTTGTTTTATGTGATATATAAATTCATAAAATAGTTTTTCATACAATTTCTAACGGCAATAATGCCGTTAGAATAAGTACATATGCAAATTTTATTTTATTTTATTTTTTAAGCTAAAACATTTTGAAAAATGTCATTAAAACTTTTGCTGATGTTAGAAAACGCTAAAAATGCTTTTTTTTTTTTTTTTTTTTTTTTTTTTAAACTCTGTATTTACTTATTTATTTATTTATTACCATACAAAATAACTATAAACGCTAGATGCATTACATTTAATAAGAAACTTGAAGTGAATATTACATGTGAATTAAAAAATTTTTAGTACTTAACGTTACCTAAATACCTTTATGTTTAACCAATTTCTGCATAAATACATAAATATATGCAAATTTTACCGATAAAAAATGTAAAAGAAAATCTGTACTACGCACTATTTTAAATAAATAACAAGCTCTAGTTAAAATCGGAAACATAATAAAATTTTATGCATATCATAAGAATATTTTGGAAATAAGAGAAAACTGAAAAAATACTGAAAACTTGATGTAATTAACACTTTTCAAATAGATTAAATTTTAACATTTATTATTATTATTATTATTATTATTATTATTATTATTATTATTTTAAGTTGCTTAAGACAGAACTCTATTTTATTTTGCAGATAATCTTAGGAATAAGCAAGTAATGAGCGTTTTCCTTTCAATTTCTGCCTTAAAAATGTTTTAGGTTATTTATTTACTTATTTATTTTTAATTTTCATCAAACCATAAAATATTTTATATTTATCTTAAAAGAAAGTTCTAATGTTATGAAACATTTAGAGCTAATTTAGAAGCATTAATATTTTTTATATACTGTGATAATCAATTCTTCAATTTTTATTCCTTTAATAGTTGTTGAAAGAAATTATTAGTTCATTTCTAGAGTTTTTTCATTGAATTATAATTATTGATAAATTAATAAACTAAAATTATTTTCCGTTATTAATTTTGAGTGTGAAAAGTGAACTTTTATTTTTCACAGTATAAAACATAAGTTTTCAAAGATTAAAAAAAAAAAAAAAAAAAAAAAAAAAAAAAATGTTAAACTATCAATTTCAATTATTAATTCTCTTATAAACAATCGATTAGATCTATCATTAAGCTTAATAATTCAATATCAATTCAAATAACAATTTCAATTTCGTTAAAACTTAATTAAAAATTAGATAAAATTTTTACAACGCTAATCAAACAAATTAAATATAAATATTTGTAAATTTAATGAAGAAACTGAGCTTACTAAAATTTCATAAAAAAATTTTTGTTAAAAACTATTTGAAATGTTTTACAACGTTAAGAAAACAAAAGTAAGAGAATTCAATGTAAATATTTGTCGAACTGAAATGTAAATATAAATCAAAACAATAAGGAAAGGTAATTTCATTTACCTCAGTGAGTCCTTTCCTTATTACTGCCTACAATAATAGAAACCGAAAGTTTCAGGAAATGTTCAACTAAATTCGTCTGTCAGTATATTTCCGGATAAAAGTAAGACTGATTGTTGACCTCGTTTGGGTGCATACACGCAAAAATGTGGATTTCAAAATATCTGTGTTTTTCTAGTTTTTTAATACATTGAACTAGAGGTCAATGTGGTTTGTTTTCGTTTTTCTTATTGTAAAATTTGGTGTTCTTTTTTGCCATTGAATTAAATTTGTATTTTTTTTTTTTTTTTTTTATTAATTTTTTAACCCACATTTAAAATCCTAAAAAATTTTAATTGCTTACTTTATTTTATTTTATTTTATTTTATTTATTTATTTGTGCAGATTTATAGTTTATTACGATGTGGTTTTTAAGTTTAATATACTGAATATTTACATGCTTTTAGTGTTATTTCACAAAAAAAAGAAAAGAGAAAGAAAAAAAGAAAATGAAAAATGAAAAAATAAGAGAAATTATGCCTAAAACTTTGAAAAGTGCATCAATTTTATAAAAGATACTTTGGAAGAAAAAAAAAAGACTATAATACAAAAGAAACAGAATTAGATGGGGCATCTCAGTAGTCAAATGCTTAAATTCCCCTTTCTAGGGAATTGCCAGAGCTTGCACCATGTGCACCCAGACAAAGGCATCTTGAAGTAGGGTATTTATTCTGGGCGCAATTATTGCTGTTTGGCTTTTCTTTCATTGCTTTATACGTTGCATTTTCTTTTGTTTATTTATTTTATTACTATTTTCTCAGAACGGGATAACAATGCATATATACATATATATGTCTGTATGCGTAACGGAATTCAAGCAGGGGGCCCTGAGACCAAATGGCTGATAACTCGTTGACTGACCTACAGAGAGGCGAGGCGATTCAAAAATTACGCTAACATATCGCCAACCAATCAGATTGCGGCATTGTTACAACCTCAATACCCAGCATTTCTTGATTTTAAAAACCGAAACCAAAAAACATATGCTACATCTTGTAATTTATCATAAAACCATTTTCTGTTAAAAGGTGAAGATTAATTTAAAATAATAATAATAATTTATTTATTATTTTTTAGTTAAATTATTAACGGATATTTAAAGTAAGAAAAAAATTGCTTTATTTTATTTTATTTATTTATTTGTGTAAGTTTACAATGTATTATGATTCTGTTTTTGAGTTTAATATTCCAAAAATTTCTATATTAAAAAGAGAGAGAGAAAAAAAATGAGAAAATTACCTAAAACATTGAAAAGTAATTCGATTACATAAAAAGTATTTTTGAAATTCTTAAAATTGACTATAATACGAAAAGAAAAGAAAATGAAAGGAAAGTATGTGAAAAATGTAAATTCTGAAACACTTTCTATTATAAAGTGAAAAATTATTTTAAAAAATAATAATAATATTTTTATTTTTAATTATAGCATTAACATACTTTAAAATAATAACATTTTTTAATTGCTTTTTTATTTAATTTATTTAAATATTTAATTATTTGTGTAAATTTATAATTTATTACAAATTTTTATTTATTTTTTTATTTTACTTTTATCTATTTTAGTTTAATATGCTAAAATTTTCCATACTTCTATATTTTTATTATCAGGGCAAAAGACAAAAAATCTAAAACTTTGTAAAGTGCATTGATTATGTAAAAGACACTTTTAAAAATTCCAAAAATAACTATAATAAAAACGAGTGAATAAAGGAGGTCATGCGTCAAATGTAAATTATGAAACACATTCTATTATAAAGTAAAATCAATTTTATTTATTTCTATTTTTAATTAAATGATTAAAAAACTTTAAAATATAAAAAAAAAATTAATTGCTTTTATTTTCCTTTTAATTAATTTATTTATTTGTTTATGTAGGTTTATAATTTATCATGATGTTGTTTTTATTTTTCAAACATACATAATGCACGACTATAAGATTTTGGTACTATAAGATTTTTATAATAACGAATGTATGTGTGTGTGCATGTGTGTTATGTATGTGAGTGAACATGATAACGTCAAGATGCTTTGATCGATTGAATTCAAACTTGGTATGTATAGCATTGGTCACCCTCGCACGAACAGTACATATTTTGATGAGTCTAGTATTTATAGCTTTTTTTACACGGATACAAAGAAAATTCCTTTATTGTTATGGCCTATGAAGTCAAATTATTTGACGTGTGATAACATGTAACGGTCTTATTCGGTTTATCTAAATGTTATGAATGTTATGAGTCACCGTCGGATGAACTGTATAGATTTTTAAGAATCTGAAGATTATAGTTTTTTTTTTTTTTTTTTTCACAGGGACACAAAGAAAAATTATTTAACATTATGGCCTATGGTTTCAAATTTCTTTAAATTACAGTACCATAGTATAAACACCTTATCTAATTGATCTAAAAATTGTTGGGTTAGTTATAGGTCACCATCGGACATTTTCTATAGATTTTGATCTGTAGAGGATTTATAATAATAATTCTTCATCATTATAACCAATAAACTCAAATTATTTGAAGTGCAATAGCGTTTAAACACCTTATCCGAGTTAAACATTTGTGGGCAGATTATAGGTCCCTGTGGCTCATTTCCTATAGATTTTGTTGAACACAGAATTTATAGTTCTTTTACAGGCACACAAAGAAAAATTCTTCATCATTATGGCCAGTGGGCTCAAAATATTTGAAGTGTGATAGTATCTCTCTAAACTATACATTCTATTAAGATAGAAATTGGTTGGCATGTTATAGGTTATTAGCGCTAGATTTGTATAGATTTACATTAGTGTCATACGTATAGATTTTTACCTGTATAATAAGTTGAAATTTTATACATTAAATCCTATGGGCTTAAGTAAAGAACGTCTTAGTTCTCTATTATATATTTACAATACTAAATCAATTTCAATTAGGGAATGAATTACTTGAATTATAGCTTCAAAAATATGTAGTTGGAAAGTATCATCATATACAGTTACGCTCACCACTGACTGACTGACTCTGTCACGCTTAAAAAGGCTAAGAGATTTCCTTGTATTATGTCTGTGTGTAAACGCAAAATGCCACCTAATTTTCATAATTTAGTTAATTTTAAAATATCTAATTGTCCGATCGATAAGGTGTTTATTCCGACGAATTCAGAAAAATCGCCCCTTTCATTTGGTATCTTATTTGTAACGAAAGTTTGATTAGAATTTTTTTAATTAATTAAAATATGAAAATAGATATAGCTTTAAAATAGATATTTAAATTTTTAATTGTTGCCATTTTTTTCTTTTCTCAGCATAAAATAAAATATGCTTTCACGTGAAAAAAAAAAAGAAACTAAATAAAATATTAAATTTGCGTCTACATAATGTCGTGATGATCTAAAAAATGACGCCTGTAAAATAATAATAATATTTTTTAATTTTAAAGGTAACGAAGATAAAGTATGAAAATTTCGCACTGGCTTGCTAGCAAATGATTTCTTTGAATGATCATTTTTTGGTGGATGCCTTAATCACCCTACACCTAACTAGTGTATAAATAATAGTAGATTAAAACAAAAGAAATTCTGTAAGTGTTAAAATTGTAAAACATATCCCGTAATGACAAATAATAAATATTTTCAATGGACTTTTCGAAAATTAAATAAAACAATAAATTAACAAAACAATATATAAATTCAATAGTTAGTGAATAATAATAATAAACCGATTTAAACTTGTGAATGTGATAGCTGTATAATATTTTTATAAACGTATACTAAACGTATATTCGAAAATATGTACAAATAGTAGTTTCCGTATTACAAATGATGAAAGCAAATAAATGAAAAATGTTTTTATTTGCCATTAATAATAATTGTAATGAATCAATTCAGACTTTCGGATGTGATCAGATATAAATGCACCAACGCATCAACAGACTTGGAAAATTATGTCAACAAATTCCCAGGTATAAAAAATGTCTCAAGATATCCGATAACAACATTTCGTACCTTCAGAATGTTTAATCATAACCTCCTAAACTAGATGCCTTCCGCGTGGCTTGGAAACTTGGCAACAGTTCAGGCGGTAGATAGCGCCACCTGGTACAGATTACGCGACTTTTTTTATTCAACTGTCACCAATAATTTTAAGAAGTGATATGTGATATATATAATCGACGTTCCTTCGATTCGCCTTTTATGTATATCAAATCCCACTTTTAAAAATTTTTGGTGGCTGTTGAATAAAAAAGTCGCGCAATCTGTACCAGGTGGCGCTGTCTACTGCTTGAACTGTTGCCAAGTTTCCGAGCCACGCCGAAGGCGTCTAGTTTAGGAGACTATAGCTTAATAATCGAAAAGTGTTTCTAAGTCAAATTATTTTTCAAAAAATTATATCAAAGTTAGCATTTTGAGAATTTTTTCAGCTTTTGACAAGTAGATACATAAGGAAGTTTTTAGTCATGATTTAAGATTTAAATATTTAATGAAATTAAAAATTTTTAAGCAAGTTTTTTTATTTAAATGAATGCATTCAGAATAAGTTATCTAAATCTAAAAATGGTAATGTTTATTATTATTATTATTATTATTATTATTATTATTATTTATTTATTTATTTATTTATTTTTATCAATATTTCATAACAGCTTGATTATTTTCTAAATTTCTTGTTTAAAAAAAAATAAATATGTATACTGATTATAATTAATATTCTCTAATTTTACAGTAGAATGAGTTAAAAAATAAATTATACGTTTAAAATAAAAATATTCATAATGTTTAAAGATACATTAAAATTCTTTTGGGGTAGTATAATGGTATATTCTTTAAATGATTAAATTGTGTGAAGTATTTTATTATTATTATTATTATTATTATTATTATTTTATTTTTGAATATTTTTATATCGATTATAATTCAGTTGCACCCTTATACGCTGTATATAAACATATATAATATAATTACACGCATTTTTATTTTAACAACCATATTGGTTCATAAATTATGTACGTCTATATTTAAATATTACTGTTATTTTAAGTTAATATTTTTAAAACTATTCTATGATATATTTTGTCCCACTGTACTGAAAAATCGCATTGAAAGAGTTAAGTTGGTATCAGTGGAGAAAATCTGGATCACATTCGACACGATCAAAAAATTTTTCTTTATCTAACAGCAAAAAAATTATTATAAAATATTACTATACGAAAAAAGTAGTGCAAAGCTGTGACAGACTTCCACTCCTGTGATATGTAATCAGAAACTTTTGCATTTATATCTTTCTTGAATGTAGTTTGTTAACATACGTCATATCAAATAAATAAAATTAATAACAGATTTATAATTATACTCAAACTTAAAAATAAAAATAATTTTAATAATTTAAAAATTAAAATATTAGTAATAAGAATAAGAATATATATATGTATATATAATTTATTGCTATTTTTTTTTTTTTTTTTAAATAAATCTATCTTTATCAAATATTCAATAATGATACGGGATATATTAATTACCAGTCAAAAACATGTAGTTAATTAACATAAGATAATCCAAAAAAATAATACTGCAATTTTTTTTATAAACAAATATAAATTATTTCATTTACTAATTAACTATGCGAATTAAAAAAAACAACACTTTTATTTCATTTTATTTTTTATTTTTTTATTTTCAATTACGTGAATAAATGTTTTTAGATATAAAATACAGTTTTTTAATTCTTACATTAAAAATGTATAATTTTCAATATTTTAAAACTGCATTAAATTAGTTAAAATACTTATTATGTATTACGATTTAATAAACAATTCTAAAAAATACGCACCCAGACAATTAAACGAAAATAAAATCTCAATAATAATTTTAAAAAATTACATAAAACAATTGTTAATAGTTTTTATTATTATTATTATTATTATTATTATTATTATTTGAAAAACTTTATTTTTTGAAAAATTCCTATTATTTTTCTTTTTTTCTTTTAATTTAAATTTTATGTCCCCAAAACATAGAATTTTAATTGATAACACATTTTAAAAATACTACATAGTATTAAATAAAATTTTAAAAGAGAAAAAAAATATTACCTCACTAAAATAACCAACAATTTTGAGTAAAGTAACAAAAGTTTTTATATTTATGCAAAATAAGGCAGATTTTATTACAAAAACAACTCTAAAATATTTTGGAAAATGCTGTTATCTGAGTTTTCGAATGAAAGTTAATGAAAAATCGAAATGTTTCGAATGAAAAATCTGAGTTTTGAATGAACCTTTAAAATTAAAAATAAATAAATCAGTTAATGATCTTTAAAATAAACTTTAAGAATGAATTTATAAACCTTTTCTCACATTCCTGATGAATTTACATAGTAGGCAGAATTCTTATAAACATAATCTTGAAATGTTCTATCGTACGTTTAAATAAATAACATGCTCTGCGCAACTCAGGATTTTTATTGTGTTGATTATTTTAAGAAAATTTATCGATGAAATTATGAAATAAATTATTAAAATTTAAAATATAACAATTAAATTTTTAAATAAACAATTAAATTTTAAAATAAACAATTAAATTTTAAAATATACCAACAAAATTTTAATAGAATTTTAAATTGTATAAACACAATTTTATGAATGTGCATAGCAATCTTAAAGGTTTATGTACATGAACATGGAGTGTGCTAAATATGTTTCATATAAATTAGAGAAATAACAATTAGATATTTAGTAAAATAAAACGCTTACTTCAATACTAGTATTTATTTATTTATTTTTATTCTATTTATTTAATTATTTATTTATTTTTAAATAGACAAATGTTAATGCAATGTTTACATTAAGTGAAACATGATAAATTAGTTTATTATGAATTTAAATTCAGTGTTAAATGTATAATATACATAAATAACATAAAATATAATAAAAATAAATAAAATAAGCATAAATATACACAGATAAAAATCTTTATCAAATATATATCTAATAATACAATTTGTATTTTGTTTTTCATTTACGTGTGTGAGAGAGAACGTATACGTGTGCGCGTGAGAAATATAGAGTGAAAAAAAAAAGAGAGTGAGATTTTAACAAAATAACAGTTGAACAATGTTAAAACAAAATTTTAAAAAACATAAAAAATATATTCATATATATATATATATATATATATATATATATTATATATATATATATATATATATATATATATATATATATATATATATATATATATATATATAAGTTTTTATTTAATTTTTGTTTTAATTTAATATTTCACTTAATTTCTCATTCTATTTGATTTTGCTGCTTCGATCGGGGCTTGAAATGATATAAATTGCTATGATTAGCTATATTGTTTTACGAAATCGATGCAGCTTTCACAGCTTTATGAAGTACTCGCCCTCTGAAGAGTATCTTACTTCTAATTTTAAGCATTTTTATCCAATTATTTCTGTGGTTAATTATTTGTTTTCTCTGTCATTAAGTTTAATGGTCCTTTTTTATTATCATTCATGTCGGCGTAAGTATTTTAAGTTATTATTGTCTCTTATTGGTTCTTAATCTAAATCGCAACAATCTTGTGTCAGTCTTTCCTCTAAGTTAAATTCAGTTCTATATTTTTGTGTGTTGGTATTTTTTTAGATCTATTAATTGCTAAATTTTAAGATTAAATTTTATTACGTTATCTATCATTTATATATATATATATATATATATATATATATATATATATATAAAATTTCTATGTTTATTTTTAAAATCAGGTTATAATAATCTTTTTTTAAAATGAGTTTATTAAGTAATATATATTGATAAATAAGTTAATCAAGAAAAAAAATGCCATAACTTTAAATGCCATAACTTGCCCACAGTAGATAAATTTTAGTTAAGCATATTAAAGTAAGGGACTTCAAGGGGAAAAAAAATAATTTGGAAAAATTCCTCTACATATATTTATATATGTATTAAATTAACACTTCTTCTCAATAGATTATATAAGTTTAAAAAAAAATCTGAGCACCAAAAGTGGCTAAAAATAAAAATAAAAGGGTAAAAATCTATTTTTTAATATGTAATATACAGCATATATATATTCGTTTTTCCTTTATGAAACTGTGTTGTTATAATTCCATAGATACAAGAGTACTGAAATGTTTTGTTCAATTCATACATAACGAAAAATTCGCGCATTAGTTCAATTTTTGCCTCTCCTGGCAAAATTCTTTTTGATCCATTTTTTCAAAATTCTACTGACATAAACGAATGAAATTTTTTAAGACATTCTTAAGAGATGTTTGCAGCAACTGAATGAGGGGGGTTTTGATTTGATACCAATAACCAATTCTATAAAAAAAAAAATCAAAAATGTTAACTTTTCGGGCCATTTTTTACAATAAATAATCCTTAAGATACTTGTTTACATAAATTTCCCTCATTCAATGTACATTTTAGTCCTTTATTAATAACACATTAAAATTTTATATAATTTCGACTGATAATTTATGAGAAAATGGGTCTTGAAGCGACTAAGTTGCGCCCTTTGATTGCACTGGATTTTGATTTTCCCTGTGGTTCCCTTAAATGTACAGTCGGTAACAAAAGCCTCCGAACACTAGCAAAAATTCCTATATAAAAAAAGTACACTTAATACAGCTTTGTTAGATTAGTCAGTCTAAAAACAGGATTCGACAAGGATTTATTTAACAAAGCTGTATTAAGTGTACTTTTTTTATATATATAGGAATTTTTGCTAGTGTTCGGAGACTTTTGTTACCGACTGTATGCATATTGGTGTTAAGTGAAAATTAAATATTTAGTAAAATGAATTTCGTAAATGTATAAATAAAATATAAAACTTGCAATTTTTTAACAAAACATATAAATGTTTGATAATTTATTGTTAATCTTATATGTAATTATTGTAAACTTATACAAAAGTAAAATTATACAAAAATTTTTAACGCTTATTCTGAGTTAAGATAATGAAAGAAAAGATTAACAATATGTTGTACGTAACATGATAAATCGTAAAATTTAATAACTATATGCAAGCCAACATAAATTGTTTAATGAAACAAATAAATATTTTTGTTCAATGATAATAAGTGTATATTTCGTACTATTATGTACATTATGTATATTATCAAAATGCAAACAAATTATCAGATAAATTTTTGAAATATTTATTATAATTTTATATTCATACATAAACAGTTCAAATATGCATATAGAGAATTTTTTCATTGTGTGTTTATAGAAATTTGTTATATATATATGTATATATTTCATGGTATAGGTACCGGAATGTAAATATCAACATTATTGTTATTTTATTTATTTATTTATTTATTTTATTATTATTATTATTTAACTGCTTAGTTAAACTTGTTTAATTTCAAAACTGCTTTTTATTTCAGAAATAATTAATATCTGTTTAAAAATACAAAAAAGAGTATAGATCGCATGAAATAGGTAGTGTCTCTTTTATGTTAGTAGTTTGTTGTTTGATAGTTTTAAAACAAGATAATTAAAGGCACCGTGTGTTTTAATAGGTAAATAATTTTAACTGAAATGTCGATAAGCATAAATATCAAATGTTTATTGAAAAAAATAAACAATTTGTTAAATCTATTTTGAATCATTTTAAAGATATGGCAAAAAAAATATTCAAAAACACATAAATTAAATAGCATATTTAAAAGAAAGTTTTTGTGTTGAATTCGTTCATATTTATTGCAGATATAAATTATACCACGAGCTAAGAAAAACATTATACGCTGTATATAAACATATATAATATAATTACACGCATTTTTATTTTAACAACCATATTGGTTCATAAATTATGTACGTCTATATTTAAATATTACTGTTATTTTAAGTTAATATTTTTAAAACTATTCTATGATATATTTTGTCCCACTGTACTGAAAAATCGCATTGAAAGAGTTAAGTTGGTATCAGTGGAGAAAATCTGGATCACATTCGACACGATCAAAAAATTTTTCTTTATCTAACAGCAAAAAAATTATTATAAAATATTACTATACGAAAAAAGTAGTGCAAAGCTGTGACAGACTTCCACTCCTGTGATATGTAATCAGAAACTTTTGCATTTATATCTTTCTTGAATGTAGTTTGTTAACATACGTCATATCAAATAAATAAAATTAATAACAGATTTATAATTATACTCAAACTTAAAAATAAAAATAATTTTAATAATTTAAAAATTAAAATATTAGTAATAAGAATAAGAATATATATATGTATATATAATTTATTGCTATTTTTTTTTTTTTAAATAAATCTATCTTTATCAAATATTCAATAATGATACGGGATATATTAATTACCAGTCAAAAACATGTAGTTAATTAACATAAGATAATCCAAAAAAATAATACTGCAATTTTTTTTATAAACAAATATAAATTATTTCATTTACTAATTAACTATGCGAATTAAAAAAAACAACACTTTTATTTCATTTTATTTTTTATTTTTTTATTTTCAATTACGTGAATAAATGTTTTTAGATATAAAATACAGTTTTTTAATTCTTACATTAAAAATGTATAATTTTCAATATTTTAAAACTGCATTAAATTAGTTAAAATACTTATTATGTATTACGATTTAATAAACAATTCTAAAAAATACGCACCCAGACAATTAAACGAAAATAAAATCTCAATAATAATTTTAAAAAATTACATAAAACAATTGTTAATAGTTTTTATTATTATTATTATTATTATTATTATTATTATTTGAAAAACTTTATTTTTTGAAAAATTCCTATTATTTTTCTTTTTTTCTTTTAATTTAAATTTTATGTCCCCAAAACATAGAATTTTAATTGATAACACATTTTAAAAATACTACATAGTATTAAATAAAATTTTAAAAGAGAAAAAAAATATTACCTCACTAAAATAACCAACAATTTTGAGTAAAGTAACAAAAGTTTTTATATTTATGCAAAATAAGGCAGATTTTATTACAAAAACAACTCTAAAATATTTTGGAAAATGCTGTTATCTGAGTTTTCGAATGAAAGTTAATGAAAAATCGAAATGTTTCGAATGAAAAATCTGAGTTTTGAATGAACCTTTAAAATTAAAAATAAATAAATCAGTTAATGATCTTTAAAATAAACTTTAAGAATGAATTTATAAACCTTTTCTCACATTCCTGATGAATTTACATAGTAGGCAGAATTCTTATAAACATAATCTTGAAATGTTCTATCGTACGTTTAAATAAATAACATGCTCTGCGCAACTCAGGATTTTTATTGTGTTGATTATTTTAAGAAAATTTATCGATGAAATTATGAAATAAATTATTAAAATTTAAAATATAACAATTAAATTTTTAAATAAACAATTAAATTTTAAAATAAACAATTAAATTTTAAAATATACCAACAAAATTTTAATAGAATTTTAAATTGTATAAACACAATTTTATGAATGTGCATAGCAATCTTAAAGGTTTATGTACATGAACATGGAGTGTGCTAAATATGTTTCATATAAATTAGAGAAATAACAATTAGATATTTAGTAAAATAAAACGCTTACTTCAATACTAGTATTTATTTATTTATTTTTATTCTATTTATTTAATTATTTATTTATTTTTAAATAGACAAATGTTAATGCAATGTTTACATTAAGTGAAACATGATAAATTAGTTTATTATGAATTTAAATTCAGTGTTAAATGTATAATATACATAAATAACATAAAATATAATAAAAATAAATAAAATAAGCATAAATATACACAGATAAAAATCTTTATCAAATATATATCTAATAATACAATTTGTATTTTGTTTTTCATTTACGTGTGTGAGAGAGAACGTATACGTGTGCGCGTGAGAAATATAGAGTGAAAAAAAAAAGAGAGTGAGATTTTAACAAAATAACAGTTGAACAATGTTAAAACAAAATTTTAAAAAACATAAAAAATATATTCACATATATATATATATATATATATATATATATATATATATATATATATATATATATATATATATATATATATATTATATATATATATATATAAGTTTTTATTTAATTTTTGTTTTAATTTAATATTTCACTTAATTTCTCATTCTATTTGATTTTGCTGCTTCGATCGGGGCTTGAAATGATATAAATTGCTATGATTAGCTATATTGTTTTACGAAATCGATGCAGCTTTCACAGCTTTATGAAGTACTCGCCCTCTGAAGAGTATCTTACTTCTAATTTTAAGCATTTTTATCCAATTATTTCTGTGGTTAATTATTTGTTTTCTCTGTCATTAAGTTTAATGGTCCTTTTTTATTATCATTCATGTCGGCGTAAGTATTTTAAGTTATTATTGTCTCTTATTGGTTCTTAATCTAAATCGCAACAATCTTGTGTCAGTCTTTCCTCTAAGTTAAATTCAGTTCTATATTTTTGTGTGTTGGTATTTTTTTAGATCTATTAATTGCTAAATTTTAAGATTAAATTTTATTACGTTATCTATCATTTATATATATATATATATATATATATATATATATATATATATATATATATATAAAATTTCTATGTTTATTTTTAAAATCAGGTTATAATAATCTTTTTTTAAAATGAGTTTATTAAGTAATATATATTGATAAATAAGTTAATCAAGAAAAAAAATGCCATAACTTTAAATGCCATAACTTGCCCACAGTAGATAAATTTTAGTTAAGCATATTAAAGTAAGGGACTTCAAGGGGAAAAAAAATAATTTGGAAAAATTCCTCTACATATATTTATATATGTATTAAATTAACACTTCTTCTCAATAGATTATATAAGTTTAAAAAAAAATCTGAGCACCAAAAGTGGCTAAAAATAAAAATAAAAGGGTAAAAATCTATTTTTTAATATGTAATATACAGCATATATATATTCGTTTTTCCTTTATGAAACTGTGTTGTTATAATTCCATAGATACAAGAGTACTGAAATGTTTTGTTCAATTCATACATAACGAAAAATTCGCGCATTAGTTCAATTTTTGCCTCTCCTGGCAAAATTCTTTTTGATCCATTTTTTCAAAATTCTACTGACATAAACGAATGAAATTTTTTAAGACATTCTTAAGAGATGTTTGCAGCAACTGAATGAGGGGGGTTTTGATTTGATACCAATAACCAATTCTATAAAAAAAAAAATCAAAAATGTTAACTTTTCGGGCCATTTTTTACAATAAATAATCCTTAAGATACTTGTTTACATAAATTTCCCTCATTCAATGTACATTTTAGTCCTTTATTAATAACACATTAAAATTTTATATAATTTCGACTGATAATTTATGAGAAAATGGGTCTTGAAGCGACTAAGTTGCGCCCTTTGATTGCACTGGATTTTGATTTTCCCTGTGGTTCCCTTAAATGTACAGTCGGTAACAAAAGCCTCCGAACACTAGCAAAAATTCCTATATAAAAAAAGTACACTTAATACAGCTTTGTTAGATTAGTCAGTCTAAAAACAGGATTCGACAAGGATTTATTTAACAAAGCTGTATTAAGTGTACTTTTTTTATATATATAGGAATTTTTGCTAGTGTTCGGAGACTTTTGTTACCGACTGTATGCATATTGGTGTTAAGTGAAAATTAAATATTTAGTAAAATGAATTTCGTAAATGTATAAATAAAATATAAAACTTGCAATTTTTTAACAAAACATATAAATGTTTGATAATTTATTGTTAATCTTATATGTAATTATTGTAAACTTATACAAAAGTAAAATTATACAAAAATTTTTAACGCTTATTCTGAGTTAAGATAATGAAAGAAAAGATTAACAATATGTTGTACGTAACATGATAAATCGTAAAATTTAATAACTATATGCAAGCCAACATAAATTGTTTAATGAAACAAATAAATATTTTTGTTCAATGATAATAAGTGTATATTTCGTACTATTATGTACATTATGTATATTATCAAAATGCAAACAAATTATCAGATAAATTTTTGAAATATTTATTATAATTTTATATTCATACATAAACAGTTCAAATATGCATATAGAGAATTTTTTCATTGTGTGTTTATAGAAATTTGTTATATATATATGTATATATTTCATGGTATAGGTACCGGAATGTAAATATCAACATTATTGTTATTTTATTTATTTATTTATTTATTTTATTATTATTATTATTTAACTGCTTAGTTAAACTTGTTTAATTTCAAAACTGCTTTTTATTTCAGAAATAATTAATATCTGTTTAAAAATACAAAAAAGAGTATAGATCGCATGAAATAGGTAGTGTCTCTTTTATGTTAGTAGTTTGTTGTTTGATAGTTTTAAAACAAGATAATTAAAGGCACCGTGTGTTTTAATAGGTAAATAATTTTAACTGAAATGTCGATAAGCATAAATATCAAATGTTTATTGAAAAAAATAAACAATTTGTTAAATCTATTTTGAATCATTTTAAAGATATGGCAAAAAAAATATTCAAAAACACATAAATTAAATAGCATATTTAAAAGAAAGTTTTTGTGTTGAATTCGTTCATATTTATTGCAGATATAAATTATACCACGAGCTAAGAAAAACATTAAATTTCTTTTCCTTTATTCTGATTTCATATACCAGAGTGTCGACAGTCGAAAGTTTTTCCCTGATTCTTCCAACAGTATGTTTCTTACGGAACTTGTAGTAGTAAGTTTGTATGATTAATTAAGTAAAAAAATATTATATAAATATACTGTTGGAAGAATCAGGAAAAAGCTTTCAACTGTCAACACCCTGTAATACTTAAAAGTACAGTCGGTAACAAAAGTGTCCGAACACTAGCAAAAATTCCTATGTAAAAAAAGTACACTTCATGCGGTTTTGTTGTCGAATCCTGTTCTTAGTCAGTGTAAGAACATGATTCGATAAGAATTTATTTAACAAAACCGTATGTAGTGTACTTTTTTTACATAGGAATTTTTGCTAGTGTTCGGACACTTTTGTTACCGACTGTATAAGGAATAATCTCAAACACTAAATATATATTTAGATAAATAACAGAAATTGTTTTGTTTATGACTGAATTTAATGAGGAATTTGCACGTTTTCTGATTTTATTCTTATATAATAGAAAATGAAAAGGTAAGAAAATAAATACATACATTTTCTTTATTTGAAACCGAATTACTGATTTATAACAATTTTAACATCGCACTATTTACTCTATCGAGAAAACACAGTATAATATATCGTGACGTCACTCTTTATGACAACAAACGGGAGTAAACGCTGTTTACATTCGATAACATGCTTTGCTTTGCTTCTTGAATCAGTGAAATAGGTTTTGTACTTTATAATAATGACGGATATTAAGAAATCGTAGTATAAATATTGCATTGTACCACTCTCCGCTAATACAATGGCTAGTGCTTCTCAAAAGCTATTCTTTAGCGTTCCACAGGATCCTATTAAACGAAAACACTTGAAAACCGCCATGAAAAGAAAACAATTGAAAAAAATGATGATGAAAAATGGTATGATAATGATATTAAATGATTATAAGATGAAAAAGAAATGCTCAGAAATCACATAAACGATTAATAATTACGAAAGTTAAAACGAATTGCGGATTACTAACTAGGCTAACAAAATGTAAACATTGAAGCATCGTAAAGTGTGACGTCAGGCAGCTTTTTGAAGTCAAGTGATTTTTGGTTAATTTTAAAGTTATTTTTAAAATTAATGAGAACTTTTTTTGCATTTTTAATAAGCTTTTTGAAATTTATGGGCCTAAAACTACCAGAAAAATAGGATTTTGTTCAAATTCCCCATGTGTGCAAATTCCTCATTGTGTATGTTTTTAACTAAACACACAACAGTAAAACAGTAAGAAATGTGTATAAAAACAAATTATAGATTTAAAAAAAGAATTATGTTGAGTTAATTTATATATATTTATACTGCACTTCACTTATAGCACAAAAATAAAACACTTTGAATTAAAAGATCAATATTATTTAATTCCATGTTTTTATTAACTCGCTTTCTTGTTTGTTTGTCCAGTGCAAATCTTGCAATCGGCTTTTAACTAACTTCCCGACATTTGAAACTTTTAGAATAGCTCAGAACACGATGACAATGATTTCTTTCAATGCTTTTATTCAACTCATAAGTGTTTGAAAATTTCTTATAATTGTTCTCTTTATTACGCATTAGATCATTTTCTTTGAAGTTGATAGGATAATTAAGCAAAAAATATTTAAAATATATATATATATATTTATTAATACATAAAATTGTCAAGTTTATATGATTCAACAGAAAATTTAAAAACGTGGTATATAAAAAATTCTTTTTATCTTGTAATTATATATGTGAAAATTCTTAATTTTAAGAAGAATTTGAATGAACGTCTCTTACTTGAATCACAACCCAGACAGCACATCGCCTCCCCAGGATATCTTCAAGATGTCTTCTGGATGAAAAGACATCCCAGAAACGTCCTTAAGATGTACTGTGGATAAGTTAAGCCTAACTGTGCTGTTAGGGAATATATTAAATCACTGAATACTATCTATCCTTTTGGTTTAAATTCTAATGTTTATAATAAACAACATTCTGTTTATTCCAAGGTTTCAAATTTTGAATTTTACAGTAATATTTATAAAACTCTAAATCACTCTTTATATAAAAAGACTACTAGAACTTCTAGGGGATCTTCTAGGTCGTCTTCCCAACATCTGGACATTTCATATATATTACAAAATCTCAAATCCTTAGAAAGTATTTTTCTTCAGTCTTATAATTGGAAAGTTATACGTAATTTTATTTTTGGAATTAAAAAGAAGTATCTTCTTAAATATTTTAAAGTATTCCATTCTCATTCTTTTGATTCACACTTCAGTGATGTATTCTTTGATATTTTACACTATAGGGCTGAGTGTTTTAATATTAAACTTGATTTAAAGTCTGGTCAAAAAATAAATAACTCTCTCATGGTGATAAATTTTTCTCATCTGGTTTTTAATAAACTTCATATTCACAATTTACTTAATGATCCATCCAATCCTTTTCCCATCAAAAACTTCATCATTCAAAAAACTTTTAAATACAATATTACTTTAGGTAGAAAAATATTTAACTACAATAAATTTGCTAAATTTCTTACTTCTAATGATCATCCTCCATGCTATTGTTCTGATTCCAAATATAAATCTTTTTTCAATACATCTCATGGTCATATTATTACTGGTGATATCAATATTGTGGAAAATCTTACTCTTAGATCTTTGATGAAGTATGGTACTAAATTTCGGATGCCCTCAAAATTCAAATTTATTGATATCATTACTCAATTTAATTTAGACTTGGATCTCTTTATATACAAAATTGCTATTGATTATAATAAACCAGTGGAATCTTTTAATGAGTGGAAATTTAAGTTATTGGAGAAATTTAAACTTGATTTAGTTTATAATATGCACCATCTTTCTACTATCAAGTACTATAATTTCAAAGAAATTCATTCAGCAATTTTAGACTTACAGTCTAAATTTATTATTACTTATGTTGACAAGGCGGCTAATAACTATGCAATTATTTGCAAAAAGTATTATAAACAACTTCTTTTTGATACTATGGATACTAGTAATATTTTTCTTAAGATAAATGACAGTATCGATATTAAAAATAGGCATATATTTAATTATTATAAGTTGATAAAAACTAAATGTAATAACTACAATTATCCTTATTTAGTTGTAATTCCAAAATTTCATAAAGATCCTATTAAATTTCGTACTGTTTCTGTTGCCTGCAATGCCTATACTTCTAATGCTAATATTATGTTATTGAATATCCTTAAAAAATTACATAGTTATATTGTTTCTAACAAGTGTAATTTTTTCTAAAAAATAGTTTTCAACTCAAAAATAAAATTAAAAACCTTACTGATATTACTGGTATAAAAACTTTTGATTTCAATGATCTTTTTAATAATATTGATATTAAAGATATGTTTGATATTATAAATAAACTCTTTGTAGAAAATTTGCAGTATTTAAATCTAAATGTTAGCATAACTCCTTCAGCCTTTAAAACTCTGACTAGGTTTATCCTTTTCCATAACTATATTTTATTCAATAATTATTTATATAAACAACGTTTGAGATTGCCACAAGGTGGAATTGTTTCTAGCATATTAGCTGATCTATACTTATATTATTATGAGCGTGACATTGAGTGTACTAACTTTAAATTACTACGATACATTGATGATATAATTATATTATATTTGGATAAAAATCGCACCAAACTAGACTTACCTGTCAAATATCCTGAAAATCTGTCTCTAAGTAGTACTGATTTGGATTCTAGTGTCATTAATTTCTTGGATTTAAAAATTATTCTTAATTGTAATGGCCAATTAGAATTTGACTTGTACGATAAAAAGAAAGATTTCCCCTTTAAGGTAAATTTTTTCACTAACTTTAAAACATGCTTACATAAATCTGTATTTGTCAATATTCTTCTTAATTTTAATCTAAGGATCAAATATTTAGTGTCTGACTAACATCAAAAATTACAATTTCGATTCTTTAAAAATTTAGCATTAATTAATGGCTATCCCAAACACTTAATAAAAAAATTCTTTTAATTATTTATTTATTTATTTATTTATTTATTTTTATTTATTTATTTTTTTTTTTCTCCGCATACATTTTATTCAAATTTAAATTTACGTCTAAATATTAGGTATTATTTTTTGGTTTTCAATCAAATACATTGATTATTTGAATCCTAAATTTATTTGATTGTATTTTTCCATTATTTTCATCTTATTACTCCAGATGGCAGCACTATTCATGATTCAATATTAGGAATCATCATCTGTTTATTTCAGGATTTGAATCCTTACCCTACATGAATTCCACTGTGAATCCTAAAAATTACTCTATGGTCCATGCTATTTTGAACTAATTAACTGTGAATCTAACTGCTAACTGATTGTTACATTTTTACATGTGCGACGTTTATTGCTTCAATTTCATTTTTGAAAGGTTAAAGTAATCTTATTCTTCTACAATTTTATGGGTTTTTATTTTTTTTTAATCTTACATTTAAATGGTTATGGTTTTTCATATTTAGGTAAAGGTTTTATTATGATTATCGTTTTATTATGATCTTCGTTTTTCGTTTTTCTGATTTGACTATGTATATTTCTTTTTTGAGTTGTGTTCATATCAAATATTTTATTCAGTAAGATGAATTTTTGTATCTTTGTATTTTTATTTTAATCTTAATTTTATATGGTTATGGTTTGTCATATTAGGTTATAGTTTTATTTTTATCTTCTTCTTTAATGGATTGTCTATGGGTGTTTCGGGCCTCCGAACAAAGAAATTCTTAGCTTTTGCTTTCTTTGTTACAGAAAAACATCCATATTTTAGCATATTTGCATTCTACCAGGCCCTTGAAAACGTTAGAATGCAAATATTGCTTTTTTTCTAATTCCAATTTCCAATATTTATTTCGATTTTTCTTTAATTATTCTTTGATTTGATATGGGTAGTCTCAGCTTGTGATCCGAGGAATTGTTTTGATACTGAAGTTGAGTCATCTTTAAATTTCATAAAAACATTTTTGCACTGATTATATTAATGTTTTTCAATATATATATATATATATATTCCTTCATTAATAATCAGTGTTACATAAAATAAATGAGGAAAATATGTATTCAAAAGAAGAAAATAATTTTTGTGCATTGAATTTGTTTACATACTTTTTAAATATAATTCATTAAGAAAAAGAAAAGAAAGAAAAGGAAAAAGAAATATTATTAATTAAATAATAAATTATGTATATTTATTCTTATAAATTTATTAATAAATATTTTTTTCAGTCACTACAAAATTATGGCGTTTAAAAAATAATCATAATAAGTATAAACATAAAAAATTATATTCATTTAGCATCTTAATAAATCTTATTTTACGTGTATTGAATATAAATTACGAAATTTTAAAATTATGAATTTAAAAGAAACTATGTATGTGTTTATTTACTCTGAATTTATATAATTAGAACTTATAAAAGAAATATATTTATATAAATGAATAAAAGTTGTTTTCGTTGCTCTTGAATTTGACTGTGTATGTTTTTGAATAAAATATAAATATATGACAGTAAACATTAGGAAATGTATATAAAAATAAATTATATTCAACGAAAAACTACATTCTTATGTAAAAATTGCTTACAAACATCATAATAAAACTGATAACATGAAATTAAAAAGTTGTTAATAAAAAAGTAAAATTTATTCATCAATGTGTGTGTGTGTGTGTGTGTTGGGGGGGGGGGGGTAGGGGGGGTATGTTATTTTATTTTATTTATTATCAATCTGGAAGTGGATATTTAAAACATGTATCCATACAACTCAAAAATTATGAAAATAAAAGTAAACATCGAATACCTATGTAGTGTGAAAGAAAATGCAACAAAATGTATTTTAAATAATATTGAATATTTGTTTTAATTATTATACATTGATATTATTAAAAAAAAAAAAAAATTAGTTATAAACAATAATATATCACATAAGCATTTTTTTCATCGTTAAAATAAACTGCATATATTTTCAATTGGAAACTATATATATATATATATATATATATATATATATATATATGCACTTAAAAAAATAACCATAGGATAAGAGAAATAAATTATTTAACTAATATTACTTACCGTTTGATAGAATATCCAATAAAATTTTAAAATGTTAACAATTCTGCATAAATGAATTTATAAACAAATCACTAATAATACAAACATTTTTATATAGAAAAAATTGTATATAAATAATATTGCTGATTTTAAACAAATAAACAAAATTGCATTGTTTGTTGTTGAATTTTAAAGTACATATTTTGCCTCAAAAAAGAAAAGAAAGAAAGGAAAATGACTTTAAAAACTAAATATCTATTCATGACATAAACTATTTAGTTAAGATATTTTACCATTTTAAAGCAAATCAAACAATTCCTTCAATTACCAAATAGTTTTGCAAAAATGAATCCCCAAACAAATCACAAATAATACAAACATGGAAAGAATCTTATCCACATAAAGAAAAATTGTTTCGTTTGCTGCGGAGTTCAGATGTATATATGCTGAATTGTACAAAATAAGAAAAAAAAAAAAAAAAAATGTTGTTTTAAAAATAAATAAATAAGTAAGTAAATATTAATTCAGAGAAATAAATTCTATTATTATATCTTTGTTATAAATATATATCTATTCAAGAAATAAACTATTTAGATAAGATATATTACCGTTTTAAAGCAAATCCAACAATTCCTTTAATTACCAATAGTTTTCCAAAAATGAATCCACAAACAAATCACAAATAATACAAACATGGAAAGAATCTTATCCTCATAAAGAAAAATTGTTTCGTTTGCTGCAGAGTTCAGATGTATATATGTTGAATTATACAAAATAGAAAAAAAATAAATGTTGTTTTAAAAATAAATAAATATTAATTCAGAGAAATAAATTATATTAATATATTCTTTGTTATAGAATCTAAAAGCATATTAAAATATTATCAACCTTGCCTAGATAAATCCGTAAACAAATTACTATTAATATAAACACGGAAAGAGTTGTTTGTCCACCTACCTAATCGAGGAAATCCCCAGCAATCATACGCTCCCACTCCTAAGGAAAAATCTTCCGCAATTAAGATTTACTCTTCTCCACATCTTCCTTTTAAACGATGAAGAAGTAGATTCCGGTTTCACCAACTAGCTGTCACTTCGGAGACTGTCAGGGCAAACCGGTTTCGCAAATTCTGACAGATTGTTTCATTAATATCTTTGTATCTTTACTTTTGGCGTTTAAATTTCATTTTCTCTTGCATGATCATCAATACCAGGGGTCTACACCAAACATGTTTCCTTTCTTTTTTTTCCTTTTTTTTTTTTTTTTTTTTTTCCCCATTAATAATGAATTACGTAAAATTTGACACATTTTATCTCTGAGAAATTCTGACTGTTATAGTAATATTTATGTGTCTTTCTGATATTTAAATAATTCATTTTATTAAAAAAGAAAAGAAAAAAGAAAAAAAGTCAGGTGCATAATCAAGATCTACATCATTTTTTTCCCGCATTCCTAATGAATAACGTGTAGTTTGACACATAGTATCTTTAAAAAATTCTGACGGTTAGAGAGATATTCTAAGAAATATCTAACTATCTTTTTACTTTTTTCTGTATTCAATAAGAGAAATTATTAGTTTCGTAAAAATTATCGACCTCGGGTTTTCAATGTATTTACACGTTTTGAGAGGTCTAGAACACAATTTGACCATTTTTAGAAAATGCCTGTGTGTGTGTGTGTGTGTGACAAATTTTAATGGCAACTTTATCTCGGGAACTACTGCACAGAATTTCATACAATTTGGTATGTACATAAATTAGTGCTTGACACATAAATTAGTGCCTATCACCTTTTGTGAAAATCGTCCGACAGATGGCGTTGCCATCTATTTTTTTAATATGTTTACCATGGCGATATAGGACAAAATTTCGTATAAATGCGAATAAAAATAATTAAATTTTAAGAATCATTATGAAATTAAAAAGAATTATTTATAGTAGTGATAGACAACTGGTAATTTATATATATATATATATGTGTGTGTGTGTGTGTGTGTGTGTGTGTGTGTGTGTGTGTGTGTGTAGCAGCATTGCTTCTCCCCTAGGAAGGAACCCCCCCCCCCCCATCAGATTAGCAAATTTTCACTACGGATATCTTTCATAAGAGTTCGTCAATACCTTGAAAATGAACAGATGAACCATCGATCTGTGACAATTTAAAATAAAGTTATCGAGTTTCTTTTTTCTTTTTTTAACGTAAAGTAAACTTAGAGAAAAAACAGTTTTTTTTTCTTTTTTCAATAACATATAGAGAATAAAATTGACTTTATATATATAAGAATACTATATATATATAATGTTATATTTCTCCAGAATGAAAATCATCTCCATTCATCAGGGAAGATAATTTTAGTAAACATTTCTAGCAATTCTTTTATTGGATTTATTTGTCTAAAAATATATAGAAGAAATTCATGTTATGGCCACAACATACATTTTTCGTTTAACTATTTCAGATCAATTTTCTTTAACTTTAAATAAATGGTTAGATACCCAATTCAAAACATTTATGATTTTGTTTCGTCTGTCTGCGATACCGTTCATTTAATATTTTTATAAATATTTAATAAATGAGAGTAATATTAATATTTTTAGAATGCCTGATATATATTATAAGATTTCTCAAATAGAGGAGACTGGAGCACAGTGGACCACCCCTATTTAAATCTCTTAATACTTAACTCTTTTAGTTTATATTGAGACTCATAGATAGCAGCATGGTACTAATTGTATACATCCAAAAATCCACATGGTAAATGCTAAGGTAGCCATTTTATACAATTTTTATGTTTTGAGCTGCTCAAAATAATTTTTCAAGCTTGAAGTTTTTTTAATTTTATCATTACTGAACTATCGACTACAAGTATTGGATAGTTGTTAAGAAAAGGTAAGATATTGTTGTTTTTAAATAAATAAAAAATTATTAGCATATTTATAATCTATATATAAGTTTAATATTATTATTTGTTTTGTCTGGACATGGGGCACAATGGACCACCTCTATATGGGGCACAGTGGGCCGCCTTCCAACGTGTCTGAAAGTCTAAATTATATTTGATACCTTATTTATTTTAGTTAAATTTACATATACAAATAAAATGTGTCTCAAAATAATTAATAAAAAAATAATAATCTTAATGACATTATAAATAAATTTCTGAAAAGGGAAAATAGTTAAATAACAGTATAATGATTATGAATATCTAAATTTAATAACTATTTGAATTGTTTAATATTAAAAAAATAAATAAAATGATTATGTGATATAATAAATAGTAGGTTATATAAATTTATTGTTGTTGTTTTAGAAATGACATGCAAAAGATAAAAGTAGAATAATTTTAGTTAAACTTATCTCACAAATATAATGTAAAGTATTAATATCTCAAATAATTAATAAAAATGTTTGAATAGTAATATAAAGTTTAATTATATATTTCATAATTTTTATAACTATATAACATTAATAAACAAATTAAAAATATATCTTATTGTTTTTAATGATGGCACGTAAAAGTCAAAGGAAATCTGATTTAGGATTCTTCCTCTAATTTGATTTCTTATTTATTTTGATTTCCTTTAAATTTTGGTAATTTTATTTCATAAAAATGTTCGAATTATGCTATTTAGACTAGAATTGCATACGAAACTAATTTTAGAAAAAAATAAATGAGTAATTTATATTAATTTAACATGCACAACAGAGGTTGATCCACTGTACCCCGGGTTGTGGACCACTGTGCCCCGGTAATGGGGCACAGTGGTCCACTTTGCGCGTGCACACAATTTATTTTTTTATTCGTAATGTATTAGAAGTATTGTTATAAAAAAATTAGAACATGTCAAGAAAGGTTTGCAAAATGTTTGCTAATTTTTTCAAGTACCTTGCTTTTTTATTTTTGGTGAAAAAAAAAAAAGTGTAAAAGTGGTCCACTGTGCCCCAGTCTCCCCTATATTTTGATAAATAAGATTTCTCAAAATTCTGTATATAAGCATTTGTTTGCATTAAAGATACCAGAATTTCATGAATATATTTGTTCATAAAAATTTATTTTTGTTTATTTATTAATTTTTTTAGCGAGAAAAAAAATAACAAGGGCCAGAACTGTAGAGTAGGGTGGATGAAGAAGCAATTTTTTCTTGTATTTTGACTAGTGTAGTTGCTGCGATCAGACGTGAGTAAACTAATAATATCAGAAGTGATATTTTAATACTTGTCACATATCCTTACAATGAAAATAATCACTGTAATGCAAATTTGTGCCTAAATTTATTCTTTTCCTCTCAAATCGAAGATCTAAAATTAAAGAAAATTTGAATTTCGAATAACTTACAAAGTTTTCAAAGTAGAATGTTCAAGTTTGATAGGAATCTTGACAATATCATAAATGATGTTTTAAAATAGATCAGTCATTTTTACGATTATTTATTTTAGACTCCTGATATGATGTCTACACAGACTAGTAAACTCACCGCATCGATTTTCGGATTTTTGGATTCCTCATACCTCAAAACATATGGGGGGAAAAAAATCGAGGTTTTATATTTTCATGAACACCAAAATTCTTCTTCCATATATTATGATGAGGGAATCAAACAGTATTTTAACGAGATCTTAAATTGTATGTTCTTTTCCCTCCATCCAAATATAAATAAATAAATAATAAACACGCAACGTTTATGAACATGATTACTGAATGAGAACATGGATTCACAAAAGAAATGAAATATATTAAAATCTATTAGAAGTGTATTTACAAGCATATTTTACTATCTTTAGAACATAACATCAATAATCATCCATTACAATTCTTCTACGGCTAGGACCAGGCTTTGACTACCGAATAAGCGCGAGAAACGCATGTTTCCCTTCGAAAAATTTGAAAGGACCCTAATCACATAAATAACTAAATATAATCTTAAATATTCTCAGTAGTGCAAATTGTTGCGCATCTCTAAATACGTAAATTTATTTGATATATATATATATATATGCATAGAGAGAGAGCGCTTTATTATTTTATTTATATTAAATAATATCAATAATGAACAGGTAAGATTTCACTTACCTGGATAAGGCATACAGCACTGGTTCAGCATACATCGATGGTGAATAAGATCCAGTCACTCCTGCGTTGAACGTATAAATTCTATCTGTAAATAAAGCTCATGAAATGCACAATGTTATTAACTTGTGTGTATTTCTTATTTGATTAGAAGGATATTTTTTCTTTTATCCAAAATTTTAATGTGTCTGGATTATACATGATAAAAATTTTAGTATATATATATATATTATTTGTAAGAGCGTTTTAACGCCCTGCTAGGATAAATAATTTTACATCTTCCACTTAGAGAAGCGAAAGAACATCTACATCATAAAATGTAATCGAGCGAGTGAGAGTTTCGTTAAAAGTGCTGAGTAGTCAGTTTTTGCTTTTCCTTTAACTGGAAGTGCCACATATTTCTCTTTACATCTATACTGATTGTTCTTTGAAATAAGTGATAATCTTTAAAACACTTCTTGATTAAAATGGAAAATATCGGTCATATAAAAGTTATTTTAATGTTCAGTTTTTTTACACCCCTACTTGACCGGTATTTTCAATGTTCTATAATTTTAAGTTCAGTTCTAAAGTTTTTAAAAGCCGGCCCTGGTAGGGGCTTTGTAAATATGTCTGCGATCATTCTATTGCTTGGGACGTATTCCAATCTTATTGTCCCTTCTTCATATAACTGTCTAACTAGATGATATTTTATGTCGACATCCTTACTACGGGCTTGATGCTTGTCTGATTCTATCAGTTTTATCGCAGACTGATTATCATCAAAAATTGTGACTGGTTTAATTTGATCTAAATCTAAATCCTTTAGAAGACGAAGAATCCATAAAGATTCTTGTGCAGCACTTCCTGCTGAGATGTATTCTGCTTCTGCAGTTGATAGAGTTATACATTGCTGCTTGCGCGAGTACCATTGAATCGGGTTTTTGCCAATAAAAAATACATTGCCGGTGATGGACTTTCGGTCCTGGGGGTCGTTCGCGAAATCGGCATCCGCATATGCGGTTAGTATAGCAGGATGTTCATTATCATATTTTAATTTCAAGTTTATTGTAGTTTTTAAGTACCTGATGACTCTTTTTGCACTTTCCCAGTCACACTTTCTAGGTCTCTCGTTATGTCGAGATAAAAGGTTGACGACAGCACTGATGTCTGTTCTGCTGACAGTGGCTATATATAGAAGTGCCCCTACTGCTTTTCTATAATCAGTATTGTTTGATAAATAATTTTCATTCTCGTTATTTTTCAAGTAATTTGTATCTATGGGAGTATTAGTGGGCTTCGCATTTTCTAGATTAAATTTATCTACTAATTGTTTAATCTTGCTTGACTGATCTATTAATAAAGTGTTGCTGTCTGGTCGTGTTATATTTATTCCCAGATAATTAGTAACGCTCCCAAGGTTGGTAATACTATATTCGCGCTTAAGTTCTTCTATTATATTGTTTATATCATCTTTGGTTCCAGCAATTAACAAATCATCTACATACACTAGTATGTAGACGGTTTTGTCATTGGTGTTTCTTTTGTATAGGCATTTGTCAGTGGAACTCTGTGTGAAATTCAATTTTGTTAAGGTTTCATTAATTTTAGAGTACCAAGCCCTGGCTGACTGTTTCAGCCCGTAAATGGCTTTACGTAGTTTACAAACTTTATGTTCTTCACCGAGATTTATGAATCCCTCGGGTTGTTGCATGTAAATTGTTTCTTCGAGCTGACCGTGTAAAAACGCGGTTTTTACATCCAAGTGGTTTAATTCCAGATTTTTATATAGGGCCATTACTAGAAAGGATCTAATTGTCGTATGAGACGCCACCGGGGCGAACTTCTCGTCATAATCTACCCCATACTTTTGGCTAAAGCCTTTGGCAACAAGCCTGGCTTTATATTTTTGGATTTCACCCTTATCATTATATTTCGCCTTGAATGCCCATTTTGAGCCTACTATGTGTGTGTTAGGGGGAGGGTCTACCAATTCCAATGTATTATTTTCGTTTAAAGAAGCAATTTCATCTTTGGCTGCTTCTAGCCAATTTTCCCTTTCTATGGAATTTTCTATTTGCAATATTTCATTGAAGGTTTTGAGTTCGTTTATGCTCATAGTATTTGTCAATAAAGCAAATCTGTCTGGTGGAACACCTTTGTTAGCTCTCTCCGACCTTCTCGGAATTGTTTGATCTGTCATGTCATGATTAACATCCTCAATTTGGTCTGAATTTTGATTTATTTCATTTAATATCACCGGGAAGTTGTTTTTATGATCGTTTGTTTCGCTAGAATTTCCTTCATTTGTATCATTGTTTGTCTCTAACAGTTCCTCATCGATATACTCAAAATTGTTATTTTTTGTTTTTGTTTCTACAAACTTTACTGTTCTACATATTCTAACATTATTATCTATATATACTCTATAACCTTTACTTCTAAGGTCATAACCAACAAGTATTCCTTCCTTTGCCCTGTTGTCAAGTTTCCCTCTTGTGGTTTTGTGAGTATACACATATGCCTTACAACCAAATGATTTTATATGCGAGAGATTTGGTTTATTTCCATTCCATTTTTCATATGGTGTTTTATCGTATGCACTCGTTGGCAATCTATTCTGTAGATAATTAGCAGTCATAAGGGCTTCACCCCAAAATGTATTCGGCAGCTGCTTTATCTTAACAAACATCTGGTCATTTCAACCAATGTTCTATTTTTTCTCTCCGCCACGCCATTTTGAGGAGAACAATGCGGTACTGTTAATTGATGTTCGATTCCTTCATTCGCGAGAAAGTTTTCAAATTCATTGCTTGTATACTCTCCGCCGTTATCGGTACGCAATATTTTTATTTTTCTGCCAAACTTGTTTGAAGTCAAAGCGTAATATTGTTTAAATTTATCAAACACCTCATTTTTATTTCGCAATAAGTATGTAAAAGTGAAACGACTGTAATCGTCTATAAACGTTAAAAAATAATTTTTCTCTCCTATTGTGGAAGTTTGAAAAGGTCCGCAAACATCTGAAACAACTAGATCTAATGGTTTTTCTGCCCTGAAAGTTGCCTTTTTCGAATATGTGTCATCCTCCAATTTTGAAATGATACAGATTTCGCATTCTGTGTTGTGTTTACATTTACTTAACTCAATTCCAGTTGCCATATTTTTGTCGACGAGTTCTTTTATTTGTTGCAAATTTTTATGCCCTAATCTTTCATGCCACAATTTTATGCAATTTTTATTTTCGCAAGCTTCTACAATATTTACACTTTCGGAAAATTTTTCGCTCGTTTGTAGTTCATATAAACTATCTGTCAAGTTCGCCTCTATATAAGTTTTATTCCCGAATTTGATTTTACATTCATGATTTTTAAATATGGCAACACAACCATTCTCTGTTGCTTTCTTTACCGATATTAGATTTGTGGCTATATTGGGTATGTATAAAACCTCTTTCAAAGTAATGTTGTTTATTTCCTTATCCGAGTTAATTACTTTAAGATTTACGTCGCCGCAACCCTGTGAGACTACGGAGTGCCCGTTCGCTAGCATAACACTAACCTTTTCGTTGTCTTTCAGATTTGTAAATTGATTTATGTCGTTGCAGATATGCCTGCTGCTCCCACTGTCTACTATCCAAGAGTTATGCTCAGTTTTATCTATGATAAACGTAAGATTCTTTAATTTGTTTTCAGTTTCCTTTATGAGTTGTGTTTTATTTTTGTTTTTGTACTTGCTGGGATTATTACCGCTGTTATGAAAATAATTATAACTCCTTTGGTTATGATTTGGTCTGGCGTTTAAATGCCAGCATTCGTTACGGGTGTGTGAATTCTTTCCGCAAAAATTGCAATGTTTACTTGGTGGTGTTTTACACTTAATTTGAGTTTTATACGCGTTTTCACCTTTTGTTTGGTGATTTTCTGTCCTTTTAATGTATTCATCAAACAATTTACTTTTAATGTACTCTGGTGTAAGTTCATCGTCATTTCTGGCTTCGATAGCCGTGATCAGGGTATCATAACTAGGGGGTAGCGAGCACAACATTAACGCTGGTAAGTGCTGCTCATTTATTTCTTCTCCTATCGCTAGCAATTTGTCCCTTAACTTATAAATACTAGTTATGTGTTCTATCAGATTTCCCCCTTCTGCTAGTTTGGTGGAATATAATTTTCTGAGCAAGAATAATTTGCTGCTTAGATTCGCCATCTCATGTATATTTTTAAGTGCATCCCATGCTTCCCTGGCTGTGGACAGGTGTTTCACATACACTATATGTGTGTCTTCTATAGCTAAATTAATTATGGCGCGCGCTTTACGATCTTTAGATCGCCATTCATCAGTTACCGGCTCTGGGGGCACTTCTATAATAACCTGAAAGAGATCCTCCTTCGTGAGGAGCATCTCCATTTTGAACTTCCAGCTGTCATAATTATTAGAATCTAATTTCTCAATGAATGTTATTTCTTTTGCGGATGCTGCCATTTTTGTTGTTTATTACTGTCTGTTACCCATAAGGTAGAGAAAGTATTGTTTTTGGGTCAAATTTTCGAACGCGAGATTTTGTTATATTTACACGTTTTCAGGTCCCCTGAATACGAAAATCATGTTTTTAGCAAATGGTCTGTGTGTATGTCTGTGTGCCTGTGTGTGTGTCTGTATGTCTGTGTATGTGTCTGTCTGTTATCAGCATATCTCAAAAACAAATTATCGCAGAAAGTTCAAACTTGGTATTCTAAATGAGTACCATATACTGATCCTACAGTAAGCTTTTCGTTAAGATCAAGCAAATGGTTCGTGTACAGGGACAATCAAGAGAATTCTAATACATTACGTCTATGGGGGGAAATTGCAGGTAAGTAGAGTTTAACGTCTATAGACTGCACTAAACCAGATGAAACGAATATATATTTTTTGTAATAGAGATAGTTAACTTGGAAAATTTTTTTGTGTATGTAGGAGCCTCGCCTCCCCCCTAGGGGGGGGGGGAAGTCCCCCCTCGAGGGGAGTAAATTTTCATGATGGGTATCGTTCAAAAGAGCTCGCTAATACCTTTAAAACGAATGGTTGAACCATCGATCTGCGATAATTTAAAACAAAGTTATCGATTTTTTTTACTTTTAATGAAAAAAAACTTAGTAAAAAAATCGTATTTTCTTTTTTAAATATTGAGAATAAAATGGACTTTTTTTTATATCTGGTGTCAAATTACTTCTCTAATATGGAAATCGTCTGCCTTATCATAAAAGATAATTTTTTTAAATAATAATTTTAATAAATTATTTTTTAAAAAGAGAAATATTTTTTAATAACCGAATTAAATTCTATATAAATGTAGGTGCATTAATGAAACAGGGGGTTGAGGGGGGCGGTAGCCCCCCTCATGCAGAACTAATTATCATATAAAACTCTTCAGAAGCCTAATATGAATTGTTCAACACAGGTTTACATGACAGTACTCGTTATCTTACCTTTTAATCTGCAACCTGTATTTATAGTATTAAATTTCAGGGTAAGAGAAAGTCGTGTGAGTGACACACCAGATTATTTACTTTCTCTTACCCATAAAGTAGAGAAAGTATTGTTTTTGGGTCAAATTTTCGAACGCGAGATTTTGTTATATTTACACGTTTTGAGGTCCCTTGAATACGAAAATCATGTTTTTAGCAAATGGTCTGTGTGTATGTCTGTGTGTCTGTATTTCTGTGTGTGTGTCTGTATGTCTGTGTGTGTGTCTGTCTGTTATCAGCATATCTCAAGAACAAATTATGGCAGAAAGTTCAAACTTGGTATTCTAAATGTGTATCATATAGGGACGCTACAGTAAGCTTTTCGTTAAGATCAAGCAAACGGTTCGTGTACAGGGACAATCAAGAGAATTCTAATACATTATGTCTATGGGGGAAATTGCAGGAAAGTAGAGTTTAACGTCTATAGACTGCACTAAACCAAATGAAACGAATATATATTTTTTGTAATAGAGATAGTTAACTGGAAAAAAAAATTGTGTATGTAGGAGCCTGGCCTCCCCCCTGGGGGGGAAGTTCCCCCTCGAGGGGAGTAAATTTTCATGATGGGTATCTTTCAAAAGAGCTCGCCAATACCTTTAAAACGAATGGTTGAACCATCGATCTGCGATAATTTAAAGCAAAGTTATCGATTTTTTTTACTTTTAACGAAGAAAAAACTTAGAATTTTTTTTTTTTTTTTTTTTTTTTTTTTAATATTTAGAATAAAATGGACTTTTTTTGGACATTTGGTGTTATACTACTTCTCTAATATAGAAATCGTCTGCCTTATCATAAAAGATAATTTTTTTAATAATAATTTTAATAAATTATTTTTTAAAAAGAGAATTATTTTTTAATAACCGAATTAAATTCTATATAAATGTAGGTGCATTAATGAAACGGTTGAACACAGAACTAATTATCATATAAAACTCTTCAGAAGCCTAATATGAATTGTTTAACATAGGTTTACATAACAGTACTCGTTATCTTACCCATTAATCTGCAAGCTGTATTTATAGTATTAAATTTCGGGGTAAGAGAAAGTCGTGTGAGTGACACACCAGATTATTTTTATTTTATCAAAATATAGTATTATATACTACGTATATTTATTCTTGGAAAAGTTCAAATAGTATTTAAAGAGAGCAAGTTTACTGATTTTTTATCGATAACAGTTAAGAGTTTTTGATGTCTAGTTATGAGCACATACAAGTTGATTTCAGTTTAATAATTCACACTTATATTATTTGTATATATATATATATACTTAATTGAAATTCTTCATTTTGCATTTATTATCTTCAACACACAAATTAATTATATTAAATAATTTCTTTCTTTTTCGATTTAAGTCCCAGTGCTTTAATTTTATTTTATCGTATTTTACGCTCTATATCTTACGATTATTTAAGAGACTGTTGTCAGTCTCATAATCTCACATAAATAACTAAATATAATCTTAAATATTCTCAGTAGTGCAAATTGTTGCGCATCTCTAAATACGTAAATTTATTTGATATATATATATATATATATATATATGCATAGAGAGAGAGCGCTTTATTATTTTATTTATATTAAATAATATCAATAATGAACAGGTAAGATTTCACTTACCTGGATAAGGCATACAGCACTGGTTCAGCATACATCGATGGTGAATAAGATCCAGTCACTCCTGCGTTGAACGTATAAATTCTATCTGTAAATAAAGCTCATGAAATGCACAATGTTATTAACTTGTGTGTATTTCTTATTTGATTAGAAGGATATTTTTTCTTTTATCCAAAATTTTAATGTGTCTGGATTATACATGATAAAAATTTTAGTATATATATATATATTATTTGTAAGAGCGTTTTAACGCCCTGCTAGGATAAATAATTTTACATCTTCCACTTAGAGAAGCGAAAGAACATCTACATCATAAAATGTAATCGAGCGAGTGAGAGTTTCGTTAAAAGTGCTGAGTAGTCAGTTTTTGCTTTTCCTTTAACTGGAAGTGCCACATATTTCTCTTTACATCTATACTGATTGTTCTTTGAAATAAGTGATAATCTTTAAAACACTTCTTGATTAAAATGGAAAATATCGGTCATATAAAAGTTATTTTAATGTTCAGTTTTCTTACACCTAAAGCCTGTTATCTGACAACATTGTGTGATTTTAAATATTACAGGAGATCCGATTACACACTGAGAAAAAAAAAATATCTACCGCCTTCCTCTAGAATGAATAAGTGGCTATTTTCTAAATCCTTTAACTAGAATTTCCGAGCTATGCGCGTAAGGCACGCCATTAACCTGAATAGACGAAATGGTCGAGAATTTCTAGTTTACACATTTCTAGATGGTGAAACAATATTCTGAATATTCCGAATATTCTGAATCTTTTGTATTGCGAGAAATTCTCGCTTGTTTTTCTAGAATTGGGTCATAAACCAAGATTATAGTTGCTGAAACCCGCTTCTTGTAATCTCATGTATTTGCAGAGATTTTTAAATAACTTTGTCCTCGATAATTTAGGTAAACGCTCTAGAGTTCTAATAGGGGCTTCCAGAACTCGCTTTCCAAGGGGATTAGAATTTATGGGGATGACATGGAACTATTTTTTCTAGAGCCACAATTTAGATTCTAGATGTCAGTTACAGATTTTTTTTTTTTTTTTTTTTCTCAGTGCACAAGGACGTCAGTTAGTGAAGCGTTTACATATATATTTATAATGAAATAATTTCATATATCGGAAAGAATTATAAGCCTTCAGTTGATTGAATTGTGATGCTACTAATAAAAAAAAATACTACCCCAATGTGTACACCTTCCCCAATTTCAGCTAATTATGATCAGTGTTGTCAAATTTTGGGACTCTTTTATTCAATATCAACCACTAATTTTTTACTGCAACGGTTGCCCAATCACTTGGAATATTAATCGTCTGTTATGTATATGAAACTGAATAAAATAGTTCTTAAATTTAGCAACACTAATTATGATTTATGTTTTATGCCAAATATGTGAATTTTTCGAGTTGTTTACCAAGCTGTCAGTCGGGGTCCCCAAATGGATTCATGCTTCCCCCTCAGTACAAAGGTTAATCGGGCCCAGGACTCCTTAGAAGAGCACACACAGAAGGTACACCACTTAGGATTGTTGAATATTCAATTAGCCTTAACCCTCACACAATCTATGATGATTCTATGATCAGTTAATGTGGTCTTGATCCACCGATATATCAACATCCCTGCCCACCCCCACCCCCAAAAAAAAGTAAATATAACGTGTCAGCTTCAAAGAATATGTCGCTAATACTAAATATGTTAAAAGGTTAAAAAGTGAGACAAACATAATTTTTAAGCGCTAGAACTCTATTGAAAAATATGTTTAATAAAAAATAATAATAACAATCTCGCATTAGAAAACCTCTGGCAAACAATTACGAACCAGTCTTAAATTTATCACGCAATCCTTCCACTTATTTTGTACAGATATACTTGACAAAGTAATGTCCTAAGAACATGCAATTCTTTTTAAAAAATAAAAGAGTTTTAAAAATATATACTTTTCACGTACATGTAATATCTTGGCTATCGTGTGCAAGTTAAAAATGTCTAGCGTGAGTTGTTTCACAATTAGGCTTGTCTACAAAATAAATGAGACAATACTCAGAATTTAAAGCATGAAAATAATGTAGTCTCATCCATTTTCTTATACAGTAGCACAGTTTTTATCTTATTCCACATCTGATTTAAAAGGGAGGGTTATCATTATATAAGGCTGGGAATCAATCAGCGAATTTGGAAAACTGAAAACACTTCTGCTTAAATTACTGATGTACAATTACTTTAAAATACTTTATTATTATTATTATTATTATTATTATTATTATTATTATTATTATTATTATTATTATTATTATTTCCCATAGCTTAGTTAGTTATATTAAACCCCGAATAAACTACTACGTCAGAAACGCCAAAGAAAAATATTGGAAATGCATACAGCTGTTTCGGTAGCCTATAGCGTACCGTCTTCAGTGCATAAAGGATCACCTTTTTGCGCTGAAGACGGTACGCTATAGGCTACCGCAACAGCTGTATGCATTTCCAATATTTTTCTTTGGCGTTTCTGACGTAGTAGATTATTCGGGTTTTAATTTAACTCTTAGTTTCTTCTGTTTTAACTTCCATTATGAAATTATCCAGTTTAGAATTATATACAGTCAGTAACAAAAGTGTCCGAACTCTAGCAAAAATTCTTATGTAAAAAAAGTGCACTTCATACGGTTTTCTTAAATAAATCCTTGTCGAATCCTGTTCTTACACTGACTAATAACATGATTTGACAAGGATTTATTTAACAAAACCGTATGAAGTGCACTTTTTTTACATTGGAATTTTTGCTATTGTTCGGACACTTTTGTTACCGACTGTAGTTTATTCGGGTTTTAATATTTCCACGCCAAGTCTCCTGTTATTACTTAGTTAGTTATACTTATATAGTTTATTTAAAGTATTTATTTTAAGTAAGAATTTTATTAAAGTAATTTAGCCTTATTTATTTTCCAACATCTCAACTATTGTCTTATTCCACATTTGATTTAAAATGTATCATTCTATGATGTGTGTGTGGGGCGGGGGCGGGGGGGGGAGGGAGTCAATCAGCAAAACAAGGAAAGCTAAAAACTATTTGCTTAACCCTTTATCTACCAATAGCACTTTAAAATAGCATGTTTAAAAAGTACATAAAATCGAATTTATCGAAGATATATCAAAGACATTTATAATAGAACTTTAATACATAACTTTAACCTCACAAGAAGGCCCTGGACGCTACATGCAGCCGTTTTTGTTTCAGAAAGGATTTTATAGAGTGCTTTCACTGTTTTTGCTTAGCATTTTTAATGATCTTCACGAGTATTGTAATTAGTTCGTATGTTACTTCAAGAATCTCCCACCAATCTGAGAAAAAAAAAATTATACCTTTTAAGGTCCAAATAACGTTTTCGACCTCTAATTACCAGTGGTTCGCTAAAGTACCATCTTACTCATTGATTACTATAATGAGGTGATGTCTATCATTTTTATTGCTTATATCTTTAAAAAATGCTCTTACGTAACTAAAAAATCTGGAGTGACTCCACCCGACTTTCCGAACATTGAGTAATTAACAGTTTTGTAGATAAAGTAAAGAAAGAGGAGTTATTAAACAAACAAAAGAGAGAAAACCATAATAGAGTGTTTGAGTATTTTTCTCCATCTATTACACGATGTGTTATTTAACGCTACTGAACTTTGAGCCCGTAGATCATAATGATAAAGAATTTTTCGTTGTGTCCCTGTAAAAACCTATAAAGGCTAGATTCACCAAAATGCTTATAGTTAGTGCAACAGTGATTTATAATATTCATATAAATTTTCAGCTCAATTGAATAAGGCGTTTAGATACTATCGCACTTTTAAAAATTTGGTCCCATAGGCCATAATGATAAAGAATTTTTCTTTGTGTCCCTGTAAAAAAAACTGTAAGTGCTAAATTCACCAAAATCTATACAGTTCGTGCAACTGTGACCTAACATGTGTACAAATTTTTTGCTCAGATTAATAAAACGTTTAGACGCTATCGCACTTTAAAAATTTGGCCCCATAGGCCATAATGTTAAAGAATTTTTCTTGGTGTCCCTGTAAAAAAACTATAAGTACTAGATTCACCAAAATCAATAGGGTTTGAACTATGGTGACTTACAATATACGTACCAACATTCAGCTTATTCGAACAAAGCGTTTAGACTCTAGCGTGTTCACTCAAAGAAACACACACACACATACACACACACATACATACACACACACATACATACATCATCGTAAAAATAGTGAAAACGGACTCAAGGGACCTCGAAAATTATAGAAACATCAAAATCTCAAATTCGGATTTTTGACATGATAACAATACTTTCCTCACTATAGTGTACAGAAAGTAAACTAGTTGGCATAGGCAGACTCTGCTCAGTTCCCCATCATATTTATGTTCTCATAAATTTCTAGTGCGAGACATATTATAATCATGTTAAAAGAAATGAATTTGACCAAAGCTTGACACAGTGACAGAATGAGATCCCCGCCTAATAGGCTATCCACCGTTCACTTCGATATATTTATCTTATTCTAATCTATTAATTTATTTTATCAGGGTCGATTCCGTTGTTTAGTTTTCATGCTACTATTTCCAATGCAATAATTCTCAAAATTCATATTTATATGAAAAATTTACAATTTCGCTATGTTGATAAAATCGTAAATTACGAATAATTTACGAAATTTTTCTATTAGAATATTTGTATTCAATCATGTTCAAACAAATATCATAAATGTAATTTTGAAGATGTCTAATGTTTTATGATCCTCAAAATGGAAGTTTATGCTCAATTTGCCTTATTCTGACCTGTTATGTAAATCGTAAATTCCAAATAACTTACGAATTTTTTTAATTGGAAAAATCATAGTCTATGATATTCATGGCAGTATCCTAAATAATATTTCGAAAGTGGTATGACATCTTTACGATGAAAATATCCCTCAAAATTGACGTTTATGTGAAATTTTGCCGTATACTGCCATGTTAAGAAATTCGTAAATTTCCAATAACTTGCGAAATTTTCAAAGTAGCCTATTTATAGTTACTGATGTTCATTCCGGCATCAAAACTGATATTTTAAAACTGGTCTGATATTTTTACAGTAAAAAGTTCCCATTTAATGCACGTTTAAGTGAATTTTTGTCCTATTCTCCCATGTTAAGAAAATCGGAAATTCCTAATAACTTACGAAGTTTTTTAATTCGAATGTTCCAAATGAATAGGGTTCTTCCCAGTATCGAAAGTAATATTTTGAAACTGATCTGACCTCTCTGCGATCATTTGTTCGTAAGATATTGTGTAAACAGACTAACAAACTAACGGACTAACACACTAACGGACTGACACACTAACGGACTGACACACTGACACACTAACAGACACCCTACAGACAGACACTATACAAATTTTGTCATTTTCGGATTCCTCACACCTGAAAACGTATGAAAAAGTCAAAAAACCGAAGTCGAAATTTTTCACGATTACCTAAGTTCCCCATACCTATAGTATGATAGGGAACTAAAATATGTTTCAAATACATTTCGCCTGCTTCAGAATGCGGTAGATATAGTTTAACCACGTATCCTGAGATTAGCAGTGAGGACGAGTGCAAGGCTTAGAGGTGTGCCAAATTGACTGACTGATTGGGATTTGATAAACATCCAGTCTTTCAATGTTTCTCTTATCGCTTATTTTCTCTTAACAGCAAGGGTTATCATCCGTATCTAAACACTGGACTCGTTAAGTCCGCACTTGCGCAGAGGCTCCCATGGTCGCAAGCAATGTGGTTAAAGATAAAGGGTTAAATTACTAAAGTATACTTAGTTTAAATAATTTTATTATTAATTTTTGTAATTGCTTAATTAGTCATATTAATTTGATTTATTTAAAGCATTTATTTTATGTAAACTTTTTTTTAAACTAAATTTAGCTTCATTTATTTTCTAATACAGTAGATAAACACAATTATTATCTTATTCCACATCTGATTTAAAATGAGGGGATATTATTATGTTAAATTATTAAGGTACTTATATACTTTTAGAATATATTTTTCCAGTAGCTTAACTAATTATTTTTATGTAGTTTATTTAAAGCATTTATTTTTTGCAAATATAATAAAAGTGAAAAATAAACATAAAAATAGCCTTATTTTTATGTTTATTTAACCTTATTAATACATTAGCTCAGTTATCATCTTACTCAGTATTTGATTTTAAATGAATGGATTTCATTGTATAAGGAGGGAAATCCACAATCAAAGCAAAGAAAGTTGAAAATATCTTTGCCAAATTTACTAAAATACTTATTAAATATAATTTATAATATCTTATATAGTTATATTTAGGTACGTAGTTTAATTAAAGTATTTATTTTATGAAAGTTATTTAGCCTCATTTGTTTTCTAACACTCATTAGCTCTTATTCAGTATTAGTTAGTATCTTATTCAGTATGTGGTTTAAAATGGCATGATATCGTTTTATAAAACAGGGTGTCAATCAGCGAAGCAAAGAAAGCTGTAAAGGTATTTACATAAGTTACTAAAGTATACTTCATTTTAAATACTTTATTATTGCATTTTTCCAATAGCTTAATTAATTATATTAACCCGTTAACGCCCGAATTAATTTTACAAAATATTATTAACTGATTATTTCACTTCTAAATTAATATAGAAAACTGACAGTAAAATATATTAACTTAAACAATTCTTCTGACAGTTTTAAATTTAAAGCCTATCCTCATTTATTGACGTTTAGTGTTCTAGCGAGAAAACTTCGAGATAGAAAAACTTTGTGATAACAGACTAATTTCCTATTATATGTTGAAAAAGATCTCGAAAGTAAAGTATTATGATATATATTATTATTCAACTTGATTTAAGTTAGTATACCTGTGCAAAAAGCAAATATATGTGCGACGAATGAAAAATCATAAAATGACTATCCAAATTACGAAATAATAATTAATAGTAGGCACATAAAACTTTCAGGGATCATTTACACTTTAGAGTGACGCTATAAACTGTCACTAAAAAGCAGAAATTATTCCAAGAAACCACAAAAAATATACGTGTCATTTTATTGATGTCCTTAAATGAGGACACTGGGCGCTAACGGGTTAATGTGGTTTATTTAAATTATTTATTTTTTACAAATAATTTAGCTATCCATTTTATAATAGAATAGTATAGCTGTGGTTAATATTTCACAGATTTACCTTGACTTACAAATTATGCTTTAAAACTCGAATAAACGACTGCATCAGAAACGCCAAAGAAAAATATTAGAAATGCATACAGCTGTTTCGGCAGCTTTAAGCGTGCCGTCTTCAGTGCAAAAAGGATGCCTTCCTTTTTGCACTGAAGACGGCGCGCTTAAAGCTGCCGTAACAGCTGTATGCATTTCTAATATTTTTCTTTGGCGTTTCTGACGTAGTCGTTTATTCGAGTTTTAATATTCCAACGCCAAGACTCCTGTTATTATAAATTATGTTTTAATCAAATAATTGAGTTACGAGAATGCGGTTTATACTGAAATGCTTCTCATAATGAATGCGGAGTAAATTAATAAGAGGAAGAAAAAAAATCTCTGTGGCTCATTAAAACGAATGGTGAATGATTTTCCCACCATATTATATACGAAACACGCTTTTATGCATATTAAAAATATATGTTCATTCTATTTTGTTTTGTGCAGTCTAAAAATGTTAAATTGTACCTACCAGAAGTTTTACTTATAAACGTAATGTACTGGAATTCTTTTTGATGTCCCTGTGCAAGGAACCATTTATTCAAGTTTTTTTTTTTAACAAAAAGGTTCAAGTAGCATATTCATTTTACTTATCGATGGCGTTATATCTCAAAAACACCAAAAAATAATGCATAAAAACGCAAAGTGCGAGCAATTAAAAAAACATTTATTGGATTCAAATAGATTAACGTTTGGATGTTTTCGAGCTATAAGGGATGTATACACACTAAAATAGATATATTGTAGTATATTTCGCAAAATAAATGCTTTTTGACTGTTTTCCTTACGTTTTTAATGTTCCTTCTTGCTGTTTTTAAGATGCCATCTATGAGTAAAATTATTAATTATTTTTTTTTCTTAAACAAAAATTTTCAACATGAAAAGCATTCTTGTACAAACTGCATTCACATACGTCAGCTATTTGGTATTATACTACAGTTAAATTTGTCTCAGGGACTTTTGAACCCACTGTATATCTAAAGAGTGTATACTTGCATACATTTATCTACTATTTTATATTTATGGACCACTAAATCATAACCCTGGTGGTATTTTTAAGCCACTAAATTTCCATCTTTTGTGTGAACCCTACACTGTTAAAAATGGTTTCTCAAAAATAAGCAAAATTTTCTCAAAATAGCCCCGAAACAATATATACTTAAATCTGAAAACCCATGTACTCATTTTTGAGTATATTGACATGTTCCAAAAGTGGAGATATTGGGATTCTTAGTGGTCAACCCCATTTTTGAGCATGTCAATATACTCAAAATTGAGTATATGGGATTTTCAGATTTAAGTATATATTGTTTCGGAGTTATTTTGAGACAATTTTGCTCATTTTTGAGAAAACATTTTTAACAGTGTAAATAGGACTATTCGAAAAAAAGATTTAGTGAGTGTAATGTATATTTAGTACAAAAATTGGAAAAAATTGGATGCATTTCTTCTAAACTTTATCGTTTGACTAAGGTCAGTCACATTCAAGTCAGATAAATCCGTCTGCCTCTGAGCAACATCATTAGAATTTGTCAGACACCATTCTTAAATTCGAGCATAAAAATTAGCTCATTACATTGGAGCATTGACGTATAATTTACGTGATCTGGATGACCAATCGACTAGATACCAACGTCTGATGCTGGGTAACAAATCTGAATAAGAAAGTCATATACATCTTGTTTTTTTTTTGTTTTTTTTCATTAGTTTTTTTATTTGTAAGAAGAATATATTTAATATCATTACATTAAGTTTTTTTAAATGTTGATCAAAATGTTAATGAAATTTTTTTATATGGTAGGATTCATGTATTAGAGTTCATAAACTATTAGAAAAAGGGATAAATGATCAGTTATAGAGTTCGGGTTAATACTCTGATGCAAACAAAATATTCGTAACTAGAAAGATATGCTTTTGTTAAAACAAATTGGTTTGTGATATTTTTTGTGACATTAATCCAAACAGATGGTATACTTAAGGTGCTTTGTACTTAAGGCGCTAAAAAATGTTTTTAAAAGATAATAATTAGAGGTAATAACAATTTTTTTTAAAGTTATATCTATCCTGTATTTTTTTATTAATATTTTATTTACAAAAAAGAAAAAAAAAGTATATTTCATAATATCCAAATATCGAATATATATGGAGCTCTAATATCTACTGGATACAAATATCCGATGTCCGGCAAAATTACTGTCAGTTTCAACCCTATTTTAAAATGATTAAATTGGCCGTTTTTGAAAAGAAAAATAAAATTATCCAAATGCAGGTTTTTAACACTTTCCAACAAGGTTGAAAAGCGTTGATGACTTCGGTTTGTCCGTCTGTCTATCTGTCCGCACTCTAACTTCCATAAATATTCATGGAATTTCTTGAAACTGATATATGTCAATCAAGTTCCTCATCGGATGTTCCCTATTGAAAATGGAGTGAATACCGCAACTGATTTGTGTACAGGGACACCCGAAAGTGTTTCAAAGCATTGTGCTCTATGAAAGGTATTTCTACAGAACATATTTTAATGCCTTAACTTTACACAAATTTTTATGAAATTGAAAAATGTTATTCAAGTTCACTATAGGTTATTTTTTTATAGGAAATGGAATAAATATCACAAATGGTCTGTGTACAGGGACACCAGAAAGTATTCCAAAGCATTGCGTTCTATGTGAGGTATTTCTATAAACAAATTTTAATAATTTTATTTTGCACAAATTTTAACGAAATTAAAGTATGTTATACATGTGCACAAAAACTGTCTATAGAATATAGCACGATTAGCATTGAAAATTACACGGCCGCACAAAAATTTTCAGATACATTAACGGCTATTATTGGAAATTTGCTGGAATTGCATTTTCGCTTACATTAAGCATTTTTAACAATTTCTAATAATGTTTACGAGTGAATATGATTTGAATTAGTGTATCTATCTGACTGTCCAATTGTCTATCTGTCCGTCTGCCCATATCCAGGGTTGTAAAAATTTTCAAAATTTCTTAATGATAAAGTTATTCAAGTTCACTATGGAACGTTTCGTATTTAAAAGGGCATTAATAGGTCATGCACAATTGTTTTGTGTACAGGGACACCCCAAAAAATGCCAATGCATTCCGTTTTAGAACTGACTTTTGTATAAATTACATTTAAATAACATTTCTACTGCAAAAATCATAAAGAAAGTGAAATTTATTGTTAATATGCTAAATTGTTTTGTATAGAATATGATATGGTTAACCTTCAGATCTATGGGGGCCACACTGAAATATTCAGATACATTAAGGGCTGCATTTTCTTTTGCGTTAAACATTTTTAAGACTTTCCAACAATGTTGAAGAGTGATTATGAATTCAATTAATGTATCTGTATGCTTTAATTCATTCTGTCTATACGTTTATCCGTTGGTCGATAGCGTAGGCAAAGAACTTTAAAAATTATACGATATAACATGTACGTACAGTTGGAAAGTGTTAATAATCAATGAGTACCACATAATTTTTCTTTCCTGTATTTTTTTATATATTATTTTATATATATATATATATATATATATATATTTTTTTTTTTGTCTTTTTATACATGTTGTAAAAATAAGTTATGTTGGTATTGGAATAAGGTCGATTGACAAAGCAACGTTCCTACGTGGAATTCTCTCCGAGAGTTGCGAAAGAGGGGGGGGGGTCTTCCTAAGGAATTTTAGTTCGTATTCACGCGAATTTCCGGGAAAATGGAAAAAAAAGAAGGGAAATTTTTGAATGGCTATACCAACAAGCACGACTTGATTTCGAACCCAGCTCATCTCGACCGCAGACGTCTCCAGTTTCAGGACAATAGACCGAAAACTATACCATAATCTTAAATTAAATTTTGCATCGTCTATTAAAATTTAATAGTACGTAAAATCTACATTACAGAAATACAACAAAGACTAACCTAGAACAAATATTAATATAAAAATTAACTCATTACGTTCGAACATTAACATGTAAAATACATAACCTGAATATCATTAGACAAGACAGCAACTCTGATACTGGTAACTAATTTGAATAAGAAAATCATATATATTCCGTATTTTTCATTAATCTTTTATTTATAAGAAGAATATATTTAATATCACTAGATTAATTCGTTTAAACACCACACAAAAGAGATTTTCTTTTTTTTTCACTTGTTAGAATTCACAAACTATTAGGAAAAAGGATGAACAATCAGTTATACAGTTTGGGTCAATACGCTAATGCAAACAAAACATTTGTAACAAGAAAAATTAATACATCAAAACAAATTAGTTTATGAAATTATTTGTGACATTATTCTTAACTGATGATACGTTCTTTATAGTTAATAGAAAATGCTTTAAAAAGACAATGCCTAATGCTAGTAACCAAAATAAATAGAATGAAAAAGTCACATATATCCTATGTATTTTTCATTAATTATATTTATGAAAAGAATATATTTAATAATATTAATGTATTGAAGTTTTTCTTTTCTTTCTATCTTTCTTTTCTTTTTTTTTTTTTTTTTTTTTTAACGCTATTCAAAAATAAGAATGGAAGTATTTCCATTGTTTGCATACCTGGCCTCGAGTTAACTAACTATTAAAAATAAAGTAATGACAAATCCTTCATAGCGTTGGGATCAATGCACTTATACAAACAAAACACTTGTATGTAGAAAGGCCCTTTAATTTAAACAAAATGGCTCCACATATTATTTGGGACATTACTTCATATAGATCAAATACATATTGGAATAATTTTAACAAATGATTCACGGGGGATTAAAAACAATTAATAAATATTCCATTTCTTTCCCCATGAGAATATGGTATGAGTAGCATCTTTAAATACACAGATACATTGTGGGATATAAGTGGTAAATATCTCCAAGTGTATTTCTTAATACATTATCAGTTATGCTATGAGAAATCCGAATATGTCCGTCCGTAGGTTAGTCAATTTGTTAGCCTACGTACACATTATCTGCAAAACAGACTGTTGTAAAGAGGTCGGACCAATTTTAAAATATTACATATGATACTGCCAAGAATACTATTAATTTCCAGTATTCTAATTTAAATTTCGTGAGTTATTCGAATTTTATATTTTCTTAACAGAGGAGAATAGGTCAAACTTTTGCTAACATGTTCATTAAAAGAAATATTTTTAATATTTCGTAAATATACTAAAAACATCTTTAAAAAGCTTTAAAATATCGAATATCACTGACTATAAACGTTTTACTTTAAAAAATTAGTAAATTATTTCTTAACATGGAAATGTAGGACAAAATTTCATTCATCATAAAAACGTCAGACCACTTTTTAAATACCAATTATGATATTGGTATATATATCATTGACTATAAATATGAATATTCTAATTTGAAAATTTATCAAGTTATTCAAAATTTAAGATTTTCTTAACATACCAAAATAGGATATATTGCACATAAACCTGCATTATGGAGATTGCATTTGCAATACAAAGACTTCTATATTTATATAGGGAGTCTTGGGAAATAGATATAGGATGGGATAATATGAAAACTAAAATACAAAAATAATCCTAATAAAATTAGTCAGCAATTTAGGATAAGAGGTGTCGAATCAGATGGCCTATAGATGGGGGCATTTGTCTCTGGCCATCTACCATGTGGAAATGTATGAGAACAAATATGTGATGGGGAACTAAGCACAGTCCACTTACGTAAACTAGACTACACTATACTCTTAGTTCACTATATGGTGTGTATGCAATTTTTAAACACTATAAAAGGCTACGCAAAGCAATTTATTTTATGCTATTGCTTTAAAAATAAAGCTTTAAAATATTGTGAGATTTTTTTCTCACATACTCTTATTTATATATATGGTAGAGAAAGTATTGTTTTCGGATCAAATTTTTGAATTCTAATTTTGTTATATTTACACGTTTTTGAGGTCCCCTGAATCCTACACTGTAAAAAATATGTTCTATTTGCTTCCAGAAATTTTCTGTAACTGCAAAAAATACGTTCTGACAACGTAATTTTTTTCGTAAATTACACGTATTTTCTCAAATTGCAGAGAATTTCTGACAACAAATAGGACATATTTTTTACAGGTAGGAGGTGGTCTCTCTCTCTCTCTCTCTCTCTCTGTGTGTATGTGTGTGTGTGTGTGTGTGTGAGTGCGTGTGTGTGTGAGTGCGTGTGTTATCAGTATATCTCACCAACAAACAGTAGCCGGAAGTCCGAACTCGGTATTCTAAATCTGTATCATGCTACACTAAACTTTTCGTTGAGATCAAGCAATTGGTTCGTGTACAGGGACATCCAAGAGGGAAAATTTCTGGTAAGTGCAGTATAACATCTATAGGCTGCTTTAAATGAAATGAACATACATTTTTAAATACATAAGAGCATGTTTTGTGTAGATTAGAGTATGGAAATCATTCATTATTCCTTTACAGGGCTATCCAAAGTATTTGGATATATTGGGGCTATACTTGGAAATTGTCGGAAGTTTATTTCATTTTGTGTTTACCGTATAAGACTAAATTTAAGTAGACAATGTGATGTGATTCCATTTTATAGAAAAGATACAGGGCTAATTAAAACATTCTTCTCTATTGAATGAAACAGATGGAAGTGCTTTGCTAAATTTTACTATGCCGACGAACAATGCTCAGAAAGGAAAATAAATTTTTCATATCCATACTATAAATAAAGTTTTTTTTTTTTTTTATGTTCTATTTTAAAACTCTGGTTTTTTGTATAATATCACATTTTGAAGTGCTCTGAATGCGAAAGTCCAATTTTTAGTGGTTGATTTGTATGTATATCTGTTATCAGCATAACTTAAAAGCAAATAACTGCAGGAAAATCAAATTTGGTATTTTGAAATTCGTATTAGGTTGTCACCCGAAAATTTCGATCAGAATTGGCAAGTTTGAAGGCAAATTAATAACAACCTTAATTAATTATTATTATTATTTTTTTTTTTTTTCAAATAAGTGAAGGCCCTACACCCCGCGACAAAAAGATAGGTACAAAAGTTTTTTTCTTTGATTTTTCATAAAATAACATTATCTAAATTGTGCTTATCATTTATTATTATCATAAAATAACACTATTCCTGGACTAATTTTTGTTTTAAGACCAATTTAGAAAAGTTTTAAGACTAAAATTTTTTCTAATTTAAGACTACACTCCGCTACAAAAAGATAGGAACAAAGGTTTTTTTTTTTTTTTTTTTTCATTAAATAATATTATCTAAATTGTGCTGATCATTTATTACCATAACAAAATATTATCATATCAAAAACATATTAAATATTTGAATCATACTCAAAATATTCATATTCAAAATAATCATATTTAAAATTAAAAAAAAAAAAAAAAAAAAAAACCTTTGTTCCTATCTTTTTGTCGCTTTGTGTAGTCTTAAATTAGAAAAATTTTAGTCTTAAATTTTTAAAGGATAAGCACAATTTAGATAATGTTATTTTATGAAAAATCAAAGTAAAAACCCTTTGTACCTATCTTTTTGTCGCGGGGTGTATAATTGAAAGGGGGGTTGAGGGGAGGTGGCCTCCCCCTCACATAGAATAATATGTCAAATAAAACTGTTATTAAACCTATTTAAAGTATTAAATTATTTTTTAAAGTAGATTGAACTTTATTATCTTATCTTATTGATCTTACGACTTAATCTGCAATTGCAATCTATCTTTATGGTATTGAAATGCAGGGTAAAAGAAAGTCGTGTTAGTGTTACACCACATTATTTCTTGTTTTTTTTTTTTTTTTTTTTTTTTTTTTAAGAGTATTTTAGATTTTAAGATATTATCGCAGAGGTTAAATATACAAGACGTTATACGATATAACAGTATGTAAAAGTATACAGTTGGAAAGCATTGCGCAAACATGAAAACATCATGGATTTTTCTATCTTGTTTTAGTTTCCTTTGAACAGTTGCATCTTTAACTTAGAAACAAAATATATCAGTTTTATTTAATTATTTGTAAAAAAGAAAGAAAAAGATATATGTATATATCTGAAGAACATTCTTACACCATCAGGATTTTAAACAAGCAATTAAAAATCTGATAACTTTAATGATAATTTTACATCATATCACAGTTTCTACGCTTTACATTTTCAATAAACAAGCCCTTTCTTTAAAGCGAATAATATTCTATTACATTTCAAACTCATGGGAGTGTCACAACATGATAAACTTAATTATCCTCTACCGCCCTTTTAACTTCTTATTAATTGAAGCGGGAAAAAGGATTAATTAAAGAATTGCGCTGTTCTATAATAGCAGTCTTGCGGTTAAAGTTAAAAGCGCTGGGCTTAATGAATATAATTAGAAATAACAAACTCTCTTGAACAGGAAGTAATTATATATTGGGATTAAATATGACTTTTTAAAAATATAATGTAAACAACAAAGGGGCATTATATTTAATGCAAGGTCAAGAAGAAACATAATACACTGTATTTCTTAGAATTGCGGAATACTTACGACGATATTTTTTATGAGGCATTATACAAATATTGATTTACAAATATTTTTTTACGTATCAGTATAAAAATAAAGTCTGTAATATATGTAATACATTGTTTTTTAAATATTTTGTATTAGATGTATTTGTTTAGAGTAAAATTAAGAGCTAATACAAAGTTACTCAACCAAGCATTTTTTGGCTGTTTTTACTTTCCGAACACTATAGTGAGGAAAGTATTGTAATCATGTCAAAAATCCGAATTCGAGATTTTGATGTTTCTATACGTTTTGAGGTCCCCTGAGTCCGTTTTCACTATTTTTACGATGATGTATGTATGTGTGTGTATGTGTGTATGTGTGTATGTTTGTGAACACGCTAGCGTCTAAAGGCTTTGTTCGATTAACCTGAAAGTTGGTACGTATATTGTCACCATAGTACGAATCCTATAGATTTTGGTGAATCTAGCACTTATAGTTTTTTTACAGGGACACAAAGAAAAATTCTTTATCATTATGGCCTATGGGACCAAAATTTAAAAGTGCGATAGCATCTAAACGCCTTATTCAATTGAGCAAAAATTTTATACCCATATTATAGGTCACAGATACTCAATCTGTATAGATTTTGGAGAATCTAGCACTTATAGTTTTTTTACAGGGACACAAAGAAAAATTCTTTATCATTAAGGCCAATGGGGCCAAATTTTTAAAAGTGTGATAGCGTCTAAACGCCTTATTAATCTGAGCAAAAAAATTGTACACATGTTATAGGTCGCATTTGCACCAACTGTATAGATTTTGGTGAATCTAGCACTACAGTTTTTTTACAGGGACACAAAGAAAAATTCTTTATCATTATGGCCTATGAGACCAAATTTTTAAAAGTGCGATAGCATCTAAACGCCTTATTCAATTGAGCTGAAAATTTGTATGAATATTATAAATCACTGTTGCACTAACTATAAGCATTTTGGTGAATCTAGCATCTATAGATTTTTACAGGGACAAAACGAAAAATTCTTTATCATTATGATCTAAGGGCTCAAAGTTCAGTAGCGTTAAATAAAACCTCGTGTGATATATGGAGAAAAAAACACTCTATTATGGTTTTCTCTCTTTTGTTTGTTTAGCAATTCCTCTTTCTTTATTTTATCTACAAAACTGTTAGTTACTCAATGTTCGGAAAGTCGAGTGGAGTCACTCCAGATTTTTTTTTTTTTAATCTAACTAAATTGCATAGCAGTATTGGCTCGGTACAGCTCAGTATCGTCCAAAATCAACGAGCATTGCTGAAGATCGCCTTGGGCGATCCCACGGACTTAGATATGTCCATGGTAGATATGTCCATGGTTAGTATATGTCCATGGGCGATCCCATGAACTCCGATATTTGCTGCTATCCCTGTGCTACTGGCGAAGAAACATACGTTTATTTTAAAACGAATGATTCAATAATACACGAATATAAAAAATTATAAAACTCTTTTTTCCTAAAACATTGTTTGTTTGTTTATAAATTTACATGGTAAATATGGTAATTAGTTTTTTTGTAAATTATTTTAAAAATACGAATGGAATCTCTCCTATATGAATAAAGAAAAAAAAATGCTTTAATAAACAAACTAAATATCACTTATCTACCATTAAGAATTAAATGGAAAACAAAAAAAAGTTATTAAAATGAAATTAAATGAAAAATTATAGAAAAATGATGATATTGACAATTATAATGAAGTACACTTACTATTCTGTGATATTTCGATGGGCAATTTTAGAGAAAAGTAAGGTAAACGCACCAGTAGTGGACACTTTAAGGATATTTCCCGGCTATTTTTTGTGTAATTTCCTATATTTTAGAGTTTCAAAAAATAATTAATATGTCAGACCTTTACTAACTCTTTTTTAACACGACTGTATTATGAAAATTGCTAATTGTAGCATTTATATATGTAAAAAATCAAAAATCAGAAGAGCTTAAAATGAGCCAGTAGTGGACACACTAAAAACCCAGTAGTGGATCCTTTTTTGTTCCAGTAATGAACACCTTTGAATTTTTGCTTTAAAATTCAACTCTAAAATTGCTGGATTACAGAATTGCGTCCACTACTGGATCTGGCATTAAAAGTCGCATGAGCCAGTAGTGGACAGGGCTGTCTACTATCTGTCATGATGACATTTTTTGGCACCAGTAGTGGACACCCATAAAAATACTATGTGTTAATAAAAGATTTAAAAAATAGCACAATAAGTGAATTCTGCATACTTATTTCAGTCATATGAAAGCAAAAGGTAGAAGAAATCAGTTAAAAATAAGCAGAGAGCTAGCAAATAAAATGTCATTTCCTTATTCAAAGTGATAAGAAGAAAACGGCAAAATCACAAAAAGTGCAATTTTTTTTTTTTTTTAGTTAAACTAACATTATTTTTAAACTGATGACCGGAATTATTTTTAGTTAAAGGGTTTAACAGTAGAGGACAATAACTCTCTTCCTGAACATTGCTCGAATCTTCAGATTTTTTAGGTAGCTTATTTTCCGAGTTTAAAATTAAAAGTGTCCACTACTGGTACAGGGTCTACTACTGGTGCGTTTACCTTAAAATGTAAAAAAAAAAAAAAAAAAAAAAAAAAAAAAAAAAATCAAAAGTTTCATTGGTCCTGTGGACCGCTAGAATTTATATTTTTGCTGGACCGTTGAATATTTTTGTGGTCCCAGACCAACGGACCACCGTTAATTTCGAGCCCTGTATATATATATATATATATATATATATATATAGATGTGTATAATAAATAAATTTTTTACTCAAAATTGTGAGCATATAGGAGAACAATATTTAAATAATATTTAATAAAATTTTCATTAAAAAAATAAAAAAAATTTAAAAAATGTGGAAAATTTGATCGGTGGGTCCTAGTTTCCGGAAACCCAGAAAAGATGTGGACATTATTTCCTAAAAACTAATGCACCGATCTTATAGAAATTTTGCATAAAATTATACAAAAAATTTCCCTATTCTCTCATGTTAAGAAAATTGTAAATTTTTAACAACTTACATTTTTTTCAAATCAGAGTATTGAAAGCAGACAGAGTTCGTGCCAGTGTTATAAGTGATTTTTTAAAACTGGCCTGACCTCTTTTCGATCATTCGTTCTTGAGTTATCGCGTACACACACGAACAAACTAACACACTAATGTAGAAACAAACTGACTCCCTATAGACGAACATCACGTTGATTTTGTGATTAATTTTCGACTTCTTGAGACCTCACAACGTGTAAAAACGTTGAGGGGGGGGGGTCGAAAAATTTTTATGTATTCTAAGTTTTCATACTTGTGGCATATTTGTGGACTGATAATCCATAATACGAGGGTTGCCTTTTATGTTTTTACAAACGACCAATAGAAGGCGCTACTGAAATTTGACTTCAAGATATTTAAAAAAATCACATTTTTTTTTATCTTGGAATCAGTAGCATCTTAGAAATCGTCTGCGTATTTTGTTTACAGTGAGTGTTTAAAAGATGCAAGTGAGTGAAAAAAAAAATGGAAGTAACTCGTGAAGGTTTCCGTTGGATGGTATTTTATGATTTTAAGAAAGGCCTCTAACGACAAGAATGCATAGTACCGCTTCGTGAAACTTTTGGTAATGAAGCACCATCAGAAAAGACTGTTTACAATTGGTTTGCAGAATTTCGTCATAGATTTGTTATAACATCTAGCTGTGCACCTCCCTTTTAGTCTTTCTGTGACTTTCCGCGTTTTGGAAATATTTACGAAAATTATATTTATAAGGAACCAAAAAATACAAAGGTTTTGGCCATTATGACCTACCATGATAGAGATTGCAAAAGAAGCTAATGATAGAGCCCGTAATGAAATCGTTATGAAACCTTTCGAAATTTTTACGTGTAGAAAGTAATTCTTAAAGACATAAGCAGGTTCTAGTCAACGAATGCACTTTATCTAATTAATATTAATAGTCAGTCCGTCAGTGATGTATCTCGTGAAGGACGACCAAAATCGGTAACGATTCCAAACAACATCGATGCTGTGCACAAGGTGATTGAAGAAGATCGGCATGTCACGTACCGTGAGATAGAAGCATCCCTTGGCATATCACAGTCGATTGGCCAATACATTCGATTTTGCACGAACATTTAGCTGTTAAAAAAGATTTGTTCCAGATGGATTCCGCACAATTTGACAGAAACTTAAAAAGAGGCTTGTGTACATTTGTGTAAGGAAATGCTAAAAAAATTCAAATTGGAAACAGCAAAATCCGTATACAATACACACACATCGTTACAGGGGACGAAACTTGGATATATTCGTATGAGCCAGAAACTAAACAACAATTCAGTGTTTGGGTGTTTCGGATGAACCGAATCCTACGAAAGTTGTTCGTTCACGAAGCTCTTTCAAGAAAATGATTGCTTTTTACTTCGGCTTTACAGAACATATCGCAACCATTCCTGTAGAGGATCGAAAAACTGTTAACGCTAAATGGTATACAGAAATTTGTTTGCCAAAAGTCATCAACGAAATCAGGAAAAACAACAAAAATCGCCGCATCATTCTTCATCACGAAAACGCCAGCTCCCACACAGCACATGAAACAATTGATTATGTGAAGGATAAAAATATCGAATTACCCATATTCTCCTGATTTGTTGCCTAACGACTTTTTCTTGTTCCCTTATGTCAAACAAAAAATGCGTAGGCAGCGATTTTCATATGTTTCTGAGATATCAACTTCAGAGTGGAAAAACTGTTTCAAGAATTGGTATGGACGGATGGAAATGTGTATAAATCTTAAAGGTGAATATTTTGAAAAACAATAAAACAGTTCGTTCCCAAAAAGTTCTTTTTCTTCCTGCTTTTTGTAGAAGCTTAAAAGGCAACCCTCGTATATAGAGTTGAGGCCTATTTTCGCTGCTTAAGATAATTTCCACCTTATTAATACAATTATTGAAAATATTACGTTTAAAATTATTTTGTCATTGTTATACAAAAATAGAATAGTGATACACAAAATTCACTTGCTGCAACAATAATTGCTACTCAGTTTTATTCCTTTTTCCTATCAATACAAGAAGAAAGTATGGGATTCTTGAAATTTTTCGATCTCCAATTTTCGATGGATTTACGTGTTTTGAGATATTTTGAATATAATTGGATCATCTTTAGAAAATGTCTGTCTCTGTCTGTGTGGGTGTGTAAGTGTATGTGTGCGTATGCATCAAAAATTTTTCCGTCGCTGTTTCTCACGAACCAATGGATGAAATTTAACGGAATTTGATATTTAGTTGAACCTTGACTTAAATTAGTGCTGATTGCATTTAAGGATCAATCTCTCAACAGGTGTCGCTGTCATACTTTTCGATGTGAAATTAAATACGTAGGTATATATTAATAGTAATAGTTAACCAGGAAAAAAATTGCATGGTATTTGAAAATTATACATTTGTAACGCTAGTTAAAGGATGATATATGATAAAGTCTAATCAGCACAAATGTGTGGCAAAGTTTAACTAAAAAGGAGACGGCAAGGGTGTGGGGTCCTCAAATCGAACGGAGGTTCCGTGTGTAATTTAATTAGCACTCAGTGAGAGTATTCATATACTCAAACCCTAGAGCGCACTACTTAGCCATCGCTGAGAAAAAAATTCCTGAAGTTTGAAAAAAAAAAAAAAAAATTTAATTTGTATTAAAATTTAATGAATCGTTATAAACAATTTCTTTTCAACTTTTATACACTGTTAAATCGCGAATTTAATGATTTCTAACTTTTTAACGATTAGAACTTAGAACTGTAGATAGAATAAATACAAAAGCCACAGTTTTTTTAAACATTACCATTTATTTTTATAAACTAACATATTATTAAATACAATGAATATTTATGATTATACGTTTATAGCATTAGCAATTCTTTCAATCATTCATCTTTACGAATACACAAACCTGGATGATATTCATCATAAAAACAAGAAAAACACAAATTTCCATAATGGAATGGAGCGTTACGAACAGATAAATTTGTAATTTGTAAATTTTTCATATTATTTTTGATTTATTAAATTTTATTTAGTTCACACCAGATGAGAATAATAAATTTCCATATGTTTAATGTTAAAAAGTTAGAAATCATTAAATTCGCGATTTAACAATGTATAAAAGTTGAAAAGAAATTGTTTATAATGATTTATTAAATTTTAATACAAATTAATTTTTTTTTTCAAACTTCAGGAATTTTTTTCTCGGCGATGGCTAAGTAGTGCGCTCTAGGGTTTGAGTATATGAATACACTCACTGAGTGCTAACTACACGCGGAACCTCCGTTCGATTTGAGGACCCCACACCCTTGCCGTCTCCTTGTAAATATAAAGTTTCGCGAAATTTTTTGCATTTTTTCTTGAGATATAGCACTTACAAAGTTTTGGTAACATGATTTTTTTTTTTTTTTTCTAAAAAGTGGTCAGATTATTTTCAGGGCATCTGAAAACGCGTAAATACGTCAAAAACTTTTATAAATCAAGCACTTTCTTGTTATATATACAGAAGAATAGAACCAAGTAAAATACTCTATATTTACTACTCTATATTTATACTGTATTTTATATTCTATATTTACTACTCTATATTTACAAAATCGGTTTTTAATCGAAATAAAATCAACGACTAATCCATCTGGAAGCAAATTTTCCTGCATTTCTTATTTATTTATTTATTTATTTATTTATTTCGGAAAATTGTTTGTACCCGCCTCATTTATTTTTCACACTTTTATTTATTTATTTTTTCCTCATTTGAGAAAATTACTCAAAAAAAAAAAAGTGATTAAAAAAACCACGTGTATTAACAATGCTCCAAAATAAATGCTGGCTCAACTTTTTAAAAGAAAAGAGAGGGAGAAGCGAGAAAAAGAGGGAAAAGAAGGGGAAAAGGCAGCATCAACAGAAGTTACGTAAGCATGGTAGTACAATCCTCTTTCTACCTTCATGTACGTAAGTTAGTGTTACGTAATTTTTCTCCTTCTCTTCGGGAAGGATTGCGTTTATCAAACAAGCGTTGTGGTAGCGTGGCCGAGTGGTCTAAGGCGCTGGTTTTAGGCACCAGTCTCAATGAGGCGTGGGTTCGAATCCCACCGCTGCCAAAAGTATGTTTTTGATGAACGAATTTTAGCGACAGAAATTTTTTTCTAGAGGACCCCTTGCACTTATATATTTATGTAAATCAATTTTAATAAACATTTTTACAACATATTTATCTGTGGAAACCTCAATCAATATAATATAAAATAATTCGCTCATTTGTATCTCTAAACTAAAATATATTGTTAAGAAAAACATATTTTTAATAATGTATGCAATAAAAATTTCTTAAATATGTAGAGAATATTGATATGTTTGACAATATATCATCAAACACAACCCAAATAGATTAGTTTGCATTATTTTTCTTTGGATGGTGCTTGATAATAAAAATGGATGATTGAAAGGAGAAAAAAAATAAAATTAGAAATTCTAACTTCTAAACTTTCATTAAATTATTTATTTTAATTTATAATTGTTGCCAAAAAAATTAAACTTTAAATTTTACATCTACTTTTTAAGATAGCATGCGATCTTGTTTTATATAAAAATTAAACCATTAAATTCATTTTTTATTTATTTTTATTTCATATTGCTCGCGCACTTCTTATTTCCTAATTCAAAATTATTTTAAAAAAAAAAAAAACTTTTTCGAGATCGCTTGTAACGATACTGATTATTATTAATTTTCTTTTCTTTTTCTTTCAATAATAATAATAATAATAAAGATTTTGATGAAATTCTGGCAAAAGCAGAATTTAGTTTAGGACGGAGGACTATTAGGGGTTTTTTTTTTCTTCTTCTTCTTCTTTTTTCAAATTATAACATCGCTTTCAAATTATTCAATTATATTTTCGATAAATTTTAGATTTCGACAAATGTCCAACTATCGAAAACGACAACGCAAAAATCCCAGATTGAGACTAATAGGCCCTCAGTCCTAATAAATTATACATAATTCTGTTTAAAATTTAATTTTAATTCGATTAAATTTACATAAAATATAGGATTCATGTTTATTAAATGCAATAGTCATGAACAATAAATCAATTTTGTAGGATATGGTTTATTTGAATAGATAATTTTTTTGCAAAAACAAAGAAAACAATCACTGATTAACACTAATATCAATAATTAATACTGATATCAACAATATATATTTCGAAAATCAAAATCCATTGAAAGAGAGAGAAAGCGATGACAGAAAATATACTTTTAAAAAAAAAGGAAGAAAGAAAGAAAAAGAAAGAAAAGAAAAGAAAATGTTCCAGTACAAATCAAATATTGTTGAACAACGTGATAAAATAAAATTATGATAGTTATTTTATACTAGCAAGTCTACTAGACGCGGCTCAGGTTGAAGTAGCATTTATGAAAATTTTTAATTAAAGAAAAAAAAAGTATGAGATACAGTTAAATTAAATTAAAATCTTTTAATTTTATGATATTGTGAACGTTTTATATATATATATATATATATATATATATATATAACCGTTGAGTTTTAGTATCAAATTTATTTAAACTTTAAAATTGAGAAGAAAAATAAGTTAATGGAATAAAAATAAAATAGTAAAATGAATCACTACAAGTACTCTCTCAATAAATTCCTAATTATAACAATTTGAATTCATTGCGAAAACTTAAACGAATAAAACTACGAATAAACAATTAATTTAAATAATATATATATATATATATATATTTACACTCTCGTTTTTTTTTTTTACGACATAAGAAGAAATAGAGTAGGTGCTCCAGTGATTGGCTCGCTCCAGTAATTGACATCTATCCCGAAATAATTAATAATTAATAAAAATAATAAAATCATATATTTTACATATAAGAATTTTAACATTTTATGTCAAACACTGGAGCATAGGGTGCTAATAACTGGTAAAAAGAATAACTAACAGTGTCAAACACTGGAACATAGGGTGTCAATTACTGATAAAATGAAAAACTGGTAGTGTCAATTACTGGAGCGTTGAGTGGGTGTCAAATAAAAATTCATAAAAAAAAAAAAAATAATTGTTATCAAATGTATATATTTTAACACTACATATATGTGGTTCTGAATGTCTTTCATACCATATGTACTAACTTAAGATTTCTAAAAATATTCTCTGATGACTAGAACATTAAAAGCATCAGAGATTGCTCTAAAAGTGTCAATCACTGGTGCACTTGCCGTATATTTATTTACTTATTTTTGGCATTAATTTCTTCTTCTTCTTCTTTTTCTTTTTAATAATTTTAAAGTTAAAATGGGGTTTTTATTTAATATCTTTTGAACAAATTATCTGATTGAACTAAAAAAAGTATGGTGTTAGCTACATTTTGACCTAATTAATAAATGTAACAATTTTTGTAGCGATCAGTAGAATGATGTAGCTTTGTATAGCGAACTAAAGATCCAGACAGATAGACAAACTTTCAGCTTTATATATATAGATTAGTGTTTTTACTTATAATATAATAATTAAATGAAGCGAAAAGAAAAAAAAAAATGGTGTGTTACACTACTTGCTATGACCCTTATATTACTGTGATACATTATTACAGATTAAAGTGTACGTATGAGGTTCTGTGCCTGAACATTTTTAGTGCATTTCAGTGCATTCCAAACAACAATTTAAAGCAATTTTAAAAACAATTTGATTTGAAAAACAAAAAAATCTACGTGAGAGGGGCTCCGGCTCCCAATCTCCCGTTGATATTATAGCTACATTCATAAACATTAAAAGGTTTTATTAAAAAGTTAAATTTATTTCATATTGTTCAAAAAGTTGCAGTCCGGACCATTCTCTTAAACTTATTTAACTGATTTTGAATATCCCTGTTTATAAACCATATACGCACCAAATAAGGTAGGATAGACTGAGTAATAAGGAAGCCCCACGGAACTGGCATTTTAAAGTAACAAGTGAAAAACTTTTAATAAACACCATAAAATGTAATAAACTCGCAAGAATTGTTTCGGGTTGAAAGAACACCTGACGAAGGGTCGTGTGTTCTTCCGACCCGAAACAATTATTACGAGTTTATTACATTTTATGGTGTTTATTCAAAGTTTTGTACTTATTACTTTTAAAACGTCAGTTCTGTGGTGCTTCCTTATCACACAGGCCTACAAAAATGAAGTTGACAAAATTTGATTTGATGGTTTCAGCTGATCTTTAGGTTTTTGATATGCTGAAACCGAAAATGCAGCCCATTTTTCTCTATCTTGTATAGATTTTTGTCAATACAACCGACACAAGTTCTTACATATACCATCATAACAATAGGTTGGTTGGTTGGTATGGTTTTAAGTCGCACTAGTGCTTTACAATTACAACAATAGGTATCTAGGATTAATTAATCATGGAAACATACTATAAAACTTACCGTATAATTATATTGGTGGAAGATTAATGAAAGAAATTGTATAGGCAGGCACCCTGTATTAACAAAAATCTATAAGTGATAGAAAAAAACTGGCTACCTTTTCGGTTTCAGCACACCAAAAAACATAAGGATCAGCCAAAATTATAAAATCAAAATTTTACATGTCGACTTGTGTTATTTTTGTTACTGCTTTGAGTCTCTGGCACCAAGTAAGTAGTTTTGCGGGTGCGTTGCCGCTTTGATTGCAGCACTCATGCCTACTTTGTTCGCCTGACGAAGGTTCGTGTGTTCTTTCGACTCGTGCGAATTTATTACATTTTATGGTGTAATGTAAAGTTAAAAAAATATATGACAAATTAGTATTATACTAAGAACAATCATGTATGATACATAAATTATTAAACATTTTCCCGTTTTTGTAGAGATGAAATAGACATTATGAGCAGAAATACTGAAATCTTCTGGAGAAAGAGAAAAATTTCTATTTTGCTTAAACACATGCGCATGCACACGCGCATGGACGTAAAAGGATCACATGTATTTCAAATTATGAAGCACTTTTCCATGTTTGCGTGGAAAGAAACAACCACTGTGAGTGCAGCTACTAAATCTGTCGAAAAAAGATTTAGATTTCGTAGTACATATGCACACAAACATAAACATATACATTTTATATTCGTTTACTTATTTATCTAACTGAATGGTGTATTTAAATATTAAAATATTATCATGTAAGAACGATTATAATGTAAATTTGTTGATTTTGTAATCATTCAAGGATTTACGTGATTATACGTGGTTCATTTAAAAGTGCAAAATGAATAAAAGGGTGTAATAGTTTAAATTAGAAAAATTTAAATTAGGACATTAAATGTTGTATGCGTTATTTGAATAATGTCTACCAAAATGGTATTTTGCTTATTTAAATAACGCACGCTTATTTAAATATTTACTACTAGTTAGTTGTAGAACGACTAAGGCGCCCGTTGAAAAATGATCATTTCATTTTATTTATTTTTCACTTCAAATAATTCATTTGCTAGAAAGCCCGTGCGAAATTTTAGCACTTTATTTATCTCTTCATTACCTTTAAAATTTAAAATTATTATTATTATTATTTTATAGACGTCATTTTTTTCATATGCATGAGCAAATTTAATATTTAATGTGTATGTGTATATATATATATATATATGTATATATATAATCTTATTTTTTCACGCGAAAGCCTTTTCTTTTATGCTGGGGAAAAAAATGGCAACAATTAAAAATTTAAATGTTTATTTTAAAGCTATGTCTATTTTTATATTTTAATTAATTTTAAAAAATTTAATCAAAAATTCGTTACAAATAAGGTACCAAATGAAAGGGGCGATTTTTCTGAATCCGTCGGATTAAACAGCTTATCGATCGGACAATTAGATTTTTTAAATTAACTAAAGTATGAAAATTAGGTGGCAACTTGCGTTCACGCACAGACAGCGTCCAAGGAAATATCTTAGCCTTGTTAAGTGTGACACAGTCAGTCAGTGATGAGCGTAACTATATATGCTGTTAAGAATATTTGCATACTCTAATTAAAGATTTATTAAAACATAATTCTGAGTGTACATGTATTTTTTTTTTTTTTTTTTTTTTTTTTTTCTGAAGAATGTAGTATTTATTATTATTTAGGTAACAAGCTTTTTCATACAGAGAAAAATTTCAGACCTATATGAATATGATTTTTCATGTGCAGGCATTACAACTATAAGATCTGTATTAAAATACTGAGGTTAATATAATTTCCATTTATCTATACAGTTTGTTCTTTGCTAAACAAATTGTTTATTATCTACAATAGTTATATAAAAATAAATGTATGCATATTCCTATTAAGTAAGGCAAATAATATTGCTGGTGATAAAAACAGAACATAACTAACATCGTGCAATATAAATAAAAAATATAATTTTTAAATAAAATACGGACTTCAAATAATATGTTTATTGTTCAAACTATGTGTACAAAATTACATTTTGCTTAATTGGTGCAAGAACTTTAAAACGCAGTTCTAAATATCCAAGCGCGTTTTTTTATTTCTGGAGAATATGGTAATTGCACTGAGAAAAAGTTCTGTAACTGACACCTAGAATATAAATAGTGGCTCTAGTAAAAATAGTTTCATGTCATCTTTATAAATTCTAGTTCCTTATTCTAGCGTGTTCTAAAAAACCCTATTTGAATTCTAGAGCGTTTGCCTATATTGTCGAAGTCAAACTTATTTAAAAATCTCTGCAAATAAATGCGAATACAAGAGGCATGTTTTAGTAACTATAATCTTGGTTTATGACCCAATTCTAGAAAATCAAGTGAGAATTTCTCGCAATACAAAGGATTCAGAAAATTTCAGAATATTATTTCACAATATAGAAATGTATAGACTAGAAATTCATGATCATTTCGTCAATTTAGCTTATTGGCGTGCCCTACACACATAGCCCGGAAATCTATATATCTAGTTTAGGGATTTAGAAAATGACCACTTATTCGTTCTAGATGAAGACGGTATATTTTTACTTTCTTGTATATGTAATATAGAGAAAGTATTGGATTCGTGAAAATTTTCGACCTCCGTTTTTTGATGGATTTACACGTTTTGGGATGTCCTGAACATGAATTGATAGTTTTTAGAAAATGTCTGTCTGTCTGTGTGTATCACGTTTTTTGTGGACGCTGTATCTCACGAACCAATGAATGAAATTTAACCAAACTTGGTATTTAGTTGCACCCTGACATAAACTGGTGCTGATTAGATTTGGGGATCAATCGCTCAATAGGTGGCGCTGTGATCGCATTTTTTGTAAACTTTTAACATGGCAGTTTAGGACAAAATTTCGTATAAATGTGCATAATGAGAGTTATTTTAAACTTGTGATTGTAAAATTAATATGAATTATTGATAATAGTAGTAGTTAACTAGGAAAAAAAATATTGTGCATGCGGGGGCATCGGTTCCCCCCCCCCTAGGGGGAAAGTTCCTCCCGAGGGGGGGGGGGGATTTCAAGAGGGGTATCTTTCGAAAGGTCTCGTCAATACCTTTAAAAGGAATGATTGAACTATAAATCTGTGATAATTTAAAACAAAGCTATCGATTTTTTTTTCTCAGTGTGGCTTTATTTGGGAATATGGACTTCTTAAATTGCAACTTTTCAGTCCTGTATCAATTCTTTTACTATGCAAGAACACTGCAACCATAGGAACTATCGTAGAACTTTGAACACACCATGTCTCCATTTCCTAACAGAACCTCTGTCTTTATCTTCAGAACTTACTGTGACACAATGTTCGTTATTGAAATGCACTTTATATCCATCCTGTATGATAAGGGATTACAACATTTCATTGTGTAGACTATGTAATATTGCTTGTAGAAAACAAAAATAAAATAAAATTAATTAATAAACACTATAAAACAATTTAAATAGAATAGCATTATGATTTAAATTTTATTTTATTTTATTCTTTTGAATAAAATAAAACAAAAAAGCTAATTTCTAATGGTGTGTGTATCGTTCAAACAACATCTGACCATAATATTCTTTTCTTAATTATTGTATAAATATTTGTGCGCAAAATAATAACTAGTATGTTGTGACCACCACACGACTTTCTTCTATATTTTCCTATACAAATTCACTCAGTAAAAATAATTTATTAAAATTATTATTAAAAAAATTATCTTCCATGATAATTCAGACGATTTCCATATTAGAGAAGTAGTATAACACTAAATACCCACAAAAAAAAGGGGGGGGGTCAATTTTATTTTCAATATTACATTTTAAAAAAAAAAAATTTTTTTTTTTTTTTTTTTGGTTAAAAACGAAAAAAAATCTATAACTATATTTTAAATTATTGCAGATCGATGGTTCAACCATTCGTTTTAAAGGTATTGGCGAGCTCTTTTGAAAGATCCCCATCATGAAAATATACACAATTTTTTTTTTCCAGTTGACTATCTCTATTACAAATAATTCTTTTAAATTTCATAATGATTATTAAAAAATAATTCTATTTTTGCACATCTATACAAAATTTTGTCCTATAGCACCACGTTAAAAATTTAGAAAAAGCGGGATGGCAACGCAACCTGTTAGACAATTTTTACCAAAAGTTGATAGGCACTAATTTATGTCAAGGTGTAACTACATACCAATTTTTTATGAAATTCTGTGCATTAGTTCCTGAGATACAGTTGCCACAAAATTTTGTCACACACACACACAGACAGACATTTTCCAAAAATGGTCAAATCGTGTTCTACAGCTTTCAAAACGTGTAAATCCATCAAAAACCCGAGATCGAAAATTTTTACGAATCTAATACTTTCTTCTATTGGATATAGAAGAAAGTAATAATATATAATAATATTAATCATGACTATGCATATGCAAATTTGGATTTCTGAAATAAATGATGATTGGCTTTATTCGGGAACCCAAGCCTAGACCAGCAAATTGTAACTTTAAGCGACTCCTAGTGGCCGGTAAATGCTTCAAATTTACTCACCATATTTTCGCATATTTTTCAGCTGATTATTTAAATGAATAATTGTTCCATTTGAATTTGTTAAAGGAACTTTTTAAAACTCTGATTTTTTTTTTTTTTTTTTTTTAAGTATCCTGTGAAAATACGCCGATTTTTAAAAAATGTTCGTTTCAATTTCTCTGATTTTGTAAAGATCAATCCTTTTTAAGATCGGCGATTCTTGTGAAAATTCTGTTTTAGAACATGAATCGTAACTAGGCAGACACCAGAAAAATCAGTTTTTTCATAGTCAATTGACGACATTTTCTTCTTTTTTTTTTTATCGCTTACTGAAAAGACGACATTTTTTTCAAACGATTGCCGAAATCTGGAACTAAATTGCTTCTGACTTTAAAAATACGCTCTACCACAGCTAATTGTTCAAATACGCGATTATTATTATTATCTTTATTATTATTATTATTATTTTTTTTTTTTTCGTCGACAACTGCTAAAATAGGTGACTATTGTTTCGCTATTCGACAATTTTCAAGGTTTTAAAAAGCTAATTACTAAAAGAACGGATTATAAAATAGTACATTTAATTACAGAAATATGCAGTTTTTTAAGGACCAATTAATCATATCCATTTTTATGATGGTTGCAGAAGAGGGGGAAAATGGTTAGTTGTTTAAATTTTTAAATTGCCACGTGGCAAGCGGTGAGTAATTCTTCAGGTTTACCAAGTCCTGATTAACCAATGTGGTTTTCAGGTTTAGCCAATGTGTAATATTTCAGTCCTGTATGAATCCTTCTTCTCTTGCATAAAGACACTGTAAACAAAAAATATGTTGCAAGAAAATGAACTTGTTATTATTCCCGATTATCTTCTAAAGTTTCCTTTTTCTAACAAACATTATCTACATGGTACTATTATAGTTATAAAAGAGTAAGTTAATGTATGATGAATGATATTGTTTGTGGAAGCAAATAAAAATAAAATACAATTAACATTGTGCAACATAAATAAAAGAGCTGAGTAATTTAAAGTAGAAAAAAAATTATTGAAATGAAATGTATTGCTCAAATAATGACTACCAAACTTACATTTTGCTTAATTATTGAAAGAGCTTCTGTGCATTGTAATTTAAGATTTATTAAAACGTAATTTTCAATACACATGTACAAATTCAGAATTTTGATTAGAATCTGTATTCAAAGGACTAAAGACCAAGCCTTTTAGAATGTAACATTTGAGTCTTGAATGAATTATTTTTGCTGTGGAAGGAAATTGCAACCATAAAACACTAAATTCGCCATAAACTTCATTTATTAACAGAGTCTCCAGCCTTACCTGCACGGAACACTGTGACATACTATTCGCAAACAATTTTGTAAAAAGAATTGCATTATTTTAATACTAGTATATAACCCCATCAAAAATGACGGAATGTGAAATCAATTAAGGTAGTGAATCAACGAATGCTTTGCCTGCTTCGCTGGACACTATATTTAAAGGGGACTAATGTGCAAGTGGCACCTGACGGGACTAATGTGCAAGTTGCACCGAACGAACAAACTATTTCCTTCAACGGAAGTACCTACTAACCCAGAACGATAGGTCTAATATAACGTATCATATTTTATATCGTATTTATTGTAATATAGCTCAGTACTTATTTCTTTTCCTTCTTCGACTCGTTTTAATAAGTATTTTTTATATGCATGGGCAAATTTAATATTTTTTAATTTTTCACGTGAAAACATTATTTCGTCTTATCCCCCCCCCTTTTCAATATATATATATATAACAATAACTGGTAAATTTTTTTTGGTAACAATCATAAATTTAAATGTCCAATTTTGAAATAATTTACATATTTTAACTAAAAATTTTTTAAAGTACAATTTTGAAATATAAATAGAAGAACATAGTATTTTAAATTGGGAAGAAAAGCTAATTTCAAATGGTGTGCATATTGCTCAAACAATATCTGCCGATAGTATATTTTGCTTAATTGCTGTACGAAAATTTGTGTGCCGTCTTCCAAGAGTTAAAAAATAGTTCTGAGTAGAGTACGCAGGTGCAAATTTTTATTTTTTGAAGAATATGGTAACCGTTCTTATTCAGAGACCAGGCCTTTTAAGGTGCAACATTTTAGTCCTGTATGAATCCTTCGTCTTCTGTGTAAGGATACTGCAACCATAGGACCTGCTGTAGGGCACTGAACTCGCCATGGTCTCCATTTATCAACAGATCCTCCGTCTTTACCTTCAGAACTCACTGTGACACACTCTTCGTAGTCGATATGGTATTGTGGTAATAAAGGAGTACATTTTCCATTATCCACATTTCGAAAGGCTGCATTGCTTGCAGTAATAGCTAAAAAAGAAAAATGCTTAATATTATTGGACAAAGAAAAGTATAAAATAAGAAAGAAAGAAAAAAGAAAGAAATTTTTAAAAAGGATTAAAGGTTCAATTTAGCCTGTAGAATCTTCTGTTAAATTTACTAATGCTTTTTTATATTATTGCTATCATAATGCATCATATTGGTCAAGTATATTTCATAATGTATATGAAAAACAAGTTCGTTGGACAGGCTCAACTTTTATGTTAATTTTTTAGAATAATAATTATTTTCCATTTAAAAAGGCTCTTTTAAATTGTCTTATCAATAAAATCACAGAATAATTAATCTTAATTACCCCTGAAGAAGTAGTGTTTTAATATATGCTTTCATTCTTGGATTTTGTTAATCTTTTATAATTAAATCTTTCATTTCTTTATGTAATTATATTTTTCTTATTGTGAAATGTTCTTCCTGTAAAATGTTTGTTTTTCATATATATATACTGCTATAACATAATCTTTTGGGCATTAGCAGTAATTCTTCAAATGACTATAGAGCAGTCTCAAAGGCAGAATACTTTTTACTTATTTTCATATTTTTACATGAATACTTGCTATTACTGTACTTTTTCATAAGTACAAAATATAGCTTTTTAAGTATATTTATACTTTAAAAAAGGAAATTCAAGTTAGCCATGTAATTAAATTTTCTATTAAATATTACTTTTGTTATTGCAATTTCCGGAATTATATTTTATCTTATTCGTAAGCTATATGTTATCTTATTTTATACATAAAAATTATTGTATGTATGTTTGTGGGAAAGCATATCTTGCATCTCCTTCCAAATCACTGAACTTTGAACCAAACTAGACACAGATACATTTATTACCATGGTTGAAGTTATGGGAGTTTGAGATTTCTAGAGCATGCGCAATGGAAATGGGTAAGGAAAAACCCTCTCGAAAATCAGATTTTGTATGATTTCAGTAATATTAATAAAACTCTAGAAAGGGAAAGCTTAAATTATAAGGACTTTGAAGTTCCAATGAAATCCAGTAGTAAATTTGGTCTATATTGAGAATTTTTTTTTTTTTTTTTTTTTTTTTTTTTTTTTTTTGATAGGACTTTAAAGTCTCGGTGGAATACAAAGTGTAAAGAGTGTTTACTTTCTTGGGTTATATTTTACAAATATGAATTATTTCAAAAACATTTCATTTGAAGCAAACGAAGATTGTTCATATTCTCAAGGCGTTTTTATAAATATAGGAATTAAAAAGTTGAGACTGATTACTATAAAAATTATTCATTTAAATACTGTGATCAACGAAGCGGACAAAACCAGCCTATCGTAGTAATAGAAGGAAATTTTAATACAAACATATATTGTTTTAACATATATTGTTTTAAAAAATTAATACAGTTTTTAAACAATATTTTATCATTAAAAAAAAAAAACTCTTTGAAATTATACTAGTAAACAAATTATAAAACATTTTTTGTGATATATTACCTGTCAAAACATAATCTTTTGGGCATTGTCGATAATCCTCTAGATGAATATAGAGCAATCTCGAGGGTTTTTCACTAAATAACTCGGCAGCATCCCAATTAAAGCATTTTATACTGTCTAGATCTCGAAACCCGTCTCTATCATCCCTAAATAGAAATTTCAAATAATTTAGTGTAGATTAAACACTGTATAAAACAAATACTATTATGAAACTTATACATATAAATTTTGTTTAACATATTACATAACTATGTACACTGTTTTTATATACTGTTTTCATTGCTTTTCTATTTAAATTAATTGTTTGATTCCACCCTTCCCTTGAGTTTTCCTCTGCGTATTGAACAGTACTTCTATTTTCAAAGCAGTAGCTCATGTTTTCGCCCCTGATAAAAAAAAAAGCTTCGTCCTTTAGAAACCATAGATAAATTTCATATGTGTAACTTTATTTGTTCAACATACTCAGGCTTAGCTGTATTAATGTTTAACGTATATAAATTTTGTTTTTATATCACCAACGAAAACATACTTTAAACAATGATATACATTCAAATGGGATATTTTAAAATAATTTATAGAGATATAACACCATTTACAGGATGAAATACGTTCGAGTAAATCCCAATATCATTTATAACTTTTGTGTTAAAAAACTTTAATAAAATGTACAGTGAATAAGTGTTGCGAATAAGTGAACAGAATCGCAATTGACTGTAATACCAATTTGTATGAAATTCTGTGCAGTAGTACCTTAGATACAGTCACCATAAAATTTTGTCACACACACACAGAGACAGACAGATATTTTCTAAAAATGGTCAAATCATATTCTACAGCTCTCAAAACGTGTAAATACATCAAAAACCCGATGTCGAAAATTTTTACGAATCCAATACTTTCTTCTATTGAATATAGAAGAAAGTAAAAATAATAACATTACCAGTAGCATTTTCTTATAGAGATGTGAGAAAATATAGCTTGAAAATAGAACAAATACCAATGATTTGAAAGAATATTAATAAAATGTATAACAATCAAATCCCGTTGAGTAAACGGCGTGTGAAATTTTTTGTGCGGTCCTGTAAAGAAATATATCAAGCAGAAACGGTCGTTTTGCCAAGCCAAGCTCAGAGAAAAGCAAAACAAACAAACTACCACTAACACAAAGCAGAACGCACCAATAATAAAATCGACAGAAATAATCCAAGATCGTTAAATGCTTATTATACAGAAACCAACTTTCCCATGTTAAATCGGCAAATTTTTTTTCCGTAAAGTTTTAAATATTGGAAGAACCAAATATCGCAGTAAAATGAAACAAAAAGTAAAATATTCGTATCAACGAGATCTTTAATTTGGGATAAAAACGAACTTTCTAAGTTAATAAGTAAAAAAATGGGAGCATTTTCAATTTAGCGTAAAATTAGATGTTTTGACAACTTTTCGAAAAAATTTCTTCTTCAAGAAATTTTTTTTAAAACAAGCTAGAGAATTCATAAATGTGCAGAATTCTTTGAAAACTGGTTTTTCAGATAGACAATTAATTAATCTAGGAACTTTTATAAAATTTAGCTTTTAAAAATCAAAATTTCCTATCTTAATTGCTGAAAAACTGTTAAATATCGCCAAAGAGACATAAATCGCCAAATATGAAATTGCTTCATCTCAGTTTACCCGAAAAATATTAATTTCAAATTGAGCTGTTTTTTCTTTTTATAAGTTATTTTTTTAACCAAAGAATCTTTGCTTTTATTATTTTGTACAATTTTAAATTTTATATCCCTGAAAACAGAAATGAATACATTTTTGAATAACATTTGTTTCAAATCTATAGCTTGAATTGCTGATTTTTTAATATTTTTCATACCTTAGAATAAGAAAGTCAGTACACGATATAGTATCCAATTTTAATATCCTTCAATTCAATCTGGCAATGATAATTATGATGCATAAAGATTTCTACTTCCTTCCATGTAGTATACTAGCAGGCTTTGCCCGCTTCGCTTGTCATTTTATTGAAATGAATTTCGACTTTCGGTTTTAATGGATTTACACGTTGTAAGAGCTCCTGAAAACAATTTGACTATTTTCAGAAAATTTCTATTTGCGTGTGTGTGTTCTATGTGTGTGGCGAAAGTTTTGTTCCAACTAGATATCAGGAGCTACTGCTCAGAATTACATATAAATTTATATGCAATTGAACCTTGATGTATAATAGCGTTTATCAATATTTGGTGTCAATTGCTCAACATGGTGCTGCTATACAGTGATTGCCGCAATTTCAGAGAAGGCTATATCTGAGTAACTAATACATGGAATTGCATAAATTTACAAATAAATTTACATTGTTACAAATTATAGTGCTTATCAACTTTTGTACCAATATCTCAACATGTGGCACTGCTATACAGCGATTTTCGCAATTTAAGGAAAGGTTCTGTTGCATATAATGAAACAAAACTTAATATGTGAAAAGGCCATTATGAGACATTATGCTGACTGAATCTCGATGCCTATCGGCCGATAAGTGGAGCTCATATACTACAATTTTTTTTTAGAACTGAAAGGATGCCATTTGCATGGTGAAAATTTACTTCCGTTGGACATTTTGTGCAACAATACCTCTCTGAGTTGATAATATTCAGCATTCATAATGAAAAAAATAATAAATAATTTGTGCTGCGTTAATATGTATAGGAAAATGTAGAAGTAAGTTTTGTGATGGACACGACATACTAGTCTGCATAGAAAACATGGATAATGTCTAGCAACCAGAATTATGGAAAGTTTAACGCAAAGAAAACTTTGTAATACAGTTTAACGCAAAGAACAACATCGCACGAAAACTGATTTGAAATCCAGGACATATCTGATGTAAAGTATCAGGTTAATTCCAGTAAATATAAAAACTATTTAAAAAAAAATAAATGATATCTACAAAAAAGACACTTAAAATGTACAAAAAAGCCAAGCTCAAAGAAAGAGAATTGATTAAAGTTGTGTCTAAAAAGGGTGTGATATCAAATTCCCAAGCTTACATTCAAATACTTATTTAATATTCCCTTTAAACTAAATTTTCACATGTGAATCAAGTACCTTATGATATGTTGATAGAAATCCTTCTTTCCAGTACTAAATATATCATAGCGTGTTTCTGAAAAATATTATTATTTTTATTTATGTATGATGGGCTTGGCGGCCATCTTTCAAGTAATGAATAAACATTCACACAATTTGAAAGAAGTTTCTTAAAATATATCTCATATAAAATTAATTTTGCTATTCCATTCAGCAGAGACGGAAATATTTCGATAACATGATTTCTTATAATTATTTAGTATTAAGTGCACTTCCATCCTATAAATGCCGGGAATAAAGAATATAAAAATTTAAATTAACGTAAAAACATGAAGGAGAGGGGGGGAGCATAGAAGCTTCCACCCCCCGTTATATTTACACAATTTGAATTTAGCTTCTTGGAATAAATATCTCGTAAAAATAATATGGTTATTCCATTCAACAAGGGTTGAAATATTCAGATTAAAAAAGAAAAAAAAAATGCATTAAAAACATCGCAAAAGCCCCGTTAAGCACACAAGTTGAATCAATTTAAGTTTTAACAGTGTTAAGTTTGGCGCACTCCCATCCTCCCATCCTATAATTATTTCCCATTGCGCAGCACTAGTGCAATATAAAACTCAATTAACCAACCAATCAACCAACTCATCCTGTAATTGATGAGATTTATAGAATTCAAACTAACGTAAAACTTCGAAAGATGGCCGCCAAGCCCATCTTACATTAATAAAAATAATAGTACTTTTCAGAAACAGGCTATGATGTATTTAGTACAGGAAAGAAGGATTTCTATCAACATATCATAAGGCACTTGATTCACATGTGAAAATTTAGTTAAAAGGGAATATTAATATTAAATAAGTATTTGAATGTAAGCTTGGGAATTTGATATCACACCCTTTTTAGACACAACTTTAATCAATTCTCTTTCTTTGAGCTTGGCTTTTTTGTACATTTTAAGTGTCTTTTTTGTAGATATATATTACCTTCAAAAAAATTTTTTTTCTTCTTCTTTTTTTATAGAAGCATGGAATAATATAATTTAAAAATCAGATATATTTCTTAGCATTTGAAACGTTATTAAAGTAGATTTCTCCTGATTACGTTCTATAATACAACTACGCAACTAATGCAACTATAATGACTACGTTCCATAATTATTTTAAATCTGTGTTAATAAAAGAAAGTATTTGTTTGTTTACGACGTACAGAAAAACCATGGTACTTTTCTAGATAAAAAAAAATGCGTGCAGTTTTGCAATATACCTTTTGATGTTCGATATTCCTATTAGATATTTTTTTAATTACTTTTTATAACGTTATTTGCATAGTTCTTTTTATTTATTTTTTTTTTCGACATTATTCTTTGATTTTAATTTCAAGCTGATGCCAAGAAAAATAAAATGCTTACAATATTTTTAAATACAAAAAGAAACATTTATTTACACGTAAATTAAAAAAAAAAAAAAAAAAAAAAAGAATAAATAAAGGTTAAAATTATTATCAAAAATAAAATTTCTGATAAAATTGACGCCATAATAGCTTTAAAATTATTAAATATACTTGCAGGTGGTAATTTAAAAAATGAAAAATGTGCATTTTCCATTTTAAATATTTTATTTTGATTTATTTAAATATTAATTTGAATTAATCAAATAGTTTAATATTTTTACATTCTCTTACCCATATTATATGGTAGAGAAAATATTGTTTTCAGGCCGAATTTTCGAAATTGATTTTTTGGTATATTTACTCGTTTAAAGGTACCCTAATTCCGAAAAACACGTTGTTAGCGGTTGGTCTGTGTGTGTGCGTATCTGTGTGTGTTATCAGCATAGCTTAGAACAAATAATAGTACGAAGCTCTAACTCAGTATCCAAAATCTGTATCATATAGGGATGCAACACTAAACATTTCGTTGAGATCAAGTAAATGGTTCGTTTACAGGGACACCCAAGCGAATTCAAATACATTACGTCTATGGGGGAAATTACAGGTAAATAGAGTTTAACATCTATAGGCTGAACCAAACCAAATGAAATGAATATATATTTTTTATATACGTAAAGCAGTATTCATGTAGAATATGGAATGGAGACCATTCACCGTTCGTTTACAGGGCTACACTAAAGAACTAGAATATAGGGGGAAAATACTTGAAATTTTTTCTTGATTTTATCGCTTGAAAACTAATGTGAATGCATGTTTAGTTTATTTTAAATTAACCGTCTTTCTAATCAATATAATGAAACTGAAACAATTAAATGTTTTTTTCTATTTCATTAACAGGCTGTATATTACAGTATTTGACCATAATTTTGGTTTGCTGTAAATTGTCACCAAAATAAGTATATATTTTAAAATGTTCTTTTTTTTTATAAAGTTTTTATAAGTTTATATTTATAAAGTAATTTAAAAAATTAATAATTCAATTTTTCTTTTTAAGTCATTTAAATATAGCTAAGCAGCAAGCAATGTCTGCTAGTTATTTCATAAAATGACTAGAATAATTTCGGGGAAAAAATATATATTTATATACAGGGTGATTAATTTTAAAGAGTACCCGTTGGTGTTTCTTATTACCCTTAAATATGACGTATGTGGCAACTATTCTAACACTGAATTATAATTGTTTGAACCTTGTTTAAGTGTGGGAGACAATTTCCAGCACTGTTGGACTGTCACAACTTTATTGGTGTGGTAAAACAGAAATAGAGACGCACAATTGTTTTAACCCTATAATAACTTTATTTATGAAAAACAAAATTTAATTAAAATTTTTTACATTATCATTCCTACATTACATTTACATTATCATTTCATAGGCTTTTCCAGAGAAGTCCTGCAAACCTCGATGAATTATAACAGATCATAACTGAAGAAATCTCGTCAATAACACCAACAGTGCTGCGAAGTGTGTCAAAAACCTGGTTCGACGTGTTCATGTTTGCATTCAAAGTGGGGGCGAACATTTTCAACATTTTCTGTGAGGAATGATAATGTAAAAAAAATTGAATTAAATTATGTTTTTCAAAAATAAAATTATTACAGGATTAGAAAAATTGTGCGTCTCCATTTCTATTTTACCTCACAAATAAAGTTGTAACATTCCAACAGTGTTAGAAATTGTCTCGCAAACTTAAACAAGGTTCAAGCAATCACACTTCAATGTTAGAATATTTGCCACATCCATCAGATTTAAGGGTTATAAGAAAAACCCACGGGTACTCTTTTAAACTGATCACCCTGTATATTCAGTAGTGAACCTTATAAATATATTCAAAAGTTTTTCCTGAATATTTAAAATACTACAATCCAACAAATATTCAAACAGTCAGACTAAGAAAAAAAAATCATAAGTATTTTTCAGCTATTTTGTAAATTATAAAACCAGACTGCGTGCATAAATTAGGAAATCTGTTTCTTGCTTTCTTTTAAAGATAAAATTGTTTCTTAAATGATTTTCTTCATCCTTAACGTGTGAATGTTGATTTCTATCCAAGGCTATAGCCATTGTTAATGGGGAAATCTGAAGTTGCGTTACTGTAAAAAAATGTTTTAGATTATCAAATTTCGTTTTTCTATAATTAGAGATTGTCTAATACTTTCTCCATACAATGAAATATCATGACTAGACTGTATAATCTCAATTGTAATAACAGTTTTTTTAAAAAGGGTTCTTTTTTATTTAATAAAAGGTGATATAATTCGTTCTCATATTTCATAACTGTATCTAGATTAAAATATATCTCATAAAATTGTACACCGTTAAATAAGAAATCTTACTTTTTACTTATTTTATTACTAGTCAGTCTGCGCCATAGATATAGTAATTTATATAGATCTATCATCCCCATGTTAACGAGCAAAGATTTTTGATGCTGAAAAAAGTTTTTTGGCATCAGCCATTAGAGAGTTAAAACTCGAAAACAGTAACAGAATAGAATGGTAATGAATTTTGAAAATGCCGAAATATTGCGCGGCTTTTAAATGTTCTAATAAATATATGAAAAGAAATAGGGTAGGTTCCATAAATAAGTTATATTCAAGTAATTTATGAAAAATATAATTTTTATAATCAGTTGCTTTGTTATTATTATGAGATAATTACTGTTTTCATATTTAATGGAATACTTTTTATAAATTTTAATATTTTTTAAGATTTTATATTAGTAAGTAATATGGAATTCTCAAAATTCTTTTAAATGTAGCTAGCAGCCGCGAAAGTTTTAATATATAACTAGTATGTTGTGGCCACCACAAGATTTTCTTCCACATATAATCCTATACAAATTTACGCAATACAAATAATCTATTAAATTATAATTTATTAAAATTATTTTTCATGATTAATGCAGACGATTTTTATCTCAAAGAAGTATAATAATAATAAATGACGAAAGAAAGATAGTTTTGTGCAGCCATGAGTATATTAGAGTATAGTAAAAAAAAAAAAAAAAAAAAAAGGAAAGGAGAAAGAAAGAAAGAAAGAAAAGAGGGTATCTGGAGTTTTTCATTCGCTTTTAGTGCATAAATTTTATTTGCTAAATTACCTATGTGTATTCCCGTGTATATTCACTCAAGGAAATACATCCATAAGTGAGTAAAATGGCCGTCTTTTCCCGATTAAAAAAGGTATCACTTTTCCCCTCTCAATGATCAATCTATGTCTTATTACTATATCTATGGTCTGCGCTCGCCTACCGCTTGATTTTTACACATGCATTTCTTACCTTACTAGTTCAAATTACAAAACATTGGTTTACATAAAACTTTTTTTAACGGCATCTTTTGCATCATAATATTTACACGTTTTAGAGTCCAAGCGGCTCCAAGAAATTAAAAATGACATCATAAACTTTTCAAGTTTTATAGTCACGTGTCTATCTGTTTACTTATTTACTATATTATTAATTTGTCGTGACATTTCTAAATTCTACATATTTAATTTGTTATTACCATTATTATTATCTCTTCAAGTATAAAAATTTCTGCATAACAACGAAAAGAGCTTATTCTAAAAATAGAAATTGTTTTGTTTTATATGTATGGATTTATGGATGAATAAATTCTGAAAAATTATCAGGTTATTTAAGCTTTGCATTCTGAGGTGATAACAGCTATATTTATATGCTATACTGAAATAAAATTTTAAAAAAGACTATCTCATGAACCAATAAATTTTGAATATTTAATATATTATTTGAATCAATGAACGTATCTTCCAGAAACATGCAAATCATGAAAAATATTTTATTTTCTTATTTTTTATCTCAATACATTGTTGCAATTGTGATGTAAATTTTTCGTTTAATTATCCTTTTTTTTTTTTTTTTTTTTTTTTTTTCAATTATTTTATTTATTTAAAAAGCACGTATTTAAACCATGATTAAAATTTTACTTTCTTTATCTTAATGTATTCCAATACACTGTTGTAGCTATGACTTTATCTTTCAACGTTATCCCCGGGAAACTTGGACTTTTATTATTAAGATTTCCATATATGTAACAAAAGAAAAAAAAAAAAAAAACTTACTTTTTTCTTTCTTTAGCATACGTAAGAAGAAAGCTTTGGAATCGTGAAATTTTTATACCTTTGTTTTTGAAGGGATTTACAGGTTTTAAGGTTTCCTGAACAAGATGCAACCATTATTAGAAAATGTCTCTGGGTAAGTATCTGTATGTGTACGTATTTTAGCAAAGTATAATGGACGCTGTATCTCCTGAACCAATAGACGGAATTCTGTAAAATTTTATATTTGGTTAGACCGTGGCATAAATTAGTGCTGATTATATTTTTGGTATATATATATATCGTCCAGCGGCATGGGCGTAGGAAAGGGAGGGACTGATGGGGCTCAAGACCCCCTATTGGTTATTACAAAATTTCCCTTTAATGCCAAATGAAAGAATGACCCATTTAAAAGCCAAATTAAAATGTTATAAATGTTCATAATTAATGATATCTCATAATTAATACTAATTGATATTTAATTGTTAATTGATTTTCTTGATAATAATTTTAAGACGTTTTTAAAATGAAAAATTTTGAGCCCCTCACATGATTTTTTAATTGCTACGCCACTGTCCAGCGGTACTAATATGACGAAATTTACCCTTAATAATTTGAAGGCTGTATACACTATCTACCAATAAGTATTTGGCCGTTTTGTTAAATATCTAGAAAAACAATCTTGGGGAATTGTCTTGAAAATTTAGACGTATAAAGAACATACTATACCTCATATATTTCAGCAAAAGTTTTGTCCGGCAGAGCAAAAGGGGACCAGTAAAAAATTAGAAAAATGTAAATATGCTTTGGATCACCCTGTAGAAAGTAATGTTTGAAATGCGATTTTGCTATAGCATGTCATTTTGAAGATTGTTCTAATTATCTGTATAAATTTTTATGAGGCTACTACATATATTCATGGAAATATAATAGTTTCTTTAAAAAATTGCCCCCCCCCCCTAAAAAAAAAAAAAAAAAAAAAAAAAAAAATCCACTTTTTTTTTTTTTTTTAATTATTATTATTAAACGGCCATGGTAACCCAGTCGGTAGAGCGCCGGCCTCGTAATTGAAAGATTGCGGGTTCGGTACTCGAGCCGGCCAAAGACCGTCGTGTACACTAATGGTGGCTAGTGCACGTAAAATCTGTCGTGGCCGCAAAGTCATCCATGTTCCCATCAAAAATTATACCTCTGGGGGTCACCGAAGCGGGAGAGCCATCCCTTCCTTGGAGGATCAAAATTGTGATGGCATGTCTCCGGACCACCTCCAGGGGTGTGTCCCAGACCGTCTCCAATTGCCCATCTGCTAAGCATTAGTGCGACGTAAAACCCAACCACAACCACTTTTTTTTAATATAACACGTAGGTATTAGACCAGTGCAAAGCCATTTTTAGGAAACTTGGCATAATATGTCAGACACAGCTTACTGCAATCAGAATGCAAAAATGTTAAATATCTTATGAAATATGAGCACTGCATGCCAAGTTTGCTAAAAATAGCTTTGCACTGGTCTAATACCTACCTGTTATATTAAAAAAAAAGTGGCAATTTTTTGCAATTTTTTAAAGAAACCATTATATCTATTAATATATGTGACAGCCTCATAAAAATTTATACAGTTAAATAGAACAAACCTCAAAATCACATGCTACAGCCAAAACGCATTTGAAGCATTGCTTTTTACAAGATGATCCAAAAAATTTTGGCATTTTTAACACATCTGTATGTATGTTTGTAACCGCTCTGGGAGCAAACAAAAAATCTATATTGTAAAAAAAAGACTTTCTCTACGTGAACGCTGTGGCCGTGAGGTAAAGCTCCGCGCTACGAACCTTAAGGTCTAACGTTCGAACCCAGTCAGGGGAGATTTTTTAAAATGTTTTTTGTTTAATTCTAAATTATTTATTTCTCATTCCTTCATTATGTTATTTATTCAGTTAATATTACGTAATTTCTAGACTTTTTAACACGCTTTTATTCATTTGACATGATGTCACTATTAATGTATGTAACGAAATCTTGGAAATCAATTTTCAGTTACTTCTGGTCATCCTATTGACCTGAAAGTTTGCACACGACTTCATTATCGATGACAATACTATATACAAGTGTTTTCAAGCGCCTATCCCTTCAGGGGCAGGTCCCAAGGGCAAAGTATTAAGTAAAACCCCCATTTTTTTAACTTTAAAATTATTTAAAAGGGATAAACAAATTGATGCCAAAAATAAGTAAGTGAATATATTTCTTAGTATATCAAATAAATAAATAAAACCGTGCAAACCTTTTTTTTTTTTTTTTAGCACGTTTTTATTTTAATTAAAGATTTAAGTATATGTAAATATTATGGTGTGTCACTCACACGATTTTCTCTTACCCTGCATTTTAATACTAAGATAGATATTTTGTGATTTTTAGTTCACATTTCTATAAAAGCGTGTTCTTTAATTTTTTAAAAGTATCATTTTATTTAAATTTTTTATTGGTCTCATTTTGCTCTACCGAACAAAACTTTTGCTGAAATACATGAGGTATAACATGTTCTTTATACCCCAAAGTTTCAAGACAAGTCCTCAAATATCTGTTTAGGTATTTAACAAAACGTCTAAATTCGAAAGTGTCCAAATACTTATTGATAGGTAGTGTATTACCTTCTAAAGTATATAATTGTTCTGAAATTCCTCTGTTTACAGGTAGGCTATAGCTCCGCTTCTGCAGTGTGTAAGTGCACCAGATTAATTTATTTCAGATAGTCATTTTGAAAAAACTATGCTGATTTAACTCAGTTGCATATTGGCCGATAGTTGGCGATCGTATGCAGCAATTTTCTCTGTATACAGGACGTTTAAATATCAACTTTTATTTTATGTAAACGCACCAAACTTGATATGTGAAATACATATTAACAAAAATTATACTGATACCATTTCAGTGTATATAGGACGTCAGGTGGCGCTAGTGTTATAACTTTTTTAGATTTTCCAGATCTATGCATCTATTGTTTAAAAAAAAACTCAAATTGTATATGTTATATATTTATCATGAGACACTACGTTAATTAAACTTTTGTGCATGTTAATCGGTAGGTGGCATTGTTACATATAATGATATAGAATAAAGTTTGTAAGGACATTTGAATGAATTAGCACAATGTAGTGTACATTGAATCCTAATAAAATTGGGTAAAATCCCTTAACGTTTTCTTTCTCATTGAAGGTATATAAAATTCTACTAATTTTCTATTGACAATATCTTTTTAAATTTTCAAAATATTTGATTTTTTTTTTTTTTTTTTTTTTTTTCGAAAGTAACTTTGTACATTTGGTTAATAAATCATGCAACAGAAATTTCAACGCTCAAGCATGCGGAGCTAAAAAATATTTCGTATAAAAACTCATATTTCATCAGATATTTAATATTTTTATATTCTGATCGCAATATGTAGTGTTTAATGTAGTATGTCAATTTTTAGAAAATGATATTGAATCGGTTTAAAAATCCTGCATGGTATAAATCATCGAAAGTTACATAACTTGGTGGGCGGATACTCCCCCCACAGGGGTAGAAGCATAGACCTTATATAGATAGACCACGCATCCCCCCTCATTTTCTGTCTGCGACATGTAGTAGCTTCCCCAGCGAAATTATCACGTGATGCAGACCTGGAGAGAGAGACGAGAATGAATATTATGTGATTTTTCCGTAGGAAAGAAAGTAGTTTTGAGTTTTTTAATTTCCGTATTGTACACAAACTTTTTATTTAAGCCTTTAGATTTACGCATCGTTGGAAAGCTGAAATGTCATAGATTAATTATAAAAAAAATTTCTTTTGTGAGAAACCATTCTGAAGGGGAGAATTTTTTGTTTGAATTCTTACAAAAATAAGTGCTTTCTTATGGAAGAACCTCCCTCAACTCTCTGTCACGTGACATACGGTGCTGACCACAAAGGATAAAGGTTTCAGATTACACCCTCATGTTGAAGACATTCACTATAATGGGAAGTCCTATTGGTGGCGTAGTCTATATATATAAGGTCTATGGGTAGAAGCAATGCTCCTACATATGGACAACTCATTGTAAAAGTGGTGTAACTCCATATTTTTTAAATATATATATTTTTGCTTAATTGTATCACATTTTGTCACATCTTTCATTATAAAAAAGAAAAAAATTCCAATAATTGCATTAAAATCCCGTAAATGATGTTTTTCTCAGAAAACTAAAAATTCCAAATATTCATCATAAAAATGAAGTTTCTAAGTTGCTTCAAATTATATTTAATATAATTTATAAATTCTTATAACTATGGTTTGTATTAAACGCAAAAATCGATAACACTTACTGAATCTTGACTTTTTTTCCTACGCATAAATTTGAAAAAAGCTCGTTATTTCAAAATCAATTTCCATGTAGATAATTCACTTTTACAATGAACGACTCATATATAAAATTATTTTTCTGGTTGATTATTATTGTTATAAATATACTTTTTTAATTCCACATCAAAAATTAAAAATAATTTTCATCATATACATTTATACGGAATTTTGTCCTATTCTGCCATATTAAAATTTTTGGAAAAATGAGAGATGACAGCGCTACCTAATAAGCGATTTATTCCCATATGCAATTAGCACCAATTTAAGTCAGGGTCTAACTAAATATCATATTTGGTTAAATTTTATCCACTGATTCGTGAAATACTCTGATTCGAGTGCCCGCAAAATTTTAGATACACACACAGACAGGCACTTTGTAAAAATGGTCAAATCGTGTTCAAGAAATATTAAAACGAGTAACTACACCGAAAACCAGAAGTTGAAAATTTTAACTAATCCATCTTCTTTTATGTAGAAGAAAGAAAAAAACTATGTTTATTTTTATTTATTTATTTATGGTTATTATTATTATTATTATTATTTTGTTGTTGTTTTGTTTTGTTTCAAGTGTGTGCCTTTTAATGTGCATTTATACGGAATTTTGTGCTATTCTGCCATATTAAAATTTTTGGAAAATTGAGAGATGACAGCGCCACCTAATGAGCGATTTATTCCCACATGTAATTAGCACCAATTAAGTCAAGGTCTAACTAAATATCATATTTAGTTAAATTTTGTCCACTGATTCGTGAAATACTCGGGTTCGTAAGTGAGTGTCCACAAAATTTTAGATACGCACACAGACAGACACTTTGTAAAAATGGTCAAATCGTGTTCAAGATATCTTAAAATGAGTAACTCTATCGAAAACCAGAAGTTGAAAATTTTAACTAATCCATTACTTTCTTCTTATATATGTATAGTCGGTAACAAAAGTATCCGAACACTAGCAAAAATTTCTATATAAATAAAAGTAGAGATGACAGTGCCACCTTATTCTGCCTTATGGTCGTCTGAGCGAGTAATGCTGACCGGTTGTCGGCCTGGATAGCTCAATTGGAAGAGCCTTGACCTTGTAAGTCAAAGATCCGGGGTTCGACTCCCGGTCCAGGCATTTTTTTCACTCAGTCGGAAAAATAAAATTTCAATAAATATGATTTTCTTCCACTGTTGATTGTGTGATTTTAATAAAAATTGTAAAAAAAAGTAGAGTTAATACTGTTTTGTTAAATAAATCCTTGTCAAATCTTGTTCTTAGTCAGTCTATGAACATGATTCGACAAGGATTTATTTAACAAAACAGTATTAACTCTACTTTTTTTACATAGGAATTTTTGCTAGTGTTTGGATACTTTTGTTACCGACTGTAGAAGAAAGAAAAACCGATGTTTATTTTTATTTATTTTTTTATTGTTATTATTTTTTTTTCTGTTTTTCAAGTGTGCGCCTTTAAAAAATTCTTTATTCATAAAGTTCTTGTTTAATAACGCACTTAAAACACTCATTCCTTAATTTCTAAACTTGATACTATTTGTTAATTAAGTATTTTTCTATGGAAAATGTCAAAGAAAAGAGGATGATTATCCTTGAAAAAGAAAAAAAGAAATTATTAATCGTCCCAGCGTACCATGTTACCTCGAAATGATTAATTTCACTTTCCAAATGTGGTCGCATTACTATAAAGTTGTCATACTGAAAGGGAAATTTCTAATTAGCTGTATAATTGGCTTAGTGTTTTTTTTTTTTTTTTTTTCTTTTTTGTATGCTAACAAAAATACATTATTCATTTTTGCTAGCTTGTGAATAAGAAACTAATATTAATAAAATTTAATTACAGAATATTATAGAGCGATTCGTTATTACTGTTGTTATAATTATTGTTATTAGTGTACATGCATTAGTATTAGTATAGTACACAGTTCCAATTATTAGTAATATGCTGAACGATAAACATATTTCGACATAGGGTAAGTGCTTTAGTGATTGACACTTTTAGAGCAATATCTAATATTCTTAATGTTCTAGTCATCAGAAAATATTTTTAGAAATCTTAAGTTAATACGTATAGCATGAAAGACATTCAGAACCACAAAAATATATACATTTGATAATAATATTTTTTTTTATGAATTTTTATTTCACACCCACTCAATGTTCCAGTAATTGACACTGCCAGTTTTTCATTTTATCAGTAATTGGCACCCTATGTTCCAGTGTTTGACACTGCTAGTTATTCATTTTACTAGTTATTAGCACCTTATGCTCCAGTGTTTGAGATAAAATGTTAAAATTCTTATATGTAAACTATATGCTTTTATTATTTTTCTTATTTATTACTTATTTCGGGATAGAAGTCAATTACTGCAGCATGTCAATCACTGGAGCACCTACCCTACTTCACTCAAGATTTTTAACAAACTTAAACAATGGCAAAAAAAAAAAAAAAAAAAAAAAAAAAAAATTAAACACGACAGATACGTACAATACAGTTCGACCGTATATTGTGTAGAAAGGATGAAATAAATAAATCAAAGCATAAATATTTAAAATGAGAAGCATGCATATAAAATTATTAGAAATAAAGCACAATGAGAATAGAAATAAATCAGAAATACACAAATTAACTAAATAAATAAATAAATAAAAAAAATAAAAAAGTCGCCAAGGGGGTTGTCCTACACTAAAGCTTTTCCAGTTTTTCCTAGAAATAGCTCTTTAAGGGGACTTTGGCAGCTTTGACCCACTGAGGGTTCCATATAAAAGCTTCTATTTCCTTTTAATATTTATAAATTGAACTAGATTAGATTTGTTTAATAAAATATCTATTCAGGAAACAATTATTATGGTTTTTGATATATTTTTTTTTACAGATATGAAATCAGTAAAAATTGTGTGTTCTCAGTTTACCTTTTTTTTCATGAATTCTTCAAAATGCTAAAATTTCTACAAAAAATCGGAAAAAGTCCTAATATTATACATATGTATTTGTATATATATATTTGTCTTATAGAATTTACTTAAAAGAATTAGGGATGGATTTTTAAATTTAATATTTAGTTTTGGGGAAAAAAATTAAAAAGTGTACTTCTAAAAAAAAAAATAATCTGGTGTGTCACTCACACTACTTTCTCTTACCCTGAAATTTAATACTATAAATACAGGTTAGAGATTAAGAGGTAAGATAAGGAGTACTGTTATGTAAACCTATGTTAAACAATTCAAATTAGGCTTAGGAAGAGTTTTATATGATAACTTGTTCTGTGTGAGGGGGCGGAACATACATTATTTACCATATTTCTATGAGGAATTTATTTCAATTCCCGAACAGCTTTCCTGGAAATGGTAAAATATTATTAGTAAATCACATCCACTAACAACAAATAACTAGTGTGTTGTGGCCACCACACGACTTTCTTCTATATTTTCTTATACAAATTCACTCGTAGCATCCCTATATGATACACATTTAGAATACCGAGTTTAGAATTTCAGTTAATATTTGTTCTTGAGATATGCTGATAACATACACACAGACAGACACACAGACCATTAGCTAAAAACATTATTTTCGTATTCAGGGGACCTCAGAACATGTAAATATAACAAAAACTCACGTCCGAAAATTTGACCCTAAAACAATACTTTCTCGACCCTATGGGTAAGAGAAAGTAAAAATGCAAAAGGAAACATGATTTCTCTTATATATTTTTCTTTTAAAGATACTTCAAAGTCCATCTCCAATTCTTTTAAACAGTTTCTATTAAATATCCAAAAAACAAATATTAATCTTTTCTTAAACATCTGTAGAAGTTTTAACATTTTGAAGATCATCAATTCATGAAAAATTGCAAACTGAGAAAACATAATTGAAAAATTTCAAATCTGTAAAAAAAAGTAATAATCTGGTGTGTCACTCACACGACTTTCTCTTACCCTGATATTTAATAATATAAATACAGGTTGGAGATTAAGAGGTAAGATAACGATGTTATGTAAACCTATGTTAAACAATTCAAATTAGACTTCGGGAGAGTTTTATATGATAATTAGTTCTGTGTGAGGGGGCTACCGCCCCCCTCAACCCCCCGTTTCATTAATGCACCTACATTTATATAGAATTTAATTCGGTTATTAAAAAATAATTCTGTTTTTAAAAAATAATTTATTAAAATTATTATTTAAAAAAATTATCTTTTATGATAATGCAGACGATTTCCATATTAGAGAAGTAGTATAACTCCAAATATCCAAAAAAATGTCCATTTTATTATCAATATTAAAAAAAAAAAAAAAATCGTAACTTTGTTTTAAATTATCGCAGATCGATGGTGAAACCATTCGTTTTAAAGGTATTGGCGAGCTCTTTAGGATGATACCCATTAAGGAAATTTACTCCACTCGAGGGGGGGGGGAGGCGAGGCTCCTACATACACAATATTTTTTTCCCAGTTGACTATCTCTATTACAAAAAATATATATTCGTTTCATTTGGTTTAGTGCAGTCTATAGACGTCAAACTCTACTTACCTGCAATTTCCCCCATAGACGTAATGTATTAGAATTCTCTTGATTGTCTCTGTACACGAACCATTTGCTTGATCTTAACGAAAAGCTTACTGTAGCATCCCTATATGATACACATTTAGAATACCAAGTTTGGAATGTCTGCTACTATTTGTTCTTGAGATATGCTGATAACAGACAGGCACAGACACACACAGAGACACACATACACACACACACACACACACAGACAGACATACACACAGACCAACCGCTAAAAACATGATTTTCGTATTCAGGTGACCTCAAAACGTGTAAATATAACAAAATCTCGTTTTCGAAAATTTGACCCAAAAACACTACTTTCTCTACCTTATGGGTAAGAGAAAGTAAAAAAAAAAATGTCAAAACAATAAGAATCGTTGCTTGAATACATATTTTATTGACCAAACCTAATATATAGTTCAATTTATAAATATTTAAATGGAAATGTAAGCTATTATATTAAATCTTCAGTGGTGCCACGTCTCCTTGAAGAAGGAAAAATGACGTATTTACTCTATTTAATTCTAAAAAAAGGTAATAAAGATGCTTACCACATTCCAATAATAATACCATTTCTTTTAGATGTTATACTTGGATTGTTACAATCGATATTCCATGTTTCCAGTGGAGAAATGTTAGGAGGTGAAGCCTTATTGTCAGTATCTAAAGTACTAAATCTAATTTCTTTAAACCATTTCTAGAAGAAAAAAAAATGTTTAAAGCAATGATTAATGTAAATAAAAATAAAATAAATAAATAAATAAATATAAATTTCTAACATTCAAGATTCATTAATATTTGTGTTATACATAGCTGATTAATTCAAACATTTCCTTTTTAAAAACTTTTAAAATTAGTTTTTTAAATATACTTTTCCCTATCATTAAGAGTACAATTTTGCAATATTATTATTACTTAAAAAATCCCAAATATAATAGACAGAAATAATATATTATTAATTAACAAGTAAATCAAACAGAAACAGAGTTATTAATAGTTACGTAATTATTTTTAATAACACAGATGATGATGCATTATTCAAAATTTTAAGAAATCTTTTTTTTAACTATTAAAATTTATTTTATCTTTTTTTTAATAGCATATAACACAATCTTCGCAATTTTGTCTTCTTCTTATTATTATTATTTTACAAATTAGTTACATTTATTAATCTAATGGCTATATATATACATATACACTAAGGGACAGAAAAAAAAAAAAAAAAAAAAAAAAGCTGCACTGCACAAAATTTGACTTATACCTTTTATGTTTGTAATACATTAAAAACTAATGATTTAAACTAATAAAATTGTTATGCTTGCATAATACGGAAGTCATAACATAATACCTATGTGCATTTTGCATTTAATAATTCGCTTTTTTACACTCACTCTACGAAGTATTTAATAAAAATCTACATAAAATTTTCTTTTTAAACGTAATATAATAAACATATATTTTGTATTCTATTATGATTTATTATATGAAATAAACACGTTATATTTTAACGTATGAAATAAAACAATTTATTTGTTAGATATAAACGATTACTTAATATGTATTCTTCATTGGATAATTCCACCTTTATATGGAAATACTGCTTTAACGCGCAATGGCATAGTATTTTACAGTTTTTTTTTTTTTTTTTTTTTTTTTACATGAAACTCGGAAATTTCACTGTGCCAAAAATCATAAATAATTTTTTCTAGTTCTTGCAAAGTTGTAGGCTACGAATTTCGAATCCTCAGCCTCTTTTATAGACTAAACAATTTCAAGCGGATTGAGATTAGAATTATTTTCAGGTCTAGTAAAAAAGGAATTCTAAGATATTTTTTGTGGGATTTAACTTTAAGTAAAAAAAGTTATGATAGCTTATAAAATTATAGATGCTTATGGGAATGGATAGGTGATTTTAACAACCTGAATCAAATAAACGTACCACAGGCGCCATGTAACAAGGTGCATTATCATCTTGAAATGCTGCTTGGGGAAAAATCTGAAATAGCTCCAAAATAGCCGGTCAGATATCAATATTTTAATGGCCGAGTTTTATTTCGGGTTAATTGATCCTTTAAACATGAAAATTTGCCCTATTCATTGAAAAATTATGCATTTTCGTATCATAATGTACGGAGAATGTGTCACAGTTTTAAAAGCATGATTTTTATTAAGTCGGTCACATTTTCGTTATCAGACCACTTGTTTCCGTCAGCTCGAAATAAGTTAAACTTGACTCATTAGAGAGAACCACTTCAGCCCAATAATTGAGTGATCATTTTTTAAAATTTTTAACCCCTTGCTTTCCCAATTCTTTTCGTTAAGAATGGATTTTTTCCAGATTTTCTGGCATTTAAGCTTGCTTTGTTTAATCGTTGTTGCACAGTATTTAAAGAAATTATGTTACTAAACACTTTTTCTGAATCCCTTCTATGTTCTAATTGTAATACAAACTGGTTTTATAAGCACTGGCTTTTTAACTTGCGGTCATCTCGATTGGATAAACAATTTGGCCGCCACGATACAAAATTCCAGTTTATACAGCCAAAAAATTTTATAATTTGCTAAAAACCAGCTCACCAATATTTCGTTAATATTTAATCATTTTGACATCCCGTATATTAAAATATTTTTTGATTTTCACTCTAAAATTAATATTTTTTTGTGGTATCATTAATTGCCTTATTCTTGCCATTTTTGAAATACTTTCTAAAATTACAATTCTTCGAACAATTGCATCTTGTTTTTAATACTTGGCTCAATCCTAAATTATACGTGGAACACAACGTAATGAAATCTGTTCGAAAATGTACTTTTAAAACAATAAAACTGGCGATTGCAGAAAGAGAAATGGAAAATATCCAAGTGCGGCTTTGTTTTTGTCCCTTAGTGTGTGCGTATATATATATATATATATATATATATATATATATATATATATATATATACAGGGTGATTATAATTACAGTTACGATTTTAAAACGCTCTAATTTTAAAATTACCGGTCAGAATGACCAAATATTTTATCAAAACAATCGCGAGGTAATGCATTTTTTATTTTTTTTATTTTTTATTTATTTATTAGGACTGAGGGCCTATTAGTCTCAATCTGGGATTTTTGCGGTGTCGATTTCGATAGTTGGACATTTGTCGAAATCTAAAATTTATCGAAAATATAATTGAATAATTTGAAAGCGATGTTATAATTTGAAAAAAGAAAAAAAAAAAAAAAAGCTAATAGTCCTCCGTCCTAAACTAAATTTTGCTTTTGCCAGAATTTCATCAAAATCCTTTTTATTATTATTATTATTATTATTGAAAGAAAAAGAAAAGAAAATTAATAATAATCAGTATCGTTACAAGCGATATCGAAAAAGCTTTTTTTAATAATTTTGAATTAAGAAATAAAAAGTGCGCGTGAAATAATATGAAACAAAAATAAGTAAAATAATCTGGTGTGTCACTCACGCGACTTTCTCTTACCTTGAAAATTAATACTATAAATGCAGGTTGGAGTTTAAGAGGTAAGATAACGAGTACTGCAATGCAAACCTATATTAAACAATTCAAATGAGGCTTCGGAAGAGTTTTATATGATAATTAGTTCTGTGTGAGGGGGGCTACCGCCCCCCTCAACCCCCCTTTTCATTAATGCACCTACATTTATATAGAATTTAATTCGGTTATTAAAAAATAATTTATTTAAATTATTATTTAAAAAAATTATTTTTTATGATAATGCAGACGATTTCCATATTAGAGAAGTAGTATAACAGAAAATATCCAAAAAAAGTCCATTTTATTCTCAATATTAAAAAAAAAAAAAAAAAGAAAGAAAGAAATACGATTTTTTTTTTCTAAGCTTTTTTTTTTTGTTAAAAGTAAAAAAAATCCATAACTTTGTTTTAAATTATAGCAGATCGATGGTTCAACCATTCGTTTTAAAGGTATTGGCGAGCTGTTTTGAAAGATACCCATCATGAAAATTTACTCCCCTCGAGGGGGGGAGGCGAGGCTCCTGCATGCATAATTTTTTTTCCCAGTTAACTATCTCTATTACAAAAAGTATATATTCGTTTCATTTGATTTGGTGCAGTCTATAGACGTTAAACTGTACTTACCTGCAATTTCCCCCATAGACGTAATGTATTAGAATTCTCTTGATTGTCCCTGTACACGAACCATTTGCTTGATCTTAACGAAAAGCTTACTGTAGCATCCATATATGATACACATTTAGAATACCAAGTTTGAACTTTTTGCCATAATTTGTTTTTGAGATATGCTGATAACAGACACAGACGCACACACAGACACACAGACCATTTGCTAAAAACATGATTTTCGTATTCAGGGGACCTCAAAACATGTAAATATAACAAAATCTCGCATTCGAAAATTTGACCGAAAAACAATACTTTCTCTACCTTATGGGTAAGAGAAAGTAAAAATGAATTTAATGATTTTTTGTTTTTCGGGGGCTGCTCATGCATATAAAAAATGCGTATTAAAACGAGTCGAAGAAGGAAGCGAAATAAGTATTGAGTTATATTACGATAAATACGATATATAATATGATACGATATATTAGACCTATCGTCCAGGGTTAGTAGGCATTTTCGTTGAAAGAAATAGTTTGTTCGTTCGGTGCAACTTGCACATCAGTCCCGTGAGGTACAACTTTCACATTAGTCCCTTGAGGTACGACTTTCACTTTAGTCCTGTCACGTACAACTTGCACATTAGTCCCCTTTAAATATAGTGACATGCGAAGCTGGCAAAGCATTCGTTGATTCACTACCTCAATTGATTTTTTTTTTTTTTTTAGAACTGAGGACTATTAGTCTCAATCTGGATTTTTGCGGCGTCATTTTTCGATAGTTTTTTTTTTTTTTTTTTTTTTTTTGACTGTACAGTAACATTACATAATTTAATTGGTTATGTTTTTTATACTTTACCATAAAACAACTTGGACAAAATAATTTAAAATATAGATATAAAGAATGTGTTTGTTGAATTAAATAAAATATTTAATAAATTAAGATTCTCCTTTCCTTCAGAGTTTGAATTTTTTAATTCATATTTCCCGATTTAAAACGCAACAAATTATAAAATCAAATCATTTACATTTCTATATTGTAATAATATACTGAAACAAACCATACATAATATTTTATTCGGTTTAAAAGTGTATCCAGAAAGATTGTATGTTATTTAGGCAGAACTCAATATGATGCATTTCATATAAAACACAATTTCACCTTATGTGAAAAAAAAAAAAAGACATTTCTGACAAATAGCTCAAACTGTACTTATATAATTGAGGAAAATGAGACCTACAAAGTTCAACCACTTTCAGTTACTGACCATGAAATACAAGAAACAATAGACATTTGCATATATATAAAAATTTCAAACGAAATTTCCCAGTGTGGGTAAACATTAGCAATAGGGAAAACCCATTAAAATCGCCTAGAGAATTATACAGATATTCACTTGTGTGTGGGTAGAAGCTAGAATGGTAAATTGTATGTAAATATTGCTGATGTTTTCTTGAGTACATGTATGACTGAGTTTCACTTGTTATCTTTGTAAAAATCATTTGCAGTGTAAATAGAGTGACTTGGTTTCCGAAATCCTCCTTTTAAATAAGATATTTCTTTATTAGTTGAATATTTAGCTTTATATACCTGGACTATAATTCAGAGATTGATACCAGTTACCTGATAATTAACGGCCCTCTTCACTTACCATCGCCGGAAGCCCGAGCCAATGTTATTCTATTGGGAAATTTTCTTTACAAATAACTTATATTAACTAATACATATTTTTAAATTCTGTTTTCACATTCAGAAAATTCCCAACTGTCAAATTGACGGACCTTTTTTAAAAATGTATTTTTTTTTTTTTTAATTTTTAATATTTTATTTTGAAATTGCAAAATGAAAAAAAATCACATATTGAAAATTCGTATTTCGTAGCTTCAAAATAAAATATAAAAAATTAAAAAAATATTTTTTTTAAAAAGGTCCGTCAGTTTAACAGCTGGGAATTTTTAGAATGTGAAAACAGAATTTAAAAATATGTATTAGTTAATAAGTTATTTTTAAAGAAAAATTTCCCATAGAATAACATTAGCTTCGGCTTCTGGCGGCGGTGAGTGAAGAGGGCCCTTAACATGATTTAAATCGAGTGTTCATCTCAGAAACCCCTACACTCTAATTTTTTATCAAAATTACTTGAGCAGTTTCAGAGGCGTAACTAAAAAAGGGTAAGGTGAGGTATCTGCAGATAAGTATGTTGCCAAATTTAGGGATTTTTTTTTTATTCAATATCTAACACTAAATTTTAATTATAACGGTTGCCTACTCACTTCGAAGATTATTGGTCTAATGTGTATGTCAAAGACCACTCCTTAAAGTTATTAGTGAATATTGAATAAAAACCTCTCTAAATTTGGCAGCACTGCTGAGGTAGCTTTTGGGGGACTGATACAGGCTGAAGAGTTTGTTTTAATGTTTAAAATTAAAATTTTATTTAATTTCAAAGTATATGGGGAATCTAGAGTCCTCGTGCCCCTCCCCCTCCCCCCCTGCTCCGGCTACGTTTCACAGCAGTTAAAAAAAGAAGGGGGAAAAAAGGTTATCTGCCATCTTGTGTCCCTGGACAGAGCCTGACTAGGCATGGGTATGCGGTGCAACTGACTCGGGCGCCTTTACTCGAGAAAGTCCAAAAATCAAATGCAAAACTTATTCCAATGTATATATATATATATATATATATATATTTAAGACTATTTTTTTTTCAACTTACTTTCTCTGCCATAAACCTTCTGCCGAATCCGGGTTAAAAATGGAAAAAGGGGAAAATAAATTAGAATATCAGACCTATCGTTACAAATTCAGTACCAAATGAAAGGGGCGATTTTTGGACAGAGCCTGACTAAGGCAAGGGTATGCGGTGCAACTGACTCGGGCGCCTTTACTCGAGAAAGTCCAAAAATGAAATGCAAAACTTATTCCAATGTATATATATATATATATTTTTTTTAAGACTTTTTTTTTCAACTTACTTTCTCTGCCATAAACCTTCTGCCGAATCCGGGTTAAAAACGGAAAAAGGAGAAAATAAATTAGACTATCAGACCTATCGTACAAATTCAGTACCAAATGAAAGAGGCGATTTTTCTGAATACAGGGGAGCAAACAGTTTTTCGGCATGACAATTAGATTTTTTAAAAATAACTAAAGTATGAAATTTAGGTGTCAACAACTTTCGTTTAATACATAAAATAAATTAGAAGTATCAGCAGGAACCGATTTACTCGCTTGGAGGCCCTGGGCATTCATGTTCAATGGGCTCTCTTTCTCATGCTTTAATATTCTAAAAAACAAAACAAATCGCATATTTTTGATTCACGCGTCGAAGAATTCTCTCCACTTTTCATTTCATCGCTGCGAGCCTGGTATTTAGTTAGCCTGTAAGAGTTTGGAATGCAGTATCAGTAGTATGCAGTTGTATTTCCGTTTAGCGAAAATATTGCAATTTTTTCAATGAAATGATAGTTTCCTTGAAAGATAATATCGCTGATTTATATAACAATGCCGTAATACCTCCATCCATTGACAAAAAAACAAAAGACAACGACCACTATAGCAAAATTTGAAAATTTTTCATTTTAAGTATATATATATATATTTTAATGTATGATGGAATCTCTTGGAGGCCCCCTCAGTGTAAGGGCCCAGGGCACATGCCCCTAATGCCCTGCCTTAAATCAGGCACTGAGTATCAGACCTATATTTATAAATTTGATACCAAATGAAAGGGGCGATTTTTCTGAATCCAGGGGTGCAAACAGTTTTTCGACACGACAATTAGATTTTTTAAAATTAACTAAAGTATGAAATTTAGGTGGAAACACTTCATTTTAATTCATTTCAGTCTTTTTAAAAAGTACGTGGCTCGTTACAAATCCGGTACCAAATGAAAGAGGAAATATTTTCTGAATTCAGGGGTGAAAAGTTTTTCGACACGAGAATTATTTTTAAATTAACTAAAGTATAAAATTTAGGTGGCAACACTTCATTTTAATCTTTTCATACCTTTTAGTGCGAATCAAACTAATAGAAAAAGTCTTTAATTTAAATTTTTTTTTTAATTTTTTTTTCTAATTTTAAGTTTATATAAATATGTTTAAGAGACCCCCTGAAGAAGTATTTCCCAAAGGCCGTAGTTCAATTAAATCGGGCCCTGATCCATCCGGTTAAAAAAAAAAAAAATGCTAATTTTTTTTAAGCTGAGGGTAATTTATACAGAATTTTCATCTCAAAAACTTCTGACTTTAAATTTTTTATCCGAATCGTTCGAACAGTTTTCTAGAACACCAGGTTTCAGCTATATTTTGTACTGGACATGGCACGGATTATTAGCGAGCACTAATTTTTCTAAAGATGAGGCTGAGTCAGAATCTTATCTGAAGAATCCATTTTCTTTAGTTTACTAGTTTGAGTAGACATTATCTCAAAAGTGAATGATCTTGAAAAGTCGGACCAGTTTCAAATATTATTTATGGTATTTGCCAGAATCATATTAAATTTCAACATTCTACACCCCGCGTCAAAAAGATCATATTAAAGGTTTTTTTCTTTGATTTTTCATAAAATAAAATTATCTAAATTGTGCTTATTATTTATTATTATCATAAAATAACACTATTCCAGGATTAATTTTTGTTGTAAGACTAATTTAGAAAAGTTTTAAGACTAAAATTTTTCTAATTTAAGACTATACACTCGGCGACAAAAAGATAGGAACAAAGGGTTTTTTTTTTAATTTTTCATAAAATAACATTATCTAAATTGTGCTGATCATTTATTATCATAACAAAATATTATCATATCAAAAACATATTAAATATTTGAATCATATTCAAAATAATCATATTCAAAAATTAAAAAAAAAAAAAAAAAAAAAAAAAAACCTTTGTTCCTATCTTTTTGTCGTGGTGTGTAGTCTTAAATTAGAATAATTTTAGTCTTAAAATTTTTCTAAATTAATCTTAAAACAAAAATTAGTCCTGTAATAGTGTTATTTTATGAAAATAATAAATGATAAACACAATTTAGATAATGTTATTTTATGAAAAATCAAAGAAAAAACCCTTTGTTGCATATCTTTTTGTCGCGAGGTGTACTTTGAAAACTTCCTAAGTTAGCGAAACTTAAATAATTCTTAGCACGGCAAAGTAAGGTGAAAATTCGCGTGAATTTTCTGGTTATAGTTTTAAAATGTCATTTATGATACTGGAATGAATACACAGCTCTGCAAAAAAATCGGCCCGAAAACCATTTTTTTAAATTCTTATGTAAAGTGACCTCCTGAATCCGAATATGACGCCCATTTTGTACTATCATCCCCCGTTTTTACGGACGCCCCCCTATTTGTACGGTGGCTTGTGCTAGGCGAGTCGTATTAACCCTGGACGATATATTTAACGCCCCAACCCGCCCGTTTCCGCTCTTCGATGTCTTTTTCTAGTCAATTTTGTCTTTTTATTACTTCCGGTGCGAGCCTTTTTTTTTTTTCCTTACACACTTGACAATGTGAATTTTTTTGGTCTTCGTCCCATGCTATTTCTATGGGGTTTTTAGCTTTCCCCCCCCCCCCCTCTTTTTCTACATTCTAAAGTGCGGTGGTAAATTTTATTCGACAATTTTATGGCTATAAATATGATTTGTACTGGGGGGGGGAGTATTTTTTAAACTGTATAATATTTTCTGAAGGGCTACAGAGTTGAAAAATTCTAAAACATGAACAGTTGCAGCAAGTGAAAAATTTAGGGGAGGTGGGGGAGGTATTTGCCACTGAAATTATACATTACTTTTGTTATATTTCATTAATCAATTATTATTATTATTTATTATACATTATATTTTTTTGTTTTTAAGTGTTGAAATAATTCTTTTCCAATCTTCAAGTCAAATTCATGGCCTTAAAATTATCGAATAGTGATAAAAATTGGGGGAGGGGGTAGCGTCCCGAGAAAACGGTGGGTGACTGGGCAAAATGAGTCTCATATTCAGATTCAGGAGGTCATTTTACACAAGAATTAGCAAAAATAGTATCAGGGCTCGATTTTTTTTTTTTTTTTGAAAAATTAGTTAGTTACTTGAAATTTAAGATTTTTCTTCACATGACAAAATAGATCTAAATTGCGCTGAACGTTCTGGTTAGTTTTAAAATGTCATTTAAGATACTGGAATGAATTTTATTGAATATTGAAATTCTACGTTGGAAAATTCATATATAAAATTTATGGTCTTTCTTAACATTTCGCATGAATGGGCATCATGAGTATCATTTTCGTCATAAAGATGTCTGCTTTGTTTTAAAATGTCATTGACGGTCCCGGAATGAATATTATTGAATATCAGTATTCTACTTTAAAAACTTCGTAAGCAATTCAGAGATTTTTAAACTTGGAAGAATAAGCCAATATTTCACATAAATTTGCATTATGAGTATTAATGTACGCAAAATGAACAATTATCGTGCACTTACATTACAGAAAATTGAATGTGTATCAGACTGTGTGACCCAATTAACCAAACGAGTCCAGTTACCATTTTAATTCTTATTTTAAATATATTTTTTTTTTTCTTTTTCTAGAAAGATGATACAATAAAATACAAGGAGAAAAAGTAAACTCATGAAAAGTTTTATTTTCTAGATTTATAAATGATTTTTTACACCATTAAATATATTCTTTACTTTAGCAATTTTCGGTCAAGACGTCGAATTTTGTGTCAGTGCAAAGTAGCAAAACATTTTTTAGTAAAAATTTCAAAAAAGAAACATTCGGTTAAATTACATTTACTTCCTTTAAATTGTCGTAATAGTTGGATTAAACTATAATAATTATGTCAATTTATAATAGATATCAGTATAAATGTTTGGTTAATTATGCATAAAACTGTGCTGAAAAAAAAAAAAAAAGAGTCTTAATACTTTTTTTGCTGATTATTATGTAAAATGACCTCCTGAATCCGAATATGACCTCCATTTTGCCCTATCGCCCACCGTTTTTGCGAAACGCCACCCCCTCCAGCAATTTTTATCACTGTTCGACAATTTTATAGCCATGGATTTTATTTGGTGGGTAGAAAAAGATTATTGTAACACTTAAAAACCAAAAAAATATAGGTATAATAAATAATAATAATATTAGATTAATAAAATATAATAAAGGTAACTCTTAATTTCAGTAGCGAATCCCCCCCCCCTAAATTTTACCCTTGCTACAAATGTTCATGTTTTAGAATTTTTCACATCTTTAGCCCCTCAGAAGATATTTAACAGTTAAAAGAATCCCCTCCCCCCCCCAAAAAAAAATCAAATTTATAGCCATAAAATTGCCGAACAATTATAAAAATATGGGGCGTCCCCAAAAAACGACGGGTAATGTGACAAAATGGCGTCATATTCGGATTCAGGAGGTAATTTTACATAAGAATTTGCATGAATGCTATTGGGGCCAATTTTCGTGCAGAGCAATGTAATTAGTTTAAATGTCGGTATGACAAACAGTAAAAAAATGTCTTGTACAGTCGGCTGCAAAATTATTCGAGCACTAGCAATAATCCTTGCCAAAAAAAAGTACACTTAATACAGCTTTGTTAAATAAATCCTTGTCGAGTCATGTTCTTAATCAGTCTAAGAATATGATTCGACAAGGATTTACTTAGCAAAACAGTCTTAAGTGTACTTTTTAAATATAGGAATTATTGGCTAGTGCTCGAATAATTTTGCAGCCGACTGTAAGCAATAAAAAGTAATATATATACACTAAGCGACAAAAAAAAAAAAGCCGCACTGCAGAAAAAATGACTTATACCTTTTTTATTTGTAATAACTTTAAAAATAATGTTTGAAACAAATAAAACTGTCTTGTTTGCATAATACCAAAGGTATGAAATGATACTTATGTATATTTTCGATTTAATAATTCCTTTATTGCACTTTACGAAGTACTTTTTAAAAATCTGCATAAAACTTTCTTTTTGAACATAATGCAATAACTATTCACTTTGCATTCTATTATGATTTATTGTATGAAATAATCAAGTTATATTTTAATATATGAAAAAAAAACTATTTATATGTTAGATCTAAGCAATTTTTTGTTAAAAATATGTATTCTGCATTGGGTTAATTCCACCTTTATATGGAATTACTGCATTAATGCGCAATGGCATAGTTTTATACAGTGTTTTAATATAAATCTCGGAAATTTCAATGTGCCAAATATCACAAATAAATTTTTCTAGTTCTGGCAGAGTTATAGGCTGCAAATTTCGAATCCTCTCCCCTCTCCCCCGCCTTTTTATAGAGGAAACATTTTCGAGCGGATCGCGATTTTGACCATTTCCATGGCTGGTAAAGAAGAAATTCTACTATATCCTTTGTGGTATTTAACTTAAAGTGAAAAAAAGTATGACTGCTTATAGAATTATAGGTTCTCATGGGAATGTATAAGAAATTTTGACAATTTGAAGTGAATAAACTTACCACAGACGCCGTGTAGTAAGGTGCCTTATTATCTTCAAATACTGTTTACGGAAATGTCTAAGATACCTCCAAAATAGTCGGTAAGGCACCACTTTTATGCAGATTGTGTTTTATTTCGAGTTAATTGATCCCTTGAGCATAAAAATTTCCCCGAGTGTTTGAAAAGTTATGCACCTCCGTACCATAATGTACGGAGAATGTATCACTGTTTTAAAAGTGCGATTTTCATTAAGTCGATCACATTTTCGTCTTCATTCTAGCTTTTTTCAACTGCACGAAATAAAGAAAACTTGATTCATCAGAGAAAACCAGTTCAGCCTAATAATTAACTGATAATGTTTTTAAATTTTGGTCAACTAAAGTATTGTTTTTTCTAATTCTTTTCCTTAATAATGGCTTTTTTCGCAGATCTTCCGTTCTTTAGCCCGCTTTGTTTAATTGTTCCCGCATTGTTTTTGAAGAAAGTAATTTACTATACACTTTTTAAAAATGTTTTTTAAGTTCTGAACATGATACAAATCTATTTTTTAAACGTTCGCATTTTAACTTGCGGTTATCTTGCTTCGATGAGCAACATGACCGCCTAAAGCCAAATTCCCAGTTTAAACGGCCAAAAAAATTTATATTTTGCTAAAATTCATTTTACCAATACTTCGTTAGCATTTAATTATTTTGTCATCGCACGTATTAAATTATCTTTTGATTTTCATTTAAAAATTAATATTTTTTGTGGCATCGTTAACTGCCTTTTTCTTACCATTTTTGAGATAAATTCTAAAATTACAATTTTCCTGACAATTGCATTTTGTTTTTAACACTAGACTCAAAGCTAAAGTGTATGTGGAGGACAACATAGTAAAATCTGTTCGAAAATTTGCTTTTTAAACGATAAAATTGGCGGTTGTAGAAGGCGAAAAGGAAAACATCCAAGTGCGGCTTTTTTTTTTTTTTTTGTCGCTTAGTGTATATATATATATATCTTCTTTACTCATGGAACTTTTCGATCAAAACATTGAATTTTATATCAGGGCAATGTTACAAAACATCTTTCAGTAAAAAATTGAAAAATTCTGTTAAATTATAATTAATTCTGTTACCTTATGATAGCTATGTTAATTTATAATTGATATCAATATAAATGTAAACTGAAAAAAAATTCTGTAATTGACACGTAGAAAATAAATTGTGGCTATAATAAAAATAGTTTCATGTCATCCTTTAAATTCTAGTTCCCTTTCCTAGCGAGTTCTAGATACCCCTATTAAAATTCTAGAGCGTTTTCCTATATTATCATATAAAAATCTCTGTAAATAAATATGAACGCAAAAGGCGAGTTTCAAAAACTATAATTCTATAGTTTATTAATCAATTCTTAATCGTAACAATATTTAGAGAAAATTACTCTAAAAAAAAAGTGGTATGGAAAAGGGGGCGTTTCCTGAAGGGGCGTTAACAATTTTACGCTCATTAATGAGATGGTTGGCAAGTATGTTACAGGGTTGCCAAATTTGGCCTTTTTTTATTCAATTGTCACCAATAATTTTTATTTGTAACGTTTGACTAATCAGTGAATTATGTATATCAAATGTCACTTCTCAAAATTATTGGTGACTATTGAATAAAAAAAAGGCCAAATTTGGCAACCCTGGTATGTTATATACATAACTTAAAATTCGTTATTTCTAGTTTAGGTATTCAGAACTAATAATGAACTTTTGTCTAGATTTATTCGTTCTAGACGAAGGCGGTATACTTTTATTTTCAGTGTATAAACCCCTTTGTGCATAGTTGATCTAATATGTCAAAAAAAAAAAAAAAAATTATGCCTTGTACACAATAAAACAATTGAGATAGATGTAATATATTTTATATACTGGACTCTAAAGTAAAGAAATCTTACATAACATACTTCAAAAATTTGTTTAAAAAAATAATTAAATATTTCATCTTACCATGTATGTTGACCACCCACGTTTCTCTTCAAATTTTGTCACATTAGTAGATTTACAAAGAGTGCATGTAAACATCTTGGGCTTCTTTGATTTATAAACCGACTTATCTCTATAAATATGATCTACTGAGAACATTAAACATTCAGCTTTGTTTTTACAAGCCATAGCACAATTAGAAAGTGAGTGAACAGTCACATTACTGATAGATGAATACGGATCACATACTGTATGTTTATCAATCAAACGAAATAAATCTTCATCTCTAGACGAAGCTTGGAAAATCAGTGTCATAAACAAAGAGACGAAAATTAATTTATAATAATGCTTTACTTTCATTGTTTTTGAATATTAAATTAGTTGTATTAATCGAAATCTATGGTATTACATTCGTATACACTTATGCTCTTTCTGCGATACAAGAAAATTAAAATTCTTCGTGTTTTTCTAAGATATAATTTTAAAATGGTTATTCTCTCGCTGCACTAAATACAGTGTTTAAATATATTTTTCACTTTTCAGCTATATTCATATTAACTTTAGAAGATTTTTGTATAGGAAATTGCAATAAATTCAATTAAAATCCAAGATATATTCGTTCACTTCATTATTTTTTAAAAATTATTTTATTTTTTAATATTAGCTCTTTTTCTATACTAGAAATTTCTGTTCTTATTATTTATTTTTTATCTTGAAAACTACGCATATTTAGCCATATATAATCATATGTAATTATACGCAATTAATTATTTACTTAGAGAAACTTTTAATTGCTTTTTCTACATTTGAGGTTTAAAAAGTTATTTTTTTAATCAACAGCTTCATCTTTTTTTTTTTTTTTTTTTTTTTACATATTCACGAAAAATTTCATTTGAATTGATATTTTGTAGGTTTATATTCAAATTTTTTTAATCACGGTTAGTTTGAATATCTTTTTCTAAAAGAATAAAAAATATAATCTTGTTTAAGAGTTATTTTTACAAGATTTAACTGCTTTTCACATTTGAAAAACTTTTAAAAACAGAACCTTTTAATTACTTTTTTCTATACATGAGAGTTAAAAAGTTACTTTTTAATCAAAAGATGGTCTTAATTATTATTTTCTTTATATATTCAAAAAATTTCTCTTTTAAAAAACAAGTTGCATTTTAATTAGCAACTCATGAATTAATATTTAAATTTCATAAATTTCAATATAATATTTTTCGTGGAAAATGTTAAGAAAAAATTTACTTCCACAAGATATCGTGTTGAAATGCTTTTCGAAAGAAAAAAAATAATTAATACTTTTTCTATATTTAATATTCATAAAGTTACCTTTTAAAGTAATAGCTTCAGCCCAATTTCTTTCTTTTGCATATTCAAGAATTTTTTTTAAGACAACTTCCTTTTAAATAATATTTTGTAAGTTTATATGCAAAACATTTTTAATCAAAGTTCATTTGAATATCTTACTCTAAAATTATAAGAAATACAATCTTGTTAAAGATTTACTTTTACAAGATATCTTCAGAGTCGAAATGCTTTTTAAAAGCGAAGCTTTTAATTACTTTTTCTGTATTTGAGATTTTAAGAGTTACCTTTTAATGCAATGACTTCTTTTTAGTTATTTTCTTTTTACATAAAAGAAAAAGAATTTTCTTTTGGGATTTTAAAAGTTACCTTTTAATGTAATAACTTCTTAATTATTTCCTTTTTAATTAAGGAATTGTGAATTAATATTTAAATCTGATAAATCAAAATTCAATAGAATATCTTTGCGAAAAATGTCAAGAAAAAAAGCTTTCTTTTAAGAAGATATCTTCAAGTTGAATTGCTTTCAAAAGAGAAAAATTTAATTAATTTTTCTATATTTGGTTTCGAAAAATTACCTTTCAAAACAACAACTTCATCTTAATTTATTTCTTTTACATGCACAAGAAAACAACTTTTTAAAGAACGATTTCATTCAAACTAATACTTTATAAGTTAATATTCAAATCTTTTAAATCAAAATTCATTTTAATATCTTCTGGCTCTTTCAATTCACACATATAATGATTCCATATTAAAATTAACTTAACAAAATTTCACCAATAAAATCATTTTTGGGTTTGAAAGATAACTCGGATAGAATCAGATGCTTCATCCAAGACCAAAAGAAACAGACTGGTTGAAAAATAAATATTTTAAGGTGGGGCTGAATCTCTGAGGTAATTGGATTTCATACAATATTACGAGTTGTCTTTTTAAATGCATAGGATGAATATATTGCGTGATAAAACATGGTAAAAACAGATCATGCATTAAATTTATAACAGGTATATGTGTTGATGAAAATTCTGTTGTATTGGTATTCAGCTGATGATGTCACGTATTTATACACATTTTTTTTTTTTTTTCTCTATATTTGATTACTATGATGGATGATAATAATATGGTATTATAATCAGATGACATGTTACTAGCGCGACATCATATGCAAATGACTATAATTTCATTTCTAATTATGTAACATACGGGATTAGTTAAAAAAAAAGAGAGAGAGAGAGAGAGAGATTATTTGGTTTGTATAGAAAAGTTTCTAGACTTGCATAAATGGATTAGATGTTTTTCAAAACTAGTAATTCTAGCCTTTTAACTAATCTCTGTTTCAAATGTTAAATTAGTAAAATGTTTAGTAATTTTCATTCCGGGTATCTAATTATGTAGCTGTACGGTGATTTCTTCTGAAAACTCATCAGCATTTTTCTGATAAACTGTTTTTATTATTATTTCAATGAACTGGAGACTTTTTTAAAATATAAAAAAGAAATTGACCTTTTTTAACACATATATATATACATATATATATACATATTAATTTGAATTCGAATTTTTTTTCTCATTAAGCAGAAAAATATCTGAACATTTGCGGGTAAAATCAGATTTCCGGAACAAAACTACAAAATCGGAACACTTAGCAACTATGATAATAACATACTGTTTGGACAGTAAATACTTTTTACGACGTAGGAACTCCCTGTAAACAGAATTAACGAAATTTAAGTCTTAAGGAGTTAAAAGGGGAAGTCGAAGTTTTTTAAGCTTTTCATCGTATCTCTGCAGCGGTTTCGAATAGAACTTTGAAGTTTAGCAGAATGTCAACTCTTACGCCCTAATTAAGTTGAAAGATCATAATATTCTGAAATTTAGTATTTAAGGGGGTGAAAGGGGGCGTCTAACAGTTCTACTCGTTATTCACCCAATGAAAATTGCAGCGGTTTTCAATAAAAGCTTGAAAATTAGCAAAATGTTTCTTTTTAGGCCCTAATTAAGGTTAAATACGAGAATTTTGCGATATTTAGTATTCAAGAGTGTGAAAGGGGGTGTCTAACATTTCTACTCGTTCTTTGCACGGGAAAGTAGCGGCCCTGTTTAGTTTCCTGTAGAAGCTTAAAATTTAGAAAAATGTCCCCTCTTAAGCCCTAATTAAGGTAAAATATGAGAAACCCGAATAAACTACTACGTCAGAAACGCCAAAGAAAAATATTTGAGATGCATACAGCTGTTTCGGTAGCCTTAAGTGTACCGTCTTCAGAGCAAAAAGAATTCTGAACTGGAACTGGAACTGGATTATATCATTAATGGAGCACCTAGAAGTCAGCTTCTTCATCTCCGGTCAACATTATATAGTCTTTAATTAGATCCCAGGAAAAATAAAGTGTTAGTAAGCAGTAAAGACTGCATTAAAAAATATTAAAGAGAGGGGTCTAAAAAAATATAAATAACAAATAGTTCACAGATCCAAAGCAAAAAAAAAAAAAAAAAAAAAAAAAAAAAAACATGCCGTGGAAAAGTCGGTCAAAAAGCAGGAAACTCTGATCAAAAAAGAAAAAAAGGCACCTTTCAGTGACCATACAATAGTCTAAAAAGTTAAAGGAGAGAGTTTTTTAAATAAGAAATGGTAATCGAAAAAATATTTTAAAAGTTATAAAATCAAATAAGTTGACGGTATTAAATTTCAGATAAAAAGCAAAGAAATCAAAAGATTTCAACGATTTTTGGTGTCGCCATCTGTAGGCAAGAAGATGAAATAATGGGGTAGGACTAGATAAATTGAAAAATCGGCTAAGAGAAGTAAACTTAATTGTGAGTTAACCCTTTCCGGCGCAAGACAATTTGAAACATTTAAATTATACTGCCACCGGAATTCATGAACTAAAATAAACTAAAAGAAATTTTAAATTTTAAGGTTTAAAAAACCGGCCTTTTCTGATATGTTATAAACGTGAATTTTTGCTGAAATATTTCCGGGATGAATTTTTGCAGCTGGATCTTAAATTTTGCGTCCTCGTGGCGAGGACACCGCGCGTTAAGGGGTTAAGGATGGGATTTCATCCGAGAATTTTTCGAATTCGCTAATGACTATACGAATTTTGTCGAGAGGATTGTCATGGTTTTTAATTTTTTGGGCTATTTTTTTAATAAAATTAATAAATTTGGCAATTTGAAAAATTTCCTTTAGGTCTTTGAAAGTATTAAAGATTTCTCCTAATTCGTTTACGACTGGAATAGAAGATCGATCATTATTGCTAGAATTTTCAGAATTTGGTAGTTTAGGGAATTGATTATCGAGGTTAACAATTTCATCAGTCTTTTATTGGAACTTATTTCGTTTTGATTAATATTGTTCGTAGTTTGCGGGTCTAAGTTTGGATTTTCAGAACGATGATTTTTTCGCGTGTAATTAAATTCGGAGAGAATTTCAGCGAATTGCAAGCTTTCTTTGTGTAGATTATTGTGGTTTTTGGATTTTTCAGTAATAGTTTTTTTATTAGGATTAAGGGGATACTTAGGACATCCTCGGTATGAGGCAGGATGGGAATCGCCACAATTAGCGCATTTAGGGGTGAATTTCCCATTTTTAGGGCAGTCGGATGTTAAGTGCTCGTCGGCACATTTAACACATTTTGGGGTAAGTCCGCAAGTATCGCTGGAATGCCCAAAGAGCTGGCAGCGTCTGCATTGCTTAATGGGATCCGATCTGAAACGTTCAATAGTAACTGAGATACAGGCGATGTTGGTAATTTCGTAAATTTTTTCGAAGTCTTTCTGTGGAAGTATGTTAACCATATATAATGGCATAGGCTGACCAGTGCGTCTGTTTTTGAGCATGCTAGCACGAGTGGCAATAAAGCCATGTTCTGCAAAGCTATTTATAATTGTTTGTTGGTCAGTATAACAGGGCATACCTTTGAGGCATATTTTCTTCGGACGCTTGTCAACGGGATTTAGAGTGGTAAATTTTAGATTATTTTCAGCAAGGTAATTTTGAATGAGTCTAAAAGAATTCTGAATCTGGAGAAGTGCTCGTATATATAGGAGAGGGACCGAATTTAGTTCAACCAATAGAATTACGGAAAAGGTGGGGAGTGGGGCCAATAGGAAATTAGGAATGTTAGCTGTGTAAACAGTAGAAAAATTAAGAAAATGTGGACTGAATGTAAAATTTCCAACAATCAGACAAATAGGGAACAGCGAAATCACAATTTACAAGGTTTTTAAAATTTTTATAAATATGAAAAGCTTCAAAGAAATCGAGTTCTTTGAAGCTTTGAATCTCCTCTTCTTTTCATATTTATAAAAATTTTAAAAACCTTGTAAATTGTGATTTCGCTGTTCCCTATTTGTCTGATTGTTGGAAATTTTATATTCAATCCACATTTTCTTAATTTTTCTACTGTTTACACAGCTAACATTCCTAATTTCCTACTGGCCCCACTCCCCACCTTTCCCGTAATTCTATTGGTGGAACTAAATTCGGTTCTTCTCCTATATATACGAGCACTTCTCCAGATTCAGAATTCTTTTTGCACTGAAGACGGTATGCTTAAGGCTACCGAAACAGCTGTATGCATCTCAGATATTTTTCTTTGGCGTTTCTGACGTAGTAGTTTATTCGGGTTTTAATATTCCAACGCTAAGTCTCCTGTTATTATTTAAAATATGATAAACTTCCGAAATTAAAACTTAAGGGGGGTAAAAGAGGATGTTTAGCATTCTACCCATTCTTCAGATGTAGAAAATTGCAGTGGTTTTAGAATTTATCAACAGATTTGAACAAAGTTTGGTCTCCATCAGAACTGGAAATGAACAATCACTTGCCTACAAGTCATTTAATATTTAAGGGTGTGGAAGGGACAATTCTTCGCACAGGGAAAATCACAGTGCTTTCCTGTAGGAGCTTGAATTTAAAAAAACGTCTCCTCTTACGCCCTAATTAAGGTAAAAATTTGAGAATCTTCCAAAATTTAACACTTGAGGAGATAAGAGGTAGGGGGGGGGGGATCTAGCATATCTACCCGTTCTTCACATGTGGAGAACCGCACATGTTTCCATAGTAGAATTTTTTTTCAACAGGTTTGAACAAAGCTTTGACTTCTAGAAATATCGTCATTTTTCAAAAACTATAAGTATTCTGGAAGCTACGCCATTCTAACATGTTATAAAAAATATTTTGATTTAAATTATTTTAAGACACTACGTTACTTGGATGTATTCCCAGTAAAATGTTTAAATCCACATGCATGAAATTTTTACGAAAGCGTAATTTTAGAACGTTATTTTAATCATTTCACAACCTTTAAAGCTTTATAAACACCTACGGAAGAATATATATATTGGAAGTAACCTATATATATATCAAATTTGAAGTTTTAAGCTATATTATTACAGTAGAAATAATACAAAAAAAAACTAGTATGTTGTGGCCACCACAAGACTTTCTTCTATATTTTCCTATACATATTCAATCAGTAACAATATTTAAAAAAAAAAAAAAAAAAAAAAAAAAATACGATTTTTTTTCAAGTTTTTTTTTTTTTTTTTTTTTGTTAAAAGTAATACATATTCAATCAGTAATAATATTAAAAAAAAAAAATTACGAATTTTTTTTTTTTTTTTTTCTTAAAAGTAAAAAAAATCGATAACTTTGTTTTAAATTATCACAGATTTATAGTTCAACCATTCGTTTTAAAGGTATTGACGAGATCTTTCGAATGATACCCATCTTCAAAATTTACCCCCCACACCCGGGGGGGGTACTTCCCCCCAGGGGGGAAAGCGATGCCCCCCCCATGCACGAAATTTTTTTTCCTAGTTACGTACTACTATTATCAATAATTCATATTAATTTTACAATCACAAGTGTAAAATAACTCTTATTATGCACATTTATAGGAATTTTTGTCCTATACTGCCATGTTAAAAATTTAGATAAAATGCTATCACAGCGCCACCTGTTGAGCTATTGATCCCCAAATATAATCAGCACCAGTTTATGTCAGGAACCAAGTTAATACCAAGTTTGGTAAAATTTCGTTTAAAAAAAAGAAAAAAAAAATTCTAAGTTTTTTTTCGTTAAAAGTAAAACAAATCGATAACTTTGTTTTAAATTATCACAGATTTATGGTTCAACCATTCGTTTTAAAGGTATTGACGAGACCTTTCGAAAGATACCCATCTTGAAACTTTGCCCCCCCGGGTGGGTACTTCCCCCCAGGTGGGGGAGGAACCGATGCCCCCACATGCACAAATTTTTTTTCCCAGTTAACTATTACTATTATCAACGAGACCTTTCGAAAGATACCCATCTTGAAAATTTACTTCCCCGGGGGGTTACTTCCCCCCCAGGGGGGGAACCGATGCCCCCACATGCACCAAATTTTTTTCCTAGTTAACTACTACTATTATCAATAATTCATATTAATTTTACAATCACAAGTTTAAAATAATTCTCATTATGCCCATTTATACGGAATTTTGTCCTATGCTGCCATGTTAAAAATTTGCATAAAATGCGATCACAGCGCCACCTGTTGAGCTAATGATCCCCAAATCTAATCAGCACCAGTTCATGTCAGGGTGCAACTAAATACCAAGTTTGGTTAAATTTCATTCATTGGTTCGTGAGATACAGCGTCCACAAAAAAAATGATACAGACAGACAGACACACAGACAGACAGACATTTTCTAAAAACTATCAATTCGTGTTCAGGATATCCCAAAACGTGTAGATCCGTCAAAAAACGGAGGTCGAAAATTTTCGCGAATCCAATACTTTCTCTATATTACATATAGAAGAAAGTAAAAATTAAGAAGATATTTCCTCACTTGCTCTCATTGCGTATGCGGTAGAAGTTTTAAACACCGACAGAACTTCATCCTGGTTGTTGCGAAAATCGCTACTTCCACTTCAACTTTTTGTAATCCGATCGTCTGCGCCTGCGCGCACGAGAGGAATTGTGCGTTCGATAGCAAGAAGAAGAATGCTCTAAGTTCAAAATGTAAATATTGTTTTAACGCGCGTTAGGTATTTATGTATTTTTATCCGTATTATGTCTTTAACAATTTGTGATTGTGTATTTCACCAGATTAAATGTGTTGATTTAAAGAAAATGACTGTTCCATTAGTGAAAGACTCCACTATTTATTGAATTAAGAGCGAATATTTCATCCCTCGAACAATATAGATAAAGGAAGGTAAGTTTTTCTTACCTTTTATTATTGAACTGAAACATAAATGATTTATTTGTTTTTATTACGAAATTTTTGATTAGATGAAGGTTTGTAGAATCAATTTTGTTGAATACTAATTTATTTAAAATTTAGTATATAGATATCGACTATAGTTATTCTTAAAGTTTGAATTCGATACTGGTCATAAGCCGTTACAGTGCAGCCACATATCCTAAAACTAGTAGTGAGGACACGTCCAAAATGTTGGAGGGATGCCAGCTTGAAATTTAGAAAACATCCAGCAATTCCGTGTTCTGTTATTGCTCATTTTCTCCGAGTCAATTGACTGTCACCCCTATTTCAGCATTGGACTCGTTGAGTTAGCGCTTGCGCAGATGCTTCCATGGTTTCATCAAATGTGGTCGAAGAATACTGTGTCACGTTTGATTGCAATCAGTTCAGTGGTTGAGAGGAGATGTAAAACATACATAGACACACTCCTGCTCAAAAGTTTAGCAAGATTTGCAAACGACCAGTTTTTTTCAATTTAAAAACTTATTTTTTGAAAAAATGTTTTTAAACATTAGGTGTTTAAAGAACTGGGTTTTCCTCGTGTTTTTCAGTGAAGATTGGTTTAAGACAACATTTAGGGGGTTAGTAACAAATTGAGCAAAATCAATAATGCTAATGATCACCCTATATCGTTAAGTGAACGAAATGAACTGTAACTTTAGGTTATTGGATATGTTAATACAGATCCAGTTAAATTTGTGGATGAATTTGTGTGACGATTGCATATTAAATAACGGAGGTATAAGCATTTATTTATGTCAAAAAAAAAAAATCAGCAGGTTTTTTATTTATAATATATATAGTTTTTAACGAAAATTATTCTCACTTTCAGATAAGTTGAAAAAACATTTTTAAAACAATATACTGCAATCCGAATACAAATATCTCATGAAATATGAACATTTTTATGAAAAACGTTTTCACTGCGCATATGCGAAAGATAAAAAAAATGTTTATTGCATAGGTTGAAAGCTAGATATATTGGGCAACGTCTGTCAAAAGTGCATTTGAATAGAATAAAAATTAAGCAAGTTATCTGAAAAAAGAACGAGCTAGATTTTATATATTTTCCTAGAGTTGAAATTTCTTAAGGGGTTTTTCACATGCCGCGTAATTAATTAAAAAATCCAATTATTTTAACAACTTAGAAAAAGTTCTTTTTTGTGCGACCGTTTACGTTGACACCTGGCGGAAAACGACGGAGTTAGAGTTCCTATTTCGAAAATTCGAAAACGGTTTGAGATAGGGTAAAAAAGGAATTACAATGTTTTTTAGAGCGTTGTTGATTTAGTACAAAAAGGCCCGTTGTAGCTACGAGTGTCAAATACAGAACGTTTAAAAAATACCTTTCTTTTCGATATTCAACCTTCTGTCCGTCATTTGCAGTCAGGGCCGCATAGAGACATGTGGAGACCCTGGGGCAAAGACAAATATGTGAAAGCCCCCTATGCTTAGTGCATTTCTAAAGGGGATGGGGATAGTTCGTTTTTTTATGACAATCACAGCATAAAAACATTTAAAATTTTTAAGATATTTTTAACAACTTTTAAAGAATGGATGGTAATTGGAAGACCATCTAGAAACAGCTGATGGATTGCGACTCAAATCGTAGCTACGAAGATGCTTATGTTACTAAAATTAAGATAAAATACAAAATATTACAGTTTAATCTAATTTATTGCTAAATAGCGTTTGCCAGACAATATTTTACACGATAAAGAATAAATATTCAAATCTATTTTTCTTAAGAAAAAGAAATTTTTTGAATTTCTTTCATCACAAACTCATAAATGATATCTGTGGAATCCAGCTTTCGAGAAAGTCTCTCTGTATAGTAAGATATGATAAATAGCAAAAGTAGTCTCGTTTCATTATAGTTCTGAATTCGTTTTTATTAATTTTCATTTGCGAAAGTAACTTCTCACTGGTGCAGTTAGACACAATCAATACTAAATTTAAATAAAATACATCCCCCATGCTATTCCTGTATTTGGAAACGTAGCTTTGAAATTATTATTTTGACGATTTTCATCGTAGAAAATCTTCATGAGTGCCTCACGAATGGCTGAGAGGTTCCGCTCTCGAAATTGTTAAACGGAAAGTGGCACGTTCGAACGATCATATTCGTCGCTCTAACCTTTTACAGTTTTCCAAAACTCGTGTAAATACAGGCTATAACCCTTTAGGAAGAAAGAATTTCATTGTGCACTACATGGGATAAATCGCTTCTAATGAAAGAAAAATACTAGAGAGTTGTTTTTTTGAATGAGACCATTTTGATGAACTCTGTAGTGTAGGAGAGAAAGCCTCCAAATAGCATTAGTGTCCTGGGTCTTCAAAAAAGAGAGTTGGGTGTTAGGCCTTGATCAAATATCAAAGTTAAAACTTTCTATCATTTTGTCATAATAATTTTTGTGTTTTTCTCATTAAAAAGAAAATTTGTAAAAAATATAAAATTTTGTGGAGGCCCTACGGCTTCAGCCCCTGTTGCCCTCTCCGAAATACGGCCCTGTTTGCAATGCGCATTTGGACTTTTGTTTGAACTTTACGTTGTACACATTGTAGTGTAGCGGATGATAGGTATTCTGCGTAAAATTTAAACAAGAGTCTAGATGTGCATTGCAGCTTATGGGCAGAAGTTTGAACATCAAAAATAAAAGTTTCTTGTGATTTCTAGTTTGTTTTTGCTAAGGTCATTTCCTTACCCTTACGCATAGTGTAGGAAATCTCGAACAAACAAATACACGTTTTAAGTGTTCTATTTTTACTATTCACGTCTATAAAGTGTCTTTTCGTGCTGAACTGATACTGATGATGCTCTACAACTTTGTAATTCACTCTTTTCCCGCATCTCGTACCGTTTTTAAGATAAGAACGTTAACTATACCGTTTTCCATCAGGTGATGCTGTGAGCAGTTGCATCTAGTAGGCCTTCTTAGAAGGTCCTACTTACCCCCTAGAAAAATACATGAGCAATATTTATCGTAACCTCTTGCCTCCATCAGATAATAGTCTTAATTCTACAGAAGATTTCATTAAATGTTTTAAAGAACTGAAAATTAACGATAACCATCAATTTATCAGCTTTGATGTTATAAACCTGTTTCCATCCAATGACATAGACGAAATTTCTATCGTAATAAACCAAGCAATAATAAATAAATATGAAACTTACATCGCGAATAGATTAATAGCCACCAGCAACCTGATTTTACGTGAAAGTTATTTCAGATTTAATGACGTCGTTTATAAACAAAATATGGGGGTGCCGATGGGATCACCCATATCAGGAATTATCTATCTATAATAATAAAAGGAAATGTTTGTCTGTCTGTCTGTCCGTCTTTTCTTTTATACGTTCAGCCCCTACTGAACGCAGAAGTACAAGAATTGACATACTGATGCTCTGGAGCCTTTCCGAGTTCTTCTTGAAAACATAATTTAAACATTTTAATTTGTTGTGGAGATATTAATTAAAATGTCCACTCATGTCTAATCTAAAAGCGATCTCAATGACTGAGAATTTACCGCCATTGCATAAAAAAAGATATTTTAACAGAGTTAAAATTAGAAAAAGTGAAAAATCAATTAGAAATATTTGTCCGATCGTTACGATTTCGGTACCAAATGAAAGGGGGATTTTTTCTGAATTTAAGTGTGCAAGCGGCTTATCGGTACAACAATTAGATTTTTTTAAATTAACTAAAGTATGAATTTTTTGTGGCAACATCATTTCAAATGCCAGACGGCGTCTGCCATGAAAAAGGAAATGATAGTAACCGATCAAGATGTCACGTGTTTTACAGTGGGGATAAAAATTGCAATTTTCAAACATTTTCAAATTTTCATTCACGTTACATTTGAATTAATATTCGGCTTAGACAGCATATTATAAAGCTACTGATCAATTTTCATGAAAATATCCGGATAAACAAAAAAATTAGATTAAATTTGTTTTATATTTTGCAGTATATATTTTAAATTGAGATATGCCGTTTAAATTTCGTAATATTTGGTTTTAACGCCCGATAATTCGATTCTTAATATTTTTGAAAGTGTAGAATTATTAGGAAGGGCTTGAGGATGAGAAGGGGGGCGAAGGGGGGGGGGGAAAGAGTTACAGCGTTTGAAATTGGTATTATTAGGTTCTAAGGAAAAATACATCGATTGCGAATATTTTCAAGTGTAAAATTATTAGAAGGGACGGAAAGGGGGGGTGGGGGACAAAAACGTAGAAAAGAACGGTTGTTTCGGAGAAAACAACGGAAAACCCAGAACGCCTTTATTCTTTTATATTTTGCAGAGTTTCGAATTCTGATACTCCTTTCACATTTCATACTATGGATTTTTAACAGTATTTAGCTCGGAATTACGCAAGCTTCGGAGAAAAGCACGAAAAAGTCAGACATAGTCGTTTTATAATAGTGTTTATATCATTTTTGTATCTCAGCTTCTAATTACCATAATTTCAAAAGTAATATGTCATTTTGAAACTTATTTCAATTGAATTTCAAGAGTAGACGTCACAAATTTTTGTCACCTTCCATTAACTGACTACCGTAAGTAATGGAATTCGAGATTTCACGTGATTTACACGTTTTAAGGTGCCCTAATTAGTTTTTTTTTTTTTTTTTTTTTTTTGTATCTAAACTACTAATTAAAATAATTTTATAAGTAATACATTATTTGAAAGCTTCGTTGATTTGGAATTGAAAAGTAGATTACAGAATTTTCTACCGCCAGATGGCGCTGTAATATTTTAAAATTTCAATATTTCAAATTCTGAATATGATTAAATTATTTTTAATGCATCATTCGAAAGATATTTTCAAGAGCTTTTATATTATCGAAAGTGGAATTCGCGATTTCACCAGATTTACACGTTTTAAGGTCTCCTGATTAGGTTTTCTTTTGTATCTCAGCTACTAATTAAAATAATTTCATAAGTAATACATCATTTTAAAGCTTTGTTGATTTGGAATTGAACAGTAGATTACAGAAATTTCTACAGCCAGATGGCGCTACAATATTTTAAAATTTCAATATTTTGAATTCTGAATATGATTAAATTATTTTTAATAAATCATTCTAAAGTTATTTTAAAGTACTTTTATATTATCGAACAACCTACATTAAATTTATCCAATAGAGGGCGCTAATGGCAATTATTCGAGATTTCACCTGATTTATATGTTTTAAGATGTCCTCAAGGGGCCAAAAAATTAGAAATTGAGTTAGACCGTTCAAAATTGGTATATATAGGTTTTGGGTGCCTACGAGTCGAATGAGGATATTTTCGAAAGTGTAAAATTAAGGAGGGACAGGAAGGGTGGTGAAGGAATACGCGCGCGCAGCTAGCGTATATATGAATTCGTGAGCACTGCGCGCACACGGGTCTACGCTGACGAAGGCAGAGGGGACCCGGTGTAAGTTTTTATCCGATCAGAAATGATTTTTTTTTTAAATTCCTTTTCTTAAGAATAGAAGTTTATGAGTAATAACATGGAATTTTCAGAATTAATAAGGGTGATGAAGGAATACGCGAGCGCAGCGCTCATATATATGCATTCGTGCGTGTGCATCACGCACGGGTCTACGCTGCCGAAGGCAGTGGGGACCCGGTGCGACATTTTTCCCGAACAGAGTTTTTTTTTTTTTGTTGTTGTTTCACATGATAAAAATTAATGCAATTTTGAGAATTCATTAATTATAATGATTCATTTAAAAATAGTGACCAGCGAAGCGGGCGTAGCCTGCTAGTTGCTGAATATAAATTAAGAACACTTGAGGAGGATGTTTTAAAATTAATGAAAAATAAAATAATTTTTTGGGTTAGGTATGTAGATGACGTCTTCGCGGTAACTAAAAAAGATCAAAATATTGAAGAAATACTTAATGATTTGAACCAGTTAGATAAAAATATTAAGTTTACTTATGAATCTGAACAGAATAACGAAATCAATTATCTAGATGTAAAAATTAAACGTGAAAATAATAAAATAAAAACCGCTGTCTATAGGAAACCGATGGCAATAATGAAATAGTAAATAATAGAAGTAAAACCCCCTTACCGATACAAAATCAATACCATTCGTAGTTACGTTAATCGCGCGATTTTAATATGTACCGATAAAACAGATTTAAATAATGAACTTAAATTTATTAAAAAGTTAGCAGTTGAAGCAAGATACCCTAAATTTCCAGTAGAAAAATTATATAAAAAAAAGAATAAAACAATTAAATCGAATACCAAATCACCAAAAATTACCACAAAAATTTACTTTTTCAATCCCATTTAACCAAGGAACCTCTAACAAAATAAAAAATACCGCTAGTAAGTATAATTTAAATATACCAATAAAGCCTAACCCAAATATCTTCCAGATTATAAGAAAGGATAAAGATGTAATTTTACCCCCTAGAAATTGCCGACGTTTATAAAATTCCTTTTGAATACCATAATAAAAATACAGGATGTTATATAGGGGTCACGAAGAGGAAAACACGTTTAAATGAAAGCAAAAACGATATAAAATATGCCAAATGCACCACTGCTCTTGCTAGAACCTATCAGGAAAGCGAAATAAATATAAAATTTAATGACGTAACAAAAATAGCCAACTATAACAACCCTATGTACGCGTTCTATACAGAAACCATAGAGATAATTAAAAATCAGGCTGCCATTAATGACCACGAGTCCGCCAAGGTCGATCCCCAGTGGCGCTACCTGCTGAAAGATCAAGACGATGCTATAAATAGCCAAGACCCATTTCAACAAGTTTGCAATTGATAAAGGTTAGAATCCTCCCAAAAAAAGCTTCTTGCAAGTAATGATGAAGCCGAAGTAAGGTGTTTACTAATATATTTTTAATTAATTGTGCTTCATTTTAAATTTAAATTATCTTTTATGTTGTCGTAATAAAACCGATTTTTTACTTTTAATAAAAATTTGTTTTAAAATAACTTCAACAAAATACATTTTTTAGTTTTAATCAAATCCTTTTTCTTAGTGTTCAGACTGTAAATATGAAGTTGTTTGTTGGAGGCGTTTTATAGTCTATTTGGTAATACAAATTTTTGCTATACTACTGTTCTTTTATATTATCATGTTTAAAATCTCCTATATTTTGACGGATATCCTGTAAAAAGTAAATAAATAAAGTAATATCCTGCTGCAGAACAAACTAAAGACTTTTACTCAGATAGAAAACATGAGACATTAGAATGATAGCAATGAATTTTCGCTGGAAAATATTTGAGAGGTTCTGAACTTAAGGGTTTTTTTCGAACACATGCATGAATATAGGCTCTTGTGGCGGAGAGCGTTCGTTTTGTAAACAGCGCGCTTCTCTCTCCGTCCCATCGGATGTGTGCACGCGCATCGGCTGTGCGCATCTTAGAGCTCTCTCTCTCTCTTCGCCAGAGAGCGGTGTTTATGTATCGGCGCTTGCCGTGGATGCTTTCGTTATGTTGTTGCAAATAAAATTATATTTTTCTAAATGAGTAGTATTAACTTATGATGTTGGATCATAGATATAGTAATAAGACATAGATTGATCAGCGAGGCCGAAAAAGTGATGCCTTTTTTTGGGGGGAAAAGACGGCCATTTTACTCTCTTGTGGATGTCTTTCCCCGACTGAATATACACGGGAATACACACAGATAATTTAGCAAATAAAATTTATGAATAATTTATGTACTAAAGATGAATGAAAAAACTCCAGATACACATTTTTCTTTCTCTCTTTTCTTCTTCTTTTCTTTTTCTTTTCTTCTTCTTCTTCCTTTTTTTTTTTTTTTTTTTTGTATGGAATAACGACATTTAAAGAAATTTATCGTTTCTGTCTACCATTTCTGTCTGGTTAGAAGTTTTTATGGTCGAAAAAACTACTGGACTTATCCTCATCTTTTGAGATATTAGAGTTAACCCTTTAATTGCCAATCGCAATGCAGTCGGACACTTTTGTTACCGACTGTATAGAGTAGAAATTTATGTTTACTCAGAAATGGTTATAAAGATATTAATAAAAGTTTGGGATAAGTGCTTTTTAGAGATCTAAAACAATTGGAACATCCTTAGCATCAAGAAAATTAGTGTTAACCCTTTAACTGCCAATCGCAACATGTAGTAGAAATTGAGTTTAATCAGAAATGGATATAACGATTTTGTTTAAAGTTTGGAGTTAAGTGTCTTTATTTTAATTTTTTTTTTTAAGAACTAAAACGTTTGGACTTATCCTCATCTTCAGAAAAATTTGCGTTAACCCTATAACTGCCAGTCGCAACATAATAGAAATTAGGTTTACTCGGAAATGGATATAACGATTTTTATAAAAATTTGGGATAACTACTTTTACCCGAATTAAAAAATTATCTTTAATCTTTGATAATTTTAAAATAACTTCAAAATTTCATCTGCTGAATATAAATGTTTGTATTTTAACTGAAATATGTGATGTCACACTTTTTGTTACCCCCCTCCCTTGTCACAAACTGTCACAATTTCATGAACCCCTCCCCCCCCTCCAAGCGTGACATCATTTATGGACGGCCCCTATATATATATAGTATAGACATATATATATGTGGGATGGCACACTTTTGTAGGCGTTAAACAAAAACTAATACTTATTTACTAATTATAAATTTAATAAAAGATTAAATTGTAGTTTACATATATACAGGAATGCTAATAAGCATTATCGAATGTTACTTTGGTAATGTCCGTCGAAGTAGTTGCACCCGTCTAGTGTGCACGCTTCGTCGAAAACTCAAAAGAAAACAAGTCATCGAATACAGTCATCATTACGTTCCGTCTGAACATCCCGTCGAAAACTGAATGTCGTTCCTTCAGCGCTCTCTTAGCAGGCGCGCGTTCCGGAAGGACGTCATTCACGTCATGAGCACGTATTTCCTCTCAAGCGCTGGCGCTCCGTCACATGATCAGCAAACAGAAACTAAACTGCCTTGGATTTCAGGAACGGCAAAGAGAAATCAAATAGCTAGGGTTCTGAGTCATGGGAAAGCCAAGTAAGGGGAGAGAAACAGGATACTTCACTCGGCCATCCTTCCTCGACTGGACCTCCAGGCGATCACACTGAAAAGATACAAACAAAAAAAACAAACAAACAGAAAAGCAACACAAAATAAAAACAGACTTATTTACAAAGTTTTACAAATCTTCAAAAATTTTTGTTTTTAAGTTATTCCCCATTTGAGGAATTCAGCTTTTGCAGATGTGTAATAGGAGCCTTCATGGCATCCATTTCTAACTTTTTCATCAATATTTTCAATATTATCATTTTCCATTTTTGCTGTTATAAAGTTACAAAAGGAAGTCAATTTTGCGTTTACGGCAACTTGGCCGCCCATGGCATGAGTTTTTGGTGGATGTCTACTCAACTTGCATTTCAATCTATTTTTCTTTCTGACTCTAGAAAGTTGTTTTTTATCATGTGTACTTAAATCTTTACTTTGGGGTTCAAAATTATTTTGGGACTCGAACTCGAGACCCTCCAGTCGATCATTTTCAGTCTTAATGCCTTTTAAGGCCTCTGTTGCATCAAGTTCAGTCGAAAAGTCTATAATGGCAGTCTTATATGTAGGAAAAACTTCTAATTTTATTTGTATAGCTTTGGGAAACAATATGGCTATTTCACCAATCGTGGTCGTCAATGGAAGTGATGGAATGAACAACTTTCCTAAATTGACACTGGCAGTCTCTTCTTTAGGCATATTCTGTCTTTTACACTCGATGGAATCTATTGTCGATGGCTTTTTTCTGGATTTCTTCCTTTTAAGGAGTTTGGAATTTTCGTCAACTTTTTCTTTTAATTTTTTCAACTCTTCGGCTAACTGTGAAATTTTTTTAAGTAGGGCTTGTTTCTTGTCTTTCTTCAAATAAGTGTTTGCTGGATTTGGCGACTTTTTTCGGGAAATATCCGTCTGGCTTCGTCCCTTTCGTCGCGGCTCCTCCTCTTCATCACTATCATCATCTATCTGGAAAATGTTCGTATGACTCTGTTTCTGTCGTCGAGGCTCCTCTTCTTCATCACTGTCATCATCTACACTATTATCATCCTCTGAAAGCATCTTATCGTCATCACTCTCGTCGTTTTCGTCTTTATCGTCATTTTCACTTATGGCTTTTTCGGAAGATTCTAATGGTTTTTTGACAGCATAACAAGGTTGAGGGGTTTTAATTTCACATTTTTCAACACTATTTAATGTTTTATTTATTTCTGGGGATTTCTCAGAAATTTTACTTTCAATGTTAATGGGAGCGTCAATAGCAATATTTGTTTTAACTTCATTTTGATATTTATCTATTGGAAGAACTGTTACTAAATTTACCTCGAGGGAACTAGATTTGTTTTTCATAAAAATACCATTTTCATTTATTATCGTCTCACCCACCATCAGTACATTCAACCCGATGATTACGTCATATGGTATTACATCATTGTTTACAACATACACATTAGTTTTACTTTCAAAATTATCAACTTTAAGATTGGCGTCGAATGAGCCTAACGGCTTTATTGAACTTTTCCCGATCCCCTTCAAAATAGTACTCATTAAATTTAGTTTATTTACACTCAACCTATCAAAAGAACTTTTACGCAACAATGTTGCTTCACTTCCTGTATCAATAATTCCAATAAAATTTACATCATTTACTTGTATAATTTTACTCATGTTTTGATTTACATTAATACACAGTGCATCAACTTCTGGTTTTGAACCTGGACACTCCGAACTTTTATGCCCGTACTGCTTGCACGTAAAACACTTTAGGCCTTTGGCCTTATGAGGGCAATCTCTAGATAAGTGGTTTTTTTCACCACAATTATAACACAATTTATTATTTACTTCATTTTTAGGACCAAATTTTTCATATACATTATGTTGTACAGTTTTCAATTTTGCATTATAATCTACTTTATCAATTCTATCAAATTTAAATTTACTTTTCTCATTATCTCTCTTATACATTTCATATAACTTAATTTTATCTTTAAATTCACGAATATTTTTTGCACCATAAAGAATTAGTTTGTTTTCACTTTTGTCATTTATTCCTTGGATCACGTAATGCATTAACGCGGCATCTTCAATGTGCCCGTTTTTTGCTAGTTCGCGCATTTTAAAGAAATACTCTATAACTATTTCATTTGGCTTCATTTTCTTTTTACACAAAATTTCGTGTAAGGAGGCAGAATTTATTTCGATCTTGAATTCTTCGATTAATGCATTTTTTAACTTTTTATAATTTAGTAATCCTTTTTCGGATTTTACAAATAACAGAGCATTTCCGCTCAAAGACCTTTTACAGAAAATTATTTTTTGTAATTCGTTTAGGTTAAACATTTCAGCTAACTCTTCAAATTCATTTAAGAATTCAATTATGTTCTCATGCGGCTCGCCGCTAAATTTTAACATAGAATTTTCAAAATCATTGAAAGAAATTGCACCAAGTGATCCATTATTCACATTATTACTATAATTTATACTTTTTTTACCCTTATTATGATCATCAATAACATTATCACTATCATTATAATAATCATAACATTTATTTTTACTGATATGGCATTGCACAGAGGAGTCAGTTTTTTCAATATCATTATCGCCACTACTTTCGGATTCACTGTTCGATTCGTTTTCCGAATCTTCCTCATCTGAATTGTTCTCGGAACATTCTTGTTTCAACAACTCCGTGTCACACAAATGTAACAATAATCTATCTCTTAGTTCATTTTTGCTCCCATCAAAAGGGACATTTAATACATTACTAATAGTAATCAATTCATTTAATGAAAAATTTTTATCAATTATTTTTTGCTTTTCAAGGTATTTTTCGTCGCCTATAGCGAAAGTGAATCCTTGAAACTTTCTTATTCTGCATCTGTTCTTACGATCGCCGATCTCATCGAATAAAAACCGATGCAGAATTTTAATTTTACTATAGTTCTCTATCTTCAGTGCATTGCCAATTTTAGGAATATCCCCTAGAGATACCATTTTATAAGAAGATAAAGTGTACGTACCTTTGTAGAGCCGAAACAGCTGTTGTTTTTAATCCTTAAAACCCTCGTTGATCCGTGGTTATATCACAGAATTCGCAGATCCTTCGTTGCTTAAGTTTAAGCTGATTTCACAGGTGTAAACATTTCTGTTGATCACGAAGTATTATCACACACAGTTGTAGTCGGCACTCATTTGTAAAAACACACACAACTAGTTGAATCATGGTTTAAGAATAAAAAAAGTTCAGTTCGACAAATGTTTATACAGTTTATATTTTAAACACAGTTCAGTTTATAAACTTATTTTTATCAGTCCAGACGCATCATCATTTTTAGGAATACAGTTCGCAAAAAAAAGTTTATAGTTTGTTCAATCAAATTTTAAGTTAAATTAAACTAAAAATTAACGTTCAATCACACTTTCTTTATCTTAAAATTCGCGTTCTATCCAAAATTTAAATTAAAATTAAAATTCGCGTTCTATCCGTTCATGAAGTAGATTTTATTCTTTATCCAGTAGATTTTATTCTTTATCCAGTAGATTTTATTCTTTATCCCGTAGATTTTATTCTTTATCCAGTAGATTTTATTCTTTATCCCACTTCTGAACTTGTGGGATGGCACACTTTTGTAGGCGTTAAACAAAAACTAATACTTATTTACTAATTATAAATTTAATAAAAGATTAAATTGTAGTTTACATATATACAGGAATGCTAATAAGCATTATCGAATGTTACTTTGGTAATGTCCGTCGAAGTAGTTGCACCCGTCTAGTGTGCACGCTTCGTCGAAAACTCAAAAGAAAACAAGTCATCGAATGCAGTCATCATTACGTTCCGTCTGAACATCCCGTCGAAAACTGAATGTCGTTCCTTCAGCGCTCTCTTAGCAGGCGCGCGTTCCGGAAGGACGTCATTCACGTCATGAGCACGTATTTCCTCTCAAGCGCTGGCGCTCCGTCACATGATCAGCAAACAGAAACTAAACTGCCTTGGATTTCAGGAACGGCAAAGAGAAATCAAATAGCTAGGGTTCTGAGTCATGGGAAAGCCAAGTAAGGGGAGAGAAACAGGATACTTCATATATACAGTCGAACCTCGTTAACGTGAGTTACTTTTAACATGAACTGTTACTACAATCCCCGTCAAAATGAAGATTACTTTAGTTATATGACGATCAGTTACTGATAGCATGAACTACTAATAACATGAACAGATTTTTGATCCCCCTTGAGATTCACGTTAACAAGATTCGACTGTATATCTTTTCATGTCTGCAAAAAAATGATTTTTTTCAGCATTTATTGTTATACTACTTTAAGAAAAAAATCGTCTGCATTCATCATGGAAAATATCTTTAATAAATTATAACTTAATAAATAATTTGTATTGCGTAAATTTGTATAGGATTATATAGAGAAGAAAGTCTTGTGGTAATACTAGTTATAATATATTAAAACAAGCGGGTTTTACCTCTGCCACTGCTAACTACATTTAAAAGAATTTTGAAAATTCGATATTACTTACTAATATAAAAACTTAAAAAATATTAAAATAAAAAAAAATGTATTTCATTAAAAATCAAAACAGTATTTAAACCATAATAACAAAGCAACTGATTATAAAGAATCATATTTTTCATAAATTAGTTAAATTTAACTTACTTATGAAAACTTATTCCACTTCCTTTCATAAATTTATTTCTACAATTAAAAGCCGCGCAGTACTTCGGCATTTTCAATATATATCAACCATGTTTTATTACTATATCTATGATATCAACATTCTATCCCATTATTGTTTTCGAGTTTTATACTCTCTCATCATGGCTGATGCCAAAAACTTTTTCGGCATCAAAAATCTTTGCACGTTAACAATGGGATGATAGATCTATATATATTACTATATCTATGTGTTGGATGATTCTTCATTATTCAATTAACCTCACGCAACCTAGATGTTTAATCACCAAAGGCTAAAGAATTATGGCTATAGAAAAATATAGGCTATAGAAAATTAAAATAAGCTTAGTTATTTATTAAAGCATGTGTTGAGAAAAAAGATTTAAAATTAATTCAAAATCAAAATTGTACATTATTTTTAATGGAATATACATGTATGCACACACACTATTAGATGTGTGGATGGTGTATATTGGTTGAAATTTAATGGAGATCTTCCTAATTTCAATACTTTTATTTTATATTTAAAAAAAAAAAAAAAAAAAAAAGCACTGAAAAATTAAACACTTAACACTCATTAACAATAGTTAACATAAGTCATAAAAATTACATAAATGTGTGAGGAAATTTTACTGTAATGAGCCACTGCAACTGTTTCATGAAACATTATGTCTGCAAAGCCACTAAATTGTGCCTTTCAGTCACATTACCTGAACATGAAACATGGTTGCAGTGGCGCACCCACGTCCTTGGGCTGACAACGAAATAATTATTACGTTAACGTTTAGAAGATAAACATAAAAAACGTACTACTAAGTCATTTTAAATTTACATTAGAGCAAATGCTGTCACACACAAGAAAACAGCACCGTCTGGAATATTTTGAAAATTCTTTTTAAGATTAAATTTACTGAATGCAAGCGATTCGAAGTTTTGACCAGTAAAATATACGGTTCCACTAACGAAATATGTCAAAAATCTTTACCCATCTGTGTAAAAAAGTTAATTAAATTGAAAATTTAATTCAATTTTTCAATTTCTTAACTATACTAATCTTTTCTTACTTCAATGTTTGTTTGGTGGCTCCATCTAGTAGCGATATTTGGAAATCAACTCGAATATGTGTTGGAACTGACAGTATTTACAATTTCTTCTTTTATAATCACAAACCGTGTATCACTCGAAAAACATTACACATATTAATGAGTTCATATTAAATAATCTGGTGTATCACTCACACGACTTTCTTTTACCCTGAAATTTAATACTATAAATACAGGTTGGATTGGAGATGTAAGATAACGATGTTATGTAAACGTATGTTAAGCAATTCAAATTAGGCTTCGGAAGAGTCTTATACGATAATTAATTCTGTGTGAGGGGGGCTACCGCCCCCCTCAACCCCCCGTTTCATTAATGCACTTAGATTTATAGAAAATTTAATTCGGTTATTAAAAAATAATGCTGTTTTTAAAAAATAATTTATTAAAATTATTTTAAAAAATTATGTTTTATGATAATGCAGACGATTTCCATGTTAAAGTAGTAGTATAACACTAAATATCCTAAAAAAGTCCATTTTAATCTCAATATTAAAAAAAAAAAATAAAAAAAATAAAAAAAATAATAATAATAATATGATTTTTTTTCCTAAGTTTTTTACTTTCTTCTATATGTAATATAGAGAAAGTATTGGATTCGCGAAAATTTTCGACCTCCGTTTTTTGACGGATCTACACGTTTTGGGATGTCCTGAACACGAATTGATAGTTTTTAAAAAAGGTCTGTCTGTGTGTGTGTGTCTGTCTGTATCATTTTTTTGTGGACGCTGTATCTCACGAACCAATGAATGAAATTTAACCAAACTTGGTATTTAGTTGCACCCTGACATGAACTGGTGCCCATTAGATTTGGGGATCAATAGCTCAACAGGTGGCGCTGTGATCGCATTTTATGCAAATTTTTAACATGGCAGAATAGGACAAAATTCCGTATAAATGGGCATAATGAGAGTTATTTTAAACTTGTGATTGTAAAATTAATATGAATTATTGATAATAGTAGTAGTTAACTAGGGAAAAAAAATTGTGCATGGGGGGGTTAAATTTTGAAGATGGGTATCATTCGAAAGATCTCGTCAATACCTTTAAAACGAATGGTTGAACCATAAATCTGTGATAATTTAAAACAAAGTTATCGATTTTTTTTTTTTTTTTAAACGAAATTTTACCAAACTTGGTATTTAGTTGGTCCCCGACATAAACTGGTGCTGATTATATTTGGGGATCAATAGCTCAACAGGAGGCGCTGTGATAGCATTTTATCTACATTTTTAACATGGCAGAATAGGACAAAAATTCGTATAAATGTGCATAATAAGAGTTATTTTATACTTGTGATTGTAAAATTGATATGATTATTTATAATAGTTGTACGTAACTAGGAAAAAAATTTTGTGCATGGGGGGCATCGCTTAAATTTTGAAGATGGGTATCATTCGAAAGATCTCGTCAATACCTTTAAAACGAATGGTTAAACTATAAATCTGTGACAATTTAAAACAAAGTTATCGATTTTTTTTTTACTTTTAACCAAAAAAAAAAAAAAAAAACTTTGAAAAAAATTCGTTTTTTTTTTTTTTTTTTTTTTTTTTTAAATATTGTTAGTGATTGAATATGTATTAATTTTTACAAAAAAAAAAAAAAAAAAAAAAAACAGAAAAAAAAAAAAAAATCGTAATTTTTTTTTTTTTTTTTTAAATATTGTTACTGATTGAATATGTATAGGAAAATATAGAAAAAAGTCTTGTGGTGGCCACAACATACTAGTTTTTTTTTTCTTTAAAAGTAAAAAAAAAAACGATAACTTTGTTTTAAATTACCGCAGATCGGTGGTTCAACCTTTCGTTTTAAAGGTATTGGCGAGCTCTTTTGAAAGATACCCATCATGAAAATTTACTTCCCTCGAGGGGGGACTTCCCCCCCAGGGGGGGAGGCGAGGCTCCTACATACACAATTTTTTTTCCCAGTTGACTATCTCTATTACAATATATATATATATATATATTAGTTTCATTTGGTTTAGTGCAGTCTATAGACGTTAAACTCTACTTATGTGTAATTTCCCCCATAGACGTAATGTATTAGAATTCTCTTGATTGTCCCTGTACACGAACCATTTGCTTGATCTGAACGAAAAGCTTACTGTAGCATCCGTATATGATACACATTTAGAATACCAAGTTTGAACTTTCTGCCATAATTTGTTTTTGAGATATGCTGATAACAGACAGACACACAGACCATTTGCTAAAAACATGATTTTCGTACTCAGGGGACCTCAGAACGTTTAAATATAAAAAAATCTCGCGTTCGAAAATTTGACCCAAAAACAATACTTTCTCTACCTTATGGGTAAGAGAAAGTAAAAAGAAAAAAGCAATAATAATGTACATTATTGAAATTATTTCAATGGTAATTTAAAGAAATTATAAAATTAAGAGTATCTAAAATGTCTTATTAAGTTAATGTCTTACAGTTAAAATGTCTTATTACTTACCTTACCTAGAGAGTATATTTTAAGTTAAGTTTGAGTAAAATATTGTTATATTTAGTTTAACAATATTGTATAGTCTATTTACACAAACAATTTACTTTTAAAATATTATAAAAGTTATTAAAAAACAAAATAAATTCATATTTTCGTTATAAAAAATCTTTAAGCATTTCTAGTAATGTTTTTTGTTTTAATTTAGGTTTGTATGCAATGACTTTTTCTTTAATTCTATCCTAGCAAGCTTTGCCCGCTTCGCTGGTCACTATATTTGAGTGAATTAAAAAAATAATCAATATTTTTTATTCTGTTCTACAAATTAAGACTTAAAAAAAAAAAAAAAACTTAGAAATCGCTTAAAATCTTCGCTTTGGGGGCTCTCGCTGACTTCGGCAGAGACTTCTTCACCGCAACGTCTTTGTACTGGATAATTTAATTTAATTTATAGAAATGTCAATAATACAGGAAAACTGCATTAGTCATTTTCTTTTTGATAATAAAGAGAACGAAAAACGCATAATGTTTTACATTGAGATATTTTGTATAATTAGACAAATTTTTAAAAAAGTGCTTTTCCTTTTTTCCCACTCGCATTTAAAATAGAATTGAGAAAAATTATGCAAAAACATTGAAAGATCTTGGACCTCTTAGCGGAATTTGAAATTTGGCACTGAAGTAGCTCGGACCTTTCTCGCCAAAATGTTTACTTATGCATTTGCAATACCCATATCAACTCATCACCGAAATGACAACAAAATTATAAATAATTATAAGATTAAAAAAAACTTATGTACGATGTTTTTAAATTTACTGTTGAATCTTATAGTTATAAAGTGATAATGGCGTCAATTTTTGTGAGATTTATAATTTAACTCTTTTATAATTTTTCAATGTTCACGTTTAATTAAATGTATTTATTTTTATGTCAAAAGAAAATGAACTCTTAATTTTTTTTTTTTTTTTTGGCAACTATTAAATTATAACTAATATTTATTTTCATATTTTAATTAATTAAAAGAAAACTTTGCAACGTAACATCTTTATAACTTGATGTATATAGTAACCACACAAAAAAATGAACAGTTGGTACAGCTCTTTTAAAAAGTATAACATCTATGCAGTACCTTTTAAAAAAATTCATTAGTTTTTACTAAAAAAAATGGTCAACTTTCACCACCAAAGAAGTTAAATCTAGACCAATCAAAAATAAGATTGGTCCAACCGGATGTGTTATTCCCGACAAACTCTTTGCTTTATTTATAAGATAAGACATTAACTCATGTTCAGTGATAAAGTTTCTTTTGTTCCAAACTTTTTATTTCTTTATCTAATGCAGCAATTAAATTTTCAGTAGCAATTTTGTCATTTTCAATAATTTCCGATTCATTTTCAAAATCCCTCTCATTATTTACATTTTTCTGAGTAACTTTAAGCAAAAAGAAATCGCTCAAGTAAAAATTGATTCGTACAGCCATCTATTGGCAGAATAACAAACAGAAATTATGGCAAATAAAATATAGCAATTAGCTTATATGCAATTCGATTTGGAAATGCTTCTTTTTACTGTTGCTAAAAATCTTATATGCTGAAACAAAAAATAAAATAAAGAACTAGACAATTTCACAAAAATCCTTTAATAAAATAAGCTTAAAAAAGAAAAAAAAAATTAGAACTGCAATCATCCATGGTAATAGAGAAAATTGTTTGGTGCTGCCATCTATCAGCAAAACAGAAAACCAAAAATAACAGGATATAAAATATTGCAGTTAGCTTTTATGCATTCCGGATTTTAGAGACTGTACTGTATACACATTTTTTATTTATTTAGACTAGAAAAATGCTTTTTATGATTGACATGTCCTAAATTATTTGTATGTTTACTTTTGAATAAATACCTTAAATGTGATTTTGGGTGAAAAATGCTTCATCGTGAAAAAAAAGAAATAAACACCCATGACCACATTGAGTTGCTCTAGAAATAAATTTAAAATTGCTAATTTAAGAGTTTTATATGTGATAATTATTTAAAAATAAGGTTTAGTATCACTATTTTATTTTATATATAGTTTTTAAGCTTAAAATATATGTATTCAATCATTGTTTCTAATTCTAATGTACGTTTTTTGCTAGAAATGTGAACTCGTATATAAGCCGACCCCCATACTTCAGCTTCCGAAAAATTTCCAAAAATTCTCAGCTTATATACGGAAATATACGGTATATTAAATCAAAGTTGTGTGTAGGCCAAAAAGTTAAACTTTTTTTGTGATTTCCTATGAGAGTGTACGTGTAAGATGCTCGGCATAGTTTAACTTCGCCAGTGGCCGAAAGGTTCTGCTCTCAAAGCTGGTAGACGTGAGGTGCCGGTTTCGATCCCAGGTTGCGCTTTTCAGAAATTCTGGCTGCAGATATTTCATATTTTATCAAAAAATCTAACCTCACTGATGAAGATTGGATAACAGTTCTAAAAAATGTTTAGGAACTATATGAAAATTACAAATTTCCTGTGACTATCACAGTGCTTTATCAAGTTAAAGAGAATCTTACCACGCTCGGAAGTTCTACTTATCTTGGCTGAGGAAATATAGAACTGAGGGTTAACTGGATAGCTTACTCAAAGGCACAGGACAGTGCCCAATGCAAATTTTGTGTTCATTTTGCACCCCATGAATTTGGTTTATGATTGTCCAAAATCACAAGTCAACTTGTTTCAAAAGGATTTAATAATTGATAGAAGGTTTGGGGTGGTTCAGCCAAATGTTCGTTTGAGTGAAAAGATCTGATAACTGCTGTGAGTGACGTAGAAGACGTTGCAAAAGCTATATTTATAGTTTGATAGAATGCAGAGAATGAATTTCACCTGTCTGAATAAGCTGTTAAGAAACTGAAACAGCATAGAGAAAGAAAACATTACTCTACCATGTCGTGCCACCAGACAAATTTACAGATGAAATTTCAACATACAGACTCCTGAAAAATACTACAAACTTTCTGTCTTTATTCCATAGATTGATAATTTCACCAATCATCTCCATGAAAAATTTCTCAAATATAAGGAATTCCTGCAAAGCTTTGTATCTGTCGTTCTGGATGGAAGGCAGTTGACACAGGAAGAAAACGAGAAATTTATTGTATCAAAGAAATTTGTAAATGAATTTGGACCTAAATCAGATAATACTCTAAAAGCTGGCTTGTATCTGTGGCAAATGAAGGTCTCTGCACTCAACAAGGAAACTGAAAGCCCAATCAAACTGCGCCAGTAGAACAGTAATGCCGGCCAATATCGGAGTTCATCGTATTGCACAATATTGTATGGCACACTCTTTTACCATTATCGGCGATATCTGAGTACATTGGATCGCCCGAACTTCAGTGCATTCTGGTTTATTGTATTTATGATGTTTTTAAAACAGTTCTCTGTCTTATGTTTTTCGAAAATTAAATTTAAATATAAAACCAAATGTTGAACTTTTTAGAAAATTCAACAACATTATAAGTCCAACATTGGGCATTATGGAAAAAGGCTGGTAAATAAGGCGATCTTCACCAATGCTCGCTAATTTCAAGCGATACTGAACGGTATTGGGACAATACTGTTGTGCTACGTGAGCAGGGTTCGCGCTAGAACGCGGGTTCATGCTATATTTTTTAAAAATCCCACTTAAAAAAATGTTATATGCACATGTTTCCCGCACTTATTTCACCGCTGTTTATTAACAAATTAATACAAAATTTCTTGCTCTTGCTTTTTCTGTAGAGGTGCCAAGTTTCAATAAGAGCTATCAGTAATCAGAGTAATATATTTGTAAAATATTTTAGAATAATCAAAATATTAAAAACGATGAAAAAATAGCAGCACGAAAAACGCACTTGAAAAGAAACTACTCACAATGCAACGATTGTAAGTAAGCAGTGTGAGAGAGACCAGGTCCAATCAGATTGCTTTACCACTACATAAGGAGCAACCTATCTTTAGGAAAGTGGTGAGAGCACTCCTGCCGGTGAAACACATGAAATCGGTGATTCTATGAGAAAGATTCACCTTTCACGTAATGCCATCTATTGATGGCAAATTTAATTTTTTTTGACATTCTTTGTAGAAAATTTTAAAAAATAAATTATCTATCATATGCCACATTGGCTATTTAATAAATTTTTAACTCATAAGCGCTGCGGCGCTTACTCCCAAAATTACAGTCATCATCCAATCAATCATGTTAGAGAAAAAATTTCTTCTAATTTCAGCAATAACATGTCTGTAATTTGCTTATTTCTTGAAAATAAATTTTCTCTGCAAAATGTAATTACTGACTTAAATTTCAAAAATCTCACTTAAATTTTGAAAATCCCATTTATTTTTTTCTGTTAGTTAGGGGTAGCGCCAGCTAGGGGCCAGGGGGGGGGCATAGGCCCCCCCATCGGGTACTCCTTGACCCCCCCCCCCCCCCCCCCCCCCCCCCCCCCCCCCCCCCCCCCCCCCCCCCCATCGGGCATACTCCTAAAATCTCTCGGGCAGAAAAAATACAAAATTTTCAGTTTTTCTGCTTTTAGCAGCATTTTCTTTCCTTTTACAAATTTGGAGCATTCCAGTTTTTCAATTTTATATTCAATAGAAGAAAGTATTGGATTCGTAAAAATTTTCAGCTTCCAGTTTTCCATGAATATACATGTTTTGAGAGGTCCAGAACACATTTTGACCACGATATTTTTAGAAAATATCTGTTGGTGGCACGATGATCTCCAAAACCACAAGGAGTACTAACAAATAGAATGGTACAAATATTAGCAGTAATATTTATTAACAGTATTGCAGTTTTTGATAAATATTCATATAGTAAACTCTCTTTATGTAGTGCCCCCCTGTTGGGGAGGTGGTGTCCCCCCTACACCGGATAATAAATGCTCTTGCTAGAAAAGAACAGGACTTGGTAGCATTCTTCAGGAGTCTGTATGCTGAAATTTGATCTGTAAATTTGTCTGGTAGAAAAATGTTTTCTTCATGCTGTTGCAGCTTCTTAAAAGCTTATTCAAACAGATGGAGAAATTCATTTTTTTTTTTTTTTAGGTTCCATTTTACTTTTAAAAAATTTACAAGTTTAGAAGCTTTATAAATAAATAATTGTAAAATTCAAAACATTTTATGTGTTTTAATTTTATTTATTAGAGTGGAGAAGCAAACAAACAAGCAAGCAAAAAAGGAAGAAACAAAAAGTATATAACAAAGCTAACTTTATTTATCAGACAGTAAAAAAATTACAAAATATTAGCAGCTTATTACAACGCATAGTCAACCAATCTATCTACTATTAACAGATATAACATTTGCTTGTATTAGAAGCTTTAATTTTATGTACACATATTTAAAATAACTTTTTGACAAAATCTCTTAAGCTGAAAATTGACTCATAGAAGAAAACTTTTCTAATTAAAATAAAATATATACAGCTTGCACCCTAAGTTCCATTTATATATTTAAATTATTACTAATATTACACCAACTATTTTCTTATTTTCACTTAAAATATTTCGATTTACTCTGAAGAATTTATCTTTGGTATTTATCTTCACCTCTTATAATTAAAAAGAAAAAAATATATATTCATTCATTCATTTAGTAATTAATTTAATTTATTTATTTATTTGAATGAACTGGTACTATTTCTAATTAACTTTGCATAAATACAAATGGAACTTATGGTACATAATATAATTTTTTCCTCAGACAAAAAGAAAAAATGAAACAAATAATCTAATAAAATGTTTTTTAAATATTAAATAACATAAAAAGCAATATCTATTATAATTTTCTATCTTTCATTTAGAAAATATATATTAATATATACAAAAATAAATAAATTTACACATAATTTACATTCAATTACTTATCACATTTTTAATAAAAAATATGAAAATTTCATTTTGATTTAGACTAGAATATGGAGAAAAACTTCCGCTCATCATGATCATATTCATGAATTTGATATATTTTTTTTTTAATTCACAATTGTGTTTTTCTTTTCCTAATTGATTTTTCTCAATATATCACCCAAAAATCAAATATAATTGCTAATTATTTATTATCTGCATCATTTAAAGTCATCATCATCGCAATTCAACAATCTTTTTAGTGATAAATTATATGATAATAAGAATACAGATAAACTAATTTAATATATTAAAGGCAAAAAATTTTATTACCCAATTATTTAAAAATTAACAAAAAAAAAAAAAAAAAAAAAAAAAAAAAAAAAAAAAACTGAAAATTTTTAAAGACAAATTTCATAATTGCAGTTTAAATTTTAAATATAATTAACTTGAGAATAATTTGTGTTACGTTTTAAAACATCTATATTCATGCGTCAGTCTTTCCACCCAATAGAAAAAAGATTTCATTTATCATTTGTTTAAACCAAATCATGGAAAAAACTATGCCCTCACTCCTAGTAAATATAAAACTTTGTAAAAACACTATCAAACTGAATATATATATATATATATATATATATATATATATATTTCTTTACATTAATGTATTTCATCCACTGTTAAAATTTTTTTTAATCTTATTGGTCATTGGTGTTTCAGTGATCTTGTATCTGTTGCTTGGCTTCTACTATGCTTAATAGATCATCTTTATTATATATTACTATAAACTACTTCAACTTCCCTTCAATAACTTTAATTATCCTTATATAGTTCTCATACCTAAGTTTCACAAATCTCCAATTAAATTTCGCACTGTCACTGTTGGGTGTAACACTTATAACAACAATGCTAATAAAGCTCTACTGGATATTCTAAAACAAATTTACAAATGTACTTGCAAAGTTGATAATTTACACTGTTTTAAAAATAGCTTTCAATTAATTCAATACATCAAATCGCTCGATTCAATAGACAATATTATGACTTTTGACTTTCAAGATCTTTTCAATAATATTGAGTTATCAGATCTTAGTAATATCATTTACAGTCTTTTTCAAGAATATAAAGCTCAAATTAATCTTCCTTACAATTTTAAAGCAGAAAAATTTAAAACACTTCTTAACTTTGTTATCCATAATAATTATATCTTCCACAACAACGATATCTATTTGCAACAATTAGGCATCCCACAAGGAGGTTGTAGCTCCAGTATTTTGGCAGATCTCTATCTTTATTATTATGAAAAGCAAATTTGCAATGATGATGTTCGATTTTATCGTTACATCGATGATATTATTGTATTTTATCTCAACAAGAACTCACAAAATGGCTTTTCCTTCAATTATCCACCTAATTTAAAGCTAACTCAAAATACTCTGACTAATCAATTAATTAACTTTTTAGATCTCAAAATAATCATCGACGGTAATAAACTTTACACAGATATCTATGACAAACGGCAAGATTTTTGTTTTAATGTAAACTTATTTACACATTTTAATCATGTCTGCATCTTCCGGTATTTAGTAACATCATCATTAACCATTTATTTCGAATTAATAATTTATGCTCTGCAAAGTTTAAAAACAAGAATATTAATAAACTGATCACAGCCACTGCTAAAATGGGTTTTCCTAAAAACTTTGTATTTTCTATTTTATATCCTTAACCATGTCTCTGTCAGTACAAAAAAAAAAAAAAAAAAAAAAAAAAAAGCTGTGTACACTTTTGTGTATATCAACAAAAAAATTATAAAATAATAAAAGACAATAAAAAAGGTGGCGGTTGGGTGGGCAGATGTTTGATTACGGAGGTGGGGTGGTGTTGTAAGGCTGGATGGGTTTGTGAAATTAAATTTAAAAAAAAAAAAAAAAAAAACAGTAGAAGGCTTCTTGCATTTGCTTTGTATTACTATGCAAACTTTCATTTTCCAATAAAATTTCAGATTTTTCCTTTTTGAGTTGTCAACTATATTTAATGTTCTAATTATACTGTTAAACACAATGTGATCAATTGGTGAATTTGTGGTTTCATTGTTGTTCATCTGCTTTGAAATTTTGCATTTTTAAATCCATATGGTTCCTGTTCTGGTTGTGGCAGGCTGGGGGAGTGTTGCCGGCGTAAAACTAGTGTAACCCCACAGGCAAGTCACAAGTCTTGCCGCCTGCCTCCTTCTTCCTATCTTGTGTTTCTTGGGTTGTTTTTTCATTAATTTTGATAAGTTTATGGTTTTACTTTATTGATTCGTTTGTTTTGCAGGATGTTAATTAATAGATCTTTACATTAGTGTATTTCATCTTTTCTTTACATTAGTGTATTTCATCCACTGATGATTTTTTTTTTTTTAATCTTATTGGTCATTGGTGTTTCAGTGATCTTGTATCTGTTGCTTGGCTTCTACTATGCTTAATAGATCATCTTTATTATATATATATATATATATCATTTCAGGTCAAAATAATACAATAACCTTTCATCTGGCAAACATGTGGCAAGTGATATAAAATATATAAAACTGAAAATCAATATAAGTATCATAAACAGAAATGATTATAGATAAAGAAAAAAAAAAAAACAGTGAACAAAGGAAAGATATGCGAGTTATTTACAATCATCAGACATGAAACGCACTGAAAAAAATATCATTAACAAGATCTTTCAAATTTATAAAATGTAAGAAACTTCATAGAAATCTGCTTTGGAAGAAAAGATGGGAGAAGAAAGAATGTTAGCTTTCGAAAAATGAAAACACTGACCAGCAATGGGAAGTAATAAATTATTTAGAGATAAACTTTACTATAAACTATTTTTCAACATCAGTCCTCTCTCACATACACAAAATGCATTTTTTACTACCCTCAAATGTGAAATGATTCACAAATTTGATGTTGCTGTAATTCATAAAACTTAACTAATTAAATTTGTTATTAGAAATGTAAATTGTTGTGTGTTAATGCTTATATCAAGTGTATGAATTTTAACAGGTTATTAAAAATGTTTGTGCTGTAAATGACACAAGATATAAATAAAATATTAAAGTGAAGGTATCGCAAAGTGATGTCAGTTATTTACAAATCAATCACTTTAAAATCAATAAGCAATCCTTAATTGAAAGACAGAGCATTATGCAGTAGTATCTCAATCAATCATTTTCCATGGGGTGGGTGAAAAAAACTATGAAAGCGGGAAAACGATGAAGGTGGCTTAAATTCAACACAGAAATAAAACAATGTTTATGAATTAATACTCACAATGTATACAGCATACTACTAATAAAAACTAATTTGTTACTTTCCAAACTGTCAAAGAAATAAACCAAAGTTGTAGAATTGATATTTATTTTTTTTTAAATTAGTAATTTTATTTCAGATAATTTGGAGTGGAAGGCTGATATTTTATACCAACTATGTAAAATACACCAGAGCCGGGAATCGAACCCGGGCCTTCAGCTTTATGTGTGGATGCTCAAACCATTGAGCTACCCTGGCTGATTACCCAGGTAGCTCAATGGTTTGAGAGCATCCGCACGTAAAGCGGAAGGCCCGGGTTCGATTTCCGGCTCTGGTATTTTTCACATAGTTGGTATAAAATATCTGCCTTCCACTCCAAATTATCTGAAATGAACTTTCATGGTTGATGAATAAATGTCTAAATTATAGTAATTTTATATTGAGTTTTTCGTTCATTCTATAAATTAATCAGGATTTTTTTTTTTTTTTTTCTTCGCCATTATTTTCATTTTTTTCAAAATCAAATATTTCTTCTTTGCTTTAGCACATATTGCAATGTCTTGATCAATGCAAATATTATCACTAAATGTCACACCATGCAACCACTCTTCATGTGCATTATCATCATTTTATTGTGCTTCTGTATTATTAATCTTTTTTTTTTTTTTTTTTTTTTTTTTTTTTGCACATAACCACACTTCAGGAAAAATTTTCTGGATTACTCTTGAGGTTACTTCCTGCCATGCTGAAATTACAAGATGAATACCCTGCTGATGGTCCACAGACATGCCATCACAATTTTAATACTTCGTGGAAATAGGGAAAAGAGTTATTTCAGGATGAAAGAAGCAATTCCAGTCTGTATGTTAGAGCCGCTTGATTTTCAGGAGAAAAATTTTACAACGATCAATGCAGGAAAATGACTTTTTGAAGAACGATGCACATGGGTTTCATTAACATTATTTAAATACAATTTATGCTGGGACCACAGAAATAAAATGATCAATGCGAGAAAATGACAGATATGGGAATGATAGATTGAGGTTTCACTTTCAGGTTAATTTTTGGGAATTTTTTCATGTTATTAGCGGTCTGTGTATGTGCTGCCGCAGGCACTGGGGTCACAAGGCAGAGTTTCGTTCAGTTGGAGGTAATTTTTTTGTTACAGCTGATTATATTTTTCGAAATGCTTTTATTTAAAAATAGAAAGTCAAACAAAATCTAGTTAAAGATATGAAATCGTACAAATTTAAGGTTCATTTATACTTATAGGTATTTTTCCGAATTTCGTTTTTTAAGTGAAATGTCGTAAATTATATTAGATGTTTTAACTTGAAATACATTTAAATAATGATGCGACAATTTTTGAATACTGTTAATAAAGTGACCGTCGAATTCGACGGGTTCCAGCTAGTTTATTTATTTATGCCAAAAATTTCTGTTGCTAAAATACTTCAATTAATCTATATTCATTTATTAAAAATTAATCCTTTTCATTAAATGAATTATATTATTTTTTAAGATAAAGAAAAATTTAAGATTTAAAAATTTAAGATTTTTACTGAAATAATTTTGTGAATAACAATAATAAACACAAAATACATATATCGGCATTTTATAAAATAGAAGATAAAGGCAAATTTTGGAATAATACAAAATGGGATGCATTCTAATTTTGCTGAGAAATTATGGTCAAATGCCTGAAACTGGACAGAATAGACTGACACGTGATTATTTTGCAATAAATAATTTTATTAAAAGTACTTAATAATCTTAATTTACTTATTGACTAGTAAAATTAACAAATTTAAATTAAAGTTGCTCAAGAATATCAGGCAGGCACATTTATACAATTTAGTGAAATAAGAAAATAATATATATGATTATTTAGGTGTTTTTCATGTTAACAACATATTTAAAGACAGTTAAAAATATTAAAGCACCTTATATATTGCATCATGATTATATATCTCAAACCGATGAAAATTATTTACAAATGAATCACTTTAAAAATCATTATGCAATTTTCAATGGGCTCTTCCCACCTGACGTCAGACGTCACATGATAGAGGAAAAACAAATAGCAGACGAAGTCTTGTTTATCTAGAGCTATTGCTGAAATAACATATTTTCTATTCTTATTCTTGATCAATCGTATTTAATCTGTGTTATTTTTTATAATCATCATTTTTAATCCATTTTCTATCATTATTCATCATCCTTTGTTTGCTGTATACATTTACAATCATCATTTAGTTTATATTTGTTATTGATGTTCATGAAGAACATTTTAAATACTCTGTTTTTTGGTACTTAAATCAGTGACAGTGCAATATCATACTGCGTAAATACATTTAGACCAGTAACTAAGTTAATTAACTTGTTGTAACATCTTTATGTAATTAAATTAAATGAAAACATTTTAAAATTTCAAATTATAATCCACAAACATTGCACAAGAACAAGCTATTATTTATTACTAGATCAGTTAATGTAACAGTTACACAAAAACATACAAAAATCGATTCTTACAGGTGAAAATAAATAAACACATAAAGTGTTTTTTAAAAATTATTAAATTTACAAAGACAATTATTCTACCGTTTACAAATGCACAATATTACTTTTATTTTATTTTATATTAAATATTAACACTTTTGTTCTTAAGAACAATATTTAATTTAATTCGATTCTCAGAATTTGATTATTCATTTTCCTCTATCACGTGATTGAGCAGATGACGGTGGAAAGAGCCCATTGCACCACAGATATTTTATTTAGAAAGAAATTATAATTTAAAGAAAGAAAAATTAAATATAAAAAAATTTCATCTTAGATTTTTTTGAAAAAATAATTACAAAATTAAATACATATGAATAACTAGTGCTAAATAGCTATATTTCTACTAGAAAATATCAATAATTGTATAAATAAAATTTAAAAATAAGTTATGAGACATTTACAGTTAATAAGACACACGGACCATTTACAGTTATTTACATTTATATAAATTTTCATTTATGATTCACAGAAAACTGTAATAAATTGCTATTTTAGTGAACAAAAAAATAATAAGATTCACAAGATTATAACTTAAGATTTAGTTTTATGAATGTGATATATTCTTTCAATATATGATAATATACACAAGAAATATACAACAAAATAATAATAATAATAATGTAAGTAGTTAGTTCAAATCCAAAACAAATTATTCTTTATCAGATTCAGTTAAAACAAAATTATCTTAATCAATTTTAGCTAACTTAAAATTGATTATAAATTTCTAACACTTTGCTAATAAATGCACTCAGAGTTAAATAAATTGCTGTAATAATTTAGACATAAAATTTAATAAATTTAAAACATTAACCTAAATAAAATTAGTATACATATATATTTAATTTAAAATATATCTAGGTATAAAATATTACAGAAATTTAACAAACATGGAACATCACGGAATTCTTCAAATAATCTTAAACCAATGAAGATTAGCATTTATTGACGTTTTATAACAAAATGTATTCTTAGATCAAAACCTGAATAAATTCTAAAATCACTTAACTTAAAATTGATTATAAATTTCTAGCACTTTATTAGCAAATGCACACTAAATTAAAATCAGTATACATAAATATTTAATTTAAATATATCTAGCCATAAAATATTTCAGAAACTTAACATTTATAAACTTGGTTCATCACAGAATTCTCAAAAATTAAATCAAACATACAAAATTTACAAAAAATTTCAAATTGTATGCTACATTAAATCAAATATCACATTAAATGAAAAAATGTTCTAACGTTTAAGTTAATCTCGAAAAATTAAGTTTGGGCTAACACAAGAAAAGTACGGAAATTAATTCATACTACCAAAATATGAAAATTAAGAATACCAAGTATGCTATTTAATAATGTTCATAATTTTAAAATACAAAGAAATATGTTTAGATTAAATTTAATAATCATTAAAAATGTTTTATTTTACTTAAACATAGGTAATTGTAGTTTTAGAATGTATTTCGTATGAAAGTTTTTTTATTGTATGCTTAATCATATCAATTGAGAAAAATACCTTTCCAACATTTATAATTTTGTTTTAAATATAAATTTTTGTTTAAAAAAATGAAGGTTAAATACTTAATCCTTTTAATGTGGAACAAAAATATTGTACTTGTTAGAAAAAAGCTCATATATAAAAAAGAAAAAAAGTAATAATGATGTTTACAAAATAATAATAATAATTAAAAAAAAAAGCATATTACAATATAAAGGGAGCATAAATTTATACCACATTTCAATATTTATTGAAAATCATGTGTTGGGATAATGAAGCAGCTGTTATTTTTCCTAAGGCTAATAAAATGAACAACTAAACTCCACTTGTTCACCGGTGAAGATCAAAGTGGATTGTTTTCACTGCATGCAGTGAGTGAAGCTTGCATATAACAGATTTCCGTTAGCCAGCAAAAGGAAGAATATTATGTTTAAATATAAATAATTGGGCTCTTATATATTCAGGCTTAATTTTTATGCAAGATCTGACTGCAGTTAACTTAAAATCGTGCTGAAGCTGCAAAATTAATCTCTGAAGTTCCTCATTTTCTGATTTTCAAGTAATAAAGTTCTATCTATCTCTATCTTAAAATAAAGTTTGAAGGGCAAATTAAGAATTCTTAATTTGTAATTTTGAATAGTAATTTGTAATTTTGAATAGTGATTTTTAATTTTGTAAAAGGATTTTTCTTTAATTAAAATCAATTATTTTATATCTTTTCATTTATGTGTGTGTGTTCATATTCTATGTATAATGTATATATTTATGTTCAATGCAGCCTGACAGAATAAAATATTTTTTTGAAAATTCAAGGATTTTTTTTTTTTTTTTTTTGGCCATAATAGTGATTTAGAAAATGTAATTTATATATTAAGAATTTAAAAAAAAAAAAAAAAAAAACCACTTGCATTTATTTGGGTGGAAAAAGAAAAATCGTTCTGCATTAGCAAAATATTTATTTATTTTAGGTAGATTTGAAATAATAATAATAATAAACTGAGCAGGATATTTTAAAATCTTAATGTTAATAGATTTAGGGCAAAATAATACAACATTTAATAAAGAAAATAAATCTTAAATAAAGAGATTGCAATAACTAAAATATAATATGTTTAAATATTATATATATACATAAATAAATAAATATAGTCAGTAATATTAACAACAAAAAGAAAACAATGGGAAAATCGAATCTCATTTTTCTTCTTTTTTAAGATATAAGCAAATAAAATTTAAAATATATTAAATCTCATTTTTGATAAAAGTAAAACATAAAAATAAACACAATAAAATAAAAAACTAATTAAAACAAAATTAATCTCAAAGTATATATTTTTTTAAATTTCGAAATAAGCTCAGATTAAGCTCTAATAATAATAATAAGCATAAATAGAGAGGTTATATAGCAAATATCAAGAAAACAAATATTGCAATATTAATTATTCTCAGAATAAAATCATCTATATAAATGATTTAATCAAGTATGACCAAATACCTTAACATAATCTTAGACTAAAAAGATGCAGTACCCTAAAATAAAACTTATGTCAAATTACAGTTATTAATTAAATATATAATTCAAAGTGATATTAAAAAAAAAAAAAAAAAAAAAAAAAAAAAAAAAACTAAATATTACTTCAGAAAATACTACTTTGGAATTATTATTATTATCAAAATAAACATATAGCCACAAATATCAATATACTTACGTTTTTAATGAAATCTATCAAATTAGTTAATATTAATTTTAATTAGAAATAAATACAGTTCAACTAAAGCAATGACAGATTTTTTTTTTTTTTCAGATATTCAATTAAGTAATTTTTATGCAATTATATATAGATAAGTAAAAATACATAGAAACAAAACCTTATTTAAATTTAAAATAAAACTCATAATTTCTAATTTACGCAATTATTTTTAAACTTTTAAATTATATAAATTTTTCAAAATGAGTCTTTAAAGTAAATAAAATCACACAAATTGTTGTTAGATATTAAAGAATATAACTAAAGTAAAAATAGCAATATTGAAATTTTCTTAAACAGATACTGTATCCTCTTAGATTATAAAATAAAATCCAACATTTATGTACTTTTTTACATAAGATAAGTAAATTTAACATTTGTAATGAATTTTTTCTTTTTGGAAGAAAGATTCCAAACAACATTTATGACTAGTCAAATTGAAATCAATAAACAATCCAAACTAAAATCCCAGAGAAATAAATTTATTTTACATAAAAACGATTTATATAAATACTCAATAACTTTTCTTTTTAACTTCAGAAACATTATGCAAGCTAAAAATTTTGATATTTGTAACTAAATTTTAAAATTCTTAGTAGGCTTAATTAAGTGCAAACCTTAGACAAAGAATTTAAAAAATAAAATATTTAATCTTAGCTATAAATAATATGATTAAAAAATAATAATAATAAACTGACTTTTATTAAGCAGTTTTTTTTTTTTTTTTTTTTTTTTTTAGAATTATGAAAGCCCTAAATGATGAATTATTTAAATTTAAATTTTTTTTTTTAATTACAAAAAATACATATAATAATTTGTAGTGTAAAACCCAACTTTGTTGCTAAAATAAAAATATGAATTAACATTTAAATTTCACAGAAGTTTATACAATAAAATGATATTTACAATGATTAAACTAAGAGGCATTAATTAAGTGAAATAAAAGAAATCTCAGATCAATAAAAATTCTACATGAAATGAGTTTTCTTTTTAATGAATGTTTTGAATTAGAAATCAGTCTCCAAAGGCACATACATAAGACAACCATTTTGAAAATTACTAAATTAAGGCTGCATCCATCAGCCAAAATCACTGTTTCATCCTCCCCATGTAAATTCTATGGGATTTTTGTTTTTTGAATTCCACTCTTGGGAACACATTGCCTTTTATTTTAGTTAGAATTTTTTAATATATATGTACATATAATTTTTTTTTATTTTGTTAAATAAACTCAGAGTTATAATTTTCATCAAAAAGAATACTCACTAGGATAAAAAGTGATACATTTAAGAAGTGAAAGAAAAAAAAAAAAAAAAAAAAAAAAAATCACTTTTGAATTTCACTCTTCAACGTGTTGCCTTTTTATATTAGTCCGCGGAAAAAAAAAAAAAAAAAAATGTATATTTTTTATTTATTCGTTAAGCAAACACAGAGTTCTAATTTTCATTAAAATAAAAAATAATAATAATTAATAAATAATAAACTTATTAGGATAAAAAAAAATGACACATTCATACCTGCCAACATTGAAGAATCAAAATAACGGAGATTTTCAGGCCTAGAAAACATTGATGTGTTTTTGACATATGACAGTTTTTTAATAGCTTAAATTATCAAAAAGTTATACGGCTGAGTGAAATTTAATTATTCAATAAAAATTAAGTAATTATTAATTAAAAATAGTAATATATACAGATTTATGAGAATCTTTTTCAGGAAAAGCAAAATCTTGCTTAAAAAAATGAAGGTTTGTTGAAGTTTTGAATATTATATGTATAACTTTAAAATCTTCAGAATAATGGAGAAATGTTTGAGAATAACGGAGAGTGGAAGACAGTCCCAAAATAACAGAGCGTTGGCAGGTATGCACATTATTAAAGTAAAATTAAAAAAAAATTTCATTTTTTTTTTTTTTTTTAAACCAAGTCACTGGGATAAAAAGTGACACATTTAAGGAGTGGAATTCAAAACAAATTCTTTTTCAAATTCCACTCCTGAAACATGTTACCTTTTATTTTAGTCAGACTTAAAAAAAATAAATAAATAAAAATACACATTTAATTATTTTTATTTTGTTAAGTAAACCCAGAGTTCTAATTTTCAATTAAAAAAAAAAAAAAAAATACTTGCTAGGATAAAAAGCTAAATGTTTAAAGAGTGAAATTAAAAAAAAAAAAAACTTCATTTTTCAATGAGATATCCTTAAAATATACAGCAACAAAAATCCCACAGGATAACGTGGGAAGGAAGAAAGGGAAATCTGACTGATATGTAGTCTTAAGGCAGTTTATGGTAACAATGCAACATTTATTACAATTTCATAATATTCAATTACAATACATTACAATAATTTCAATTACAATAGATTTTTAGGACCCACCCCCACCCCCTTTTTTTTTATGGGGGAGGGGGGGAGAAAATAATGAAAAATGATTTTTCTAGCAATTATTTTCTTAATGATATATTTTTTAAATTATAAAACAAACTTTTGAATACACTATTATTTTTCTTTTCATTTGAAATTGGAAATTAAGTTAAAAAAAAATTTTTTTTTAGAGTGTAATAACTAGGAAAAACATAAGATATGAAAAAAATACACAATATGTTTATGTTATTAAATTGAACAAAATCATTTCATGTTAAAAACAAGATCTGATCAATCACATTTATATAGCGATTTAAAAAAAAAATTAAAAAAAAAAAGGAGTAATTATTTTCAGCCAGTAAAAAAATATGTATTTGAGAATTTTATAAACGTAATTTTCTAGGACGATTGAACAATTAAATTAATATTGGCTTGCGCCTATACCTTTTTAAGGCATGGATGAAAAACAAAAAATACAAAATGCAGTATTTTTAAGGACATAAATTGTTTAGTAAAATAAATACTTCCTAAACAAAGGAAATATTTTAAAATTGTTTAAGGAGGTAATAAATGCTGCTTCATTATCACCATAAAGTGTGGGATGATTAAAATAAGTACAGTTTCTGTGTTTAAACAAAATCTATATAATACTGTATAAAAAACTTGCATGTACTCGCAATTCTAACTTTAAATCAATGTTCATATTAAAAATAAAAAATAAATCATTTAAAATCTTTCTTTCAATAAATAGTACAATCAATGTTTTTCCTCTTTAAAGTTGTGCTATTGCTGAAGACCGGGCAACTGCCTTTCTTGTTCATGTTCATCATGTTCAAGCCCAGGAGGTCTAGTCCATCTGATTAACATTTCTGGTGACCGATACAAGAATATTAACTTAGCGAACAAATCTTCCTCGAGTGTGAATTCTCCACTCTCTCGAACCAGATAGATATCGAGACACAGTTGGAGCACTCTATCAACATATGGCATATCGTCAAACATAATTGTGAATGAAGTTCCGGCAACAAAACCTCGTACGAGACGGGACACAACAAGTACGAAGGTAGTGTACAAACCAGCAATTCTGGAAAAGATAATGAATGTTACTTTTTGGATTCCTACAGTTATATTACAATTCTGTGAACACAATATTTTCATACAATATAATTAAATTATAATAAAAGTAATTTAAATTAAAAGATAATGCTCATGTATAAAATTTTAATATTTATTAAAACAAAACGATTTTCAATTTTAATATAGAGTGAAGTGAGGTGAATGTAACTAAGTGTATTAAAACCAGTAAAAACTACAACGTCAGAAACGCCAAAGAAAAATGTCCGAGAAGCAGACAGCTGTTTCAGTAGCCTTTAGTGTACCGTCTTTTTTACGGGTTTTAATAATCCAGCGCAGGGTTACAAATAAGCAGTCGTTAGTCGTATTTTGTGACCAGTTTTTTCATTTTGACGCCTAGAATTCCAATCATAGGTGCCATATTTGACGCCTGGATTTTTTCCTCATCATACCTAATAATTTTCCCAATCCCACCAGACTGTAAACAAGTCTATTTCAGTCAGCTGAACCTAATAAAAACTGATTTAAGAAATCGTATCTCTATGAAAATAGTTGACGATTTGTTAATGATTAAGTTAGTAGGCCCTAAATTGGAAGATTTCTGCCCAGAAAATGCTATTAAATTGCGGTAGAATGATGTATCTTATGGGCGAAGAATGAATTTGTGATTTTAAATATGTACGTTTAATATTGTCAATGTAATTACATTCATTACATAAATATTTTTTTTTATGTTGCATATATTATTTACAAGTTGATGCTATATTATTATTTTTTTAATATACATATTTAATTATAGATGGCACCTAGATTTTTCATTTTGACGCCTAGTTTCAAAATTCTTATTTCTAACACTGATCCAGTGCCAAGTCTCCTTTTTATAAGTGTAAGTGTAACCTTGGCATGTAATTCAACTGATAAATTAAATTTTGACCAGTAAAAGATATATAATCTGTTTAATAAGAAAGCTCCACAGAACTGGCATTTTAAAGCAATAAGTACAAAACTTTAAATAATCGCCATAACTTGCAACAATTACTTCAGGTCAGAAGAACACACGACCCTTCACCAGGCAAACAAAGTAGGCACAAGTGCTGTAGTCATGCAGCACTCGTAAATTTAAACAATAAAGAAATAATATTATTGAAAGACCTATAAAATTGGCTGCTTTCGAAAGAGTAATATTTTTTTTAATCAATTTAATAATGATTTAATTAATAAATAATATAATACTTTAATTAGTGTTATTTATTTAATTTGTGTAATTTATTTAATTTATTCATTTATTATTTTACATTAAAAATGCCATGAAACTAAAAAAAAAAAATTACATGTATAAACTTGTCAATTAAATAATGAAAATAGTTACATAATTTTGCATTAAATCAGAGTACTTAGAATAATCAAAATAAAATAATAAATATAACATAATAAATACAGTAGAGAGCCAGAAATCCGCCGACCTAAAATCCGCCAAAGTCCGAAATCCGCACAGCTTGTCAGATATAAACAATAACATTTACTATTAATAAATTACAAACTGCAAATCAGATTTTTTTTTAAATAATCTTGAACGTAGATTCTTTACTTGCATTTTATCATTATATATATATATAAAAAAAATAGTAACATAAAAGACTATCAGAACCAAGTTACTGATAATGAAATTGACAGTATATTAAATTCATCAATGAGGTATACAATAACAAAATAATTTTTAAAAATGTTATCTTATGAAGACATAACCATAGGAAAGAACTAACTTAAATTCTCAAAACAATAGATTTGTGTTACAAAATAAGAATAGATGACTATTTACAATATACAGAAAAAAAAAAGAAAATCTCAAAGATGTATGTATACATGTTCAAGTGTAGTTTTGAAAACAAACTACATGTGAACAGATTTTATCAAAACTTGACAAATAAACTTCATTTTTATTTATTATTTCCGTTATGTACATTCTTTTAATGTTCAGTATTACTCCTATGTACCTAATAATTTATTATTCAAGTGAAATTGTGTTATTATTCACTAGTGTGTGTTTAGTTTGAATAATATTCTGCTTTTATCATTAAAAGTGATAATCATTTTTTAAGGGCTCCGAAATCCACCAAATCTAAAATCCGCACAACCTCTGGTCCCGAGCTATGCGGATTTTTGACTCTCTACTGTATAAATAAAACTTTTAAAATGTAATATCTCACCCGTATCCAGAAATAATAGATAGTTCAGATGGAAAAGCTTTATCACTAAATGCAATCAGGCGTAGAAAATTGCAGTTGTCAATACCCAGAAAATCATAAGGTGTGGCACGATTACAATCATCCTGAATTTCCCACCATTCAATGTAATGGGAAACAGAGGAGTTGGGAATTGATGTTGAATTTAACATATCTCCAGTCCACATGGATATGTTTAAACTTCGAAATGGAGAGCTTCTGAAAGGATCTGAAAGTAACACAATTCAATTATACTATGCTAAACAATTGCTTATTTTTTCATTCAATGAGGGAATTATTTTTAGCATTAAAAAGATGGTAAACATAAAACTTTCTGTTTTTTTTAATTAATTATTACCAACATAAAATTTTGAAAATTAGCATACATGTATGAAAGGATAAAATTAGTTAGATTTAATTGAAGAAAAATTCATTTCAAAAATTTAGAAATCACTATTCAAAATTGTAAAACACTAATAAATTGTAATTGCCCCTTTAAAATTTGTTTCGTGGCCAAAGACTTCATTACGCAGAAATGAGAAAAATTAAATCTGAAATCTACTGACGTTAGCACCATTTGCAGTTAAAACTCGAATAAATTACTACGTCAGAAACGCCAAAGAAAAATATTGCAAATGCATACAGCTGTTTCGGTAGCCTAAAGCGTACCGTCTTCAGTGCAAAGAGGATTCTGAGTCAGGAGAAGTGCTCGTATATATAGGAGAGGGGCCGGATCAGTCTCTTCTAAATCAGTCTCTTCATAAATCAGTCTCTTCTAATATCAGTATTGTCTTACCCTATTTTCCTAAATCCAGTCAAACCATAGCTAAAATTCTCAAACAATATGATTTTAAAATAATATTTTTGCCTTCCAATAAACTCACCTTTTCTCAGTTAAAAGATCCCATTGATATGCATAATTCTTGGGGCATTTATAGTATTTCCTGTCAGTGTGGTTTATCATATATTGGCCAAATTAAACGCAGTCTTAAATTTCGTCTAAAAGAACATATGAATTACGTCCGCAAACAAGAAACCAATAAATCGGCTATTTCTAAACATTGCTGGGAGGAAAATCACAATTTTAAATTTAATTCAGCTAAAATAATTTGCAGACCTAAATCCATTCATGAACTCGATTTCTTTGAAGCTTCTCATATTTATAAAATTTTAAAAACCTTATAAATTGTGATTTCGCTGTTTCCTACTTGTCTGACTGTTGGAAATTTTATATTCAGTCCACATTTTCTTAATTTTTCTACTGTTTACACAGCTAACTTTCCTAAATTCCTATTGGCCACTCTCGCCACCTTTCCCGTAATCCTATTGGTTGAACTAAATCCAGCCCCTCTCCTATATATATGAGCACTTCTCCTGACTCAGAATCCTTTTTGCACTGAAGACGGTACGCTTTAGGCTACCGAAACAGCTGTATGCATTTGCAATATTTTTCTTTGGCATTTCTGACGTAGTAATTTATTCGAGTTTTAATATTCCAACGCCAAGTCTCCTGTTATTACTATTTGCAGTTCTTGTAGTAAAATCATGCATAAAAATTATGCCCAGAAATTGTTATAACAGCCCCAGGAAAATTCTAATCCAATGAGAAGACGCAAATCCACAAACAAAAAAGCAGAATCGCAAACATTGGAGAGATTTTTGTTACAGATTTCAACAGCAAAACACCTCTAAGCAAGCCCTCTGGTCCAAAATTATGCATGTAGCAAGATCATCGGGTCTCAACCCCATGGTGCTCTAGTAGACCCCGCCTCCCTAATAACACACTAGTCCACAGAACATCCTGAGGAGGTCCATAGGAGTTCCCTTTTATTCACAGGACACCCTGAGGAGGCCTTCCGGAGAAGATGTGTTGTTAGGGCTGCAACTGAATAATTGGCCAAGCTCATCCATTGCCTTCCATGAGTCGCAACCAACAATTTTGATTGAATAAAGATGGTTTCCAGCATCTTTCTTGTAAGTCCAACCACACACTGAAGAGACATAAGGCAAAGTTTGATGCGACATGTGACACATGCATGTTCTAAACAGTTTTCAGGAGAAGAAGTTGTATTTAGAGCATGCACGTGTCACATGTCGCTTCAAACTTTGTCTCATGTCTTGTCAGTGTATGGCAGCGGGCCTTAGACTGCCACTTACTACAGATGTGACATACACACTGAAATATATTAAGTACATTAAAATTCATCAAAAATTATTCAACTAAAAAAAAATAAAAAATTAAATAAAAAATTAAGAGACATTTAAAAAAATTTTTAAATGTCCCTTGCTTATTAACTAATTTTAAATTTTCCCTAGATTTTAAATTATTATAGTTTATCAATACATACTAAATATATTTGAGTATTACTTTGTGGATTAATTGTTAAATTATTATTATTTTTATATTTTTATATTTGAATGCTGAAATTTCATGCAAATTTTTAACATTTAAACAAAAAAAATATTTAAAAAAAATTAACTAATCAATCAATCCACAAAAAAAATACTCAAATATGTTTAAAATATATTGTTAAACTACAGTAACACGATATATAGGAAAATTTTTTGAAAACTAGTTAGCACAGAGCATTTTAAAATAAAAAAAAAAGAAATTTAAATTTTATTAATTTAAAATATTTTAGAGAAATTTCATCATACTTAATGATACACTGCAATGGATGCAAACTTTCATAGGTCTTGTAACAACAGTAATTTAAAAACTCAAATTTCAATATCCGCCGTCTCAAACACGATAAGTTGAATAATTTGCACTTTAATATACAGATGTTTTTTTCATTTAGTTTACAGCAAATTAACAGACATTTTTAAAACTAATATTTTAAATTAAGTACCTATAAAAATTGTATATTAATACAAAATTTCTAAAGAATATGTTTATTAAATTATATATGTACATTTTATATATAATTTAATAATATACATACATATACATGTTTCAACTATTTAAAGTACAGGTTCAATTTATATTTAACCCTTTCAGAGTTAGCCGTTTTTTGGTATATCTGTTTAATGATTCATAAAATTAATACTATGCACAGTATACCTATGAGAATTTAATACTGTGTACTAGACATGTGTATTAATCTTATTTTCTTGAAAAAAAGCAAAATATATTTCAAAATTTAGCTACACCAGCCTTTTATTTTGACTATGCATACCGGAAAAAGACGGGTGTCATGCAACCAACCACTCCTAAGTTTATTTTATGCAACCAACCAACCTTGGAAGCCGCCGTGAGCGGGAGAAGGTATTTTCGCAGAGAGAGACTTTGGCCTTCGGCCTGTAACGTAGGGTGCAATTGGCGCGCCCGAGTAACGGATTTATTCCGTTGTTTTATTCTTATTATTACATGGGTAAATGGGTACTCATATGTATATAAAATTTTCACTGTATATATTCATCTTCATGTTTGATGTCATATTCATCAATTAAAGAGTAAAATTTAATACAAGAGAAAATTTCTGTTCTCAAGTGTCAACACTCGGTTACATCACAATGGGCTTAACGCTTATAGGGTTAATAAAACAACATTTTTTTTTTTTTTTTTTCAAAACTACCTTTTGAAAATAAGGTTTTATATCCCTAAAAAGTTTTTTTTAGGGAAACTTAATAGCCAGGCATTTAAGATCTTTTTATGAAGTCAGAAATAATGATGAGTTACAAAATACATATTTTTACATTCTTCTATATTCAACAGAAAAAAGGATTGGTTTCATAAAAGTTTTCGACTTCTGGTTTTCGATGGATTTACACATTTTGATAGGTTTAGAATACAATTTGACCATTTTTAGAAAATGTCAGTATGTCTGTCTATGAGTGTGTCAAAAATTTTGTGGCAATTGTCTCAGGAATTATTACACAGAATTTCATACAAATTAATATTTAGTTGCACCTTGACATAAATTAGTGCATATCAACTTGTTGTGAAAACTGCCTAATAAGTGGCATTGCCATCTCATGTTTTCTAAATTTTAGCATGGCGGTGCAGGACAAAATTTCCTATAAATGTGCAGAATGAGAATTATTTTTAGCGAATCATTACATAATTAAAAAAGAATAATTTATAATAGTAACAGTATAGGGGAAAAAATTGGACAAGTCAGAGCAACGCTCCTCCCCCCACCTTGCTTACTTTTAATTATTGCTTACTTTTTTAAGTCCTAAACCTGCTTACTTCTGACTAATTATATTGATTCTACTTAAATCTATAATATTTAATTTGAATTAAAATTTCAGCTCAAGATTTATGCTTCAAGATACACTTCTATATAAAAACTAAAATAATGCATTTTTAATACAATAAAATTTTAATTAAGTATTTACCTATTTAATAATAATGAATCTGATCTTTTAAGAGTATAATACCTATCCTTCCCAAAAGACAAAGCTTGAGTTATTCAATGAGGTAATTTGTATAGAATTACTCATTATCTAATGTATTTTTTTTTTATCTTTGTTTTCATTTTCAGAATATTCACAATCATTAAATTTGTACTGTAGCACTCCAGTGCTACAACTCAAGCGTCCCCTAGTGATCCTGTTGCAAAGAGCCAAAAATCATCTTAGACGAGAGTCTATAGATGACAAGTGTGGTTGAAGTTTCACCGCAATGGTTTACGGCCACAAAATCAAACTTTGTAGGTGACGGAAGTAATTTGAATCTAATCCAACCATTTCGCTTTATTTCACTGTAAATATTTGTCATGTGTGTAACGTTTAATGCATAATAAATTTTGTTACCCTAAACCTGCCTTATTACAGAGTTCCCGCCCCTACAACTGGCACCCATGTGCAATATATATATATTTTTAAGAATTTTCTTCAAGTCTTCAACCACTGGACACAGGTAATGTCTGCACCCGCTGGACAGCAGTAACACAGATTTCATTCAGAGGGTTATTGGTAATATTTTTTCCCCTTGTATCTGTACCACAGGATAACACAGGTAAGAAAACTTCTACACATAACAACATTTGGACATGTTCTCCATGCTTTTTTTCATAGTTGGAAATGCACATTATATCGGTGTAAAATTAACATATCAGTTTTTTCTATCTTCCAAATTTTTATAAATTTATTTTATTTAAAAGTGTGTCTCACTTTTGGTTTGTATGATAATATATTACTTTTATTGTTCACAAACATAATGCAATTATTTTAAAAACGTAATTTTAGTCTTTACAAATTGTTTCGGCTTTGTAGGTGGCAGAACTGATTTGAATCTAATCCAAACATTTTGGCTTATTTCCCCTGAAAATATTTATTTGTTAGTCATGTGTTTAATCGTTTAATGTATAATAATTTTTGTCACACTAAACCCACCTTATTACTGAGTTCCTGCCCCTACAGTACCCACTTACCAAAAATTTATTTTTTAATTTATTTTTATATTTTACAGCTAAAAATGTGAAAATTGCACTTAAATAATTTTTCTCATTTCTAAATTCAAAATGAAAGTATTAAAATTTTAAAAAATTAATTTTTACAAAATGAGATAAATTTAACAGATGTGAATTTTTTGAATGTGAAAAGAGAATTCAAACAAAAAGAAAAATTAATGAATGAATAAAAATTAATTAATTAATTAGTTACTAACAGATAATGAGTAATTCTATAAATGATTTTCCCTATAAAATAACATGGACTTTGGCTGTTGGCAAGGATATGTATTGCACCCTCTTAAACAGAATTTTGATAAAAATATATTTCCTTCTCTTATCATCTTTATTGAGTTAGAAGATACATTAAGGGGTTACATAGGTTTTAAAGGCTTAAAAAAAAAAATCTCTCTCTCTTTTTTTTTTGTGTTTTAAATAAATAAGCTGGAATAAATGTATATGTAATATTGTGGAATGCATGCAGTTATGGACACAAGAATAATGTTGGATTGGTTCACTAAAATATATTTATTTTAGCAAAGTTGTTGGCTGGAGAAGCACAAGAAGGCAATGGAGAATAATGTTCAAATAATCTCGCACACTGTCATAATTTTGGAATGGAGGAACTTGGAGAAGTCTTTAGCAATTACAAGGGGTAATTGAAAAGTTCTCTGCCTAACCATAAAATATTTAATTTTTGTTAGAATGGAGTAGAAGGCTGATTTTTACCAACTATGTGAAAAATACCAGAGCCGGGAATTGAACTCCCAGGCCTTCTGCTTAACGCGCAGATGCTCTAACCATTGAGCTACCCTGACTGATAACCAACTCGGCACTTCTCACATAATTTACGTTGGCAAGGTCACCGAGTCTGCATTAAAGCAGCTATATCAAGTGACAAATTTAAACATGGCATAACTCCAAACGGCCACGAAATTTCAATTCAGAAATTTAATTCATCAACCTGGAAATTAATTTTTGATAGAATGGAGTAGAAGGCTGATTTTTACCAACTATGTGAAAAATACCAGAGCCGGGAATCGAACCCTGGACCTTCCGCTTAACATAAAATATTTGTCTGAGCTGAGTCTTATTCCTGCTATATACAATACATAGGTTCTTACCAAATTTCCCCACTGATTTCATTTTTTTTTTCTTTTAATTACTGAAGACTGAATGAGAAAAGAATAGCAGTTTTTAAAAAATGGATAAAGAAAGCAAACAAGCTGTGACTCAATACCTTCTAAGAAGAGGAATGCAAACACAGAAAAAGTGCATGGAAAAACATAAAAAAAGTGGAAAAAGTGGTCCATCATTAAAAAGTGGGCGGCGGAATTTAAGAGAGAAAGCAGCTCAGTTCCAGATGCCCTTCATAGTGGAAGGCCAGCTACTGCCTGTACACAGGAAAACATCACAGCAATCCAGGATCTCGTGATGGCAGACAGGTATGTGACCAGTAGTGCATTCAGGAGAAGGGCTGATGCCCCTCCGGAAATTTCATAGAAAGTTTTAAAAAATAAAGATTTGTTACTTTTTGTAACAAAGTAAAAAAAGAATTTTTTTTTTTTTAAACTTTTTCCTACCTATATATGATAGAGAACATATTCCCTTCAAACATGAGTCATTGGCCCATCAAAAAATATATACAGGCTTGATGGCTGAACGGCACATTTTTTTAGCCCCTTCATCAGCATTTTATTAATTAATTATGGTTAATTCCCAACATAAAATTATGTATATGAGTCCAAAGTTGCCAACAGCCATGTATAACTGTTGACTAACAAAATGTTTAATGAAAACAAATGATTTTTCAATGTTGGCCCATATAATTTTTGTGTATAAAGTTGTTTTAGGGTTTCTGAAAATGAAATTCTGCTATATTTACATGTTTTAAGATCTCTTGAATTAGTGCTATATTTGAAAATAACTTTAGGCACTTTTTAAATTGTTTTACACTTTTTTTTTTTTTGCTGTAATAAATATTATTTATCAGGTCAAAGCTACAAATGAAATTATTAAGTTGCTGAGTTGAGTAACATCACACTAGAGTTGCCTATAATGAGCATTTTTTAAAGAATTCTGCAATAAAGCTAATATAGTCTCTCTTAAGATTTTTCCAAAGTGTAGAACAACTAGCCTCCTAACTTGATATTGATTTTAAAGTAAGATGATTATCTATTCTTCAGAGAAATAGATCAAATCTACTAAAATGTGGTCCAGAAACATATTAAAAGACTAGCTGACCCGACAAACATTGTTTTGTGATATAAATTATTTCTAGAGAATATTTTGCTAGAAAAAAATAACTAACTTATTGTAAGTGTGTAAGGATGTGGTATATAAGTGCAACAGGTATGGAGCGCTGTGAACGGTGACTGTGAATTCCGATTATAACGTAAAAGACATAATTACCGAAATTTTCGCTACTTGCTTTTTGCTACTTTCTACTTGTTATTTAAAACCTCCGCTGAATGTCGAACAGCACAAAATTTTATTTCATACGGCAAATATTTCAATTGTAAATCTTAACCATTCTCGAATCCACCTGAAGACACACAAAAAATTTCATTAAAATCGGTCCAGCCGTTTAGGAGGAGTTCAGTGACATACACACGCACAAAAGTATGGGACCCCTTTGGTGACTTTAAATATTTTAAGCCATTTTTGCGATGAATTGAAATGGCTATCTCAATTGTGGAACTAAAGATCTTGACGAGAAGCGTCCGAGCTACTTCAGTGCCAAATTTCAAATTTTGCCAAAGGGATCCGATACTAAAGGTTCCATACAACAACAAAAAAAAAAACATCAGTGACATACACACGCACAAAAGTATGGGACCCCTTTGGTGACTTTAAATATTTTAAGCCATTTTTGCGATGAATTGAAATGGCTATCTCAATTGTGGAGCTAAAGATATTGGCGAGAAGCGTCTGAGCTACTTCAGTGCCAAATTTCAAATTTTGCCAAAGGGATCCGATACTAAAGGTTCCATACAACAACAAAAAAAAAAACATCAGTGACATACACATGCACAAAAGTATGGGACCCCTTTGGTGACTTTAAATATTTTAAGCCATTTTTGCAACGAATTGAAATGGCTATCTCAATTGTGGAACTAAAGATCTTGGTGTGAAGCGTTCGAGCTACTTCGGTGTCAAATTTCAAATTTTGCCAATTTTGTAAATCTAAACCATCCTTGAATCCACTGAAGACACACAAAAAATTTCATTAAACTCGGTCCAGCCATTTAGGAGGAGTTCAGTGACATACACACACACAAAAGAAATATATATATAAAGATTACTACATCTTTTTACTCATACAGGTAATGTTATATCATCTTTAAATGACCATTTCTTCACATAATTTACATAATACTATTTACTACTACTGTTATTGCTAAAAGATGCTTGCTAATAAATATTTAATTTTTTTGATATTCTTTTTTATTGAATCAATTTTATTTAAAAACAGTTTGATTTGGATTTTTTGAATGAGAAGTCATGAAAAATCTATGCATAAAGAACAGAAAATGAATTTGTGAATGCGTCGGAAAAATGATCTTTTTTTAAGTTTTTTTTTCTTTCTTGTTATTTTGACGAACTTCAATTAAACACTTTTATTAAAGAAATTATATTTTGTTGATACAAGTCAATATTAACCCCGTTTCCCACATTTAGTATTGAGGATGATTTTAAAGGCTTAGAGGATCAAGTATTTGGCATGAAATTGATCAACGGCTTGGGATTTGGTAAACATCCAGTGATTCGACATTTCTTATCTTTTAATTTCTCTCAACCACAAGGGTTATCCCCCCCCTATTTTAACACTGACTTGGTTGAATGAGCACTTGCGCAAAAGCTCCCATGGTCACAAAAAACGTGGTTGAAGGTTAACATGCATGATTTTTGTACATTATGAAACACATTATCAAAATTAACTCAACCCACCCCGAAATAAAATCCTGGATATGCCACTGCATATGGCAGAACATTTCATAGCAGGCAATGGAAGATTGAATTCCACATTTACTGTCACTGATAGGCCGAGAATTTTTCAGTCACTCCTCATAAGATCTATGGAAAAAGTGCTCCCTGTTGTATGCCTTTTCAACTGTTGTATCCGAAATACTGGATCCTGATTGATTTAGAACATTCTTGGGGCACATAAAACTACGTCTAGGCTTAATCTTTATGTAAGAAGTGACTGCACTTAACTGAAGATTGTGCTTAGGTTTCAAAATGAAACTTTTAAGTCCCAACATTTTTACTTTCTTCTATATGTAATATAGAGAAAGTATTGGATTCATGAAAATTTTCGACCTCTGTTTTTTGATGGATTTACACGTTTTGGGATGTCCTGAACATGAATTGATAGTTTTTAGAAAATGTCTGTCTGTCTGTGTGTGTGTAATTCCCCTGTATCTCATGAACCAATGAATGAAATTTAACCAAACTTTGTATTTAGTTGCACCCTGACATAAACTGGTGCTGATTACATTTAGGGATCAATCGCTCAACAGGTGGCGCTGTGATAATACTTTTTCTAAATTTTTAACATGGCAGTAAAGGACAAAATTTCGTATAAATGTACATAATAAAAGTTATTCGTAATTTGTGATTGTAAAATTAATATGAATTATTGATAATAGTAGTAGTTAACTAAGAAAGGAATTTTGTGCATGTGGGGGCATTGCTTTTCCCCCTGGGGGGGAGTAAACTTTCAAGATTTTATCTTTCAAAAGGTCCCGTCAATACCTTTAAAATGAATGGTTGAACTATAAATATGTGATAATTTAAAACAAAGTTACTATTTTTTTTTTTTTTTTTTTTTTACTTTTAACAAAAAAGAAAAAAAAAAAATTTTTTCCTAGTATTGTTACTGAGTGAATTTGTATAGAAAAATATAGAAGAAAGTCTTGTGGTGGCCCAGGCCCGGACTGGCTCCTTTGGGGGCCCTCGGCTAGAAATCGAAAAGGGGCCCCTTACTGAGGAATTTAGAGGGAATAGAATATTAAAATATGTAATTTTAGAAAATTAGGCTTAGATGCCAAGAAACCAAATTTAGGTTTCTTTCCACACTTGGAAAATAGTTGAGTAAAAAATTAAACATTTTCTCTGATATAGTTTACTTATTTTCAAAGTAAATATTTATATAATTTTTATATACCGTACCTAAATAGTTCTGTGCTAGAAAAAATGCGTATACTTATTAATTACGAGTGGTTCATTATTCAAAAATGAGACAATGAAATATTTTTAGTTTTAGACAACCAAATCACACTGTTGAAAGGTTGAAACCATAGTAACCTAAATGATACTGTATTACCTAAATAATTATTAAAATTAGACACAACGGTAATAAAATACCAAGCATATTGAAAAAAAAAAATGTCTACTTTAATTGTGATTTAGTTGATACAAACTGTAAAATATATTGTCTAACAAAGAAAAATGGCTCTGCAAAACCTTTGTACTGAGCTGAACTGAGTAATTCCCGCTAAGATCTTTACTTATGTGATTGCAACAGACTCTTTCATTCATCACCAAAACGACAATGAAAGATTAGGGGGTTCGCCAAGGGAGGTCTTACACTAAAACTGTGCGAAGAAATTTTAAGAAACGAATATAATAACCATTGCAAAAGGACGAAGCAGTTACTGCATGCTTTTATGTGGGAAAATAGATTTAAAAGAAAAAGTCCTGTGTCGTACTAAATTAAATTCTGTTTCTTACAGAATTTTATATCTATACTCAGAAGACAAAAATAGGCTTTTTTTTTTTCTCTCTATAAAATCTGTAATTTTATAGGGGAAAAAAGCGCTGGGATCAGCGTTGCACAGGCGTGAAAGCTGATGCTAAGAGCAGCAAGAACCCAAATCGAGATTTTGACTGATTTTTTTTTTTTTTTTTCCCCTTGTGTATGTGATTTTAATATTGGTAACTGATATGGAATTTTAAGATCATTTAAATGTAATAACCAGCGAATAGCGAAGCCGGTAAAGCCGACTAAAACCACACAGCAACGCATATCCAGGTGCAGCTAGTTTTTAAGTAAAATGCCTAATTTTCACCCGAAATAAAGAACCTCTAATTTTAAAAATTAATTTTAGAAAATTGAATGACAGAATTGTTTTGCTTTTGTTTTTTTTCCGGTAGATAAATGAATACTTAGTGTAATATCTTAACTTCCTACATTATATTGAGCAAAAAAGTTCCACTGTTTAATGCAGTTTTGTTTGAATAAATAATTTTTATTGAGAATGGCCGTCAGACATATGAAAAGCGAAATGTTGGTGACAGTCACTTGATTTCTACTTTTATTATGATGATTTTAAAGGCAACAATAAAGCATAGCAAGAAACAGAATTAAGGGCTTGGCCAATTACCAAGTATGTGGAAAATACATAAGTATTATTTTTATATAAAATCTCTAATTTTTATCTGAAATTAAGTACCTCTAATTAAAAAAAATTAATTTTATAAAATTAAATAATGTAATTGTTTTGTCTGAACTTATGAGCTAATAAACTAATTCGAGTTACTTAGATTATTATAGTTGGTAACAAAAGTGTCCGAATACTAGCAAATATTCCTATGTAAAAAATGTGTACTTCATACGGTTTTGTTAAATAAATCCAAGGATTTATATTTAACAAAACAGTATTAACTCTACTTTTTTTACATAGGAATTTTTTCTAGTGTTCGGACACTTTTGTTACCGACTGTACCTGTTTAATGTATCATTATTGTCCCTCAAAGGCCGACTTTGCAACTCAGAAATGGAACTAGTTAACCAAGTGTTTAGACATTTGGAATTTTCTTCGACATCTAAAGATTTTCTATTCTTTTCGAAACGACATTTTCATAGACACATTTCATGTTGACACAGCTCTGATAATACAGCTTTAAGTACAAGCCTACAATGAAACTTAGGAAGTGAACATCGTGACAAAGAAGTTAGCTATATCAGGTATGAGCAAGAACTGCAGCTCCAAAGAGACGTAACTATCACAATCTAGACGCTACATTTAAAATTTTGTGGTTTCTTAAGATAGGAGGAAGCAAACATACAGGACAAAGCCCTGTAACGACTAGGAAGGCGGAGGGGGAAGGCTGCCTAAGACCTCTGGTCTTGAGAGAGCCTCCGAAGAAACTTAAGTTTTAAAATATATGTATCTGGTAAAGTTATCGTGCAGTTGTTTTGACCTGAATCATTCGTTGTAATTCCCCTTTAAGCTTGATAGATGGAAGGAGGCCACTCACCACTATAGAGGAGTTTAGAGCGATTATTCCGGTAAAAAAAGTGATGCGTAAAATAGACCATAGATAAAAAAAAAAAAAAAAAAAAAAAAAAAAACTTAAAGAACCCATTTATGTAAAGCCAGACTAAGATAGAGCAAGCAGGGTCAATGCCCCTGGTTCCCACATTGGTTTGGGCTATCGAATCGCTTTTAAAATTGATATTTAATGCCTTTTTATGGATAAAAAATTAAGTGAAGACGTACAAGGAGCCCCCCCCCCCGTGATTGGGATGGGGACCTCCAATTAGGGGGCTTCAGTGAGACTTTCGCATTGGGTCTCGAGAATTGTAGTTCTGCCACTGGATGCAGCATGAAGCAGCGTGCTCCAAGAATGAAACATTCTCGACTTGACTTGTGCGCGCATTCTAGATGAAAACAATCAAGTAAGACTAGGTTTCTCATTGCAAAGCTGGAATACTTGTTTGCATTGAAGTTCTTTGGTTGCGAACTTGTTTGAAATTATGATCACTGCACAACATGCAATGAGTCAAAATTGATTGTAAATGCGTAAAATTATTGGAAAATAAATAGTCAAATTACTCTGATGTAACTAATTATAAAGTAACATATTTTGAGGGGGTTTCTGGGGGCCCCCTTCAGCCGGGGGCCCTCGGCAATCGCCGACCAGCCGACCTGGCCAGTCCGGGCCTGTGGTGGCCACAACATACTAGTTTACTTTTCACATAATAAGGCCTTCTGCCAAGAAACAAAGTTTAAAGAGACAATTACAAAGTCTTAGTGATTTATAATTTTGAATAGCAATTTCTAAATTTTTAAAAAGGGTTTTTCTTTAACTAAATGTAACTATTTTTTCATATATTTGTGTGAAGAAGTAGAAGTCTGAAATTTTAGGTGTCAGAGTTCGAGTCTGTCATTTTTCCTATCAACTCAACAGCCCTGTTACTTAGGATATGTTATATAGATTGGTTGAGTGCGAAAGTTCAACCCGTTTTTGGATATGCAAATTTGTAATGGAATTGACGTCACACATGACATTGTAATGACGCAAATCGTTGGACAATCAAACGTGTGGATGCTTCACATACAAATGCATCATGTCTCACAAAGTTAATCATCTCAAAAAAAAAAAAAATCAGAGGGTGTAACATAGAAAGAAAGAAGGAGCATATAAGACATTGTTTGTTATACGAGTTCAATAAAAAAAAAGAGTACGGCATCTACTGCATGTCACAATGTTTGTCAAGTTTATGAGGAGGATACAACAGACAAAAGCACATGTTGTCGATGGTTTCATAAATTTAGGGAAGGATACAAGCTGCCAAGATCAGGTTAGGAGATGACGGCCATCACACGTTGGAGACAATGATATTGACCAAGCCATAAGGAACAACATGAACCCACCCGTGCAAGAGTTAGCAGAGACCTTCAACGTACACCGGATAGCAGTCGAGAGACATCTGGTTAAGTTGGGTTTTACGAGAAGGTTGAATTGTTGGGTTCCACATAACCTGACAACTAATCAATGGGATGACCGAATCACCACCTGTGTTTCCTTGCTTTCCCGGTACAAAAATTACCCATTCTTGACACGAATTGTGACAGGAGATGAGAAGTGGATTATGCACCGTAACATAAAGTGTCGTAGGACTGTATGTCGCCCTTCTGATCTGCCTGCATCAACTTCAAAACCTAAGCTTCATCCCAAGGTGTTGTTATTGAGTGTGCGGTGGGATGTGCAGGGAACAATTCACTGGGAGGTCCTACCACTCAACCAAACCTTCAATGCTGCCTTCTACTGTCTACAGCTAGACAGGCTGCATTCATATTTGGTAGCAAAGTGACCAGGTCTCATCAATCATCGTAGTGTTATCCTTCATCATGATAATGCCAGGCCACATGCTGCTGTCATCACTCGCCAAAAGTTACTGGGCTTTGGTTGGGAGGTTTTACCCCACCCTCCCTATTCTCCTGACTTGGTACCAACTGACTATCACCTATTTCGTGCATTGAACAATTCCTTCTGTCAGAAAATATTTGATAATCTTGATGCTGTGAAAACTGCCATCCAAGACTTTTTTTTACTCAAAACTAGGGTGTGAAAAAAAATCAGGATTTTTTTTATAAAAATCGAAAAATTCCGACTTTTTTGATTTAAATCGGATTTTTTTTATTTAAATCAGAATTTTTTTTATTTATTAACATTATTCGACTAAAAATAAATGTTAAGAAGTTAAGCATGAAAATTCTTTTTTTAATTTAAATGTGAATATATATATATAAGCAATAAATATAAATAAACTAAATAAATAAATATATATATATATATATATATATGATGATATTAAAAAAAATAATAATAAAAGTAAATAAAAAAAAAAATGTAATATAAGCCAACATAGGTACATTCTACTCCCCCCCCCCCTTAAATAAATAAATAATAAAAATAAATAAATGATTAAGTGTAAATAGCTTAAAAGTATATAAGATCAATATATTTTTTTAATGTTTTTATTATTACTGTCATTAAAATGTGCATATTAAAACATCTTGAATATCACATTATGAAATTTTTTGAAGAGAAACTTTTTGGAGAATAATTATTCAATTAAAGGAAATCCAATGTGTATATAAAATATATATATATAATACATACATTAGTTTGTGCAGTTTATTACCAATGAAATACATATAAATTCTAAGATTTTTTCAAAAGATTAAAGTTTTAAAAAATTAAGAAAACTGAAACAACTAGCTAGGCCATTACCATTTCATTTCTAATTTTATAAAAGCCTAAGTAAAAAAGGAAAAATTGCTTAGAAATGCCTTGACTAGTTAAAAAAAACATAGTGATCAGAATTAGAAATAAGAAAAGTTAAAAATGAAGGACAGACAAATCAAATGCTTCAGTTCAGATGATACAATATTTATTATCCTTAAAAAAAAAAAAAAAAAAAAAAACTTAGGGCAGAGAATTTACGGTTTTGTATTAAAAAAAAAAAAAAAAAAAAAATTAGGCTGCAAATGAAAGTAGCTAGCTTCAAAATAAGAATAGAAGATAAAAATAGAGTTGTGGAAAATTAAAAATATCATTTTTAAAATTAATAAACACAGATTTTTTTTTATTATTATTTTTTTATTTATTATTATTATTATTATTATTTTTTTTTTTTTTTTTGGGGGGGGGGAGGTATTTGATGTAAATAACAAGTAAGTTCAAGTTTTCTTATATTCTAAGACTATATATAAAACTACATATTGCCCCAAATTATAAAATTTTATTTTTGATTTAAATCAATGATTTTTTTTTTAAATCGAAGTGATTTTAATCAAGATTTTAATCATGATTTTAATCATGATTTTAATCAAGGTGATTTAAATCGGCGTACCCTGCTCAAAACCTCCAGAATTTTACCACCGTGGGATTCATCTCCTAACAGAAAGATCGCAAGAGGTCATAGATAACAATGGGGATTATGCACAATAATAGGTACTGTTCAATTTGCCTTTATTTGATCTTCTTTATAGGTAAAAAAAAAGGGTAGAACTTTTGCACTCATCCAATACATAGTTTGGTAAATGATTAAAAGATAAAGATAAATGAACTTACTGTCTTTAACGTTACTATAAAACTGTTTCACTACCGATGCTGAGCCAGTGTTGGGAATTTTTACAAAATTTGGAAATATATCAGCAATAGTAGTGGAATCTGGAACAGATCCTTTAATTGTTGAAGCATTCCCTTGATTAACACTAAGAGCAGTAGCAAGGCTATTCCTGAGTTCAGTGTCAGTTAAGTTCAGTTCATTTTGATCTCTGATTTCTTGTTCTGTCGACTCAGTATCACGATTTCTGATAAATGACCAAGATAATACCATTTTAAGCTCATTTTTTCCTTTAAGTTCTTCTATCAGAGCACTTTGACTGGGTGGACTAATTGTCCATACAGAAGTAGAATTATTGCTCAGATCTATAATAACTGTATCATCTTTGTCATAACCTGTCAAGAAACTTGTAGTGACTGGGTCAGTTAATTTCGCTACTGTTTCTTCCAATTTTCGCCACTGTGATTCAGTAAAAGGGTGAATTTGATGCTTTAATGCAGTTGTGCGGAATATTGGTTCGTAGCCAGTAATCGACAGTTCCACAGTGCAGCTAACTGGAGGATTGCTTCGTCCTACAGTGTTGCCTAAAGCAAATAATAATAATGGGAACCATATTATAAGAATTATAAGAAATAGCAATGAGCCGCCAACACCGTACTTTATCAGAGCAGTTCGTTTTGCACCTCGAGGTGTTGGATAATCGGCTTCTGCTCGCCTTGTGCATTTCAAAATAAATATGTTCGCATAAATGTCTTCCATTTTTAGCCAATTGCTTATATTCATACTTGTATCAGTCCAAATCCAATCCATCATACTGCGCAGTTCATATAAAAATGGAATAATCATGTAGCTAGAAAAAAAAAAAAAAATGAAATTATTATTTCAAAGAACAATTTTAGAAATTAGATTATACTGACTATATTTTAAAGAACAAAGAATTAATGGCATTTAGATAAAACCTTTATTTTATTTATTACTAGCAGGTTTGCCCGCTTCATTGATCACCACACTTAAATGAATTTTCAAAAGCTAAATCTTTGTTTTTTTATACCATTTTATAAACAAAAATTATAAAAAAAACTTATTGAAATCACTCAAAACTTCATTTTTAGTGTCTAGCTTTTTCCCTGTTCACACTATGTCACATCTGGGTTTCCAATGTTAGCAGCAGACGTTACTTGTACATTTCATTTTTGGTATTTATTAGATGACAAGTGCGACTACTATTATTCAAGAACCAGGGATGCTACTTATGCACTATAGTGCATAAATTATGCAAAAAAAAAAAAAAAAAAAAAAATCAAAGGTAGGACACAAAAAAATTGTTGATTCATAATACATCATAGCAAGATTAAATATTCAGGAGGAATAGCTTTAGCCTCGTTCAAGACAAAATGTTGCATTTTGGTAAAAGCGCCCTCTAGAAAAATACGGGATTCATAGATATTTATATTAGAAGCTAAAATTTTAAAGTTTTCAAAATCTGGAATATGATCACTATTGAGAGAATGGATTACGAATTTTGATTTTAAATCTCCTGTTTTAAATGAGCGTTTATGTTCCATTAATCTAATTTCACCTGTTCTGTCAGTTTCACCAATATATGTACAATCACAATTTTTACAAGGAATACTATAGATTACACCTAGACGTTTAAGAGGGGGGACAGCGGGTTTAAAGTTTGAGAGAAAGTTACTAATACGGAGTTGAGGTTTAAAGCTAGTACAGATATTAACTGTTCTAAGTAATTTAGAGAAATTTTTAGAAATACCTTTATAATAAGGGATAGTCGTATGATAAGTGGAATTTTTAACTTTAGGATAAACTGATTTATAAGAAAAATATAACTCTTCTTTATAAATTCTTTTAATAAAACGAGGGGGGTAACCATTATTTTTTAAATCAGAAACAATTTTGGATAGTTCAATATTTAATAATTCGGAATTACTACAATAATGCTTTGCACGATGTAAAAGAGTACGAATGACTGCAATTTTATGCAATAAAGGATTAGCTGAATTGAAGTTAAGATATTGACCAGAGAAGGTGGGTTTTCTATAGACTGAAGTTGAAAAATGTAAAAAATCATTGACTATTTTATGCATTATAAGGATGTCAAGAAAGGGTAGTTCATTATTAATTTCAGTTTCAAGGGTAAACTGGATAGCAGGACATAAAGAGTTAGCAAAATCTAAAATATCGTTAACAAATGTTGTTTGTGCTTGTATGTTTGACACTGAGGAGGGCTAGTGTTCTAGCCGAAATGTCTGTCTTATGTTTTAATGTTTTTAATTAAAATGTATTTTTAAAGTTTTAAATTTTTGTATTTTTTATCTCATTTTAAATGTTACATTGGTTTTAATATATTAATGAGACGTATAAATTATGTTTAATTTTATTAAAATAATATTTCTTGTTAAAAACTGACATTTTCCCTATATTTTTAAAGCATCCTGCTCTGAAGAAGAAAGAAAAATCCTTTAAAATCCCATTCTACTACAAAGAAAAAAAGAATCAATCCTATACGATAAGCACAAATGAGCAGCCAGTGTGAAATTAAAAACAAAGTTTCGAGATGTGAAAACAAAGTGCCGATCTAAAAAGATTATCAATAAAAAGTGTACGATACACCGAATTGCATCATTGCGTAACAATATTGGTACCATATATCAAAGCTTAGCAGAAATATGAAACTCAGAAAATGGTCGCAAAATCAGATTCCTTCTAAAAACCTAAAACATTTCTATCCAATTCTAATATTATATATAGTGTAACCATGTTTCCTACGCCTAGCAGTGAGGATGAGTCGAAAATCTTGGAGGGTTTCCAAGTTGACCAACAGGTTTGAATTTAGTAAACATCCAGTCATTCGGTATTCCCTTATCTCTTATTTTCTCTCAACGAAAAGTTTGTCTCTCATATTTTACTAGTGGACTCGTTAAATCCGCACTTGCGTAGAGGCTTCCATGGTCGCAAGAAATGTATTTAAAGAGTACCAATCCATACAATACAATAAACACACACAAGTGGGCAGCACGAAAATAAAGTTCTGAGACATGCAACGCGAAAATGAAGTTCCAATACGAAAGGGTTACTAGTAAAATGTGCCGATACATTGAACCCTGCTGCGTTCTAGGTTCATTGAAACAAAACAAAAGCAAATGAAACGGATGAACGATCATGATTACAGGAACGTCACATTATGTCTGTATTAAGATTCAAGAAACTTTATAATAAAGTCTAAGTATTAAAAAAAAGTAATAAGTTTGCAGCGTTAAACAAAAAGTAAAATAATAAATAAAATGTTTTTGCTAATGTCACAATGTTATCATTATTATTATAGTAATTTCTTTTAAAGATAAGTAAATATATACAATATATAAGTAAAAACAATAAACAAGGCTCATATATTGGTGTCACTAAAAGAAAAATAAAAACTAGGATCAAAGAACATGAAAACGACATTAAAACCGGAAAATATAATACCGCGTTAGCCAAAACATATAGTAAAAACAATATTAAAATAAACTTTGATAAAACCATAAAATTAGCAGATTACGATAATTACAACTATGCCATGTACCGCGAGTCAATTGAAATATTAACCAATAGCGACGTATGCAACGATAGCAGCGCAGTAGCCCCAAATAGAGCTTGGAGCCACCTGATGAGAAATCAACAGAGGAGTCAACAGTCTCAAGTTTTCCACCACAGAAGCGACGTTTCTGATGAGGACCGGGTGCCCGGTACCGAAAGATCTTAAACGACCACGAAGTAAAGCTAGGTCTTTTTATATTTAATATGTTAAATATATTTCTTTTAACTTTTTCTCTAATGACTTATTTAAGTTATCAGCATGGTTTATTAGTAGGTTATTTTGTGGTTAAAGGAGGAAGGGGTAGCTTTTGCAGATGTGGTATTTCCGTTTTCGGCAGGGACTGAAATCCAGAAAATTCCAATAACTAGAATCGGGGTCAGGCCTGGATAATATGTGTACTGTAATTGCCAGATAATAGGTGTACAACCACATCCTACATAATATTAGCATTAAGACAATCTCAAAAACAGCTGGTTAAAAATTCATAAACAACTGTTTTTCAATTACAATAAGATAGAATTCTTATTTGTATCTTTAATATATAAATTTAAATTCATTTATATGGGGACCTATTTTTTTTAAAAAAGGACCCAGATTTTTGGAACTCATGGGTCTCAAGGACCAAGGATTCTGAAAGACCAGCACTGAGAACTGTAATTTTCCAGATCGCTACATCTCAGTATCTACTGAACATTTTAGTTTTGGCACCATGTATTAGTGAAACTAAGTTTTTCTAACTCTCACTTTATTATATTGAAATTATAAGTAAAACAAAATTATAAAATTTAAGTGTCATAAACTTTAGTTAAATTTAAAATTTATTAACCATTTTGTTGCCTTAGAGTTGTTGCATGTACCCAGCACCATAGAAACAAGTGACAGCCATTGTTTCTTATAGTTTTCTTTGTATTTCTGACATGTACGAATAAAAAATAAATGTTATTTTAATATTCATATTAATAGTAATAAATATTTTAAGACCTTTTATTACGGTGTGTTTGTGATGTTCTGTGAGATCACCAAAATTGTTTTGTTTGTGTGTTTAATTAATATTGTTAATATTCATTTATTTACTCCAAAGAATAAATAAATTTTTTAATTGATTTTCTTCTGAAACAATTATTTCATATTACAACTTACATCTACTTTCTAGAAAATTAAAAAAATTCCTTCAATCTTATTTTATTTATTTATTTGGGGGGAGGGGGAGGGGAGAGGTATAAAATTATATTTCTTTTAATATTTATTTGTTGTAAATGTGTAATATATGCTAAAAATAACATTACAAAAAAAAAAAAAAAAAGAGCTTTCCACTTTTAATTGGTACACTCATTATTACTTTCTTCTATATTCAATAGAAGAAATTATTGGATTCGTAAAAATTTTCGACCTTGGGTTCTTGATGTATTTACACGTTTTGAGAGCTGTAGAACACGATTTGACCATTTTTAGAAAATGTCTGTCTGTCCGTCTGTCAGTCTGTGTGTGTGTGACAAAATTTTGTGGCAATTGTATCTCAGGAACTACTGTACAGAATTTCATACAAATTGGTATGTAGTTGCACCTTGACATAAGTTAGTGCCTATCAACTTTTGGTAAAAATTGTTTTACAGGTTGCATTGCCCTCCCGCTTTTTCTATTTTGGGGGGGGGGGGGGGCAGGTAAATTTTCAAGATGGGTATCTTTCAAAAGGTCTCGTCAATACCTTTAAAACGAATGGCTGAACTATAAATATGGGATAATTTAAAACAAAGTTATCGATTTTTCTTTTTTACTTTTAACAAAAAAAAAAAAAAAAAAAAAAAAATTTTTTTTTTTTTAATATTGTTACTGAGTGAATTTGTATAGGAAAATATAGAAGAAAGTCTTGTGGTGGCCACAATATACTAGTTTTACAAAAGATATGAGTTGTATCAGAAACAGATTACTTGTTGCTTCTTATCACTCTTTACCAATAGTAGTTCGAGATCAAAATTTCTTGAAACTGCCAGTGAAGCCAAGTGGGAATGCTGTCCTTTTCTGAAGCAACAAAATTGTGGCAAATATGCTGGCTTATATAACTTATTATTTAAGGGGCTCTAACCAGATCAGGGATCAAATATCCCACTAATGTTCTACTAATTGAATTACCCTATAAATATCTGACTGACACTATTTACTCATTTGAAATTTGAAAATATTGATGTGTTTTTTGAATACCACACAGTGACTTAGATAAATTTATTAACATTCATCTTATAAAATCTAAATAAATCCTTAAAAAAATAATTTTATTTACAACAAAACTTTATTATCATACCCCCCCCCCCAATTTTTTTTTTTTTTTTTTTGTGATAATATTTATGTTTAGGCTATAATTGCATAAAGTACTTACCCTTTAAAGAGGAAAAGATTTGCATAGTTGTACTTTTTACAAAAGAAATTTCCTAATATACGCGTTGGGTATCCAGAGCGTATTTGATGAGCAGACAACAGCATGTACAAACATTTAATAAAATACCACATCTTAGGAGGTAGGTTATTCAATGACACAAAATCCCTGAAATAAAGAAATAAATACATAAAAACACATTGAAAACTCTGAACATTTTATGCACTTTTACTACATGTGATTTTTTTTCTTTTCTATTCTGATGCACATTTGTAATATACACAAAATTAAACAGATAAATTATATTTTATAACTAATAAATCTATACTTATAGTTTATTACAGCATTCTTTACAATATTAAATCAATTAAATGGCCTTTTATTCATGGCTAAAAAAATATTTTCATCCTTGCACCATGGCTACCTCAGTTTTTGAATGGATTACATTTCTCACTTCCCAGCTTCATCTATTGTAGTGTGCAGGCATTGTGTTCTGTGTCAATATCTATTGCCAAAATTTGTCAATGATTCAATTTTTTTTTTTTTTTTTTTTTTCATTGCAGGAATTGTGATTATTTTTAATTTCTATTACTTTGTGATTATACAGTAGAACCTCGAGCAATTGTTTTTCACAGGGTACGTGAAAAAAAAAAAAAGATGAAAGTGGGAAAACGAAGGATGCGGGTTTAGTTAAAACACACATGTTCCAACGTCTTGATTAATGCAAATGTTATCACTAAATTTTGTACCAGATGCATCCTTCGCTACACACAACCACTCTTCATCTGCATTATCAGCATCATCATCATCATTTTCTTGCCCTTCTGTTTGATATTCTTCCTTATTCTTTCGCACGTAACTGCATTTCATGAAACAATTTTCTGGATTACTAAAGAGGTTACTTCCTGCCATGCTGAAATTACAAAATGAATAGATGGTCCGGAGACATAGCATCACAATTTTGATCCTCTATGGCAGTGGTCAGCAAACTCATTTTCGAACAAAGCCAAATGTCAACAATACAACGATTAAAATATCTTTTGGGAGGCAAAAATTTTTAACCTAATTTATATTGGCTCATTCATTCTTATTAACATAATTAGAGTATTCCTAAGTCGACATTTGCCAAAATCTCAAGGGGCGAAAAATCTGCGTGTGGCTTGCGAGCCGCAGATTGCCGACCACTGCTCTATAAATGGGGAAAAGAGTTATTTTTAGGATAAAAGAAGTAATTCCAGTTTGTATGCCACGGGGAACCACTTGAGCTTCAGAAGAAAAATTTTACAACAATGAATGCAGAACGACGACTTTTTGAAGCATGATACATGCAGATTTCGTTAACATTATTTAAATACAATTTGTGCAGGGACCATAGAAATAAAACAAAATGATCAATGCGGGAAAATGATGGATGCGGGAGCGATAGGTCAGAGTTTCACTGTATATATATAATTTTGGCTATTGCAGTCGGAAATTTTCTTTGTATTGTCAAAATCAATGTCTCTATCTTCACTTCTTTACAAGTTTTGAGAGAACTCATTGTTTTTTTTTCCCGTTTCTATTATTATTATTATTATTATTATTATTATTCAAGGAAATTTCTTATTATTACGATAACCAACTATGAATATGATAGCATAGCATCAGAAATTGTAACACATTCCACTTTCTGAAGTGAAACAGATCATCAAATCTTGGACAAATATTAACAGAAGATACTGACACAGGGAACAGAACATGACCACCAAAACAGGTGAAGACAGAAAGATTGAACTATGTGAACAACTTAATTACAAAGTAAACTTTGGTTTGACTAGACAGGTTTGACTAGAAAATTTAAATATTTATCAGAAAGATTGAACTTTAAAAGTTGTAAAAAACAAAATGAAAATTTTAAGAAAAATATTACCTAGATGTAATAGCTGGTAGAATAAAAAACATCCACATATGTACGACAAACACAGATATAATTTGAAAAATGAGTTTTCCTAAGATATACTTTCGAAGATAAAGAGCTCTATCAGTAACGATTGTAGCAAATTGGGCGACTAACATTATCAAGAATGGTATTGGAACCTGAAAACAAATATATTATTCATTTTAATCTACAAACAATTCTACATAAGCATATCTGTGTATATATAAACTATATAAAAAGTACAAGAATATTTATGCCATTATATACTTTATTTTTTCCATAAAAATAATACTTTAGTAAACTAAAATGACTTAAGAATAATTAATAAAAATCTTACAATCAACCATGAAAAAAAAAAAAAAAAAAAAAAATTAAAAGACTTATTATATTTAAATTTATAATACATGAAAAAAATGACTTTTTCATTCAATTTGTGAATATAATAGAATGAAATACCTATTTTTTCTAGAAGAAAAAAATCTGAGATAGAAAATTTAAAAGTTTTAATCTCATTTATAAATCCCCATTTCCAACCTCAGTTTATCGCAGTTTGTTAGTCATAAATTGTCAATTTTTTGATGCTTATTTTTATGAGTAAGAACTAAACAAGTATTCTTTAGATCCATTCACTTTCAACCTGCAATTAAAAATAATAATATAATGCTACCACGGAAGAAGATTGTATAGGAATTAAAACGAGATAGGGCAGCGAGCGTGGGAACCGGAGTTTTCTTTTCTGCATTAATTCAGCCAAGTGTAGGAAAGCGATTCGATCACCGCCTGGTGTAGTATCTTTGAAACTTATCGTAAGAAAGTGAAAGCCTGCCTTCGGCTTCACAACCTACGAATGAACAGCCAGAAATGTAAACGAACGCGCTGATTGGTGGATTTTCGCAATCTGGTTGCCCTCTATCTGTAAGATGAAAATTACTACCTTTCCGTAACATCCGTAATACATCCTATACTCTTTTAATCCGTGAATGTTACAATCTAGTGACTACAAAAATCAACATAAGTCATCGAAGCAAGCATATATACAGGGGTAGAAATTAAGAAAATTAAGTCACTGTTCTGCAAAACCAGAGATTTTAAGATTTTTATGGTTCTGTTCACCCATTCTATTGAATTTTTAAAAATATTTTCAAATTTGTAAGTCAAAATAAATTTACATGATAAATATGGTAATTAAATATGTTTATGTAATTAATTTAAAAATACAAATGAAGTCCTATATAAATCAAAAATGTTTATTTTAATAAGTGGGTTAAATGTTATATATTAATCACATATAAAGTACTATATATTAAGCATTAAAACGAAAAGTTATTAAAGTGAAATTAAATGAAAAATTACAGAAAACATGTAATATTGATAATTGTAATGAAATACTAATGTTATAACATACTGTACTCTGCGAAAGATTTATAGACAATTTTTGAAAAAAAAAAAAAAAATAAATAAACTGAAAAGTCCTACTGGTCTGGTGGACCACTGCAATTTATATTTTGCTAGTCCATTGAATGTTTTTGTGGTCCCAGACCAACAGACCATTGTTAATTTCAAGCCCTGCATATATATAAAATCAGTAAGGGATAGCTACACAGTATAAAATTTTAGACTGCCTGACTTATACTCATGATGAAGCCAGATCAGAACAATTCAAATGCCCGAGCATAGTTCATATCATATAAAGCCAGGAATGGGTTAAAGAGAATAATACCTTCTAAGAAGCAAATATTTTCTTTAACCACCAGGGGTAGTTGCAAGTATGCAACTACCCTGTTACACACACAAAAACATCACATGTAAAGCAGAAGAAATATAGTATTGGTCTTCATTCTTTTTCCATTGATTAAAGCAAACATTGAAATTGTATGAAACATTCCAAAGCATGTATTATTGAGCATAATCATATCAATGGAAGTAGGGTAGCACAATTACAGCCTTAACAAAGAACCAAGTCACCTGGTGGTTGCGATAAAAGCTAAAGAGATTAAAAAAACTCACACTAGAAAAAATATGTATAAAACTAATACACAGTTACACAATTTTGCAATTTCTTATTAAGGTTCAATGTGATTAAATATTAGTAAACTTCAATAATGCTGATATTCTAAGATTTAATATCCGGAAATTAATTAGATGAAATCTACAGCCTCTTGGGAAATGTTGGAGGTAATTTGTATATAGGTTTTTAAAGGTTGATTTATGTGGTGTGGTTTTACACTTTTAGTTCGGTGCTGGAGCCACTAAATACTGGGAGATCTGCTGTTGTATTTAGTTTGAAATTTTCTTTAATAATGCAAGACAAAGTTTATTCTCGACAGCTTTAGAAATATTCATAAAGTAGGAGGAAATTAACCTTTCTGATATAATAGACCGCCAGAAATTCACATTCTTTAAATTCACACATCACAATAAATAACAATAAAGTTTGCAAGGGAAAATTTGAAGATAGCACTGATATTAATGGCAATTCATTAGAAAATGAATTTTATGATATAAATAAAGTTAATTTAGAGCAAGGTCCAATTGTTGCAGATAAATATCTAAATTTTTACATGCAACAAACATGTGTGTTGGAACAAAAAAAAAAAAAAAAAAAAAAGACAATTCATAAATTATAAGTGAAAAATTTCTTAAAATAAATACATAAAACAATAAATAAAAGTTTACATTCTATCGATGTTTGTATTTCCAAATTTTATGTTTTATTTTATAGGGCAAATTTTAATCCATTAATTGAAGGAAAATTGATATAAATTACGTTATATGCATATTTTCAATTGAATTAATTATCCTCTAATTACCCACATTATTTATTTATTAATTTTTTTAATATTTGACATAACTTAATGTTTATACATATTCATTTATATTTATGCATTATAATATCAAAACTCTTGTTTAGAAATAAAGGGGGGGGGGGGGGGGAGAGAAAAATCATCTAAAATTTGGAAATTCTAAACCACACAGGGCTGCTGCAGATTTCTGTGATTGTACTGTTAATTTTTTTTTAAACAAAACAAATTGGTTTTATCACAAGATCACTCTTATCAGGAAAAAAAAAAACTTATCAGTCTTTATCATGATTAATTATCTTTCTGTTATTTTCTTAAACATAAAAACAAACCTAACAAAAAAAAAAAAAAAAAGCAGTGTATAATGAGTAATATTAAAAGTTAGATTTTTAAGATTTTGCTGAACTGTTTGATACATACATATTTAAAAAAAAAAAATAAAGTACAGTGGAGCACCTTTTATACGTTTCTCATTTATACGTTTTTCTCATTTATACGTTTTTCGATTTCGGTCCCAAATCATTCCATTGAATTCTAATGTTAAAATATTTCGTTTATACGACACGAGTAAATTCTTAATTTCACTTATACGTTTTTTTTTCTCCTTGTAGAAACCCAAGTTTGAGTTTCCTTCCAGGATTTAAAAAAAAAAAAAAAAAAAAAGATGAATGCTCTTTATGTTTTATCCGTTTTATCCTTATCTGTTTCGATTATTTTTTCTTAGAACTATGGTAACAAAGTGCGGCTATAGAACAAATTGCGACCTGCATCGATAGCCTGGGGCAGGGGGTGGGGGGGGGGGTGTTTTTCAGAGATAAGCAGTTAGCGACTGGGTTGAATGGTAAGTATACAAGTAGCCAGTGACCATTTGATTAGTAACCTCCCACTTACTCTTTTAATTGATTCCGGGGATGGGATATCAAAGGAAAAAAACCCACAACTTTATAGGCATTTCTTAAACTTGAAGACTTGGAAGATTTTCTTATTTCTTATTGTGTTTATTTAACATTACAGTTGGAGAAACAAGGATTCCCCCCCCCCCTTTCTTTTAATCGTTTGCAAAACTGTCATCTTCGTTTAGAGAATGAAAGGCTTTGTCTTTACAGGTTAAAATCGAAATCTTGAGAAAATTTTCTGAATTTATGTATTTTTAATTATCATTTAATTTTTATTCTAGATTTTAAAAATATTTTAAATTTAATTAAAAATATATCTTATTCGAATAAATGTAAAGGAAATCATGAAAATTGATTACACTTTTATTATTAATATGACACTTTATTGTGTATTAATGTTAAAACGATTTTTCAGTTGTACGTTTTTTTCAGTTATACGTTTTTTAGGAACGGTCCCTTGAAAAACGTATAAACGGTGCTCCACTGTAATATGTATTATTCTGTATAGCTGAAACGATTTTGTAGTACAGTTAAATCTAATATAAGACCATACAGAAATAGAATCGACCTATTTTAAATATGTTTCCATAATTTTCTGTAAATATCACATTTTAATCAGCTCACAAGGTCAGTTCATATATAAATTCAAATTTATTATTTCACAGGCAAGTCTGTAGCCAAAATAAAGAGTGGGTTCAAACAACCCTCGAAATTATGCAGATTTGTTGAAAACTTTCCAGTTTTATGTCAATTTTGACACTGAACATTAAGTAATAAAGTTTGAACCCCTTTTGAAATTTTTTTAGGACTACAGCCTTGTTCATAGTTTTACTATATAAAAATTTAACAAGGTTTATACTTAATGTTAAAAAAAAATAAAATAATAAAAAAATCACGAGTTTTCTAGATTATTTTCAAACAAATATTAGCACAAAATGTAACCAGAAAGGACGATATTCATTGTCCTCTCAGTACAGAATGGGTTTAGCTTGATATTAACCCATTATTAACGTCCAACGTTCTCATTTGAGGACAGCTAATAAAAATGGCACGTATATTTTTTGTGATTTCTCAAAATGATTTCTGCTTTTTTGTGACAATTTATAGCATTACTCTAAAGGATCCCTGAAAATTTTATGAGCCTACTATTAATTATTATTTCATAATTTGCATAGTTATTTTATGATTTTTTATTTGTCGCCCATATATTTGTTTTTTGCACAGGTATACCAACTTAAATCAAGTTGAACAATAATGTATATTATAATACTTTATTTTTGAGGTCTTTGTCTGCATATAATAGGAAATTAATCTGCTATCTCAAAATTTTTCTATCTGGAAGTTTTTTTTGCTAGAACACTAAACGTCCTTAAATGAGGATAGGCTTTAAATTTAAAACTATTAGAAGAGTTTTTTTAATTTAATATATTTCACTCTCAGTTGTCCATATTAATTTAGAACTGAAATATTCCTCAAAATATATTTTGCAAAATTAATTTGAGCTGTAACGGGTTAACTTCAGTAGTAACACCAGAAATTCTCGGAGGGGGGGACACCACCTCCCCGACAGGGGGGCACTACATTAAAGAGAGTTTATTAATATTACTGTTCATATTTGTTAGTAGTCCTCGTGTTTTTGGAAAACATCGTGCCACAGACAGACATTTTCTAAAATATTGTGGTCAAAACGTGTTCAGGACCTCCCAAAACGTGTATACTCATGAAAAACTGGAAGCTGAAAATTTTTACGAATCCAATACTTTCTTCTATTGAATATAGAATGGAAAAACTGGAATGCCCCAAATTTGTACAAGGAAAGAAAAATGCTGCCAAAAGTAGAAAAACTGATAATTTTGTATTTTCGCCCCCGAGAGATTTTAAGAGTAAGCCCTGATGGGGGGGGGGTGTCACAGACGTGCCCCCCGGCCCCCTAGGTGGCGCCTCCCCTGGTTAACTTTTTATCTGTTGTTCCCCTTTAAAATAAGACTGATAAGTTAATTTTTAGTTTTTTTTTTTTTTTCTTTTTTAACAATGACTTTTTTGCAAAATTATTAGAGACTGTAACGTCATAATAGATTTTTTTTTTTTTTTTTTTTTGCAATACTTTATCATTTAAATTGAGCTAAACAAGAAAAATGTAGAAGAGAAAAAGAAATTTCATTTTTTTTCTGATTTTATAATTATTTTTTCCAGAAATTAAATGAAAATTTTCATTTTCTAAATCTGAGATTTTTATGGTATATTTGGAACTGAAATCCTAATTACTTGCGTAATCCATATTTTCCCCTCAGGTACATGAACACTGTTTAATTACGTACATAATAAAAACTTACACATAACATACATACTGTGTACATAAAAACATAAGAATTTTAGATTAATGCTGCATACTTTAAAAGAAAAACATAACAGTGTAAAGAATAAATACACAATATAAAGAGCTATGAAATTGTTGTACAAATAAAATAAAAAGATTAAATATTGCCTATAACCGTTTTCAGTCTAACTTGGAATAAAGACTTCTCGTCAGTGCAGAATTGTGGTACAGTGCATAACTTGGGGTCTCCGAATTAGAACCAAAACAGCTGTATAGAATTTTTAATCATTTTATTTTATTTGAGTAACAAACTTGCATCTCTTCTCATGTTTTCAATACAACAATTTTATGTTTTCAACCGTGAAAATGATAGATATTTTTACCGATTTATGACAAATACACAAGAAATTTTACAAAATATTTAGTATGCAGATAATAATAATTCTATTATTTTACTGGAAAAAATAAATAAATAAAATACCTTATTTTCTTTGAAATATGAAGTAACAGCTTCTGATCCTTCAGCCTAAAAATGTATAAGCATATTATTTTATAAAAAACATATTGCAGGAAGTTACACATAAAATAAATACCAAGCTAAAATTATTTTTAATTAAATCAAATTCCTCTGTAGGCAAGTATATGTGCTAGTACAATTAAAAGCTTTTTAATTTTAAAATCTATTCATTCTTACTTCATCAAGCCACCCAAAATAAAAAAGTTGCAAAAGTACAAAAAAAAAAAAAAAAAAAAAAGTAGCTAAAATAGTATTAATTGAATTTACTCTTTATTATTTTTTGGATGAAGGCCAAGACTAACTTTATACTGAAATGCCAAAACTTTTAACCATAGATATTTAAATGATGCAAAACGCTGATTTCTAGTCCAAATCAAAGAAATAAGTCAGCTAATTTGTAAAGGACACACTGGTTGTTTCGTTTGTATTAAGTGATATTTTTTAAATTATAAAATATTCTAATTTAGAATGAAAATTACTTTATGAAATATTTTCTTTCTTGTTTATAATTCAAAATCTTTTAATATATCATATAATATTTTAATAAGCTATTTTAAGAATCATATACAGTGAAGCGTTGATAATTCGGAGCTGAAGATTTTTTTTTTTTTTTGCTTCGTCTGAAAATCATGGTACTCAACGAGTTACTCGCAGATGAGACCTTCGAACAGCATACTTGACAACTTTTATGGATTGTCAGTAAAGGTTATGGATTTTCATTTAATTTTACTGATTTATGGATTGACGTGAATTTTCTAAGAAGTTTGACAAAAGAGACTTCAGTATATGAAAATGATCCACTTTACTTAGGGATGAAAAAATATAAGGATCGAATTACATTGTTCACGTTAGAGGTCTGCACAGGCCGGGCTTATGGCCCGAGCCTGGCAGGCCTGAAGGTGATAACTTTGGTTATCTTTTAGTCCTCACATCTAATGTAAAAACATTCCTTAATTTATTTTTATATAGGTATACAACTTAAAATATCTTTTACTTACTTTTTTTTCAAGTTTAATTCATCCTTTTAAATCTTTTGCTTACTCCATGCTATTTCGCGGCAAACATCGCGGTTTGTTTACTTTTTAGCTGTTGCCATTCTCTGCACTGTTAAAATAACTTTTTCTCCTTGTTGCCATCGTATCTTAATTCATTAAATTAATTATGAAATGTTTCAACTTTGGCCATAAGGTGGCGTCATCGTTATTTTTACTGTTTTGATTTTGACCACACGGTGGCGTTATTATCGATGTTTTTCTGATCATTTTATGCAAATATTGTATTCTTTAATTATATAAAAGTTCGATTCGATCGTAGTACGGGGCGGTAGCAGCAGTGCAGCAACAGGATGCATTAGTGTGTTTTCAGTGAGCTGGTCTCCTGTTTAGATAAGATGTTTGCTGATTTGGAGTTATAAGTTTTATTTAATTAAAAGTTTAAGCATATGAATTTTTTATACGTAGTTAAGTTTTAATATGTTAAAAGTTGATGCTGGTTTGCCATGAAGTTAAAAATAGTTAATAACTAAATTCTGAATGAAGTTAAAGTTTTTTTTTGAACTCTTGTCCTTGTTCCTTATCGTTTTAAAGATGATAAATTTCTTCTGTTATGAACTTTAAAGACTTTTCGTTGTTATATCTTAGTGGTCAACAAGGCGACCCTAGGGATGTTAATTTAGCTTCATAATTATTTCCCCGATGGTCAACTTGGCGACCATCTATCTACAATCTTCGCTTGCTTTAGTTACATTTTCTTTTGCTCGACCGTTATCTACAATGATAATGTTTTTCTTGGAGTGACGTTTTTTGCTTAGTGGTCAACAGGGCGACCCTAGGGATGTTAATTTAGCTTCATGATTATTCCCCCGATGGTCAACTTGGCGACCATCTATCTACAATCTTCGTTTGCTCTAAATTACATTATCTTTTTATTGATATCATCTTACGTTTTTCAATGGTCAACTTGGCGACCTTGATTTGTGTTAATTATGTTACACGGTGTTGTGTTTAAAAGGGGACTGTGGGACAAGATGTTTTTTTTCTTCAGAAATATTGTGTAAAGAGCTGAATGCTCTTGTACTTTCTTCAAGCTAATGTTTTTCAAGGTAACTATCCAGCTTATATTGCTACTTTATGTTAATGTATTTGATTAAAAGTTTGTTATATATATATTTACATATGTTTTTTTTTTATATAAATAAATTTTGTTAAGTTTTTTTAAATTTTCCTTGTTTTTACTGAGATCAAGTTTTCTAGTCACTAGTCATTTTACACTTTCAAAAACTTAAAGTTCAAACGTTTCTATTGTGCAAAAACTTTGCTTAATATTAAATTTTAATAGACAGACCACTTCTAATGGTCTTCAACAGAAGGAAATTTTCTCCGGGCCATGTTGGCCCGAATCTTTTTCTGTTTCCTCGTTAATCAGTGAAAAAGGAAAATGATAAAATACTTCTTCAGTCATTTATTTTACATAATTTTACAGGCTGGTATGTCACATAAAGTTCTATTTTGTTAAAAAATGTCCAACTTCTATTTAATTGTCTATTACTCTGTCTGTCCGAAATGGGATTTTTCGCAAATATTTTTAGCATGCCTCGAAATTAATATATGTTATTTAAAGTAACATTAGATGGTTTCCTATTCGAAATAGTATGCATGTCACTACCAGTTTACGTACATGTACATAACAAAAGAAATTAGATACGTTACTGTATATAAGGCTTTGTTTCTTATGATCTGTTGAGTTTAGGTGGTATAAAGGCTATAAAAATCTTTCTGCTATAATTTTTTCTCTAAGGTTCCTTTTCCTTTCTCCAGTGGATGAAAGTAGCATCATTTTTATCATGGGAAAAAGCAACTTTTCTATTGAATATGGTTGGATTAACATTAAAGTTTTGTTTACCGGAGCATATGAAAGATTCGGATACATTACAGTATATAAGAAGAAATGGTTGAAAGTGCATTTTTAGTAGTATTAACCATTTTAAATACCTTCCTATATTGTTTAATGAATGCTAATATTTTCGATTTGACTTTCTGTTTGTCTTTGTGCCTTGTCTATAATAATGAATTTCTATTTATATATAATTATTGTGTAAAAGTTCAGCAGTTTTGTTAAAGAACGTACTTTTGTTTGGTTATATAAAACCTCTGCAAAACACATACTAAAAATCTTTTGCATAGAAAGGCATTCATTTTTTTTTTTTGTTGTTGTTTTACATATTTTTGAATCGAGCCTGATTTTATCTTGTTTTGTCTGGGCCGGGCCATACACCATAAAAAAATAAACGGTCTGGGCCCTTGCCGGGTAAGCAAAGCTTTCGTATGCACCGGGCCGGGCCCAGGCCTCAAAATTCCGGCCCGTGCAGACCTCTAGTTCACGTGCTCAAATGCAGCAAGAATACACAAGCTCAAAACTCTTGTGATCGGCAAAAGTAAAAAGCCATGTGCTTTTGCAGGAGTGAAGGTGTTTCGCATGCTTATTTCAAATGTAATTTTAACTATTTATGTTTTTAATAGGGTATACATTAGATAAGAATACATTTTTAAAAACTATTTTTAAAGAAATACTTCTTTGGATCTTGTGATTGATTCACGATTTTAATAAATTTTTGAAACACCTATAATCCGGATAAATTAGTAATTCAGCAACGTCTATTTTCCACCAATACTAGATTTTCGATGTTTCACTGTATGTAGCAACTACACCAACAAAATGCTGATATTTAGTACATAATTTTATTTTTCAAAAATGTTTATTTTAATTATATATAAAATTGATATACATAAATAAAATAAAAATACTGTTTTTTCAAATATCATTTAAACAGTATATGCATGAATAAATTTTATTATTTTGAAAAGCTTTTTTATTTAAAAATTAGATGCATTATGGAATTTTCGCTGATACACATATTTTTCTTTCCAAATCAATTTCCAATAAATTTCTTTTCTGTTTCTCTTTCTAATATGAACAGTTCTCGATTTCATCCACAATACAGACCTATCTCCAAATCCATTATTATATCCCGATTGCCGTTTCATAAAATATAATAATTTAAAGTTATCTTATTTGTAGAATTATGATGAATATGTTATCAATACATTTTCATCAGTACTATAACAAAAATTCTTTTTAAATTGGTATAATACTAAAGGATTATCATTTATAATTTAAATTTAAATACCTTATATTTATCCTTTTCATAAAATGAATATATTTTGGCATGCTTATCGCAGCCTTCTTCAGCGTTGAAATGACGACTTCACATTGCCGACACCTCCAAAGTAAAGCTTGTTATATAGGAATGACTAAAAGACCCATAAAAGAACGTGAAAAAGAACATATGTCAGATCTTAAGTTTAATAAATTTTCTACCGCGCTTTCTACCACCCATAACAATAATCCCATTAACCTTAACACCGTTAATATTCAAAAAATAGCCTCCTATAACAATCACAAATTTGCTTTAAAGCGCGAAGCCATAGAAATCCTAACCACTTCTTCTGTTAACGACCGCGAACACAGCTTAATTCCTGCAAATTGGCAACAGCTATTAAAAATCAAGAAATGAAGTTAAGTTCGAATGACTGCAAGGGAGGAATGTTTACTTTGGAGGTGCTGGCAATGTGAAGTCGTCATTTCAACACTGAAAAGGGCTGCGATAAGCATGCCGAAATATATTCGTTTTATGAAAAGGATAAAAAAAGGTAATTAAATTTAAATTCCTTTTAAAATTTTCTTTTTAGTTCATTTTTTTTTTTTTTAAACATATTTATCAGTCAATGAAGTTTTTTAAATGGCTAGTTTAAAATAAATAGTTTATTTAAAAATACTTTTTACATTTTATTATAATAAAAGCTGGTCTTTCTTTCTGACCAGTTGTTTAAAAATTATAGCGTTTTGAAATCGTAACTACTTATAATCATCCTGTAGTATGCATAGATATAGTAATAAGACATAGATTGATCAGCGAGGGGGAAAAAGTGATACCTCTTTTTTTTCGGGAAAAGTCACTCTAATGGCTGCCTTTTCCCGAGTAAATCACACACAGGAATACACACGGATAATTTAGTAAATAAAATTTATGAATAATTTATTTACTAAAGGTGAATGAAAAACTCCAGGTACAGTTTCAAATTTATTTTCCTTTTTATTCTTTTTTTCAATACTCTCTAATGGCTGATTTTAGAACTTTTTTCGGCATCAAAATTTTTTGCTCAATAACATGGGGATGATAGATTTATATATATTACTATATCTATGGTAGTATGTTCATAGTTAATGCTGTTCAAGCCAAATGATGTGTTGAAACTTATCTGATATCCTCATGATGAAAATATTTCTCATAATACATGCTTATTGATTATATGTATAAATAAAAGACATAAAAAAAATTATAAAAATATTTTAGACAGTAAATTTGTTATTCATGTCTGTGGTTTTTGGCAACAAGTGTCAATATGCCACCATGATGGCGTAAACCCATTTAATTACATAAATTTAGGGGAGGAAAAGAGAAAAAAAAGTAAACATTTTTACTTACACCAAATGCATAGTATCCAAAAACAACAATGAAGAAATTGAAGAAGTCACAGAAGAACATGTATGCATATACATCTACAGTTACACGATATTCTGGATATAAAAGATGATAGAAAAACATCTTCACTGGATCTAAGATACTTCCCACACTAAGAGAAAATAATAATAATAATAGTAATTAAAAAAAAAAAAAAAAAAACTTTAAGCATTAAAAATAATGTTTTTGCTTTTAAATCAATCTTAAATGTTGCTTTTAAATAACAGCATAAAATTAGAAAACTCAATTTTATTAATGTTGCTTACATACATACAACATTTGAATTAATTTAAAAATAGCACTGGTCTGTGCCAAAGAACACGAGAACATCCCGATCTGCACTTATCACTAGCCCACTACCAGTTATAGTTTCTGATAATGCCTTTATTTTTACAAATGAAATATTTAAAAAATTCTGTTGTATGAATGGAATAAAGCAAAAATTTAACACACCAGGACATCCAGCAACTAAAGAACTTGTAGAACATAACGCACAAACACTGGAAGATGGACTAAAAGCAATGGCAATGGAAAATTTTCCCATCCACTTAAAAATTCAAAGATTCTTTTTCGAAATTGAGCAACGCCTTTGGCAGATGGAAAGTCGCCAGCAGAAATGTATTCCAAATTCACATTAAACTTATCACAATGTTTGCATACCAAGAAAAGATATCTGAACAGAAAATCAGACCTCACACTCAACCAATCCATGTGGGGGAGAGAGTCAGGGCCAAACTCTTTAGAAATAATAAAATTATATGGAAACTAAGAATTATAACTAAAAAACTTGGACATATCCATTAATAGTAAAATTAGACGAAGGCAGGGAAATCGAGAGACACATTAATCAACTACAAAAAACAGATATTCCAAAGGAAAATATAGCATCAATCCTACACCAGAAATCTTTCCATAATACAAATCATGACCCTGCATATTACGAAGTTATCAATCCTCAAAGAAACAAGTTAAATATATATCCAGCCACAGCTCAACCACAGATTCCCTCACCATCAGTCCGAAGATCTACTAGAACGAGGCATTAACCAGCACACCTACAAGATTATATTTTACCTTAAAAGGTTGGCTCGGCACTGTACTTCTCAAGTGAGGGAGAAATATTGTATCATCCTTGGATACCTATTTCTATTCTTCCCGAGATTTGTACTATCATTACTTGCAAAAGAAAAATGGTAACTTCGATTACACTTATCTATTACGTCCATTATATCTGTTACTTCCATGATCAAAATCATCATCTATAAAATGTATCAAAATGTTTATTAAGGATTGTAAATATGTATTAATGTATGGTGCAAAATAGTAATCAAATGTTGATAAAAGTTCATCATTATCATTATCAATATGCAGCCTATTCGCCACTATAATCATAACAATAATCATTGCAGAAATTAAACTGACTACTTTTATGAAAAATCTATCCAATTTTGGACTACAGCTTATCTGATTCATATCATAAGTTGACTCATTGATTAAAGATTTAAAAAAAAAAAAAAAAAATTATTACATTATCTATGTATCATAAATGTTCAATCTACACAGTTAATTTAAAATAAATAAATATAAAATATACTTACATTTTACTAATATCGAATTTTGGTATATCATCATATTCTGATTCTGTTCCTGCTAAAGGATAAAAAAAAAAAAAAAAAAAAATTAGAATCAATTATGTACGTTTTTAATGTGGAGTATAAATTAATTTTATTTTTAAATCATAGAATTAGATCAGTTTTTATAAAAATCTTTGCAAAGGCAAAGCACTAAATGTTTTACTTTTTCTACTAAAAAATTAATGTTAGAAAGTTTAATATATTTTTCTCCCATAAACTGTTATGTAAAAGTAATATTTTGTGTGTCCCTGTAAATGTTAAATATTTCAGTTTTAATAGGAAATCATAATGTAGCGAACCCCAATAACAAGCATAAACTACAAAGCTGTGGAAGAATACTCATGGAAGTTATTGCTCAGATAGATGAACTTAAGTCAAATTCTTTGCAATTTTGTTGTTCAATGAGGTTTAAAAGATGAATAAACAAGTATACAAACGTTCCAAATATTCCTATATATTTGTTTAAATTAAATAGAAACATATCTCAGATAACTTACTTGCATGCATAATCTTATTCATTTTAAAATTATTTTTTCTTTGTGTAAAAATCAAAAGCTGTTACTTATATAGCATATACACACACAAAAAAAAAAAAGTGGGGGAGAAAATGGCTACTTACCATCAGATGCTTCGTCCTCACAGCAATCAAGGAGTTTATCTTCATCTGGACCTGCTGCATCTTTCGTTATTTCAGGAATACAAGGTAATTTCTAAAAGAAAAAATGAATTACAGAACAAACCCAAAACTACTCACTTATAGCTATTAGAAAACATTCTTTTATATTCACTATACAGATTCAAGCAGTGCAAATTATTTATAAAAATTATTTTACATGGTACGGGCAGATGACTTTCCTTTCAGAAAATTACAACCCTAGATGTTGAAAGGCAGTCAAATTTGTACCCTACAAACAACTTCTTAAAAAATGCATTTCCTTCAGTTTTTATTATTATTATTATTATTATTATTAAAATTGAAAAGCTGATTCTAGAGCATGATTAACCGCTAATAGAATTGTGAGATTATTCATGTATTAACTAACTGGGTTCACATTTCTATAGGCTATTAATCGAGCTCTAGAATCCACTTCCCTGTTTACATATAGGTACAATAATCAGTTTTGTTATTCAGCACTGATGACAGTATACTTAATGCAACTGAAACTGCAGTATGCATATATTGTTTCTAATTTTGGCATTTTTAATGCTGATATACATTTACTTTATTGTATTTAAGAGCATTAAGTCATGACTTTATATTACACTTTTCTTCATACAGAAAAACACTTATTGTGCAAGAAACAAGTCAATGTATATTTAAAAAAAAAAAGAAGTCTGGTACACTCTTAAAGTACTGAAACATTGCTAACTAGTAGAACAATAATTTGAAACATTTGATGAAAATCTATTGAATATGAAAAATTTAATAAAGTAACATTAATGATTAAAATCCAGATTTCTGTTGTAAAGGTCAGATAATTAGAATTTTAAAATATTTGAAGCATAACTATTATTATTATTTTAACTTTCTTCTATTTCAAATCATAAAGACTTTAGAAACTAAAAATAATAATAATAATTTAAAAAATAATTAACATTTAGTTTACCAAACAATCAATTATGTGTTATCTATTACACACACATATATATATATATGTATGAAAAGGATAAAATATAGTTACATTTTTTAAATAATTAAAAACCCATTTTAAAATCTAGAAATCATTAATAATTTGTAATTGCCTTTTTAAGTTTTGTTTCACAGCAGGAGACTTCATAACACGGAAGTCGAAATATTGTTCAACTTTAAGAGAAAAATTAAGTCAGTGCTTTTTGTAGCTAACTGTGGTTGGATCTTGCATGTTAATTAATCCTGGATAACTGGAACCTCAGTTAATGAGGCAATCAGCAATTTATTAACCAGTTGTAATCAAGATCTGGTGAATAAAAACCAAAAACAAAGCGATCGATAGAGCTTTTTTGTCATGTAACAATTGCTAACTAAACTTGCGGCCCTGCAGAGTGAATATCTGCTCAGGGTGCCTAACTTCCAGCCAAGACTATATCTTTGTCGTGAAGCACAACATCGTTTTTCTTCATTTTTGGCAAAATCAATTTAATATTCCCCCATCTAATTCTAAATAATTCAATCCTTTATATTCCTTCCCGATTTTGCCGTAATTTGGCTTCACTACCATACGCTGCAATCTTTTTATCTCTTTGGTTCTTCATTTTTGTTATCATCATTACTTTAATAAATGAATATACACAGGCCTCACAGCGTTCCTAAAATGTTATGCTCATTTTATTATATTGCCACCAAAATTTTAGAGCAATACTTTTTAACATAATATTTCAGCCTTAAATTAGTCAAAAGTATTCGAGAAAAATTTCTTATTGATGGTACTGGTGTCAATAAAATAAAATAAAGGTAAAATTTTAGGAAAGCTGTAAGGCCTGTGTACATATACAGTCGAACCTCGTTAACGTGAATCTCAGGGGGAACAAAAAAATTTTTCATATTATCAGTAGTTCATGCTATCAGTAACTAATCTTCATATAACTACACTAATCTTCATTTCGATGGGGATTGTGGAAACAGTTCATCTTAAAAGTAATTCACATTAAGTGCGTTCACGTTTTGACATCTTGGCATTGTTTTAGATCTATTAATTGCTAAATTTTAATTTATGAAAAAATACTTTAAGAAACTTAAGATAGAAAGGAAGGAGGCAGGCGGCAAGACTTGTGACTTGCCTGTGGGGTTAAACTAGTTTCACGCCGGCAACACTTTCCCAGCCTGCCAAGACTAGATTAGGATTCATATGGATTTAAAAAAGCAAAATTTCAAAGCAGATGAATAACAATGAAACCACGAAGCAACAATGAAATTCACTGATTGATTACAATGTGTTTAATAGTATGATTAGAATTTTAAGAATAGTTGACAATTCAAAAAAGAAGAAACTGAAATTTTAATGGAAAAAGAAAGTTTTAAGAATAGTTGACAACTCAAAAAAGAAGAAACTGAAATTTTAATTATATATATATATATATATATATATATATATATATATATATATATTGAAAATTTGATGCTGGTCTAGAGATGCTAATAATTATGAATTACCAATGACTATTATGATTTTTAAGAAATGTTTATCATAATTGTTTTGGACATTATATTAAGATAATTATTGAATATCATAATTTATTAATTTCAAACTTTTGTTATTTACCCTTTACGTTCCTCATTACAAAAAAAAAAAAAAAAAAAAAATGTATTTTCAAGCATACTTTTTCAGTTAGCTAAGATGAATTTCCAAAAATATAAATAATAAAAAATTCGCATATCATGTCATTATAGTAACTAATTAGAATTTAATGGGGTAGTACTTTTATGTGCCATCAGTACACAGAGATCGAAAAAAGATAAGACCTAGATTCTTGAAGAAATATATAAATTAAATCTAACACAGGAGAAAATCATGAAAAATGACAATCAGAAACCGAGACCAGTGCAAACCTACAACTCTCGAGGCACAAGACGAAAATTTCACAGGGTCCCCCCTGCTATCAGGAGCCCCCCCCTTGCACTGCTTCACTTAAACTTATAATTACAAAAAGGCTTTTAAGTAAGTTGTGGGGACCGGGGGCTTGAGCCTGTATTGATTATCTTAGACTTTGTAAAAATGGGCTCTTTTGGTTTTGGAGTTGTTGCTCTACAGTCACTTTTGGTACAATAAGGTTTTTTTAGACCAAACCGTTTAAAGTGGAATTGCAGCAGATGCTTCAGGTCAAAATAATGGCATGACAACTTCACCAGATACATATATCTGAAACTTAAGTTTCTTCTGAGACTCCTACATGGTCAGAGGCCCGGAGCAGACTGCTTGTCCTCACCCCTCCCTCAAGAATCCTTTCTTGAACAAAAAATGACTTCATGTAGTGTCTAGTGCCATAAAGTGAGAATTAAGTGAAGTATATATGTTCAATGTTTAATCCTTATAAGTATTGTTGACATTTCTTTCATAAATTCGATTTTATGCACTTTAAAATCTAATAGGACTTTAAAGTTCTAATGGGACATAAAAAGTTAATAACATAAATTCCTTTTAAATCACATATTTTTTTTAAATCATTAATTAACAAGAAAAAAGGCTTGAAACAGCAAAAAAACTTACTTTAGCAGAGTCAGAATCTTTTCCATTCTGAGAAACTTTTTCTGTAACTACTTCAGATGCAGGAATAATTAAACTTTTCTCTGTATCTTTCCACAAACCAAGAGTCTAGGGGGAAAAAAGTATATATCAATAAATTAAAAAAAAAAAAAAAAAAAAAAAAAAAACTGACTTTAGCTGCCTGTAGGGTTGCCACAAAAAAAAATGTAACAAAAATAGTTGCTTTAGTAGCCTAGAAACATTAAAATAGTTGCCTAAATAGTAGCCTAGCGACCAAAATACTAGCTTAAATATCACATGCTAATGATCATTAAAGGATAAAAACCATTTGCATTTTCTTACTATTCAGTATAAATATACAATAATAAAAAAAAAAAAAAAACTTCTGAATATGAAAACTGAATTTAAAAAAAAATTAGGCAATGAGTCATTGTGGAAACAAATTTTCCCACAGAATAACATGGGATTTGATTGTTGAAAAGATTAAGTATTGTCCGCTCTTAAGAGCTTATGTTTTTTTTTTTTTGCTGTATTCTTCCTTTTCTGATTTACTAAAGAGCTTTCTCATATAATTTTGTTATTTTTTCTTACATGAAATCAGGGTGAGGAAGGACATAACAGGTCACAAGAGTGTACTAGTAGTCATTTGTAATAAGCAAATTGGTCAGCTTAATAGGTACATATGTCATGTCTGGTGCTATTTCTACATTCTCATTGGGTGTTCTACCTGTTTCAAAGTCAACATCAGGGATATACCATACATTAAGGTGGTAAAAAAATTAAATAAATAAGGAGTGAAAAGGTTAAGATATGGGATTGTTTATAAAATGCATAGAAAACATTTCTCTCTGAAAGATTTTGCTGATATTTCTGGAAGAATTTTGCAAAAGGTGAAAAATAGTCTCCCAATAGTTGCCTTTTTGTGAAAATAGTTGCTTTTTCAAGCTTTTTGGGTCAAAAAAGTTGCCATAGTCTCCTCAGGCTGAAAATAGTCGCAAATAGTTGCCTTTTAGTAGCCTGTGGCAACCCTGTGCCTGTCTACATGTAATATACATACACCTTTGCATTATACAAAACAAGTCCTTGGTGCTCAGAAGAATAAATTGATTTCTTTGTTATTTCAAGTTACTGCCATTTTGAAACTAGATGGCAAATCGAATTCATTAAAGAACATGACTGAGATCTTTAATAGGGTGTATATATGTAATGATAAAAGGGTGTCTAATGTTAAACGTGCTGGATTACAGGATGTAACCACCTTAGAAAGAATGAGGAGCCTTTTAGATGAACTATTAATTCTTTATTTAGTAAAAAAAAGGCAGTCTTGGACGGACGTTAGGCATCCTGAGCAGATATTCGCTCTTAGTCCTGGAACAGTCATGCAACGGTGCCGATGATCAGTGATGTGCCATAGTAGCAGACTCCATAGAGCTGCAAGTTTAATTAGCAAGTGTTACATGATGCAGTAAGATTTAACATAAGTTTATTAAGCAAATCAACACACAAAAAGGTCCCTGTTCTCATGAGTTCTCACTTAAATACCGCTTATTTTGGCATGAACCTAAACTCCTCCTATGGATTTCTCATTGGATATTTAAGCCCCTACTACTTTTCTTATTGGCTATTAACTTAATGATTGACATCTTACCTGAGTCCTGGGGATCCGGGGATAATTAATCTGCATTGTTTTACTGCTAAAACTGAAGATTGCGTAAGACAAATCAATTTTTAGTCTAAAAGTTTTCTCAAATCTGACTCGAGCGATATGACGTGCTTTGCCGCAAAACTATAGAATTCAAGTTAAGAATTTTTAATGTTCTTTTTAAGTTATCCCTTAGTATTAATTTAAAATAATAGCTTAAAATCTTAATCCTTTTTATCCTTTCATATATTAGAGTTTACTTTTTGTTTGTGTTTGTGTGCGTGTGGGGGGGGGGGATGATTTTGTTTTCACTTGTGCTGTGAATGCTATTTCTCTTAAATTTCATGCTAAAATAAAAGAGTGGCTCATAATGGAATATAATTCTAATATTCTTCACAAAGGAATGACAAGAAAAGAAACTGGACATGTTTGTTTTGATATAAGATCTTGCTTTTCACCATGTTTTAAAATTTATCATACAAAAGCTGAATTTTGAACTTAAATGAAAAAGTAAACAAATAAAAAGGCATGAATTTTTCTCACATCCATTTCTGTCAGATGCTCTTAAAAGTCCTTGTTTAAAAAAGTTAACTTAAGATTAAAACGCCATATTTTAGCTATAGTTAAAAAATATCATAAATTATTAAATTCAATACTTGTAATAGTTTTGACTTCTAATTTGAATTTATTTGATACATTTCAATTTAAAAAAAAAAAAAAATGCCAAATACGTGCTTATTTTTGGAGATAAAATGGCAGAAAAAGAAACTGGTAGAGGGTAAGAAGTTTATCTAAAAGTGTTATATAAATTATTTAATGTATAAGACTATATATAAATTACATTAGCAGGCCTTTAGAGAAAAATCATTATTTCTCAAGAAGAAGTAAATGCAGACATAAATAAAAATACAAAATTTCAGACTCACCTTTAGCATAAATCGGTGAAAAAAGACAACCAGTAGTACTGCTAAATCATAGCCAGCATAGTTATCATCTTTCCTTATCCCTAAAATGACTGTAGGATAAAATGGATTGTTGGGTGGTGGATCCTTATCATTCCAAGGGAAAAAATAAAATTGAAACAAATATTTAAGGACAACAATGGCCTAGAAAAAAAAAAAAAAAAAAAAAAAAAAAATATTATCGTTTAATTTATAATTCTGCTTATAATAAACATAACAAGGAAAATTAACAAAAATGCTTTCTAAAGTTTTTATCATTAGTTTACGTAACATTTTAAATAAAGCAAGCCTCTTTTTCTACATTAAAAAAAAAAGTTTCTTCTAGAATGAAGCACAAAATTTGCGTATTGCAACATTTAGAAGATTAAATCACATTTGACTTTATTCAGATTTCTTTTATCAAAACATAAATTCTTTTGTAAGCAAGAGAGTTTAACAGAAACCCTGTGATTTTTCATTTAATAAAAAAATTACTTCTGAAAAAAGCATAAAACTCATTAAAAACTTAAATTATATTTTTATAAGAATCAATAACATTTTGATATTACCCAGTTTCATAAAATTTAACACATTAATCCTTTAACATACACTACATAATTTTGCAGTATGACAAGGACCATTGCTTTCAATCTGATATTTCACTTCATCATTATCTGTTGTATTTCACCTTGACTATGTTTTAACTTTCAAGCAAATACTGAATGTGAATACTTTCAACTTCCAGTTTTCGATGGATTTACACTTTTGGAGATTTCCTGAACATAATTTGACCATAAAATAAATCGATAAAACGAAGTAAAAACATTACTTAAAAACATTAGATAAAAAACCTAAACATTACTTCGTGCGTCGTTTAAATTTTTCAACCAGGTACCCGGTCCTCTTCAGAATGACACCTTCTGTGTGGAAGACTTGAGTTGGAGTGATCTTGAGCTTGCTTTGCCAATAGGTGGCGCCATGCACTGCATACATCTTTATTGGTGGAAATTTCAATCGATTCTCCGAACATCGCATAGTTGTAATCGTCGTAGTTGGCTATTTCAGTGGCTTTATCAAAATCGATTTTAATGTTTTATTTATTATAAGTTTTAACTAAGGCTGTATTATATTTTCCGATTTTTATATCATTTTTATGTTCATTAATTCAAGTTTTAATTTTTCTCTTGGTAACTCCTTTATGACCCAGGTTTATTATCTTCATTTGTGAATGGGATTTTATAAATTCCTGCAGTTTCAAAAGGGGGGATGGGGTCTTTATCGCTTCTGATTAATTGGAAGATATTAAAAGGTGTCGTCCATAGAAGGTGTCGTTCTGAAGAGGACCGAGTATCTGGTTGAAAAATTTAAACGATGCACAAAGTAATGTTTAGGTTTTTTATCTAATGTTTTTAAGTAATGATTTGACCATTTTTAGAAAATGTATATCTGTGAGTGTGTTAGTGTGCATGTGTCATAAATTTTGTGGGTGCTTTATCTCAAAACAATGCACAAAATTTAACAAAACTTGATATTCTGTTGGATTTTGACCTAAACTGGTGCTAATTAAATTTTAAGATCAATCACGCAACAGGTGGCAGAATCCTCCCTTTTTTTTTTTTTCATAATTTTTAATATGGCAGAAAAGGACAAAATTTCATAAAAAGTAGATAATGAGCTTTATTTTTAACAAATGATTTTAAAATTTTAATAGGAGTTATTGATAACAGTAGTAGTAAACTAGGAAAAATATTGTGTGCATGTAAGAGCAATGCTCCCTCCTTTCCTCTCCCGTAAGGGCCCTCTTCACTCACCGCCGCCAAAAGCTGAAGCTAATGTTATTCTATGGGAAATTTTTCTTTACAAATAACTTATTAACTAATACATGTTTTCAAATTCTGTTTTCACATCCTGAAAATTTCCAACTGTTAAATTGACGGACCTTTTTTAAAAAAATATTTTTTAAATTTTTTATATTTTATTTTCAAGCTGCAAAATACAAATTTTCAATATGTGAAGTTTTTTTCATTTTGCAATTTCAAAATAAAATATTAAAAATTTAAAAAATACATTTTTAAAAAAAGGTCCGTCAATTTAACAGTTGGGAATTTTCTGAATGTGAAAACAGAATTTAAAAATATGTATTAGTTAATAAGTTATTTGTAAATAAAATTTCCTCATAGAATAACATTGGCTCGGGCTTCCGGCAACAGTAAGTGAAGATGGCCGTTAAGAGGCAAAAATCTACCAGTGACAAATCTTGCGATTCATTTCTAATTCCTTCTGCTGAACCAATTTTACACATGAGTTCATAGTCATCTGCAAGTTTTTTTACAATCTTATCTCATCAAGGGCAGGCTCTACAGGAAAAAAACAGACTGCCTGTGTCAAATCTTACGATTAGTTTTTTAATTGGAGTTTTTAGTATATTTTGGAATAAAAGTGTGTTTATATATTCAGGGTTGCTACACAAATCAGGAGAAAAAATTCCCTGAGTTTTCCCTGTCTCTTTTAGAAGTAAAATAGATGACACACAATCATGCAGCATTAGAATTTAACATGTGTACAAGTCAACTGAACATATTTAGGGTATATTAATTTTATTAACTTACTATAGTTGGAGGGAAAAAACTATAATTCATTCATTATAAAGCACTAAAGTTAAAAAAAAATATTTGATTATGAAAAAATTTTCTAATGTTTTTCCAAAAAATTTCAAAATTCCCTAAATTTTCCCTGTTTTTGCTATAAATTTTGATATTCCCCGAGTTTTCCCTGTTTTTTAATAGATTTTCAAATTCCCTGAGTTTTTCAGGTTTTCCCTGTTTTCCAGGTACCGTAGCAACCCTGATATTATTCCCATGACACTATTTTTTATTACTACATTTACTTTATAAATAACTCCATATAAAAGAAATTGCTCTGAATTAGATGATTAAGTCTTTAATAGAAACAAGAACCATAAATATATTTCTGTTACTATGAAATAATGAAATAAATAACAATCATACCTCTGTGTAAGTGATAATTGTGATCCAAAAAGCCTTTGTTGGTCTGGGAACTGATAATGTGCCCCAAAGGAACACAAATAATGGTAAAGGAAGAGACAATATGCTGGCTGATTTCATCTGATTCACTATGATCACTAAATAACACAGAAGTTCTGATCGAGATATAGCGGCATAATATAATGAGATGAGAAATCTTACAAATACGGTGTACTCTTTCTTTGTCCAATCTTTATCCAATATATCTTCAGAAGATGTCAGCTCACAACTATAATAAAAGAAAAATGATTCAGCGCAATAATAAATATTATAGTAAACTTACATTAAAAATCATTAACTGATGTATTATAGAAGCATCAAAAACTGATATTAGATAAGAAGGTAAATAAGCACTTTAAAGCAATGAAAATAGTAATCCTCTTTTATTTACTTATAAAAATTAACTTTGATTATGCTCTGTTAAAAACTATAGACCTTTCAGGACGAAATCCGCCCCCTCTTCAGTAGCTATTACATGGTCTGCTTTGGTTGAAACTGATTCTATCTTCCTTTCTTTGTGCTGATCTTCTATGATGTGGCGTCACGCTCGATCTAAATTGGCGCGCGATTCGTGCCAGTTACAGGCCAATTGGTCTTTTATTATTTCTACGGTTTCCCGGTAAAAAATGTAGTCAGGGTTATTATAATTGGCTATTTTTCTTGTTTCGCTAAAATTAATGTTTATATTGTTTTGATTATTGACTTTAGTGAGGGCTGTAGTTATTTTTCCATATTTAATGTCATTTTGGTGTTCTTTTATCCTGGTTGATATTTTCCTTTTGGTTACTCCAATGTAATGGCCTCTTTTTTCATTTGCATATTTAAAAGGGATCTGGTATATTCCGGCAGTTTCAAGAGGAGGGGTTGTAAATGTTGTTAGATGGTCTGTTTAAAAGTTTTAAATTTTTAATCCTCTTTTATTTCATTTTTCTTATAAATTGATTTACTATTAAATTGATTGATAAAAACTATAAATTAGAGACTAAGTTAAGTAACAATTTGTTAAATAATTTTAATTAAAAATACTGTTTTGGATTATATATGTAATAATTTATTGGTTACAAAAATTGATTTGTGTAATAAAACACAAATCCAAAAGAAAAAGAATAAAACTGGTAATCCAAGGAAACACAAATAAGGAAAGTGTACTATCATGAGGATTACATGACATTTTTGTGTCAATTTAAAACTCTAATTTATCTTAAATTTAATCCAAATTTATCCCAATTATTTAATTTAAAATGTACATATAGCATCTTACTGAAATAATATCTCATATTTTATTTAACATATTAATAGCATAATCAAAGTAGAAACTGTATAATTAAATTCTGCTTTAGAATAAATCCTCTTTTCTCAAGTCTATGATTGAGAAGGAAATATTTTTCTGTTACCTCAAATGCATCTTATTTTGCACTCTTTAAGAGAATTTTCAGTGATCCTCAGCTGTCCTTGAGCCATCCTCCTTTGCACAGCTATATGAGGTGTGGTTTGTGGCAACTTTCTTGGCAATGAAAATTGTACTACAAGAATTTCTTTATCTATTTGCTACATTTAAAATTACCGGCAGTTACCCACATAACACATACGTCCATATTATGTTCATATTTCATCTATCGCGTCCGAGTTACGTCTATAGACGAGTTCTGAACATAGATCTCCAGCTCCAGTATGTTCAGAATATGTGAAATTCCGAACGTAGACGTATCTACGAAAAACGTACAAAATATGGACGTCAGTTTAGGCACATAAATTGAATGAAAATTGAACTAATCCAGTTTACGTAAATACTTGAGCTAAAACTGCACCTGTATGCCGCCATTTTATTCATGTGGATGTTGTAATCAAATATAAGAAAGTTTTATCTTCTACAAAATTTTGCGATTGAAATTAAATTAACTATTTCTTTTTTTATCTCATTTATTGTTCAGACTGCTGCTCTCTCAACTTTCTCTAGCTGCTTCTGCCTATTATTTACGTTTGTATCGCTTTTTCGTCTGTATTTGTGTTGCGTGGTTGTTTCTGTAATTCTTTCTAATAATCTGAAAAGATTTTAATTTCATTGAAGTCTATCTATGAAAAACTAATTAAATATATATATATACTTCGTGACAAAATAACTTACTTTTGCTGTATTAATATCTTTTTTCTGTATTTGTGAAAATGTTAGTCCTTGAAATAATAAGTAAAAATTTTTAAATAAACACTATAATATTAAGCCTTTATTCTTAGATTAAAATAAAAAGTAGATTATTTTCAAATGTATTAAATACTAATAAAAACATGTTTACTTCTGATTTGATCGTTATTATGTTTTTGTTTTTCCTTTATTAATAAGTTATAAACTGTATTTACACATATATCTGTTTGACAAATGCTTGTTTTTCTTTTATTTTTTCGCCTGCTGAGTAATTGTAATAAGTGTTGGAAAGATAAAAATGCATCAAACATCTTGTAATTTAACTTTTTTAAAAGTTGTCAGTTGAGAAAATTATATTGTTTTTATATAGTTTAACAGTTAACTAAAAAATCCTATTTACATTCCCATATGCATTGTAAATTTTAGCCTAATACATTCATAAATTTTATCAAATTGACTGTGTCACTTTAAATACAGATATTTCAAAATTCTGCATGAATATATGGGGATAAATTGAGTTTTTAAAATGTGGTTTAAATACGAGTTTCTTTATTTTTGAACTTATTACAGAACTTGTAATATGTATAATTATAAAAATTCTAAGTTTGGACCTTTTTTTATTGTTGTTATTTTAGAATTATTTTAACAGGGCTGAAGCAATCCTGCAATAATACTCAGGATTTTTTAAATAGTATCACTATTCCCCCTGCAATTGTATCTAGCTATCTTTTTCTTTCCATTATCATCAGTATTCTTTATCATTTTAAAAACAAACTCAACATTTTCTTTCAGTTTAAATTAACTAACATTTCTCTTAAAAATCAGCAAATACATTATAAATGAAAAAGGTCTATCTAAATAAAATATTTTATGGCAAATGCATATCATATTGCGTTTGTTTTTCTGTTTTTTTTTTTTTTTTTTTCACTTTTATAAAAGTCTCAAATGTTTCTAACTTTTCTTTATAGTTTGTCGCTTTCTTCTTTTTGCTCTATATATAGCAATATCACTTTATACACAAATACAGATCCGACTAGCTAGATATTTGAAACTTTCAGAAAACGATGATAATGCATTTTTTTAAAATACTTAGTCAACTGTTTTGGGTCCCCGCTGCGTTCGATAACGTTTATATGATTCAACATAAAGTTTATTTAACTATCTTCCCGGCTAGCTAGACATTTGAAACTTTTAGAATAGCTCAAAACACGATAACAATGCATTTTTTAAATACTCTTGGCTAATTATTGTTTTGGGTCCCCGCTGCCTTCAGTATCGTTCGTGTGATTCAACAGCAAATTTAAAATTATGGTATATAAAAAGTTTTTATCTTGCAATTATTTAAGATGAGTCTATCCTGCTAATTGATTTTGTATTAAGTGCAGTCGAACCTTATTAATATGAATCTCAAGGGGATAAAAAATTTGTTCGTGCTATTAGTAACTCAGAAACTAATTTTCCTTTTCACAGGGATTGTGGAAACAGTTCATGTTAAAAGTAATTCACATTAATGAGGTTCAACTGTAATAAGTACAATACTTTGGATAAATACCATAAAATGCAAGAAAACAAACTCGCAAGTTTCTAGCATTTTATGGTGTTTATCCAAAGTTTTGATCTTATTATTTCAAAACACTAGTTCTGTGGTATTATTTATTAATGAGGTTCAAATGTATTTCAAAAGTTATTGTATTGACAAATTTTGAAGTGTCGCCACTTGGAAACAAAATGGCAGGAGCAAGTTGCTCACTAAATTAATTCAAGATGTTTGTAAAATAAGAAGTTTACTGATTGACTTTGATTCAAATAAATTCAATATTTCAAAACTTATTGTTAGAGTTGAACTGAATAGTGATTTTTGCCAAATAACGAATACCAAATATTTGGTATTCGGCCGAATACTTAAATTTCAGTGTAAATTATTTTTTATACCCAGAATAGCTTAATTATTTTAAACATTTATTGCATGTAAAAAGAAATAATAAGGACATTAAAAAGTATCAACATAAAATCTAAGTATTTAGCATTAAAAGATAAATTTTATAGTCAAAATAGAAATAAAATGTATATTTTAAATCATTGATTTTTTTTTTTTTTTTTTTTTTTTTTAAATCATGTAAAATTTTGAATTTCATTAAAATAATTAGATTAAAAAGAGCCAAATACATTTTTTAAGAACAAATAAACTTTTCCTTTTTTTGAATTTTCAAAAAATAATCTTATTTTGCGTGTAGGCTGTATACGCATAAAACATTATAATGAGTAAACATCAGGAAAGAAGACTTCAATAATATACATATATATAATAAGAAAGCACCACAGAACTGGTGTTTTAAAGTAATAAGTACAAAACTTTGAATAAACACCATAAAATGCAATAAACTCGCAACAATTATTTCGGGTTGAATGAAAACACTACCCTATGTCAGGAGAACAAAGTAATCAAAGTTGCATATATGTACACACAAAGTAAATGTAGTTTTATATGCTGTCACAATTTCCCCTTCATTAAACTATAATAAGTAACTATTTTGAAATATACAGACATGTTACTTTTCAGCCTTTTTAAGCTTGAAAATTTTATTATTCTTGGGATCAATGCAAATCCGCATTAAAACTTTTTGGACATGTGTAGGGGTAGGGGGGGGGGGGGGTCAGCCTGAATTTGTGCAATATATTAGCAATTTCTATGTGATTGGCTTTCAAGAAATGTTAAATTCGAACTTGGCGAAAATGAAAAAGAAATAGCACTTTAACTGCATTTTCCTAATGAACCTGAACTACATTATTTTGTTAATCAATTGCCCCAGCAAGCAATGCTTCTATAGAGTAAACTTATTTTCAAGTATATGTAATAATTTTGTCTGTTTTTTAAGCACTTACAACTATTTTAATTATAATTAATATGATATTTAATGTAAGATTTATTGTTCTGATTTTGTTTATTATTTTGTGTACATGTATGCAATCAGGTATAACATTATTTTTATTATTGAAAAATTTATACTCTGTTAGTTGCATGATACCACTTTTGAGAGGGAAGGGGGGGTCGTGAAAAGTTCAGCCTTTTTTTCTGTAAGCTTGTATCATGTCTGAATATATTACATTTTAATGCAGACTATTTTTTATTTAGATTAGAAATTTTATTAGACTGGCATTTTTTACTTATTTAATATCATAATATTGATGAATATAATAATTAAAGAAAAAAAAAAAAAAGGAAAACAGTTTAATTTTATATGATAAATATTTTTACCAATTTCAATATTCTAATTTAATTTAAAATTTAACTCGACCTCGACTATTCGGTTGTCGAATATCAAGATATTCGCTCGAACTGAATATTCGGTGCAACTCTAGTTATTGTCATAACAAATTTTCAACTAGCAGCCTGACTTTAAGTGGCCTTTACCTGGAAATAAAATGACAGAGCGAGTTGCTCACTTTATTAATCCAAAATAAATTCACTGTCCAACTTTTGTGCAAAACAGTTCAGTATTTCCAAATTTGTTGTGATGAAAAATTTTCAGGTAGAAGTCTTAAAGTACACCTAATACCTTTGTTAAATAAATCCTTGTCGAGTCATGTTCATAGTGACTGAGAAAATGACTCGGCAAGGATTCGTTTAACAAAGCAGTATTAAGTGTACTTTTTTACATATGAATTATTGCTAGCGCTTTAAAAATTTTGCTACCGATTGTAAGTTCACTGTCCAGTTTTGGTTCGAATTGATTCAGTGTTTCAAAAATTATCTAGATAATAAATTTTCAAGTGGTAGCCTGATTTCAAGTGGCCCCGCTACAGTCAGCAGCAAAATTATTGAAGCACACATCCACATTTTTTATTTATATTTTTTAGTTTGATCGCTAATTTTTATCATCAACTTACTTTTTTATAAGCAGCATAAGACTAAGATCATGACTCGACAAATATTTACGTAACAAAACAGTATTAAGTGCTTATCTTTTAAATAGGAATTATTGTTAGTGCTTCAATAATTTTGCTGCCAACTATATGGATTGGAATTTATAAATAAACATATATATATTGTTGGATAATTTCTGTGAAATTGTAACTCTCACTACGATATACTGAAAAAGAGTTTATTCATTTAACTGTTGATTTCTTTACAAAACACTTTCAAGAAATTATTGTGGCTGTTTAATGGCAGTCTTTTATACTTGAAAATGCAATAACTGGTCATGAATAATTTATTAAAACTTTGGTTGGTAATAAGAAGTAAGAATAATTTGCTTGGCTTTTACTGGAATAAAATAAATTAATGCACTATATAAGGATGAATGCAAGAATAAGCTTAAATTCATGCATTTATCTTCATTCTATAAAAAATGAGATATGCAATATTTTTAACCCTTTCATTCCCAGCGATGGCAATTGGAATCATAATGTTTACGATTTTTTTTCTCATCACCTAAAACTCTCACAGATTCCAAATAAATATTATTATAAACTAGATACCTTTTCCTACTTATATATATTTTTTATTTTTACCGATAGATTACACTACCATGCCTGTTGGTGAATGAAATTATGCTTGTTTAAGCTTTTCTCAAATCCGTGAAACGTGCTGAAATAAATTTCATTTTGGGCACAATTTAAGTAAAATAACAATCCTTACAACTACTTTATTATCTTTTTAAAAGGTTATAAATTGTATTTTAACCATTTAAAAAATATATTTCTTTGAAATTTTAATATTTTTATTTATTGAAAAGTTACGATTCCAAATGGCATCAGTGGGAGTTGAATACAATTCAACACCTCTTGATAACTGTGTTCTTTTCATTCACTCACATGGCTATCTTGTTTCGATTCATACTAATACTAATATTACTAGTGTTATCTCATATTATCTTGAAACTTTTGATATGTATATTGAATTAAATGTAGAATTTATGCTTTTACGTTCTAATTTTTCAAAGCAAAAACGAGAAATTCTATCAATTGACAAATCAGTTTATTTACTGATGAATGAAGAGCTTTCGAATACTGAAATAAAAGACTCCAAAGAGAAAATTAGTGAAAATATCACAGGTAATATATCTAAGGATGATGAAATGCAAAATGGAGTTAACAATAATAATTTAATTCATACAACCCAATCTGTTGGGGATAAATTTGATATCGAAATAGAAGGTGAACAAGAGACTGTGATAGAAGATATTGAATTTGAAAATGAGTTGGAAGATAATGAACTGAACATTATTGATTTAGATAATTTACCAAATTACCATTAATTACACCAAAAAATTCTGATTATTCACCAACAGAAATCAGAAGACCACAATCCATGAAAACAATTCATGATGTCAGATATGATAACATAGCTCATTGGCCTCAACGCCCAGACAGAAAAAAAAGATGCAAATTATGTATTAAGTTATATTCGAGACTAATGTGTGAAAAATGTAATGTTCATTTGTGTCTAAACAACACACACAAAAAAAAAAAAAAAAAAAACTGTTTCAAACCTTTCCATACCAAATAATTAATATTGAAGTTTTCTCAGATTCTGAAGTAACTTTTAAACAAATGTATTGTTTTGCACTAACTACGATGTCTATAAATATAAATATTGCTATTTCATTTTTTTTTAAATATATAACTTCTTAGAAATTGTATTAATATTAAAAAAAATTAGTATTCAAATTATTTTCATGAACTCCCAATGATTCCAAATGGTATCAGTCACATTTTGACTTGATCACTACTTTAATTCCCAATGATGCCATCTGGGATCATTTTAAATTTTAATTAAAAATTAATTTTTTTTTATTTCCTTTCTACCTTTTCATTCTGGATGCTAAGTGAGTCTATTTTACAGATTTCAGATTTTTAGAATGAAAAATAAAAAGTTGGGAATGAAAGGGTTAAACAGAGTGTTAAAACTCTTGGTATAAATTAAAAAGTAAGATAAAGGCAACAATACAAGACTTTATACAAAACCTATTCATGCAGTGATGCACTATTATTTATTTTCTGATTTTGAATAAGTACATGTTTATTAAAAAATGAAAAATCTGGAGTGACTCTGCTGTACTTTTAAAACATTATGTAATTAACGGTTGTGTAGATAAAATAAGAAATGTCGTTAAATAATAAAACAAAAAATAATAGGGTGTTCAAGTAATTATATACACTATACAAAAGGTACTATACACTATACAAAGTACTATATACAAAAAGGTATAGTTCTATTTAATTTCAAGATACTTTATAAAACAATGAAGATTTTTCCTGCCAGGTTAATTCAAACAAATTTGATTAAAATATTTTATTTGGATTTACTTATGAAGTTCAAGAAATTATTTTACAGCTTTAAGCTTGCTTTTTTCATATATCAAAAGAGAATTAATGTCTCAAAAAAATATAAAAAAATATTTTATTTTAAATATTTATGCATGAAAGATTAATATAGGGACTCTGAAAAGAATTTGAATACAGTGTGGTTTAAAGCATATTTTAATATATTTCCATACTGTACAATACAATGAAAGTAACATTATTTAGATGCAAAAAAACGTATTGCTTATGATTGGTTTGCAGAGCGCAAAAAAATTTTCAGGTACGTTGTGGAATGAAAATAGAAGGTTAAATGATGATTTTTTTTTTTTTCAGTAAAATGTAATTGTTTATTCATTCACATAGATTAAATATATGTACAGAAAACTCTTAATTGGAATATGAATTAATACATATAAACTAGCAAGCGTTTCGCATTTTCCCATGAAAAAGCTGTGGCACATATTAAATGTAGAAAATTAAAAAAGTGCCTCATGTACTTTGTTAAAAGAATATTACAAAGCGTAAATTTTTTAAAAAACATTTTTAAAGGAAAAGCCTCATTAATTTTTACAAAAATGACCTGGCCTGTGTTCAAACCAGAGCTTTAAAAAAAAAAAAAAAAAAGCTAATGCACTACCATCTGTTCTGTTAACTTCATTATTAAAAATTAAGTAATGAATAATTTCATATGTAACTTATGTCGATTTTTGCTGAACAAGAGTAAAAAGTGAGCAGGCCAGTATTAAAGCTTGGGGCACAAGCACAACTTCATCTAGTTATTTTTCATTCTTGTAAAAATTTGTTTGGCCTTTATTTAATTATTGTGTAAAGTATATAAACAAAGTTATGACTCAAGGGATCACAGACCGTCAAGGTCACCCAAAGCCCCTGTTATTCTATGGGTAAAATTGTTTATAGAATTGCACATTACCTAATTATTATTTCTAAATTCCATTTTCACATTCTAAAAATACACAACCATTAAATTAGTACTCCCTTTCTAAAAATTTACTTTTTTAAAATTTGAATTTTGAGTTCAAAAATGCGTTTCACTAAATACATTTTCCTCATTTTTTAGCCGTAAAATAAAACTTTAAAATTTAAAAAAATCAATTTTGGGGAACGAGTACTGATTTAACAGTTGTGGATTTTCTGAATGTGAAAACAAAATTTAAAAATTTCAATTTGGTAAAAAATAATTCTATAAACAAATTTTGCCATAACTCACATGGGATTTGGTGACTAGAGATGGGAAAAATCACAAAAGGAGTGAACAACTTTAAACTTTTCTATACCATCATAATGTGATTATATTTTTTAAAAAAAGATCACTTGTAATTCTGCATCTATTCACATAAAGAAAATATGAAATCTATTTCATAGGAGTATGAAAGCAAGTCAAATATTGAATGAGGACATCACTTAGTGGAATAATAGTTCATTGGGCCAAAGGACCTAAGTTTGAAAGCTAGATTCCATAAAAAACTGATTTACATACATGGGTGCTGGGAATGAATGAAATTTAAAAATATAAAATATTTTGTGTGAAAAAATAAATCACAGGGGAAGTTTTTTTTTCTCTTTGTGCCGTACTCCAGATAACTTTAAAAATATTTTAAAGCTTTTTAATTATTGAATTATATATATAAAATAATCTACAGTTTTAAAATAATTTTTTGAACTCTTTCTGTGGATTTCACAAAAAACCCTTTATGTAGATTTGATTTTGCTTAGACGGACACATGACACTAGTATTAAGATAAAAAAAAAAAAAAAAAAAAAAAAAAAAACATTGCACTCACTAAGGATTTCATTCTGCCAGCATCTATGTTTGCATAAATCTAAAAATAACATGGGTAATTTTTGGATGTAATGTGAATGAAAATGGACATGTTTATATTATGTTCACATATGTCCATTTTACGTTATTTTGTTCAGCTAAAAGACGTATTTATTACGTAAAAGGTGGGGACATTTCAACATAATATCTACGAAATCTGATGAAATATAGACTGAATCTGGCTGTAATAGGGACATGTCTATATTATGTTCACTATACATCTATTTTACGTTATTTTTTTCAGCTAAAAGACGTACTTATGACGTAACAGGTGAGGACATTTCTACTTAATATCTACAAAATCTGATGAAATATAGACTGAATCTGGCTGTAATATGGACATGTCTATACATCCAGATTACGTATTTTGACTTAATCTGGATGAATTTGTGTTGTCTGGGTATTCTACCCCCATTGAAATGGTCCTAGATTGGCATGAAAATTAAGTGCTGAATGTGTTTTCTTGGTGCTATAGCGCCAAGTGGATGTAAACAGAGAAGCAATGCAGAAGTAATTAGCATCTACACTTGCTCAGAAAAAGTCGACATATTATTATTGTCAACAATTTTCATCTGAAAACACTGTATACAATTTAACTGCACTGCGTTCAATTTTCTGATTTTATTGATCAAATTAAACAAAAGTAATTTTAATTTAAGTTCTCCTTTTATTGACTTTTAATGTGTACCAATTAATTCACTCATATCCACATTGATAAAAGACAAAATAGTTTCACCGTATTGTTAACATTACCTTGGTCTGTGAGAGCAAAATTTCCTTCATTCTTTTTTATTATGAAGTTTTAATTAATAGTAAAAACTTTCTTTGTAAGTGTTATAAAGGAAGGTTTCCCACTGACGTATCACAGAGTTCCATAACATGTACCTATAATACAAAAAGGGAAAATAGGAGACACATCCCCCAGCCAATGGATTCTCATTTCTTAGTTGTATTTCCTGCTCATGTTTTTATTACACCCCCACCCACCCCAGTGCATAGACCTTATATAGATAGACCAGGCATCCCTCCTCATTATCTGTCTGCAACATGAAGTAGCTTCCCCAGCGAAATTATCATGTGATGCAGACCAGGAGAGAGAGACGAGATTCGAGAATGAATATTATGTGATTTTGCCATAGGAAAGAATGTAGTTTTGAGTTTTTTAATTTCTGTATTGTACACATACTTTTTATTTAAGCCTTTAGATTTATGCATCGTTGGAAAGCTAAAATGTCATAGATTAATTATAAAAAAAATTCTTTTGTGAGAAACCATTCTGAAGAGGAGAATTTTTTGTTTGAATTCTTAAAAAATAAGTGCTTTCTTATGGTAGAATCTCCCTCAACTCTCTGTCACGTGACATATGGTGCTGACCGCAAAGGATGAAGGTTTCAGATTACACCCTCATGTTGAAGACATTCACTATAATGGGAAGTCCTGTTGGTGGCATAGTCTATATATATAAGGTCTATGCCCCAGTGCGAGTGTACAAGGCAGCCCAATGGAATGAAATGCATGTCGAATATGTCCCATCCAAGGTGTTTTGGACTGGACAGGCCTACATTAAATGTTACAGTCGGGTCTTTTTCTATATTACTGTAAAAATAAGTATCCTGCATACCATACTCTAATACTAAAAAGAATACTGTACTCTTACATTAAATTTTATATATACTAGCAAAAAAAATTGAATGCATCTGTAAAATTAACTGACCTATCTAAAAAGTCCATCTTAGTCTTTTTAACAACAACAGCCACTTGCTTCAAATCCTTAGAAGACCTGCCGTACAAAAATATGGTTAAGGGTGGGTGAATAAATGCATTTTAAAATTTTAAACAATAATTCAAATGAGAAACTAAACTACCAACAATTATAAATTTATAAAAAAATAATGCAGCCATATACAATCGAACCTCGTTAACATGAACATGCTTAATGCGAATTGCTTTTAACATGAATTGTTTTCACAATCCCCATCAAAATGAAGATTAGTTTCTGAGTTACTGATAGTATGAACTACTGATAACATGAACAAGTTTTTTTATTCCCCTTGAGATTCATGTTAACGATGTTTGACTATAATTAATGTAATAAATTTTATTTTTAGTTAAAGCCACATTAATTTTTTTTGCAAAATAAGAAGCAAATTAAACATACCCTGGAATTGTCTCGATGGTGTCTCGCTGTTTCATTTCTTTCTCAGCTTCTTCCATATCAAATGAACCATTTTTTATGAACTAAAATATAAAATATTCAATTGGTAAAGAGTTAAATTAACTGAAATACTTTCCAAAACAGATTGTAAATAATATTTCATATCAGATACGTTTTTAAACTGTTTTCCATAATACTAATTTGATTGCAAATTTAAAATGTTTTATTCACAACAGAGCAAAGAAGGAGCAGGGTACTAGCTTTAAATATTCCTCTTTTAGAAACTTTGTCTGGTTATAATTTTAAAGTAAGTTTAATTTTCAATTAGACATAAGTTCCTTAACAGGATGTCTAATGAATGTTTGTTAGCCAATTTAATGAATTTTGGGAGACCTTATAGGGACTTCCTAAAAAAATTTCTGACCAGTGATGCTGCGAATGTGCCCATAAAATATGTAGGGGAGAAAAGGGAGGAGGAGGTGCTAATGAGTTGTTAAGGTTGCACATCAGTCAGATTCCTCCTTTTTTCCTTTCAATGTCATCCTTTCAGATTTTTGTTGCTTTGTTTTATAAGGATATCTCATTCAAAAATGAAGTCTTTTTAACATGCTTTTATTAGCTTCACCTGTATGTATGTTTGTAACTGCTCTGGGAGCAAACAAAAAATCTATATTGTAAAAAAAGACTTTCCCTACGTGAACGCTGTGGCTGTGAGGTAAAGCTCCGGGCTACGAACCTAAAGGTCTAACATTCAAGCTTAGTCAAGAGAGATATTTTAAAAATGGTTTTTGTTTAATTCTAAATTATTTATTTCTCATTCCTTCATTATGTTATTTTTAGCATGCTTTTATTAACTTGATATGATGTAACTATTAATGTATGTAATGGAATCTTGGAATTCAATTTTCGACCACTTCTGTTCGTTTGATTATCCTGAAATTTTGCACATGACTCCATAGTCGATGACAATACTACATACAAGTGTTTCCAGACTCCTATCCCATCAGGGGCAAACAAAAAAATCTATATATATATTAAACTCTATTGTATGTGGCCCAGAATTCGGCTGTATTTGTATAACATTGAGTGGCAACAATTATTATTATTATTATTTTTTTTTTTTTTGATTAAAGATGTAAATATTATGGTGTGTCACTCACACGATTTTTTCTTACTCTATACTATAGATATTTTGTGCTTTTTAGTTCACATGTCAATAAAAGCTTGTTCTTTAATTTTTAAGAAATATAATATTAATATTACTCTTTGAATATGTCACCTTTTAGTTTAGTGAACAAGTGAACATTTTTTTGAAGAAATTAATTTAAATATTCCATTTCATTAAGTAAATTTAGAACTCTCAAGTTTGGATCTCTAAACAAAATATTTAAATTTATTTTTTTTTCAAAAAATTGCTAATAAGCTAAAAGGTGACATATTCAAAGAGCAATATTCAAGAAACAGAATTCGAAAAACTTCATTTTTGAGTGAGATATCCTTTTAAAATGAAACAACAAAAAACCTATTTGATAACATGGGAAGAAAGAAAGAGGGAATCTAACTGATGTATAGACTTAACGGCCCTCTTCACTTAACGTCGCCGGAATCCCGAGCCAATGTTATTCTATGGGAAATTTTCTTTACAAATAACTTATTAACTAATACATATTTTTAAGTTCTGTTTTCACATTCAGAAAATTCCCAACTGTTAAATTGACAGACCTTTTTTAAAAATGCATTTTAAAAATTTTTAATATTTATTTTGAAATTGCAAAATGAAAAATTCCACACATTGAAAATTTGTATTTTGCAGCTTCAAAATAAAATATAAAAAATTTAAAAAATACTCTTTTAAAATAGGTCCGTCAATTTAACAGTTGGGAATTTTCAGAATGTGAAAACAGAACTTAAAAATATGTATTAGTTAATAAGTTATTTGTAAAGAAAATTTCCCATAGAATAACATTAGCTTCGGCTATCGGCAACGGTGAGTGAAGCGGGCCCTTAAATGTCCTAGAGAGTTTAATTCGTATGTAATCATACAAATTATCAAAAGTTTTGCAAACTATGCTACATAATAAAAATTTCCACAGTAAAGTAATTTTGTGTGCTTGATGTGTGATTTTAATTTTTGGGGTGAACCATTATATCGATTTAGTTTTTTTTTTTTTTTTGGGGGGGGGGGGGGGGGGGGACACTGAAGATCTATTTTCCAATTTAATTACTTTTGTGGACTTTAGGAACTTTGGCGACCAGTAGACACCCTAATTAATAATTATATTTTTCATTTCAACTAGATTAATTAATAAATTTTAAGCAGAAAACTACATAATTTTATTCCAGATAAAAAATATCCTAACCAGGAATCGAGCATAGGACCTACACCTTCACATGCTGATGCTCTACTACTGAGTTATGCTAGACCAGTGGTCGGCAACCTGCGGCTCGTGAGCCACATGCAGATTTTCCGTCCCTTGAGATTTTAGCAAATGTCGACTTAGGAATACTCTAATTATGTTACCGTAAAATTCCGATAGTAACCCCCCTCCCGATTATAACCCCTCCCCTGAAATTCGACATACTTTACTTTTTTGGAAAATTCCGTTTATAACCCCTCCTCCCTTACCTTTGGCGGCTAAGTTCGCCATTCTTTTTTTTTTTTTTTTTTTTCATAAGCGTTGCAAACATACTTTTTTAAACTTCTGAAGTCTTGTATGTTTATTTAGAAACCTTAATTTGCATGTAAACGTATCGAAGTGTTATTTTTTCTCATTTTTTAAAAAGTAAAATAACTCCAAATACAAAAATGCAGCGTTGTTTACATTCTTTAAACTCGAAAACGTTAACTGCTATCCGCAAGCGGCCATGACTTTTGCAATCTTGCTTATGCAACTCTGTTTTTGCGATCACAACTCTTTTCTAAATTTTAAATTATCTTTTTAATTTTAAAATCATTAAATAGCGTAATAAATCCATAATAGTACTTGCGTACGTAACTTTAATAGTTATCGTTCCCCCTGTTTTGTTCTTGCATATCAGTTAATAGCAGTGCAATTAACTGTGTTTTTAACTGCTAGCGAATCTTCTAGACGCTTCGCTTCACGATTTGTTTATCACATGTTCGTGTCTGTTATTCCGAATACGTTTTCTTTTTGTGAGAATTGTGTTATCGCACTTTTTTTTTTTCGTTATTTCAATTATGCCTAAAACTAGAAACAGTTACACAATTGCTAAAAAGCTTGAAATTATACAATGGCATAAAGATAATGGTGCTAATCTACACAAGACGTCAATATATATTATTAAATTAATAAAGTATATACTTTTAGAAAAAGATTGTGAAACTTCCGATTACCCCCCTCACTCCCCGATTATAACCCCCCCCCCCCTTCAGAAGTCGTCGTACTTTTCTGGAAACTTCCGATTATAACCCCTCCCCCATTTTTGACAAATTTCCCCTTGAAAAAAGGGGGGGTTACTATCGGAATTTTACGGTAATAAGAATGAATAAGCCAATATAAATTAGGTTAAAAATTTTTGGCTCCAAAAGATATTTTAATCGTTGTATTGTTGATATTTGGCTTTGTTTAAAAATGAGGTTACCGACCACTGTGCTAGACAATTCCTGACCAACATACTTCATTAGAAGTTAATTTCCTGCTCACGTTCTAAACATCTTCACTTTAGTTTAAATGCACTGCAGAATTGGCTTAATTTGATTAATTTGACAGTATTTGCTTTATATTATAATGCAACAATTCTGTACTGAATTTTTTTCTTTTACAAACACTTTCTGGTGGCTCTGTAACGAATCTCTCTCTCCAACCCCCTGGAATTTGGAAGGAGTGCCTGTTCCTCCCACTCACCCTCTTTTCCATCCTCCGGACCGAACGAGGGGCGATTTGAAAATGAGAGGGAAAAAGGAGAGAGACTGGTGTAGAGAGATACGATGGACAGGAGGCAAACTGCTTCCGAAGATGTTTTTTTTCTTTAAAAAGTGATTATATGTTAATAATAATAACTAAGCTCAACTGTAAATATAATATGTAAATAGATTTTATTAAAGTCTCAATCATATAAAGGATTCTTTCATTGGGTATCAAGCCTTTACGCTACCTATGATGACGCTACAGCTCTACAAACTAACATAAATTTACAAGTAATAATATCATACACTTTTTATAATCTAAAATAAACTTTGTTAAGTTTTATAACTTCTTTATTATTTTTATTATTATCATTATTGTTAGTAAGTTATTGCAGGATCAAATATCAGGTCCCATACATTCCAACATGCCACATAAACCATACATAAAAATTCTAAAATACCACAATTTGTGTTATGATATATTCATTTTAACAATTATACGTTTTGTCCAACAAATAAACAAACAAAAAAAAAAAAGACTTTAAAAACAATATTTTATTGAAAGAAAAATAAAGAATTAGTTACATTCTACTATAATAGACTAATATAAGTAAAAAATAAGTTATCTAATTTACCCTTTCTTTAAGTAGTTTCTTTTCTTTCGATAATTTTTTGGCAACAAATCGATAATCTTTCGAAACAGCATTAAGTTTAGCTGTTGTACTTATGAGAACACTATTCATGAATTCACAAAAGAATGCGTACCATCTCTTGACTTTTTCAACAAAAGTTTCTAAAAATATACAGAAAAAAAAATATATATATACACAGTCCAATTCTAAATATCACTGTCTATCAGTATTATACAGGATTATTTTAATTTTTTAAATGAGAAACGATAAATAAACTAGAGGTGTGTGTAAAATAAACTAAATGTATATTTAAAGTATTTATATATCACAATGTTTCTATAACAAAAAGTAAATTTTTCTATTTTAAATGAGATATTACTAAGTTTAATAAAATTTTGCATTAACTGAAAGGATTTGAAACTGGCTAGGAAATTGCACAAAAGGAATTTTGTTAATACTTGTGCATGAGCAGTTAAACATTATTAAGTAAAAATTCTCATATTTTATCTCTACTGTAATATGTCAAGATTTTTTTTTTTTTTAATGACACTTCATTGGTTTGAAAACTCTGCATTACGAAAAAATTGTCGATGTTGTTAAAGAAATATATCTCCATGAATGTACATGCTATTCTCATATAAATGTATACAGAAAATTAAAAGGAAGCATCGTAATCATATGCTGCAACTACAATGCATTTAAAACATTTTTTACAGAGTGCTTCAAAATTTTCTTTACTTTGTTACTGACCCCTTTTTGTCTCCAGGACAAAGCTGGAATATATGAGGATAACATATTCTTTATACCCCTGTAGCTCTAATGGAATTTTTTTTTTTTTTTTTTTTTTTTTAGATATTCGAGAAAGTATCTAAATTCAAAAGTGTTCAAATACTTTTGTCTATACTACAATGTATTGAGAATATAATAAATTAAGTATAAAAATAATTCCATTTAGCATTATAAAGCATTTGCTTATCATGAAAATTCCAAAAAATTCTTAGGTTTTGTTCTATTCATATCTATGTTTTCCAATTTCAAGACATTTTTTTCTGTATAAAGTTTTATAAGCAAGGATATGTCTATAAATTACATAACATTTTCTTAATTACTATAATTTTAATACACCAAGAAAACATATGAACATGAATAAAATTAATGGAAATATAAGTTTGATGAAATATATAAATGTTGAATTTACCTTCTTTTTCTTCTTCTTCATCCTCTACAATTGATTTAATATCTTGTGGGCTAAGGGGAGCAACTGTATCTTCTTTAGGGGATGACATAGATGTTGAAGCAGAACTAGGTAAAGATAAACTCATCGTTGGGCCACTACTGGTAATAGTTAGAGGATCGGGAGATTTGTGTGTTTTCTGAAAATTTATTCAGAATTTTATAAGTATTATATAGAGTTTTACCAGTGTATACATAAATTCAAATAACTATTACATATCTTAATTAAAAGAAAAAAAAAATACAAATTTCACAAAATTTAAAAAATATGCAAGATATATCTGTACTGATAAGTATAAAAAGGATTTAAGTCCATATTCTTGATTTTTCAGGAGACGAAAAATAAAGTTAAACAAACTAAAAACTAATCAGAAGAATCGATTGGGAAAAAGGGATTATGTTGATTTATACCCTTTATACTGTTCAGTGATTGTCAATCTTCATTTAATAAAGAGAAAAAATTGAATTAAATATTTTATACAAAGATTAATGCTAAATTTCTGACTTTTTAATTTCTGACTAAAATTCTGACTAATCTTTTTTTACCAATGGATTTTCTCAAAGACTGAATGACATGGATTTAAATCCTTTATACCAATCGATAGAGAATTTTTTTCTGGATCTGACTATGTACTTAACTCAAAATCGACATTTTTGGGCTTAAATCCTTTATACTTATCAGTACAGATATCTTTGTTATAAAGTTATTATAAATAATTGGGGAAAATTATAACATGAATGTTTGAAATTAAAAATTATTTTCAAGAATAGGGGATCTGAATAAAGTTAAATCAAGACATACCATGATTAAATAACAGCTTGTGAAGAACTGAATTAAAATGTCTATGAAAAGATTTTGTATGAATATAAAGTGCTCTTAAATAAAAGCATAATAACCAGGGATGTATTAATACGTACAAGTGTTTTGAGCTAACAACAGAAAGCATTCTATTTTCGACTCCATAAAATACATTTTAGGAAAATCACAAGAATTATTTCAAGAAATTTCAGATGATATGAGAATTTAATGGAATCTACAATACTATTATGCAATCAAGGTGTCACAGAAAAAAATATAGAAACAAGCATTTCATAATACAGGCCTAAAGCACCTGATCATCAAAACTATAGTCTCAACTCAATGGTATTCCAATTCAAACACAGTGGACTATATCACTTAAACTTTGAGATCTTTAAGTATTGGGTGAGTGCAAAAGTTCTACCTATTTTTATTACCCATAAAGAAGAGCAAATAAACGCAAAATGAACAGTATCTATTATTGTGCATGAACCCTATTGCTATCTATGACCTCTTGCCATCTTTCTGGTAGGTAGGAGATGAATCCCACGGTGATAAAATTCCGGTGGTTTCGAGTCAAAAAAGTCTTAGATGGCAGTTTTCACAGCATCAAGATCATCAAAGATTTTTGGACTGAAGGAATTGTTCAACACACAAAATAGGTGAGAGTCAGTTGGTGCCAAGTCAGGAGAATAGGGAGGGTGGGGTAAAACCTCCCAACCAAAGCTGGTAACTTTTGGCGAGTGATAACAGCAGCATGTGGCTCTGGCATTATCGTGATGAAGGATAACACCGCGACGATTGAAGAGACCTGGCAGCTTTGCTAACAAATTTGAATGTAGAATGTCTAACAGTAGACAGCAGAAGGCAGCATTGATGGTTTGGTTGAGTGGCAGGACCTCCCAGTGAATTATTCCCAGCACATCCCACCACACACTCAATAACACCTTCTTGGGATGAAGTTCAGTCGATACAGGTGGATCAGAAGTGCAACACAGTCCTACAACGCTTTACATTATGGTACATAACCCACTTCTCATCTCCTGTAACAATTTGTGTCAAGAATGGGTCATTTTTGTACCAGCAAAGCAAGGAAACACAGGTGGCGATTTGGTCATCCTGTTGATTAGCTGTCAGGTTATGTGGAACCCAGCGATCTAACTTTCCCGTAAAACTCAACTTAACCAGTCGTCTCTGGACCATTGTCCAGTGTACGTTGATGGTCTCTACTAATTCTTGCACAGTTGAGTTCGTGTTGTTCCTCATGGCTTGGTCAATATCGTCGTCTCCAACGTGTGATGGCCGTCCACTCCTAGCCTGATCTTGGCAGCTTCTGTCTCCTTCCCTAAATTTACGAAACCATCAACGGCATGTGTTTTCGCCTATTGCATCCTCCCCATAAACTTGACAAACATTGCGACATACTGTGGCTGCCGTACTATTTTTATTAAACTCATATAACAAACAATGTCTTATATACTCCTTATTTTCCATGTTACACCCTCTGATTTTTTTTTTTTTTTTTTTGAGATGATTAACTTTGTGAGACACGATGCATGTGAAGCATCCACATGCTTGATTGGTCGACGATTTGCATCATTTCAATGTCGTGTAATGTCAATTCCATTTCAAATTTGCATATCCAAAAACGGGTAGAACTTTCGCACTCACCCAATAACTATTACTACCTTGGAGGACAAAGTACAGGGTTCCCAGCATGAAAGACACTCAAAAATAGTTGCTTTAATTGCCTTTGATGTATAAAATAGTAGCCACTTCGAATGAAATAGTAGCCAAATTAGTAGCCACTCCAAATGAAATAGTAGCCAAAATAAGTAGCCAGGTCGATCCAAATAGTATTCTTAGATTTTTTAAAAAAAAGCAATATAAACATTTAAGTAGTTTTTAGAGATAATGTGGTCAGAAGACATAAAACTGACCTAAGAAATCAGATACCTTCTAAGAGAGTATTTATATACAGTCTTACAGTCCCACTTTTGGTTTCCAATGCCACACTTCTGGTTTTCCAATTTTCACCAAAAGTTGAAAAAAATATTTTTACACCAGACCAGCCTCAATTTTGGTTGGAGATATAGTAGTCAGAAATAGGATATACAGTTGGAGATATAGAATCAGTCTCTGGCATCCTTGATGTAACAATCGTACCACATTATGAAATTTATACAAAATGTCTTATTTGGAATTCTAACGAGGCTACAGAGCATTTTTAGCACGATATAGTTGTCATTTCTTCAATACTATATAAGTATTTTTGTAGATGTTATTCTATACAATTAATTATTGAATGAATTACAACAGAACATGGTTTTTATAATTTTGCATAGGTTAAATAAATAAAATGTAAAGCAAAAATGCAAACGATTACAAGAAAACTCAGTTGCAAAAAAATTTAACTTGAAAATGTAAAACTGAAGTATTTTCATTATATAAATTAGCTATTATAAAATGTTATTTTCTTCACCTTAAAACAACTTTTGTACACATCATAATCTTCAACAATTTAAACTAAGAAAGAAAAAAAACAAGCCCATCTGGCTCATTCAGAAGGGTAGATTGATTTACTTTTTCTCATCAAAAGGAAACCAATTTGAAAGAAAATAGTGGAAAATTTACGAATAGACTTGGTGGAGATACTGATGTGAGTTATGTACAGTCAGGGAAAAAAAAAAAACGCAGCGCTCGATGTAACTCCGTTGCTAATCAATGCACAAAAATGTAATAGGTATCATTCGACGGGGAATTGAGAGTAGATTCAGAAAATGAACGGAAATTTTGAATTGGGGGTCGTCTACATATTAAAACGCGCACCAACTTTCATTTTTTCAATGGTAATGCCCAATTTTTATTTTATATTTGAATTCCCGGGATCGCGACAATGCGAAAAAGTATATTGATTGTATATTTTGCTTATTTTTCCACAGAGTTATAAGCGTTCAATGTTTGAAGATGCTAATGTTAAATTCATATTTCAAACTTTTATTAATATCTTCATAAAAAATAACTTGATCGATATAATTCTTTTTTTACGAGATACAGTAAAGAAACCCAAACATAATCCATCATTACTTTTGATTCTGAAAAATATTTTTAATTCTGAAAAATATTAATAAATTCATATTCATAAAAATTATGAATTATGACCTATATTAATTTTACATAAAATGAATCCTAATGCTGAAAAATATGGGTGTGCAAATTTGCAGCTCATTCCAGTTATTAGTTTTCGAGATATAAATAAATCTTTCTTTTGGAGTGGTTTAGAGGGCCGTCTCTTAAAAATTTTTGAATGAGATAACGAAGTAAATCTTAAAAAATAACAGAGAAAATTGAGCAAAATATTTTTATTTTTTATTTAAGGGTCAAATTATATAACAACAACGCCAAATGCAAAGAAATGAAACAAAAATGTTGATTTTTAGACATTTGTGTTAGTATCAAGAATTCCTGTTTTCTAAAGCCCCGCCTTTTGTCGTTCTTCAAAACAAAACAATGCAGAAACGAAAAGTGAATGTGACTTTGAATATTCGTGTTAAACCCCTTATTTTACATTGACAAAAATATACACAAGTGGTATTTACTTCATCGATTACTGGTGATAAATTTAGAATCCTTTAAACGAACACTAGAAGAAAAAAATTAACAAATACGCTGGGTTTACTGTTTGAAATACTGTCAAAATAAAATGTTTCAAAACAAATTTTCTGTACCACAATTATATTACAGATTGATATACATTATAACTATATTCTTTCTAATTAATATATTTCTATCCATAGTATATTTTATTGCAAAAATATGAACAATGGGTACATGCTTAAGAAATAAGTAACACACAAATTACGAAAGAAACGCCCACTGGCATTGTTACAGATTTTCAAATGATGTGAATCTACGTCAGCAGTCGCGAAAGCGTTAATTAAGAAATTATATTTTCATAGAAATTATAAAACAAATCGTACAGTTCCAAAGAGTTCAACTGACTCAAAACTGGTAAGTGCTATTAAAATTGTTTAATATTTACTTTATGAAACCTTACAATAATTTATCCGAAAAGATTTAGTTTATGTCTTGTTGTATATAAATATATAGCTATATTATTTCAGTTTGTATATTATGTTACACGCACAAAAGAAATTTTAAGCTTTACTGGTGATCAGTATATCCATGATAGATACCTTTTAATTGAAAAATATTGCACTTTTATAATAAGTATTGTCTGACCAATCGTAAGTGTAATGTATTTAAATATACCTAAAATTATCTAAAAAAGTACTAAAGTATATACATATCCAAAAAACTAAATTCATGATAATTAAGATACTGCAAAGGTGTTAATATATATATATATATATATATATATATATATATATTTTTTTTTTTTTTATAAGTCTTTTTTTCTTGAAATATTTCCGGTGTGAAACAGTATAATTTTGTCTAGTTCTTGTAGGATCTTAATTTTATTTTTCTATATTTAGAGATAGCCCCCTAACACATTTTTTATCATAACTCTATGAATACAAAAGAGAGAGTGGCGTTTAAAGTTCGGGCTATTTCAGGATCTGTATAAGTTTTGTTGATGGCTTCGTTTACTATTTCACAAGCTTCGTTTATATCAATAGATGAATAGAGGTTAACAATATCAAAACTAATTAAGTGATAATTTTCTTTATTTTCAATTTGTCTTAGTTTTTTAATAAAATCTTCGGTTGATTCTAAGGAGTGGGTGGAGGGGGGAATAATTTTCCGGTAAATATTGGCCATATATTTTTCTAAGGGGTAGGTCGGTGCTTCGTTTTTATTGACAACGGGTCTGAATTTTGGGGGGTTTTGTGATCTTTATATCTGCCAAAAATTCTAGGGGTATTGGGTGCGTGGTTTAATATTTTTGGGGGGGTATTATCAGGCCATTTTCCTTCTTTAATAATTTTGTGAGTTTTTTCAATTAATTTATTGTTTGGGTCTTTATTAACGTTCTTAACTCCTATTTCTTTAATGGTGTCTTCCATTTGCCAAAATCGAATCAGCAATTAATAAAATCCCAGAAAATAACCAAAACAATATTCGTAATGTTGCCATATCTGAAATTGAAAAATCCACTAAAAATAAAAATATTAATAAATTAGACCTGGCAGAATTAAAAAAAACTTAAAAAGAACAATGAAATTACTTGTACTCTAACAGATAAAACCAAAAGAATCGCCATCCTTAACCGTGAAGATTACGTATCCAAAATGGAAGACACCATTAAAGAAATAGGAGTTAAGAACGTTAATAAAGACCCAAACAATAAATTAATTGAAAAAACTCGCAAAATTATTTAAGAAGGAAAATGGCCTGATAATACCCCCCCCCCCCCCCAAAAAAAAAAAAAAAAAAAAAAAAAAAAATTAAACCACGCACCCAATACCCCTAGAATTTTTGGCAGATATAAAGATCACAAACCCCCCCCCCCCCCAAAATTCAGACCCGTTGTCAATAAAAACGAAGCACCGACCTACCCCTTAGAAAAATATATGGCCAATATTTACCGGAAAATTATTCCCCCCTCCACTCACTCCTTAGAATCAACCAAAGATTTTATTAAAAAACTAAGACAAATTGAAAATAAAGAAAATTATCACTTAATTAGTTTTGATATTGTTAACCTCTATTCATCTATTGATATAAACGAAGCTTGCGAAATAGTAAACGAAGCCATCAACAAAACTTATACAGATCCTGAAATAGCCCGAACTTTAAACGCCACTACCAATTTTTTACTTAGAGAAAATGATTTTACCTTTAACGAAAAAATTTACCAACAGACCAAAGGCGTGCCCATGGGCTCGCCTATCTCAGGCTTCGTCGCTGAGTTCAAACTAAGAAGACTAGAAAATCAAATCATAGAAAATTTAAAAAATCAAGTTGAATATTGGTATCGTTACATCGATGACGTTTTCGCCATCGTCAAGAAATATATTGATGTTAATAAATTTCTCAACCTTATCAATAGCCATGATCAAAATATCTAATTCACCTACGAAGAAGAGAGCGATTCACAATTAAATTTCCTTGATGTTAAAATTACCCACAATAAAAATAGTTTCAGAACCACCGTTTATAGAAAACCCACTAATAGTAACGAAATTATCCATTTTAAAAGTAAAACACCATTTCGCTATAAAACAAACGCTATCCAGTCATACATTAATCGCGCCATTTTAATATGTAATGAACCCGAAGACCTTGAAAAAGAACTTAACCTCATTAAAAATTTCACAAGAAAAGCAGGATATCCTGATAAAATTGGTAAAAAATTAATTAAAAATAGATTAAAAAACCTCGACCAAATACCCAATCACCAGAAACCACCCCTTAAATTTACCCCATCCATCCCTTACGATTGTGGAGCCACTAATAAAATTAAAAATACAGCTAATAAATATGGCATAAATATCCCCATCAAACCTAACAAAAATATTTTTCAATTAATCCAAAGTGATAAAAACCCCATCCCCCCTCTTGAACCCGCCGGCATTTATAAAATTCCATATATAGATGAAAACAATAAACCCGGTTCATATATTGGCGTCACTAAGAGAAAAATCAAAACTAGAGTTAAAGAACATGAAAATGATATTAAGACCGGAAAATTTAATACCGCGTTAGCTAAAACATACAGTAAAAACAATATTAAAATAAACTTTGATAAAACCGTAAAATTAGCCGATTACGATAATTACAACTATGCCATGTATCGCGAATCAATTGAAATCTCAACCAATAGCGATGTATGTAACGATAGCAGCGCAGTGGCCCCAAATAGAGCCTGGAGCCATCTGATGAGAAATCTGCAGAGGAGTGAACAAATTCAAGTTTTCCACCACAGAAGCAGCGTTTCTGATGAGGACCGGGTGCCCGGTACCGAAAGATCTTAAATGACCACGAAGTAAAGTTAGGTCTTTATATTTTAATATGTAATTATTAATATACTTCGTTCTTCTTTTTATTTAAATATCAAATGTATTTCTAAGATAAGTCTACTCTATAAGTTTAGTTTGAATTAATTTATTATTTCAATAAAGTAAATGTGATGACAAATTTTCAAGTAGCAGCTTGATTTCAAGTGGCCGTAACTTGGAACAAAATGGCAAAAAAGCTTTCCCAGCAAAATCATCTAAGATATTTGAATGATCTGTCCACTGTATAATTTTGGTTCGAATTGTTTAAGTATTTCAAAAATTATCGTGATGACAAATTTTCAAGTGGATGCTACTTGGAAACAAAATGGCAGACCACATTGCCAGTGAGATCCAAGATATTTGAACAGTAAGTTCATTGTTCAACTTTGGTTTGAATTAGTTTAATATTTCAAAATTTATCCTGATTGGAAGTTTTCAAGCAGCAACCTGATTTTTAGTGGTCAAAACTGAAAACAAAATGGCGGAAGAAGTTGCCCGACAAATTCATCCAAGATATTTGTATGATAAGTTCACTGTCTAACTTTGGTGTGAATTGATTCAGTAATTCAAGAGTTATTGAGATGACAAATTTTCAAGTGGTAGCCCGATTTCATGTGGCACACTTTAATTTAAGGTATCTGCCATTTTGTTTCAAAATGATAGATAAAGTTCCTGAATAAACTTCGTTAAAACACTTATATGGTCTAAGTTTACACCGAAATTCAAGCAAATTGAGTTTTTAAATACACTTTTTACAAGGTGGATTTGAAATTTTCAAGAGGCTGCCACTTGTAAACAAAATGGCGGAGCAACCTGAATAGTGAATTCATCCAAGATATTTGTAAGTTCACTGTCCAACTTTGGTTCGATTTGGAGTATTATTTCGGAAGTTATCGTGATGGCAGATTTTTCATTTAATAGATAGATAAATGCAGTGACTGCAATAGGTCAATTTCTAAAGAAATCAACCTAATAGGGATTTATAATTAGAAAATATATTGTTAAGAAAATATATATCAAAGTACTTGAAAGATATATTACCTGAGAAGAAGAAGCTATAGCATCTCTATCAGCACTGACAATAGGAGATTGTTGGCTTGAGTCATCAACATCATCAACTTCCCCAGACACTTTTCGAGGTGGTTCATCAACTAATCTTATGTTGCCTCTAATGGTCTTGCATAGTAGCTTTTAAAAAGTAATATATATATATATATATAATATATATTAGATAAATGCTATATTTAACAGTAAATATTTCTAAACAAGTTTCATGCTTTCTTTTTCTAACAATATTTTATTTAGTTGATTTCATAAATTGGGTTCTAACTCAAGCTAACAGCTTATTTATTTAAACTAGTATCGCCCAGTGGTCAAAACTCGACCATTTTTTTTTTGCAAAGCGAGGCAAAGCAAAGTTATTGCCTTGTCCTAAACGGAATGAAATTGCAACACAGATGCGGCAATTGTTTGCCGATATTCACTCTAACTGAATCAGCAGAGTTTTACTTAATATAACTATCTCTCTCTGTAGATGCTAGCCTTTCCTGAAATGAGAGAAAATCGCAACGTGAAAACGCCCCTTGTTGTGTGATACAGCCCAGAAGCTGATAGGTACCATGTCAGACCAAGGTCCAACCAAGTATCAAATTCTGTTAAATTAATTCGATTGGTTCATAAAGTACAGTGTTTGAACAAAAAAAAAAAAAAGAAGAAATTTTTCAAAAATGGTCGAATTGAGTTCGGGAAATTTCAAAACGTGTAACTTTATCGAAAACCGAAAATCTAAAACTTTTCTGAATCTTATATTTTCTACTTATATATGCAGAGGAAAGAATAATAAATCCACTTTTTAAAAAATAAAAATAAGTGGTCAATTTCACTTAATTAAAATGCAAGGAAATCTCAAAACGTGTAAATTCATCGAAAACCGGAAATCAAAAGTTTTTATGTATCTTCTACTTGCTTCTTCTACCCACAAAGCTAGCAATAAAGACACTTTTTTAAAAAATAAGTAGCCAATTTCAGTTAATTGAAACGTAAAGAAAGCTCAAAACATGTAAATTCAGCAAAAGATGGAAATCAGAATTTTTTCCGTATCGTCTACTTATACATGCAGCAGTTAGTAACAAATCCATTTTCCTTTTATTTAGTATATTAGTTCAATATTTATTGTTTAAATATCACCCTTTGAAATGAAATGTTTATGTTTACATTCGAAACTGGAAGTTTGCCATTTTTTTTTCTGGAGTTTTGTGATTTTAAATTAAAATTTTATCAATTTTACAGAAAAAATAACTCAATCAAACACATGTAGACAGTAACTTATATATAACTATACCCAAATATCGGAAATAAAATCGGCAGATAATTTCCGTTATTTTTTAACAATTTTTTACAAAAAATCCAATGGACGATTAACAGATAAAATCTTTTTCATGGCTCCATGGACAGACAGTGACGTCATCATTTCGCTTGCGTATAGTGATGCTACATTATACAAATTACTGTGTCTATGGTTTTATTTGAGCTTTATGAAATTGCCAGATTTAACAACTTTCTAATTTTAGGTATTTTTTAATGTAAAGGAATACGTGTATAAAAGGGAAAAATGGGGGAAAATGCATAAAAAATAAATGTATTTTTAAACACCTTCTTGACATCGTAAGAAAATAATATTTGATACCATTATATGATACCATTTTCAACCCTCTACTCCCATAATTAATATGTTAAAAAGGGACTACAAATTTTATGCTTGCCTATTAATATATAGATTATATTTCCTATTACTGGTGTGAAAAGAACATATGTTTTTACATTAAAATCAGCTTTAAAATTTATTTTAAAAGTAAATTTGGGTATTAAATGCAAAACTTTCAAATTGAAATACATCAATATATTTCTCTCTCTCTCTCTCCCTTGTTTTTTTTTTTTTTTTTTTTTTTTTTTTATTCATTACCTAATTCAGGAAAATCCTATAAAATAAGTGTTTTGTATTGATTCAGAGATTTCTGTGCATGCTCAAATTGCCCTATTTTGGCCTTGAAAAAATAAAAATTGCTTTGTGTTTTAATAATTTTTACTTTCCGAGCATACATATGTAAGGAAAGTATTGTAATCATGTCAAAAATTCAAGTTTGAGATTTTGGTGTTTCTACATGTTTTGAGGTCCCCTGAATTCATATTTACTATTTTGTATGTATGTGAATGAAAATGTTAGCATCTAAATGCTTTGTTCGAATGAGCTGAAAGTTACTAGTATGTATGTTATAGATCATCATAGTACAAACCTCATTGATTTTGGTGAATCTAGCATTTATAGTTTTTTACAGGGAGACAAAGAAAAAATTTTTATCATTATGGTCTATGGGCCCAAATTTTTTAAAGTGCAACAGCATCTAAATGCCTTATTCGACTGAGTTGAAATTTTATACACATGTTATGAGTCACTGTCGCACGACGTGTATAGATTTATATAGATTTTCATTAATCTAGCGCTTACAGTTTTTTTAGAGGGACACAAAGAAAAATTCTCTATCATTACAATCTATGGGCTCAAATTAGTTGAAAGGCAATATTGTTAATTTAAATAACATACTACACAGAGAAAAATACTCAAATGTCCTTTTATCCATTGTTTTATTTATTCTTCTAAATGAAGAATAAGAATTTATTATCTTTCTATCAATACCTTATTGTAGCTATGACGTTAGTACTGTGAAACTTGGGATTTTATTATTAAGCAGATAATTTAACATAAAAAGCAAATTTCATTACTGCATTCAATCCTTTTTCTTTCACTTCAGCCGAGTCTTCATCTTCATCTTCAACTCGCCTATGCCTAGCAGCTAATTCTAAATCTATATCATCATCTGGGAATTCAAACATGTAATAATCTCCAGACCGAATGGCTATAAAATAAAAGCAATGAAATTTCAGTTTCAGGGTTATAATGTGAATACTGTAAGTATATAGTTACAGGTTTTCAGAAAATACATGCAAGAAATTTGATAATGCAATACTTTCAAAATCTACTACACTACTAAAGAGTAAGCACAAGATCAGTGCCACCAGAAGTTAAAAATCATATTATAAACTTCTTAAAATAAACAATATGAACACAGATAGAGAAATAGAAAATTGTAGAATACAGAGAGTATAGAAGAAGAGATAAACTATGTAGAGGACATTCCAGTTCTACAAGAAAGTTCTTCTGAAAGACAGAGTAGAATAATAAACAATGTTGTTTCTACTATCTACCTGTAAAAAAATCGTTTTGGAATAAAATAAGCCAGAAGCAAAAGCAAAATAAACTGAATGCAAATAAAACAACAACAGAGAGTGCAAAATTTGGTGGCTTTAATTTTAATTGAAAGCAAAGCATTTATCAAATGTCACTTAGATGATGAAGTGTTCCTTTTATTGAACTACAAATACGAAATAAACAACTTTTTTTCAGTTTTATAATTATTCTTGTATTAAATTAAATATATTAAAAAACCTTTACTACCTTCGTTGTTTGCCGTTAAATCTTTCCATCGGGATCCCGATTCTCATCAGACGGCTTCTCTGTGAGTGATTTGGACTATTCTGCTGGTTTCTGCATTTTCAAAATGTAGCGCCACCTTCTGTCTGGAGCTACTGCGCTGCTGTCATTACATGCGTTTTTATTGGTGGTTATTTCGATTGATTCGCGGAACATGGCGTAGTTGTATTCTTCATAATTAGCTATTTTAGTGGTTTGTTCGAAATTTATATCTATGTTTTCCCTGAAAAAAGTTTTGGCTAACACTGTATTTTGATTTCCTGTTTTAAAACATTTATTTTGAAACATTATTACATTAAAGCTGTATTTTGATTTCTTGTTTTAAAACAATTTATTTTAAAACACTATTACAATTATATTTTAAAACATCCTGTTTTAAAACATTTTTGATTTCCTGTTTTAAAACAGGAAATCAAAATACAACGTTAGCCAAAACTTTTTTCAGGGAAAACATAGATATAAATTTCGAACAAACCACTAAAATAGCTAATTATGAAGAATACAACTACGCCATGTTCCGTGAATCAATCGAAATAACTACCAATAAAAACGCATGTAATGACAGCAGCGCAGTAGCTCCAGACAGGAGGTGGCGCCACATTTTGAAAAGGCAGAAACCAGCAGAATAGTCCAAATCACTCACAGAGAAGCCTTCTGATGAGAATCGGGATCCCGATGGAAAGATTTAACAGCAAACAACGAAGGTAGTAAAGGTTTTTTAATATATTTAATTTAGTAATTTCACTTCGTTTCTTTAATATAATTTAATGTTATTCTTGTACCTTTTTTTGTACAATTCCATCATTTTGCTTCCATGTATAATGCAATGCATCTTTAATGTGTGAATGATTTTTATGGTTAAAAACAATGTTTTTGAACAATAATAAAAATTGTGTCAAATGTCTCATGTGATACAAGATAATAAAGAGTTTAGATTTTTAACTAAAAAATGATTTCTGTTATATCTTTATTTTATTACACCGAGGACATATTATACATTAAAAATAAAATAAAATTTTTATTTTACTATATCGATATGCAAACTATACCAATTTTTCATTTACAGTTTAACACTCTTGCCATGGAATATGACTAGCTAGTGGAGAGAGTTTTTTTTTTAATGTTGTGCTATTTTATTTACTTATGATTTATTCCCAATTCCCATCATCTGACAGAGATTAAAAATTTGTTTTGAAGTAATTATATAGATGTGCTTCACATTTTAAATATTTATGCACTGATTTACTTATTTCAATATAAATTTCAATTAAAAAATAAGCAATTTTATTTTCATTTTATTATTTTTTCTGCAAAATAATATAAATGAATATGCTGAAGGCAATTTTCATAATACAGAGTAGAAGAAAATGTGAAATTTAGACAGAGGTTCACTGAGTGCTACATGTGATATTAAACGTAGCAATTATGACTACACAAAAAACTTAAAAGCTTTAGAAAAACGTAGATAAAGCTGGGTTATCCCAGAAAAATTCCCTTCTGCCAACATTCAAAGATTAAAAAAAGAGACATTTTATAAGCAGTATTTTCAGACCCACACACATTGATAGAGTTTTGACACATGCAAGTTTTTAATAATTTAATCAATGTTTCATTGTCAAAAATCTATATACATAACTTAAATTTCATTAATAAGAAAAAATCTTGTAATTATTATTAATTAAAAATAGTGCTATCTACAGAGACAAAAGAGAACTTTCTGCAGCAAAACTGAAAATCTTGCTTAAACAATTTAAGAAGATTTATAGATATAAATTATATGTATAACTTTAAAATGCTTAAAAAAAAAAAAAAAAAAAAAAAAAAAAAAGGAGTTATTGTATAAGGATAAGGGAGAGTAGAAGACAGTCCTAGAATAAGGAACTCTCTCGAAATAAGGGAGAGAGTGGAAAGTATGACACAGGTAATTGCCGCCAGTAGTGGCACCAGAAATTCCCCGACAGGGGGGCACTACATAAAGAGTTTATTATATGAGTATTTATCAAAAGCTGAAATACTGTTAATAATATTACTGTTAGTATTTGTACCATTCTATTTGTTAGTACTCCTCATGGTTTTGGAGATCATCATATCACAGACAGACAATTTTTAAAAATATCGTGGTCAAAACGTGTTCTGGACTTCTCAAAATGTGTATATTCATGGAAAACTGGAAGCTGAAAATTTTTACGAATCCAATACTTTCTTCTATTGAATATAGAATGGAAAAACTGGAATGCTCCAAATTTGTAAAAGGAAAGAAAAATGCTGCTAAAAGTAGAAAAACTGAAAATTTTGTAGTTGTTCTCCCAAGAGATTTTAGGAGTATGTCCCAATGTGGGGGGTCACAGACTCCCCGATGGGGGAGGGCCTGTTCCCCCCCGGCTCCCTAGCTGGCACCACCCCTGATTGCCGCCAACAAACTAAGAGGTAAAAACAAGGAAAAATTACTTGCTAAATATTTAAGTTTTAAATATTTTTCAAAATAAATAAAATAAAGACTGCTGCATTTTGTGTACTCAAGCTGTAGATGTACAAATGTAGCATCAGACTGATGTTGTACAAATGTTTGCTTATCATTTAAGTGACATTTGATAAGAAAGCAGCATCAGCATATATGCAATTAATTACACTCATGATGTGTGGAAGGCACTGATGAACAGCGTGATTGGGCAAAGCGCAGCAGACCCGGGAAACATCTTGCCAAGAGCTGTGGGTCATATCCACAGTGCAGAAGATACTCGGGAAGTGAATCCAAGGCAGCAGGGTATGGAGGAGGAGAAAAAACTGGGTATGACTCCTCCTCCTCTAATGGTGATTGGGTGCGATGATGTGAACTGCCAACATTAAGTTTGGGTTCCATATATGCATCAAGAGATGGTGTGTAAAAGGCTGAACCAGGGGAAATAGTGCGTTGAGTGGGTGTTAAAACTGAATCGGGGATTCTTTCATCAGGTTCTGTTGTCCGAGGAGTAGTTGCATCAGAATACATTGGGGTCGAGTAAGAGCAATTATCAGTAGCTATACCCAAAGAACATTCAAAAAATGTTAGTAGTTTAGAATCTAAGTTATGTATTACAAAAAAGTAAGCAAGAAAATACGGTACATAGTGTTTAATTATTAAAATTATGCACATTACAACAAACATTCTTTTGGTGTTAGACAGGAACACAAGTATTGTAAACCCTGATAAAAAAGAAACAATTCTAAAATTTGAAATGACAAATGCTAAAATTGATGAAATATCAATAGAAAAAATTATTAAATATTGTAAATTCAAATTACATTTTACATTTATAACAAAAATGCTTCCCTAACATGAAGAAAAAAAAAGTATGCATAACTTGTTAAAAAAACAAATATGTGCAAACATTAAATATACATATGTGATGAATTACAGTACTGCAACACTTACATTATAAAAATTGGTTCTGTTTGTTTGTGTTCTCATTTTTTGTTCCAAAAGTCCTCGACTCTTAATGGACTCTTCCCAGTGTCGTCTGCTCAATCATGTGATAGAGGAAAACAAAAATCGAATTCTGATAATCAAATACAATTAAATATTGTTCTTAAGAACAAAAGTGTTAATATTTAATATAAAATCAAATAAAAGTAATATTGTGCATTTGTAAACAGTAGAATAGTTGTATTTGTAAATTTAATAAATTTTAAAAAACACTTTATGTGTTTATTTATTTTCACCTGTAAGAAACAATTTTTGTATGTTGTAGTGTAACTGTTACATTAACTGATCTAGCAATAAATAATAGCTTGTCCTTGTGGAATGTTTATGGATTATAATTTGAAAATTTAAAATGTTTTCATTTAATTTAATTGCATAAAGGTGTTACAACAAGTTAATTAACTTAGTTACTGGTCTAAATGGATTTATGCCGTACGATGTTGCACTGTCAATGATTTAAGTACCAAAAATCAGAGTATTTAACATGTTCTTCATGAACATGAATAACAAATATAAACTAAATGATGATTGCAAATGTATACAGCAAACAAAAGATGATGAATAATGATATAAAATAGATTAAAAATGATGTATAAAAAACAAATAACACAGATTAAATACAATTAATGAAAAATAAGAATAGAAAGTATGTTATTTCAGTAATTGCTATAGATATAGAAGACTTCATCTGCTATTTGTTTTTCATCTATCATGTGACCTCTGACATCAGGTGGGAAGAGCCCATTGGTTGATTAGCCTTATGATTGATAGTTTAGCTGGATTCCAAATACATAGGGTTTACTTAATATGAAAGATTTTTAAATCCTCCATTCAAGCACTAGCTATACTTATCTACTAACAGATTTTTTATTTTTATCTTTTTCAGGTAAGGCTATTACGAGTTGTTATGTTTACTGCTTTTCTGAAGGGTCTCCAGAAAAACACTGGCTGAATTTTCCAAATTTTTTAATGAAAATTTTACAAAATATTGTTTATATGTTGCTGTTTTATATGCTCAAAATTAAAAAAAAAAAATGATGATAATAATTAGTCATTATGCTGGCATGGGAGAGAGAAAAAAAAAAAAAAAAAAAAAAAAGAAGATTCCTCTCATTTCTTCATTTACTGAAGACAGTATGCTAAATGCTACTGAAACAGATGTCTGTTATTCAGTTTTTTCCTTTGGCATTCAATATGAAGATTTTTCCACTGATGATTAATGCATAACTGATAGTAATTGATGGTATCAAAGATGCACATGCACCCATTAATGCCGTACCTCAACAGACAATTAATGAGAGTGCTAATAAATAAAAATAACAATAATGCATAAAAATTACACATTTAACATAAAAATCATAAAAAATAAACAAATATAAAAAAAAATAAGCACTTTCCCTTCTAATAACTTTTTATTGCATAAAATTTCCATTTAATATAAGCACAATGTTTGCATAATATAAGGGTACCACAAAAATACACTTGCATTATTTATGAGATTTTAAAGTATTTTCTTTATTTCTTTAGTAGAAATCACAATTTACATTATTTTTCGCTAAGTTAAACATAGTACTAACATTTGTCATGCTTCAACTAGTTGCATATTAGAAGAAAAATAGTAAGAAAAAGAAAAGCCTTGTTTACAAATGCATGAAAAGAAAATACATTAATTTTATCTATATATTTTTAAAAATATCAATAAATCAAAAGAGTTTAATCGTGAATAATTTACACAAAAAGAAAATGAATTACTGTTATATCCTCTAGCATTTTGTTAAAATTTCGCAATTGCATATAACAGCTAAAAGAAAAAGTTGCATTTAAACAATGTCATATTTTACTTAAGTTATAGATTAAAAGTCTACTTATTCACTCATTGGTCCATTCGACCAAGCACATGGTCAGGCCCGGCTCAACCATATAGGCAAACTAGGCGACCGCCTAGGGCGCTGGAATCTGTGGGGCGGCGATAAAACAGCGTTTTTTTTTTTTTTTTTTTTGTCTGGTGTAAGTAAGCCCGCTTACTACGAAAAAAAAAATGTATATATATATATATATAAGGTCTAAGTATCATTTGTTTATTTTCATAATTCGTATAAACATAGTACAACTGACTCTTTCCGCTGATATTTAAGTTCTTCTCCTAGTGAATTCCGACTGTGTCGATGCACCAAAAATATCCACAATCGGTCGCCTACTGCGGACTATCACGCAATGCATAAACACGTGGCTTTCAATATTGCATATGCAATTAGCAGTGTGCGAAATTCGAACCTTGATATTTTTCTTTTTTTTTTTTTGGGGGGGGGGGGGGAGGGGAAGGGAATGCTATACTTTTATACTACTAACTACTTTATAATTTTAAAAACTATAAGAACAAAAAGCCACAAAGGTTTATTTTAGCTGCTACAGCTAACAGCTAGCAAAGCAAAATCATAACTAACTGTACAAAACATATCTTCTTAACATCTTAACACGTAGAAAGAAAGAACATACACACACACAAAAAAAAAGGTTCTTGAGTCACATCCTTGATAGCTCATATTAATTTAGGAGTCTGGCTCCAGATGATGCAATCTCTTCTGTTCGATTATAATTGACGTTTCTCTCTCTTTGTGTGTATATATGTAAAGAAAGGCTTAGAAAGAGCTTTACTAATTAATTATCAAATTAATTAAAGCATAATTAAAAAATAAACATGTACAAATATTTACACTAAGGTATGACCACATAGGTCTAAACAAAACTTAAGTCCACTTAGGACCCGTTTCAGATTAATAATAACAAAAAAGCCAAGCCAAGCCACACAGGCATAAGATGTTATCGCTAACCAAGCAAAATCATAACTCATTTCACAAACATATTTCTTTTTCACGTAGAAAAATAAAGAACAATAAAAAAAAAAATAAAGTTCTCTATGATGCAATCTCTTTCGATGTTTCGATTGTACTTCATTGTTCTAGACTCTCTGGAAACTACAGTCATTTTAATTATTTTCAAACTTTTTTTTTTTTTTTTTTTTTTTTTGGTCTGCACTATTTTTCTATGGCCTCCTGCCGAAAACTCTTCATTTCTTATTAAAGAAGATAATCTTAATTTTCGGTAAGATTTATTTTAATTAATTTTTGCTTCTATTATGCGTTATTATTATTATACTGTATTATACTATTCTTGTTATATTGTAGTTAAAACTATACTGTTATTATACATTGTGATTAAGTATGCATCTGATAAATTATTCCATCAAAATTTATTTTAATTTTTAATCAAAATTAGTCAAATGAGTGCTCCATCCTCTTTTCGTTTTCTAACCTAAATTTTACTATAAGAATGTGCAGCAGGAAGAACATTCAATTTATCGAATAAAAAGTATATTGAACTAAAAATCTTATAAAACGTTTTCTTTTTCATTATTATTATTTTAATCTCAATTTCTGTCGCTTACGAAAAAATTCTGTAAGTTTTGTATTTATATGATGCTTTTGAGATACAATTGTCTTTAATGACTAGATTATATTTAATTACTAATATGTAAATATTAATTTAGCTAATATGTTAATAATAGTTGATATTTAAATGTTAATTTAACTTATATTTAAATATTAAATTTTTTGGTAGTTTCTTTTAGATGCTTTTTTTCAAGTTGAGAAAATTAAGCTCTTAAATAAAATTATACATATCGTTAAATACCGCAATAGCGTCTTTTGATTAGACGCCCCCTCTCCCGGCTTTTCACATGAATTTCTTTTGTTCTTAAAATACCGAATAAACACCCCTTGCGATTAGCGGTAGATTCTGCCCGATAAAACGACAGTTTTTTTTTTTTTTTTTTGCAGGAAAGTACATGTCAATTTCTATATTTTTACCGTTTATCTGCCCCTTCCTCAAACATATTCTGATTTCTTTGCAGATTGAAAGGGAGGTTTCAACGGAATTTTACGATATATATATATAAAATATAGTAACAAAATAGTATATATTTAGAATAACATGTGATAAAAGAAATCCTCAGTAACCAAAATGAATTAATATATAACTAAATTAAATAACCTGTGACATCTTTAAACAAGAACGAAAAATTGTGCGGTATGCATTGATCATTAACATTTTCCAGCTGTACGTACTTGTTATACCATATAAATTTCAATGTTTTTTGTTTATGTTATGACACAGCGGAAGGGCATAAAGGCAGAGAGAAAAACTAATTGAATTCATAATCACCCCTAAACATTGTTAGAAAGTGTTGAAAATGCTTAAAACAAACAAAATGCAGCCCTTAATGTATCTGAATATTTTAGAGCAGCCCTGTAAATTTGAAGGTTAATCATTTCATATTTTATATAAAATATTTTTTAGTGAATTAACAATAAATGTCATTATCTTTGTGATTTTTGAAGTAGTAAGTTATTTAAATGTGATTTATAAAAGTGTCTTTTTTAAAACACACTGGCTTTTATTTTTTTGGGGGGAGGGGAGGGGTATCCCTGTACACAAACCATTTATAACAGGCCCTGCTAATGCTATTTAAAATAGGGAACAATCCATAGTGAATTTGAATAACATAGTATATCATTTTTAAGAAAATGAAAAAGGGGCGCCATCTAAAATTCTCGCCTAGGGCGGCGAATTTGCTTGAGCCGGCGCTGCACATGGTCATCCTCAGAGAACACTAGTCATGATCTGTTTCTGTTTTCTTCTTTTTTCTTCAAGCATGGTGTGCCATTTATCATCCAAATGCTCATTAGCTTGTCGATCGTTACAAGCATGGTGCACCATGCTTGAAGAAAAAAGATGTAAACAGAAACAGATCATGACTAGTGTTCTCTGAGAATGACCGTGTGCTTGGTCCAATGGACCTAGGAGTGAATAAATAGACTTTTAATCTATAACTTAAGTAAAGTTTATACATATATATGTAGCATCATTACATATGTTCCCAGTTAATAATGAGACAGTATTTCACTTAATCCATTATTTAAGCTTCATATCCATGGTTATGTGAATAATTCAGTATCCTAAGAAATAAAGTCTGGCACATAAATGATGTTTAAAAGATTAGATGGATTAATAGTGCACAAAAACCAGATATTCAAGTGAGATTGATTAAAAAGTGAATCAAAAAAGAGAAACTCTATGGAAGAGACCATCTCTGGCTTTGTACACTCTGTTTTTATTGTGCTGTATTTAAAATCATCACCAGAGAGCTAAAATCTACATTTGATGCTCTATTTGTTAGCGGATATAACCTTTAATGTCTAAATGGGTACTGCTTTAGACTTTTTGATATTTACAATGGCTTAATTATTTAAGGTTTTAAAAAAATTGGGTTTTTGTTTGGATTTCATGTTGTTATACTAACGATTTTAATTAAAAAAAAAAGTTTTCTTTCAGAATAATTTGTATTTCAATTCATTTACTTCTAGTTTAAATATTTACTTTTGATATCTAATCTTGCAAATTTTAAATATTAATTAATTAATTAAAGTCATTTTTAATACCCTGTCATACGTATGAAATCAGTGTTGACAAAAGTTTTTTTTTTTTTTCTTTTTTTTCTTAAGAAATTGACATTATTTTAAACCTATTATAAAAAAGAAAAAAAAAAAAAAAAAAATCTATTTTTTTAATCTATAATTTAATTTTGATTATTTACATGTTTGTTGTTATTATTTTCTAAAAAAACAGAAGTGTTGTATTATACTGAAATAATAATTATTTAGATATCGGTAATCACATTTCTTTCTTTTCTTTTCACATATTTAAAAAAAAATAAAAAATTCAAATTTATTGCCTTCTAAAATAATTCTTACATGGACCAATGTGTATTGCAAGTCTTAATTTTTTAAAATGAAACTTGTTAAAAAAAAAAAAAAAAAAAGCTGCAATATGATTAGAAAATAATATTCTACAGACAGATAAAATACATTTATCGGTAGCTTATGATTTTCAAATTTGAAATACTATTACTGTTTATAACAATAATTCCTCCCCCCACCCCATACTAGCATGAGCAAGATGAAGACTGCAATGTAATTTATGCCATTTTTATTGCCAATTACTTTTTTTAAATAAAGCAACAAATTTTGAAAAATTAATTTAAACAATTTCAGCGATGCATGCACTAGCTCAGCAATGTCAGAGTGCGAGTTAGATTATTTCACACAAAGCCACACTCCATGCCAAGATAGTCCTAATGTTATTGGAAACACAGCTGATATTTCAACAAAAGGTTTTCTGTTACAAATGAGCACATTTCATGCTAAATGATTTCTCATGTTAGACTGATCACTTTCCACATCAAAATACCTCTATCGCTTAATCTTGAACTCAGCATTTCAAATAAAACGTTTAGTGCATAAACTTCTTTTATTTCATCTTTTCTGTCATAATGTCCTAAATAAAAATATTTACATCAATTTCATATCACTTAATGGCCCACTTCACTTACCGTCGCCAAAAGCCCGAGCCAATGTTATTCTATTGAGGAATTTTCTTTACAAATAACTTATTAACTAATACATATTTTTAAATTCTGTTTTCACATTCAGAAAATTCCTAACTGTTAAATTGACGGACCTTTTTTAAAAATGTATTTTTTTTTTTTTTTTTTTTTAATATTTTATTTTGAAATTGCAAAATGAAAAAAATTCACATATTGAAAATTCGTATTTTGCAGCTTCAAAATAAAATATTAAAAATACATTTTTAAAAAAAGGTCCGTCAATTTAACAGCTGGGAATTTTCAGAATGTGAAAACAGATTTAAAAAATATGTATTAATTAATAAGTTATTTGTAAAGAAAATTTCCCATAGAATAACATTAGTTTCGGCTTTCGGCGACGGTGAGTAAAGCAAGCCCTTAAGCGAAATTGAGGTTAATTAGCATTCTAAAACAAAATCTGACAAATTTTGCTTTCTAAATTTAATGTTTGGAAAATTTTTAGAATACAGAATCAAATTAATCTGAATTCTAAAATAAAAGTTTTCTTAAAATGAGCAGAAATAAAAAATAATTCAACTAGAGAGATTAATTTTAACTCTATAAAAAAAAATATAGAATATTTATATTGTGCATTACTACTTGACTTCATCTATTAAAACCATCAAGTAAGGCATAGCAAGAAATAAGAGCGAGCAAAAAACTGACAAATTGGTGATGTTAAGAAAAAAAAAATTATTTTTCTAGAAGTATTTTATAAGTAACAAAATAAATTATGACCTTAAATTGTAAGCAGTAATAGAAAAATTATTCAAAATACATATACACTCATATAAAATTATAATATTAAATAAGAAAAGGGAGGTTTCTTCCACACCATGTGACCACCTTTTTGAAGCAATGGGACAAATCAAATTTATTACAGCTGTACATCAGCCAGATTTTCTCTTTCTTTCTTCTCATGTTATCCTATGGTATTTTTATTGCTTCATTTCATAAGGATGTGTCATTCAAAAATTAAGTTTTTCAAATATTACTCTTTGAATATGTTGCCTTTTAGCTTTGTGAGCATTTTTCTGAAACAATATTTTATTTCATTAAGTAAATTTATGACTCTTAACGGCCCTCTTCACTTACCGTCGCTGGAAGCCCGAGCCAATGTTATTCTATGGGGGAATTTTCTTTACAAATAACTTATTAACTAATACATATTTTTAAATTCTGTTTTCACATTCAGAAAATTCCCAACTGTTAAATTGACGGATAAAAAAGGATGGACCTTTTTTAAAAATGTATTTTTTTAATTTTTAATATTTTATTTTAAAATTGCAAAATGAAAAAAATTCACATATTGAAAATTCGTATTTTGCAGCTTCAAAAAAAAAATATATATATATATATATTTCTTAAAAAAAAAGGTCTGTCAATTTAACAACTGGGAATTTTCAGAATGTGAAAACAGAATTTAAAAATATGTATTAGTTAATAAGTTATTTGTAAAGAAAAATTTCCCGTAGAATAACATTAGCTTTAGTTTCCGGCGGCAGTGAGTGAAGAGGGCCCTTAAGGTTTGATCCCTGAACGAAATATTTAAATTTAATTTTTTTCAAAAAAGATCACCAAATGAAAAGGTGACATATTCAAAAATTAATATTAAAAAAGAACAGAATTCTAGAAACTTCATTTTTTTAATGAGATATTCTTATAAAATGAAGTAGTGAAAATCCCATTGGATAACATGGGAAAAAAAAGGGAGGGAATCTGACTGATGTACAGCCTTAAGGAACTTGATTAAAACCTTGATATGAGCTATGCATTTCAAATTTCCTGCAAATATGTTCATGGATATGTTTTTTGTACAAGTATGAAATTTTCAAGTAAATTGATCTGCCATTTTGAAAAAAAAAAAAAAAAAATGGCAGATCAAGTTAATAATCTTAGTTGAGACTGTGATATGGGCTATGTACATATACAATTTTAAGCAAAATCAGAAACATGTTAATTTATTTATTTATTATATATGGAATTTCCAAATGGCATTTAATTTTTTAAAACAAGATAGTGAATCAAGTTGGTCAACAAACTGATCCGAGATATTTCTAAAATAAGTCCATTGTCAAATTTTTGTTTAAATTGATTCAGTAATTTAGAAGCTATCGTGATGACAAATTTCGCATTACATTTAGATAGATGTAAAATATGCATTGAACATAAAGATTCATGAACAGGAAAACCTCTGATATCAACAAAATCTTCATTGAAAATTGATTTTGCTATATGAAGATAAATATATTTATTGAAATGCATTAGTAGTTATTGTCTATTCTAATCTAAACAGCAAGATTAAATGAAGTTTAAAAAATAATGTAAATAAAAGTTAAATTGAAAATAATTTCAACAAACAACTTAATTTTTACTTGCTTTCTACAAATTTATTACTGAAGCAATTAATTTCTAGAGGAGGAAGTTATCTAGAAACAGCTTAATTCACACAAAAGTTTAATCATTTAGAGTAAAATATAAAATTTTCTAGTATGTAATGTATTAACTATGAAATGTATAATCTGCATGCATATAAAGGAGTATTTCATAGCTACCTTGGAAATGTGTTTCTGGCTCCATATTCTTATCGCCTCTGATTTTTTGTTGATAAGCTCTAATACGGTCCATTTTCTTTTTAATCCTTTCCATAATTTCTTTCTCAGTAGTTTGTTGTTCTTGAACTTCTTTCATTTGGATTTCATGAATCAATTCAGCCCCTCTATAACAGAAAAACAAATTTAAACTGTTATACAACTTTACAATTATTATTCACATCAAAACACAATTGAATAATTTCCATATTTAATTATATATGATACTAATTTAAGGCTTTATTTTGAATTGTTGTACCATAATAGACTGGCACCCCCCCCCTTCCCCCCAAAATAAATAAGCATATCTGAGCCAGCAAAAAATTTTATTATTAAAAGTTTCTAAAATGCGCTCTTCTAAAATTCTCAACTTTAACTCAGCAACTGTACCCGAAATAGGGGATCCCATAGAGACGCCTTTTTGTGGGGATTTTTATATTTATTTTGTTGGCGGCATTTTTAATTTTCTGTGAGATTCTGCAGTCATACATGATGGCTGGAGTGAATTTTTGTTTTGGATTTTGAAAATTTTCAATAATATTAAGTTTTTTAATTCTTTTGCGGTATAGTTTGTCGATTAAATCTTTTTTATAACCTGCTTTAATTGTAATTTTTCTGATAATATCAAGTTCTTTATTGAGTAAATTTTTATTAGAACAAACGGTGATGGCACGATTGATGTATGATTGGATAGTGTTTATCTTTATATTGGTAAGGTGTTTTACTATTGCAATTAATGATTTCTGTACTACAATTTGGTTTACGGTAAACGGTAGTCTCTAAGGTATGGTCGTCAGTTTTAATTATGCTAACATCAAGGTAGTTGAGGATACTGTTATTTTCGGTTTCATGAGTAAATTGGATATTTTTATCAAGTTTATTTAATTTTTCAAGGATGGTTGGAATATTATATTTATGGTTTATAATCGTGAATACGTCATCGACGTATCTGAGCCAGCAAAAAATTTCATTATTAAAAGTTTCTAAAATGCGCTCTTCTAAAGTTCTCAACTTTAACTCAGCAACTGTACCCGAAATAGGGGATCCCATAGGGACGCCTTTTTGTTGTTTATAAAAACTGTCATTGAAATGGTAATAATTCTCTCTTAGGACCAAATTACTAGCGGCAATTAAAGTATTAACAATTTCTGGGTCATTAAATTTATTTTTGATTTTTTAATTAATTATTTCTGAGATTTCGTCTAAATCGATTGACGGATACAGGTTAATTACATCAAACCTTACAAGAGTATGATACTGGTTAATTTTGATTTTGCGAAGTTTTTTGATGAAGTCTTCGGTTGAATGTAGACTGTTTTCAGAATGGGGAAGAATAGAATTAAAATTTTATCCATGTATTTTTCAAGAAAATAACCCGGGCCTTCGCATTTACTAACAATGGGATGCATTTTCGGTGGATTTTTGTGATCTTTGTATCTGCCGTAGATTCTAGGAGTATTAGAAGCGTGGTTATTGTAAAGGGGGGGGGGGGGGTATTGTCAGGCCATTTATTTTCTTTTATGAGTTTTTAAATTTTATCGTTAAGTTTATTGTTAGGGTCATTTTTTAATTTTTCCGAACCAATTTCCTGTATAGTATTTTCCATTTTATTGATGTAATCAGATTTATTCATAATGACTAATTTTCTGGTTTTGTCAGTTAACACGCAGGTTATATTTTCATTATTTTTTAAATTCATAAAAATTCATATTGTTAACCTTACGAGCTTTACGATCTTCACAATTGATATTATTGAATTTCATTTTTTCGATTAGTTCGTTCTGGGCTAAGTTTCTAATTTTATCTTTGTGGATGTCGGGAATTTTATCAATGGCAGTCTCAATTCGAGCAATGCTATCTTTAATATTGATTGGTTGGTCTAAAATAAATTTATGTCCTAACTTTAAAAGTGAATCAACATGGGTATTAATTTTAAAATTTGAAAGATTGATATAATCATGAGTTTCATAATCCAGAGTAGTGTTTGTGTTTTGTTTCGAAATCAAGTTCCTAAGTTTCTTATTATGTTTTCTAATAGCCAAACTTTCTTCAATTTTTCCAAAGGTTACTATTTTATTTCTAATTTCATTGAAAGTATCTTCATCAACTAAATCTTTCATTTTTCGTTCAATTTCTAAAAGTTCATTTTTGAGTCTATAGAAGTTTGCTTTTTTCTGATATATGGCCCTGTTGATAATCTTATTTTCAAATTCATGGACTTCCCTTTTAAAGTGTTTATTTAGAGTTTTATTGTTAACCTTAATAAAGTGGGGGGTGACATTAAAAAATTTACAATCACAGAGAAAATTGCAATGTTGATCTTCTTTTCCGACTCTTTTATAAGTCTTTTTCCAATGTGTAAAAAGTCACTGTTCATATTATTTATAGTTGATAGTAAAAAGTATCAAAAAGGTTAAAAAGGCAAGAGGACAAGTCATCACAACAAAGCAAGCCGCCACAGTGCTGCTTCCGATGATGGGAGGGGCCCCTTCCCGGAAGTACTAAGGCTTATTTCTAAGAAGTATGTAAGTTTCTTTAATTTTTAAGTTATATATTGCTTCTTGTACTTCGATAGTTTAATAGTTTTCCATTAAAGGAAAAAAAAATAGTTGAAATTTTCAGAAAGTATTTATAAGAACAAGATTTATTTCTAAATTCAATAAGAGAAATAATTATTATTGCTCCATAAATAGCATGGAATTTGGGCAAAATGCAATAAGGGTCAATCAACAGAAAATGATTTAGCAGGAATGGAAAATAAAACAAAAGGACTTATAATTTTATTAATAAATAGGACTTATTTATTTATTTTGCATATTTATATAACATACATTTATTTTCTATTCTCATCCCCTCTGTGTGCTCTATAGTATTTTCATATATATACCTTTCATTTGAAATGTTTATATTTTGATTTATTTTAATCATATATTCTAATACATTTTCCTTATATTTTTATCATGCACAAACTTATGTAAATGTAAATTTTTATTTCATTTTTACTGTCTGCAAACTGATATAATGTGTAGACATTATGAAAGTGAAATTTTATTGTCCTATTTATTATTTTTCTAACAAATTTCTCAAAAGAAGAAAAAAAAAAAAAAAAAAAAGAATTATTTAATTAGCTTTAAAAGAGTTAGATTTATCCTTACAAAAACTACACTTTTAAATATCTTTCTAAATTTTATTAGCCATTTGCAAAATTGAATTTACTCAAGGTATGAAAGTGCACACTTTCCTAAAATCTAACTGGAGCCCCTCTCATCTTATGGACTTGCCCATTCATGCTACTAAACTGGATGCCATAAAGCTGATACAAATGCCTCACAGATAATAAATTGCAAGATAAAGATGTGATGCATTTCATACATTTCTCAATAACAAACTCAAATTTACCACCTTTCAACTTGTGTCACTTTTATTGACTGGGTACGATACAATATAGTGCAAGTACTTTTCCTAACAATTCCGTTAATGAAAAAGTTAGGAATTTGTATAATTACACTCGACAAAATGTTGCTTTCTCTGTTAAATCGCATTTCTTGCCCTATCAGATGAATGGAGATTAATACATGGAGTAAGAAAATGCTATTTATGAATGAATGAATGAATGAATGAATACATGCAAACAGAGGTAGCATTATAATTAAGAGATATTTTCTCATGATGTTCTTTAAATTTATTTATCAGTATGGATGATACTAACAACAATGTATTTTGCTATACAATATTTAAAATATAAATTTTTTTGGTATATGTTTTTAAGATCTTATAATGCAGTAAAAATAATACAGTATATACAACTCAGTATATATAACTCTTATAATACAGAAAAAATAAAATAATAATTATATGAAGAAAAAACAAATTGCATACTTAAAAACACTCCATTAACAAGTGCAGAAGTTTAATTATACATTGCAATGGTGGAAAAAATCTGATTTAACCTTCCATTATATTGTTTCAGAAAACCACCGAGTTTCTCACTTTTTATAATTCTTTTAACACTAGAATTACGGAAGGTGTCATTTTGACCCCAAGCAAACTTTTTTCTTCAATGTTTATTCTATTTTTTCACAAATATCTTAATCCTTTCTTGACTTTTCCTAAATCATTGTGCTTTTCAAAAAAATGAAGTTTCAAAGAAAACTTTAAATAACTTTTAGTCTTAACAAAGGCTTATACCTAGAAATACGGGCAGATGTCATTTTGACCCCTGTGAGAAAGAGAGGTATCTGGATATTTTTTCTGTGTTAAACTATTTTTTTTTTTTTTTTCACCTGCTAAACAAAAAACAAATAAAAAAAAGGAAATGATGTGTTTGTGTAATCTCTCACCTGCCAGTCACGTGATTTGAATTTTCGGAATGCATTCACTTGTGAAATGAAAACAGATAAAAGACCTTATGTTCGAGAAAACGTTTGTAGATCTTGTTAGGCATTTTGTTTGTTACATATAATAACAATTTTTGATAAATTATTTTGTTATATTTATGTGAGTTTATCATATACTAATGGCTCATAGAAGAGGACTAATGCAAGAAGAAACAGTTAAATTGATGCAAGAACAATCTGATTGCGATTCTGGTTCTGAAATGGATAACAATTCTTCAAATAGAGATGAAAATGGAACCTCTAGTGATTCAGAATTTGTTATAACGAGAGATCATGTGATATCATCTTCTAGCTTATGTGAAAGTGAAAATGAATAAGTTCCCGGTAATTCAAATTCTGACATAACTAAGAATGCCAAAGCAGGAACTAGTACTATATGCTCAAAAGGGAATAATAAGAAATTCAACGATATTCAGCCAGCTATTTTTCCATACCCTTTAAAATATACTTTAATCATTGTAATTTAGTTTATTTTTATTAGATTCTCAAAAACATATAATGTTATATAGGGAAATATACAGATTTTATTTACAGGGGTCAAAATGACCCCTGCCGTATTTCTAGGTATACGAAGATCGCCGTAATTCTAGTGTTAATGCTTTTAAAATCCATTTTAATCCAAAAATAACATTAGATGTTTCACAAAGTAAAAGTTCTATTTATAATATTTAAATAAAATTGTGATTTACATACAAAAAAGTTTGTAGCAAATTTAACCCAATTTGTGGAACAGGAAGTTGAAATTTGAAGTAAAAATTATCAACACAGCATACGTATCATTACCTAAAATCAATATAAAAAAAAATACCTTGACGATAAAACTTGCTGAGCTTTAGTTTCATTGACAACATGCTGGAAATAGTAACTTGAAAAAAGTCGTCTTTGGAATAACAGAAATGCAAAACAAATAGTATCATAAACAAGACCAGGATCACTTTCAAATAGGCAATTATCATCTGAAATAAAAATAAATTAGACAAGCGCATAGTTTTAAGAAATAAATTATACAAAAAAAGAGAACACTTTAACAACATTAAAAATAACAAAATAACCATAATTCTCACTGAATCCACCAAAAAGATAATATCAAGCTAGATTTTGAATTTTTTTAGAATTTGTTAATTACAACAGATATGCCATAAAATATGAAACAGATGAGATTTCAGTGTACGTAGCCCATGCACATAGCTCTTAGAAACTGATGCAAGATGGCATTTTATGCTTTGAGGGAGAAAGGAGGCAGAAACAAAGTGAGTGTTCACTCCACACCTCTGATAACATAGGTGTGCAATAATTTTTTTTTTTTTTTTTAAGTGATGTGTTTTTCTAGTGTATTTTTGGATGCTGATTAAAAGAAAAAACTATTCAAAAATTTCTATTATGTACAGTTTGGGTAAAAAAAGGGATTTTTTTTTTTAGCTTAAAGCTCCACTTTTTGAACTCTCATCTAAGTTGTTTCCCAGAAAATCTAGATGATGAGACTGAAGAATAATGTACTGTTATTAATTTTAATGAAGATGTTCCGCAATAACCAAAATAGTTAATGGTCATATGTATGATTCCAAATAAAGACATGTGATCTGTAGCTGAAATAAAGAAGTGAAGCTAAAAAGGAAGTTTTTCTGAAGCAAATATCTTGAAAAACCATGCAAGAATCATTAAATAGACAGTTGTTTATCTTCCATTTATTATATTTAATGAACATCAGTCAAAATGCAAGATTGTTCGACTGTCACACTTACAAAACTATTAAAAAATACAGATGAAATATTTAATAATATTTAACATAAATATATTAGTATATCTGTTGACTCTTGCTTTCCAGAAAAAAAAAAGATTAATTTAAATTCAATGCATAGTTACACAGATTAAAATGAATTTTCCATAGAAGGAATTGGATAACGAAACTGGCATTCAGTTATCACCATTTTGAAATTCTGGATGGCAAAATCAAAGAATTTACATTTTCATTAATTAATCTCTAACTATCAATATAAAAGTTTTACCAAGAAAGCATGGCTGGCAAACTGTCCATCAGCCTAGAGCCAGCGCTAGAAAAATCCTTTATGAACTTACATTGTGTTGATGAAGAAGTCTGGTTCATAGGAGATGGCAGAAACAAGACTTCTTGGTCTCATTTCGAAAAATGATAAAAACCGACTGCAAAACTCAACTGTCGACTATCTTACGGTTTAAAAATGCTCCCTAATAAGATGCACCTCTCATTGGTCGCATGTGACACTTCAAGAACAAATCATCAAAAGGCTGAGGGAGAAAGAAGAACATTGTGATCGTGCAGAACAGAGTGCAGCAGAAAGCCAACTTTACGGCTGAGTTGAGGCAGGAGGAATATGATGACAATATATTCCTCCAATACCTCCAATTCCTCCAATAAGGAAAGTTACTTCATCAAGATATTTGTTCGGACATCTGCGCATGTCGAACAAGCACCGCGGGCTTTCGGCTGAAATAGAAGTCGAATTGCCTAGCGGGTATATCCCCCTTTTGTAACCGCGGGTTTTATCCCCAAAAGAATGTATAAGCGGGTTTATCCCCACATTATAACTGGGGGTTTTGTCCCCTTCTATCTTTTACATCAAATATGTGTAGTGTGTGTTGTTTTGTACTGTGTCGTCGATTAAAAAATATGAAAGATAACTGAAATCTATCATCTATTAATTAACACACACCAATCTCCTACATTAGTGGTCTGTCATTGTTGCAGATATCCAGCAAATAAATGAATATGGAAAAGCTAAAAAGAATGAAAAGCGCCGTAAAAGGTGCCATAACAAAAAATTGAATCCTTCGTTGATTTGAACTCTGAAAATATTTCTTGTTCCACAACTGAACTTGAAATAAAGATTAGAAAGCTATCTGAGTTGCAGAGCAAACTGAGTGATATCCGGATCCAATATTATGATATTCCGGATATAAAGGACTTACCTGCAATTGAAAATGAAATAGATGAACTTGAAGATCATCTTGAAAGAATTGAGGTAAGACTCAATTTACTTCTTAAATCTGTTAAACTTTCTGAGAACAATTCTAGTAAAAATGAAAGTTTAGAATTTAAAAGTTCTGATGAAGTTAATGTCTGGCTGCTGGACATTCCTTTACCTATTTTTAATGGTAAATTGAAGATTTTTCCATATTTAAAACAAATTTCAATAACTTAATTTCTAACAATACTAAACTAAATGATTCACAGAAATTGTTTTACCTTCGTGCATCTTTAACTGGTGATGCGAAAAAACTAGAAAGTCCTGATGACACATTCACCTCATTATTTAATGCACTTATAGAAAGATTCGAAAACCACCGAATTTTAATTGACACTCATCTGTCAGCAATAATGCATTATGAAAAAATCCACCGGGAATCTTTTAACGAACTGACATCCCTTATTGATTGTATAAATAAAAATATGAGAGCACTGAGTGTTTTAGATTATAAGAGAAATAATTTATCGGATGCAATGCTCATTAATATTATATTATTAAAGGTAGACAAAGAAAAAAGAAAATTGTTTGAATATTCAGTCAAAAAAAAAAACAGAATATCCAAAATTTGAGGAATTAATGTCATTTTTGGAAAGTCGAAGTGCTACTCTAGAAAGCGTATCTAGAAATTCCGCTGAAAAAATCGTAAATAAGAACAGTTTTCATCCCAAAACAAAAAACTTTATGCTTAATTCTGCATCTAATTCAAAAGTAAAAAATTGTATTCTGTGTAAAAATTTGCATAATTTAAACTAATGTCCCAAGTTTCTTAAAATGAATGTACCTGAAAGATTCGATTTCGTAAAATGTAACAAACTTTGCATCAATTGCTTTAATAAATTTCATTTATCATCCGCTTGTTTGTCGAAGTTTAAATGCAGCAGATGTGGAATGAATCATCATTCTTTATTGCATAAACAAAAAGAAAATAGCAGTAATCTCAAAGACCAAAAGAGTGAGAATAATTCTACCCCCCTTTTCTCAGACGCGGTTGATACCCCCTAACACAAGTGTCCAGAAATGAACCTTTTCGTTCATTTTCCAATTGGGAAAGAGAGAAAAAATCTGTATTACTGAGTACGTGTTTTGTTTTTGTTCAAGATAATTATGGAAATCGAGTGAAGATGTGCTTCCTTTTAGACTCTGCGTGTAATGCGAATATATTAATTGCCGATTGTGCTAATATATTGGGATTGAAATCAAAGGTTATAAACACGCCTATTACTGGAATAAATAATTCTTCTTATAACGTTAAAAAAAAATTAGTAGTATTTCCAATGTAGATGAAAGTTTAAATGAAAACAGACTTTTTAATTGTTCCCAAAATCACAGATTATATCCCAACAAATAAATTAGATATATCAAAAATTAATTTACCAAACCTAGTAGAATTTGCTGATCCCATGTTTTACCAACCTGGAAAAATACACGGCATTATAGGTTGTGAACTGTTTTATAGAATTTTAAAACCTAATTCAGTTCAAATTAGTGATAAATTATTTTTACAAGATTCTGTTTTTGGCTGGATTCCTACTGGAGTTTTAGAAGAAACGGTTCCATTAAATAGTAATGAGAATCAATGTTATTTTATAACAAAGTTTGATGAAATCAATAATAACTTAAGCCGATTCTGGCAATTGGAATCCATTGGAATTCAGCCCGATGATTTAAAACCAGTAGAGAAAGATCAAGCCCAACAAATTTTTGACAAAACTGCCAGGTTTGTGAACGATAGGTATGAAGTGCAGTTGCCTTGGAAAACGGATCTGAAAAAGCTGCACAATAACTTTACTGTAGCGAAAAAACGACTAGAATTTTTACAAAGGAAATTTTATCAGGATCCTGAACTCTTTCAAAATTATTCTAAAATTATAAATGAATATTTAAATGAAGGTATTATTGAGCAAGTTGAAAGTAGTGAGCCAATATTAGATAAGGGAATTTATTACTTACCCCATCATGCTGTCTTAAGGAAGACAAGCTTACTACAAAAGTTTGCATAGTTTTTGATGCAAGCTCCCATGATAACAATCAATTTTCTTTAAATGACTGTTTGTGGCCTGGAAACAATTTAAACCCACTTCTCTTTGACATTTTAATTCATTTCCGACTTAACGAAATAGCCTTCTCTGCCGATATCGAGAAAGCATTTTTACAGATATCCCTTGCAGAGAAGGATCGTGATGTTGTGCGGTTTTTATGGTTTGAAAAGGATTTTAGATCCCTTGAAAATTTGAAAACATTCAAATTTATGTTGCTCTTTTCGTTTGCCTTACAACTAAGGCAATACACTTAGAAATCGTCTCTGACTTAACTTCAGAGTCACTAATAGCTGCCTTGAAACGTTTTATCGGCAGACGAGGTAAGTGTGCTAAAATCTTTTCGGACAATGGGAGTAATCTTGTTCGAGCTAATAAAGACTTAAAGGAATTTTTTTAATTAGTTGCCCAACAAGATAAAATTTGGCAAATTTCTCCTCAAATGAGAAAATAGAATGGAAATTTATTCCTCCCAGGGTACCAAATTTTGGTGGCTTATGGGAAGCCGGGATTAAATCTTTTAAGTATTACTACAAGCGTATTATAGGTGATGCTAAACTGACATACGAAGCCTTTCAAACCACCATGATTCAAATTGAATCCATGTTGAATTCACGTCCATTAACCCCTCTTTCGGCCGACATAGAGGATTTGGAAATTTTGACCCCTGGTCATTTCCTTATTGGTCGATTGTTAACGGCCATCCCCGAACCCTCACTGCCCAACATTCAAACCAATAAATTAAATTTGTGGCAACAAACTTGTAAATTAACTCAAACATTTTGGTCTAACAATTATTTAAATAATCTACAGCAAAGGACTAAGTGGTACTTTGAAAAACAAAACATAAAAGTAGGAGATATGGTCGTCATAAAAGAGGATAATTTGCCCCCTCTAAAATGGTTACTAGGCCGCATTACTAAAACCTCTATTGGAAGGGATAATATTGTTAGAGTTGTAGATATTCGTACAAAAAATGGAATACTGAAAAGAGCTATTTCAAAATTAGCTATTTTGCCAATTAATGATTAAAAAATATATATATTTTCCTTGTGTGTACCTTATAATATTGCATTTGGTATTACTGAATGATGTGCCACTATATAATATTCTTGTGCAAAATTGTATTTTTGTATTTCAATTTTCGTTTATTATTATATTGCATTGTGTAACATTTATTATTATATTGCTTCATCTCTAACACGAACTTTGAATGTGCTGCGCACATTGCAACGCGGGGCAGCATGTTCGGACATCTGCACATGTCGAACGAGCACTGCGGGCTTTCGTGGTCATGTGACCGCACCAAGAATTCAGTTGTTGTTTGGCTTTCGGCTGAAATAGAAGTCGAATTACCTAGCGGGTATATCCCCCTTTTGTAACCGCGGGTTTTATCCCCAAAAGAATGTATAAGCGGGTTTATCCCCACATTATAACTGCGGGCTTTGTCCCCTTCCATCAATCTTTTACGTCAAATATGTGTAGTGTGTGTTGTTTTCTACTGTGTCATCGATTAAAAAATATGAAAGATAACTGAAGTCTATCATCTATTAATTAACACACACCAATCTCCTACAATATTAAAGTAATGTAGAGAAGGTATCAGGGACGATGGAATGTTAACATGGTAGCAGATTATTGTTGGATGATGCATGATGAATCCCCTTCACTCAAGATCCCCCTAGCAATACACAAGAGAAAAAGCTCTAAACACAGATTTGATGTAAAAAAACACATTTAAAAGGTAATGGGTAAATAATAGCTATTTTAATGTGTTTTACATATAAAGAGTTTCAAAACTGTTCTCTGTGTGAGTTCTTCCGATCTTCATCCTTATTTTGTGAAAAAATCTTACATGATAGGAATAAAAGACAAGCACTTCTGAATTACGCATACCAAAACACGTTAAAAACACTCAAAACAGTGAGGAAAAAAAATTGAAAAGTGCAATTTTGCAGATCTGTGTAATGGCAGGGGCGTAGGAAAGGGAGGGGCTCAGGGGGCTCAAGACCCCCCTATTGATTATTACGAAATTTCCTTTTAATGCCAAATAAAAGAATCACCAAATTAAAACCAAAATTAATGTGTTATATATGCTCATAATTAGTTATTTATAATTAATACTAATAATTAGTGAATATTAATTAACATCTAATTGTTAATTGATTTTGTTAAGATTAATTTTAAGTAATTTTAAAAATGAAACTTTTTGAGCCCCTCCCATTCTTTTTGAATTGCTATGCCCTTGTGTAATGGCTGTGTGATGCAGTAATAAACATTAAAACTCAAGTAAAATTTTTTATGTTTTTAATTTTTAATGCAATTTTACTTAATCAGCATCTTTTATATTGTTTAAAAAATGTTTAAACTCTGACTAACAAAATCCGTAAGAGAAGACAGATCTTCAGAATGAGATAATAAAAAAATAAAATAAGCACTTGACTAGCCTTGAACAAGTATAAAGCTAGCTTTATAGGGAAAAGAAAAAAAAAAAAAAAAAACTGACCACCTTGATTTTAAATATTTTAATGCAGTATTTTTCTATAAAATCTTATTTTCAATTTGAAAAATATTAATTTGCAATTTATAAAATGTCAATGTCAAGCTAGCCTTGAATTTTATTAAATATTATTTTTCTATAAAATAGCTAATTTTTAACGAAACAGAGATTTTTGAACGGTGAATCACTATTTCCAGCTAATTTTAAATTTTTTCAAAAATAAGTTAAGAATACACGGCTTTTTTTTTTTTAAGTTTCTTTTTATCGTAAAAAAAAAAGAAGAAAAAACCATGAATTATATTTAGCATTATTTTGGAAGTTATAATACTACCACTTGCAAATTTTAAAATATTAATACAAAGTGGTCAAAAAACAAATAAATAAATAAATAATAATTTTAACCTACTCTTAATAATTTCTATAAAATCTAATTTTCAAATTAATTTTGAGTTTGCTTAAATATTAAAATATCAATGCAAAATGCACTGGAAAAACAAATTTTTATCAATTTAAAAAATCTGTTAGATTTTCATCAAACATACGAGAAAAAAAAAAAAAAATCCCTATTAAATCAGCAACACATGGTTTAAATTCTGACTAACAAAATCCATAAGAGAAGAAAGATCTTCAGGATGAGATAATAAAAAAATAAAATAAGCGCTTGACTAGCTTTGAACAAGTGTAAAGCTAGCTTTATAGAAAAAAAAAAAAAATCCTGACCACCTTGATTTTAATGAAGTATTTTTCTAGAAAATCTGATTTTCAATTTGAAAAATATTAATTTTCAATTTATAAAATGTCAATGTCAAGCTAGCCTTGAATTTTATTAAACATTATTTTTCTATAAAATAGCTAATTTTTAACAAAATATAGTGATTTTTGAACTGTGAATCACTATTTCCAGCTAATTTTTAATTTTTTCAAAAATCAGTTAAGAATTCATGATTTTTTTAAAAAAGGCAAAATTTCTTTTCATCGTAAAAAAAACACATGAATTATTTTAATTTAAATTCAAGACGAAGCACAAACATAATTATAAGAAACAAATAAACAACCTTACTTCGGCTTCATTTTTCAGCAAAAAGCTTTTCTGGGGAGGATCCTCCCCCTTTTTCAATTGCATTAGTGTCTTCTGGCACGGCTCTTTTATAGCATCGTTTCTCTTGTAGCAGGCAGCGCCACTGCGGATCTATTCTTGTCGATTCGTGGTCATTAACGGCGCAGTCGTCATTAGCGATTTCAACGCTTTCGCGGAAAAAAGCATAAGTGGGATTATTAAAATTGGCTATTTTTTCAACGCTATTAAAATCGACTTTTATTTCACTTTCACAAAATGCTTTGGCTAGCGCGGTATTGGAACGGGCAAATTTTATATAGCAAAAAGCATGAAAGTGATATAAAATTTGCCCGTTCCAATACCGCGCTAGCCAAAGCATTTTGTGAAAGTGAAATAAAAGTCGATTTTAATAGCGTTGAAAAAATAGCCAATTTTAATAATCCCACTTATGCTTTTTTCCGCGAAAGCGTTGAAATCGCTAATGACGACTGCGCCGTTAATGACCACGAATCGACAAGAATAGATCCGCAGTGGCGCTGCCTGCTACAAGAGAAATGATGCTATAAAAGAGCCGTGCCAGAAGACACTACTGCAATTGAAAAAGGGGGAGGATCCTCCCCAGAAAAGCTTTTTGCTGAAAAATGAAGCCGAAGTAAGGTTGTTTATTTGTTTCTTATAATCACATGAATTATATTTAACATGATTTGGAAGTTATAATACTACCACTCACAAATTTAAAAATATTAATACAAAGTGGTCAAAAAAAAAAATAATAAATAAATAAAATAAAAAATAATTTTACCCTACTTTTAATAATTTCTACAAAATTTAATTTTCAAACGAATTTTGAGTTCGCTTAAATATTAAAATATCAATGCAAAATGTGCTGGAAAAACAAATTTTAATCAATTTAAAAAATATATTAGATTTTCATCAAACATAGAAGAAAAAAAAAAAATCCCGATTAAATCAGCAACACATGGAAAAAAACACTGAAACCAAATTGCTACAGTGCGATAAACAGACCAAGGTTTCAAATTTTTAACACCCCCCTCTTTTTTTTAGCAAGGGTTAAAAAAAGGTAAAATTGCAATGTTGTTTTCACTGTAGCAACATATTTAACCCATTAACACCCAGCGTCCTCATTTGAGGACAGCTAATAAAATAGCATGTATATTTCTTTTAATTTCTTGGAATGATTTCTGCTTTTCAATGACAGTTTATAGCATCACTCTAAATGATCCCTCAAAGTTTTATGTGCCGGCAATTAATTATAATTACATAATTTAGGTAGTTATTTTATGATTTTTCATTTATTGCATTTAAATTTGTTTTTTGCACAGATATACCAACTTAAATCAAGTTGAATAATAATATATATTATACTACTTTACTTTCGAGGTCTTTGGCAGCGTATAATAGAAAATTAATATGTTATCTCAAGATTTTTCTATCTAGAAGTTTTTTCGCTAGAACACTAAACCTCAAATGTGGATAGGCTTTAAATTTAAAACTATTAGAAGAATTGTTTAATTCAATGCATTTTACTGTCAGTTGTCTATATTAATTTAGAACTGAAATATTCATCAAAATATATTTTGCAAAATTAATTCGGGCGTTAATAGGTTAAACAAAAGTCATTTTTCCTTGAGATTAAAAATATGATTATATATTTGAAAATAAACTATGACTATTGTTGTATAACCTTCACACTTAAAAAACTAGTATGTTGTGGCCACCACAAGACTTTCTTCTATATTTTCTTATACAAATTCACTCAGTAACAATATTAAAAAAAAAAAAAAAAAAAAGTTTTTTTTTTTTTTTTTTTTTTTTTTGTTAAAAAGGTAAAAAAAATTGATAACTTTGTTTTTATAGTTCAACCATTCGTTTTAAAGGTATTGACGAGACCTTTCGAAAGATACCCATCTTGAAAATTTACCCCGCCCCCCCAAGGGGGAAGCGATGCCCTCACATGCACAAAATTTTTTTCCTAATTAACTACTACTAATTTAAATAATTCATATTAATTTTACAATCACAGGTTAAGAATAACTCATTATGTACATTTATACGAAATTTTGTACTATACTGCCATGTTAAAAATTTAGAAAAATTACAATCACAGCGCCACCTGTTGAGTGATTGATTCCCAAATCTAATCAGCACCAGTTTATGTCAGGGGCCAACTAAATACCAAGTTTGGTTAAATTTCATTTAAAAAAAAATTTTTTTTTTTTTTTTCAAAGTTTTTTTTTTTTGTTAAAAGTAAAAAAAATCGATAACTTTGTTTTAACCCTATGGCTTCCGTAGCCGCCCAGCCGCCTGAACATTCAGACTACCACCGGCCCGCCCGAAACTAGCTCAGAATTTTTCCCCTCAGTGGGCGTTGGGTGATGAGGATTAGTGTCATTTTCACAATAGAAACGCATCTCCAAACTTTCGGGGTTTAGGAGGCAAAATTTGAATGATAAGAAAATTCCCCGCTACACAGTTTCAAGGGATATTTCTTTCGATGCTATTTAAAATCTAGGTGACTAATATTATTTCATTTTCAGATAGAGTATATCTTAGATTTTTTTTCATCTTTAGTGCAAAAAAGCACTTTCATGTGTTCTTTTATGTCTGAAAGCAAGAGAACTGATGTCCTAATAATATATAAAGATTACCTCAATTTATTAAAAAAATAAATAAATAAATAAAAGATAAGATAAATTTAAATACAATATGATTTTAGCACAGAAGGAAAAAAGAAATGAAAAACAGACATAGAGGATTAAGAAACTGTATATATTTTCTTCCATATATATATTAGGGGGACCGGAAAATAATGTCGTTTTGAATTAAAATACTGACATCGGAAATTTATCCTGGATAAAATTTAAGATATTCTTAGGTAACTTATAAGATGTTTTTTTGTAAAGTACCATGTAAACATTGTTAAACAAAAATTTCCGGTTTCATTTTATTAATTCAAAACAACATTATTATCCGGTCCCCCTAATAATATAAATCATGCGTAATTAAGAAGACCTCACCCCCCCCCCCCCTTTCTCTCTCATATAAAATAAATATACATAAAATATCCTTCAATTTAATGAAAATTCTCTTGGGTCATATCATAGAAATTTCAGAGACACAAAGTGTAAAAATCACTGTGGAAAACAACACATTTCAATTAAAATACGTTTATGTTTAATAAGAAAATAACTTCACACATTGATGAGGTAAAATTCCAAAATTTTAACTTTTAATAATTGTGATTTTAAAGGTTTGCGAAATTCAAGGCTTTTTGAAAATAAATAAATATATTTTTCAACTTAATTGCGATTTCGAACGAAATTTTTAATTTTAAACCATACATAAAATATTTCATTGGAAAATATTTAAACTTTAGTTTTTGAAATATTACAGCTGCAGTTATGGTCCTCTTTGTGTCAAAATTTGACACGATTATACATATTCTGTATTTCTTGAAATATAGTAATGCATAATTTCTAAAGGTATGGAAAACCATCTTTACTTTTTTATAAACTTCACTTCATTTTTAAAATCTTAAATAATCCATTTTTAGATAATTAAAATAAAATTTTATCAAAAGGAAAATTAAATAGATATTTATAACAATTTTAACGTCTTAAAACAAAGTAAAGAAAAAAGAAAATAAAGAAAACGAAATTTATCCATATAAAGGAATGAAAGAATTTTTAGAATATATATTTTCTTTCTAAACCACGTGCGTACTAATGAAAATTCCCCTCTTTTTCTTTATGCAATTTAAATAAAACCATACATATATATAAATCAGTCTTAGAATTTGGTAAGCATTATAAAATGTTTAACTCTGTGCCTAATATACTGTAAACTCCAGGTAATCAGCTAAATATTTTGTAACTTTTTTAACCATCCCCCCTCTCGTTTTCCTACATTGAATAATTAAAGGGAAAAAAAGGTATAAAATTTTCCCAAGTTTAAATATCAAAATTTCCTATCTTGGTCATTATTTTGTTCTCTGCGTGTGTATATGACTGCCATCTATAAATCTGCCCCCTTCTCTACATTTCGTGATGGTAAAGTATTAAAAAAATTTCATATTAAAAAAAAAAAAAAAAAAAAAAAAAACAGTTTTATCTATTACAGATTCCTCAAAAAATAAGTATCTAAGTTTTTATTTATTTATTTATTTATTTTTTAATCTTTGTAAAAGATCATAAAAAAAATCTTTATCTGCTTTTACATTTTCTTATCTTAAAGATGCCTCTCACCCTACCCCACCCCCTGTACCAGAAAAAGCTAACAATTCTGTTTATTAAATAATTATTAACTATTCCAATACATATAACATATTTTTATTTATGCATAAAGCAGCAAACTATTCAAATTTGTCGGAAAAAATTACATACTACACCAAGGGCGTTCTCTGATATAGAGAAACGCTGTAATCGAAAATATTTTTTTAGCTTTTTTCAATTGATACCTTTATGTGTGGGCTCAATATTTTAGGGTTTCTTTCCTTATATGATTTTTATCTAACCCCCTCTCCCCCTATAGAAAACTTTGTTGTACGGAGGACTATTAGTTTCAGTCTGCGGATAAAGTGTTGTCGCCAGTTTTACGGTGCTTGAACCTTTATCGAAAATATAATTGAATAATTTGAAAGTGATGTTAAAAAAAAAAAAAAAAAAATAGTAAAATAAATAAATAACAATAATGATAGCCCTCCGTACTAACCTAAATTTTGCTTTTGCCATAATTTCGTCAAAAGCTTTTTCTTTCTTTCTTTCTTTCTTTCTTTTTTTTTTTTTTTTTTCAAAGAAAGAAAAAGAAAAGAAAAAAAATGATAATAATCAGTATCGAAAAACCTGAAGAAGCCCTTTTTTAGACAAAAATGCATTATTTATTTTCAATTTTAATTGTTGCGAAAACAGTTTATTAGTTGATTTTATTTTATTTTATTTTATTATGAAAAGAAATTCACGCGCAAATATTAAAATTGATATAAAACTTTGTAAAAAATTAAACTTGCACGGTAAAATTGACATCATATATTATTTTTGTTATTTATTTTTTTCTCGAAAATTTGCTTCATAGATATATTTATTTATTTATTTATTCAATGATAATTTTTTCCAGGGAATATTTTTCCGGAATTTTAGTGACCAAATTATTAGTGGACATAAAGAGGGGATTGTGGTTATTATAAAACTTTTTTTCAAAATTAATATTTCTGTTTTACGATTGTTTGTATACACATGCATTTAAATATAATATTAAAAATATTTAATTTTCTAAATATTATTAGAATTAAAATAATAATAATAATTGGAAAAAAAAAATGTCCCTGTTAATTTATTTTAGTATTAGTTCCTTTACATTACTTACTTATTGCATAGCATTATTTAGCATTATTTCAGCTCCGTTACATTACATTGATTTTATATTTTTATATTTTGACCCTGTAATATAATCAGAACTACTATCATTATTATACTTTATTATTAAACTATTGTTTCTACTTCTTTACATTACAATACTGCTGTATTAATTTAAGAATTTATTGATATTATTATTAATTTCATCAAACTTTCCTCACTGAACTTTAAAAGTATTTTTAAAATTTAATTAATTAATAAATGCCCGAAGTCATACCTAAATATACGTTGATTATCTTGTTAAAACATAATATTGAAAATTGCTGGTAAAGATTAAATTTAATTAGAAAGGAGAAGCATTTTCAATTTTAAAAATATTGTTAAAAAAAAATAAATAAATAAAAATAAAATAAATCATGAAAAAATCATGTTATATCTATTTTGGACAAAAATATATCCTTGATAAAATAATAGTATAACAGTAATAAAATTAATTATTTCTATCTAAAATACCTAGAAAACAAAGTAATGCATTTTCTGATTATTGAATCAAAATTTTTCATCCTTTACTATTTTCTATTGAAAGAAGACAGTAGACTGTAATAGAGATTATCTAGATTGCGTTTTTCAGACATTTTTAGGAAATATGCAGCATTGTTCATATACTGTGAAAACAATAAAAGTAAAAATACACTATCCAGCTGAAGTGAAATTGTTCGGCTTATTCTATATCAGCATTGCATTGAAACAAAGTGCAAGACTTAAAAAAAAAAAAAAAAAAAAAAAAAAAAATATCGGGGATTAGTGTAATCCTGATAACAATAATATTTGTAAATGACAATGACAATTACGATGAAAGAAACTTATCCGTTTTCAACCTGTTCCTCCATACATAAGAGATAAGTGTTCCTGAAATCTTTGTAATTCAAACATATAGTGCGTCCCGCCCGCTCCCCCTTCCCCCATCTCTTTCAAACACGATAAGGCAATCATCCTTCATAATTCATTTTTTCTCAAACCTTTGTATTGGAAGTAGATTTCTCCTGGTCAAATTTAAAACTTAGATTTTCGTTAATTTTGACTTACTGTCATATTTTAGCTAGCATTTACTTTATTTATTATTATTATTATTATTTTTTTTTTTTTTTTTGAGATTTTGCGTTATTATTTGGTTATTGTCTTGCTTTTTTTTTTTTTTTTTTTTTTTTTCGATATGAGTCGGAAAAAAATTTTAACCCAAGAAGAAATCGACGCTATGTTATTCAACGATACTGATGAATCAGATATAGACGAAGAAGACGATGGTTGGGGAGAAATTAATGATGAAAATAATGGGATTTTTTAGCCTTCATTTGTTGAAGAAATCGAAGGAAATGAATGTTTGGACATGAATGTTGGGCCAAACAAATGAATTTTACTTTTCAGATCAAATAACGGTCCTTTTCAGGGCCCGAACAGCTTTTATAAGCGCTAAAAATCGCTTGTAAAGAGCAAAAAAATGGTCTTTTAGATGATCAGAAGGCCCTTTTCAGGGCCAAACAAAATCAATTTATTTTTCAGTTTAAAAAACTGCCCTTCAAAAGGCCAATAAGCTGATGGTCTTCTATTAGGCAAAGATATATTATATATTAAAACACCTTTTTTTTCTTTTATATAAATATCCCCCCCCCCCCCTCTTTTTTTTTTTTTTTTTTTTTTATTCCTTTCCCTATTTATTTCCGGCCATAGTAAAATAAATAAATAATATATTTCTAAAATTTTTTGACTTCCAATTTCCGATTACGCATTTTGAGAGATCAAGATAACGACTTGATCATTTACATATAATGACCGTATGTATGTTGGGGCAGCTCTCATTCGAAATTTCCTAAATGTTATAATTTTTCAACTTTAATATATGATATGAACTTTTTAATATTTTACATGATCTTTTTAATACAAACAATGAACTCTCTACAATGATTTATATATTAATACAGCTACAGAATTGAAATAACATTATATTTTATAAATTAATGCTACTATTTGCGTCATATTGCTTTTCTTCTCAGGAAATCAATTTAAATTGTATTTTTTTAAAAACAGCTATTGATGATTATTATTATTGTAATTCTATAAGATTAGAACATTCAAATTGTATTTATTGAATATTTATATGGACAATTATTATTTATAAAGGATTTAAACAATGGGTTTCACTCTACTTTCATAAATGACAAATATTTTTCTAATACGGAAAAACATTTTTGAGATTTCAGAAAATTCTATCTTCCTCTGCTCGATTGTTTGATTTTGTGTGTACAGATATCACGCAGCATAAAACAAACTACATGAAATGGGATTTATTAAATAGTTTTGCCATGACGACTTCCGTGTAACCATAATTTACAAATGAAGCGGGAGGGGGCGGAAAAGCATTGTTTTCGTGCAGAATAGTAAATGTTGAAAGTGGCACATACTTTGCACATAGTTAAATATTATTTTTAAAAATAATTCTTATGTTTTACCTATTTTACCTTTTAACGTTAAATCATATTAAAATTGTTATTTTTAGAACAATTTGATTCAACTTATTAATTGATTCCGTTACCAATTTTACCGCACATTACGTGAAAGTTATTTTGGATTATTTAAAAAACAAACATTTTAAAATTAAGAACAGTCATAAATTTTACAGTAATGTAAGAATTATTTCGAATGGGGCATTAAAGGTGGCTGTAGCTCTCCCCCCCCCCCCCCCAATACAACAAGGAGGCTGTTGCTCCCCCCTCCCCCCCCCCACACACTGAATTATACATCAAATAAAACTGTCCCTAATACATACTCTTATTATACATCTCATCTGTAATATATTTTTATAGTACTCAAATGCAGGGTATGAAAAAGTTCTTTGAATGACACATCAGATTATTTATTTTTAATTTCAAAGAATTTTTTAAAGAAATTTAATAAATTACTTTTAGCTTCAAAAAAATAGTATCATTATGTTTGCTGTTTTATAAAACAAAAATAGATTGTATTTACTTATTTGTTTTAATAATTATTTACATGTATACTGGTTATCTTGTTTTAACTGCTCTCTCTTTCTCTCTTTCTTTTCTTTTAACTTTTGTTACAGTTAAATAAAAAGTAATTATGAGGCAATGTGTACTATTCTTCGATAGATATATTTTAAAAACAATTTACTGTTTTTTTTTGTTTTTTTTTTTTTTTTGAAACAGCGAAATTTTATTGAGATTACGTAAAAAAACATATAAATAACTAAAATAAAAATAATTTTTTTATTTCATTAGGAATAGGTATTTTCAATCGGCTGAAGTCACAAATACGCAAAATAAATAGAATAGAATCAATATGAAACATGTATGAGAGGAAAATGGTTAAAATATATTTCATTTTTATTTTTAATTTTAGAAAATATAATTTTTGCTCAACTTTTGACAGTAATCTTTTGGCACAAAATTTAAAATATAAACTTATTTAAAATTTAAATATTGCAAAATCTTTTAAATTACAAGTAATGTTTTTTAACAAGTTATTAACAATTTTTATAAATATTCATGTTAATTAATATTTGAAGCTTGTGACTTTTCATTCAAATCAGAATATTCTTTATGAATGGAAAATACACAATAAATATAATTTAAATAATTTTTCTATAGTTTTGCTTCCCTTGAATGAAAAATTAGAGTACAGCATTTAAATTTACAAAGTTTAACCGAATAGTTGTTAATTTGTTTTCGATTCAAGAAGATTGTTATCGATTTTTCCCGATTAGGATTACGTTTTCCCTCACACTCGAAATTTTTTCAAAAAATCCCCAAATACTCCCCTCACTTGTTGTATCGGAAAGATTAAAGAATGCATACTGAGCTTCTGACACCAGAGACTCCAACCTTCCAGGAAGTTTGTCAGTAGTACCTATGTACAGTATACACAACATTTTACGTCGTTCAGTAATATACGCACTAAATCTTCGCATAAAAAAATGTAGTCGCAAAAGCACTGTAATAAAATTAAACCAACTTAAAATTGAGCAAAAATACTTACTTTTGTTATTAAAAAATCGTCTTTTCAATAAAGTAAAAAAATAATAAACTATTTAGACAGGTCTCAAGCAGTTCTAAATAAACACAATAACTTAAGTGATTTAACTAAAAACAAAAATTAGTTATGCAAAAATGTGTTACTTAATTATTCTTAACTAAAAGAAATATACTACCAAATAATTACTCAATGACTAACAAAAATTTATTTTGTTGCTTAAGACAAAGACTATACAAAATAACTTTGAGAGAATAAGCTAAAATGCCCAAAATTGCTTTTTTACATATAAAATATATTTTTAAACAGGTTTTAGTTAAAAAAATTAGTTAACTATTGATGCTGGTAACTAAAATATATTTATAAAATTAGTGAGCAACATATATTTTAAAATCAACATATATGTATTTATCAGTTTGAAAAGGTGTAATGAAAAAGTGATTCAATTCACTATGGTATAAAAAAAAAAAAAAAAAAGGGATTTCTTATTTAGGTTCAGGTTTATTCATTTACTTTGAATTCACTTTTAGAGTTGCCTGTTTAGCAGCCTTGAGTTCACTGTGGGTAAATTGCTTTGAATAGCACATTTCATTTGAAGATAACATCTTTGATTTCTCTATCAAAAGAGATTAAAGAGTTGCAGTACCCAAATTTGGTCTAAATTCAGTTTGATTTTTAGCAATAACATCGGAAAAATCAGAACACATTTTTAAAAAAATCAGAACAATATTGAATAATAATAATAAAAAGAAAAAAAAATTAAAACTTAATCAGTTAACTAATAATTAATTTGACATTTCTTGAAAGCCAATCACATAGAAATTTATTTATTTTTTCGTCTTTTATCAATATCAAGGAATCTAGCATTATCGGAAATTATGTTCACTTTCTAACAAAATTAAGTTTAAAATAAATGAGATAATAAATAAATAAGCTACATTAAAAAAAGAAAGAAAAAATCGACGAGAATTTCGAAGCGCAAGTGTAAACTAAACAAACAGCAAATCATTTCCTTCTCTCACGGGCCGGGCCGCCTGCCGGTTAGAATGCAGTATGTATGATGATCTCCGATGCCAGATAATGATTCACCCTCTCCTCACTCTAGCTTTTCTATTCAAAAAGTTCCCTTCGCATCCAAGCATGGCGTGATGCGCAACAAATACCGAGCGCCGATTAAAAACCTCCCGTGATTAAAGAAAGAGAAAGCTGACCGCTTCTTTTCCCTCCCCTCACCCCCTCCTGTCAAGAGACAGCCGCGGCCGCGAAAGCCCAGACTTTGGAATGAGCGGTAAGAAAACAGAACCACTGCTCTTATCAGTTGTGTTCGTTTCTGGCTTAGAAGCGCAGACAAACGGCGTTCGCTAATAATGTATTGCACAAATAGAAACCAAAACTGAATAGTAAGCAATTTTTTTGCGATTACCATCCGCAGAAAATTTTCCGTGAACACTGTTCGCGCTGGCGTCATTCCGGGAGGCGAAATCTGCAGTAAAAAATGCTGAGAATTGGTAAAAAAAATTAAAAAGCTTTTTTGAAAAGTTTTCCGTAATTTTCGGAACAGTTTCCGTAATCCGTAGTTGAACATCAAAATCCGTAGAAACTACAGAGAATCCGTAGTACTTGGAGTCTCTGTAACACCTGCCTGTCGAAGACACGGGGGGAAAAAATATATCCAGCTCGTTCGGACGGCTGCGGTATTTTGACGTACTGCTAGAAATTCATGCCCGGGATTCAGAGGGTTAAATTATCACAGATTTATAGTTCAACCATTTGTTTTAAAGGTATTGACGAGACCTTTTGAAAGATACCCATCTTGAAAATTTACTCCCCTCGAGGGGGGACTTCCCCCCAAGGGGAGTGTTGAGGCTCTTACACATACAAAATTTTTTCCTAGTTGACTATCTATTATAAATAATTGTTGTAAATTTCATAATGATTACTAAAAAATAATTCTCTTTATGCACATTTATACAAAATTTTGCCCTATATCACCATGTTAAAAGTTTAGAAAAAGTGGGATGGCAACGCAACCTGTAAGACAATTTTTACCAAAAGTTGATAGGCACTAATTTATGTCAAAGTGCAACTACATACCAATTTGTATGAAATTCTGTGCAGTAGTTCCTGAGATACAGTTGCCACAAAATTTTGTCTCTCACACACACACACACACACACACACAGACTGACAGACATTTTCTAAAAATGATCAAATCATGTTCTACAGCTCTCAAAACATGTAAATCCATCAAAAACCTGAGGTCGAAAATTTTTATGAATCCAATACTTTCTTCTATTGAATATAGAAGAAAGTAATAACTGAAAGTGTATAATTATATAAATTTTAAATTATAAGTGTATTATGGAGAAAAACCACAGTTTACTAAATGAATATATATGTAATGTCGTGGCCTCTTGATTTTGTGTATGCAGTCGTGAATCCATAAGAAATTAATCCAGGCATGATAACTAGAAACTTCTTTATTAAAAGTCCATTTTCGGGCGAAGGAACCGAGCCTTTTTCGGAGCATAGCTGCCAACCTAGCGATTTAAAAATTAGGAGCACAAGACTTAAAAAATTGGAGCAAACACGAAAAAATAGGAGCAAATTTTATAATACCAAATCCTTGAATGCGACTCCCACATATAAATCATAATTACACAGTTTTAATGTTAATTTACATTAAAACCGTGTAGTAGTTAGTAAGTTTTAATGTTAGTAAATTTTAAAATCATTCTAAGTATATTAGAGTAAAAAAATCAAAGAAAAGAGAAATTCAATTAAGTAAAGAAACCTTACATACTTCTTGAGAAAAGCCTTAGTACTTGCGGGAAGGGGCCCCTCCCATCGTCAGAGGCAGCACGGTGGCGGCTTGCTTAGTTGTGTTGACACTGTTGACTTCTCAGTGTCAACACAACTAAGCAAGCCACCACTGTGCTGCCTCTGACGATGGGAGGGGCCCCTTCCCGCAAGTACTAAGGCTTTTCTCAAGAATTATGTAAGGTTTCTTTACTTAATTGAGTTATAATTTTGCTTCTTGTTTTACGAATATTTAATTTAATGTCTTACCTGAAAAGAGAAATATTTAGCTTAAGTTAGTGAGACTCCATTGATCTAAAACTTTCTCTACTATGTGCAACTGATATGAATGACTGATATAATAATTCCAGCGTGCTTTAATCCTGATTGATACTACAAACATTTATTTTTATTTCAACCATGCTAAAATTATTCTTTTTAACACTGAAATATTTATTTAAAAAAAAATCTACACAAAATTTAAATATTACAGTTCAGGAAAAACATTTATTTACTTATTTAAGGCTACAAAGGTAGCAGATTTTGCTTTTTAAATTCCTTTTTATATTTTTGGGAATAACAAACAGAAATTTGTGATTTTGCAATCAAAATAGATTGCAAAGTAGAAATACTCATAGAACTTCTGAAGTCCGTTTTATTTCTGCGGACAAGACTGAATATCCGCTCACACGTTGCATTGCTATGTGGGAATGTTAGTATTCCCAACATAGTCTTACTTAACCTATTGTACAGCAGCTGATTGCAAGAATCTGTTTCTTTGGACAATGCATCCCAGTGTTCATCAATTCTCTGTAAATTAATCACATTTTCTGGTACATGAGCAGTTTGATAACGTAAAAATTCTGCTTCAAGTTTATGATGCTGAATAACACACTGGATGTGGATACAGAGTGTAGCCTCTTATTTTATTTTTATGCAGAGTGTTATCTCATAGAAAAAAATGTATATATAGAATGAATCTGTTTAATTACTTCATGATAAGATGTTAAATATGCTAGAATGGTATTTTTTCACTGTTAATTTGTACTATCTTATCAGCTGATGATTATTTCAGAAGCTATTTATTTGACAAATTATAATAATAAGAGATATATGTAAAATTTTTATAACTGATTGCCAAAATAAGTGACTATTTCGCCACTAATGGAGAAAAGTTATATTTAATTGCAACTAGTTGCTGAAAATAGGCTATTATTTTGCCCCTAATGCTTAAAATTTGCATTTTCTTTTCCTTTTTTCAAAGCTAATTCTCAAAATACACGATATTCCGCGATCGATCGACGAAATACGCGATCTTTTTAGTACTAATTTATAAAATCGCTCTATTTTTCAGATTCTCGGAATAGCAAGTAATTTTGAGTCTATCATCGAAATAAGCGATCATTTCAGCGATAACTGAAAAAAAATCGCGCTTTTTTTCAAAGCAGATTCCCGAAATACGTGATAGTATTGCGATAGATTGTCAAAATACGCGGTTATTTTTTAATTCTATTTTTTATGCTTTTCCTTTTTTTAAAATTGGCTCTAAGAAAAAAAAAAAGTTACTTTTTTAAAACCTTTTTCCCTAAATCGGCAATTTTGCGATCGATTGTCGAAAAACGCGATCATTTCACCATTAATGGATAAAATTCGACTTTTTCAATGCAGATTCCTAAATATATTATTTTTTGCTACTAACTGTCGAAATACGCGATTATTTTGATGCAATCGTCGAAATACGGGATCATTTTACTGCTGTTTAATAAAATTCGCGCTTTGATCAAAGCAGATTTCCAAAATACGCGAAATTTTTGAGACTGATTGCCGTAATGCGCGATTATTTAAAATTGACTTAAAATCGACGCTATTTTTCAAAGCAAATTCCCAAAATATGTAATTTTACGACGTACTGTTGAATATGTGATTATTTGACTGCTAATTAATAAAATCCGTGCATTTTTTCAAAGTAGATTCCTGAAATATGTGATAATTTTACGACTGATCGCCGAAATAAACGATTCACCTATTAATGATAAAATTGGCACTTTTTTTTCAAAGCAGACTCCCGCAATAAGCGATAATTATGCTGCCGAGACTGCTAAAATACGCGATCATTTCACAATTGATAAAATTCCCGCTTTTTTCAAAACAAATTCCCGAAATATACAAAAAATTTGCGACCGACCCCATACACAATCATTTCACCATTTACTGATAAAATCCACGCTTTTTATTTATTTATTTCAGCAAATTTCTGAAATAAAGGACCATTTCATTGCTAATTGTGAAAATTTGCGTTTTTCTTAGTCTATTGATGAAATAAACAATTATTTTGCCGTTTTTTTTTTTTTTTTTCTCTTTTCCTCCGACTTTTTTTTTTTTTTTTTTCTTTGAAGCATATTCCAAAGATAAGTAATTTATTAGCCATTAATTGCAAAAATTACAATCTCTCCCTCTTTTTTTTTTTCAGCTAATATTATGTAATTTTCTTATATTCGAATTTTTTCAATAAACAATTTTAAAATGTATATTTTTATAAGAAATTTATTTTATGTCGCCGATATCTGTGAAAGCCCATTTTAAGATCGTCGATCATAGTTAAGTACACGTTTCCAAAACTATCTTTTCCTAATTTCATTCTTGCAATTATTTCATTTGTTCCATCAGTGCAAACTTCAAAAAAAAAAAAAAAAAAAAATGAAATAAACCTTTACGTAAGAAACAGTTTTGTACTGCTTCTGATAATTTATTGTCTATAAAAAAAAGGGGCAAAGTTCATAAGAAAAATAAATAAATAAATAGCGGGGGTGGGGCGGCTGGATTTACGCTCGCGGAATTGTTGTTGACGGATATTTTTTAATTTGGACGCGAATCTCGCCATCCTGCGAGAACGAACACGTGAATTTTGACTCTAAGCAAATTCAATGACTATTCAAAGAAGTTCTCTTTTCAGAGAGACAAAAAAAAAAAAAAAAAAAAAGATAACATAAACAGAATGAGGAATAATTTTATTTACATTTTCAGTAAGCGTACCTTCACGATCACGGAATCACAAAGTAATTCCTACCACGCGAGCGCGATAGAAATTGTCGGAAGAAAGGAAGCGGCCAAAGAGTAAAATAAAATGATATGCATTCTGCTATTCCCCCTCTCCACTACTAGCGCTTGCGTATACAAAGGCGAAAATTTTCTCCCAAGTCAAACTCGTTACCCGCGCGTATATGTTCTCCTCCTTCCCCCTTCGCTCTCTCTTTACGGCAATGATCTGGGGAAATCCTGCTACGTAGGAGGGGAAGATGGTTTGAAAAGAATAATAATTCTGCGTTTGCAAAATATATTTCCCAGAGTTTTCGTATTTTTAATCGGCGTGCAGGCTAAATTGTCCAATGGATAAGAAGAGTGACAAAAAAAAAAAAAAAAGTAAAAAAGAAAAATTGTCAAGTTTGAAAAATCGGAGTTTTTTCGATAATATTCGGATTACCGGAGTACACTAAAAAAATCGGGTAAACTCCGATTAAATCGGAGCAGTTGGCAGCTATGTCGGAGCAATGAAGTCTGTCTGCGGAGGGGTTCGTACAGTCCCGCGTCTCGTGGACGGGCTTTCCCGGTGACCCGACCTCGCATGGAACGTTCAGATCCGGTGGCGCTTAACTGCTAATTTTCCTGGCTAGAGCAATTAAAGAGAGCTCCGGAGAGACTCCGAATTTTGGCGAGTTCCATCTTTTAAACCCTAATTTTTTGGTGTAGATTGGCGTATTTCTTAAACCCAACCCATTTCATTTAATTAGTTATGTTATTCAAAACTAATGCCTTTTCCTGCCCCTTCATTATTTTCCACTGGTTATATCTTTGCACTCCGCAGACATCGCAACTCCGGTCGGAAACCCTATCTTGCCAACCCGCCAAGTCAATTAACATCATTAAAATCCTTAAAACCATCATTAAAACCATTATTTATTGCTTTGTATCTGACATGAAATAATCAAACCGTAATTAGACTCATAAATCCTTTCCTCTTTAACAGAGGCGGCGGCCCGTCAGAGGAAGGAACTGAAGAGCCCCTTCCTCATATATTTTATCTCCCTTCCTCATATATTTTATCTAAAAAAATCTTTAGCATCTATATACATTTTTCTGTTTTCTACAAATTTTCTTTGCTTTTTTGTATAAATTTATTCGTATTTAAAATGAATTCAGAATAAATAACAACCCAAAAACAGCAATAAAGCTTTTTCCAATCATTCAATTCAGTGGCCAAGTTTTTATCGCTGAAAATGACAGTAAAGGAAGAAAAACAGCGGGATGGTTTCGAAGTCTGCCCTCTGCTACGTGGTTACCATGGAAACGCTTACGTCACTCCCAATATTCTCTCAGTGGTTGTAAGAGAAAGGGAAGACTTCTCATCGGAATCGGTAATAGCTCTGCCAGCTTTGTTCTCAGCTAAGTTTTCAGCAGTTCTCAGTTACATGATTGTCTTGTTATATAGTGTTTACTCGTTTAAGTTTTAAATGATGCTTTTTTTCATGCTTTTTGTGGAATTTTGTTATATTTTATGAACTTTATTAACAAAAATATGTATCCAGTAAATGATATAGTCTGCAATTTGTTACAAACACCATTCAATAGATGGAAAGATGAAGACAAAAAGGATGTCATTAAATATGGTAGACCAACAGAATCCTTAGAAATTACTGTAAAAAAAGAGAAAAAGAAAACTGGAAAAAGTCACAACGTTAATTTCAAAACCTCTTGGTTTGAAGACTACAAATGGTTATGTAGCTCTACTGCCTTAGGAAAATTATATTGTTGGCCCTGTTTGCTTTTCAGCAATAAAAACTCTGCCTGGAATAAGGAAGGCTTTTCAGATTTATTAAATATAACAAGATCACTTCATAGACATGATGATTCCGGAGAGCATTTAAAATGCGAATTAAGTTTGAGAATTTTTGAGAGAAATCAAAACACCATTGCTGATGCCTTTAAAGAAAATGCCAGACTATTTAAGATTCGGTTTAACGAAAATGTTCGTTTAAACAGACTTTTTTTGCAAACTGTTATTGATGCCGTTTTATTCTTAAGTAAACAAGAGCTGTCATTCCGTGGACATGATGAAAGTATCAATGCCATAAACCGCGGTAATTTTAAAGAATTGCTTACATTATTAATAGCAAGAAGTCCAATAGAAATTCAAAACCAGTATGTAAAAATTAAAAAAGTATTTACTGGCGATTCAAAAAATATTCAAAATGAATTAATCCAGTGTATTTCCGATTATATTGATGAGCATGTAAGCAATGAAATAAATGAATCACAATTCTTTTCCATTCAAGTAGATGATACTACAGATATAAATCAGACCTCCCAGTGCTCTTTAATAATAAGGTTTGTGAATACTGGCGGCTTATTAGTTGAAAGATTTTTAGGATTCCAGGATGTCAGTGCAGACAGAACATCGGAAAATTTATACAGAGTAATTGATAGAATTTTACAGAAATTTAATTATGAGCAAAAGTTGATAGGTCAGTGTTATGATGGTGCAAGCGTAATGTCAGGACATTTAAATGGACTGCAAAAAAAAATTAAAGAAAAAGCTCCCCAAGCTGTTTTTGTTCATTGTTTAGCCCATCGTTTGAACCTTGTATTACAGCAAAGTTTTACGAAAATTACTAATTGCCGGATCTTTTTTGCAAGCCTTTCTGGGATTCCTTCATTTTTTCATCATTCTGCTAAGCGGTCTTATGCATTAATATCATCGGCAGCTAGACGAATCCCAAGTATTGCGGAAACTCGCTGGTCTTCACATTCTAAAATATTAAATGTAATTGTTGAAGATTGGGACAAGCTGAAAGAAGTATTCGAATTTCTAACTAATAGTGATCAATCAGATTCAAAAACAATTAGTACTGCCCGAGGCTTTTTAAATGATATGAACAATTTTGAATTTACATTTTTGGCAGTTGCTTTTAACAACATTTTTGGTCATACAGATCTTTTATTTGAAATTTTGCAGAAAAAATCACTGAATATCAGTTACTGTGTAAATCAGATAGAAAAGACGACTGACATTTTGAACAATAAAAGAAACGATGCACATTTCCAAATGCTCTTTGAAAAAGCAAATAGCATCACAAGCATAGATTTTTCGAAAAGAAAATGCACTATGACAGAAGGAAGTTATAGGCAGTTGTATTTTGATATTTTGGGCCACATTCTCATGGAAATGAGAAATAGATTTCAGGATTGTGAGAAGCTGCAGTTCATCTGTCTTTTGGATACAAGCAAATATAAAGATTTTAATTCTTGTTTTCCTTCTGAAGCGTTTGAAAGTTTAAAAATTTTTTATAGTAATATATTTACTAATCAGCAACGCCTTAAAAATGAACTGAGTTTAATATATGCCGATGAAAATTTGAGAAATTTATCAAACCAAGAACTTTTACGAGAGTTGAACGAACACAAAGATATATTTACAGAAGCATTCAAACTTATCTCAATCATTACAACTCTTCCTTCTACAAGTGTGTCAGTGGAGAGAAGTTTTTCGTGTTTGAATAGAATTAAAACGTATTCAAGGAATACAATATCGGAAGAAAGACTCACAGCTTTAGCAAATATTTCCATACAGAAAGAGTTTTTAATGACACTAATTGAAAAGCAACCATTTTATGATGATATAATCGACAAGTTTGCATCTTTAAAAGGAAGAAGAATTGATTTAATTTACAAATCTTAAATTTACAAAAACCTTTTACAGATTGAACTTAATTATAGAAAAGCATCATACAACTAGCGTTTAAAAGTAACAGGTACAAAACTTTGAATAAACATCATAAAATGCGAGAACCGGCAGCAATTGCTTAGGGTCAAAAGGAAACCTTTTGTCAGGCGAACAAAGTAGGCACGAGTGCTGCAAACAAAGAGGTTGCAGTATTTGGGCCTATTTTGTTTGCCTGACGAAAGGTCATGTTTTCCTTCAACCCGAAACAATTGTCGCGAGTTCTTGTATTTTATGGTGTTTATTTAAAGTTTTGTACTTATTAGATCCAATTCTTTCAATTAAATTGAAAAATACAAATTTTGAGTAATGCAATCTCAAGTTATAATGTTTAAATTTTTAAAATTGGGCGAAAAATAAATTTATTCCGATATTTTAGGATTAATTTTTATTTCATGATTTAAAATATACGCACGCTGACTCGAAAAACTGAAAGTGTATTATAGTAAAGGATTATTATTATTAACGTCATTGTATGTTAAATTCTTTTAATTAGAAATAATCATTTTAAGTACATCTTCTAATTTTTAGAAATATGCAATAATTTTTCAGTTTTAAATGAGCTAAGTTGTGCATTGTTATAGATGTAAAAATAATCAGAATTTAGGTTATCAAATGATATACATTTTTACTTTGTGAGTGAAATATCATTTCCACATAAGTAAATGTATATAAACAAGTTAGTCGTCTTTCTCTTATAATTGATATTGATATTTTTTCTAAAATCAGTGAATAGTTATATTCTTAAATTATTACTAGTTTTAATTTCCAAAACTAAACAAGGAACGATGATCTGTAAAAGGTTAAATAATTTATGATGCATTTTATTATTTTACATAAAATTAACCTTTTATCAATTTGTATATCAGTATATGTTTTGTAAATATTTTATATTTTCATTTTTTTTTCTTAATATTTCTATACTCATATATCGATAACACCAATGAGAAAGTATTAGTTAAATGCGGAGCGATTTTGGCAATTATTAACGTCAAGTTTCGGACAAATGCAAACTTAATATAAAGTGATATTTGATACCTCTTCATAAACTAAAATTTTCTGCTAATCAGACAACTTTTATATTTTTAACTGACTAGTTTTTAATTTTAATATTTAAAAGTGAATGAACGTGGAATTATTATTATCACTATTTAGTGCTCCTGTGTCTACTCGATTTTTACACTTGTTATTTCAAAATTATTTCTCTTTATAATTTTAAATTAATAAACATTTGTTTACATGATATTTAAACAAATGGCATCATCTTTTACATCATAATATTTAAATGCAGTCCAGAAGTCTTTAATAAAATAAAATATCACAATCCTTTAATTCATGTTTTATAACTTTGTGTCTATTATATTAATTTCTCATGATGTAGCTGAATTCTGCATACTTATTGTCATTTCCCGTGACGTATAAAAATTTCGAACAGCAACAAAAAGAGTTTATTCTAAAAAATGAATTGTTTTGTTTTATTACATTTTCGTTTGTTGGTGAATAAATTCTGGAAAACTGTTTGATTATTAAAGCTCCGTTTATTGCAAACAAAAAAACTGCATCATATACATACGTACTGTTCTCAAATTTTTTTTTTTAATGAAGATCTTCCAAAAACCATTCAAACCATGAATAATTTTCTTTTTTTGTTTTTGTTTTTTCTCAATACATTATTGCAGTTTTTTTTTATTATTATTATTTTATTATTATTATTATTACTTTGTTTGAAATGCACGCTTCAAAACCATGAATAAAAATTTTCTTTCTTTATTTCAACACGTTGTTGTTCTAATTATGACGTTAGTTTCGAGTATGGACTTTCCACACGATAAAAGGTAGCTTTTATTATTAAGATTATTGTTATCTTTTTGTTATTTAAAAATGTTTGAAGAATTTCAAATGCATAAATCATCAAAAGTTCCCAAAAATGTAAGAAAATTGCCAATATTTCATATAAATTTCTTTCTCCTATGCCAATGTCATGGTCAAGAATGTTTAACCAGGAATTTTCGAAAATTTTCTTTTATATTATTGTAAATTTTTGTCGCATCATTAAATGTTTTAAAAGTATCTTTCACTGTGAAAATTATCTGTTCATTATTAATTTTTATCGATCTGTAATAAACGTTTGTTTTCTTACTAAATTGTAATTTTTTTTAGTAAAACATTTTCGAAGCATGATACTTTTTCACATAGTTGTTGATACATTCCTACATAATGGAATCACAAATCAAGCAATGACCAAGAAAAGTGAACTTCTTCAACCCTCTTCCCTTAACAGCATTAACCCCCCCCCCCCCATCACCAAGGGAAAATGTGACTTTATCCAGTTGGCTCTTCCCCAAGTTTTTCAATCACGGGCCGCCACTGCTCTTTAATTGAATCCTTTCGGCATCTACTGCTTATTAACTTTATTTCTAGGCTACTTATAAAGCTATTTCCAGACATCAAAATACTTAAATGAATCATCTGCTTATTTCTTTCAAAGATAATGACCGCGATTGCACCCACACGCTATTTTTCCCATACTTTCAGAGTAATTTATTATCCCATATGAACTTTCTTTCACTGCTTTCTGTTATCTAAAAAGAATATCGTTGAACGTAAATACACTAATTTAAAATATAAAACTATTAATTTATTTCTTACCTCTTTTTATCTATTATCTATTATATCTCTCATATCTATTATATTTTATATCTTTCATATATATAACAGTGGCAGTCAGAAGATTAAACTTCAATTAAAACCAATGGCAGTAAAATTAATAAACTTTTTAACATTATTTATAAGTTTACATATAATTATTAAAAAATAACTTTGGAAATAAAGTTAATAGTTTGTTTATGTCTTACTAGGATCTGGAGCATCCTTTTTCTGTTGGCATGCTATCCCTAATAACTGTACAATCCAACACTGTTTACCTCTCACAAGAGAATCGAGATAATTACAACCAATAAGCTATAATAAAATATAAAAAATGATTAAAACAGGTTTTTAAATTGGAACTAAAAATAAAAAAAAATGAAAAGTTCACCATTCTTACCTGTAATACAGAACTAAGGAAAATTACAGCAACATTATAAGCCAGAAGAATGTTCCACCTAAAAAAAAAAAAAAATATATGTTTAGAAATAACTCACTCTAAAAATATGAGAATCATTTTATAAAAAAGTGAACTAGTTTAATAGATACCATAAGATGATATTAATAAAACCATCAACTAAAAGATTAAACAAATATGTATCTATTAATTACACATATATGATAATGCAATTTTAATCAGGTAATCTATATTAATAAAATCAGACTCTTTGTCTCTAAATTTGTCAGAATCAAAAATTTTTGCTATGTCTTCTTGTTTCACACACCACAGAAGCTGAAAATGACTTCAGAAAATTTTGTGTGTGTGTCATTGTGTCTGTAATGCTATTTTTTGTCCGGATATCACATGAGAATGGCTAGACGGAATTACACAACACTTTGCAGGAAGCCTTTACCCAACTTAAAATTATATGTATCAACTTTTACAAAATTCCCCCTCCCCTTAGGGGGGCAGGAGGCAAAAACATGTTTATAAGCATAACTCGGCTCCAAATTACTTCATGGCGAAGAAATTGCACATGGAGACACTAGACTTTAGAATAAATAAAATATTTTCTGCGATTTAAAATTTTTTAATTTTTAGGGCTGGGAGGGGGGAGGGTCAAATTTTGGTAGGAAATTTTGCAAATTCTTGATTTTTAAGTAGAACTTTACCAAAAATGGTACAAAGACGTTAAAAACAGCCACGAATCTTCTTTACAATATTTCCAAAACCCCTTTTTTTTTTGTGTGATTTTTGATTTGGGGGGGGGGAGGGCCGTTATGAAGAGGCAAATTCGAGACAACCCTTCTAGCGCTAAATTTGTCTGGAGAAATCTACAGGAGCTGCGATCAAGAATTTTGGTGGGTGGATTATTTATATATATGTAACGTATTGTTCTTTAGTAGATGATTAATGCCAGACACTCCATATTAAGAGAGTTCCCTCAAAATAAATATTCCACAATAAGTTGATGCAGTCATTTTATTGAAGACACTTAATCATTTTACATTTTATTAACAGTTAATCAATCTGAGCACGCTGACATACAGATCCGTAGACGAGTCGGGCCGAAAACGTCCCATTAACGGCAGAACTGCAAACCAATCCCCCTCCTGGGACCGTTAAATTAAACTTTTTATTGACGTGAACTAATTAAGCAAATGCTTCCATGAAAAAGGTGCCGATTTTCGGGTGCTCCCGCTTAAATATGGATATTTGGGGGCGAGGCCAAACTCCTAATATGAATTCTTATTGGATAATTAAGTAAGCTAAAATCCAGCACACATTCTCTCATTAGTTGACCCAGATGTCCAGGATTTCGTATTTCGCAATGCCTTGCCGCTTATTTCGACTATTGCATAATTTTGATTACGAAAGTTATTCTAACTCTGATTCCCGCGCTGCGACGTGTTTTGCTGAAAAACTAACTTTACTGGGGCTCTAAAATAGAATTCTCTCAAAGTTGTTCTTAAAATTAAGATCTATTCTGAGCTAATACTATTAAGATATCACTTAATATTAATTTCTAATACTAATTTTAGAATTTGAATTCTTTCATTCCTTTCATATATATATCCTCCACCTACAGTAACAGAATTTTATGAAATTTCTCCAACAGGATTTTGTGAAATTTCCCCCCTCTCCCCCTTTAAAGGTTGAAAGGAAATATGTTTTCAAAACTAACTCTCTCTGCTGTAAATTATTTCAGGAAAGCAATATTTTGATGTCAATTCGTTATGCGTACCCAATACACACAACCACAAAGAGATTTTGTGAAATTACTTTCTACCTTCCTCCCTAGGAAGAGGGGGTGGGAGCAAAAAAAGTTTTCAATCTTAATCTGCTCCAAATTACCTTAGAAAAGCAATTTTTAATATGTAGGTCAGTTATACGTATTCACCATGTAGTATAAAGAGATTTTCCAAAATCCCCCCTCTTTCCACCCTTTAGGGATGTGTGTGCAAGAACATGTTTTCAGCATGATTCTCCTCCGTGTTCAGTGAAGCGGGCAAAGCCTGCTAGTAATCAAATATAATTGCAACATTTAATAACACATAAAATGCTATGCATTAAAAAAATGTATAAAACATTTTAATTATTAAAAATATTGTTATAACATACTGCACATCTTTTCAATTTTTTATAGTGAAATAGATTATCATTTAAATATTAAATCTAAATATTTTAGGTTAATTTGCTGGGTATTCGAAGCATATTAGGAAATCAGAAATATGAGTTCATAATAGAGACTGCTACAACAACTACTAAATTAAAAAACTTAACAAACAAAATAATTCACAGAGTAAATATAAATTTATTCACAATTATTCTTAACTGCATCAGAGTTATAGACAAAATAAGAACTTAGAAATTGTTGCAACCTGTTATCCTTTGCAAAACAAAATTAATTCAAGAATAAAAATATATTATGAGAACAAACTGAAATAATCAAACACTAAACTATTATGGCTATAACACTATTGATACCTAAATTTATAAAATTTGGGAAGAAAATTTAACAATGTATTTACAGGTTTGCTATTTAAATATTAGCAAATTCTACAACAATTGACATTTATCTGTCATTATAATTAAAAATATCAAATTTTAAATAATTTAAATAAATCATATAGCTTATTCTGCGTCATGTTTTTTTTTTTTTTTTTTTTATGGTATTATATAAATGTGATATGCTGCTTCATGCTTGCCCTCTCTTTTCATGCAACTGATTATGTTTCTTGAAGTCTATTTATAGAACTAAAATATTTGCAATAAGAGAAACTTTTGAAGGTAAAAGATACATCTTATGTATTTTAAGAATTAAAACTAAAGTTTTTGCCAGCTTGCTGACACAGCCACAATTGTTACAAAAATGACAGACATGGATAACAAATTTGTTACCTGAAATATTTTTAAAAAGCTATTTTATTTTACATTTAAATTTATAAAAAGGAGTGATTCCATACCAACTCACCTAAAAAAATAAAAGTTGGTTGCATGACCGACTCAGATTTTCTTTAAATTAGGTACACAGGTTGATAATATAGAGGCATGAAAAAGTCCAAATTTTTAATTACTTGCTCCACTTATTTATAGATATACAGGTCCTCAAAGTTTGCCCGTTTCCTCAAAATACCAAAAAAATGATGTTATTTAATTTTTTTTTCTTAAAAATTGTATTCATGCAATATGAAAGTGTCAGGCATCTATGGCAACTAGTTATTCCAGGCATTCAGAAAAAAAAAATACTACAATGTTTATAATGAAAATCGTTAAGGTACAGTACTCTTAGAAGCTGCAACGAGAAAAATTTGATTTTCCCGATTTACCTAAAATTGAGACATCAATTCCAAAAAAAGGAAAATAAAACCAAAGGTTTACTCACTTTCTGGTAGAGTACAGGTGTTCACCATAAATTACTACACAATAAAATACTTGGGTTTCTCACTACTTCTTGGAAATATTTAAGCTTAAAGACAAACCATAGGGCAAAAACATGCAATTTCGGCCATCTTGGCAGCCATTTTTCTCATAAAGGGGGAGCACTAGAAACTTTATTTTTTTTAAATAAGCTACTGGTGTGTTAGCTATTCACGGGAAAAGAGTTTACTTTTGGTTATTAAAGAGATATCTTTCTGATAGTATATGCATGTTTTTCTCTAATACCATATGCTTGTGCTTCCCCTCTCACAGACTTAACATTAATAAAAACAGATGTAAAAACAAAACTTATTGAATATTATATAAATATTGTTTAAGACATGTATCAGACTTTATTTACCCTCTGAACATTTCTTAGTTACTTTTAGATATAGTGTTATTAGGTGAATGAAGCATTGAATAATGGAGCAACATTCTGATTTTATTATATTCTGGTATTAAAACAAAACTAATGTGTAAGTGTACTCTATCTTTGTGATATCTTAAAGAAAGATGTAGGAAACCTTTTAATTTTTAAAGATTCAAGTTAGTATTTAGTGAAGAAATAGAATATTTACAAAACAGAAACACCTCATTTTATGTAATCTCAAAGAAGTAAACACACTTTTTAAACAGGAATATCCCAATCACAAGATTGGATTATCTAAATTTGCTGATTTGCGACCGAAGTGGTGTGTGTTAGCTGGTAGTACAGGAACTAATTCAGTCTATGTCTGTATGATTCACCAAAATGACAGGCTAATGATGGCATCTCTACAACAATCTATTAAACCATCTATCAGTGATTTTTTTTTTTTTTTTTTTGTCTCATGTGTGTGACATTAACAATGAAGCATGTATGTTAGGATTTTGTTCACAGTGTCCACTCCAAACTGTATTTGAAGAATTTTTAGATATGTTAATGGATGATTATGATGAAGAATATGAAGTGACATTTCGATGGTGGATAACTACAGTCCATTCAACACTCATTAAATTACTTTGTCCGCACCTGATTTTAAATCGGAACTTTTATTCAAAATGAAGTCCTTGGCAAAACACCATTACATTGCAAAATCTCAATCAGAGTATTTAAAAACAAGAAAAGCAAAACTAAAACCACATGAGTACATTTTATTACTTGATTTTTCAGAAAATTTTACTTTTATTGTACAGGATGCAGTACAGGGATATCACTGGGAAAACATGCAAGCTATACTCCATCCTTTTTTCGCATATGTTCAGCCAAATGATAACCTAAATGTTTTTTCTATGCGTATTATCAGTGACTGTTTGACACATGATACGGTGGCAGTAGTTTCTTTTCAAAGGCCTGTAATTCCATATTTAACATGACAATATCCAGACATATAGAAAATAATTTATTTCAGTGGTGGTAGCTCAGCGCAGTACAAAAACAAGAAAACTTTTTAAATTTATGCCAACATAAAGATGATTTCAAACTAAATGCTGAGTGACATTTTTTTTGCCACTTCCCATGGCAAAAGCCCCTGTGATGCCACTGGACACACAGTTAAAAGTCTGCTTACAGAACCAGCTTACAACGTCCTTACAAGGATCAGATAATTTCTCCACATGATTTGTTTCATTATTGCACAGGTAATTTTAAAAATATTAAGTTTTTCTTTGCATCTGAAGAATATGTAGCAGAAACAAGAGTATTGCATTCTGAAAGACTAACTTTCGCTGTAAGAATTGAGGGTATCCGGGATTATCATAAATTTATTCCTATTAGTAAATCTGTGCTTTTAGTTTCCATTGTATCTACAAACATATCGAATTAGATTGAAGTATCTGCAGTAAGTAAGCAACATGTCAAAAATTTAGTCTTAATAACATTTCTAAAGGTTTTTATGTTGCTTGCATGTATGATAAGAAATGGTAGTTAGGAGTTGTCTTAGAAAACTGTTTTGAAAAAGGTGATGTTCAAATACAATTTATGCATCCTCATGGCCCCTGCCAAAATTTCTACTGGCCAGAGAAATCAGATACATGCTGGATTTCATACAAGCATCTGTTAGATATAATACTAATGCCATCAGCAGCAGCAGCCACATGATGCATGTTTTTAATATCAAATGATGCTGTGAAAAAAGTACAGGAGTTGAATAAAATTGTTGCTTGCAGTTGAATAAAATTCTGTACACATCAATTTTTAATATATTGCTGTATTTCAAATACATTTGCTTATGAAATAAATATTTATAGCTCTTTAATTTTGATTGATTTTTCAAGAAATTATTTAGTACTTTATAATTACGGATGGACAACGTTCAGTTTTGGAAAAATTCTATTTCTTGTTTTCATCAAATATCTAATTTTGCTATAAAATGTAGAAATTATTTTTTTAATTATTATTAAATAATTTAATATATTAAATTTCTTGAATTCTTGTATAGATAGTGCAGCTATTAATACATGCATTATTATTTTTCCTTTTTATTAATGTTAAGTCTATGAGAGGGGGAACACAAGCATATGGTATTAGAGAAAAACATGCATATACTATCAGCAGGATATCTCTTTATGCAAAAAATAACCAAAAGTATACTCTTTTCCCATGAATAGCTAACACATCAGTAGCTTATTTAAAAATAATAAAAAAGTTTCTAGTGCTCCCCCTTTATGAGAAAAATGGCTGCCAAGATGGCCGAAATTGCATGTTTTTGCCCTATGGTTTGTCTTTAAGCTTAAATATTTCCAAGAAGGAGTGAGAAACTGTCGCATGGTGATGTTGGGGTATTAGAAATGATGATAAATGAATTTTTGGATTCTATGGCCGTTGATACTAGAATTCAGTCTTTCAATTAGCTTGATGTATTAACTTCTTAAAATTGGCAAAGTTATTTAAAAGTATAGTGGCGTTTAAATTCGTATAAAAGTTGGTTTCATCTTTTTAATTAGTAGGAATTAAAAGATCAGGCAAAAGGTTAATTAAATAGGTTGCGTCCGCTGAAACCCGGCAGTTCATGAATGGCTCGCTCTTCTGTAATAACGGAACTCCATAGTTTACAGGAAAATAACAAAAATAAGTTCTTACTTGATTACAGATGAATTATGAAGACACTTCAAAAGGGAGACAGAGATCTGGAGAGATGAATACTTTTTATTTAAAATCAACCATTTTCAGGAAAACGGCATTTCTCTTTCAGAAGGTCCGATTCCAGTTTCATTAATCACTCTATTTACTTATTGGTAGTGATGTCTAAGAATTTATACATTTTCAGAAGAATGCTATTGATAGATCTTGCGTTTTAATAATGAGCGACTTGCATCTTTACTTTATGTTATAGTTTTTTAAAAATAGACATTGCAGCCGCCACTCAAAAGAGCGACTGCGCCCCAGCGCGGGAGATCGTAGCTTCTTCACATTCTGAAGTCCCAAATGTAAGTGACGCTTGTTTTCAAACTCAAAACGCGGCAAGCGGAGCTACGCGCCGCATCGGCGAATCAGCTCTGGAGAAATTTAAACTTGATCACGTGACAAGCGACGCTGTCCTTTTGAACCCACGCTTCATCGGAGCGGTAATCGGGAGCGTCGTGCAATATGGCTAGGAGAGGGAAAGCTCATCTGCCGAAAATGAAGTTCCACTGAGAGAAAATTGCGATCTGGTTTTGCAAAACGGAACCAAAGAGATCGCGCACTACGGAAAGTTTATCGCGGTTTCGTTAAATGCCGAAACGCATTTAAAATGCTAAGGATGGCAACATTAATGATTAAATTAATAACCAATTACGGCGAGTAGATAATTAATTTCTTACTTAATTAAATTTTAAAGTTATTCATAAGCGGAATTAATTTTAAAAATGTGAATTAAAGATAAATGATAATTTTAATTGATTACTTTAAAGTGTTTTTCTAAAACAAAATTGTTAAAATTAATTAATGAGAAAAAACATTGTCATGCAACATGACAGAAACCCAAGTATTTTATTGTGTAGTAATTTATGGTGAACACCTGTACTCTACCAGAAAGTGAGTAAACCTTTGGTTTTATTTTCCTTTTTTTGGAATTGATGTCTCAATTTTAGGTAAATCGGGAAAATCAAATTTTTGTGGTTGCAACTTCTAAGAGTACTGTACCTTAATGATTTTCATTATAAACATTGTAGTATTTTGTTTTTGAATGCCTGGAATAACTAGTTTCCATAGATACCCAACACTTTCATATTACATGAATACAAATTTTAAGGGAAAAAAAATTAAATAACATCAATTTTTTGGTATTTTGAGGGAGCGGACAAACTTTGAGGACCTGTATATCTATAAATAAGTATAGCAAATAGTTAAAAATTTGGACTTTTTCATGCCTCTATATCATCAATCTGTGTACCAAATTTAAAGAAAATCCGAGTCGGTCATGCAACCCTCATTAGGTGAGTTAGTATGGAATCCCTCAAACACAAAGGGAAAAAAATATTTTTTATATTTACAAAATGTTGATAAAATAATCTTTCTTAATATCTAAATTTACATATTTAATGTAAGTTTCCCACTCCAACTTACATTATTTGGTAAACATTGTTAATAGTTAAATAGTCAATATATTTCCATCTTTCAATTTCTGTATAATTACTACTTTGAATGTTTAATTATTTAGACCTAAAAGCTAAAACAAAAGTTGTGTATTTTGCAATTTTTCTTACTTTCTTGATCTTCATAATCAAGTTTTCAATGCATTTTACTGTAAGTTCTTAAAAATCTGTTTTATAAGAACAAATTATGTGTAACCTGTGCTATTAACTTTTATAACTTACTCAGTTAAATTACTAAAATTAAGCTTTTCTACTTTGGTGGGAATTAGTTGAGTGGTAAACAGTATTAGGAAAAAATAATAATAATAATAATGTGCATTTGTATCAGCCGTTTGTCTACTATTTTATATTTTTTGGGACACTAAATCATAATCAAGTCCTCTTTCCAGCAACTAAATTTTTACTGCTAGTGTCTGATGTGAATCATAATTATAACACAAATATTAATTATTTGCAATTTAGAATGTTAAAACATTTCCTTGTTAAATAAAATAGAAATTATATAACATATTTTTTTAATATTTTTAATCATTAATATTAGAAATATATCAAAATGACATCCAAAATAATTCAGTTTGTGAAAAAATATTATATAAAATATTTTTTGATATTAATAATGGAAAATATTTTTATAATGAATATTGTCCTAAACAAAGATATTTCTGTAATAATAATAATAATAAAATAATAATAATAATAAGGAAGAAAAGTTGTTTATATAAAAACTATAAAATTTTCCATAAATAAATACACAACGAGATTCAAAACAGTTTTTCATGTTCACATATCTTAATGTTTATTTACATAATTTTTTTTTCACCAGGCTTTTAGTTGCATATTTTTATTTTATTATTATTAATTTTTAATAACATTAAATTATGAAACATTTTACTTACATTCTCAGCAATGCTGATCTTGTTTTCAAATAAAATTCATTACCATTCCATAAAAAGTAAAAGCAGCTGACAACGTAACCCAAAGCAAATAAATTTATACGACTTGTTCCTGCTTTAAATACTATTGCCAGAGAAATCCAGTAGAAAGCATAAAATATTATCACTTTTAACATATCTAAAAACGTCCTAAAAATAAATAAACATATAATATATAAATATCAAATGTAATTAACAGAAAAGATTATTTTATACAAAACCAAAAACAGTGCCCTTGGCACTGAATATTCCTTAATAGTATCTTTATTTTGATAATAAAAATAATTCTAAAAAAATAATACTTTGTTAGGACAGGACCAATGTATGATGCCTCTTAATCAGGCTCATTCAAGGTACCTTTTGAGGGCAGTGGACAGCGGATTCTGGTAGAGTCTTCATACTGACTTGTATGCCAGTGCATATATGCATTTGTACCTTAACATATACTATAGGAGTTAAACTACCATACATATCCATCTTAATGTTTAAATACTCAGGTACTTTATTCATGTATCTTGTGAATTAAATTTATTTTTTATGCAGGATGATTATATTTCATAGTATCTTTAGCTAACTGAGAGCACAAAGGAAGCCTCAGTCTGAGGGCATACCACATACAGCACAGTTTGATCCCTAGAATGTGGAAAAGACGTCTCAGTGTGATATTGATGGCATCGTAGGTATGTCTTATTTCTCCATCTCCATCTTGGAAATATACAAACATGGAAATGTTCTCTATTTGAGAGATGAAATAGACATTGCATAGATGTTGCATTGGTGCACACACGAGACTTCATAATATGTATTGACCCCGTTTTCTGTTATTGTGGCAATTTTGAGTTCAGTTGAGTTTAAGCAGGAGACTAGAGAAGATTATCATGGGTTTGGAGGTATTTTTACATTCCTTTTTTTTTTTTGTGTGTGTGGACTTTATCTGCGTTAGGAGATTGAGAGAGCATGCTTACTGGAAGATAAAAATGTAAGGTCTGTCTGTCTTACGTGAAATCTTTCTTTGTAGTTTTTTAAATCCCTGTATATATATATATATATATATATGTAATATACTTAAATAATATTAAATGAGGAGTTCTGGTGGTTTACACAGACTGGTGCACGATCCTCTTATCATAGTGAAATAGAAGTCCAGGCATCTTATAAGTGAAAGTAGGGAGTCCATTTGAGTCACGAATATGCTTTATTAAGTTCTAAAGGCAGTGACAATATATGATGATGCAATCATGGGCCGAGTACGAAGACATCCGGAGCAGTATATCCCAGAAAAAGGTGCCGATGGCCAGCACTTTCGGCAAACCCCGAAGGGCGCCGCGAGTTTAGCTAGTAAGACTATTACATGATGGAGTATCAGTTAAACGTGAATTTATTAGGCAAGTGATGGTCGTAAAAAGCCACGAGTTTTCACGTGCTCCCGTTTATATACTGCATATTTCGGTGGGAACCGAAACTATTCTTATGAATGCTTATTGGAAAATTAGCTAATCTAAAATCCGCCTACCTTTTACGATTGGTTGACCCGGGCATCCAGGATTTATTATTTTGCAATGCTTTACCGTTTATTCCGACTATTGCATAATTTTGATTACGAAACTTATTCTGAAATCAGATTCCCGCGCTATGAAGCTCTATTGAGAAAACAACTTTACCTGGGCACTCAAATAGAATTCTCATAAAATTGTTCTTAAAATTAAGATTTATTCTGAGATATTAATATTAAGTTATCACTTAATATTAATTTAAATACTAATTTAGAATCTTGCTTATTTTATCCTTTCATATATATATATATATATATATATATATATATATATATATATATATATATATATATATATATATATATATATATATAAAATATATTCCTATCTTGTGTTTCTTGGGTTGTTTTTTCATTAATTTTGATAAGTTTATGGTTTTAAGTTAAGATATGTTGTTTTACTTTATTGATTCGTTTGTTTTGCAGGCTGTTAATTAATAGATCTGGTTTATTTACATTAGTGTATTTCATCCACTGATATATATATTTTTTTTTTCTTTTTAATCTTATTGGTCATTGGTGTTTCAGTGATTTTGTATCTGTTGCTTGGCTTCTACTATGCTTAATAGATCATCTTTATTATATATATTGATTTAGATTATGCTGCAGTGCAAATATGCATAAATAAAGAATTACATCTTGATGAATCGATCTAGATTTTTTTTTTATTGGTGAAAGTATTCCTTTATCTATATCAAGCTCTTAGAATTGAGTGAGTTTTCTTTTCTTTATCGTTTCTTACCTAAACTAATATTTAAAATTTGCTTTTGACACTTTGACCATTAAGAATAATTAGGGTTAGCAGTCACAAAGTCCTATTTACGATCATGTGTGCTATGATGTTTTTGTCCTATTCAATGGACTTCAATTCTCTCAAAGGAACATACATATGTTAAAAATAAATTTAAAATATTAAAATAATCAATGAACAATGCTATTTTCCCCACACATAGATGTCACATTGGTGCAAACATGAGACTTCACGATAATATCGATATTTCAGGGACATACTTTTTCACAGCTCAATTTAACTGAATAGAAGATGTTACAAAAATATCGCAAAACATTATTGCAGTGATGTACTATTTACAACGCAAAGTGATGATACAAATGGTGCAATGTATCTGTAATATGCTTGGAACCAAGTGTGCTGTATGGGAGGGGATTAAGTCCACTAGGATAGGGGGATTAAATCCCCGTCTTAGTGGGTCAGCATAGACCTGACCTCAATTATACCTTGTGTGTCAAAGACTAGAACTAGTTCAGTTTTCATAAAACAAGGCAGCGAAATTAAAATGAACATCTTCAGTTAATCAATATATATATTTTTTAAAGGTTTATTAATTCAAACTACAGCAGTACTTTCAAATTTTACTGTAAATTAATGATATTTAATGTTTTGAAATTAGTTGCAAACAACTCAATTCTGAAAATTTCAGCACACAAATTATCAAAATATGAATAATCTGTTGAATATATATGTAAGTAAGAGTTCAAACATAAATAGATAAAATTAAAAAATATATATGTACAACATTTTACTTAAAGTTTACTTTAAAAATGTATAAAAAAATATGTTATATAAATAAAAATACAAAAGGACGAAATTAAACTTTAAAAACATTTAAAATACCTTAAAAATCCTTTATCTGAGCAGCATAACTTGTTTATATATTTTGACGCGCTAGTCGCGGTCGTCTTCAGATTGTTTACTTGGCTGCTCTTAGTATAATATAACTATTTAAAAATAACATATTTTAAAAAATAAGTTATTTTTAAAAATAATAATTAATGGTATTGTTTTTGTCATTTTTAAACTTTCATTTCTAATTTCTAAACTTATGACATCAGTCTATTAATAAACTTTTGGTGATTTTTAATTTCATTTTAATTTCAGTTAGGTGATTTTTAATTTCATCAAATTATGTCTAAAAATCTCATCATTTTTAGCTTTAACATAAACAACTGATACAAATCTATTGAACAAAAATTCAAATATAATAAGAAATTATCCATTTTTACATTTTAAATTATTTACTCACTAACTTAATTTCCCTTCCCCCTCTTTTTTGTCTTGTGTGTGTGAATAATCACCGATATTTGGAAAAAAAAAAGAAGTTATTTATTTAATACATATTTAAGTTTTACTTAAGGATTACAAATTTATTAAAACCATTTTAAGTTACCTTATTAAAATCCTTAAAAGTTGGCTGATATATTTCGGCCTCATCCGAAGCCATCCTCAGAGCCACGATGACACAAACAAAGATCGTTGGTGATTCAATCCTTCTTTGAAGGAGTGAAAAGAAGGAGTGAATCACCAACGATCTTTGTTTGTGTCATCGTGGCTCTGAGGATGGCTTCGGATGAGGCCGAAATATATCAGCCAACTTTTAAGGATTTTAATAAGGTAACTTAAAATGTTTTTAATAAATTTGTAATCCTTAAGTAAAACTTAAATATGTATTATATAAGTCGATACCGGACAAGGAATCCATTAATGGATATTTTTTGATGACGTTTATGACATTGACTTGGTGATGATCTTAAAAATTTTTTTTGAACTTTGTGTTCTTGAGTGTATGTTATGTGCGTATAACTTTTAACTATTTACATTAATTTTAACCTTTTATTGGTCCTTGGGATTTACTAGATCTCTCTCTACTTTTATCTTTGAACTTTTATTGTATTTTTAATCTCTTATCTTTAAAGCTTCTGCTTTTTACTTGTTGCTAGTCCTTTCCGTAAGGGATTTCAATCGCTCGTCATTCTACTTTATCTTTTCACGTATAATGGATGGAAACAATGATTACCGTAATCTCAAAAAAACTGCTCTTAAACTTAATCGGGAAACGCATCATAAAATTTTCTAGAAGATTGCTTACAATTTAAACTTACTCCCAATTTCCTTAGAATAAAAACCCCTTTCATCAATCAACACTATAAACACAATGCTAAAAAACTTGAAATGTCCTTATTGAAGAAATGCATAAAACAAAAGTCTATTGAAATTTATAAATTAAAACAGTACAAAAACCTCCTTAATAAAATTGAATCCAATTACCCTCAAACAGATGTTAAAACTTTCTTAAATAAAATCAATCATTTCACCGATATTAATTCTACCCAACTAACGCAGCGTCATAAAGAAAAATTAAAATTTTGGATTTCAAAAAGGAAACCATATCTAAAAAACATACAACCGCCTACTACTTAACCATACTTAAATATTTCTAGTACCAAACTTAACACTCATCAAGATGCTTTCTTAAAACTCGGACCAAAATTCATCCTTAACGATAAATCTAATATTAAAGACACAATAGCTCATATAGAAACTGCTCTCGAATCTATCCCCCCTCAAAACCGCCCGGCTATTAGACACGCAGCTATCAACTCCCTTAACAATACAGAACATAAATATGACTACAGTGATATTAAAAGTATTCACGATCTAAAAAAAGATAGTAACCTAACCTGCCTAATGTCCGACAAAACCAACTTATTAACTATTATGGATAGAGATAATTATAATAAAATGATGCAAGATACAATTCTAAAATTAAACGCAATTAAACTTTCACACTCCCCACTTAATAAACTTATTGAAAAAACTAAATCATTAATAAAAACTGGTACCTGGCCTAATAATATCCCTCCCGTCTTTACTAACCACGCTGCTATTATCCCTCGTTTATTCGGTAAATACAAAGATCATAAAAATCCCCCCCTCACTTCGTCCCATTGTCAACAAATCAGAAGGACCCACCTATTGCTTGGAGGTCTATATGAAAGATATTTATAAATCACTTCTTCCCCCCTCAGATCTTTCCATTAATTCCACCGAAATGTTTATCCAAAAAATTCGCGAAACTACAATCCATTTTCACGATACCCTTAATAGCTTTGATGTAAAAGACCTGTATCCTTCCATTAACATTACCGAAATTAGTAAAATTATTCACGATCGAATCATTAACCAATTTGGTGACAACAAAATAAGTGAAACCTTAATACGTACAAGCAACCTCATCCTCAATGATTCTTTTTTCTCTTTTAACGGCAATTTTTACAGACAAACTCAGGGCGTGCCTATGGGGTCTCCAATTTCAGGGATACTAGCCGAACTAAAAATGAGATTTTTTGAACAATCCGCTTGTAATATTATTAATAATTGTAAACTCTGGGTCCGCTATGTGGATGACATATTTACCGTTACCTCCCAAAATACTAACCCTGAAAATATCCTCTCAGATCTTAACAAACTCGATCCCTTCATTAAATTCACCAATGAAACTGAAAACAACAATAGCCTAAACTTTCTTGACGTAAACATCACCAAAAACCAAAACCATACAATTGATACCACTGTATTCCGTAAAGCTACTAATAATAATTAAATTATAAACAATAAATGTAATACCCCCTTCCTTATAAATACGCCGCTTTAAGATCCTATATTAATCGTGCAATCCTAATATGTTCTAATAAATCCCTTTTAAATACCGAATTAAAATTTATTAAAAGTATCGCAAAAAAGGCTAACTACAATCCAAAACTTGTTGACAAATTCTATAAAAAACGACTAAAATCACTTAACCAGATCTCAAACGCACAAAAAACAAAACCCTCTTTTACCTCTGCCATCTCCTATTGTAGCGGCGCCTCCATCAAAATCCAAAATGAAGCAAAAAAATACAACGTTAACATCCCTATCAAACCCGATAAAAACATTTTCCAACGAATCCGTAATGAAAAAGATCCCATCCCTTTCAACCAAACCGCCGGTATCTATAAAATAAAATTTCAAGACCATAAACATAATAAAGCCAGCTACATAGGCATGACAAAAAGAAAAATAAAAGATAGAATAACTGAACACCTTAGCGATCTTAAATATAATAAACCATCCACAGCCTTTTCTAGAAATAACATAACTAATCCTATTAATATCAATTCCATTAATTTTCAAAAAATTTCTAATTTCAATTCGCACAAATATGCACTAAAAAGAGAAGCAATAGAGATCCTAACACCACAAGACGCAATAAACGATATCGAACACAGCATCGTTCCACCTGAATGGAAACCAACCCTGGAAAAAGTGAAGAGAACTGAAGGAATGATGAGAAACGAAATTATAAAGAAGGAGTGAATCACCAACGATCTTTGTGTCATCGTGGCTCTGAGGATGGCTTTGGATGAGGCCGAAATATATCAGCCAACTTTTAAGGATTTTAATAAGGTAACTTAAAATGTTTTTAATAAAGTTATTTATTTCTAATATTCTAACATTAAGAGAGAAAAAGCAAATAACAATATAAAACATGATGATGTAGATATAAAAATAAATCAAATCGAATGTTATTCTTACTTTGTACAAGTAGCAAAATCTGGTATAGGGTTGGGATCTGGGTTATCAAAATCAATTTCTTTATTACTTCCTCCTTCATAGAGCTCAGCTATAGGTGATGTTTCAATATGAAACACAAATAATTGGCAACAGGCAATAAGTAATTGAAAGAAATCCGCTGTTAAAAAATAAATGAAAATTAAATACAGTTTTCAAAAATTAAAAAATTCTACAGATTTACAAATATATGATTAATTAATTTCAAAGATGAAGACTTTTTGACATTACCAACAACTTTTGATGTACTTGGAGGATCTTGAAAACTTGGTAAGAATAGCCATTCTATTAAACCTTTCTTCATCGGTTCAGTCCATGGGTATTCTAATAAGAACAGTCATAATTTATTAATAATCAAAAATAAAAATAAATACATTAAAAAGTTTAAAAATATCCCTGGTTAGGAATTTCAAGACCTTTTTTTATAACTTATTACTCAACATTTAAAATAAACAGTATGAAATAAAAGGGGGAAAAAATGCTTTATTTAACACCATACAAATAAAAATATATCCTAACATTTAATAAAACATGCCATCAATACACTGACAGAGGATGATACAGACTTTGATTTTTAGGGCCCATTTTAGTGAAAAATAAATATTTTTATGAAAATAATAATAATAAAAATAAATAAAAATTCTCATGGAGTATTATGCATAGTTTCCAAGTCTTCTGATTTAAGCGGGAAATTTTACATAAAAAATTTTCTATGACAATTTTTACTTTAGTTAATTGTGGAAAATTAATTTGAAATAATTTTATCAAAAAATACTGCTGATAAATCTGATTTAAAAATTGGAAATGTTGGCAAGTATGGTTATGTTTAAAAAATAACATAACATCTCCCATATATATAAATTTCAAATAAAAAAAAGTAAAGTATTAACTTAATTTAAATTTAAAATGAAACTTATTAATTAAAAATATATAAGTAAACACCTTACTTTGGCTTCATTATACTTGCAAGAAGCTTTTCTTGCGAGGATCCTCCCCTTTATCAATTGCAACTTGTTGTAGTGGGCCTTGGCTATTTATAGCATCTGTGATGTAATTTATTCATTTACCTTTTAAGTTTCCATATTTTAAATTAATTTTATTAATATTTTTAATTTTCATAGCAACAGAAGTTACTTAGTGAGGATCAAAGAACCTCATGGCGTACATTGCGTTCTGGCCACTAACCCTTTTTATTCTTTGGGTCAAAAGGTCAAATATATATATCCAAATAATTTTATTTACATAAGAGAAAAGAGGAATCAATTTACTTATTGGCTAGAATACTGTAAAAAGAAAAATGCATACAAAAATAATGTTTGCAATAAAACCAATCTGCTGCATCAAAATTAATTAATTTTATTTCCAAACCACACTAGTAATTCCAAATTAAGTAGGATATAAAAATTAATGGTTTTTAAAATTTGAATAAGTATTCATACAAACTAATATATATATATTTATTATTATTAATAAGTAGGCACTCTCTCTCCAAATGATAAAATGGTCATTATTTAAAACAGAAGCAAAACAAATCTTTCTCACCCCATGTTCTTCTCTTGAGAGCTGCTGAAAACCAACTAAATTTAAAACTGCCGGAATAACAGAAGGTGGAGTCAGAACCATCACCCTATTGGTTCTCAGCATGGTGTGATATGACATCACCACTAGGAAAGAAGAACCAATTTTTCTCCTGTGTGTGTGTTGCAGTAAAGCAAACACAACAGGGTGAGTTGAGCCAGCTGAGAGAAACAATGCATTTAAGTGCAGAAAATGATCTTATTTAACATTTAAAAAGAAGTGATGTTTTTAACATCACATTACCCCTAACGACCATTAAAAAAATTTGGAAGACTAAACATGTGAATGGAGAGTGCATACCTACATTTACATAAGGATTACAAATTTTTTTTTTTTTTTTTTTTTTTTTTTTTACTTACATGTGAAAAAAAAAATATCCATATTGAGTACATAATATTGTAGGAACGGCCATTAAAGGCATGAATGTAACAAAGCAAATTTTTAAGCAACTGAAAGGTCTTACAATGCTCTTAATAACATGCACTTGATAAAAAAATTTGGAAATTTTGAGAACAATGTACATGTGACACAAAATCTGAACCAAACACAATACAAAATCGATAAGTAAAGCTGAAACAATAAAATTCCGACAAAAAAACTAATATCAACGCCTACCCTGGTAGGTGATCAATTCCACCAAAATAGGCGAGGAATACACCATTTCATCAAAAACAATACTATTTCAGCACTGTGGTTACAGACATTCTCAAATAAAAGATTTTATTGATACAAAAGTGGTCAGTGACATATCTAACAATATTTATTAGGATATTGACAACTAATAAAATATATCTATAAATGCAAACAGACACAGCTTTTATCAACAAGTGACATGAGTAAAAAAACATTGATACCTTTTAAAGAAAATAGTATTATAACAGAAATATTGAAAAGCATGTTAATTGCTGTAAAACCTGCTTTCTTATAAATTTGTAAAAATAATTAGTTAACGAGAATAAAAAAATGTATGACATGACAAAAGAATTTCAGTGGATGTGCAATATCAACAAAAATATTTAACCAATAATCTTGATATTAAATACCATCTACTGATTAATCAATGTGAACACATGAAAGAATACACATGAAAGAACAACTATACTAAATAAATGTCAAAGAAATCTTGTTAACAACTGATAAAACAAAATCAGTTATATTTCAGTATAAAATATTTACAGATGACCTCTTGAAGCATTATTATGAAGGAGAAAAAAAAAATCAAAATAAGTATCAATACAAATGTGAAAATAATCTTATAGATAAATATTACATTACGGAAAAGGCATTCCAAGTACTCGAGTATAATATTCGAATAAGATTTTTTTAAAAATTTTATCATTACCATTATTATTATTATTATTTAAAGAATATACATATTATAAATGGAGATAATAAATGTGAGTGGCTACTGAGGCCACCAAGTTAGATTACTAAACAAAATCAAAAATGCACTTAATATAAACGTCAAATAATACTCAAATAAACATACTATCAGATATAACCAAAACAAAACTGCAATGTCAATAATCACAATAAACAAAAAAATTTTATCAAACATTATACACATTTATATACATATCATGTGTCGATTGTGTATTAATTTGATTGTGTAATAGTGTGGATGTAGTGTATACTTGTGTTGTATAAGTGATGTTTGTGTCTGTGAAAATGGTGTGGAAGCTTCCAGAAATTGTATTTAATAACCCAATATATCCATAAACATGACAATGTGTATTAATTAATATATGAAAAGAAAGAAGAAAAATTATGTATGCACATATAAATATGCAAGTTTCCAATACATATAACATACACATACTGTACATTTTGAGCAGTAAATAATTATAGTATAGTTATCAAATTTAACAAATAAGACAATATATAAAATAAATCAGCATAACAGAAGATTTATATTCATATTAACTACAATACACACTTCACTAAGTTTTTGTAGATATTCAACATTTGCCACAGGAGAAAAAAAATATATATATATATAACTACACAATATATAATAGGACAATATACAAAATACAACTTATCAAATATACCTGTACCAACTCATACTTGTTTACAACAGGCAACTTTGGTGAATGAATTGCTTATCAAGTCCCCTAAAAAAAAAACTTAAAAAAAAAAACATGTTAAAAGAACATTTGTGAAAATGGAAACAAAAAACAAAAATTAAGTTTTGCATCTTGGTCTGAGATCATAATGAGACTGCGGTTGAACAATCCCAGCTGGTTGACCTGTCAGAATTGTTTGTGGAATGAGATGTTGCTTTCTTTTATGCGCCAGGATGACACGGTCTATGTTAATAGTGAATGGTTCAGCCCCTTCATTTTCGAATTCTCTGACGGAGAGTAACACGTCAGATATTACTTTTTGAACTGAATATGGGCCTATAAATCTTGGTTTAAATGTATCTTTGGTTTTTATAAAGACCATATCATTTTCTTTGAATTTCCGGAGAACTGCTTTTTTATGTTGTCTAGTATTACGTTGGTTTTGGTAAAACTTCATGTTATGATGCACTTGCCTAAAGATCTGTTTCATTGATTCCATGTACCTATGGTATTCATATGGAAATTCCAGTGTTTCTAACTGAGGAGCTTCAAACAAGTCAAAGATGCTTGTTAGTGACCTGCCAAAATGCAGAAAGGCTGGAGAATATCCAGTTGAAGAATGAACGGTGGTGTTATACAGGTTCTTGTGTATCATCAAAGCCTGATGAAAATCAAATCCTTCCTTGGTAAGAGTGGAAATTGAGGATTTAATGCTGGTATTAATTCTTTCTGATGAGCCTTGTGTTTGCGGGTGTCCTGATGATGAATGGGAGATTGTAATTTTCAATGTCTGTGCCAAGTTGTTAAAGATGTTTGCTGTGAACTGTGGGCCTAAGTCTGAGAGTATCGCAGAGGGTCGACCAAAGGTAGTAATGTATCCCGTAATGGCTTTAACTACAGCTTGTGCTGTTGCATTTTTTACTGGTACCAATTCAATATGTTTAGAAAAATGATCGAGGAATGTTAACACATGGAAGCCATTGGAGAAAGGACCCAAAAAGTCCATGGAAACTAACATACTCGGCGCAGAAGGAACAAACATTTCCTGTAGTGGAGCAGGTGGAATTCTGTGCGGTTTATATTGAATACATAATGTACAGGACAGAACAAAGTTTTTTACATCTTCAAATAATCCTGTCCAATAAAAGTGTTTAAGTATTCTTCTGTATGTATTTCTAATTCCAAAGTGAGGCATGTGACAAATTTTTAATACTTTAGGTTTTAACTTCTGTGGTACTACAATTTTTGTTTTTGGAGAGTTTTCAGGCTGGTGAAACTTTCGTTTGATCATTAACAGACCTGTGTCCGGATGGACAAAATAATTTTTATATTTAGGAGAAGGTTTCTCCGAAGTGATATCGACAATAATTTTTAGCAGAAAGTCATCTTCTCTTTGCTCTTTAAAAAAACATTCTTCCGAGATTTCCATCATAAGATTATCTGCGTCAGAGCTGTTTAAGGAACGACTGAGTGGAGCAGCATCGTTGCTTAACAACTGAGGTAAGGAAGAACGATGAGGCTCTGATGAGGTGAGTGACTTATCAGATTTTTGTGTGACATTGAAATGATGGAGTTCAATTGTTGGAGAAGCTGAAGAAATGGGTAAATTGTTAGCCTCTTTAATTAATTCTGGGTTTGAGTTAAGATCTTGAGTGTATGCAGAAAAGTCTTCTCTTGAAAAATAGTCTGCCAAAACATTTGTTTTACCTTTTACATATCTGAATGTGTATTGATAGTTTGATAATTCAATTAGCCATTTAGTAGTTAGATCAGCAGGAGAGGAAATTTTCTTATAGTGTTCGAGTGGTCTGCTATCGCTGAGAATGGTGAAAGGTCGGTTGAAAAGGAAAAATTTAAATGCACTGACTGACTTAGCTATGGCCATCAGCTCAAGCTTGATGGCTGAATATCGCTGTTCTGATTTAGATAGTGTTTTACTAAAGTAACTAACCGGAAGCAGAATGCCTTCCTTTTCTTGTAGAAGAACCCCTGAAATAGCAATTTTGCTAGCATCTGTATTAAGAAAAAATTGTTTTGACCAATCGGGTAAAGAAAGAAAAGGTTTAGAGAAAAAAACTTTCTGTATTTGTTTAAAGACTTCAGCATGTTCCTCTGTCCATTTAAATGTAGTTTTCGGAGATGTTAATTTTATCAAAGGATCAATTAATCGCGAGTAGCAGGGAATGAGTTTTCTGTAGAATCCACACAATCCTATAAATCTTTTTAGTTGTTTTCTGGTTGCTGGGATAGGAAATTGAGTAATTTTTGTAATGTTGGAAGAAATAGGATGTATTTTCTGATTTTGGATGCTGAAACCGAGATATTCAATAGATGACTGATGGAATTTACATTTCTTTGGAGACAATGTCAGATTGTACTTTTGTAGAGTAGCTAAAAGTGTTTGTAATTTTTCTGTTGTTTCCTGGAAAGAGTCACTTCCTATAATAATGTCATCCTGGTAAGCATATATGCCTGAACAATTGCACTCTTGTATAATTGTGTCAATAAGCATTTGGAATGTTGATGCGGCTGATCTCAGCCCAAACATTAATCTTTTAAATGAATAAGTTCCCCATTGTGTAGTAAATGAGAGACGTCGTCTGTATTCTTTAGGTAATGAAATTTGATGATACGCTGAGGGAAAGTCTAATGTTGTAAAATATTTAAATTTTGAGATGTTATTTATTATCGTATCAATTCTTGGAAGAGGATAAGTGGAGCATCGAATCATAGAGTTGATTAACCTTAAATCTAGGGCCAGTCTAAAGGAAGGTTTATCCTCCTTAGACACAGCTTTCTTTTTAACCATAAGCATTGGGCATGCCCATTCAGAGATATTTCTCTCAATGATCCCTGCATCCAGTAATTTGTCAAGTTGATCTTTTGCCTCTTCTTGAATAGCTTGTGGAATAGGAAAAGGGTAAGTTTTTAAGGGAATATCTGAAATGAATTTTATATGTGGAGTGATATGATCGGTGTGTCCAATCGACTTTAGTGAACATGAAAATACAGAGTTAAATTTCTGAAGAATATCTTGCATTATTACCCTTTCTGTAGGTTTTAAATGCTGAATAGAAAAATTATTTACATTAAATTCTTTCTGTCTTAAGGATAAAACTTCTGGTGTAGCCTTAATTAGATTACACATGTGATCAGGTGTATTTGTTGCAAGATCCAAGGAATTTTCTTCTATTTTATCTATCTCTGAAATGTATCCGCAAACGGTATTTTTATTTATATGCAGTTTCTTGCTCGAATTATTATACATAGGAATAAAAAATTGAATTAATTCTTGTTTAGTAGAATTTTCCTTGATATGTTGTACCTCCATAAGAGAAGGATAGGACACAAGTGGACAATGCTTGTTAGACGATGTAAACATTACTAACTGATTTTCTGGAATAAGCGTGGACCGCACAGGCACATATATAGTATCCTGTGGATCAATCATAATCTTCTGGGTAAGCCAACATTTTTGATAAGAGGGTAAGTTCTCTTTATAAACATCAATTTTAGATTTTTTATATCCAGTTTGGGGAAAATCCATATGAGTAGCTATCTTATGTGATGCCCGATTCATATCAGATTCAGATGATAGAAGACTGCAAGAGGGTACAGTGTCTAGAATATCTAAAGCATTTTCATTAATTTGTATTTTGTTATTGTGTAAATTGATAACTACATGATGGGACTTTAAAAAATCAAAGCCAAGTATACCAATAAATTTAGATTCAGTTGGTATTTCAATAAGAAAAAAGGTGTGTTTGTAAAAAGTTTTCCCTATTTTAAAGGAAATGCAAACACATCCGTCACATTGGACTATAGAGTTTACTGTAGATATCTTGACTCTTGAAGCAATTCTTTTGTAATATAATTTGTTTTGATTTTGTAAGAAGTAATGCTTTGAGAGTAATGACACAGAAGCTCCTGAGTCGAGAAGAAAATTCTCTAATGTTTTGTTTAACAGTAATTGTATGATGGGGAGATTGGGCACATCATTGTCTGTGTGTAACAAGAATTCCAGTGAATTAACTAATATGCAGTCTCCATTTTCCTCCACACTCGGGGACGTTACCAGTACAGGAGATGTTGTCTGTATCGCAACAGATTTGACTTTGCGTTCTAATGACAAAGGGAACTTTGCCTGTGTGTCTGGAGATCTCAGAATGATTTCATTGTTATTTACAAAAAAATTATTAGGTAGATTAGAATATGTTGAGTTAGTCTGTGAAAAGTTGTTATGGTAATTGACTTTATTCAAACCTGACCTATATGAGGAACTCTTTGTATTTAGGAGTTTAGTGTCACTTCTACCATTCTCCACTTCTAGTCATTGTGAATGACTACTTTTGGTTTGAGGGGAGTTGGATTTAAATGTTTTAGGGGCCCTGGCTCTCCGTGACATGTCTCTATAAGGTCTAGAGAAAGATTGCCCATTACGATATCTGTGAGAAAACTTATTATTTTGTAATTTTCTGAGTGCAAAGCACCTCTGAGCAGAATGTCCAGGTCTTTCACACCATTGGCATTGAATCGTGTGCGAACCTTTATTTTGTGGAAATTTATTGTATGGCCGCTTGCTATAAGATGAATTGTTAATCTTAGTCAAATTGTTTTCTGAGTTTGTACCTATCACTTCACTATCTATTTTATGATTGAAGTTCTGAATAGTAGCAAAAGATGTTCCTGGTAAGACAGGGTTTACTTGCAAGTTATAAATTTCCTGGAATTTTTCGAGACATTCCACCATCTGATAAAAGGTTGTGGCTTTTTGTGATAGTAGATGAATTCTAAAGTGGGGCGGAATGAGATCATTGAATTTTGCGATTAGTAGTTGTTCAAGGGCTTTTTCTTCCATATCAGGAAAACGTTTTCTCACTAAATTTTCAAGCTTATTAGCAAAAATATTAATATTGACATCGGACTCAAACTTAAATTCGTTAAATTGTTGTGCTATTGCAGTTGCCGACTCTACCTTAAAGTATTTCTTAAATATATTAAATAACTCTTTTGTATTTTTGGCTTTTTGGCAAGCTGGGGAGGAGACATAAAACTTAAGAGCAGTATCTGCCAATTTTGATTTCACAAAAGCCAAAGCATGGGATTCTTCCCATTTGCTGTTCTCAATTTTAAATTTCACTTGTTCAATAAAAAAATCCAATAAATGAGGGTCTCCAGAAAATGGCGTTACTAAAGTTTTGAATGGTAATCCTCTTGTCAATCCTTTGTTAGAAGCCATTATTTTTTGTATATATATGAAACTACTATATTGGCTATAAAACTACATGTGTTGATGGCTATTTGCATATAATAAATTCACGTAGTTGAGGAGAGAGAGAGATACCTACATTTTTTTTTTTTTTTTTTTTTTTTTAAGCCAACAATACATAGTTCTGTTGGTTATTATTTATTTAATCAGTTATTCAAAATATATTGAACCAAAAAAAAAATTTTTCATTTGTACAAAGTTCCAGCATATCACAATTTTTGAAACAGGGAATTGTCTTATAGGTCACTTGGTATCCATCATATTCAATCACCAAAAAAATGTAATTGGTAATGTATGACTTTAAAAAAATAATTTCAGTAATTCTAGCAATAAAAATAAAATAACTTATTCAAAATAAACAATCTCTACAGTACCATTTATTCTTAAGAACAATAATCAAGTATTCCTTTCCGGCACCAAATGTGATGTAAATAATTCATTTACCTTTTAAGTTTCCATATTTTAAATTAATTTTATTAATATTTTTAATTTTCATAGCAACAGAAGTTACTTAGTGAGGATCAAAGAACCTCATGGCGTACATTGCGTTCTGGCCACTAACCCTTTTTATTCTTTGGGTCAAAAGGTCAAATATATATATCCAAATAATTTTATTTACATAAGAGAAAAGAGGAATCAATTTACTTATTGGCTAGAATACTGTAAAAAGAAAAATGCATACAAAAATAATGTTTGCAATAAAACCAATCTGCTGCATCAAAATTAATTAATTTTATTTCCAAACCACACTAGTAATTCCAAATTAAGTAGGATATAAAAATTAATGGTTTTTAAAATTTGAATAAGTATTCATACAAACTAATATATATATATTTATTATTATTAATAAGTAGGCACTCTCTCTCCAAATGATAAAATGGTCATTATTTAAAACAGAAGCAAAACAAATCTTTCTCACCCCATGTTCTTCTCTTGAGAGCTGCTGAAAACCAACTAAATTTAAAACTGCCGGAATAACAGAAGGTGGAGTCAGAACCATCACCCTATTGGTTCTCAGCATGGTGTGATATGACATCACCACTAGGAAAGAAGAACCAATTTTTCTCCTGTGTGTGTGTTGCAGTAAAGCAAACACAACAGGGTGAGTTGAGCCAGCTGAGAGAAACAATGCATTTAAGTGCAGAAAACGATCTTATTTAACATTTAAAAAGAAGTGATGTTTTTAACATCACAGCATCATCTTGATCTAAGAAAAGCTTCTTGCAAGTATAACGAAGCCAAAATAAGGTGTTTACTTATATATTTTAAAGTAAAGTAATAAACTATAAAAACATAATTAAAAACCTTACTTTGGTTTAATAGTTAGTGAATTAACCATAGGGAATCTCTAGCATCCTTGGTGGCTGAAACTGCAAAACTGTCAGCGAATTTTCTTTTGAGCTTGGCTCTCTCCTTAATGAGATGGTGTCCCTGATGATCCAAATCTGCTGTTGACTCATTGCCATTGCATGAATTATAAGGCCATTCCCCCACTTGAAACTTCAGGAATTTATAAAATCCCCTTTTATAACAATGACAATAGCGAAGGCTGCTATACAGACACGTCCAAAGGAAAATTAAAACAAGAATTATAGAACAGAATAATGACATTAAAACCTATCAAAAAGAAAATATCAATTTTTGTAAAAACCATCAAAATAGCTAATTATAATAATCAATACTGCACATTCTTTAGAGAAACCATCAAAATTATCGATAATTATAATTCATGCAACGGCAATGAGTCGACGGCAGGTTTAGATCGCCAGTGGTGCCACTTCGTTAAAGACAGAGCCCAGTTCCAAAGAAAATTCACTGACAGTTTTGCCGCTTCAGCCACCGAGGACTGGGGGATCCCTACGTGAAAGCTATGGCTAACTATGGAAGCAAAGTAAGGATTTTAATTATATTTTTATAAATTTACAAATTTTTAACAATTTAATGAGTTCTAATAATTTTCCTTTTCAAAATGTAACAAGATCCATAAATTAAATTAAAATAAAGAAATTTACACTAATAAAATCAATAAATTAATAATTATTTTTCATTTTCACAACTTAAATATTTTCAAAATTAAAAATAAGTTTTACTGATACAGCAAAATTAACTTTTGCTCAAAATTAATTTACTTTATTAATGATATTTTGTAATTCAAAATCTTAATTATAAAAACAGTAATAAAACATACTTTCAGCATATCATACAATTTAAAATATCTTTATTCCGACGTTTTGGTTAATATTCCATTTTTAACCATCTTCAGGGAAATGATGTTCAAAAACAATAAACATACACAATTTAAGCCATTCTTGGATACTATAAATACAATTCACAAAGAAATTAATACGTGATTACATAAATTATATAAAAAACACTCTATATACACTTTAAGTCATTCTTGGATACTATAAATACAATTCACAAAGAAATTAATACGTGATTACATAAATTATATAAAAAACACTCTATATGCATTTAAATTTTTACATTTAACAATTGTTTATGTTTATTGTTTTTGAACATCATTTCCCTGAAGATGGTTAAAAATGGAATATTAACCGAAACGTCAAAATAAAGATTTTTTAAATTGTGTGATATGCTGAAAGTATGTTTTATTACTGTTTTCATAATTATTAACAGCATATATAAGTGGAATATATTTCTTTATCAAAATCTTAATTTATTTTCTGAAATTAATTTTAACTTTTCCATGTGTCCATTTTAAATAAGCTTTTAAAAATATTAAATTTGATACATCTATACATACAAATATTATTACAACAACAAAATTACTTAAGTCCACCTCTGTTAAAAGAACCACCTCTTTTTATAGGGCCAGATTTTCCCAGTCCCAAATTTTCCCTCGGAATTTAATGCTAATTTGTCTCGATTAAAGGTCCATGTATAATTAACAAAAAACAGTGCATTAAATAGAGCTCAATTAGCAAAAAATTTAATATTTCTGTATCAACACTAAATATGATTATATATAATTTAAACTATTTGTCATTACCGGTTATTAGTTAAATTATTTTGAAATTTTTCAAAAATTTATCTTACACAGATAAAAAAGAATGAATGAAAATGAATGAGATTTTTATCATTACATGTATAACCTTTTATTATGTATTAATATGTTAAAATAAATTTTCAATTGCATGTTGTATAAAAATAATAATTTTTAATTTTAAAAAAATAATGGATAAATGTAGTTTTTAGGAAAAATGACCTCCCCCCTTCCCCATTTGTTCCTCTTCAATCAATCCACTTTAATTATTTCAGATATATACATACACAGCTCGCCATTGGCGAGTGGAATTTTTACTTTGGCGAGTAAAAGTTTGGTCTGGTTATAGATAGAATTCTTACGCGATATGGTGACACAAAACATTCTTTTTATAGATTTAAATATGACAAAATCTTGCCATCTTATAACTTCATATTTAACCTCTCCTTTTTCTCTTGTTGGAGTGCCGAATCTGTGTGAGCACTGTCCGACAATCGTCCCAGCCTGAGAAAGGAAAACTGCTTAGTGTATGCATATAAAAGTTTTAATCTCTTCGGCAGTTTCGTTTCTCGCACTGTGATTTCTTCAACCAGAGTGAGAATAGATGAGCAGAGAGCCTCACTATCTGAGAGAAGAGAAATACAAAGCTTGCCTATGCGATATTGGAGCATGAAAATGAGCCCGAGCTCTTTTAAAGATACTGACTATGTTTATTTTGTTGAATAATAATAAAAAAACAGTTCACATTTTCTAGTTTTTTACGAAACAAGGATTTGCGCTTGTAATGATTTACAAGCAACGATTATATCGAAAAAATTATTCCAAAATGACTATTTCAAATGACAATGATGAACAAGTTATACACATCGACATTCCGTCTGATTACAAAAATAAAATGAATGAAAAAGACATTTCTGATGTAAAAAGTTAAATAAATAATAGGTAAATAAGGAAAATTAATCTTTCACAATTAAAAGATTTATTAGGATATTGTTTGATAAAGAGATTTTTTTCTTTAATGACTCTTTGCGTTTATGTTATTAGATATTTTAAACTTTTTCAAATCTCAAATACAATATATCATAATGATTTTTAATTATAAATGATTATGAGCAGGCCTGTCTAACCCAAAACTTTTGGCGCGCCTCATTGGAAATCTATTTTACACAAGCGGACCGGATGGTGTAAATGCATTAACAATATACATATAGTAATTCTTTTTCCGGTGGCATCATGAGCATTTAAAACAGAAAATATGTATGTATATTAAATATACTTTTATTCATAAAATAACTATAAAACAGTCAAAAACTTATGGTTATACATTCAAAAGTATAATAATAATTGATATGATAATATTTTATTAACATCAATAAGCGTGATTTGTTTATTTAGCTAGCTTAATCGGTATTTTCATTAAAAGAGTCAGAAAAGATTTATTAATTTTAGATGTTTTAACCGAAGATGTCAAACTAGAAATTCCCTGAATTCTGTCAGGGGCCGCAGAACTGTACGCGGCTGGCCACTGCGGGCTGCGGGTTGGCCAGCCATGATTATAAGATATGATGATATAGGACATGTTTTTAATATATATAATTTTAGACATATTTGTAAAAGCATTTTAAGTTGTTAGGAAAAATAAAATATCCTAAAATGCATAAAAGAGAACGGAAAAAAAAAAAAAAAAAAAAAGACGACCCTACTTTGTGGCGAGTAAAACTTTTTTTCAGCGAGTGTAATCTGAGTTGAAAATTCGGGCCCTGCATACATATATATGCCAATTAGTATTTTTGATAAAGCAATATCAAATTTATTTGAAAAGCAAACTTACCAATACATAATCCTGGTGGTAGACCTAAGCAGATTACGTATTCAATAATAAGCACAATACATTGGTAGGTAACATAAAATGGCCATATTTTTGCTAATGTTTTCCGTTTCAAAAGAAACATACAAGCCAACCATATGGACGATAAAAACGCAAGGACATCAAATCTAACTCCAATACAAGCTACTATAGTTATAAAAGAAACCTGTAAATAGAATTTTATAAAAATGCTAAATAGCATTATACTTAATACAAATATCATAATATTTAATTAAAAACAAGTTAGCTACAAATTTCTTAAAACAAATATAGTATTTTAACATAAAACAGGTGATAACAAGGTAAAAGAACTTCAAAGTTAATACTTTTATAGTATTATTATGACCAAGTAATTTTTTTCTTTGTATAATACATTTTTTTTTTTGCTGCTATATTATAGATACACATATTCACATGACAGAAAATTAATTTTAAATAAACTATACAAAGTCTGTTAAAACCCGAATAAACTACTACGTCAGAAACGCCAAAGAAAAATATTTGAGATGCATACAGCTGTTTCGGTAGCCTTAAGCGTACCGTCTTCAGTGCAAAAAGAATTCTGAATCTGGAGAAGTGCTCGTATATATAGGAGAGGGACTGAATTTAGTTCAAAAAATAGGATGACTGCAAACAAAAAAACCAATCGTCCGCAAACAAGAAACCAATAAATCGGCTATTTCTAAACATTGCAGGGAGGAAAATCATAATTTTAAATTTAATTCAGCTAAAATAATTTGCAGACCTAAATCCATTCGTGAACTCGATTTCTTTAAAGCTTTTCATATTTATAAAACTTTTAAAAACCTTGTAAATTGTGATTTTGCTGTTCCCTATTTGTCTGATTGTTGGAAATTTTACATTCAGTCCACATTTTCTTAATTTTTCTACTGTTTACACAGCTACACATTCCTAAATTCCTATTGGCCACACTCCCCCCTTTTTCGTAATCCTATTGGTTGAACTAAATTTGGTCCCTCTCCTATATATACGAGCACTTCTCCAGATTCAGAATTCTTTTTGCACTGAAGACGTACACTTAAGGCTACCGAAACAGCTGTATGCATCTCAAATATTTTTCTTAGGCGTTTCTGACATAGTAGTTTATTCAGGTTCTAATATTCCAACGTCAAGTCTCCTGTTATTATACAAAGTCTGCCCAGAATGTAATGTTCTACACTATATTGCAAAGCAACTGTACGTTATAGCATGCTCTGTAAGGTGAGAACAATAGTATGTAAATCAACTACTGACTGCGTGCTTGTTCAATTGTTTCTAAGCTTCCTGAGGTAAATAAGAGGCAATTTTGTAAACCTCTATTTTGTCTCTTGTTTAAGTTGTGATATGTGTTTTGAGTGAAACTTGGCAACTCTGAAGCAGAAACTTTTCTAAATGTTTCTTCAAAGATGAGTATTTATCACAAAGGCAAATCTACAGTTGACAAAAGGCATTTTTGGAAAGTTGTAAGGAGGTGAATGATGAAGCCCACATTGGACACTTTTAGTGCTAGGAAATCCTGCTGACAAAAATTTATCAACGCAAGAGGACAATATTTTAAAGATTTTTAACAAAATATACAGCATTGTTTAACTGCACATTTTTGTACTGTAAAAAATAATAAACAAAAAGTGGGTAACAGTTTTGAGAGATAATAAAAATATTCACCAAAATAAAAATCACATTCCAATACAAAACAATTAAAGAAAAAAATTATCTATTTCTAACCTTGCACACTCTAAGAAAACACAATATCGCTTTCTTACTACTGTTGCCGACTGTAATATACACATATTTTACAAGCAAAAAATAATAAGTTCCCTTGAGGTAACACTCGAGCTACATGTGAAAACACAAATTATAATTAAGTTTTAAAATAGTACGTTAACATTTTAGTAAAATCGTTTGCATTTTTGTTCAGTTGACATATATTGCTTTATTTTTTAATTCACATATAAAATATACAGTTTTTAAATATAGAAAAAGACTGAAGTTTTATAAATTTCTTTTTCAGGCCAATGGAATTATCACTACTTGTTAAGTAACATAATAGAAGAAAATTATTATTTTACAGTACTGAAGAAATGTAATGTGTGCACCAAATTAAATATAAAATGATGTTCCTTTTCATACATGTATAGAGTCAAAATAATATATTTAACACATGATATTCAAATTAAAAAAATCAGAACATAATATCTGTACTGATAAGTATAAAGGATTTAAGTCCAAAAATGTCGATTTTGAGTTAAGTATATAGTCAGACTCAGAAAAAAATTCTCTATCGATTGGTATAAAGGATTTAAATGGTTTGGTTAATGGTTTTTGAGAAAATCTATTGTAAAAAAAGATTCAAGGCAGAATTTTAGCATTAATCTTTGATATAAAATATTTAATTCAATTTTTTCCCTTTATTAAATGAAGGTTGACAATCACTAAATGGTATAAATTACCAAAGCCCTTTTTCCTAATCGATTCTTCTGATTAGTTTTTAGTTAGTTTAACTTTATTTCTCGTCTCCTGAAAAATCAAGAATATGGACTTAAATCCTTTATACTTATCAGTACAGATATCAGCAATTGATTTGAAAATCACCCAAATAATAATTATATGTTACTCGTACTTTTAAAGAAATTGTTAAATTACATGTCTAAACAATTGAATATTTGCATTACATATTAAAGAATTTTACTTCACAATGGATTTTAATGTTATTTTAAGATAAAGAAAAAACTTACTTCAAGCCCAAATTTATAAAAGAAGTAATTAGCTAAGTATTTAACGCATTCCAGAAGGTTGTCATCTGCTGTAGATCTTGTAGCATCTAGAAATATAACACCAGATTTGGGTTCAGGTTCATTCATGCTTAATCTATTCATTTTCTGTCGAATCCTCACAACAGCTTGAATAGTCAGGACTAAGATAAGTCCAATATAACCCTGAATAAAATCAAAATTTTTATTGATAAGTGATATTTGATAAATACAAATGTTGAAACAATCACTATAAAGTCTAGTCTTTGAAATGTTGATAGTCCAACCTCTATTTAAACAAAGTTGCTAAATCCTTCAAAAAAAAAAAAATATGCTACATGGAAAATTTGTTAAATAGGGATTCACATTTTATAATACTTTGAACAATATAGAGACACATTTTAAATTCTTAAACACTGAATGCCATGCATTTAATTAATTATACTTTTTTGTTTTAATATTCATTTACCACATACTTTTTGTACAAAAGACTATAAAAGAACTTTCAATTTAGAAGTGCACTAATTCATTACTTTTAAATATAACATTAATACTTTTATTTGATGGTTAAGCTTCAATGATATGAAATTACTAGATGAGGAACAATTTTTTTTTTTTTTTTTTAATCACTTTGTAAGTAAAAAAAAAAAAAAAAAAAAAAAAAAAAATCCAATTGCTGATAACCATGTTTCAGGCAATGGCCAATGGGCTCTTCCCAGTGTCGTCTGCTCAATCACGTGATATAGGTAAACAAAGAAGCGAATTCAGTTAAATATTGTTCTTAAGAACAAAAGTATTAATATTTAATATTAAAAGTAATATTGTGCATCAGGGTTTCCATTCAACTTCAAAAATAAAATTCTTTGACTTTTCCAGGTCTATTTTTAGAAAATTCCACTCACAAAATTTGGTTCGCAACATAAAAAAATAGTTCAGGGCTTAAAACATAACAAAGCTTGCAACATAAGAATCAACATAGTAACGTGACTTGCAACATAAATTGCATGTTCAAAAAGCATTTTTCACGTGTACATCATCATTTTTGCAGGGTTTTTGGCAATATTTGCAATTTTCCCTGACTTTTTTCACTAATTTCAAATTCCCTGACATTTCCTGGTTTTCCAGGATCTCTCTGACCCATGGGAACCCTAGTGCATTTGTTAACAGTAGAATAATTGTATTTGTAAGTTTAATAATTAAAAAAAAAACTTTATATGTTTATTTTCACAAGTAAGAATTGATTTTTGTATGTTGTAGTTAACTGATCTAGCAATAAATAGCTTGTTTTTGTGGAATGTTTATGGATTATAATTTAAAATTAATTTAAAATGTTTTCAGTTAAATTTAATCACCTATTAACTTAGCTACTGGCCGAAATGGCTTTACATCGTACGGTATTGCACTGTTAATGATAAATGTTACACTTCACTTTTAAGTAACATTCTGATTTAAAATTAAAATATCCAAAATACGTCATTTAGCCAAACAATTTTACCGAAGGTAATTAATAAACAGCTCAATCAAGCTTAATTAAGTTCAATTTTAAGATTTTAAATAATGAAATCATGAATTATGATAATAAAATTACTTTTCAGATTAGCTACAACAGTTAGCATAAAGTTTCAATCATCTAAAAAGCAAAAAATACAATTTGACGAAAGGAAACTTTTGTTACTTTAAACCATTTTAGCATTAACCTCCTCCCAGTCATTCCCAATCTTAAAATTTTATCTGTGAGAATTTCGGAAATTCCTTTGTTACAGGGTTATTTTGCATAGGATAAACTTTAAAACGATACCTCCCTTTTTAAAATCCGTCAAAAATTAAAGTTTTGATCTTCAATTTTTTATTGCAGCAAATTTGGTATTTTTAAATACGTGCAGCAGTGATTTTCAGAGTCGGCCCTCTTTTCCAGTTGCACCACGAGCCCATGGGGGATGCAATGTGGGGAATTATTCACTGGATCCTTCTAGAACATTCCTCGAAAGTTGCGATGCGCTCACCTTCCGGTAGACTTGATTACCATATGCGGTTTCTGATTGGCTGAAAGAAAAGAGTCGCTTCAAATTCATGAGGGAAATAATTCAGTTACCGTCAGTTCCAGAGAGTAGCCAGGAGAAGGTAGAAGTGGTTTTCAGAACCTGGCATTCCTTGCCGTGGTTTCCGTTTTGCCATTTCCGAGATATTTCATTGTAGTTTTTTTTTTTTTTTTTTTGAGCCATTTTGTCTACCCTTGGCTCACATCGAAGTTATAAATTACTACTATTAACTCTATATTGTCTTCATCGAATTGTTTCTTTCACACCAGGCCCGGATTATGGTGTGGAGGATAAATGTTTTTGATAAGTTTTAGTCAACATGATTTATTTGAATTCTGCTGGACTTCACCAAGCGTGATGATTGCTGATTGATGCCATCTAAATAGAATGTTATCACCATTCTGAAGCATTGTTATTAAAAGGAATATCATCTAAAGTAGTAATCCCCATTATTAACATCAACTAGCACGAGTCCATTTCAAAGATTGGATGGAAAAATTGATTCACTATTGTGTGATCAGAAATGAAACATCGGAACCAGTAATCTCCTGCTAACAGTGGAATATCAAATTATGATAATATAACAGTCGTCTACAAGAATCATCCATCTAATTAGTATCAGTGATTTTCCATATAAAATGTAGCAATAACCCGCTTCAAAAGATTTATGGAAAATTAGATCAGGTGTTGTGAATGAGAATTAATTAAATCATCGGGATATGAAATCCTCTACTGATGTTGAAATATTAAATTCTGATCATAGTCGATTTTAAATGCAATCTGCATAAGATTAGTCATCTAAGAACTACTTATGAATGATAAAAATATGGACAAATATAAGGACAGTTTAGAACGATATACTCTTCTCAATCGTCATGATTAGTCAATTTGTGTGTAAATTAGCCCAGTAACAATCCATCATGTATTTAATATTGTTTTAAATGAATATTGAGCAAAAAAATGAATTAATTAAATTTTATTGTGTAGCTGACCAGCTTTCCTTTGATATAACCAAGTAATGTTTATTAAATAAAGAAGTAAAGGTGATTCTAAGACTTGTCTTCCTTTCTGCAAATTTGGTGAGTCCATTCTTTATTTTTCCTTTTTTCAGCTCAAGTGATGCATGCTATTTTCGGATCATGGTCTTATTAAAATTCAAAAAATCACTACACGCTATTGTTTTAATGTAATTAACACGCTTTAATTTCAAATTTTTCATTTTTTTTTTTAAGTTCACAATATAAGTACCAAAAAGCAGAGTACTTAACATGTTCTCCATCAACATTAATAACAAATATAAGCTGGATATTAAGATGAGGAGCAAGAAGTTTATAGTTTTTATTGAATGAGAAGCAAGAAGGGTGCTATTTTTTTAAAACCGCATTGCAGGCAGAGCGCAGCACTCTCCGGAAACTGGGAAAAACTCTAACCAATGTTTTATGATATTGCCATAGTCATTAACCCTTTTATCTACTGCACTGCATTTTGAAACAGACAAAATATGGCTTTGAAACACATATTTTTAGTTACTTAAGAGTATTTTTTAAAGATATCTGCAATAAAAATTATGCATATCCCCTTTATCACATTGATTAATGAGGATTTTGTCTGGTGGTATTTAAGTATACCACTGGTACATAGGAATCAAAAAAGACATTTGGACCTTAATAAATTGTAAAAAAAAAATTCTATTTACTTTTTATGTCCTTCATATTTTTTTTTAAGATTAATGGGAGGATCTTAAAGTAATAGGATTTAATTATAACACACATGAAGATCATGAAAAATACAAAGCATAAAACAACGAGATTAAAATCTTTTCAGTAAGCCTTAGAACAAAAACTGCTACATGCAGCATCTAATATGTTGTAGTGAGATTAAAGCGAGAAACACATATTCTATTCTTATAAATATCTTTGTCATTTATTCCAAAAATTGGATTTTATACACTTTTCAAACTAATGGTATTTTAAATTACCTTCAGTAGATAAAGGGTTAAAGAGAAGTATTTTTTAGAATATGTATCACACATATCCTTCATTTTAATTACTAAAATAGTTTTAATTTTTCCCAAATCTGTTTTTTTTTTTTTTTTTAATGTTTACTTTCATACATTTCACATCTTTGCAATGCTTTAGACTTCTCAGGGCATGTTTTGATCAAACTGTAAATTTAAGTTGATTTGTTCCAAATATCCTATGAGTTAGTATTTGAGACATCTCAATTTCTAAATAGTCAAGAATCCAATTTAATGGTACAACTAATGGTACTAATTTAAACTAATAAATTATGGTAAATTACTAATTAGTTAAAATTATGGTAAATTACTAATTAGTAATTTAAACTAATGGTACTTTAAATTATTTTCGGTAGACAAAGGGTTAAAGAGAAGTAATTTTTAGAATATATATCACTAACATCCTTCATTTTAATTACTGAAAAAGTTTTAATTTTTCCTAAATCCATCTTTTTTTTTTTTTTTTTTAAGCGCTTACTTTCATACATCTCACATCTTTGCAATGCTTTAAATTTCTTAGGGCATGTTTTGATCAAACTGTAAATTTAAGTTGATTTGTTCCAAATACCCTATGAGTTAGTATTTCAGACATCTCAATTTCTAAATAGTCAAGAATAAAATTTAATGGTACAACTAATGGTACTAATTTAAACTAATAAATTACGGTATATTACTAATTAGTTAAAAATATGGTAAATTATTAACAATTAGTTAAAATTATGGTAAATTACTAATTAGTTTAAATTACTAATTAGTAATTTAAACTAATGGTACTTTAAAATATTTTCGGTAGACAAAGGGTTAAAGAGAAGTAGTTTTTAGAATATATATCACACACATCCTTCACTTTAATTACTGAAAAAGTTTTAATTTTTCCTAAATCCGTCTTTTTTTTTTTTTTTTACGTGCTTACTTTTATACATCTCCCATCTTTGCACTGCTTTAAATTTCTTAGGGCATGTTTTGATCAAACTGTAAATTTATGTTGATTTGTTCCAAATATTCTATGAGTATTTCAGACATCTCAATTTTGAAATAGTCAAGAATCCAATTTAAAGGTACAACTAATGGTACTAATTTAAACTAATAAATTATGGTAAATTACTAATTAGTTAAAATTATGGTAAATTACTAATTAGTTTAAATTACTAATTAGTAATTTAAACTAATGGACTATAAATTATTTTCGGTAGACAAAGGGTTAAAGAGAAGTAATTTTTAGAATACATATCACAAACATCCTTCATTTTAATTACTGAAAAAGTTTTAATTTTTCCTAAACCCATCTTTTTTTTTTTTTTAAGAGCTTACTTTCATACATCTCACATCTTTGCAATGCTTTAAATTTCTTAAGGCATGTTTTGATCAAACTGTAAATTTATGTTGATTTGCATCAAATATTCTATGAGTTAGCATGTCAGACATCTGAATTTCTAAAATGTCAATAATCCAATTTAGTTTATTGAGTACCATATGACATATAGTAAAAAAAAAAAAAAAAAAAAAAAAAGGGGGGGGGGGGAGATTTTGAGAAACTGAGTGAAAAAAATTTTAGTTTACAAAAAGTTCAATCAATAGAGATTTACACTTCACTACTTGGATGTTAATTTATAAGGAAATTAAAATAATCTTACTTCAAAGTAAAGAAATTGACAAAAAAAAAAAAAAAAAAAAGTGTTAAATAGAGGTCCAATTCTAATAAATTATTTCACATAAAATTAATAGTCTATGAGCACTACATAATAGCACTCATGGAATATAAAACAGATAAGTTACCTTACAGTAACTAGCTAAGTAACTAGTTCTTTTAAACCCAATCCAATCATGGTTGTCAATAGTAGCATTGAAAGGATAAGGTGGTTCAAGAGATGAATTGGTATACAAAACTTCCTGAAAAAAGCAATAAATAAAAGCTTATTATTTTATCATCTTATCAAAAATTTAAAATAGATCTATAAAACATTTAAAAAACACAAACTTCATAATATGACAGTACAAAAATCACTTTTCCATCTCCAGAAGTAGACGATTGATTATAGCTATAACCTATATACTATTTTCATTCAAAATTTTATTTAACTATGTGCTAGTGAATTGAAATCACTTTTTACAAACAAAAACTATGGTTAAATTTTGATTCAACAGTAGTCTCATAATTCATAATATCATATTTATGTTAATCATTATATTAGATTAACAACCTAAAAAGTTAATTTTTATAATCATTTATTATGTTAAGGTTCAGCATATGTCACTCCTTAAAATTTCTCCCAATTGCAGTGATTCAATCCATGTAATTCTATGGAAAAAAATTTTATTAGAATTACTCATTACCTAATGTATTTCTTTAAATTCTGTTTTTGTCATTCAGAAAATTCCCAACCATTAAATTTATTCTTGTTTTCCAAAAATCTATTTGTTAATGTAATGTTTCATTTTGAAGTTATAAAGTACAAAAAATACATTTAGTAGTTCTTTTTTTTTTTTTTTTTTTTTTTTTTTTTTTGCATTAATAGTTATGAATTTACTCAATGCAAAAATGGAATATAGAAAAATACATTAGGTGATGAAAAATTCTAGCAGGCTCGTAATTGAAAGATTGTGGGTTCTGTTCTCGCACCGGCTGAAGTCAGCCATATACTCTAATGGTGACTGGTGCACGTGAAATCTATCGTAGTCGCAGTTCTCCAAATTACCATCAAAATTATACCTCATGGTATCAGATCATGGGATTTACTCAGCCCTTATCTGAATCCAATTTTGAGCTATTGTTGTTTGTTAATGCTGCCATCTTTCGCCAGCTTCTCATGCTAAGTCATTCTTCCATCACTTGTGGTGTTCCTCTTTAAATGGAAAGTGCTCCTAAGCAATCTTTAATCTAGTTAGTTTCACTACCAGAGCTCAGAATTTCCAAATGATATAAGTAACAACAGTAATAAGCTTACCCATAGAATAACACAGGCTTTGGCTTCCAGCAAAAACAGATACAGAATGCCCCTAAGTACCTGGATGACTGAGTTTCATTCAGAATTATTGTAAAAATCATTTGCAGAGTAAATACAGTAATTTGTTTTTAGAAATGATCATTATAGAAATGTTTATATAAGAGATGCACTTATATAAGATGGGCAAAAAGCCAATAATTCATGATTTCAGATTTTAAATTCCTCTTATTCGTGATTTTCACAGAAATTCACATGTTAGAGCTGTTTCTACGAAACCAAATTTCTGTCATATTTTACCATGGGTGGCACATAGGTTACCAGCAAACAAGTTGCCAGCAACTTTGTAATCAGTTGGCTGAGCACCAGAGTGCATATGGACAAATAATTGAAAAGTCAATGGATAAAATATAATAAGCTGTTATTAGACCTGAAAAGGGAAAAAGGCACCGCAGGCGCCACCGAGCGGGAGTTTTGTAAAGTTGAATTTTTCAGGGATCACGAACCAGCTGGTCGCCGAAGGCGGCTAGTATAAAATAAAATAAACTTGAAAATAAAGAAAATCTCAATGAGGTGCACTGTCTGCAGAAACAATCTATCTCTCTAACAAGCTTTGCAGCTCTGCGATCAGTGGTCTGACAGACAGAGCCCACATAGACAGACACTTCTCTTTATTTATAAAAATAACACTAACTGAACCCGCTCATGCATTGCAGTGGCTTTATCTACTTCACTATTTGCTGGTCACTATATTTGAATTTCATAAAATTCCATATGAGTTGTTATAAAAATCTCAAAAGATAAAAAAAAATTCAAAAATATTTTATCCAAATCAGTCAAAACCTTGATTTAGGTTTCTGCTGATGCCATTGCCTGCAGTAGCATGTTACCTGCGTGTGTATGCAGCGGAAAATAAATTCACAAACGAAAAATTGTTGTGTCACCAAAGCCTTTTTCAATGTCCCACTGACTTTTAAACTATGTTAGGTTTCTTCCATCTACCCAATTAATTTTACAGGATTTTACAGAGTGTAATCAATTCTCATATTCTAACCCCCACCCCACACACACCAAAAATCACCTTCCTAGGGGTAATTTGGTACAAAGTTATGCTTGAAAAAGTGTTTTTAAAATTTCACTTTTCTGGTCTAACTTCCAGTCAATAATAAAAATTCATTACAACTTATAATTGTATAAAATAATTCTGATCTTCATACATATTTAGATAAAAGTTTAGCTATTTAGTTTTGTTAAACATACCATTCAGAAAAAATTAAAAGAACCTACTGTGCAATTGACTCGCCAATTCAAATAATCCACAATATTTAGTTGATAGATCATTTTTGAAAGTAAGAGGATGGCAGCCCAAATTGAACAACAATGAGAGAAAAATGTCTGTAGTGATTGGAGTGGTAATGCAATTACAACAAATATAACAAATGCCAGATGAATAGCACAAACCTAAGACAAAAAAGACACCATAAGTAATTTAATAAAATTAAACATAATTTATATGTCTCATTAATATATTAAAACCAATGTAACTTTTAAAATGAGATAAAAAAATACAAAAATTTAAAACTTAAAAATATATTTTAATTAAAAACATTAAAACACAAGACAGACGTTTCGGCTAGAACACTAGCCCTCCTCAGTGTCAAACATACAAGCACAAACAGCATTTACAAAAATTCATAATACATCATAGCAAGATTAAATATTCAGGAGGAATAGCTTTAGCCTCGTTCAAGGCAGAATGTTGCATTTTGGTAAAAGCGCCCTCTAGAAAAATATGGGATTCATAGATATTTATATTCGAAGCTAAAATTTTAAAGTTTTCAAAATCCGGATTATGATCACTATTGAGAGAATGGACTAGGAGTTTTGATTTTAAATCTCCTGTTTCATATGAGCGTTTATGTTCCTTTAATCTAATTTCACCTATATTAAAAGCATTTAAAACCGTTAAAATTACCTTGCGAGCGCTTTCGACCGCTTCAGCAGTCTTCCTCAGGCATGTGCTCTGGTGAACCACGTTCGTCGGGCGTATCCTTTGTTCTTTTATTTCTCATCTCTAGGAGAGTGCGCCACCCGGCGTCGATTTCTATTGGCTCTGTGTTGCATGTATCGTGGTTCGCTATAATTTTGACGTTTTCCCTCTTTGTGGCATAATAATAGTTATTGTATTGAGCAATTTTGCTAAAGTTTTTAAAATCTATTTTTATATTTTCTTTTTCGTTTATTTTTGTTAATGCTGTAGTTATTTTACCGTATTTTATATCGTTTGCGTGTTCTTTAATCCGCGTTTTTATCTTTCGTTTAGTCATGCCGATATAGCATCCTGTTGTTTTATCTTCTTTAGTGTAATTAATTTTATAAATTCCTGCAGTTTCTGAGAAATGGATTTGGTAACAGATAAAACAACAGGATGCTATATCGGCATGACTAAACGAAAGATAAAAACGCGGATTAAAGAACACGCAAACGATATAAAATACGGTAAAATAACTACAGCATTAACAAAAATAAATGAAAAAGAAAATATAAAAATAGATTTTAAAAACTTTAGCAAAATTGCTCAATACAATAACTATTATTATGCCACAAAGAGGGAAAACGTCGAAATTATAGCGAACCACGATACATGCAACACAGAGCCAATAGAAATCGACGCCGGGTGGCGCACTCTCCTAGAGATGAGAAATAAAAGAACAAAGGATACGCCCGACGAACGTGGTTCACCGGAGCACATGCCTGAGGAAGACTGCTGAAGCGGTCGAAAGCGCTCGCAAGGTAATTTTAACGGTTTTAAATGCTTTTAATATATATTTTATACTTTACCTTTTATTAATTTTAAATAAACTAATTTCACCTGTTCTGCCAGTTTCACCAATATATGTAGAATCACAATTTTTACAAGGAATACTATAGATTACACCTAGACCTTTAAGAGGGGGGATAGCGGGTTTAAAGTTTGAGAGAAAGTTACTAATACGGAGTTGAGGTTTAAAGCTAGTAGAGATATTAAGTGTTCTAAGTAATTTAGAGATATTTTCAGAAATACCTTTATAATAAGGGATAGTCGTACGATAAATGGAATTTTTAACTTTAGGATGAACTGATTTATATGAAAAATAGAACTCTTCTTTATAAATTCTTTTAATAAAACGAGGGGGGTAACCATTATTTTTTAAATCAGAAAAAATTTTGGATAGTTCAATATTTAATAATTCAGAATTACTACAATAATGCTTTGCACGATGTAAAAGAGTACGAATGAATGCAAGTTTATGCGATAAAGGGTTAGCTGAATTGAAGTTAAGATATTGACCAGAGAAGGTGGGTTTTCTATAGACTGAAGTTGAAAAATGCAAAAAATCATTGACAGGTTTATGCATTATGCACAGGTTTATGCACACCATAAGTAAATTTTATTCTCAGTAAGAAAATATTTTTTTTTTTTTCCTTTGGTAGTAAAACTTCAACAAAAAAAGCTTTTATGTCATCAAATCAAAATATAATCAAAATGTTAAAAATTTTCTCATTTTTAAAAATTCAGAATAAGTTAATTGTTTTTCAATTAAATTTTATTATACTTCTGTAATTATTATGGTCAGTGTTTTTTTTTTTTTTTTTTTTTTTTTTTTTCTGTACTGATTTAAAAAGTCACAAGATTAAGACATTAACGTTTTTTGGTGACGTGTTAGAAAATGTTAGAAAAATTTTCACATTTTAGACAAATTTAAAATAAGCAAATTAATTTGTCATTTAAACTTCATTCTACTTCAGTGATTATTATGGGAAGTTATTTATTGATTTAAAAAACCCACAAGATTAAGATAATGATTGACATATTCATAAAAATTTTAAACAATATCTTAAATGGAAGTCAGATTCATTAATTTTTTTAAACGTATACATTATATTAAGCAATTAAATATCAAGATCATTAATACTTTTTTTTTTTTTTTTTAAGTGATTTCTAAAAATTTCCATTTCTCCCCTTATTTTTCCTAGTAATTATTTGTGTAAAAAACATCTAACTTCACAAGATTATGATTGTTTTAAAACAAATGGATCCTCTTTACAGATTTAAAAAAAAAAAAAAAAAAACTTATAACAAAACTATTTTAACTATTTCAAATTAAATTTACACACAGATTAAAATACAAATTTATTTTCATTCTAACAAACTCAAAAATAAGTACCCATCAATAAATTATCTTTTGTATCAAGAACAATAATTATACATTTATGAAAAATATTAACATTTGTATCAGGTGTTGTATAAAATATTTAAGATTTTTTTTTTTTTTTTTTTACAAATACTTTTTATTATAGACATAGAAATTATGAAACTTTTAAGTATTAAAAAAAGTACAGGGTGATTATAAAAAAAAAACTACCCCGATATATGAGACCATAGCTATCATACGGTTCACAGTAACTGAATAAAATTTTGGTGGAAGGTATTTTGAGGTATGCGCTCAAGAATCATATAAAAAATAACAGTTAACCTCTAACAGTTATGGTTACAGTGACAAAATTTCGAAAATTTCAAATGGCAACACCTACTTTTTTTATTGGAATGGATTCTCCATACCAAAAAACCATACATAGCATTGAAACGGTACCTGTAACATAGAAATTGCCAGCGGTAGAAGAAAAGAGAAAACAATTGTGATGTGTCTACCAGAGCAAGGCTAATGACATCACATTTCACACTGAGTCTTCGGCTTAGAGCTCCTATATACGCAAGCCGACTTGTGAAAGCTGGTTTACAGCCTCAATGTGTGGATATCTCCCCTCAAAAATAAGAAGTGTGTAATGTAAAGGAGTGAATTGAAGATGACAACTTAAAACTAATCTTTGTTCAACCTGACTCTTTTAACGAAACCATCGCCATCTAACACTGAAATCAACTTTTGACCTTGACACTTCCAATGCAACACTTTCTGAAAAAAAAAAAGAAGCTGACTCAGAACTTAATTTCTTAAACTTTTGTTTGGGCATCATTTTCAATGAGAGTCTGTAAGGTACAACATGTGTTGAGTTGGAAGAGTGAAGGTCACCAGTCGGATCTAGTGTTGAATAGTAGCAGTTTTAGTGACTGAGTCGAGTTGAGCATAGCTGTGTTGAGTTGGAAGTTTTAAGGTCACCTGTCGGATCCAACGTTATGTAGGGGCAGTTTTTGGTAACAATGTCGAGTTGAGCATAGAAGTGTTGCATTGGAAGTGTCAAGGTCAAAAGCTGATTTCAGTGTTAGATGGCGATGGTTTCGGTGAAAATGTCAGGTTGAATAAAGTTTTAAGTTGTCTTCAATTCACTCCTTTACACACTTCTTATTTAAGATGGGAGATAATCCACACGTTGAGGCTGTAAGCCAGTCTCCACAAGTCGGCTTGCGTTTATAGGAACTCTAAGCCGAAGACTCACTGGGAAATGTGAAGTCATTAGTCTGGCTCTGGTAGGCACATCACAGTTGTTTTCTCTTTTCTTCTAGCGCTGGCAATTTTCGTGCTACGGGTACCGTTTTAACGCTATTTATGGTTGTTTGGTATGAAGATCTCATTTCAATAAAAAAAAGTAGGTATTGCCATTTGAAATTTTTGAAATTTTGTCACTGTAACCGTAACTGTTAGAGGTTAACTTATTTGTTATATGATTCTTGAGCGCATACTACACTGTAAAAAAATAACTATTACCAGCTGCAAAAAACTCTCTGTGATTGGAGAAAATAATTATTTTCTCCAATCACAGAGAGTTTCTTGCAGCTGGTAATAGTTATTTTTTTACAGTGTAGAGATGGGATAAATGGTTACTTTTCAGTAATAGGTTACTTCGTTCCATACTTCCTTTGGTAATAGGTTTTTGCAACATATTATTTTTATAACCTATTACTTTTTAATTTACATATGGCTAATGTCTTTTTAATCCTTTCTGGATTATATACAATATATGCATGTGTCCTACATAGTGGATGCGTTTCATGTTTTTAAGTACCAATGCTTTCGAATAGTAATCTTCACTTTATTTAACACTAGAATTTCTTCAATTAAAAAAAAAAAAAAAAAAAAAAAACGCTGATATGAAATAGTGGTAGAGTCAAAATTTTACACAAACGTTTGTCCCAATCCAGTAAGCTTAAGGTTCATTAAACCAATTCCTTTAAACATGAAAACAGAATATTTCAAATAATATCAAGAAACACGTACACGAAAGCCGTTTTCTAAAAAAAAAAAAAAAAAAGTATTCTCATATTATAAGCATATATGTAATTAAAAAACCATTAAATAATAATAGCAAATTTTTAAGAAACATCTTTAAGGCATCCCAAATTTTATGACTGTTTCTTTTGATTTTCCGAAGAACTTGAATTTTCCATATTGACAAGGAAATTAGTGTTTTTCACTCATACTTAGCAAACAGTCACTTTGAATACATTTTCTAAAATTAGAAACACTTGTTAAAAAATATAGATTTTGCTTACAAAAATTGCATAAAATGATGTATTTTCTCACACACTTATTTTTAACATAAGAGCATAATTAACTGTTCTTAACACATTTACTCATTTTAAATCTAAAAAAATAGTCTCAAGAAAAAATCAGATAAAAAAAGAAAAAAGTGAAGAAAAGTTAAACAGTAAAAATAAATAAATAAATATTCAATTTTCTTCTCAAATTATTCTTAATAAAACCACAATAAATGCTGTATGCCATTACGCATTTTCAATTCCATCTGTTATAAGCAATTAAAATATAAACAAACACTCCTTCCTTTCAATTATCGAACTCACGAAACATCTGTTTCCAATACGCAAGCGAATCCAAACTGTCGCATGGAGATGTTGGTGTTAGAAATGATAAATGAATTTTTGGAATTCTATGGCCGTTGATACTAGAAATCAGTCTTTCAATTAGCTTGATGCATTACTTCTTAAAAATCGGCAAAGTTATTTAAAAGTATAGTGGCATTTAAAATTCGTATAAAAGTTGGTTTTATCTTTTTAAATTAGTAGGAATTAAGATCAGGCAAAAAGTTAATTAGATACGTTGCGTCCGCTGAAACCAGGCAATTCGTGATGGCTCGCTATATAACCGAATTCCAAAGTTCAAAGGAAAATAATGAAAATAAGTTCTTACTTTGTTATGAAATTAGTTGAATCCAAGTACACATTAATAAAGAGGAAACTTCTTTGGAGAGAATTTCACTTTATTTATCGGCTTCGTATTTTGAGGATGGATGGCTATTATTTCAGAGGCGATGACTTCAGCTTCATTAGTAAACGAATGAGGGTAATGCCGAATTTGAGCAAGTACATGAAAAGTTGTTCTATAATTATGAATTGATTATTTCCAATACTCTGTATAATCCATCATAGTTCTAGACAAAATTATCATTGATAGTCAAGTTATATTTAAAACTGGCGCCGTGGCCATCGCTCAAAACGAACGATTGCGCCCCAGCGCTGAATATCGTGGCTTCTTTACATCACCGCATCCCAAACGTAAGTGACGCTTGTTTTCAAACTCAAAACGCGGCAAGCGGAGCTACGCGCTGCATCGGCGAATCAGCTCCGGAGAAATTTAAACTTGATCACGTGACAAACGACGCTGTCCTTTTTGAACCCACGCTTCATCGGAACGGGAATCGGGAGCGTCGTGCAATATGGCTAGGAGAGGGAAGGCTGATCTGCCGAAAATGAAGAGAAAATTTGCGATCTGGTTTTGCAAAACGGAACCAAAGAGATCGCGCGCTACGGAAAGTTTCTCGCGGTTTCGTTAAATGCCGAAACGCATTTAAAATGCTAAGGATGGCAACATTAATGATTAAGTTAATAACCAATTACAGCAAGTAGATAATTTCTTACTTAATTAAATTTTAAAGTTATTCGTAAGCGGAATTAATTTAAAAATGTGAATTAAAGATAAATGATTATTTTAATTGATTACTTTAAAGTGTTTTTCTAAAACGAAATTATTAAAATTAATTAATGAGAAAAAAACATTGTCATGCAACATGACATTCTCCCCCACAGATAGGTAATTGAAAATTGTCAAAATCGGGTGAGAATAGCCCAAAACAATTATGGTAAATTTTAAAATTGTACTGGAATCATCGCCTCTAATTTTTGCCGTATACAGGGGATTACATGCAGGCATACATCATGCCAAGTTTGAAATCAATAGTACAAAAAGTATGAGTTGACATGAATAAGGCACGTTTTATCAACATAGATAATTGCATGAAAATATTCGTAAAAGTGCCATTTCTTTGTATGATTACATTAAATCTTTTCATTTTGAAGTGACAATAGTAAATCGATTATACAAGTTGTACATGCAGGTAAGTATAACATCTGCATCAAATGAAATGTAATTTTTGTTGAATAAAATATTTTCATACCATACTGTGTCTTATTTTCTGTGTATATTATTTATAACACATAACTATCTTTCCATAATATAAGATAACTTGAGACACATACATTTGTTTTGTTTTACATATAATTATCATGTAAGAAAGTATGAAAATTGCACCAGAGAACAAATAGGAGACGTAATGTTGCAATAACATGAGAAATTGTGTTCAAGTAACTTTTTAAAACATTGAAAAAAAAGATTTTTTTTTTTTTAATTTATTATTACTATTATTATTAATAAATACGTTAAAGTAAGTGAAATTGATAATAAAACTTTTGTATAATGATCACTTTATTGTAGTAGCCAAAAAAAATAAATAACCATAAAAAATAATATTGAACAAGGCATATCCTCAAAATAGGAAAAGGGACCGGTATATTTCCATTTGGAAGACAATACCAAGTACAATAAATTTAATAAAAATTTGTGAATTACATTTCTGCAGCAATGTAACTCATAAGAAAAAAAATATTTTTTTTTTGAAGAAAAAAAATTTTGATTATACTATGTAAGCAAAATCAAGTCTTGTGAAAAAAAATATGAACGAGACACTGAGAAAAATAAGTACTTGAGGTTTTTTTTTTTTTTTTTTTTTTTTTTTGCAACGTCTCTCTGTATGTGCGACAAAATTATAATTTGCACATACCTTTTTATTTTCATTTATTTTATCATTTTCTTTATAAATGGTGCAAAACAAAGGGTCACTTCATATAATTGAAACTCATACATATCTCTCCAAAAATATTTTCAAATATAACTTTCAAATACATATAACATAAAAATGTGTTTCCTGGTATCAACGAGTATATTTCATTGAAAAGTTTGACAATATCAAATTATCTTGAAAACAAACAAAATAACCTAGTAGTCAGAAGTGATATAACAATTTGCAGATAAGTTCATTTATCTGGAGCTGAAAAAAAAATTTTGTTTATCCATTTATTTATTTTATTTTATTTTCAAAGTTCTTTTTGAATGTGTTTTGCTCACATTTTATAACTAGTGCATTTGGGAAAAATAAACAAACTGGAAGACTATAACCAGTAGATATGCTTTAGCCAGTGTAAATGTAACATAGTGTAAGGTAAGTATGATAATTATATTTAAAAAAAATAAATTCAACCAAAAAAAAATTTCAACATAAACAAGTTTTGATTTGTGCTTGTGTATAATAACAAAAAATAAAAATATAAGTATATCAAGAAAAAGAGAATTGTAATTGTAAGTATTGATTGCAATGAAATAACATCATATTATTAAAATGATTGTATTATAGAGCATGACATAATCTTTGGAACGTAATTATGCAGTATTATGAAAACGTAATAATTGAGTAGGTATATGTGTAAGAATAATAAACAAAGTGGTAGATGTGTAAAGACAGATGTTATTAGCTGGATGGTAATGTGATAAAATGACATAGAAAATAAACAAAAAGAAATAAAATCTGCAGAAAAAAAATTTGAATGAGTGTTGTGTGATATGTGAGCATGCAAATGAACGATAATTGTAGTGTAACAGTATATATAAAATGCAAATATACAAAGTGTGTAATACATAATAAACAATATAATAATATAAAAGTTATGCAGACTAACATTTACCTTGACTTTAGGTCAACGCTGCATAGCAAAAGTTTGTAATAGATAACGTGTGATAAAAATAAAAAAAACAATTCCCGAACATTGCATGACACAAACGAAACATATAGAAATTTGTAAGTGTATCAAAAAAAAATTAAATTAAATTACTGTAGAAAAAGAACTGATATGATAATGAAAGTTTGAGTAAAGTAAGTGTGAGATTGCAGTGCAGTACATACATATCCATATTTAATTTTTAGTTTTATAATTTTTTTTTTTTGTTTTTTTTTTTTTTGTTTTTATGTACGTGTGGCACTACAACATGTAATATAAATGTAAAAACATGCTAGCATATCGCTCATGCTAAAGTACCGTCTTACTTCACGTAATAATTTTCTAATTTTTCCATTTTTTTTTTTTAGTTTAAACATAAATATACATGCAGAGCACTGTTAGTAGAAATTTAAGCTGTAATTTCTATTGTAAAATGTTTGAGTGTGTTTCACATAAGGATATACAAATAATCAAAAGTTGAGTAGCACATAAAAAGATCATGCACTGACTGTGTAACATGTCACTGTCACCCACAAACAGATCAATGCAACACAACAGTAAATGAATGTGTGAAAACGAAAATATATATGCAGTATGATTATAAATATGACAATGTGTGTGTGAGTGCCACAAACAAACTAGTGATTAAAGTATCTGGTATATGAAAAACTTTGAGGCTATTGAGCCAAAAATTGAAAATTAAGTTGATAATTACGTGTTTATCAGACATATGTTGAACATGGCGTTATCACAGATTGAAATTGCATTACTTTCTCAAAATGACTTATGAGAAATGAAAGTGAAAAAAATGAGTGTATAAAAATCTAAATCAATAAAGAAATTTGACTATTGAATATAAAAATTTTGCAAATTGAGAGCACTGGCGAACAAAACATATACATAAACAAATTGTGTAAAAGCACAGCTATCAGTTATCCTTAAAACCGATGCTGTAAAGAAGAAAATGTGTAAGTATGGAAAAAATGAAATACATATATATCAAAATAAACAATTGTATGAATGTGTGCAGACATTTACTTTCTGCAAGATAAATGCTGTATAAATAGTGTGTAAATTTGTAATATACATATACAATAATATAAATAAAAAAACTTCAAAATATGAATACTGCTCTCAAAATGCATAAACTGTGTAAAAAAAAATATAAAAATCACTATTTACCTGAAATAAAAATAAAACTATATGTGTAACAATGAGAAAAAGGAATTTTATTATCATGTCTTTTTTCAAAATGTAAATGAAAAAGGAAGAAATAAATACATAAATAGTTCTATTGCAAAATGTGTAATTATTACGCTGTCACCTAAATTTGAGTAATAGTGTAAACAGGTAAATGAAATATGTAAACAACAATAATATAATGTAAAAAAAACATAAAATAGTAAATGTGATAATTTGTTTTTAGAAATAATAAAGTGAAAAGTGCAAGACTGGGGTGTAGAACACTGAAAAGTAAGTGATAATATGAAATGAAAAAAAAAATTGTTTCATCAAAATATGATTTCACTGTAAAGCAGAAAATGTAATCTGTAGTGTACTAAATGAGAAAAAAATGAGAGAAATATGATTATATGTATATAATAATTCATGAGATTGTGGTGCAACATATAACTATTGAATAACTTTCAACAAAGTGTAAAATATTTCAAAAATAAAATATAATGTGTTGAGTTTATAAACATGACAAAAATAGGAACTTGAAAAAAATGTACAAGATAGATGTTATTCTTATTAGTATATAAACAAGCAATGGAATTTCAAAAATGAGAAAAAAAAATCTTTTTAGCTAGGTGATTGTACAATTCAAAGTAAGATACCAGGTAAACAAAAAATGTTGACTCATGCCTGGGGCAATAAAAAGAGAGCTTTACGTTATACATTATGTGCAAGATTTACTCAAATATATAAACAAAATCTTAGTTTAATTGAATTTCATGGTACTATTTTATTTTATATTTATTTTTGAAAGAAAATGAGATTTGAAATCATTTTTTTTTTTTTTTGATAAATAAAGTAATCAAACTTTGCAACTATTATCAGTGTTAAAATTGTAAAAATAAAGAATGAAAGCAGTGAGGAAATATGACATGTAAGAAAAAATAATACTGAAGAAATCTTGGTAATTACCTGAAAAATTGTAATGCATAAAAAAAACCATATATATATTTTAAACAAATGTATAAAAGTAGGGAGAAAATATTTAATAGCAACAGTTTATTTTATTTTTTTTGTAGTTGCTGAGTTAAATGATATACTATTATTATGATAATTACAAACTTAAAGTAAATTAATCATGACTAAACCAATAAATATAAAATCAATAAATATGGTTATACAAAACAAAAGAAATATAGATAGTTTGGGTGGTTATATGTATTGTGGAACACTTAGTATGCAGTAATATGTTAAAACTAAAAAAATTATACTGCTTTTGCAAATTTTTTTTTTTTTTTTTTTTTTTTTGGAGAGAATTTCACTTTATTTATCGGCTTCGTATTTTGAGGATGGATGGCTATTATTTCAGAGGCGATGACTTCAGCTTCATTAGTAAACGAATGAGGGTAATGCCGAATTTGAGCAAGTACATGAAAAGTTGTTCTATAATTATGAATTGATTATTTCCAATACTCTGTATAATCCATCATAGTTCTAGACAAAATTATCATTGATAGTCAAGTTATATTTAAAACTGGCGCCGTGGCCATCGCTCAAAATGAACGATTGCGCCCCAGCGCTGAATATCGTGGCTTCTTTACATCACCGCATCCCAAACGTAAGTGACGCTTGTTTTCAAACTCAAAACGCGGCAAGCGGAGCTACGCGCTGCATCGGCGAATCAGCTCCGGAGAAATTTAAACTTGATCACGTGACAAGCGACGCTGTCCTTTTTGAACCCACGCTTCATCGGAACGGGAATCGGGAGCGTCGTGCAATATGGCTAGGAGAGGGAAGGCTGATCTGCCGAAAATGAAGAGAAAATTTGCGATCTGGTTTTGCAAAACGGAACCAAAGAGATCGCGCGCTACGGAAAGTTTCTCGCGGTTTCGTTAAATGCCGAAACGCATTTAAAATGCTAAGGATGGCAACATTAATGATTAAGTTAATAACCAATTACGGCAAGTAGATAATTTCTTACTTAATTAAATTTTAAAGTTATTCGTAAGCGGAATTAATTAAAAAATGTGAATTAAAGATAAATGATTATTTTAATTGATTACTTTAAAGTGTTTTTCTAAAACGAAATTATTAAAATTAATTAATGAGAAAAAAACATTGTCATGCAACATGACACAAACCTAGCAAGTGTAATGTCATTCCTCACCTTCATGGCGAAATAGTAATCAACATCTAATAATCATCCCTTACCTATCTCATGCTAGCTGCATAAATTAACACTATTTCGTTAAACCGTGATATCAAAGTTTTTTATTCAAACGATTTTATTATTATCCCATGAAAAATAATCAACACCAAATAAAATCATTTCTAAATTAATATGAGCACGATGTTATTTTTCCTAAACGTTAAAATTATCTTGCTTATTAAAATTATTTTGATTAATATATTTCACAAGGAATATTCTGTAATACATTCTAGAAAATACTATCATTACAAAATTATCATTAAAAAAATAATACATCTGCAGCTGTATTATTTTTTTAACGATAATTTTATGAACTTGGAAATGGAAAGATATTATTGATTCAGAATATCACTGAGTAACAGATTGCATGAAATCGTCTGTATTCCTTACTGAGATTTTAGACCTATTTTTTTCAGACGTGAAGTAACGAATCAATTCGAACATCTGCGCGGAAAGTCTGATGCAAGTCTTTAGCCGGTGTTCATAATATTGTTTTTGTATTTTGTAAATAAAATAAAATAAAATAAAAAAGTAATTATATAAAAGAAATAATTCAAGCTTTTTACTTGTATAATGGTGTATTATATCAGTTTTATTGCCAGAAATTTCTTGTCTATTTCGCGTGCAGAAATAAAGTTGAAAATATTATTTTTTTAATAGGATATTTTTTGTAATATATTACAGTGCTAATAGGCTACAATGCAATAATAATATTACTTATTATGTTACGCCCATCTCTAGCGCATACCTCAAAATACCTTCCACCAAAATTTTATTCAGTTACTGTGAACGGTATGATAGCTATGGTCGCATATATCAGGGTAGTTTTTTTTATAATCACCCTGTAAATGCAATACAACATTTAATAATGAATCTGTATCAAAAAGGTAAAAAAAGAGAAAGGAAAAGAAAAAAAACTTACATCAAATGCAGCTAAGCAAAAACTGGACAGAAACACAATCTTGATTATGTGGATTTCTAATATACGCCATAATATTTCAGATACATAAGTAAATACTTCTTGTACTTCTCGAAATAAGTTGTATAAACAAACTTTTACAGCTCTGAATTCTGTAAAGAAAATACATTTTAAAATTGAATAATAAAGAGCAAATACCTTAAATTAATACAGTACCTTACAGTTACCATACAAATACCTTACAGTTTCAACTACCTCAATGTTTATAAATTGCAATTGCAACAAATTGATACAATTTATTTTTATTTTATGCATAGGGAGTGTGTGTGTGTTCGGATTAAGGCCAAATGTACACACTAAAGACCTGGGACTAAGAGGGATGCCCTTCATGAGAGTCTTTCTTAGAGATCCTAGTCCCTATTCATGTGAATTTCAGGAAAAACCACAGAAAACTCTGAACAGTTAGGTCGACTAGTACAACTTGGGTTCAAACCCAAAACTCTCCCTCTTTCAGCTTCAAGAGCAGAACCTCTCAACCACTGGTGTTGGGGGGGGGGCTGTATGCAGGGAAAAGAGAAGAGAGTATAATAAATTACATATGGCCACTAAGTCCAAAGTAACAAAAAGGAATCCAGAAAATGTAATATATACTATAAATATTTAAAAACATTTCTATTTTAAACGTATATTTAAAATAATGCCCCATAAATTAAAAAAAAAAAAAGTTTTTATTCCAAAATGTACTAAAAAACAATGATTCAGGGAAAATGGTTTAAAATGTAATACAACATTTGATACAGAAAGGTTTTTCCTCTTGAACCTTCCCACATAAACATAATAAACTCTGAAAATATTTCTATATTGTATTATCACTGACTATCGTATTGTATTATTATACACTCACATCTAAAATTTGAGTAAAATCGGTCTAGCAGAAGTGTATTTAATTATTAGTATTTTTCTTTTATACTTTTTGCAAAGACTGGATAACTATGGTACTTTCCTGACACTTTATCATTTAAACCCAGATAAATACGAAAAATGGAAATGCAAGAAAGTATAATTTCATTTTTTCCAGAATTGCAATGGAAATTTTAATTTTACATGAGATTTCTCTGAAATTTGGAATTCAAATCTTAATTCCCTGAGGCATATGAACTTTGCTTCATAAACACTAGTCAATTTTTCCAAATAAATTATTCACATTTTTAATCATTTATAGCAATAGAGAAGTATAAAGTTTTCTTTTCATATCAAGTAGTAAATTTTTGATATTTTATTTTGAAATTACAATAAAAAGTACTTTTTCAATAATTTGTAAAATATTTCATATTTATCCTCCAGATTTTTTTTTTTTTTCCTTTCAGCAATTTAAAAATATTATAACCAGAAAAGATTCTCAGACTACATTTTTTTTTTTAAATTGAAAAACATAAAATAAAAAACCTTATAGAACTTACAAAGTATTAATCCAGACTTCAAAAAACTATAACTTATTCATAGATATAGTAATAAGACATAGATTTATCAGCGAGAGGGAAAAAGTGATACCTTTTTTTTTCGGGAAAAGTCACTCTAATGGATGCCTTTTCCCAAGTAAATCACACACAGGAATACACATGGATAATTTAGCAAATAAAATTTATGAATAATTTATTTACTAAAGGTGAAAGAAAAACTCTAGGTACAGTTTCAAATTCATTTTTCTTTTTATTCAACATTCTGTAATGGCTGATTTTAGAACTTTTTTTTGGCATCAAAATTTTTTACTTGATAACACGGGGATGATAGATCTATATATATATTACAGTATAGGATCCGTTATCCGGAAACCCGTTATCCAGAATGTTCCGAAAACCAGAATGCAAAATGCCAACTACCAAAATTTTTAATTATCGTAAAATTTAAGAATTAAAGTTATACTATAGCAGTGGTCAGAATTATAGTTTAGCAACCTACTTTCTTTAATGCTACGGTGTTATTCTGAGGAAACAGGGTAAGCACAAAATTGTCCAAATAATTACTGAAAATTTTGCAAATTTAGGTTAGAAAAGGAATTTTTATTGTATTTTTTAATAGATAAACATTAATAACACATATTTCTTAAAGTGTCCAATAGCAGATGAATTTTATCCTTGAACTCAGGTCGCATGCATGAAGTCCCAATTTGTAATAAAATTTAATAGTTTTTATTAATTTCCAATATTTTTAGAATTCATTTCATAAAATATTTAACATTATGTGCTAAAAATATTTGAAACATTTATGAACTATTAGTATCAGAGCAGAGACACATTATAAGCAAAAAAATATCATAGAAATTTTTGCAAAATCCAAATGAAAGGATTTTACTCTCAGGTCTAAAATTAAATTTTATATATGTTTATTTATTTTTCATTTATTATTACTATTATTATTTATAGTTTGAAATTCTAATTAAGAATGTTTTTTTTATTTTGTGGAAATAATTTATTAAATAATATATAGGTAAAGTGTTTACATATATATTATTCATGTTTATCACTGCTATTTATGAAATTATTTTGTACCATTTTTATACATATAATAAAGTGTTCCGAATTACGGAAAAACCCCCTTATCCAGAATATCCCAGGTCCCAAGCTTTCTGGATAACGGATCCTATCTTATTACCTCTTTCTGCTCTATTACTGTCTAAATCATCTTTCTTGGGCGTGCATGGAGTATGAGCAGCAGTACTAGGTGAGCCAAGTGTTTTATCAGGAGACAGGATAGACTGATTAGTTTGGTTGAGATCTAAACTTTTAGGGCGCTCTATGGAATTCTCATTTTCAATAGTTATGTGTGTTTCACCACTGTTATCAGGAAGATCAGTTGCTGTAGTTAATTGAGTCCGGTCATGTAAATTTTCACTGGATCTAAAAATAGAAAATAAATATATCATAGATATACAAGATGCATAAAAAAGAATGAACTGACTTCGAACAAAAATATTTTCTTAATGGAAACATATAAAAAATAATAGAACATAGCGCAAAAAAAAAAACTCATATTGCACTAAAGATTTATCAATGATTAATACAATTGTGCACACAGCAACTTTAATACAAGAGTTTATAAATAAACGGTACAAACATATCAAAATTCATCAAGTTTTATTTTAATAATAGAAAACCAAAATTGCAATTTAATATTTCAGACAAAAATATAAGAAATATTTCCAACACAAAACCAAATATTCTTTCACAATTTTAACAATAATATTCTAATGATATTTTCAACATACTTCTTTTATTGCTAATTTCTCGACTCAAAGATTATGCAAGGAATTACAAATGACTAGGATTTACACAAGCAGTGAAAATTTAGCTGTCCAAATATACCATATCTATGGTCTGTTCAAGATAAACTAATACCAGAAATAAACAAACAGGTTAAAAAGGTATTCCATTTCTGTGCCTTTCGTGGGGAAATGGAAACTTTGTTAACCATTTAAAAAAAAAATCTGGAGTGACTCCAATCGACTTTCCGAACATTGAGTAATTAACAGTTTTGTAGATAAAGTAAAGAAAGAGGAGCTGTTAAACAAACAAAAGAGAGAAAACCATAATAGAGTGTTTGAATATTTTTCTCATATATTACATGATGTTTTATTTAACACTACTGAACTTTGAGCCCATAGATCATAATGATAAAGAATTTTTCGTTGTGTGTAAAAACCTATAAATGCTAGATTCACCAAAATGCTTATAGTTAGTGAAACAGTGATTTATAATATGTGTATAAATTTTCAGCTCATTTGAATAAGGCGTTTAGATGCTATTGCACTTTTAAAAATTGGGTCCCATAGGCCATAATGATAAAGAATTTTTCTTTGTGTCCCTGTAAAAAAACTAAGTGCTAGATTCATCAAAATCAATAGGCTTCGTGCTACGGTAATTTGCAATATGCGTACCAACTTACAGCTCATTCGAGCAAAGCGTTTAGACGCTAGCATGTTCACTCACACACATACATACACACACACACATACATCATCGTAAAAATAGTGAAAATGGACTCTGAGGACCTCGAAACATATAGAAACATCAAAATCTCAAATTTGGATTTTTGACATGATTACAATACTTTCCTCACAATAGTGTTTGGAAAGTAAAAAGGCTTAAGATTAAAGTCTTAATCCCTTTTAGCCAACCCTCACTCTAAACAAAGGAAACCTCATAAAAAGGTAAAACTATTCCCAATACCCACTTCTTAAATATGCTTTGGCATTTATGAAAATAATTTGTACTTTAGAAAGTATACACAATGAAATACACATAAAAGTAAGAGAAAGTTGTTAAAGTAACAAAAAAAGAGATATAAAAATTTAAACAAAAAAAAAAAAAATAAAATAAAATAAAAGAATGAATGGCCTTTACTAGCACCAAATGTAACAGAGACTTTATCCAAGTTGCCAAATAACATGTGTTTTTGTTTATTTTCGATATTTGTTCAAGTTGAACAGACTATAGGTTCGGATTCAGGGGCCAAAAAATATAAAATGGTACACAAGCATACACAAGAGTATGTTTTTTTATGCACATTTTTGCTACATACATCAATACTTTTATGAGAAAACAGCACAAACTTTTTTATTTTAGGATATCCTAAAAATAGATTATCCATGTGTTTGTCTTATTTTTACAAATTCCTACAATGTTAGAAAAGTTTACTTAAAGCATCTAAATTAAACTGTAACAATTATGCAAGACATTAACAACTTGCAATAAAATGCAGTGAAAAACGTAGAAAATAAGCATACACCACAAATTGAAAACCCCAAAACAATTGTTTCAGGTCAGAATAATAATTAAGCATGACCCTTCATCAGGCAAAAATAGACACAAATACAGTTTGCAAGCAACAATACAATGTACCAGATTCAAAGTAGTACTAATGCAGATCTTTGCAGTTGAGTAAAAATTGAAATTAGAAGCTTATTTTTAAAACATGGATTTTGATTTTTTGAAGCATTTGTTTTCTGGCATTTTATAAATACAGTGGGGTGCAAAAGTTTATGCACAAGCTAAATTTTTTAATAAAATGAAAAATAAATACTGGAATGCTTCGAAAGTTTTACTGTGCCTAAACAATAGGATTAAAAATTCATGTTTCGAATTCGAAAACAATTGAAAGGAAAATAATAAATTACAAAAAAAATCAAAATTGTGATGTCGCAAAAGTTTAAGGATAAATGAGATTTTGTGCAAATATCTCTTTAACACTATAAGCATTAAGCCCATCTTTTTCTGTCAAGCATAGTCAAAACAAATGGCTGGTATGGCCAAATTTTGAAATATATGTTGCTTTTTTTAAAAAGGAGAAAATAAGATTAATAAACATATATATTGTATTAAATTTTCATATTTATACTGTGCATAGTATTAATTTTATGAATCATTAAACAGATATACCGAAAAACAGCTAATGCTGAAAGGGTTAAACATGATTGGTGAAAGGTCAGTGAGTCTTATCTCCAAGACTGTAAAAAAGTAACAATCACTGTACAAGTTACAAAAATTCCGAAATCGCTGCAGTTCTCACCTGAAGATGTGATGAAAGCATGGAAGATAAAAGCAGAAGATAAATCTATTTTGCAAATATCACTTATCTTAAATTGATTCAGATGTGGTATTTATAGTGTTTTGCAACATTGAGAACAATTAAAAATTACGTATCACACAGGAAAGACGAGAAAAACCACAATTCATGAGGATAGAAAAATTAAAAGAATAGCTCTGACCAACAATTTGTCTCTTAATCAAATAAAAAATTGACTTGGATAAAAAATATCATGTGGCAATATATGCCGATAAATAACTGAATCAGGATGCATCAAGAAAACAAAAATTAGCTTGTAAGCTTTTTCTAAAACAGTGCCACAAACAAACAAGACTTTAATGGACAAAACAGCATATGTTTTATCATGACAAATGGATTATTGTTATTTTCTCTGATGAAAAAAAATGTAATTTGGATGGTGCAGCTGGGTTGTAATTCTATTGGCATGACTTGAGGAAAGATCTGAAGAGTATATTCAGCAGGCTACTAAGTGGTGGCTCGCTCATAGTATGGGGCACTTTTGGCTACAATGGATAAACATCTCTTTGCTTCCTAAATGGCAGACAAAATTCAAAGAAGTATAAGGAAACTCTGAGTGAACATTTGTTGACATTTGGTGAACTCCTAGGTGGTGTCAATTGGACCTTTAAGCAGGACAATGCATTGATACATACTTCCCATTGCACAAAAGAATGGCTTAGATCTCAGAATATCAGTGTGATGAACAGGCCAGCACTCAGCCCAGATTTCAATTTGACAGAGTACATCTTAGAAATCCTCTCACATGACGTCTATAAGAATGGGAAGCAGTATTACCCAGTGGAAGAGCTCAAATCAGCGACTGAAGAGGCCTAGTACAAACTCGAACACAAAACATTCTATAATCTCGTGTTATCAATAGAAAATCGTGTATTTGATCTCATCCAGTGCAATGGAAATGCCACAGACTTATAAAGGACTTTTGTGCTTCGTGAAAGGTAAATATTTCGGTTTTGTGCATAAACTTTCATGACATCATAATTTTGATTTTTTTATAATTTGTTATTTCCATTTCTATTAATTGTTTCCAAATTCAAAACATGAATTTGTAATCCAATTGTTCAGATACTGTAAATTTTTCGAAGCATTCTGGTGTATATTTTTCAATTTATTAAAAAATTTAGTTAGTGCATAAACTTTTGTGCCGCACTACATAAAGGAAAAAATAGGTTTATAAAAATAATAATTAAGTAAAAAAGCATTTTAAGCTCCATAACTTTATTTATGGAGATGATGTTGTAGCAGCTTTCGCTGGTGGATCTGCCGCATCGTCAGCAAGCTCCGTTGTGGTTAGTGTTGACATAAAGTGTTGTCTTCTCTCTGCTTTCATTCTCTCTTCCAAAAAGTGGCATCATAAATAATTCAAACCTGCACATGATTCGTGACCATTACATGAGTTGTGGTTACTTATGATTTTAACAGTTTCAAGGTAAAAGGCATATTCACAATTGTTAAAATTTGCGATTTTCATAGTTTTGTTAAATTTTATGTTGATGTTACTGCTTTGGTGAGTTTTTGTTAATGCGGTGGTAGTTTTTCCATACTTAATATCATTTATATGTTCTCTGAGTCTAGTGCTTATTTTTCTTTTTGAAACACCAATATGACAACCAGTACTGTTATTAGGGTAGTAAAATGGAATTTTATGTATGCCTGAAGTTTCAAGAGAGGGAACGAGATCTTTATCACTGTGAATTAATTGATAAATGCTGGAATTAGGTTTTATGGGTATATTTAAATTATGTTTTTTGGTGGTATTTTTTATCTTGATAGAGGGTCCTTGATCGTATGGTATTGAAAAAGTAAATTTTGGGGGGACATTTTGATGGTTTGAAATATAGTTGAGATTACGAATTCTTTTTGTATACAGTTTATCAACCCAGTTTTTATGGTAACCAGCAGGCATATATAAAATTCCATTTTACTACCTTAATAACAATACTGGTTCCTATATCGGAGTTTCAAAAAGAAAAATCAGCAACAGACTCAGGGAACACAGCGTTAACAAAAACTCATCAAAGCAGTAACATTGACATAAAATTTAATGAAACTATGAAAATTATAAATTTTAACAATCCTGAATATGCCTTTTACTGCAAAAAAGTTAAGATCATAAGTAACCGTGACTCATGTAATGGCTACAAATCACGTGCAGGTTTGAATCAGTTATGGAGCTACCTTTTGGAAGAGAGAGTGAAAGCAAAGAGAAGACAACAATTGGTGTCAACACTAACCACAATGGAGCCTGCTGACGATGCGGCAGATCTGCCAGCAAGAGCTGCAAAAACATCGTCTCCATAAATAAAAGTATGGAGCTTAAAAAGGTTTTTAAATTAATTATTGTTTACTATGCTCCATTTAAAAACCTATTTAAATTTATAAAAATATTTTAAGCAGCTAACTGGTCATCTTTGTGTGTAATTTTAGTAACAATTGTTGTTGACTTGCCAACAACAGTTGCTATGGCACCATGTTATTTGTAGGGTTCATGCAAGTATGATATGAACCCTACAAATGACTTTTTCGCTAATTGATAAAATGTTCTAAAACTTAAGAGATATAAAGAATAAAAGATTTGTTCTTAAACTTTTCACTGAATAATTAAAATCAGAATTTGTGATGATTCTGTATCATTAAAAAAGAAAAATAATTTGTAACAGAAGCAAATGTTAATACAAACCCTGTACAATTTTTTTTTTTTTTTTTTTTTTTTTTCTTTTTAAAGAACAGAATGTCAAATTAAAAAGTTCGAAACATTTTCCAAAAACTGTAGCTTATTTGTAAAGTTTTAAATTTTAAGAGCACTTTCTGATATGTTGGCAATGTAGAAGTTGACACTGTAGAAGTATTAGCATATGCAATTTGAATACAAATATATTAAATTCTAATAAAATAAGAGAATTTGGATGAAAAGTTAATTGTACATATGCATTTTTTTTAAAATTAGCATGAACCCAACCCACATCAAAATCCTTATCAAGTATCATGAAAATTCAGAACTTAAGCAAAACAGTAAGTGGTATTTTTAATTATTGCCAATTTCATTTTTTTTATGAGAGGATATTTCACAAATTGCTATTTGCATTATAAGTGAATTTATACCAATTTACATGACTAATTATTTAATAATTATTAACTTGGGAAATCTTGCTTTATTCTTTTCTAATTAAACATAGAGGAATTGAAAGAAATGATTAATTATAATCAGTTAAAAATATAAGTATTTATTTAAAAATTAAAATTCAAAATATGAATTAAACGAAGAAAATTATTCAAAAGGAAAATGAACATACCTATAACTAATGTCACTAATAAGTAAAAACTCATGATGAAAATAATGAAGTTGAATTATTGTGATGATTAGAAAAAATGTTGGAGTTAGCAGCTTTAGAAACAATGTGCCAGTATTCGAGTCATATCTTTCCAATCCTAAATCCTTTTGCCTAAGAAAGAAAATTAAAAACATTTCATTTTACATTTTTTCAAATACATCAAAAAGGTTAATTATAGAACATTTGCTCCAATTTATTATGTCACTGACATACATTGCCCCACAGTCTCACCACCTCATCATATTGATAAAGCAGATTTTAAATTGAAGTTAAAAGCAAAATTAAAATACAATATATAAAATTTGTTACCCAGATCACATTATCGATTTTGAAGGACACCACTAAGCTACCATCTTAATTTTTAATTTTTGTGTAATTTTTTTTTTTTTTTAATGTACCTTATTATTAATATATGCATGACAAAAATTGTAAATAATTATGTTTCTTTTTCTAATCAAACCACTGGGAAAATAAGTATGTAACTGTAGGGTTGCCAACTTTTCAAAAACAGTTTGAGGAGTATTCATTCAGAGAAATTTTGAGGAACATTTTGGCTACTTTGAGGAGCAATTTTAAAATTTTTTAAAAATACATAAAAGAAATAAACTACTAACAAAAATAAATTAACAATAATCATATGAAATTAAAAAATATTTATTGATAATCAAATATGTTTAGCAAAACAGTGAAGAGAGATTAGAATGGAAAATGATTAAGTCTGAATATAAGCTTAAAACCCAAAAGTAATTTGTTTTTTGCATAATGGCATATTTTCCATACATAAATAAAGACAATATATGAAAGTAGATTATTCAATTACATTAAAAAAAAAAAAAAAAAAAAAAAAGCACAAAGGGAAAGAAAAAAAAAATTAAATTTCCAATAATTTTCATGAATGTCAAAATAATTATTATACTATCACATAAAAATCTAAAAACGAAATCTCCGATATTCATATAAATGTGAAAATGATCTCATCTCTGAGTCAACTCCCTCTAATCTGCATAGCTTGGGACCATATGTTTTGTAAACTTTAGAATTTTGCAGATTATTGGTCATAATTTGTTTACTTATTTCCCCCCCCCCCCCAGATACAAATGAAGATATAATAATAAATCATTAATGCTTTAAGTGAATGATAAAATAAATGCATAATTATTTTAAATAAATCTTAAATAAAGAGTTGTCAATCGGCCTTAAAGTTCAGTAGATTTGAATCCATTATTTTTATCGATAAATAATTAAAATAAACAATTTTTTTAACGACCTATTAATCATTAAGATAACTGAAACATTGATATAGTTTAAATGAAAATCAAAACACCGTATAATCATAGCATTCGGTTTCTTTCTTCCCCCCTTTCAGCTTGTGGTTTTAATTAAACACACTCTTAGCTAATGTAAACAAATACTTGTTCCTGTTCTGAATCAGCAATATTTCGATTACGCAATGCCTAGCACTAGAATGTTTTTACTACTTATTTATGAGTATTGTACGATGAAGCATGTGATTCTTCAAAAAAAAAAAGTTTTTTTTTTTTTTTTTTTTTTCTTTCCTGCAGTTTCCAATGGATTTACTTTGTCTTTATTGCTTCGAATTCTCTGCAAAATGTTTAGATTTGGTTTTATGGGGACATTAATATTGAATTTGGAGGCTTCATTTTTACTTTCTGAACACTATAGTGAGGAAAGTGTTGTAATCATGTCAAAAATCCGAATTTGAGATTTTGATGTTTCTATACGTTTTGAGGTCCCGAGTCCATTTTCATTATTTTTACGATGATGTATGTATGTATGTGTGTAAGTGTGTGAGTGAACCCGCTAGTGTCTAAATACTTTGCTCGAATGAACTGAAAGTTGGTACATATGTTGTAAGTCACTGTAGCACGAACCCTATTGTATTTGGTGAGTCTGGCACTTATAGTTTTTTACAGGGACACAAAGAAAAATTCTTTATCATTATGGCCTACGGGGCCAAATTTTTAAAAGTGTGATAGCGTCTAAATGCCTTATTCAATTGAGCAAAAAATGTATACACATGTTATAGGTCACAGTTGCACAAACTGTATAGATTTTGGTCAATTTAGCACTCACAGTTTTTTTTATAGGGACACAAAGATAAATTCTTTATCATTATGGCCTATGGGACAAAATTTTTAAAAGTGTGATAGTGTCTAAACACCTTATTCAATTGAGCAGAAAATTTATATGAATATTATAAATCACTGTTGCACTAACTATAAGCATTTTGGTGAATCTAGCATTTATAGGTTTTTACAGGGACACAACGAAAAATTCTTCATCATTATGATCTATGGGCTCAAAGTTCAGTAGCGTTAAATAAAACATTGTGTACTATATGGAGAAAAATACTCAAACACTCTATTATGATTTGCTCTCTTTTGTTTATTTAACAACTCCTCCTTCTTTACTTTATCTACAAAACTGTTAATTACTCAATGTTCGGAAAGTCGAGTGGAGTCACTCCAGATTTTTTATTTTTATGGCGGTGCCTTTATTGTATGAGACTGCAATGGTAAATTTTAAATTACTTGCAAGGAACAGAAGATCCTTTAAGCTTACTCAACCACTTCTTTGTCAATATTTTGGTTAAATGCCAAAATAAGCAATTTTTTATCAAAATCTTTTTGAATAAAGTTTTAAAAGCAACTGAATTTCAAAAATGTCAATTTTTGTGATTAATCCATTTTAAATTAGCCGATTTTTGTATAGAGTCTTTTCATGTTTGTTCCTTTTTGTGAGAAATCAATTTCAATATCATTTATTTTTGTGAAAGGTACGTTTTTGGATTCAAGCTTTTCCTATAAATTTCTTGAAAATGTAGTTTTCCCCATAGTCAATTGATAAAATTTGAACATTTTTGTGCCTGATTCACAAATGCGATACAACATTTTTGTGACTGCTTATCGAAATATTCTATTTAATACTAATAGAAACAAATTTAATTTAATTGCAAATAATTGCATGGTTTGTTTTTATCAACTAATACTAAAAAATTATTTTAATGGTAATTAACAAAATTAACACTTTTTTAAAAACTGATTATTGAAACACATTATATGCAATTTTGTTTAATTAAAATTTTTATTCATTGACAAAGTACTCAATTTTTGATTGGTTAAATTAACCCATTAAATGCCACTATATGAATCCCACTGAATTTTCTTTTTTAATTTTCGTATACTTTGGATTTCAATGTGCATTTCTAATCATATGTAGTATAAATAATTAAAGAAAAAAAAAATATTTTGTTCGAAGATATGTTTCCAAAATAGGAGATTTGACACCTAATTGGGGTAGAACAGATGTTGAAAAAGTGCAAAACCCTTTTAAATTAGTTTTCTTGATCGCTGTTTCTTATAATTTAAAAAAAGAACTGTTTTATTTCATATCCATTGCACTCGAAGGAGTTATTTTTGCTGATTTTTTTTTTCTTTGCTGATGTTTTGCAGAAAAAACAAACATCTTTGTTTGAATCATTAAAAAAAAAAAAAAAAAAAAAAATAGAGAAATTACATTACAAACTTTTTGAAAAGTTACCAACTAAGCTAGGCACTTCAATGTTTAATGTAAAAAGAAAAATATATTTATCTTAATTACTTGCAGAGAAAACTATTCTTAAAAAAATTGTAAGTTTCCACTTAATTTTTTTTAGTCATCATATAGCAAGTGGATTTTTCAAATCTGTGTGTTTATACTGCGATAGCTATCACAAAAACCATCCAATTGATTTGAGATTTGGTACAAATATTTATAAATTACATATCTCCAATGATGATGCTTTTCCCAATATAAATTCTTTCTTAATGTGTTTAACAAAAATTGAAGTTTTGAAAAATATTAAAAGATATTATTACAGAAGATTTATTAATAAACCATAGGTAACAAAAAATGAGTTATTCATACTGCATGCATAAAATAAAGCAGCACAGAATTTTATGTACTGTGGATTTTATTTATTATGCTAAAAAAAAAAAAAAAAATCTAAAATTTAACAATACAGTATAGGATCCACAATCTGGAATCTAGGTATCCAGAACGCTCTGAAAACCAGAATGCAAAACACTGTAAAAAATTTTTAATTATTGCAAAATTTAAGAATGAAAAGAAATACAATAGTAGATATTAGAATTACATTCTTGCGACCTATTTTTTTAAATTCTACTTTTTACAGTGTTACTCTGGAAAAACAGAGTGAGAAGAAAACTGCCTAAATAATTATTTGATAGTTTGTAAATTTAGATTAGAAAATGAATTTTTATGGTATTTTTAAAAAAATAAACTTTAATAACATATACTTCATAGATTGCCCACCAGCATACAAATTTTATCCTCAAGCTTAGGTCCCATGCATAAAGTCCCGATTGTTATAAAAAATTTAATTTTTCTTAATTTTCATTATTTGTAAAATTTATTTCATGAAATATTTAGCGTTATATGCTAAAAATATTTGAAACATTTATGGACAATTAGTACAAGAGACACACTATAAGCAAAAAAAAAAAAAAAATATCATACATAAGTTTGCAAAATCCAAATCAAAGGATTCTACTCCCAAATCCCAAAATTAAACTTCATATATGTTTATTTTTCATTTATTATTACTATCATTTTTTGTAATTTTAATATTAATTAAGATTATTTTGTGTAAATAATTTATTAAATGAACAAATCTGTAAGAAATATATTTGTATATATTACTCATACTTATCACTGCTATGTATGAAATTATTTTGTACTTTTTTTATACTTATAGTAAAGCGTTCTGAATTATGGAAAAATCCCTATCTAGGATGCCCCAGATCCCAAGCTTTCTGGATAATGGATCCTATACTGTATATAAAATTTTCTTATATAAATGTTTAAACAACTTACAAACTTATTGGGACTTTCAAATATTTTTCCCAATAATCCTCAAAATGTTCAAATTGATAAGTATATATCAATATCAGAACAAGCATAGAAAACACAATTACAGTCAACCAGAAACCATACATTATTCGTCTCCAAAACTGATAAGAGAACTGGAAGGAAAAAGAAAATTGTAATTTATAAACTTGCTTAACAGAATATAACAGAGAATTGTAAATTATATTTTACAATAATGGTATGGCTACATTGAATTACGTTAGTAAAATAAGGCATTTAACAAGCAAGTACTAAAATGTTAATTGTCTCAAACTGCAATTATTATACATTAAGGCTATACCTCAGTCAGATAGCTCCCTTTCTCCCTTCCCATGTTATCCAATGGGATTTTCATTGCTTCGTTTTATAAAAATATCTCATTCAAAAATGAAGTTTTCTCAATTCTGTTTTTTGAATATTACTCTTTGAACAGGTCTTCTTTTAGCTTAGTGAACAATTTTTCGAGAAAATAAATTTAAATATTTTACTTAGAGTCCATAATTTACTTATTGAAATAAAATATTTAAATTAATTTTTTCAAAAAATTGCTCACTAAGCTAAAAGGTGACCTGTTCAAAGAGTAATATTTAAAAACAGAATTCGAAAATCTTCATTTTCGAATGAGATATTTTTATAAAACGAAGCAACGAAAATCTCATTGGATAACATGGGAAGAGAGAAAGGGAGCTATCTGACTGATGTACAGCCTTAACACACAGGGATGAGAACACACTGAAATTCAGTTCTCATACTTTTTTTTTTTTATTTCAGTGAATTTTTAAATATTAGGCATAACTCATTAATATTGAATACTGGAACTAACCAATGCATCATTTCTGAAAAAGCAAAAATTCCTAGAATTACTATTTTTCTCCCCTACAATTTTTACTGTTCTTTTCTTATGAAAAACACCTACAACTACAATGTAAATTAGCACACAATCTTTTCTTTCTATTCACATTGGGTCGATTTCCTGACATTCAGTGAAATGATGCCATTTTCCAGACAAGTATTTTTTTCTGACAACTTAATTTACTGACAGGTACGCTTTCCCGAGATCTCACTTTACCAATAAGTCTGCCAAAGAACTCATTTGCCGTACGATTTTATTTATTTATTTATTTTTTAATAAGGACTTGACTTGCCATTAAAAAAATAAAGTAATACTAAATACACACAATTCTATTTAACTATTGAAAATAAATAAATAAATCATTACAATTTACAAACATTACAAAAACACATTTCGACACGACAAGAATATGTTAAAGAATACAAATTCTATTTTAAAAAGTATGAAATTTAAAAGAAATTTTTTGCATATATTTATTTATTGAATTGCAATGATTTATTTAACATTTTTATTTTTTTATGACAAGTGTTTTATCTTATTAAGAAAAATCTTTAAAAATAAAACAAATGAAAAAAAGAGTTTCCTAACAAATTGGTTGTCAAACAAACATACTTGTCGGTAAATTGAACTATCAGGAAAGCATACCTGGTGGGAAAGTGAGCTGTTGGGATAACATGCCTATAAGGGAAAAACTGTACTAGACCCCTTCTATCTACCTTCCCCAGCTATAGACTAGAGGTTTTTCTCTCTCGCTTTACACACAGCAGCCAGGAATTGTTAGAAATAACAGGCCTCTCAGTATTCCTACAATTTTGCATGCATTTTATTATATTGTCACAACCACAGATGCCAACTTCTAATGACAAAAAAGTAGGAGATTTTTTAACAGAAATCAGGAGACTTTTTCCAACAAGAAAGTTTGTAAGAAAAATGAGTAAAATAATAGAGCTGTACCGAATACTCGGTATATATTCGGTACTCGGCCAAATTTGGACTAAGTATTCGGCGAATACCGATTAGTTGTAAGAATTTCATTATTTTTATGTATAATTGAAAGAAATGTATTCATAACAGTTGTTTATTAATAACTAAACTAAAAAATTATGAATATATATATAGAGAGTCATTAAACTTTTGCTGCAAACAGCTTTCTGTAGTTAAAACGGGTGAGTACATTGCCACCAAACTCTGTATAGAGACGATTCATGATATGAGCTTATCCATTTAGTTACAAGAATTTAAGTATAACCATCTTGTATGTGTGTAATATGCAAATTTTTTTTTATAAAACAGACAAAAATAAAATATTTTAGAAAAAAGAACCCTTATATAATACTAGATAAAACTTTAGTTACATATTTGTGCAAATAAAAATAAGACACTTTAAAACTGTAAGAAAAGATTGATTTTAAATTTAAAAAATAATAATTATGAAAAAGGTAAACACAGAGATGTCAACTTCTAATGACAAAAAAGCAGGAGATTTTTTAACAGAAATTACAAGACTTTTTCCAACTAGAAAGTTTGTAAGAAAAATGAGTAAAATAATGCAAAATTAATTTTAAGTAAAGCTTTATAAGCTTAGGAGGTACTTACAAAGCATCAGTATTAAAATTAAATGAATAATATATGTTTCTTGCAGTAAAACAAACTATCCCCCCCCCCCAAAAAAAAAAAAACCTCAGACATACAGTTGTTTAAAATTTAAGTCAAAACAGACAGATTTGATCATTCTGCTCCTAATATAAAGCAATAAGGATCTTAAGTATCTTTGTAAAACAAAACGTAATAAAGAAATGAAAATATCCGCTATATTCTAATCAAATTTGAATTCTTTAAGTTTTCAATAGTTATGGTATTTTTAAAAAAATCTTTTAATAATAAGACATTTTTCATTATGCAAAAATGAAAGTTAAAAATTTATTCTTAGCAAAAATTAGTTTCAAAGCATTGTATAGTAATTCACATACAAACTGAACTTGATAAATTGCAGGGCAAGATAAATTTCAATTTTCTTTCAAATTTTTTCACCCAATCCCACAAATGTTAAGCATAAATTATGCTAAGAGGAATAGATAAAAATTACATCAGAAAAGCAGGATAAATGAATAGAAAATCAGGAGCATGGAAAAACAAGCAAAAAGCAGGAGACTTGTCATGTCTCCGCAACTATCGTCAAAAAGAAATTTTGCATAAATGTTTTAATAAAATATTATGTAAAAAATTATTATTTAAAATAGTGGTGACAATATAGTAAAATGAACATGAAATTTTAAGAATGCTGCAAGGGCTGAGATAACCATAAATAAATACATGTTTTTATTGTCTAATGAGCATTCAATTGCTCAAATGATTTGAAGTTATACGTATCACATGAAATATCAAACACAGAAAACTAAATAGCAAAACACAAGTAAGTTTGTTTCCAATAAAGAATCATCAGTTTATTTGTAAATTTCAAACAAAAAATAAGACTATGACTTGCAGATTTTTGTAAGATTTGTTATACAACTTCTAAAACTGGAATGAAAATTTTCACAATTGGTCAATAGTAAATTGAGAAACATGTATGAATACATATAAGAGTTCTGAAGAATTTTAGAATTCCCATGCTCTTTTTTTTTTTTTTTTTTTTGTCAGAAATTAAGCACTGCTCAACCTTAACTTTTTTTTTTTAGATTTTTCTAAATAAGATAAAGAACTTGCTATTAAAATATAAAAATTATAAAAAAAAATCATTACAAAATTAAATCTTACAATTGACACACCTTATAAACTAAGAATTTATCAGTAGCTCATCTTGTGCTTGTGACAATCTGTGAGGGTCGCACTTTGCGCGCTTGCGCAGCTAGTGCATTGTGAACTGCACGCCGATGTTCTGCAGCTCTTGTGATGGATGCAAAGTGTAGATACCGCATGTACTGCAGCATCTCTTTTCTAAATCCTCACAACAAGGCTACTGTGCTGCTTCACGACGTTTGGATAGCCACAATAAATATTATCGTGTCAAATTTTGCCATATCTAAGTCAAGAAACATGTTTTACTTGAATTTAACTCAATTTTCTCGTAATTTGACACTGTTTTTGTGGAAAAAAAAATTACATGACATTTGCCGAGATTCCCCCCCCCCCCTCTCTCTCCCACATGAGATTGGGTGAGATTCGGCTTGACCCCCCCCCTCTGAACATCTCATGGTTTATTAATGGATGCCCCCCTAAGAAAGTCACATCCAGTTCACTTAACATTCTGAAGATGGCTGTAGCGGCAGCTGAAAATGCTGACTAATGTGATTTTAAAGGTTTTAATGTAAATTTTAATTAAACATTTGTACTTTTATTATACACACATTTTTCAGCACTATCTTAATAACATATAAATTGTTTTGCAATGATTTCCTACTAAAATGAGCTTCTAAAATGGAAATAAAAGACATTATCTTAAAAATCTGCAAAATTCAGAATTTCGCAAAATCTTTGCTCTAAGCTATGCAGATTTTTAAGAGTGTACTGTAATTGTGAATATTATTTACTGATGCTCAACAGCAAAATTTAACATCACAATAAAACATCATAAACCAGTTAACATCATAAAAAATTGCAAATAAAGGAAATACCCAAACACCAACTCATTTACCTGAAACATGAGGATGAAGAATAAAAATAGGAACATGTACACAATGCGATATACTACAACTCCTTCTCCACCAAGTGAAATTATCATAAGCATAGTTGCCACCACCCATATCCAATACTTTGTAAGAAAATTTGAAATGGTTTCAGCAATAAAACGGATGTATGGATTTGGAGAAGTTGTAGATGGAACTATACTAAAATGTCTTTTAATAGCTGTGAAAAAGAAACAAAATTTTTATTAACAATCAAAATGTTTATTATATATATTTCAAACTTTCCTTAATAGAAGAAAAGGCAAAAAGCTTTTTAACTTTTTAAGTGTTTTACATAGAGTATATATGGGTCATTCTACAAGAATACCCTGCATTTTGCATTTTGAGGTTCCCTGACTGCTTACTATTTTTATGATGATGGTGATGTGTATGTGGTATGTATTGAGTGAACACTATAGCACCTGAACACTTTGTTCGAATGAGCTGAAAGTTGGTACATATGTTATAGGTCACCATAGCATGAATCCTATTGATTTTGGTGAATCTAAGACTTATAATTTTTTTACAGAGAGACAAAGAAAAATTCTTCATCATTATGGCCTATGGGCCCAAATTTTTTAAAGTGTGATAGCATCTAAATGCTTTTATCGTCTGAACCGAAAATTTATACACATGGTATAAGTCACAGTCATACAAACTATATAGATTTTCGTGAATCTAGCACTGATAGTTTTTTTACAAGGACACAAAGAAAAACTTATTATGGTCTATGGGTTCAAATTTTTCAAAGTGCAATAGCATCTAAATGCTTTATCCGATTGAGGTGAAAAGTTATACACGTGTTATAGGTCATTGTTGCACGAGCGGCATAGATTTTGGTGAATCTATCATTTATAGTTTTTTCACAGGGACACAATGGAAATTATTTTATCATTATGCCCTTTTGGCTCAATTTTTTTAAAGTGTGATAGTGTCAGTAGTGGCACCAGAAATTCCCCGTTGGGGGGACACCACCTCCCCGACAGGGGGGGGCACTATAGATAGAATTTATTATATGATTATTCAACAACAACTGCAATAGTTTTAATTTAATCTTTGTATCCATTGGTCACAGGCAAATATCAACAGGCATCAATATATACAATCAAATTTCCCTAAGGGGACTATTCATCGTGCCATAGAAAATTGGATCTCCAGAGAGGTGGCCTTTCAACAGAAGTTTTCTTCCTATTCACGGAGTAAATTACAGAACAGTAGTGCCACTTATCAGCCCATATGCTCCTAAATTAAATCAGTATATTGTTTTAAAATGGCCCTCTCATATACCAAGTTTTATGCAATTATATATGATAGAATCTGATATATAGCTTTCTCTTTCCCAGGAAAAATATAAGCACAGGAGCATCACCTATCCAGTTATATGCGCTCAAACTGATTCCACATAATGCTTCATACTGACCCTGCCATATACAAAGTTATTTGCAATAATATACAATAGAAACTGAGATATAGCCTTCCTCTTCTAGGGGAAAATGACAGCACAGCAGTGCAATTTACCGACCGATATGCACCTAAATTAAATCAGCCTGATATTTCATAATGGCCCCCCTCATATATCAAGTTTTGTTTGATTATACAAAATAGAACCTGAGATATAACCTTCTGTTAAATGAAAGAAATTGCAGTACAGCAACGCCATCTATTAGGCAATTTGGACAAAAAGTTAACAGGCACTAATTTATATCATGGTGCAACTACACACAAATTTATATGTAATTCTGTGGAGTAGTTCTTGAGATACAGTTAGAACAAAATCTTTGTCACACATACAGACATTTCTTAAAAAATATCAAGGTCAAAATGTAATCTGGCCTCTCAAAACGTGTATATTCATGAATCACCGGGAGCTGAAAATTTTTATAAATCCAATACTTTCTTCTATTGAATATAGAATGTAAAAACCAAATGCTCCAAATTTGTAAAAGGAAAAAAAAATGCTGCTAAAAGGAGAAAAACTGAAAATTTTGTCTATTTTTCCCCGACTGTTTTTAGGAATATGCCCAGATGGGGGGTCACGGATTCCCCGACAGGGAGGCCTGTGCCCCCCAGCCCCCTAGCTGGCATCACCCCTAGATAGTGTCTAAACACCTCATCCAATTTAGTTGAAGATTTATACACATGTTAAAGCTCACACGAACTGTATCAATTTTGGAGAATCTTGCACTTATAGAATTTTACAGAGATACAACGAAAATGTCTTTTATTATTATGATCTATGGACTCAAATTGTTTGAAGAGTGATAGCATTAAATTAAACAATATACTATATAAAGAAAAGTACTCAAACACTATTATAATTTTCTCTTTTAATGACTTCTCTTACTTTATTTATATAACCATTAATTACTTAATGTTCGGAAAGTCAATTGGAGTCATTCCAGATTTTTTTTTTCCTTCAAATAGGCTTAGTGTTCAAAAGCAACTAGGCTGGTGAGTGCATCCCGTCACAGTGCATTCAGTCCAGGAAAAGTTTCCTGTTCTTCTCGCAGCAGTCTCGAATGGGTTAAATTATCACAGACCTATGGTTAAACCATTTGTTTTGAAGGAATCAATAAGTTCTTTTTACAGATATCTATATTTAAAATTTTCACCCCCGAGGTAGAAGTGATACCCCCTACATAAACAAAAGTTATTTTTCTAATTGACTATTACATTTTTTTTTTCATTTCACACTGAAAAGTTAAAAATAATTTATAAAAAATTTTGTCCTATTACGGCCATATTAAAAATTGTAACAAAAAAAAAAAAGAGGGGATAACAGCGCCACCTGTTGTGCGATTAATCCACAGATGTAATCATCACCAGATCAAATTCCCACTAAATATCAAGATTGGTTAAATTCTGTCCATTGGTTCAAGAAATACATCGTCTACAAAATGTTTGATACACACACAAATAACAGATATTTTCTAAAAGTGAAAATCTTATTTAGGATATCTCAAAATGTGTAAATATATTAAAAACTTGGAGTTAAAAAATTTCCTGAATACAATAAATAAATATATATATATATATATACACACACACACACATAAGATAGTGAAAGCTTAAAGGATAATTTATATTTAAATGCACCTATAATACCTGTACGGATAGGTATAAAGGATTTAAGTCCACATTCTTGATTTTTCAGGAGACGAAAAATAAAGTTATAAAAATTCTGTATGAAAACTTATCCGTTCAATACAGTTTTAACCAGGATATTATCATAATATACAATTTTGTGAATAAACAACATACATTTAATTTTGAAGTTTGTTTATTTTTAACAGATTTATATAGATTTGATTTATATACCGTATTTCCCGGTAATAACGCCACATCGCGCGTTAATTTCCCCCCCCCCCCCATATACTCCATTATAACGCCGCACCTAGTATGATGTCGCACCCAAATTCCGATGCATGTAAATCATAAACATATTTAAATTGCCCGTTAAAATAAGCATCAATTTACACAAAACTAGGTTAATCATTCTAAAATAATATTTATAATATAATGGAAGAAATTTAAAAGCATAATACTTGTCAGAAATTTGTGAATATATAACTTTATTTACCATCATATTTTGACTCTTATTTTTACTGTTATAGAAAAAAAAAAAAAAAAAAAAAAATACTTACGATAATAAATTTTGCAGATTAATATTTTATTTATTACATGTTACTATCAGAAAACCCGCAAAAGTCTTCCGATTCTGAATCGCTATGAAAAAGTTTCAAAAGTTCTTGCAATACAGTATTCAGTTCTTCTGATTCAGAATCGGTATTTTCACAATCTGTATTGTCAATACTTTCATCAGCTGTAATTGAAGCTTTCTGGAAACTTTTTTTTATCATATTTTCTGGAATTTTATCAGGTTCTGAATCAGATCCTGATATAGAAGTAGATATGTACTTATTATTTTAATGGCAAAATTAAACTAATGGAATGCAAATTAACAGAAAAGTTTATTAAAAACATACCTGTTTATAATTACATATTTAATTTGTAAATTAGATTTTTATATTTTTCTTTTAAATATCTTTTACAAAATTTTCACTTTCGGAGATAATAATATCAGTTATAGGCCGTACCATGTTAAACGGTGCATTAAATTTTTTTTTTTTTTTTTTTAAATCGCGTTTAACACCGCGGCGTCATTACCAGGAAATTCGGTAGTTTTATATAGTTTGTTTTATACCAAACATGAATGCTAAATTTCTGACTTGAATCTTTTTTACCAATAGATTTCTCCAAAGACTAAATGGCATGGACTTAAATCCTTTACACCAAACGATAGAGAATTTTTTTTCTGAGTCTGACTATGTACTTAACTCAAACTTGAAATTTGTCGACTTAAATCCTTTATACTTATCAGTACAGATATATGTCGCACAAATCAATAACCACATTCTTTTGAAAACACTAACGAGACATTCACCACTATTGTTGAACCAATATTCCCCAGAGGCGATTGTCCATAGAAATGATAAAAATTTCTGTTTTCTATTCTGTCTTTTAAATTTCTGTTTTTCTATGTTATAATTAATACTGTTATAAAATGCACAAACATTATCATATTTCATTCAATCTGGCATGTTTGATAAAAGCAATAATTTAAAACTTATATTAAAAAAGGTAACAGAGGTAGTGTCATGAGATGAGTAAATCCAAAAAATTATTTAATAAGTATTCATCTAAAAATTTTAAACTTATGCAGATTTTTGTAGAACCACTCATATACATATAAAAAAAAAAATAAAAAATAAGAAACCTAATTAGAGAGTCTTTTCTAACATTTAGACAATTTTAAGAGCTTTGAGTTTTAAGAGCTTTGATGTTTATTTTTGAAAATAATAAAAACACTTTTAAATACATTTTAGAGATTATCTAAACTCTGAGCATTTAGCTAAATTATTGTTAGATAAATTAGTTTAGCAGATGGGAAGTGGGTATAACAATTATTAAAATATTTCCTTTAAAACAATCCTGTTCAAGGAAGATCTCAGTAGACACAGCCCTGGTCAATAGACGTTTATTAGAATTGTGTAATTTTTCCAATTTTTACTCATTTATACATTTACGCATTCATTTAATAATTATTTTTTTCTTTTATTAAATTCTTTAAAAAAAAAAAAAAAAACTAAGTATTGAAATATTCAATATACAAAATATAACTACAGAAGTGGAACATATATATTTGACTCAAATAAGCATTCAAAATACATTTCAAAAATGCACTAAAAATTAATAGAAAGTAAATACAGTGGAGCACCATTTAAACTTTTTCTTTTTCTTTTTTTTTTTTTTTTTTTTTAAGGGATTGTTCCTAAAAAACATAAATGAAGAAAACGTAGAAGCAAAATTTTATTTTAGCACAGTGCATAATAAGGGGTTATATAATAATAAAAATCTAATACATTTCCATGATTTCTTTGTTACCTATTTCGATTAAGATGATTTTTCAATGAAAGTTAAAATAATTTAACTAAGCAACAATAATAAACGATTTAAATTATATACAATCATATTTAGTGTTGATATGGGAATAATCAATTTTTTCACTAATTGAACTTTAACACATATTTGTCAACTTCCCATAAGACTTCAATTTTACCTTTTAAAAACAAAACCATTCATTTTCTAAGCAAAAATAACATTTCTTACAAACAGTTAAAAGCAGAAGAAAATCTTATCTTACTAAAAATTCTCACCTTATCTCACTAAAAATAATATGTGAAAACCTTTGTTTATCGTAATTAATTTCACTGTACAGAAATAATTAATAAATCTGCTAGTTTACAAAATGTCTGTAAAGCTGGGGGGGGGGGGGTGCCTTTAATTTAAACCTCATTCCTGAAAAACAAATGAGATGTCGAAGCAAATGGTCACTTTCTTTTCTCTCAAAGAAATCTTGGGTATAGAATCCACTTATTTTTGAAAATTCTCCCTGAATTCCCCTAATATATTGATTTGGATTGCAATCTATACAATTTTGAGAAAAATGCAAATAGAATAGATAAGAATAAAGTACATACAGAGCACATTTTTTTATTCTGATATGAATTTTTAACTTGAGATTCTTTTAAGGAAAAACTTATAAGTGAAATTAAGAATTTACTGTTGTCATATAAATGAAAGATTTAAACATCACTGCATAATAAAATGATTTGAAACCAAAGTTAAAAGACACATAAATGAGAAATATATAAAAGGTGCTCCACTGTACATTTATATAAGATCAGCATGCTTTAAAAGTAAATATGAAATTCCTACAGTCATTAACCCTTTGACAGTGGCGGAACTAGCCATCAGTATGCCATTAACAAATGAGTCATGATTATTCCAGCTGTATTATAGGATTTTTTTTCATTCCCAGTAGTCAGGCCCTGACTAACGGCAGGGCATACAGGGGCAAATGCCTTGGGCCCCCCTACAGGCATATACAGACATTCTGCAAACTTAAGAGCTCTTATGCCACTGCAAGCCCCCCCCCCCTCCCGAATAGGTTTGCCCTGGGGCTCCAGGTGGTCTAAGTTGGGCCCTGCCAGTAGTTGCTTACATTTTTAGATAATTGAAGGTGATTAATTCTTCAGATACAAATAATTGAAAATACTGTAAAACTTCCTATGAAGAACTTGTCATTATTAAAATCATCAATTACTGTTGTGATAAATCAAAAAATATTGGACTGATGTTTTTCAAAGTCAATGTAATATTTGATGGATTAGTATTTTGTACATAGTGAGTGTCGGCTATAACAGGTATAGCCTTTGTGCTACATTTAGTGGATGCTGGCTATAATTGTTGCCAGTCGTAGGGTTAATTTTAATATTGCTATTAAATAAAAAAGAATTTTTATTCTAGATAACACACACACACAAAATAAAAATGCAATATAAAGTATTATATATGCATGCACAGATTATCAAAGAGCAAGCCAAGCATAGTCAAACTTTCAAAATTACAATGGTAATTTTGTTATTTGCTAAGAAAATAACAGAAATTTGCACTCTTAGCAAAAGATAAAGTAGCATATAGAAACTTTGATAAGTTAAATTTAATTAATTTAATTGTTTTTAAATTATTTTATTATATACATTATTTTTATTTAAAACATAATTATAAAAAAAATTAAGTTGCAAATATAAAGAAAACATTCAAAATGTTACAAATTTTAATAATAATTAAAAAGAAAAAAGTGATAGGAACTAATTCCTTTTTTGTTCTAAGTAAGCTTCAGCAAATCTACCACATTCTACTAACAAATCAAATTTACTTTCCTCTATACTAACAAAGAAACATTTTCAAGTTCTAATTTCCAATTGGCTTGAAAAAATTACAAAAATTAGTTCACAATGCACTTAATTTATGGATAAATTTTTAGCTGCTGAGTTGCAACATGCTTTGAACACCACATATGAAAAACTCATAGACAAATTACATTAACTTGCATTCATTAATGCCAAGAAACTTAAATATATCTGGCAGCTTTAATTTTAAAATGTGATGCTATCTCTTTATATTATATCCCAGGCCATATTATCGCCAGTGGCATACCTACAGGGAAGGAGGAGGGGGGGGGGGGCAGAGGGGGCTGTCCACTCCTAGTCTCTAGTTTTGAGGGACCTTCAAAGAAACTTAAGTTAAAAGTAAATTTAAATTTAATTCAGCTAAAATAATTTGCAGACCTAAATCCATTCATGAACTCGATTTCTTTGAAGCTTTTCATATTTATAAAAATTTTAAAAACCTTGTAAATTGTGATTTCGCTGTTCTCCATTTGTCTGATTGTTGGAAATTTTACATTCAGTCCACATTTTCTTAATTTTTCTACTGTTTACACAGCTGCACTTTCCTAAATTCCTATTGGTCACACACTCTACCTTTCCCATAATCCTATTGGTTGAACTAAATTTGGTCCCTCTCCTATATATACGAACACTTCTCGAGATTCAGAATTCTTTTTGCACTGAAGACTGTACGCTTAAGGCTACTGAAACAGCTGTATGCATCACAAATATTTTTCTTTTGGCGTTTCTGACGTAGTAGTTTATTCGTGCTTTAATATTCCAATGCCAAGTCTCCTGTAATTAAAAGTAAATTATCTGGGGAAATATTCGTGCCATTAATTAGACCTGAAACGTTTGCTGCAAAATCACTTTAAGCCTAAGTTCTGGTATAAAAAAAACCCTATAATGTACAAAAAGTGACCGTAGTGCAACAAAACCAAAAACCTAAGGAACCCATCTATGCAAAGTACGGCTAAGACAGAGCAAGCAGAGCACTGCCCTGACCCCCACGTTGGTTTTTGGGTTTCCGAATGAATTTAAAAACGAACTTCAATGCCGTTTCATGGCTAAAAGTTCAAATGTTGAATATACAAGGGGGCTTCCTAATATATAGGGGAGGGGGTGAAGATCTCCAATTATCTCTCTCTCTCAACCAATATTTTGACTTTTGTATAATTTAAGAAATTTTTGAGCAAGGTTGCAATCATCTGTGTTATTAAAAGATGACATGCAATTGAAGCAATTCCAAAATGAGTAAATTTAGTCTCATTTATTTTGAATAATATTACTATTGTTTTTTCCTGATTTATTTTATAAGTTTAATGAAATAATATGAATATTATAATACTATATATATAACATTCTAATTGTAAAAATATTTTATTGATGGAAAATCTGCCTATTGAAAATAAACAGATTAATCTGATAACCGATTATCATTATTAATATTTATACATTTAATAACACAATATATAAATTTGTGTTGTATGTTTATCACACATTGCTTTATTTTTAGAATAACAAATGTAATATTTTTTTGTCATATTTCTATTCTAAACAAAACTTACCAGGTGCAAATAAGATAAGCAGAAATATATTTTTTATGGTTTTAATGTAAGAATTGAATTCTAGTGCTCAAATTATGAAGTAGAACATTAATACATAATGTGTAGGAGTGCACACTCCTAAATTTCTCATATCCCAGGTCCCCACGTTCTCATGATAGGGACCTAATTACATCAAAATTTTCATTTATTTTATGCAACTTCAATATTGCATAAATAAAAAATAATGCAAATTAAATTTCAGATATACTTTTTACATCACATCGGATTACATTCTATATACATAATGATAAATTTATTTGTCCTTTATGTTTACATTAATTTGCAGAATCTATCAGAATATTTAATTAATTGAAGTTAAGATTGGAATAAATAAATCTCCTTAGTAACTGTAGACGAAAATTTCAGTTGTAGAATTACCAAATAAGTGCATATTTAGACACATGGCAGAAATTAACATCATTTCAATAATTTTTATAGCTTATCTACTGAAACTCAGCACCTATTTCTGGAAAACATTATTCTAATTAAATTTTATGCAAGTAATTAAAAAAAAAAAAAAAAAAAAAAAAAAAAAAAAAAAATTGACGAATTGTCACTTGAAAAAGTTTCTTAGTGAGCTTTGGTAAATCTATCACACTATGCTAAGAAATCAAATTCATTTTCTTCTATACTAGAAGGAAGAATACATAGAAGAAAATATTTAAAAAAATAATAAGTAAATAAAATAAGAAATTTCTAAGAAAATCTTTATCTACAAGTAAATGCATTAGAAATCTAAAAAATCATACTATCTAACACAAATTCATCTCTAATGCATCTAAACACACAGGGCTCTAGTGCCAATTAGAGTAAAGATTGACTTGTTTAGATTTAATCCAAATCGTTAAACATACATGGCCTAGGGCCGGCAGGATTGGCAGTGTTATAAGAAATGTTAAAAGGTTCCAACATCAAACCTTCTGCAATGTCACGCTGGCTGAACTCTGCTTGCTCCTCGAAGAACTGTCTCATAGTGATCCAAAACATCACAGTATACAACATCTAAATAAATGATAATAAAATATATATATATATATGACAAAAAAATAAAATAAAATAAATAAAACTGTATCATGAACAAATTTTATTTACATAATAAGGACTCCAAATAGTTTTAGAGAAACACTTTACAAAAAAAAAAAAAAAGTTCAAATTATTTTTTATTTTGTTAGAAAAATGAGTAAAAATCAGCAAAAATAAGTACTTATGGTAAACATGACAATCTAACTTCAAAGCAAGATACTTAAATTTTGTAATTTTATTTTTTAACATTGTTGAATATTTTTACTCTCTTACACTTATAACCTGAGTATTTGAAAAAAAATCTACAAGATAAATCACTGACTAAGCAAAAATTATTGAAAATGCATGACGAATCCTAAACTTTATCAATAACAAATCTGGAGTGAATCTACTCAACTTTCCAAACATTAAGCAATTAAGAGTTGTTTAATTAAATTAAAATAAAAAAAGTTATTAAATAAACAAAAGAGAAAATTATAATAGGGTGTTTGAGTATTTTCCACCAAATAGTATGTTGTTTAATTTAACACTTTTGCACTTAAAATAATTTCAGTCCATAGGCCATAAACAAGAATTTTTCATTGTGTCCTTGTAAAAAAAAAAAAAAAAAAAACTGTAATTAATAAATTTAGTGAAAATCTATACAGATCGTGTGATGGTGGCCTATAACATGAATGTACATTTAAAGCTCAATTGAATAAGGCATTTAGATGTTATTGCACTTTAAATAACACTGCCCTGCAAAAAAAAAAAAAAAAATGTTTTTTTTGGTGTTATACCATTCTTGCTGACTCTTATGAAAGATGACCTCCATTTTGCCCAATCACCCACCGTTTTTTCGGGACACCAGCCCCTCCCACAATGTTCAACAGTTTTATAGCCATGAATTTTATTTAAAGGGTAGAAAAAATATATTTTAACTGTTAAAAACAAAAAATATATAAGGTATAATACAGGGCATGGGTGAAAGTCTTCCGTCTACAGGACGGAATTCAGTCTTTCAAAAATACCCCAGGACGGAGGCGAGACAGAAAAATCAGACGACTTTCCATACTACCTTTGCATGCAGCCTACCTAAAACATGCAAGATCCTCGCGTTTTAGTGCAAACCTCAAGGAAGGTAAATTGAAAAAAAATTTCAGTCTTGGCTACATCTTACAACTTGCAGCCATGATACAGGGGTGAAACTACCTAGCTTGCAAAAACCCTGAAAACTGTTACTTACATGCAGATACATTTATTAATGACATATCATATGGTTACCTATATTAAGAAACATTTACAGATTTTCTAATACCTTATAAGGCAAATTCAACATTCAAAAGGAGAAATTTCTGTAAAACAAAGTAATTTAACATAAAATTCAAAGAAAGCAAAATTTTCAAAAACCCTGAATTCAGGGGTAGCCCCTGAAAAGTTTCACCCCTGATAATAAATAATAATAATAATAATAGATTAATAAAAATATAACAAATGTAATTTTTAATTTTAGTGGTGAATCCCCCCCTCCCCCTAATTTTTTTTCCTTGCTACAAATGTTCATGTTTTAGAATTTTTCACCTCTCTAGACACTCAGAAGATATTCCTGTTAAAATATTCTTTTACCCCTCTCCAAATCAAATTTATAGTCATAAAATTGTCGAACGGTGATAAAAACAGAGTGAGGTCTCCAAAAAAAAAAAAGGGGGATTGGACAAAATGGACATCATTTTCAGAATCAGGAGGTCATTTTACATAGGAATTTGCATAAATGGCATTGGGGCCAATTTTCGTGCAGGGTAGTGTAATTTGAGCCCTGAGTTCATAATGATAAAGAATTTTTCTTTGTGTCCCTTGAAAACAAAAGTAAGTGCTAGATGCACTAAAATCTACACAGTTCATTCTGCGATGACCAATAATATATGTATCAACTTTCAGCTCATTCGAAAAAAATGGAAGGATTTTAAAAAGAAACTGTAAATTGCAGGAAAACAAATTCAATGGGAATATAATCGTAATGGGAATATGTAAAACTGACGTTATAATTGTATTATACAATAAACTTTTTTATTAAACAAAACACAATACAAATATTCTTAATTGATAGTATACCTTAATTGCTAGAGGCTGATAAGAAAGATCCCCATATTTGATTAAACCAATTTCAGCAAAATTTCCAAAATTCTGTGGAAGCTCATCATCGTTTAGATTGAGACCAAAAATATACTGCAGAAGTAAAAGAGCCTCAGCATAAAACACAAGAGCTGGAGATGATCTTAAGCATGCATATCTAGAGTTTGGACACATCCAAAGTATACAGGACCACAATAGAAGGACAAATGTTAACCAACTATGGTAAGTTATACTCCAAGTCTGAAAGAGAAAAATATTAAATTGAAGTATACATAAATTATACTTAGCATACAAAAATAAAACTTGTATGATATATGTGTGTATGTATGTCATGTATTTACAGAATTGTTTTAAAGGAAGGGGAGTCATTTCAGATGACTAATAATCCTTTATTGATAGGTTACACAGAAGGATGCAATCTGGCCATGAATAGGCAACCGGAGCGGAGAGTTTTCTCCGAGTCCCAGAAAATATACTGAAGATGCTGAGAGGTTCATCGCTAGTGCAGTTTGCTACAAACTCTAAAGGGCCATGGGTTTATTCAGCACCAATAGACAATTCGCACGTTTTCTAATTTTATTCTTATACAATAAAAAATGAAAAGGTAAGAAAATAAATACATACATTTTCTTTATTTGAAATCTAATGACTGATTTATAACAATTTTAACATCGCACTATTTACTCTATCGAGAAAATGCAGTATAATATATTATAACAACAAACGGAAGTAATCGTTGTTTACATTCGATTTCGTGTTTTGCTTTGCTTCTTGGATCAGTGAAATAGGTTTTGTATGATATAATAATGACGGATATTAAAAAATCTTAGTATAAATATTGTATTGTACCATTTTGCACTAATACAACTGCTAAAACTTCTCAAAAGTTATTCTTTAGCGTTCCACAGGATCCTATTAAACAAAAACATTGGACAACTGCCATGAAAAGAAAACAATTGAAAATAATGATAATGGAAAATGGTGATAATGATATTAAATGATTATAAGATGAAAAAGAAATACTCAGAAATCACATAAACAATTGATAATTAAGAAAGTTATAACAAATTGCTGCTTACTAACCAGGCTAACAAATGTAAACATTGAAGCATCATAAAGTGTGACGTCAGGGAACGTTTTGAAGTCACATGATTTTTGGTTAATTTTAAAGCTATTTTCTAAATTAATGAGAACTTTTTTTGCATTTTTAATAAACTTTTTGAAAATTATGTGCCTAACACTATCAGAAAAATAGGATTTTGTTCAAATCCCCCATTGTGTGCAAATTCCTCATTACATAATGAAAAAATCCTCGGTTGTTTGTGTTTTTGTTCATCGAATTCTAGAATCTAATTGGGTGTTATGCTAATTAGAGTATAACAAAAAGAATATTTTGCTCTTGAATTTATTAAAATTTTCAACTTTCATGTTATGAAGTGTCTTACCATGAAAGTAAGTTTACTCGCAAAATATATTATTTATTGGTGATCCATGATTTTGAATAGAGATTTAAAAATTTTTATAGGATTTTTCTTAAATTTAACCATTTTTTATCCTTTCATGTAGGCATGAATATTATTTTCTTTTTCATTATTATAGCATTTAACGTTGTATGAACTCACATATCTTAGTAAATAAATAAAAATATGTTAAAGTTACATGCCTATAACGTTTTTTTTTTCCCAAAAAAGAACTTTTGAAATGTGGTTGAAACAATTGGAATTTCAAATTAAATATGCAGCATGTGAAAAACATATCTCAATGAATATTACACATCTGAATTTTATTTTTCATGATAATGTTTTTCTAATGTTTTGTCACTATTTCTGCAAGTTTTGTAAAATTACATAGGCATCTATTCTAGTTATAAGCAAAAAAATTAGTAATTTTTGAAAAAAAAAAAAAATTATATATATATATATATATATATATATATTATTTGTCTAAATAATTACGAAATTCCCACACCAAAACATACAAATATTGTGCATAGTACATGCAATAATGTATTAAAGCTGCAAGTCATTTGTAGCTTTTTATGATACAGGGTGAACCAAAGTATTTTTGTCCTTCTTCAATTTGTGGCTGGTCCCCTAATTGCACTTTGAACTAAATTTAAGTGGAAACAATGTGTTTTTAAATGTTCTTTGCATGTGTGAAGTTCTAGGCCACTTTTACCTTTTTTTTTTTTTTTTTTTTTTTAATAATTAAAAAAAAAAAAAAAAAAAAATTAAAACAGTTTGACCACCCACTATAAACAAATTGTATTTTTGTGCTTGTGCCCTTTTAACTTTTTATTTAGAACATATAAATAATCTAATATCCAAAAGTTTATCCTTTAACCCATTTTCCATAGTTTTATGTATTTTAACAAAATAAGCTGATAATATGTGTGTGTGTGTATGTACGTGCAAAGGAGTCGGAGTTGGAATCTATTATTTTTCCTATCGACTCTGCAGCCATGCTCTGCTCACACAACATTTTTAGTGTAGCATAAACTGTCAAATAATGCTTTCTGGAATTTATAATTTATTTAATATTTACTTGCATAGGGTTCTTTTAAATTTATTATTTCAAGCTGTAAACAGGCACAAATATTTAAACAATCAGTAATAACAATAAATGCATAAAAAATTGATAAATGATAAGTGTAATATAAATATAATTATTTTCAAACTCATTATAACTTACTTGCAATATATTAAGTTTTATTTTTATTTATTTATTTATTATAAAAAAAAAAAAAAAAAAAAAAAAAAAAAACTAATATTCCTGTGTTTTTATAACACTTGGCTTAAAAGTTTATATATGATATAAAAATTCATATATAAACATTTGGAATTTTAGAATTTCACAAATATTAATATAAATAAGCATAAACATAAAAAAAAATGTGTCTATGCATGCTTTGTATATATTTCTTAGCTTTGAAACCAGTATATTTATTTAAATTTTTATTAATTATCATCTAAAAATTGTTTTAAGATCTGTTAATTTATAAACAGTATGATATTTAGATGTCAACTTATATACAGCAAATATTATTAATTTCTATTTCTAAATAGATTTTAGCTGATCTACAGATTTTGAGGATATAGGTTTTTGACGGGTTTTTGAAGGTTTAAACCAGTATTATACCCTTGTCATGTCAAAAACCCAACCCTGTTAAAGATTCAATTGCAATATAAGTGTAGGGTTTAACATAATCATTAGGAAACGGTACAAATATAAAAGAAATCTATTTTAAACAGAAAAAAAAAATAAGGAAGAAAAAGAAGAAAAGAAAGAAAGAAATGTGAATTTTAAGATCAGAATTTGAAAGTAAGTAAAAAGTGGGTAAAAATAAACAAAATTTAAAGAAAAAAAGAATTTGATCTGAAAACATACAAATGAAATAGATGCATAAGTAAATGTTATTAAAAAATAGTAAACATTATGTCAATATGTATAATGATATTCAATTTTTTAAAAAAGGGGGGTCATTTAATCTGGACTATTGTGATTGAATAATAACGAAAAAATTATTTAAATAATAATAATATATTGTTTACCATCATGATAATCAAAGTTACAACATAACTTCCTCTAGCAATCAATTTTAAAGCTGATAAAATAGGTGTGAAAACTTTCTTTAATTTTGATCCAAAACTCTTTGAAGGTGCAGTTTTATCTTCTCCTAACACTTCAAGTAGCCCATCAGGCATATCACTCTCACTAGTCCATATAACACTACCATTGGGATCAATTGTCAAGGCATCTTTGGCATTGGGATCTCCAGTATCTATTGTGCGGTATGAGCGCCCTGTATGATCTTCCTCCAACAGCTGAAAAATATACAATAAAAATGTAGATGTCAGTCACCATAATAATAATGAATATTAATTTACTAATACTTAATAAATATATGAATAAAAGCATATGAGAAGCAGCTAATAACCGAGAACAAATTAAAAATATAGATAACAACTTTCAAAAAGAAAAAGTAATGAATTTCAATAATACTTACAAACTTTGAATAAACACCATAAAATGCAATAAACTCGCAACAATTGTTTCGGGTCAAAAAAAAAAACACACGACTCTTCATCAGGCGAATAAAGTAAGCACAGTGATTACTTTATTCGCCTGATGAAGGGTCGTGTGTTTTTTCAACCCAAAACAATTGTTGCGAGTTTATTGCATTTTATGGTGTTTATTCAAAGTTTGTAAGCAATATTTTTTTGCAACGCCAGTTTTGTGGTGCTTTTTTATTAAATGAATTTCAATAATAAAAAAAAAAAAAAAACGTAAGATTATTAATTAGAATTTGCAAAAACATCTAATGAAAAAAGAGAGAGCTCAACTGAAAATCGTTCTGCACATTACATTTTGATAAACAATTTTTATTTGCTTAAAATTCTATCAAATAACTAAACAGACGAATTGTCATATGTTTTTTGAATTGAAGTATTAAAAAAAAGTTTTTAAAAATCGTGAATTTTTAGCTGATTTAAAAAAAAATTGGCTTTAAATAATGTTTATGAATACACAATCCAAAAATTTCTAAATTTGTTGAAAATTAGAGATTTATAGAAAATAGTATTTAATTAAATTCAAAGCCAGCCATGCGTTGACATTTCATAATTTTCGAGCTAATGTTCTTCAAATAAAATTACAGGTTATAGAAAGATAAAGTTTAATTTCAAAGTTGTGATTTTCTTTTTTTTTTTTTTTTTTAAATATATATATATAAACACACTTATTGGGGAAAAAAAAATTTTTTTAATGATTTTTTCTATATTTCTTGATAATTCAACTGCTGGAATGCTGTAAGAATTTACGTCAATACTTTATCAATTTTTGATAATCACTTAACTACTGATAAAGTTCCTAAAATTTATCCAATTTTATTACTTATTTTATACTTTTTTATAAATTTTATAGAAATTTTTAATATATATATATATATATACAGTAGAACCCCGATCCATCGTTTTTCATAGTGTGTGTGATGAAAGCAGGAAAACGATGAATGCAGACTAAACTCAAAATACGAAGAAAACAATGCTTATGGATTAATGCACACAATGTGTACAATATGCTACTAATAAAAAACTAATTTGTTACTTTCCAAACAGTCAAAGAAGCAAATTAATGTTGTAGAACACTAAGTAAAATTTATTTTTAAAAAACAAAAATTTTATGTTCAGTTTTTTGTTCCTTTTATAAATTAAACAGAGATTTTTCCAGATTTGTAACATTTTTCTGATCTTTTTCTGTAAACACCATAATTGAGTCATCAGCGTGAAAATTATCCTCTGTTTCTTCGCCATTATTTTCATTTTTTTTTAACAACGCATTTTCATGCTTTAGGTTACCGCATGTCACAATGTCTTGATTAATGCAAATATTATCACTAAATTTTGCACCAGACACATCCTACATGCTATACACAACCACTCTTCATCTGCATTATTAGCATCATCATCATTTTCTTGTCCTGTCTGGTATTCTTTATTTCTTTTTCGCACGTAACTACATTTCACGAAACAATTTTTTATTTACTAAAGAGGTATTTTCCTGCCACGCTGAAATTACAAAATGAATAGATGGTCCAATTTTGATCCTCCAAGAAAATGAGGAAAAGAGATATTTTAGGATAAAAGAAGTAATTCCAGTTTGTATGCCATATTGAACCACTTAGAGATCTTCAAGAGAAAATTTTTACAAGGTCAGGAGAAAAATTTTACAACAATGAATGCGGGAAAACAACTTTTTGAAACAAGATACATGCAGATTTCATTAACATTATTTAAATACTATTTTGTACAGGGACCACAGAAAAAAAAAAAAAAAAAAAAAAATGATCAATGCGGGAAAAGGATGGATGCGAGAATGATAGATCGGGGTTTCACTGTATATATATTTTAATTCATTTTCAAACACGAAATAAATATTTTCATACTGTAAAAGCTGTTAAAATCAATACTGCAAATAATATAGCTTAAAAAATATATATATAAATATATCAATATTGTCATCAATATAAGCTCTATGAAGCTACTGATGGCATTTAATAGAGGTAGAACTTAAAAAAAAAAGAATAATAATCCAAAACAAAGATAAACTAACCAAATGGACAGAGAAAAGAAAGAAAAAAAAAATTTGTTTACTAAGGAATATTATGTTAGAAATAGAATCAAATCTTAAAAAGTAACACAATCCCCTAGTTATATTAAACTCAATTACAGTAATTGTTGATAGATTTAGTGAAAAAAAAAAAAAAAAAAAAAAAGATATTAAAGTCTGAAGTGGCACAACAGTGAATAGTAGCAATTTTTGCATTGTGATAGCAGTGCTCTGAGGAAAAATTCTTTATAACAAGGTAAAAAGAAAACTTTTAAAAGTTGGGTATACATTAAATATATCAGAAGTATGTGATAAATATTTGCAGAAATATAATAAACCATGTGAATTAATACTTCGTAAATATATAACTATATATATGATATATTAAATGTAATATCATAACAAGCAGAAAATGCAATTGCAATGGTGACTAGAGGCTAATGGGTTCAATTACATTAGCATTTTTTTAAGGAAATATCTAGAGCCTACATGAATGATGTGATCTATGAACCTTCTATTAGATACAAACTAAATAATATTGTAGTTAGATTCAATTAAAAAAATAAAAAATCAAATGAATAAGAAAAGTTGTGGATTTATCAGTAAAAGTTAAAAATGCAATTTTGAGGGCAAAAAGCAAGCTATTTTTATATTTTCTGGAATAAGAAATATTTGCTGCATTTAATAATAATAATAATAATAAAAAATAATAATAATAATAATTTTCTTATGAAACTATCTTATACTAATTAACTGTACATGAAATATCCTTCATTCTAGAGATAAGCAGTCATTTAAGGATTCTTAGCCAGGGGTGGTGCCAGCTAGGGGGCCGGGGGGTAAAGGGCAAAATTAACGGTCGCCACCGGCCACGTGGCGACTAAATAAAAAAAGATGGCGATTAAAAATTATGCATCGATCGCCACTAAAGTCGCCACTTTTTATGATCATTAAAATAATCTAAAAATCGAGCGACGATAGGCAATCGAAGCCTTGCGTCCAATCTTTTTGCATCCATGGCATAAATGTCAATGTTCATTTTAAACTTGCTTTATTATATTCTACAACCTATAAAGAAGTAGAATTGTTTAATATGTCTCACTCATATAATTTTTTGAACCCCCCCCCTCCCCCTAACGATCTGTGATCACACAGCTTATAGAAAGCTTTATAATTTCTAATCATTCTCCATTTGCTGCAAAAATATAAATATATATTTTAAACTTACTTTATTAGATTCTAGAATCTGTAAAGAAGTAGAATTGTTTAATATCTCTTACTCATAATTCTTGTAATCCCCGCCCCCCCCCTCCTCCAACGATTAGCAATCACATGCTCCACTGAAGTCAATCTTTCTCTATCCATAACATAAATGTAAATATCATTTTAAACTTTCTTGATTAGATTCTAGAACATATAAAGAAGAATATAGATGTACCCTCCCCCCCCCCCACACACACACATGTGAGCTCCATTTCCACAAGCAGTTAATGATCAAATGTCCTGCAAAGCACAATCTTTTTCCATTAATATCTCCATAGTATTTAGTGTATACTTAACCCATTTAAGATAGTTGACAAATGTGTGTTTCAAAATTTGATTTGACTTAAATGTGTATTTTTCAAAAATTTTTGTATTTGCTTTCTTTTGTGTAGAAATCTTCCTTTTCCCTTCCCATTTTAAAGTAGAAATCTCCCTATTTTTAAAGCTACAAATTTGGCAGCTAAGTTTCCATATCTATACTTTTTAAGAGGAAGTATTTTAACTCTATTGAAATAAAATCATTTAAAAAAGTGTCTTTAGAAATAAGAAAAAATAAATAAAACTGTTAACTGTATTTACACATGACCATGTAAAAGGTTGTGATGATGATGAATCAGCTGATTCATTTACTAGAAAATATCAATGTGAACTGTGAATGATAACAGCTTATTTCACTTAAATAAATTGAAAAAAAAAAAGTACTACTGAATTATCTGAAAGATAATAACTTTTGCTGTTATTATTACAGCCATAAGCAGATTTTAATTTAGGATGTGCAATTTAGGATTTTTAAAAAGAGCGTAATTACAAATTACAATTTTAGTGTCCCTGTGTTAATTGTATTATAAAATGTATTTCTTATTTTCATATTTTTCTTGTGGTGATTATACCGCAAAATGGTGACAATGGTTTTTGCAGTCTGAAAGAAATAGTCTTATGTGAAAAGTGGCCACTAACTTAAAAAAGTGGCTACTAATGAAACTGACAGTACCGGCCACTGGCCACTAATGAATTTTCCCAGTTTTGCCCTTTACCGGGGGGGACACAGGCCCCCCTGTCGGAAGTCTGTGACCCCCCCCATCGGAGCATACTCCTAAAATCTCTATTGGGGGAAAATACAAAATTCAGTTTTTCTAGTTTTGGCAGCATTTTTCTTTCCTTGTACAAATTTGGAGCATTCCAGTTTTTCCATTCTATATTCAATAGAAGAAAGTATTGGATTCGTAAAAATTTTCAGCTTCCAGTTTTCCATGAATATACACGTTTGAGAGGTCCAGAACACACTTTAACCACGATACTTTTAGAAAATGTCTGTCTGTGGCACGATGATCTTCAAAACCACAAGGATTCAGCTTCCAGTTTTCCATGAATATACACGTTTGAGAGGTCCAGAACACACTTTAACCACGATACTTTTAGAAAATGTCTGTCTGTGGCACGATGATCTTCAAAACCACAAGGAGTACTAATAAATGGAATGGTACAAATATTAACAGTATTGCAGTTTTTTATATATACTTATATAATAAACTCTCTTTATGTAGTGCCCCCCTGTCGGGGAGGTGGTGTCCCCCCCGTCGGGGAATTTCTGGCGCCACTACTGTTCTTAGCCGTGATACACATTCTGAGCACTTTAGATGTTCTAAGTCCAATGAATTGGCAGTAAGCATGGAACCCAAAGGGCCTCAGATTTATGGGACAGATATTACATCAAAATCTGATTTATCACCGTGTAAAGCTAAATTTAATAAACTAGTTTCCAGGACCCAAAGCGGAATACTTTTGAATGTTCTGCAACAAGTTTTCAGATGATCAAAAATGTTCTTCAGCACAAGTATGACTTTTACCAATTTACTCTCACAATATTCTTGAACACTCATAAAAAATCAGATTTTACAATTCGATTTGCTACAATTTAAGCATATCACAATAAACAAATTAATAAAAAAAAAAAAAAAGACATTTAAAGATATTTTTATTAAAGCTTGCAATTAGGGAAATAAAAGAAACTAAGTCTGAATAGAGCAATCAACTGCTTTAGAAATATTTTAATAAATTGTTTATATTATTAAAATCTAGAAGCCATTCTTGAGGCCATAACTCACAATTTCCCTCCCTTAATTTCTAAATATCTTCAGTTGTTCTGCAGTAAAGCTGTTTGTCCTGCGACTTACATTCCGAATTTTGCCACATTCTGCTTTGGAGTTTCCAGGCTCACCAGCAGAGGGGCTAATTAACATATGATTATTTGTCTTATGACTGATGTTTTAGCTCTGTTTCAGATATTAATGCTTTAATTAATAAGCAAGAGTTCATTGCAGAAAAGGAGAATTGCACTTACTAAGATAAATTTACTTTTTTAAATCATCCATTTTATCAACTTTTACATTATAAAGTGTTTTGCAGTGAAATAAAGTTTACAGGGCCATACTGAGCCAATGGAAATTGACACCGGGTGGCGCCCTATCCTAGAGAAGAAAGGTGGAAGAAAAACAAAAGATACGCCCGACAAACGTGTTCACCAGAGCACACCTGAGGAAGACTGCGGAGGCAGTTGAAAGCACTTGTGAGGTAATTTTAAACGGTTTTAAATGTTTTTAATATAAAGTTTACAGGGCCTATTTTTTCAAATTACGAATTTTCGATAAGATTTTCCTTAATATATTATAAAATATTAATTTAAAACAATAAAACATTCACCACAAAGCACAATGTCTGCGAATATTAGTTTTGCACCCAGAAATTGAATCAGATCCTGAATTAAGGAAGAGCTTTGGTCATGATTTTTTTCTTAACAATTTAAATGGATGTAAAAAAGTATGTGGTTACAGTGAATTTTTGTTTGCATAATTTTATGTTTACTGCACAGATGCCATCTAAATCATACTAGGATTTCATGGTTTCTTACTGGCTACTTAAATTTCTGGAGCTCAAAGTAAAATTTGTTCATTAGGCTTAGCAACAAGAGGAGTTTAGCTAAGCAGTTTCTGTTTTTAATGATGATGATTTTTATGAATTCTGCATTAGAAAGTGCTATGCTGAAAAAGATTACAGAAGCAATTTAGAAATTATTTTTTATTTATAATTTTGGATAAGACTTTTTTTTTTATAATATAAATTCTTTTATATCCTTCCATATATTTTCATCTCCAAGATGTTTTATTATTACAGTTATTAATACTCTATGGTTTCTAAGTTGATGTTTCATGGAAAACTGATGCTGCAGACTTGCAATTTTTTTAAATCTTCCGTTTCTTAACTAAATAACAATTTTAAAAAATAAGACACTAAAAAGTCATAAAAGTAAAATAATCTTCACTCTTGTATATAAAAAAACATACTTGTATGGTAGGACTAGTATAGCTAGTTCACAAACACACACACACACACAAAAGAATACAATATATTATTGTTTAAAAAAAAAAGGACAAGGCTTCCAAAAAAGAGAACACAAGAAAAGCTTCTGAAAAGTAAAGGAAAAACTCAAGTAAAATATTGCTAATAAATAAAATATATATATATATATTTATAGATAAAGAGCATCTTATAGAAGGTTCATATTGTGGTGCTAACAGCTGCTAATATACTTTTACACATTTTTGTGCAACATGGCATGGCAGTCTAACATTTAACAGCAATTTGTAAGCAATGCTAAATGAAGCTAGTTTCCATCTAGGCTGCTATTTTTTATAATTAGCATGTAGATCAAAACTACTCACCATCTTTCTAGAAAAACTAATCAGTGTAAATTAAACAAATAAAAATATTTAAATGTCACTTTCAAACTGATACTATATTTTGAAAAAAAGATCAGTAGTCGTCTAAATTAACTTGTCAAATTATGCTATAATACTTTTTGTATGTATTTGCAATAAAATTAAAACAAGTTTTTAAAGTAACTAAAGTAAAATATATCTATATTCAATATCTATAAAAGTGTAACTGTGCTGATATAAAATTGAAAATTTAATGCATGCTAGAATAATTTTAAAAAATTTATTGAATTTTTGTTATGAAATTAGAAAGCCTTGAAAAAATGAATGTTTATAACGAGTTATTCATTAATTTAAAAACTGAAATCTATAAGCGTTTATCAATTTATACTGTAAATACTTGTTTTTTTTTTTTTTTTTTTTTTTTTTTTTACGTTTTAACTTTTTATATGCAATATGGAAGGAATGTTTATCATCTCTTAAATTTATTATTAAGTGCTAATAATGATGAAATAATCATAAAAAAATTTTCTTTCTAATATATTTTCCCACTAGCCATCGCGATCCTTGGAAAATCCGACCGTATGAAACTCCTGCTGGGTGGTGCCGGTGGCACCTTTTTCCTGTTTCAGGAGCTACAACAACTTATTGACATATAGTGCAAATAGCTTTATTAAAAATTTTGACTGTAGTAAATTCCTGCTCCGTAGCGCCTGTGGCACCCTCTTCCCGTTTCAGTACTTGAAACAGCTTGTTCGTTCACCATGTTATGATCTTTGGAAATTCTGATCGTAGCAAAGTCCCGCTCGGTAGCACCTGTTACGCCTTACCCCTGTTTTAAAACTTACTATAGCTTGCTCGCTCATAGTGCAAATGGGTTTCAAAATTTTAACTGAGCAAATTTCTGCTCTATGCGACTACAATGCCCTTTACATTTCATGATATGAAATAACTTTAATCAGAATTGGAGATATTAAATTATTTAAATATCAAAGCAGAATCAAGCTACAGAGATTTGCAACATTTGATTTCAAATTTAAATAACTTTTAAAATGATATTTAATCATAAACAGAATTGGAGATATTGGAATAAAGGTTTTCTGTGGTTTTCTCTGAAACTCCCGTACAGAATACAACGGATTATATCAGTTTAAAAGTCTGCAATAAAATATATTTCTGTAAATATATTTCTAATTAGAATTGGAGACATTGAAATTTTAAAATAATTAAGTGCCATCTGGCAGCAGAAATTTGCGATCTCTTCTCTTTAATTCCAATTCAAATAAGTTTTTTAATGATATATTACTCATAAAATTATGTTAATTAGAAGCTGAGATACAAAGGTAATATAAATATTTTTATGAAAAGATTTGAGTCTGACTTTTCTGTGGCTTTCTCTAAAACTTCCGTAATTCTGGGCTATATACTGTTAAAAATCCTTAGTACGAAACGTGAGAGGAAATTGGTATTCGAAGTTCTGTAAAATATAAATGAATAAAAACGTTCTGGGTTTTCTGTAGTTTTTTCCAAAAATTTCGTACAGAATCTGAATGGTTTATATCATCTTCAATAGTCTGCAATAAGAATACTTTAAAATGTCTTTTGAATGATGTACTATGCATAATATTAAAGAATGCCTTTGCTATATTTTGGACTCAAAATAGCTAATCTATCAAAGACGAACAGCGATTTCTGTTGAAATCTGTCTAAAATTTAAGGAATTCCAAAACTGCTTTTTTACAGCCCAGTTCAGTAAAGAAAAATAGAATTAAAAAAAAAAAAAAAAAAAAAATTATTATTCTGTTAAAAGTAATTTTTGTCTCTTTACATAAATGGGAAAATGAATTTTTCCTTTCCCTTCAAATGTATTCGTTGCTACGGAAACTCTTTTTGTGACAAATCTATCTGTTACTGGCACCTCCCACCTTTGTAATAGCAGAAATTTCTACACTAAAAGTGCCTTTAATATTTGAAATTCAATGATGCTGTTCAGAAAAAGAAAAAAAAAAAAAACTCTTTAAGCTTTAACAATATGGTTTCAATCTTTGGGGGCTTTTTTGTTTTGCTTAGATCTCTATATATAAGAATTGGTTTATCTTTAAAAGATTTTGAGTTATAAAATGTTTTATGAAAAAAATCGATGTTTCATAAAATCTAAAAATATGGATCGCTAATCAGTATTTCGTTGAAAATTTTATATAGTTTGAAAGAGAATTAAATGGTCTTTCTAAATATATCGGGCGTTACGAAATTCCACATTTACTTATTCGTAGACAGTGATTCAAAAAGAAACGATAAAAAAAAGAGAAATTTTGGATTTTTTTTTAAATAAAAAAAATCTGTATTTTTCAAAAAAAATTACACTCAGAATCAGTGATAACTGCTCTTTCCCATGGTACAGATATATTTTCAATATCTCGAATCGTTTAAGAGGGATTGCTTTACAAAATCGCATGAAATTTTCACCCTTTGCTCCATCCATCTACGGAAGATGTTTGGATGTGCTTCTAGAGTTGGAAAATACGATGAGATCGCTTTTTAATTAGATTTAATTTTTTCCACTTTCGATAACATAAAAGTACTTTAAAATATCTTTTGAATGATGTATTAAAAATAATTTAATCATAAATAGAATTTGAAATATTGAAATTTTAAAATGTTACAGCGCCATCTGACGGTAGAAATTTCTGTAATCTACTGTTCCATTGATAATCAACAAAGCTTTCAAATGATGTATTACTTATGAAATTATTTTAATTAGTAGCTGAGATACAAAAGAAAACCTAATCAGGGCACCTCAAAATGTGTAAATTGGTTGAAATCTCGAATTCCTCTTTCGATAAAAGTAATTTAAAATATCTTTCGAATGATGTATTAAGAATAATTTAATCATAATTAGAATTTGAAATTTTAAAATATTACAGTGCCATCTGACAGTAGAAATTTCTATAATCTACTGTTCGATTCCAAATCAACAAAGCTTTCAAATGATGTATTACTTGTGAAATTATTTAAATTAGTAGCTGAGATACAAAAGAAAACCGATTCAGGAGACCTCAAAACGTGTAAATCAGGTAAAATCTCGAATCCCACTTTCGATAATGATATCATATATAACAGATTGAATAAACATGGCAGATTAATCAGCAGGTCATGTCCAATCTCTTATTATACAGGTTCATTATCATAAGCTTAGGTGGAATGCCCTCTATGGGGATTTTTCTAAAGGGTCTTGGCCTGTATTCATGTGAGTTTTAGAGAAAACCATGGGAAACTTCGAATAAATAGGCAAACGAGCATGAACTAGGGTTGTATCTGACACTTATTTAGGGAATTTTAAAAAGATGAATAGTTAGAATTATGTGATACTTAATAAATGAAAAATTAATTGCAAAAGAAGGCAATTTCATCATTGTACATAAAAAAAAAAAAAAAAAAGCTAATTTCTTTTAAAAATTTAAAAGTTATGAACAAATACTGAGAAGTATACAACAGTAAAAAAAAAAAAAAAAAAACTTAATGTAAGTTTAATTATATCACATAAAATGGAACGTAAAACCTTACCAATTGCTGTAAGACACACTCCATTAGTGCAGCAAAAGATAAATAAAATTCATCATCAATTAAGTAAAAACAAAAGTTGATTAAAAAGTAGAGATACTTCTTTAAAAAAAAAAAAATTCTTTTTTCCCATCCCTATTTTAAGCTCTAGTCAAGCATTTTTATTTTAACACACAAATTGATTAAGTCACGTGAATATCAAAAATTGATTACAAAAAACAAAAATTAAGCAAATTTAAACATAGAATTGGTGTAGTTAATTGATTCATTGTCAAAAGTGACAATTATATATATAAAAAAAAAAAAAAGGCAGTTGAGTATTAAAATTTTAAGTGGACTTGTAAAATTAACATTAATTTATTAACTTGAAAAGCATGTTTGTCTGCTTAACTCTTTAAACCTCTGACAGTTTAAAAAATATTTCACATAAAAGTGAATATAAGAAATTTATTTTTGGTATGATAAATATATATATATATATATATATATATATATATATTTAACTAAATGGATGACAAAAAACAAAATGATATTATAACTGTAGGTTAAAATAAAAGATAGAAATAAAAATATGTAATTTTAAAAATAAAAAAAGTGATGTTCATCAAAATTTACATAACATTGCATATAAAATATTAGATTACACAATTTTATTAAAAAAAAAAAAAAAAAAAAAAAAAATCACAAAATGATTATAAAAGGGCAAATAAACAATTTTGAATCATTAGAAAAAAGAATGATAGAAATATATTTTGAAAAATTAATTTCTCATAAAATACATGTAAAATTAAAATGAACTTTTTAATTATTTGAACACTATTTATAAACAAAATTTTAGATTTATTATTTGAAACGATGTTACATACTGGGGTTGTTTCAAATGACTGGTAATACAGTTCAATTTCATCAGCCTGTACAACATGGTGAAAATACGTAATTAGAAAAACAACAGAACGTCGTTAAAAAAAGACATACATGCTTTATGAGGAGCAAATAGCCATTCTATTGTGACCACCATAACATTTTCATTAAGTTAAGCCAATTATTTTACTGATAATCACATTAAAAGTTGCATATTGAAACTGTTTTTCTATCATATATCGTAATGTGATCAAAAATTATAAATGTTCAATGAATATTAAATTGAGAATGAATTTTTAATAGTTTTTGTCCAAATAGAAGTTTCTGATAAACATAACATTTTTTTCAATCTCAGTATTATGATAATGGGTGTTGGCACATACAGACAAGGAGGGGGGTGGAGGGGGTGAGCACTTACCTCCTTCTAAGCAATTATAATAATTTTTTTAATTGTATTTAAAACTTTAAAACTAAAACATCGTTAAAGTTAGATGATTATCAAAATTACACGATAAAATTTATATCACAAAGCCAATTAGAGACCAGTCTTGCAGATAATTGGCTCTAACCTTTTCCTGGGAGTAGAAATCATGTCCGCCTAAGGGCCCACTTCACTCACCGCCATCGGAAGCCAAAACTAATGTTATTCTATGGGAAATTTTTCTTTACAAATAACTTATTAACTAATACATATTTTTAAATTCTGTTTTCACATTCTGAAAAATCCCAGCTGTTAAATTGACGAATCTTTTTTAAAAAACTATTTTTTAAATTTCTTATATTTTATTTTGAAGCAGCAAAATATAAATTTTCAATGTGAATTTTTTTTAATTTTGCAATTTAAAAATAAAATATTAAAAATTAAAAAAATACATTTTTTAAAAAAGGTCCGTCAATTTAACGGTTGGGAATTTTCTGAATGTGAAAACAGAATTTAAAAATATGTATTAGTTAATAAGTTATTTGCAAAGAAAATTTCCCCATACAATAACATTGGCTCGAGCTTCCGGTGATGGTAAGTAAAGAGGGACGTTAACAGCAAGTTTTTCAGATTTGGATTATTTTGGAACAAGCTATATACTTTCATAAAATGCCTTAGATTGAATTAAGAAATAAAATAAATAAACGTTGGTGCTGAGATACAGACTTGCTTAATCATCTGAATCAACCTACCAATCAATCATTTAGTCCTTAATTTCTAATTTCTATCAAAATTTCACAGTTTTCAGTTTGCTCCCTACTGAAAAATTTCTGGCAATGCCACTGATTATGATCATTACAAAACTATATGTTAACAAAAAACATTATAAATTATACACAATTTAATATCCAAAGTACTTTTTTTTTTTCTGAACATATTATAATAAAGAATAGAAATTTCAATATGCAGCTTTTAATTAAGAAGTAAAATAATTGCTTTAACTTAATGAAAATGTCATGTTCATTCCTCATAGAATGACCCAATATTTGAGTGCTTACACAACTAATTCTCGGGTAAAATATATTTCAAAGCATCAATAATTTTTTTTTTTCTACCTTTAAAATAAGATCTTAAAATATATATTATATATGTGTGTCTAGAATAATGAGTACCTATATTTGACACATTTATATAAACATTCTTAAAGAATTAAATAGACAACTGAAAATTATTAAAATAATTGTGACTGTCTTTATTATTAATATAGGCAATATTTCAGGAAAAATAATTTCACTTGTACTTAAAATTTATTTTTCATTCTTTAACAGTAGTTTGGAGGATATTTTTAACATTCTCTAGCAAACTGTTACAGTATTTACAATTTCAGTTCATATGTCTGCGTGTTTTATTTTCATAAATACTCTTAGAATTTTATAAAACTGATTATGCTATTTAGGTTATACAGATTTACTACAGAATGTTTTTTAGTAAAAGCCTTATATACAGCACAGTTTTGTATGCAGCAACTCACAAAATAATTCAGGTATATTAAGTCTAAAAGACATTTTACAAGCACATTTCAACACCTGCGCAAAACATGCAGAATCAATCAGCTTTTAGCAAGTACAATTAAAGATGTTTTCTACAGAAAAATATGCAATTAATATTAACGGTTCACTTACAGGGGTTACACAAAAATGTTCAGATAAATTATAGGACATTGGAGGTATATTTTTAGTTATTTTATGCATTTTCAGCATTTTCCAATGTTATTGGAAAAAGTAATTATGAATTAGTACTTATGATGTGACAGGTAGATACAGTTTGAAGGGTTTTATGGAATTCTAAAAATATATGTGGGAATGAAAATGCAGACAGACAAAGCAATACCACTGACATTGTTAAACTTTGTTAGAAAATGAAAAAAAAATATCCCTTTATCTATTCTTAAAGAATGAAAGACAAACGACATTAACAAATTATATTACTTTTCTTGAATTATTGAAAATATTAATAAAATAACAAAAAAAAAATTTCATGGTTATTATGATTCTCACATATCTGTAAATATGCTCAATAATTCACAGTCAATTATGTATACAGGGTGATTTTAATTAAAATTATGATTTCGAAACGCTATAATTTTAAAATTACCGGTCAGAAATGACTTGATATTTTATCAGACCAATCATGAGGCAATAGGAATTTGTTTGGTGAAAAAAAAAAAAAAAATTAAAAATGTTCCTATAGATGGTGCTGTCAAGGAAAATGCCTAAATGGACTTATTAACCCTATAAGTGTTAAGCCCGTCTTTTTCCGGTACGCATAGTCAAAATAAAAGGCTGGTGTAGCTAAATTTTTTAATATATTTTGCTTTTTTCAAGAAAATAAGATTAATAAACATGTCTAGTATACAGTATTAAATTCTCATACGTATACTGTGCATAGTATTAATTTTATGAATCATTAAACAGATATACCGAAAAACGGCTAACGCTGAAAGGGTTAAACACAGGAATGTTGTTAGAAATACAAGAGAATGGCAGGAAACAATAGACTCCAAGGTTTATGACTTTTTTTTTTTTAGTAAAAAGACAAGAATATATGTTTATAGAGGAAACATTCATAGTGCCACGAGAAAAAGAGGAACTTCATGAAACAAACACCTTATGGATGATTAACGGCACATTTTAAAACCTTTTTTTTCCCCTTTTCAAACAAAATTCATTCGCTTAACGATTGTTCTGATAATATACCAAATCATGACTTTAACTATAATCATCTTGTATAACATTTATCGAAGAAATGAGAAGGACAAAATTGATCATTTGAAAAGAAAGCAATCGGAAGGAAATATAATTCAGAATATAGATAAAATAATTTACATTTAATTTTTCAGAATCCAAAGAACCAGTTTTTAATAAAGCTACAAGAAGAAACTTCTAATATAATAGCTGTTTACACAGGAATAATAAATAACATTTTGAATGCCACAGAAAATAATAAACTAGAAGACAGCTGTTTCGGCAGCATTTAGCGTAATGTCATCAGTGCATAAAAGAAATGAAACAAAAATATGAAAGGAATTGGATTTTATAACTGTTTAATCAACCAATACAATTTGGTAAAATATAAAAGTGCCCAATTCCCTTGTTTGTTTAACACGTTGAATGCCCTGTCAGCTGTTGGATGGATACAAGTACGATCTAACTACTCTTCCATCCGTGGCCTTAAGGTGAATCTAGGTGGTAGTACATTTTTGAATATCATATTGATATTCGGGCATGCGTTGTGAAATGCCCCAACATTTATTTAAATAAATTAGCTAAACTGAAAAGGAATACAAAATTATTATTACTAAATAAGATCAATCCAATCTATTTTTAATCAATTTTTTTTTAAATTAAAATTCATCTATTAAGATTCCACATAATTTATATTAAAAGACTGATCTGTCATAAATTTCAAAGACGAGTGCAGAGATTTTGGAATAGACATATTTCGCCAAAAATAAACAGATTTGCAATTTTAACTAGACTGACTGACCAAATAAATTAAGAATATTTTCTCACCATCATCAGGTCATGTGGGAGGCAGGCCAAACTTTGTATGAGATGCACACTCAGGAGCGGTGTGACACAGTAATCCTTTTTTTGACACATGCGACACAATTACACAATATATGAAAATTAAACACTTAAATTTATCTTAGTTATTAATTGTTATTGATTTTCTTGAGGCCAAGGCTGGGCCCTCTGCTAAAATATAATGCTCATAGCTTTAAGAGCAGTAAAATTGGCTTTTTTACATCCTTTAGAAAGTATAGGCAAAAGACCATCTAATCAAACAAACATCTGCCAGCAAAATCCAAGACCATCTGTGAGAGAATTTTCTTATTTTCTTCTCTTGGGCCCCTCTCATTATCATTTTTATAGGAGGTGTCGTTTTTTTAATTTCTTATTGGATTTCTTTACTTTATTGGATCTCCTGCTTTTTATTGGGTTTTTTCTTCTCCAATCCTCTTGCTTCCAGATCTCCTGTTATATTTCTTGGTATTTAGTGGCGGAAACCTGAGGTTTCATCTGGAGATTCCATCTGTGTGGTCCTTGATTGCTAGTCGTAAATAGGTTGTGCATCAGTTATATACTTTTTATGGCGTTCCTTTGTGTGAATAGCTTTTATGATTCCTTATTTTTCTTAAGAAGAAATAATGGCTGCACTCTGTCCAGCATCAACCATCAGTGGCTGACAGTGTAAAATAAGATATAAAACTAAAAAATTTACATTGTTTTAAGTAATTACAGAAAATGTATTTAAAATTTACTTAATTTTTATTTATTACAGGATATTATTAAGGCATTTTAATGGATTTTATTGAAACATGGTAAACATAATGAGCTTCTAAGCAGCACACGTGGCCCGATGAGGATTTCCTTAAGAATTGGTGTGGTGCTCAACGTGTTAAGCAATCATAAAATCAGATTCTTTTCTTATATGTAAGAGCACTTTTATTTTGTTTCTTTTATGCACTAATGACAGTGTGCTAAATGCTATTGAAACAGCAATCAACTAGTTTATTATTTCCTTTGGCGTTGAAGACATTTATATTTAGATCTGTGTTTATCTAGCACCAAGTCTCCTGTCAAAAAATACTAGTTTACCAACATTTTGAAAAGAATTCCTAACATATTTTCTCCACATAACATCCTCAGGATATCCTATGGATGAAAAGACATCCCAGAGACATTCGCAGGATATTACTTTGGATAAGCATGCTGTTAGGGAATTATACAATTGAAGTTTAAATTTTACCAAAGAAAAAGTTGGAAAGTAAACACTCAAATAAGCACTATAAAATTCAATAAAACAATCAGCAAGAATAAACAAATGAAGCATGCTTTATGATAGATTATAAGAGAAGATAAATGCCCACATCAAACATGCATAAAGCAGCCACACCAGTGCAAATACTATGCATAAGTAATATATTATAAATTGAGTATGTAGTGAATATTATAAAACCTATATAAAAAATGTTAGAGTGCAACTGCAAATTAAAAATTTTTATTACTAGTATCATAATTAATATGCAGCTTCAAGATAAATGCATTAAAGAAATAATGTAGGTTAGTGCAACAAGCAAAGAAACAAAGTTTTAAGCGTTATTGAATTGCATTTAATTTTAATAAAATTATGGTATTAAAGTATTAGAAATGTTAAAACAAAAAGTAACATACAGATAAAATTTATGAATAACTTTTTAAAAACACAAAATGAAACAAAATGAATATATATTTTTAACTATTCAATTTATAAATCATAAAAAATACTTGTTTTAAAATAAATAATAATTGCTAAAATTAAAAGAGAATTTAGCATATAAATTTAATTTCAAGTAATAAAATTTGACAAGCTGTTTGGAAGTTTAATAAACCTCTATTCAAACTTAGGTGATATTATTCTATAGAAACTCTTCACTATACAAAAAGGAATTATATGAAGTTACAGATTTTACAACGTTCATTTGTTTTTTATAAGATCAAATTTTTAAAATTTTGTTTTCTTTTAAGAAGAAAGAAGGTATCAATGATTTTTTGATGGGAGAAATTACTTTTAATGAAGTTGTGCAAAACTCAAATATCAATAATATTTTTGCAACTGAGAATTTCCTAAAATGTTTCACTTTTCTTCAATCTATTAAACTTTAAGTAAAAGTTAATGAAAATAATATCAAAATGACAAACTGTAAAAAACGTCTAAATAATGATTATTAGGTTTTAATATTTACCTAACTTTAAATTATAATTTAAAAAGTTTTTCCTTTAATGAAACCAACATTACACAGCAATGTATTTGCCTTTTTTTTTCTCAGTCTCCCACTGATAAAATATTTTTTTTTTTTTTAGAATTAAGGGGCTTCACCCCTGGGTCTATTCTCTCCCCAACACAGGTGGGGCCTCATCCGAGTAGCCAAGCTCTACAGGATTTGATTATTCTTTGAGGCTTAGGATTTTTATATTGCAGTTATATATTATCAAAGATGCTAATACAAATTTCAGAGAGGTATAAATAAAGTTATTTTTTCTTTAATGTTTAAATTTGCTAGACTTTTAGAATAAATATTAACTACTGCCTATTGCCAAAGAAAATGAAATAAATTTATATTCCCATTTTGATGGGCTCAAGCCGACAAGTGGTTCACCCTCCATATGCATATGAGGGGTGTTAAAAAAGTATTGAATCTTTTTTTTTCCCCACGTAAACCAATGAAGCGTGAAGGACTTTCTTCAGTGTAGATGTAGATGGGATGCTCATGTGTAATTGTGATATTTTCTTGCCCACAAAAACTGCCAGTAGCTGACAGTCACCCTATATGTTAAGACATGTAGTGAGCAGTTGTCGGATTTTAGTTTTTGTAAAATAAGAGAAAAACTTGAGCAGCGATATTACATCAAATTTTACCAAAAAGCTTGGCGATAACCAAGTGGAAACCATTTGTAAGATTCAACAGGCTTTCAGGATGTTGACACCTCATGCATAAAAGATTGGTACAAGTGCTTTAAAGATTACCGCACACCAGTGGACATGTTGACCTTCTCCTAGATTCGCAGTATGATACATCATGAGTATGCACCATAAGGTGAAACTATCACAAAGGAGTACTAACAGGAGATTCTTCGTCGCTTTCGTGATACGGTGAAGTGTAAACGACTGTATCGGTGGGCAGCAAAAACTTGGAAGCTCCATCATGATAATGCATATACTAACTCTGCACATTTCATTCAGACTTTCATTGCCAAACACTACATTACCGTGATTCGTCCAGCTCTCTATTACCCCGACATAGCTCCCTGTAACTTTTAGCTATTTCCAAAGTTGAAAATTCTGCTAAAAGGGTCCAGATTTGAATCAAGAAAAGACACCATGCGAAATATGCTGGCATGGTTGTTCACCATTCCAAAAACTGCACCAGGTGTTTCCAACTACAATGACAGGAACGCTGGGTGAAGTGTGTGTCCCAAGTGCATCCCAAGAAGACTACCTTAAAGTGGATTAGTGTTTTGGATTTCCAAATTAATAAATGTATTTCTGCCAACTAAAGGTTCAATACTTTTTGAACAAATAAAAGGATAATAATTACAGGGTTTATGAATGTTGATTAATGTCTTGGCTACACATGACATAAGTATGACAGTTTGTTTCATCATTTTATCAAGAATTAGTAGTTTTTTTTTTTCTCCTGGTTAATTAACAAATCTATCGATATTTAAATTTTGAGTGTTCTAGCAAAGCAAAGTTCCACTTCTGGAAGTATTTTAGAAACATGAAATAACTATTACATTTTTGAGTGCTATAATTATTGATTTATAGATTGACTGATAAAACATATGATCACCACTTCATCACAATGTGACAAAGCACTATATTCTATTATAATTATTTTTTATGTTTTCTAAAAGCATGTTCACTATATTAATTTCAAACACTAGTAGGATAAATAAAAAAATAAGTTCTTGACAGCAAAACAATTTTACTGCCATTGCCTGTCTAGCCAGCCAGTCTCTTAAAATTTTAAATAGAATTTCAAATTTCAAATGCTCCTTTGTTTTCAATAGAAGTTTTCAAAACGACAATATTAAAGTTTCTGAAGTAAAAACGATATATTTTGTAAGGCTTTGAGAGACACTTGAGTCAGTCTTTAATTCTCTTTTCACTGGGAAAAAAAAAAAATCTGAAATATTTAGATCAAATTGGAGTGTAAAGGTTGATATTTTTATTAATTACCAACTATGCGAAAAATACCAGAGCCGGGAATCGAACCCGGGCCCTCCGCTTAACGCACGGATGCTCTACCACTGAGCTACCATGGCTGACAACCAGCTAGGGACTTTTCGCATAATATTCGTTGGCAAAGTCACCAAGTCTACAAACGCAGATATGAGGTGAAACAATATTAATCGTAGCACAACTCCATAGACCACGAAATTTCAATTCAGAAATTTTTATTCATGAATTCATATGCGAAAAATACCAGAGCCGGGAATCGAACCCCGGCTCTGGTATTTTTCGCATAGTTGGTAATTAATAAAAATATCAACCTCTACACTCCAATTTGATCTAAATAAATATTCACGGTTGATGAATTCATGAATAAAAATTTCTAAATTGAAATTTCGTGGTCTATGGAGTTGTGCTACGATTAATATTGTTTCACCTGATATCTGCGTTTGCAGACTCTGGGACTTTGCCAACGAATATTATGTGAGAAGTGCCTAGCTGGTTGTCAGCCAGGGTAGCTCAGTGGTAGAGCATCCGTGCGTTAAGCGGAGGTGCCCGGGTTCGATTCCCGGCTCTGGTATTTGTCGCATAGTTGATAATTAATAAAAATATCAACCTTTACACTCCAATTTGATCTAAATAAATATTCACGGTTGATGAATTCATGAATAAAAATTTCTAAATCTGAAATATTTAATTTGTAAGTCATGTAAAAAATTATTCCTTTTAGCCAAATCTAGTTTAAGTTTAAATTGTGGTTACTTGGCTTAAACTTTTACTTTTTTGACTGCAACTAAGATATTTTAAGTTGCACTTTGCCAATTCTTTAGTTGGTATTTTCAGGAAAATTTGAAGTGTCTTTTGCATGTTGCATAACTGTTTCCCAAAAACTGTCTCCAATGCATTAACAGAAAAAGCTGTACTACACTTATTTTCTATTTTCTTAAAAATAAAAAATCAAATCTCAAGGCTTTTTTTTTTTTTTTTTTTGCTGAAACATAATTTATCCAAAATATTTGGTGTCGAACAGCTTAAAAAATACAACAATTTGTATGTAAATTATTATTATTATTATTATTTTTTTTTTTTCAAATTCAACAAAAATCCCCTGCCTGTTTCCTACGGAGTAGTTGGTTTATAATGTCGATTTACCTAATAAAAAGAATTGTTAATAATGTTGAAAATAATGCAATTGTTTTGGATTGGCTCTAAAATTTTTGTGTATGCTGAAATGCTCACATTTTAGACTTGATGAAACAGCTTTGTGTTAAGATAAGTATACATAAGATAATATCATACACATTTTCCTATCCCTTACCCCGCCCTTACTAAATTTAAACCTCACTCTGATATCCATAAGCAATATCATCAAAGTTTGAATAGAGGCAAATAGGACACATGAAAATGCCAAAAGAAAAACTTGTTAATAAAATTTTACAATTTTTAGATAATAATTAACTGAGTTTATCTTTGCTTTAACTCATACTGATAAAAACATATCTGGTGCAGGGTGACAAGGAAAAAATAAGCTTATAATTTTGTAAATAAAATAAAATGCAAATCCAAAAAGCCAGGCAGCAGCTTGGAGACTGGTAGCAGGTGTGTTGCTTAAAGTCGCCTTTAAACACTGAAAAAAATATATAGTCATTTGTTTCTTACTTTTTTTACAGAGGGAGTTCTACCTACTCTTGATCTTTCTTCAGACTTTCCAGGAAATCGAAACCACAGAAAGAAGCAGAAAGTAGATGATCGTGCAATCAAAAATCAATTTAGAGAGCAAATTAAGGTGAGAGCATGCAGAAATAAAAAAAATCAAAACAACATATGTTAAACATTTGCAATAAGTTAAAACACAAATCTTACATATAGTACAGAATATAATTTATTAAGAAATTCCATATGTCGCACTTTGGCAAGAAAAGTGACACAGCTCAAAAGTATAATATTTGAGAGAAATTGAATATTATAAAACATAAACTAGCCTACAGCAAAGCAGGCAGAACAATCCATAAGGCTCATCACTGTATCTCACAATTTACAGTCTCTGGTCACCAAATCTCAAAAAATTCTATGGCGAAATTTGTTTATAGAGTTACTCATAACCCTATGTATTTTTTTTTTTTTTTTTTTTTTATTCCATTTTCACATTAAGAAAATTCACAACTGTTAAATTAGCACTTGTTTTCCAAAAACTGAATTTTTTAAATTCAATATTTCATTTTACAGCTAATAAATAATAAAAATGCACTTATTTATTTTTTTTGCATTTTCAAACTAAAAAATGCAATAGTTAAAATTTTACAACATCAATTTTTTGGAAAATGAGTAATAATTTAATGCTTGTAAATTTTCCAAATGTGTAAACAGAATTTAAAAATATAAATTAGGTAATGTGTAAATCTAAAACAAATTTTCCAATAGAATAACATGGGATTTGTCTTCCAACAGTGATAGTGAGAGAGTCCCTTTAAGATGGGTAAATTGCAGGATAGAGATGCGACACTTTTCACGCACAGTAGGTAACTTCATACATATTTTTCAAATGACACAACCTTAAAATTGTCCCTTTTTGGCTTGTGGAATATTTTGCCAACATGCAACATGGTAATTCAAAAATATTAACTTAGTCCGATTTCCTACTGATGTGTTAGTTTTCCCACACATGCACATTCAATGCAAAATTTACAGGAATGGTACATTAAGAATATAAATTATATAGGTATGTTAACTAATATATATATATATATATATATATATATATATATAAAGTATATTTATAAATCTGTTCTTATCAATAAATCTTAAATAATGGTGAAATAAATATTAAAATATTTATTTTAGTTTTGAAGAAATATGCATTTAAATAGCTTTAACATAATTTTGTAAAAATATTTATTCAACAAGGAAAATGGCATTATGAAATATATGTATTTTTAATAAGTTATTCATAAACTACAAAAGATTTCAATTCATTCGCAAATTATTTGAATATTTACTTTTGATTTTAGTGATTTTGATTTAAGCATTATTTAATTGTTTTATAAAGTATTATCATTTTTAATATACTTATTATTTTAATAAATTATGATCTTAATATAGAACCTGTCTGTGGAAAAGAGCCAAACTGTACAGTAAATATTACAAAAATAAAAATATTATGCTTTACTTAAAATTATTATAATAAAATAAAAACAGAACTGCACAATGATATTTCACAAGTTTCCTTTCACCATCAGTTTGTTTTGCTAGCATAATATCTTTATGAAATCTTTCTGGTCTATTTCTCTGCATTCAATTGTATTTTTTATTTTTTTCTGCCTGTTTCTCCCCCCCGGCCCCCAACCTTCCCCATTCTCTCAAGCAACTATACCAATAAAATGAAATTATTTTTACTTTCTCAAAACTTTATATCTTTTCAAATGATAAAAATATCAGTTAACATTTTCTTTATGCTTTCATAAATTAAATTAACCAAAGGAATTTGAAGGGAAAATTGAATCTTAGAGAATGACAGCAAATTATATTATTATATCAGCAAAAGAAAATTCTACAATCATAAAATAAGTCAATAAATCCCCCCTCTTTTCTCTCTCTCTCTCTCTAATTAATTAAAACTGGTTGTCTAATGACAACAGAAGTGCTTATATACAAACAAATTTAAGTTTCAAAAATACCATTTTTTAAGTTACCTAGAAACATGCAGATATTAGATAATAAATTCATAAAATCAAAACTATATATATTTTTTTATTATTATTTATATTATTTTGTGCATATCAGTTGTAAAAAATTAGAAGAAAATATTAATTATAAAACCTATTTTTACATACGCCTCTAGTCATCCTTCGAGACAGTTTACGCCTTCGTATACTCCCTTGAGAATGCTGGGAACTTTGTTTTGAGTCTATTCTAGACATACAAGGTTCATATTTTTCTTCAACAGGCTGTTTGGAGGAATTAATGAATTAGTATTTTACTAAAGACTAATAATTAATAAACATTTGAAGGGCAACAAAAGGATTTTCTTTTCTTATTCAATAAAGATATTGCACAAACAATAAACACAGTCATTTTTCTCAATAATAAAAGCACAAAAAACCAAACCATGGAGTAAATATCTAAATTTAAAACATTTTAAAACATACAACCTTAATTCTTCATGTCAACTTGCCGACTAGTTTCGCATGGGGTGCCCCAGCTTGTTCTCCAGCGATATGGTGTTCGAAGTTCGACGAAACTGATGTTTCACTCCATCTTTTCCTCTTTTAAAGACTCGGCGCCACTGCCGGTTGAGTAGTGCCCCATCATTGCCATTGCAATTATTAAAATTAGACAATATTTCAATAGATTCCCTAACCGCGGCATAATTCTGGTTTTGATAATTTGCTATTTTTCTCACCTGCCATTAAATTTCCATTACCACCATTAAATTTGAGCAGGTGAGAAAAATAGCAAATTATCAAAACCACAATTATGCCGCGGTTAGGGAATCTATTGAAATATTGTCTAATTTTAATAATTGCAATGGCAATGATGGGGCACTACTCAACCGGCAGTGGCGCCGAGTCTTTAAAAGAGGAAAAGATGGTGTAAATGTTAGTTTCGTCGAACTTCGAACACCATATCGCCGGAGAACAAGCTGAGGTGCCTCGGCAAGTTGACATTAAGAATTAAGGCTGTATGTTTTAAATTTAGATAAAAGCTCAAGTTTTAAAAAACTAAGGCTTGAAGCTGATGCCATTGCTGCTAGAACAATATATTGAAATAAATAAAACAAAACATTACCCATGTTTTCAAAAGATTAAATAATATTAAAAAAAAAAAAAAAAAAATCTACAGAGAAAATGATGTCACAGCTGCAACAATGCATTGAAAATAATAATAATAATAATAACAATAATAACATTAAAATTTTATCCATGATTTTAAATAAATAAAATAAAAAGAAATGTTAATTAAAAAAGAAAGAAGATTAAAATAAACATATCATTTGTATTACGTAGGTCTAAGCAGATTTTTTATAAATATAAAAGAGCTAATTAAATATAAAAGAAATTGCTATTATTAAAAAAATATATCATGTACATTGATGACAAACAGTTTAAATTGTCATGAGAAAAAGTAATAAATTTGCGGCATTTAAGTACTATTATCCCCTCACTAAATAAACCAGTGACGATTTTAATGAATTTGTGCTGAAGTTTACTTTCATAAATAATTGGATAACATGCAGACAGCAACAAATTTGGAAATAGGTTCATTTGGAAATATCAACTGCTAAGTGGGTAAAGGCCGACTAATTATGATGAAAAAATATTACAAGCAACTGTTTCAGATGGGTTAGAAAATAATGGTTAATATTTTTAAATTATTATTGTTATTCTGAACACAAAGTGCACAAAAATTATAACTTAATGTAATTTAAGGTAAAATAAAGCTACAGTAAAACTTTCCGTCGTAACAGGGGTACAAATTAAGAAAATTAGTTACTGATCCGCAGGACAAGTAACTTTCAAATTTCAATGGTCCGTTCTTCCATTCTATTATACTGTTAAAAATATTTAAAAATTTGTAAACTTTTTGTTTTACTAAGACTTTGTTTATAAATTTATAAGTCAAATATGATAATTTTTGTAAATTAATTAAAAAATACAAATGAGTCATATAAAAAAAAAATATATATATGCTTTAATAAACGAGCTCAATGTCATGTATTCACTATTAAGAATTAAAAGTAATAATATTATAGTTTTAAAAAAATAAAGAACATGCTTTTATAAAAATGTGAACTAAAAAGCACAAAATATCTATCTTAGTAATGCAGGGTAAGAGAAAATCGTGTGAGTGACGACACATAATATTTACATACATTTAAATCTTTAATTAAAATAATTTAGAATTAAACAAAAAACATTTTTTTTAAATCTCCCCTGACTGGGCTCGAACGCTAGACCTTTAGGTTCGTAGTGCGGAATTTTACCTCACAGCCACAGCGTTCTTTGTAGGGATAGTCTTTTTTTACAATATAGATTTTTTGTTTGCTCCCAGAGCGGTTACAAACATACATACAGGTGAAGCTAATAAAAGCGTGTTAAAAAAGGCTATGAAAGTGAAATTAAATGAAAAATTACAGAGAATAGGTGATATTGACAATTACAAAGAAGTACACTTACTATTGTTATTATAATATACTATTCTGTGACAGATTTACGGGAAATTTTAGAGAAAAGTATAAAATACAAAAAAAATTTAAAAGCTTCACTGTCTGGTGGACCACTAGAATTTATATATTACTGATCTGTTGAATATGTTTGTGGTCCTGATCCAACAGACCACTGTTAATATCGAGTCCTGTGTGATAAAAAGAAAAATTAAAGTTTAACATTTTCAAATTCAATGTTGAAACTTAGTACAACTGTACAACAAAATTAATTAAAATATTTTAAATAAAAATTTATTAAATTTCTTATGATAAAAACTGCACTTTTCTCACAAATTATATATAACTGTTGAAATCTATAGATTTTTCTCTGAATTGTGTGAAATTTTGGAAAGTGGTCAATAAAGGTGCATCTACAGAAACTGGTTGAGTAAAAGGTGAAAAGAAAGTGGAGAGATTTATTTACTTATCTTTGAAAGAAGAGAACAATCAGTTTAACTGGAAATTTTAAATGAACAATGACACTATGCCTCGCTGATTTTTGTAAGATTTGATTTACGGCTTTGAAAATTGGAGTAAACATTTTCAAAATAGTTTTGTAGGAAGAAAGACCCATACATTCTATTGTTAAAAACCAAGCCTTAATCTAAAACAATATTTTATAAGAACATTTCAGTAAAAATACTTACTGGTGTGAAATATTGCTTCCTTAATATTAAAGACAATAAACAATAAAGAGCAAGTATAAAAAAAGGACTAGCATATATATTCCAGGCTTTGTAAGTAAATATTAAAGAACGAGCATCTTCTGTACAGTTTTGTTTGACAAAATCTGGAAGACCTAATAATCTGAAAAATAAAACAATCAAATTAAAATAACATAAAGGGTTGGTCATTCTTAACTTTAAAAAAAAAAAAAAAAATTAAAAAAACCTCTTTTTCTCTCAAAAAATCTGAAATTTTTTTCAAATTTCATGAATTTAATCTGTTTAGTATAACTTTTGAAGAATGTAGGTGAAAGAGCAACATAACTGAACGTCTAATTTGTAGAAAAAAATTATTTAAAATAATAATAATAATAATAATAAAAGCATTCTCTTTTTTTCTCTCATAAAATCTGAAATTTTTCTCAGAGTTTATGAGTTTAATCTATTTAGTAGAACTGTATTGTAAATTATTATTGCTCTGTTGTATACACAATAATATTTTGGACAATTTTTTAAAAAGTTCATCAAAAATTGCATATATCCAATTATCTATATTTGTTTAAGCATTTTTCCCCTGTTATACTAGTTAATTGAGAATCTTTTTTACATAAATGCCTTACAAGAAAAACTTAAATTGAAACATACCTCTTTGTTAAGGCGTCTGGAGCTGGAAATGTTTGAGCATAATCCATTTAATGTAAACAAACACATATAAACAAACCGTACAATATATTATAGCTTAAATAGAGTAAAAATGGGATTTTCAGCCTGGTTTTCTATTTCTTTTTTTTTTTTTTTTTTTCTTTTTTATAAGATGCAAGCTATGCATATTGACAATACAGTGAACTCTCGTTAAGACAGCCCCGTTTAAGATGAATTTCTCATTATTACGTACAAAAGCAGAATCCCCGCCTAATCCCTATAGGAATTGCATGTAATAAACATCGCTTTATACGTACAATTCATTCGTTAAGATGGACATTTTTTTCCCTCAAAGCTTACTTTCTTTGAAAAAGAGTCAGTTCCCAAAATCTTTTCAAATTCAATATATATTTTTTTTTAACATGAAAAGGTTTAATAATAAAAGGGTTAATCTCTTTCACTCTGTGCTATTACACTGTGGGAGGTAAATAGTATTGATTGACAGTGACAGTTGAGGCCAACAATTTGCACCGGTCTCCATTTCTATTGTGGAGACATAGCAAAGAATTTTGTTATCAAGTTGTACTATATGAAGAAAAGAAGTTTTGAAAGTAAGTATCGGTTTTCATGCTTTTATATTTTTAGTGAATAAAAGGGTTTGAGGGAAAAAATTTTCATTCGTGTTATACTGTGTATGTGTACATAATAGTGATTTTAGAGTTCATATAGAACTTCAGTTTATGAACTCCTGTTATAATGGACAAAAACTGCTGCCCCCTTGATTATCCCTTTTAACGAGAGTTCACTGTAATCGGAAAATGCAATGCTGATGTTAAAAAAATGGATGAAGAATCCCAACCTGACCAAAAAACTGATATTCTGTAGCCATCATACAATTTCCTTCTATCCAGAGATATTGCTAGGATTTTTTTTTCTAGGAGTGAAAATACTCCTTGACTTTATTTAAACTTAAAGGAGTGAAATTTAATTATTAAAAGTGAAAAAATAGTGGAAAAGAAAAAAAAGTTGATCTTTCGTAAACTCATACTAAATTTTACTTTACTGTGTACATGTGTAAATGTAACTGTGTGTGTGTGTGTAAATTTTTACTGTGTACATACATTTTGTTCAACAATAAAATGCGGGTACACAGTAAATCAAGTTATAAGTTATGATTTCAAGTTATATTATATGGACTGGCCAATTATTATAACTAGTATCGCCCAGTGGTCGAAACTCGACCTTTTTTTTTGCAAAGCGAGGTAAAGCAAAGTTATTGCCTTGTCCTAAACGGAATGCAATTGCAACACAGCTGCGGCAATTGTTTGCCGATATTCACTCTAACTGAATCAGCAGAGTTTTACTTAATATAACTATTTCTCTCTGTAAATGTTAGCCTTTCCTGAAATGAGAGAAAATCGCAACGTGAAAACGTCCCTTGTTGTGTGATACAGCCCAGAAGCTAATAGGTACCATGTCAAACCAAGGCCCAACCAAGTATCAAATTCTGTTAAATTAATTCGATTGGTTCATAAAGTACAGTGTTTGAACCAAAAAAAAAAAAGATATTTTTCAAAAATGGTCGAATTGAGTTCGGGAAATTTCAAAACGTGTAACTTTATCGAAAACCGAAAATCTAAAACTTTTCTGAATCTTATATTTTTTACTTATATATGCAGAGGAAAGAATAATAAATATACTTTTTAAAAAATAAAAATAAGTAGTCAATTTCACTTAATTAAAATGCAAGGAAATCTCAAAACGTGTAAATTCATCGAAAACCTGAAATCAAAAGTTTTTATGTATCTTCTGCTTGCTTCTTCTACCCACAAAAGACACTTTTTTAAAAAATAAGTAGCCAATTTCAGTTAAATGAAACGTAAAGAAAGCTCAAAACATGTAAATTCAACAAAAAACGGAAATCGGAATTTTTTCCGTATCGTCTACTTATACATGCAGCAGTTAGTAACAAATCCATTTTCCTTTTATTTAGTATATTAGTTGAATATTTAATGTTTAAATATCACCCTTTGAAATGAAATGTTTATGTTTACATTCGAAACTGGAAGTTTGCCATTTTTTTTCTGGAGTTTTGTGATTTTAAATTAAAATTTTATCAATTTTACAGAAAAAATAACTCAATCAAACACATGTGGACAGTAACTTATATATAACCCAAATATCGGAATTAAAATCGGCAGATAATTTCCGTTATTTTTTAATAATTTTTTTACAAAAAATCCAAACGATTAACATAGAAAATCTTTTTAATGGCTCCATGGACAAACAGTGACGTCATCACTTGGATTGCGTATAGTGATGCTACATTATACAAATTACTGTGTCTATGGTTTTATTTGAGCTTTATGAAATTGCCAGATTTAACAACTTTCTACTTTTAGGTATTTTTTAATGTAAAGGAATAAGTGTATAAAAGGGAGAAATGGGGGAAAATGCATAAAAAATAAATGTATTTTTAAATATCTTCTTGACATCGTAAGAAAATAATATTTGTATTCGCACCTTCCGGCTAACCATACCTTTCGAATGATACCATTTTCAACCCTCTACTCCCATAATTAATATGTTAAAAAGGGACAACAAATTTTATGCTTGCCTATTAATATATAGATATTCCTTTCAGCATAATATGTGTGCATGCAATATAATATCAGAACTCCTAATATGAACATAATGTGACTCAGTTTATAAATTCTAATGAACATTGAAAAGTGATAAGACCATACTTGAATCTTGAGAAATTCTATTAATAATGTAAATGAAAATGTTTACAGTTTTACTCATCAAAATAATTTCAATTAAGCAAACTTTTTATCCATTGTGAAAGAACACATTTATTGATTTAAAAAAAAAAAAAAAAAAAAAAAAGTATGCAGCACATCGAATTCAAAAAAGAATATAAACTTTTTCAAACACATACAATAAAAAAATATACTAAATTTAACCTAAAAATACAAAGCATGAAAACACTCATGGTTAAAATTTTAAGGGGTATTTTTAGATTTTAATGCGTAAAATATACTTCTGGGGGAATTAAAAATATCTCTACTTCTATTATTCTAATATATTAATTGTTTGAAAACCTATGTAAAACTTGAAAATGAGTTGCAAAAAACTATGCCACCTATTGGACAGTATGGTTTCAAATTGAAACAGCAGTTTATATATATATATATATATATATATAAAAGTCATTTTATATAAAATTGGTTACACTCATACATAATAGAAACTGCACGGGTGGAAAATTGGTGCAGAATTCATACCACAATAAATGAAACAACATTTTCTACTAATTGAACCAATCATTTTATAGGTAGAGAAATA